>CM051461.1:167717143-170200299 GCA_028095005.1 Rhynchospora pubera | reverse complement strand
AAATTTAAAAATTTAAAATATAATAGTCTGATCCAAACCGTTGATCTTGTTCATTTTAACGACTGATGATTATATTTTAATTTTTTAAAATATTAATCTAATATATCTATTTTTCAACCTCTTGATCAAGCATCAAATAAACTATAAAAATTATGAAATTTTAGAACAACCCATCCATCATTAAAATGAACAAGATCAATGGTTTGGATCAGATGATTATATTATAATTTTTTTAAATTTAAAATAAAAAAGTAAAGTGCGGCATTTGTGGTGCAAAAAAAAGTGTGGCACTAGAACTTTGCTCTAAAATCAAATATTAATGCTAATATAACGATAATATTTAAAAAAAAGTCCTGGCCCTCCATTTATAATGATTTTAAAAATCTGAAAAATATATAAAAAAAATAAAAAATGTAAAAATTTGTTTGTAAGAAAATTTCAGTATGAATGACATATTGTACACTACGCCATTTATTTTTTTTTAGTACAGGTTTATTAGACATCTTTAAAACCGGTTAGGTACTGGTGCTAATGGGGGTGGTGTTAAAGATATATTAACAACCCGTGTTAAATTTCCGGTGTTAAAAACCACCGGAAGTCATTTTGAGATTTTCTTTGTACCTAAAGATGATTTTAGAAGCCATTTAAATTTTGGATTTAAAAAAACTACTTTAAAGCACCACTTGATGCATGCTTCAAGATGTACCGTGGTCATTCTTATATTAAAAATTTAAGAATTGTATTTTAATAGTCATTAGTCAACGGAAAAAATATTTTATAGAGATTAAATATAAACTTTTTAAGAAAACTACGTATATTTTACTAAAAATATTACATGTACTATTTGTTGGGGAAGACACTTGAGCTAATGACTTCCAAAAATGTTTGATAAGACTAAGAAAAAAAAATCACATTTCAGTGGCACAGATTTAGAACAATGGAAACATTAACTTTCATTTTCATTTGACCAGGGACATCTCTAAGTAATTTAGGTTAGAAAATAATGCCTTACTAGATATTATGAATTATATTAACTTTAGTGATGTAGAGGATAGTGAATGTTGACTTCTAGACGGTAAAAGGGTCTACACAGAAAATTCCTTATATAAATTCTTGAATAACTTAAATCTGTCAGTCTAGAAACTTAAGATCCCATTAAAATTCAAGTGTTTTGTTTGGCTACTAATACACAACAAGATCTTTACTTTTGATAACTTAGAATAGGATTGTGTGTCCAAATAAGTGTCACTTTTGTGCAAATGCAAAATGACCAATTTAAACCGTCTAATATGATCTTCTTATTAAAATTTCCTTGCATATCAAATTATATATATATATATATATATGATTATTTTTTTAAAAAAATAAATACCATGTAATCTAACGAATATGAAATTTGAATCTCATAATTAACGACAATGATTTGGGGACAGAACCTACTTCAATTTAGGTGCCCTGCGCGGCTGCGCCCCTGCCGGTTGGTTCTTTCTGAAAATAATATTACAAACAATAATTGAAACAATGTTAAAGGTCATCAACTAATTTAATTCCCCTCCAAATTTACACATATACTCTACCAACAACATGTAATAAAAATGAGGACCTTAACACAGAACTGACCAAGAATAATATCAGGCAATTTCATTTTATAGTATAAATTTACATCAATTTTCAAATTCTAAATTGGCAATACAGCGCTTCTCGAGCACTTATTCTGATTAAATGAGAAAAACCCACGCCTGAGCTTTCCTGTTACGCTACTGGTACCACTGCTGCTACTCTCACGATCAATTGCAACCTCTTGACATGCGAATGAATTTTGACGCACTATCTTTTGAAGAGCCAAATACAATCGTCTATCATTTGAAGAATCCATGGAGAAAGATCTCCTCATTGGTACCATACCCAAATCTTCTTCTTTTCTCCTTATGTCGATGCATTCATCACCCATGCTACCTCTTGGTTGAAACCCTCTTACATGCAATTCATCATCTCTGATGTCTAACACTATGTCATTATTATTCTCATTGGCATCCTCCTGACCTGTGGGCCCCACCAAATTGGCCAAGGCCATGGGGCAAGCGTTGATAGGAGCCCTACATAAGGGGCAATTGGCGTTGGATTGGAGCCATACATCAATGCAATCGAGGTGAAATACATGGAAGCAATTTGGCAATAGCCTAATTTTCTCCCCTTCTTGGAATTCATTTATACAAACAGCACATTCATGAAAAGACAACTTCTTATCATGGCTGTGCTTTTTGTAGAAGATGGTCGGAATTGATTGTATAGAGGATTCGTTCAGACCACGACCACTAATGGCGGTTCTACTTGTATGCATGACATGGTCATCATACTGATCAAAGAGCTGCCATTGTGAGGCCGTCCTGGTACCAGACCGGCGCTGCAAAATGTGAAAGCATTTGGTGGCGAAGAGATAGTAGACCAACAAGAGGAGCGAAATTGTCAGTATGCCAAGAATTGAGATTGCTAAAACGAGTACACTTGTGCCTGAAGAAGGTGGTGAGGATGTAAAGATAGGTGGTGGTGGTGAGAGTTGTGCATGCCCCATTGGTAGAGAAACAAATTAATGAGAGATGAAATTGGTGAAAGGTTAGTTAATGGACCGTGTGGTACTATACAAACAGCGTAAGAGGTAAGGTAAGAGAGAAGATATAATAGAGAGAAATGTAATAGATAGAGGGAGGTGGAATGAGAGTGCTAGTGTCAGGGATCTTTGACTCTTTATGAAAGTGATGGGAGGTGGAAAGATAACTTAGGTAAGTGGCTTTGAACAGAAGCTTCTCTCGCATTAATGGAGGGAGATATGAAAAGACTTCTTTTCAAAGCCATATACTCTGTTATGCACATGGTTGCAAAATATATAATAATGGATTATATACTAGAGTTTACATTACAAAATATCAATAAGTCAATAACAGAAGTCCAAATAAATAAATAATATAACTCATGTTTTACAGTTTTAGTCCATCTGGTCCCAAAGACAGAGGCCGTATATTTTGACTAGTCAGCAACTCGGATGTTAACATCTTATCTTATAATAAACCATAAGAGAATTTCTTTTTCTTTTCAATTTCCTATTTGAAATGTTATGATAATTGACTAATTTTTTAGTGATATTTTTTTGAGGAAAAAAAAAAAAATGAGAACACTTAGAAATGAGACGCAAGACAAAAAAGGTCAAGCTAGATAAGATTGGGAGAAAGCAAGTGGGAACCAAAATGTCTAGTCGGTCGGTTGTACAGTTATGTTTCGAAAAGAGGGAATTGAAAGTTGACATTTTCCCCCAACTACTGCGGCAACTATCTTGTGTACCCATGAAAAAAAATCGCATAGCTGAATATAACATTTTTCAAGAAAAAAGTAAATAAATAAATTTGAAAAAACAGAAAAAAAATACCACAGATTGCACAATCCATACAATATTAAGCCAGTAAGATCAAACGAGTGAAATCCTCTACTATCGTAATCGTAAAAAAACGACAGTAGAGTGTTATCTCTGTCAAGTTTATCAATATTTAAAAATTCAAAAATTCAAACACTCAATCAAAATTATTGATTTTGTTCAATTTAATGAGCAATTTGTTTTCATATAAGTTTGATAAATTTTTAGAGTTGATTTAATACTAGATCTTGATCATTCGTTCAAAATTTGATCACTTAATCAAGTATCAAATTGATTCTAAATTTTATAAAATTTCCATGAAAATGTATCTTTCGTAAAATTTAATAAGATCAACAACATAAATTCAGAATTTACATTTAAAATTTTTTAAATATTAATAAAATTTCTAAGGATATCACTCTGTTTTTACGGTAGCAGAGGATGCGGGTCCTAAAATCAAATGGTAACTTGCGTCTTCTAAGACCAAAATGGAGAGGAGGGAGCGCACATTTGCACCGTCATGATAACAACGTCGTCAGAAAAGGATGTACAGTCCATCAAAATTAGCGGCGAGGATGACTGAACTCAAAACAACTTAAAAGTAAATATCTAATGTACTGTTTTAACTTTATTAGGCTGCAGAATAACTCGAACAAATTGATTACTTTCCATCAATCTCAGAAGAGCAGGAAAAATATCTAAGGGCTTTCACTGAAGAAAAATAGAAGGAAAAAACAAAAATTCAAATTACCAAAATCACGGGGGTGCTCCCAGATTACAATATACGTAATGTAATTAAACAAGGAAATATGTAGCTTCAAAGAATATATTATTATTCGGGGCTGATAAAGTTTATCTCCAATATTCACCTTCCCTATCATTTCCAACAGCTACTAACGCGTTTAATACTTTTGGCTACCATCCCTACACGCGTTTTTCGTTTTTGAAAATTCAAAACTCATTCTTGCTTCACTCTTCTTCCGTAAGATCCTTTTTCGCTCCCCTTCCTCGCCCTTCGTATTCCCTTGAATACGACAGTTATATATATAACTTCAACAGTTACAATATTACCTTCAACAGTTACGATATTATCTTCAATAATTATATATATTAACTTCAACAGTTACAATATTACCTTCAACAATTACGATATTACCTTCAACAGTTTTGATATCACCTTCAACAATTATATACATTAACTTCAACAGTTACGATATTACCTTCAACAATTATATATATTAATTTTAAATATTACATTCAACAATTATATATATTAATTTCAACAGTTACGATATTATCTTCAATAATTAGTAGTCCACCTACAGCAATTACATATATTAACTACAACAATTACAGAGAGGAAGGGAGGTAATGGAGATGGGAATGTGTGTGTGGGTGGAGGGAGGGAAGACAACGTACAGTAATGAGTTAGTTGCAGCTTGTGGGAGAGGAGAAAGTCTGTGATAGTTAAAAAATAACTCTGCTTGTGGGAGAGGAGAAAGTCTGTGATAGTTAAAAAATAACTCTGCAACATCTTTCCGTATCCAAAAAACAATGCAGCATAGATAGTACTACCTTTTCTATTCGGTCGTTACTGGATTAAATGCATAACGGTGTCTTATAACATGTAACTTACGATTTGGGAAACATTTCACGCATAACTACGTGCGCTCTGAAATGTTTCTTGAATGGACTCATCAATATCGATCTCTCACACAAAGAGCGCAAAACTTTGAAATGCTTCATCAAAATCTCCATTAATAAGATATCCTTGCTAGTTTTCACTTTACTTTTAAAATTTTACTAGTCCTATCTCAAGTGCAGAAGCTTTTAAAGTTCCTCTATGACCTGGTAACCAGGGTAAACCAGACGGGGGCAGAAGTATCAGTCTGTACCAGTTTCGTACCAGATAACTCTTAAACCAGCTGAGATTGAAGGAGGAGAGACTCAACCAGTTTGAAATAAGTTGATCCTTACTTGTGTGAATGTCAATTCTTGAACCAGAGCTGCTCATTCTGATAAATATATTAACCTTCTTTTATAAGAATTGGTGAGTTATGCTGAATAATTATGTTATAAATTTTTTTTTATAAGTCATCAGTCAGAAATTAATGTGCTTTTAAATACAATATAAGATTTACTGGTGCGTACCAGAATCCAAATTCTTCTTTGCCGGCTTTCAGCCCTTGTTACAAGTCAATGATGTGTAGTCACTGTGTGTTCTTCCAACAATTATACTAGGTCTCCTGCACATTACCAATTATGAGCTGGATTCTTTAACTATTCAGCCATGAATACTAGAACAAAAGGTATCAACCTAATTTAAAAGAAATATGATAATAAATCATAATATGCGGAACCAATTTGTCAGTAACTTGTAGCAGGAACGCTTATGCACTAAAGTTCCTTTCATTGGAGCCCAGGATTTTGGATATGGAGAGAATTAGGCCAACAGTCCCTATAATCTAACACAGTGACACAGATTCCAGATCATTGAATGCAAAAGATGCTCATTTTATTTCGTTTTTTTGTGAAATTTGTCCTGACTGCCAAGATTGAAGAGAGAATTGAGGGGTCATCATGTCTTGTCCAAAGATAGGTAGGCCCCAAATTTGTTGAGGTCAATTGATTTGATATCTGTTTGTACGAATGCAGCACTTTTTCTTTTTGGCATTATTGGGTGCGTTTGGATAGGTGTGGGAAGAAGAGAAGAAGGGAAGAAGTGGGAAGAAGTATTGGGAAGTGTGTAATTTTGTGAAGAGTTTGGATTGTTTATAATTTTTTTCTTCCCATCTTCCTTCTTCCTCTTCTTCTTCTCTCATCCAAACGCACCCATTGGTTGGAGCTTTACTATTTCATGTCAAGTCATGAAGTCATCATTCAATTAATGGAGCTGTCAACAGTTAGGCTTGTTAAGAATACCAGTATTTTCCATTTTAAGGTTAGAGAGTAAATCGGCTACCAGTCAGACAACGAATTGGGTTTATTTATTTTTTTTTTTCATTTTTCTTTCCCTAAATTTTAGTGCTGGCAACAACATGTGTTTACTTGTCTGTAACAATTTTATTATCACAATTCACAAATAATCCATTTTTTTCATCCTTAATTGCTTTATTTAAGCCATAGAACCAGCTTGGTACGTAGAGTTTTGAGACATTTATTCTGAGTACTAATGAAATAAAACTTGTGATTTGGACGAAGAAAAAAGAGTTGCGACTTGCGAGTATGAAATTCCTGTACATTGTATTGTGGTTTAATTTTTTTTTTTGCATAGATTTTTTTTTTTTCGGAATTGCTTAAGACCATCCTCTAGATTCCATCATCCTCCATCATATTTTTGGTCCCCACTATTTTGGTGAATTTATTCAGAATTGATCTCCCTCCCATCCTTTCTATTTTTGTCCCCACTGTTTCTCTTCTTCTCATCCTTTCCTATTTTGGTCCCCACTATTTCTCTCTCTCCCATTTTTTCTATTTTTGGTCCACACTGTTTTTCTTAATATAGGACACGTACACTTGTCCAACACGATGAAATTTTAATTTTTAAAATTGAAATGGCCGATCCAAACCGCACAAATTGTTCTGTGTTATAAAATCTTCATGGAGATCAAATTTTATATTTTTTCAAATTTTTTTACTATTTTTTTGGAATTTTTCAATATGCTCAATCTAAAAAGTTCTGAACCCTTCAATTTTGAAAATTCGAAAAAAATAGTTAGAAAATATGAAAAAATATAAAATTTGATTATCAAAGATATTTTAATATAGAGATCATATTGAGCGGTTTGGATCGACCGTTTGAAATTTTAATGTGCTATGTTTGGATCGTGTTTGACGTCCTATATGTTTGATTCTAGCATTACTCATAGTTTATATATATATATATATATATAACTGTTGAAATTATATATGTAACTGTTCAAGTTATATATATGTAACGGTTGAGGTTAATATGTTATATATATAACTATTGAAGTTAATATATATAACTGTTGAAGTTATTTATGTAGCTGTTGTAGTTAATATAAGTAATTGGTGTCTGAAAGTAAGTGTTTTTTTATATGTTCGGTTTCTTTCTGTCACCATGAAAAAAAATAAAAGTGAAAAACTATATTAAAATTGTTAACCCCACCCCACCCCCACAAAAATAATTTTTTTAAATGAACCTTTTAGAAATGAATCGATATGATTATACTCATTCTGAAATAAATTCTCAAATTTGCAGGAACCAATAATCCAATACCATGTACTCAAATATACTGGAGATTGACTTGTGTTCCCACTGGGATGGGAGGGAGAGAAATAGTGGGGACCAAAAATATTCTAAAAATAGAAAAAACTAAAATGTGTTCCCACTGGAGATGATGGGGATGATCCTTATCACCCCGTTTTTTTTTTCGAAGGCGTGTTAGCCAGTGGATTTTTGCATAGATTTTTATTGCAAGCATTTTGAAAAACTTCACCAAAATATGTTCTTCTGAACTGTCCCTTACAAACAAATTAAGAATTTCTACAACATACAATATAATGCAATTATGCCCAAATTTATGTACCTTTGTAGACTAAAGACAAAAAGTACAGCCATTTTTAGCACTTTTCTTTCTAACCATACTACTTAAAAAATTTTGAAGTATACATGTTACACAGTGTTTCTTAGAGGAGAAAAAACGGAAATTGTAAAAAAAAAAAAATACAAAAAAGAAGAATAAAGCTAGCGAGGACATTTGTTCGCCGAAAGAGTCTGCGATCAGCCTTAACATCGGATGAGTTATAAATAACAAACTTAAAAAGTGGTCCTGTTCAACTTGATGAGCTATTGAGCTGACTTTTGCATTCCAAAATTTCCTTTTTTCTTATTTATTTTTATATAAAATTAAGATTTAGATAGATTTTTGTCTGATACTTGGTTTTTCAAATAAACTCTTTAACACATGGATGGTCAAGTAGATGGGGATTTATGGTTTAAATTCCCTACAGACAATGTGGGGCATGGAGAGGGCCGTAGAGAAGCGTTGAGATGGAGAAGGATGAGAGAGGGAACAGCACAGATTTAGAAAACAAATATTATAACTAAATTAATTAAAAAAGGCAATGGATTTTTATTAAAGACTCATAACAAAATTATCCCAGTTACCTTGAAAATTAGCATTTGTTTACTTAATAGTATTGACACAACTAATTTCAGAAGTCCACCTTACACTTCTTTTATCACCTCCGGTTTCATATTTAATTCCATAAGTGCAGATCAGTACGAATATGATACTGGTACATATCTCATATCTGTAGATACTAGAGTACTAGTTCAAAGGAACGGAGAGTGAGAGGTGCATGGGATTTAGCCAAGTCAGGACTCAGGAGGGCAATGTTTATGTAGGTCTGAATTAGATCTGCAGTTTGTGCATCGCTAGTTGTCAACTTGTCATGATCCACCAGTCACCACTATCGATTCGTGCGCTTTAAAAGTTTTGAATTTTCTCGAAATATTTTTGTCAATTACGAGTTTACGACCTCTGAGGCACTGAAGAGCTTCCATCGGATCAGGACTATGGAGAAATTCATAGAGCCTATTTGTACCTAAGCTGAATTTGGATTGTAGTTGGGCTGACATATTTGTTACTACACGGGCCTGTTTTAAGCACAAATTGTTTGGAAAAGAGAAGAAAATTGAATCCCGGAATAATTCACAGATTTAACTGAAAAGATTACTGTTGATTTTTAAGCCAGTGGACTTTTCTTTGCTTTTGTTAACAAACATACTGTAAAGAGGAAATAAAATGAAATTTTTGTATCTTACTCTGATATAACTGGAAAATTCTTTATGATTAATGTAGGCAGAAAAGGAATTTTCTTTCTTTCAAAAATGAAGTTTGAATAATAATAATAATAATAATAATAATAATAATAACAATAAGTTAATAACAATAATCGTCGTCATTGTCGTCGTCATCATCATCTTCTTCTTCTTTGTCATTGTCAAAATAATATTATATTAATATAAAAAAACACAATTATTTTTTTAACACACCATCCAAACAATATTTTTGTTCACGAATGATTTTTTTTTCTTCATCAAACTCAATTGGCATTATTTTCAAAATTCAATTCTTAGGTTTATTATCGTCCATCTAAAAACATCCTTAATTAAATTTATTTCATCGTTAGCAGCTTGGTAGATTTGATATTTTGCATTCAACTTTTTTGGATTATGTGAGACTTTATGAGTTTTGCCGAGGGAAATCCGATTTATTTTCCGTCTTCAAAGAGTAAATACGTAATATCCAATCTTACAACGATATATTTGTGTTTTTGCCTTAATTTCAGTTGGTGATAATGTATAGTACGGGAAACCGATTACTTCCGAGTACTTAGAGGTAACGTGTACTCTTTGTTCCTCAAAAAAAAAAAAAAAAAGTGTACTGTTGCCTGCCATTATTTTCAATACAGTGCGCGGAAAAATCAAAATGAAAACTAGAAAAGATTGTTTAGGAACTACAATTTAAATTTAGAACTCCAAAAAAAATCCAACATTATTTCTAATTACTTTGTCCCCAAGAAAATTCCATCTTAAAAAAGAGGAGTTATAGTTACAAAATGGAATGTGCTTAGTGGTCTTGTACCGACTCACGTAGCTATCACATGAAATGTTCATAGTAATTGGTACTTTTTAAATATATATATATATATATAGAGTTTAGCTACGGTGAGTCGCGACTCACGGACCCTCCGGTGAGTCGCGACCAAAACTCCTAGATCTAGATCAAAATGACCGATCCAAACCGTCCAATATGATCTCCCTATTGAAATCTCCGTGCAAACCAAATTTTTTATTTTTTCGAAATTTTTAAGTATTTTTTTTCGGATTTTTAAAAACTGATGTTTTTGAATGGTTCAGAACCAATTAGATTAACGATTTTCAAAAATTTCAAAAAAATACTTCAAAATTTCGAAAAAATAAAAAATTCGGTCTACATGGAGATTTCAATAGGGAGATCATGTTGGACGGTTTGGATCGGTCATTTTGATCTAGATCTAGGAATTTTGATCGCGACTCACCGGAGGGTCCGTGAGTCGCGACTCACCGTAGCTAAACTCTCTCTCTCTCTCTCTATATATATATATATATATATATATATATATATATATATAATAATGTTTAACTTTGAAACAACCAACCAGAATGTTTCAGAAAGATGGTAAGTTCGCCACTAATTATCCACGTCATCCCATGCGTTCATCTGCAATGCTTCCTTATAGATGGGATCGTATCCTCTGGATGGTTGAATACAACCATCCAGTAAACGTCTTTCGATCCGAGCCGTTTGATTTTAGGGAAAATTTTGTCTGTGCCACTTAAAACTGACGAAATTGAGTATTTGCCACCCAAAAATTCAATCTTCTGTTTCTGCCACCCAAAAGTTTGAACTTTTTTCTGATTTTGCCACTATGTCCTTTTCTATATTATTTTCAGCTGTATAATAATAAAACCATAAAATTATGACCATTTTGCCCCCATCGCTTAGGATCCAGTCGACTAGCACCCGATCTAACCAACCAAATTGATCGATTAAACCCAGTCAGAAAAACTCTAGTCCATCTTCTTCTTCTTCTCTCTCTCCATGAACCTAGATCCATCTCCTCTCGCCGGTCTGCCCCAGACGACGAGCATCGCGCGCACAAAACCTCTCTCTCTCTCTCTCTCACACACACACACACACACACCGGCGCTCCGCCTGGACAGCCCCCTTTAGGCACTCACATCCATCTCTGGCTCTCTCTCTCTCCGCCGTTTCACGCGCGCCGCACCAGTCTCGTCTGCCTTAGCACCTCTGACGGCCGTTGCTGATTCGCAGTGTCGCCTGTCAATTCAACTGTCTCTAGCTGTCTCTCGGATCCTCTCGCTCTGTTTGGGAAGGTACTATATAATTTTTCATGAAGCGTCTGAATTGAGCAATAATTTGTTGGTAAAAACCAGAAAAAAAGGTTTAATTGGTTACGGAAGCACCAAATAATTAGACCAATCTAAAGTCAAAACTTTGACTGTTAGTTTATCGAATTTTCTATCCATATGGAATTGGGTACATTCCTTTTGTCAGACTAAATCAGTGAGATGGTTTGCTTAACATCATTTGGTTCTAGTACATACTTGCTGTTCTCTCCTAATTAGGCATAGTCTTTCCGATTTATTTGGTCTTAGTTTGTGGAAATTAAACAATTTATAATTTATAATTTTATATTGAGCTTCTATTGTGAGATGCATGTCAGATTGATTTCGGGATTCTGATCCATATTTTGAATAAAAATGGGGGTCACGCCCCACATATTTTGGTACTTGACCATCTACTGAACCTAACTATCTTGAAACACACTTACTCATTATTCTCAGGCAGATATTGCTTGAAATAAGGTTACTGGAGCTTGAAGACTAATATGGTTAATGTAATCTTTCTTTTGTTACCATGTAGGTTTAAAGCGATGTGATGAATACATAACATGACCCTTAAATGAGCCAACTGAAGGAAGGAATTAGTACTATGGAGAGCAAAATCTTAATTATCTTGATAAATATTGGTTTCTTTTCATGAAAAGTTTTTTCAATTAAACTAGATACATGCAATTAGTTTTAGTTTATGTTGTATGATGTAATAATGCAAATGTGTAATTAAATGCTAGTTCCCTACGCAATGCTGGTTCTCAATGCTATTTGTAGAATGTCAATGCTGGTTCTTTAGTGAAAATCAATGCTATTACAGTAAAATGTGCATAGGATATGAATGTTGGTTCTCTAGTGATGTGAAAGAAACTGAAGTATCTTGTATTAAGTGGCATCAAACCAGGTGAATGCAACACATGGCATCAAACCAGGAACAAACAACAAGAGTAATAAAGATAGTATAGTGGTGTTTTGTTGGTGCCAAGTTAGCACACATCAGAATTACAAAAATCAACCATTACTCTCTTATACAACAAGTTATCCATCCTTAACTACAATATACAAATTCTTACATCATCTTTTTTATAAAATAAAGCATCAGCCCAAACTATACCAAAATAGCTATCTCTGATATCAACATTAGCCTTTTTTTATATAAAATCACCCCTTAAAATTTACTAATCACCAACGACTCTTGTTCATCCTCTTCTCGATCGTTGTCTTCTTCTATCTTTTTATTTGTTGTCTTCTTTTTTTCTAGTAAAAGTTGAAATAACATAAATGAAAAGTGTGATAACAGCAATATGATGATACAAGTAGCAATTTTATTGTCCTCATTTTTCTTATAAAAATAATCATGAATAAAATATTGGCTTAGCAATACTAGCATTTCTTTTTAAATAAAGTTACATGGTGTATAGATATCTAAATATTAATGTTTAGGTTTTCTAATAGGAAGTAGCATCTCGTTGTTGGTAGGTTGAAAGATTCCAAGGTACGAGCTACTAATCAGGTAATTATGCATCCTCAAACAGGTATGGGAGTATAAAGAAATGCCACCGCACTGTTATCCACAATTACAGTATCGAATCAACCCAATTAAAGAACCAGAAAACATAATTATAGCAATACATTTGACCGCACTATTTTGTGAATTGTGAGATTTTAGACTATTAGAAAAAGGACGAGTTATGAGTGTTTACCTTCTCAAACGGAGTGAGAGGGTCCGAGAGAGAGCCAGAGACAGTTGAATTGACAAGCGAGTCTGCCACGACCGTCATAGGTGCCAAGGCAGACGAGACTGGTGCGGCGCGCATGAAACGGCGGAGAGAGAGAGAGAGAGAGAGAGAGAAAGCCAGAGATGGAGGTGACTGCCTAAAGGGGGCTGTCCAGGCGGAGCGCCGATGTGTGTGTGTGTGTGTGTGTGTGTGAGAGAGAGAGAGAGAGAGAGAGAGAGAGATTTTGTGCGCGCGATGCTCGTCGTATGGGGCAGGCCGGCGAGAGGAGATGGATCTAGGTTCATGGAGAGAGAGAAGAAGAAGAAGATGGATAGAGTTTTTCTGACTGGGTTTAATCGATCAGTTTGGTTGGTTAGATCGGGTGCCAGTCGACTGGAACCTAAGCGATGGGGGCAAAATGGTCACAATTTTATGGTCTTATTATTATACAGCTGAAAATAATATAAAAAAGGACATAGTGGCAAAAACAGAAAAAGGTCCAAACTTTTGGGTGGCAGAAACAGAAAATTGAATTTTTGGATGGCAAATACTCAATTTCGTCAGTTTTGAGTGGCACATAAAAAATTTTCCCTTGATTTTAATATCAACGGTCAGAAATCCCTTATAGTTGGGTCCGGGCTCCTTTTCTAACTTGTTGGTAGATAGTTAATTTTTTTTTGTGAGATGTGATAGTTGATAGTTGACAGTTGGCATCACCTCTGACCCGTTCCACATCGATCTCTAGGCCTGCTGACGGTACATCCGTTGCTCGTTTTCCGTGGACGTTCCGTCCTCACGGAACGAGTGACGGAATAGTTTTGCATTTCGTCGCATGTAACGGAACGGCGGACGGAACTGAGTCTGGTAACGTTGGAACGAGCGAAACGTCAAACAGATTAGTATGTTCCGTGCACGTTTCAAATACGTTCCGTCCATGATTCTATGGTTTTAGAATAAGTACGATAGCAGGGGTAAGTTTGGCAGAGAGAAACTAAAAGTAGCGTTTTCTGCCTCCTCTATCATTCCACCAAACTCCATTTCTTCTTCTTTTTCCTCTCAAATCAACCGTGCTCTCTCCCTCTCCGGCGATCCTTTCTCCTGCGCTGCTCCTCAGTCCTCTCCCTCCTTTGTCACATACGCAAGAACTATTCTCACTCTCTCTCTTTCCCTCGTGCATCAAGAGAACTTTGAAAGAGAAAGCTAAATGAAGAGGGGTTGCGCCGTCAATGATCGTCGAAGGTGTCGAGGTGACTGATGAGACCTAAGCCGCTTTGTCTTCTCTGTTTTCTTCTTCATAGTACCGTGTTCTCCTTCCATTTTTCCCCTCAAAGGCTCAAACTAATTGACCACAACTGTTCCCTACTTCATCCATCTTCCCACAATTAATGGAGGATTAAGTAGAACTACACTTATCTCCAAGCCACCACTCTGTTAAAAGATAAAACTCCAAGGAAAAATTTTAGAATCCAAACCAGCTTTTGTCACCGATCAACCTGAGTTGAAACCAAGATCATTATATACGAAATTCTGATTCGGACTTTGCTATTTGAAAGGAGAGTAATTGAATTGGAATGATGCATGGGTTTCGAGTAATTGAAATGGTGTTGCTTTATCTAATATCTATTTAATTTCGTGGGAGAGAAATAAAGATATGAAGAGATAAAGATGGGAGAGAGTCAGAGAGAGAAATAAAGTGGGAGAGAGAGAGTCACAGAGATAACACATGGCTAGTGTAATCTGTAATGAGAAGCAAGAGTGGGACCCACTTTCTTTTTTTCTATTCTCACTCGCTTTTTCTGGCCAGACTAGCCAACGTTATTAACGTTCAATACGTTAAACTCAAACGGAACAGCAACGGAACAAAAATTTATACCGTTCTAGAAAACAGAACGTAAAACGTCAAATTTTTTAAATCCGTCGATTAAACGGAACGTATAACGTATCCTCCTTTTTCCGTTGCCGTTGTAAACGTTAAACAGGCCTATCGATCTCTGTACTTGTATATGCCGCTGTCCATGTGGTTCATGATTTTGCTCATAATTGTAACTGCTCTGGCATTCACAAACTTTCTTAAGCTGTAATTATTTGCCAACTTTCATATCACGTTGCTACTTATCTTATTTATGAAATTGCCTAAAATGTAGTAGGTTTCTTCTATTAAAATCTAAATAAGAAACAATATTAGCAAAGCAAAAGTTGTCATTAGGTCGATCGATTGAAACAAATTAATGTCGAGAGAAAAAATTTACGTCATTTCAAAACTTTTGGAAATCAGAATTCATATATTAAGATCACAGCAGAGCAAAGTTTTATGTGTCGGAGAGCTTCTAGGAACTTTATATATGATGATAATATTATTTATTGTAATTACATCTATTTTCATGTTTCATAATAACGAAATTGAACTGTCTAATTATTTTAAATTGCAACAAACACTCATGTATCAAAAATTATTTATCTAGTCCAAAAGTAGAAATTTGAGTGATCTAGAATTTGTTAAAAAAAAAAAAATTGGATTATATTTCTTCAACTCTTACTAGTACCAATAATCAACATTATTCGATAAGTTGTCAGTCTGTAGTTTAAATTTAATGTTTCAATTTTACACAAAATAATACGCAAGATATATATATGACATTTATTTCAAATAATATATTAATCGTTATATTTTAATCACCGTAGTTTTGTACTTGGCGAAAAGGCGGCGTGCCGAAATAAAAATACCAGTCAATGCAAAAAAGGGCGATATGCATGATCAGTGCTCTTTAGAAAGTTTTTCTTTGCAAAACCGCTTTCACTGATCAATAATTTATATGAGAAAGCTTTCAATCAAAGCACTTTGACCGGACCCGGTTAAATCCCGTCAGATCTCAATATTGAAAGTTCAAATGACCGATCCAAACCGTCAAATATGATCTCCATATTGAAATTTCCTTGCCGACTAATTTTTTCATTTTTTTGAAATTTGTAAGTATTTTTTTTCGGATTTTAGTCGGTAAGGAGATCATTTTTGACAGTTTGGATCGATCATTTGAACTTTCAATATTGAGATCTGACAGAATTTAATCGGGACTCCGGTCAAAACGCTTTGATTGAATCATTCCTCTAACTAGCTGCATGATACACCACATAAATGGGTCTCACAGAAAATCTAATTTTTGACGCACGGATGACAAAAGTAAGATGTTCGTTCAGGTGGCAATCAAACACACAAGTGCAACATTCAACGCTTGAGCTTAAATGGTCTAGCTATCACACAAAATTCAAATTTCAATGGCCTTTTTACGAAGGGGTACCTTTGCTATTAGGCAACTCAAATTGTGAGTATATGTAGAGTCTTTGGATGGAGATTTGTTATTGTTAATAAAATACTAATTTAAAAATAGTGTAATTTTTAGAAAAGTGAAATAATACTATTTCAACCGGGCTGATAACCATAATCTTCAAGATTCATCATCCTCATCATTCCTTAATATTTAGATTAATTACATTCTAAAAAAGAAAAGAGAATGATGAGGATGATGGAAATGAACATTAATAACTAGTTTCATTTTCTCTTTTTGAGGGCTAGCAAAAGCTAGCAATTTTCATTAAAAAAGAAAGTTTACAAAAGGAACAAAATAAAATTCAGAATTCGTACCTAATTATACTGGTACGAACGAAAAAAAACTAAAAGCAATGTAAACTTCTAACAAGTTTACAACCTAGCTAGCCATAAACTACCAACAAGTTTACAACCTAGACGGTACCAATACCGTACCAATAAAACCTGAATTAACACTGCCTAAATCTAACTGACAATGTTACCCTCAATATGGCACAAAGCACACGAGCTTCCTTGCATCTTACCGAAGGCCACAACGCAGCACAATTTAGGTTCCATACCGCAATCGCCGACCACATCCACGCATGGCTACCGAAAACCATCAACCACATCCAAACACGAGGCTAACGCAATGAAGCCATGGCCACACCCAGACACATGACTGCCGCAACAAAGCTAGCCACACCTAAACACGTGGCTACCGCAATACAACCATGGTCAAGACACATTCGTCGATCGCATCTTCCATCCACTGCGTTCCCTGCATCGCAGCAACAACAGTCACAACGCCTCCCCGGCAGCCACTCCACACCACGACCGAAGCGCTGACCGCATCATAACAACGATTAAGACATTCTCCAGACCGAACCACCCACGCGATGAGATTACAATCGTCGGCTGCGCCAAAATCACACCACGACTACACCGCAATTGCAGACCATACGTAGCCGGCACACTACCAAATCGAAAAAGGTAGAGAAGTGCAGATCCGAGAAACACCGGTCACCAAGTCACCGACGAAGAAAATCTGGTCCAAAAACAAAGGAAAAAAGGGAAAAGAGAAAGAGAGAAAGGAGAAAGGGGTGGCGGGGAGGCCAGTGACGGCCTCCCCGCCTAGGATTGTCACTTTATTGGAGGAAGAGAGGGGAGGGTGGCAGTCGCCGAGGTCAGAAAAAGGGTGGGGAGGTGGGCTTTGGGGTTGTACGGAAGAAACCCTCAGAAATCGCTTATGCGGCGCATCAACAATCGTGCAACTAGTTTCCATTTTCAAAATATTTTCCCCATCATCCCCTATAATTCATTCTCTCTCTTCTTCTTTGTTTCACTCACTCCCCCTCCCCCTCCCCCTCCCCCTCCCCCTCCCTTTCTTTTTCTTTCTAGAAAAGTTAGTAATATTAACCAGAACAATTAATTATTTTTCTAGAACAATTAGTAAGATTAACCAGAACAGTTAGTTATTTTTTCAAAATAGTTAGTTATTTAAATAGAATAGTTATGTTTTTAACTAGAACAGTTATGATTTTAATTAGAACAGTTATGTATTTAAATTGAACAGTTATGTATTTAAATAGAATAGTAATGTTTTTAACTAGAACATTTATATTTTTAACTAGAACAATTATTTAATAATTAATAACATAATTGTAAACTAATTACCTGAATTATAAAAAGAAATAATCACTAATGACAGCCGAAATATATAGCCTTTCTAGCGTGTAATTTCTGCCTTTCATTTCTTTATAATAACTTTAAAAAACAAAAAAAAAATACAACCGATATTTGTATTCTAAAAAAAAAATGAGGGGATGAGGATGAAGGGGATGATTTCTGAACTTTCTTATTAATGAAGATATATTAGATAATTAATGAAAATTTGGGGATGATGAAAATAATAGAATCTATGAGATGATGGAAAGCAATTTCTTATTTCAACTACTATTATATTTTTGATAATTTGAGTTTCTCAATAATCACTAATTTAATCCAAACATACCAAATAAAATACCGTTGAGAAGGTTGATCACCGGCAAACTTTATCATACCTATATATGTCGGCTTAATCATAACACAATTTTAGTCTCACTGTGATGATCTTTATTGGAAATATGACAAATTCTGTCTGTGGAGGACAGGGAGGCTGAGGATCGAAAGTTGGAAATAAAATAATAATAATAATAATAATTTTTTTATTATAATTTAAGAAAAACCTTAGATGTTATGTAGATTTTCACATAGTTTATTGCAAATTTAAAATTGTCAAGTTCTTATTTAATTATTTTTTATAAATATTTTAATATTTATTAAACTAATTAAGATTAAAATTTTTATTGACAAAAAATTTGGAGAACATCTCATCCATTTCATTGATTATTTGTAATATTTGAAAACATTGTGAAGGATAATTTTTAATATTTAAATAAAATTCAGAGTATTTCAATATTTAATTTAATTGTAGTAGCTATCACCCACGAATACATGAATTGGAAATGTGAAACTCTAGTGACCTTGTGTGTTTTTTTTCAAGATAAATTGGGGATCAAGTCTTCCAACTTATTTTTAAATTAAATATCTATGAAAGACTTTGTCAGTCGGGTTTCGAACCTGCGATCTTTCACTTAAGATGTATTGTTATTTGCTACTAGACCAAGAGCTGATTCTCTAGTGGTCTTTTGTGTTATTTAATTTAACTCTTTTGTGATATATATTAAGAAATTATAATTGTGCTTTCTGTAATGTATCGAGGAGTATAGATGTATGACTTCGTGATACAAACTTAGGGGAGACCAAAGCACACCTTTATGTTCAAATTAAACATTAGTCCAACATGATTTAATCAAAAGTCCAAATCATAAGGGAGGCCAGGCCTGAGGCCTCCTTCAACATCCTCTTGGACCCGACTAATGAATTCTGTCATGAATAAGTTTTCATTCAGAATGATAAACGACTGTAATTGATTAGGACTCGAATTGGTCTTAAAAATTTATCCATGGCAGAATTTTTATAATTCAATAATGACATTATCAACATCATTAATTTTCAAAATTATCCTCTTTCTAAAAATTTATTGCTTTCAATTTTACGGTCAGATTCTTTTAATTGAACGAGCTTTTGTAGCATTCTGTAGCATCTCAAACCAATTAACCATATAGGTTTTTGAAAAAAGCGGACTCTATGGACAGCTGTCCAGGTGCTTTGTTCAATTTTTTTTGTTTGTTCTGGATTAGGCTCTCAGTAGCATATATTTTCTCTCATGGATTATTAATGGAGCCTTGAACGAGGTTTTCTGTTATCCACTGCAACGTAATTGATATAGGTGCACGTGTGGATGACTCGGTCAATTACTATAACCGGGACATAAAATGGATGCCACGTCGACAATTTGTAATAGACGAGCTCGTGACAAGTGTCACAAAAGCATTTAAGCACGAGCAATACTTATTATTTAATGGACCAACCAAGAGTGACATGTATCCCATTTTCCTTATTATTACCTAAGAACTCTCTCTTCTTTCTCAATCTTAAAAAGCAACAAAAAATAATAAGGCCATTACCATAGCCATCGCTTTGACTGTTTGACTGGATCCACGTACAAAGAACCCAAATGGCCAAATCTTAACTTCATTGCCTCAACGGGTACATTATATTGCTTTTTCTGTGTAGGAACTCCTATGTTGGGTCTTAATGAAGAGATTTACAATGAATTGAATTATGTCATACCCTGATCGATACTGAACAAAATTTTTGTACCAACATACTTTTAAGCTATACTTCCTAAATATAACAGAGCTTTGTAATTTGCATGAGAAACTTAACAGAAGAACAAATATGCTACACAGATGATCATATGCAATGTGAAATAGAAACAAAATTGGATTCTTGGGCCCCGCCGGAAAGTACTTTTTTCTGTTGACTTCTTATTTTTTTCTTATGCTACATTGCTACTCAATCTTGTCTCCTTTCCCAGAATAACATATAAGCCCCTTGGTTTTTAATAAATGCATGTGTTTTTGAAATTGGAAGTTTTTTTTACGACTTTAAATTTTTAATACGAGTATTACTTAATTGTAATGTAAAATTTAGTAAACAATATTTCTTCTAATTAATCACTGTTGTTGAGCTTGTAAAATACGAGGAAATTATTCTTGGAGAGTAAGCATGTCCAGGCAATTTATAAAAGTTAAAACATATCAACAAAGAGTAATCAATTGAAATTTGTCATACTGAGGTCCCATAGAATTTTTTATTTTTTTTAAAAAGCAACACAACTAAGTCCAGAATCTTCCAATGGAAAATAGTCCGGTCTAAGAATTTCCACAAAAGACCATGTCCAAAGTAAAAGGAATCTAACCTCTTTCTCTTCGCGCTTCCCACCCCAGTACCCCACAACCTCAACCAATTTAAATACACGAAACCGTTCAACTAGCCGCCATCATCACTTCATCACTGATCTATTCATTAAACACCGACACAATTATACCCACCAAAACCCAAAATGGAAGGGGGCTCAAGCTCACAAGGGAAAGATGGAGGCGAGACAAAGTACCGAGGCGTCAGGCGCAGACCCTGGGGGAAGTATGCAGCTGAGATTCGAGACTCGAACAGGCATGGAGTGCGTGTCTGGCTCGGGACATTTGATACTGCCGAGGAGGCTGCACGGGCCTATGATAGAGCTGCATACTCCATGCGAGGCAGCATGGCGGTGTTGAATTTTCCAAATGAAGTGCATAATTACCAAACGGGTGCCGGCTCCAGTTCGCAGTCATCAGGAAGGCAGGTGATCGAGTTTGAGTATCTAGATGATCAGGTGTTGGAGGAGATGCTCAAGGCAGAGGAGGATAAGAATGGAAAGAAAAATGGAAAGAGGAACTAATTTATCTGTGGATCAATATAAATTTGTTTGATTATAAGCCGGCGCATAATGTGCGCGGGTGTATGGAATGTTTGGACATTAATATTGCACTAAGGTTTTGGAGGCAATCAATTAAGAATAATTTAATTATGTGAAATTAAAGAGCTCATAATATGAGATTTTCTCTCTTTCTTTCTTATGATTACATATAAATCTTCTTCAAACCGAATGTGACAAATGAACTTGGACACTGTTTCATGAATCTTAGATTGCTGTCTGGTGTGCTTGGATACAAATGTTACTAGCACAACATTGCAGAAAACAGACGACTTTACTGCAAGCAGTGGCTTTCGAAAGAAAAACTTTACTGCAAGCAGTGAATGACTATATATGTAAATTAAAGATCATTGTTGACCATAATCTGATTGTGCCATTCTGAACGCACAAGTACACAACAGAGGAGTAAAAACGGGGAGGTTCCCATGACTAATGGCCGATGGGAAATCATTTGTCTTGTGTAGAGAGTAGAGAATTTGGAAAGAGCACAAATAGAAGAGTTTTGATTGCATTTGGATATTTAATTCTGATGTAGATATATAGTAGGAATTGGACTGAGTACTGCTGAATATTCCATGACAACCTGCTCAGTTTCATGTAGTACCTGCACGGCTGTACCCCCCTATTGTCGCAATCTTTTGTAATTCAGACAATTTTCCCATGCAAAACTCTGTTTCATGCTACTAATTGGTATCGCTGTCGGGCCAACCTGCCCTAAAAACAAAAATAGACTATGCAAAAAATTGATTGTAAATGAATTCAAATTCATTACTTTACTTACCACGACACTTCCTTGGCTAATTTACTGTGTATCGAAAAAGCAATGTTTTATAAATGTGTTGCGAGTAGGCCTGTCAACGGCACATGCCACCACGTGATGCCGTTTCGTATAACCGAAACGGAACGGCAAACGACATCAATTTCTATATCGTTTCAATAACGAAATGGCAAACGGAATGAGGAATCTTGCCATTTCGAACCGTTTCACCTCTTTTCAAACCGTTTTATGTGTTGTTTATGAAGTGGAACGGTTAACGAATTGAAATTTTGTGCCGTTTCGAAAACGAAACGGTTAACGGAATGGAATCTGGTATCGTTTTTCTTGACGGAACGGTAAATGGCACATGGTGTTCCGTGCTTTTTTAACGCGTTTGACAGGTATAGTTGCGAGAATTGAATAGGTGTAGGTTTCGATTCAAAAATATAGGCGATGCAAAGGGCAAAAAAGGAAAAATACTGCTTTGCATGCATGGAAGAATTCATAATAACTCATATTATATATCTTACTTATATCTATATCTGTATTTTAAGAAAGACCGAATGGATAGTTGGTATGAAAACAAATATATATATATACGGTTCTATAATTAAAAGATTGTTCTCCACGAATATCCAGAGAACTGAAATAAATATAAAACGATATATTGAACGCGTCCATTAATAACGTTCAGCCAAACCAACCTAATTTCTAGAACACCTTGGAAGACTATTCTCTCTTAGGCTCTTAGCCTCCGCCGAATCTTGAATATCTATTTCTTATAAAATAATGTAGGCTTCTTATAGGCATGATTTGACGTATAAATGTATAATTTACCTGGGCCAGATACTTGCAGGGAAAAAATTCCGTCATTGAACATGCATGGCATACTTTTGCTAAGACCAGTTTGGTCAATTCGTTGACCATTTATCAATTAAAATTGATATACATGACATAATATCCATGTAAGGTGAAACGACCTCGATGAACACATTCAGTGCATCACCTACTTAAAATATGACAAGTTTCGATCTCTTTATGTACATTTATTTAGCACTTTCATAGAATTGTTAGTACATAATTAATTAGAATTATCGGAACTTCAATCTTTTTGCAAGGAAAAAGGCTTTTTTTTGTATCATTGGCCAAAATATATACGGACGTTCATAGTTCATTTATTGAACAAAATTAATTATCAGAGACTCAACAATTAGCATTAATCTTAACAAACTGGACATATTATGTTACATAAAACATTTTTGGCATTTTACAGTGAATAACTATAATAAGTTTTCATTTCAAATTTTCACTTTTTTTTTTCTTCCTTCTTGCACAAAAAAGAACTTGCTCACTGGTGGGTATGATTTTTGGTGTTGATGTCAACTTTCTGAGGAAATTATAAAAGAAACAACAATGTACCAACATTCATCATAGGGAAAACGAAAAGAGAACGATTACGGTTGGCGAATAACCTTTCCCTTCTTCAACAAAGAACATGTTCCTTATGACTTCTTTTGAAAATCTTTTTGCCAACTCTGAAGATATCGAATCCGAATAATGAATTGCATTAGGGTTTTTCTACACCTTCAAATAAAAGTTGAAAAGCCAGTTCATACTCCTTTTTTGTCATCAAGAATATTTCTTGTATTGTTGTAAAAACATTCAATTTAGCGATCGTACTAGCCGTACAATTATTTTGTCAATTTCTTGCAATGCGGCATATTTTGTTCCAATGGATGTTGATTTGCTTTTCACTCTGTAATTAAAGATGCCCTTCTCAGTAGTAATTGTCTGAAAACCTTCATACTACAATACATATAACAGAGGTCTTGGTTCAACTCTGCATAATTAAGCATACACTAAGCTTATGAAAATAATAACTTGTTCACTTATGGTTTCTCATCTCCCAATTATGATTACGACCTAATATAAGCTAGAATTATAGTAGCTCATTCAATTTACAACTTACCAGATTCAAATTTGCAAAGTGTTATTGTTTATCTACCAGTAAAATTTTCATTTATAAGTTTTATCTTTGTGCTTTATTATATAAAGCTTCTATTTGAAGTATCAAATATTCAGCAATCAACATCTTTCCAATCGCAAGTGCATCATATCTTCAGTTACAATGGCACTGGTGAGTGGTGACTCCATCGACGTAAGAAATCATTCATTGTGATTTTCTTTTCGAACTTCTGTTTGTTGCCATGAAAATTTTATCATTTTAAATTATCATTTTTATCTTTAAGAAAGTAATACAGACCCTAGTCAGCAGAATTGTGTTTCCACAGCTATTTAAGTCCCAAAGAGAAGGCTAAAAGTTTTGCATTAAATCTGTTGCCTTCCTTGTTATATAAGTTTTATTTTATTTTTTTGAAGATTAAGTCATGATGATTAATTCATTTTTGATGACGACAAATTTATACTCTACTTTTAGAGTAGACTTTTTTTACAGGAAAATGTCTGTTTTCCATAATCTTATTAATGGAAAATACTTAGCCTGCCTTACTTTCCATTAGTTATCTAATTTTTGGAAGTTCATTTCCACTAGCATGTAGAAGTTTGATACTGCAATGCTGCTGTTCTTCCTGGTTCCAACAACATTATTGTTATAATATTTATGAGCTAAAGATAAAACTATAGAATGAAAAATCAGTAGCCGAAACAGAAATTAAAAGGGAGACTTGGCAAACCGGCCACTATGTTGTGGAAAGTGACAAAAGCTTATGATCTGTACAAATTGAAGAGGCAAAAGGCACACAATGCCACTTAGATTGCTATATCCAACACCAATAGACAGAATCTCAATTCTGTGGCACTTGGATTAGGGAATAGAATGTTGCATCAAGTGCAAAGCATCTGAAGGGGACATAGCATGATGGCAACTGGATCATTAGTACTACTTTGTCTTTGTCAATTTATAGTTGTGTGATGTGTCTCTATGTAATTTGGATGCCATCATAGGTAAGTGCAAATAGAGTGTATCGGAACATCAATAATGCCAGTAATTTATTTACCTATTTAGGAGTTTGTAAGGGGAATAATTCAAAACAGTGGCGTAGTGAGTTCTTTGATCAGATAGTAACTTGAAAGCCTGGACGTCGTCTACCTGCAGGACCAATGAATCAGTTGCTTTATACGTGCAAAAAATGACAAGCACTGAGATCAATATGTCCACCTTCTTATTTGGAACTTAATAACTTGATCAACTGTCCTGGGATGCCATGGTCAATAGAGATATTTCAGCAACTGAACAGCCATCTCATGCATATTTTCAATTGTTTAATTTATATATGCTCATCCCTATCAAGGTGCACTGGAATCTATATATGGTAATAGGAAATATAGCAATTGTCCTATTATACATGATCTTTTGTGTTCCTTTGATACACTTCGAAATTTAAGTTAAACGTAGATGAGTTTTAATCAATCCAGGTTTATCTATGTTAATCAGTTTAATTTCTTGATAAACTTATAGAAATAATCTTTCTGTCAGGGAAAAAAAGAGTAGCTAGTTCTTATGTATGAAATGTTCATATATGACTCAGTGAAATACTGAAGGATTTTATATATTTTTAGACAAAATTAATTTAGTAAGATCTGTCACTAAGTAGCAAGATGTTTACATACATTAATTGAATGTATACAGGAGAGCTTTATAACCAATTATTTTTTATGTACTACATCGGAAACAACATGAGCCTACATTAGCACACCTTATTTGAAAGTTCTGAAATGACTTCAGCCCACATAGAAATTGAAACATACATGTCAAAATGATTACAACTTCGGCCAAAATGCTCAAATTCAGTGTTTTTAAAACCGTACCGGCACCCCTACCGGCCAAACGATAGAAATCCGGTATTTCCTGGTATTTTCCAAAAATTTTCGGTTTTTCCTCTCACAATACCGGATACCGCCGTTTCGGTCACCATTCCGGTTCCCGGTATTACCGAAAATTTCCGATATCCGGTACAGTTTTCAAAACACTGCTCAAATTGATATTCTTCATCTGTGGGAAATAGCAGCATATACGCTTCATGACTTCATGTAACATCACCAGATATTTTCAGGATATATACCTACATAGTCATATATTAAACGTTACCTTCTGAGTCACCTTGTTCACACGTTCGTATTATTAAATAAAAAGAAATACTGGTTTATACCTTCCAACAACAGAAGCGATGTTCTAAGAAGGTTGCTATCTTTTCTAAACCTAAAAAATGAAGTGCATATCAGATGGAAGAGAAATAACGGAGATGCTGCTAAACCTAGATTTTATTCTCCTACTTTGGAAGGAACTAGCGCGCACATGTTCAAATTTATTAAACCAGAGATACTATTCCTCTGTTATTACCACAATAGAATAATATGAAATTATAGTCCAAAGATTAACTAATGCTGATGTAGAGTATTGATATATATTTTTTAATTATAATGATTTTTAAGTTGTTTAATCAATTATGTTGTTCAAGCTTTCTCGTACGTATTTCACAAAGGAACATTTTTTAGCTAATTGTAAATCTGCACAATTTTAGATTATAACAGAGCACCATAAAAATGCCAAATTAGTTCTTCTAGAAGTATCAGAGAAGGACAACGGTTCAGAAATGGTGCAAAGATACGGTGTTTTTTTTAATGTAAAAGCCATTTCAATATTAGTGGGGATCTGAAAAACACTTTATGCGGCATTATGGTCTGATCAAAGAAGCTTATGGTACCGTTAAAATAAAAATTATTGACTAGCATACAAAACTTTATATTACTAAATATTTTGGAGACATGGATGGAATTTAACTCTATACATGCACTTCCATTTCTCTGTGGTTTCTCTCCTGTGCAAAGGATAGATTCCCCTAGCTCCAACTTATACCGAAATAGAAAAGCTAAAATTCAATTGGAAGTCGGAACTTTCTTACGTAATGGTTGCTTTCCGTCTAACGTCAGCATTTTAAATACTCCAGCCTCCAGGTGTTACAAGTCCGGTACAGTTTTCTGTTTTCCATTTGGTGATGAACAGATCTAATACATGCATGGTTAGATTTAGTCAACTGTCGGAAAAGGAGAACTTAATTGTAGATGAAATTGCGTTTCTCGTGTCATATTAAATGCCAATATAATATAACGATCACACCAAAACAATTAGATGCAATAATAGGTTCTACAATAGAATAGTTGTCATTTTTTTTAGAGTTTAAATAATTTTTTTAAAAAATACTTCATCTTACTAATAATGTATTATCAGTGTGTTATTTCTAAGAAAAAATGGAGGACTTTATCCAGCTTTGTAAATGCACGGATACCTATGATTTACTGCCCAAAGATATTAGTGGGAGAATAACTTTCCCGTCCAGACCTTTAATTAATGCCCTTCTCTCGTTGGTAAAAATTTAATGATCTAACTTGAATTTTAATTTGTGAAATGTTCTGAAGTATATATTCAAATTTAAACATGCGTATAGTTCATTTCTGACATTACTGATGAGATTAAAAGCAAATAATAATTTTTTTCTTTCTTTTAATGTGAAAACTGTATAAATTTCTTTTTTGAATTTTTATTTATAACTATCAATTCTTGAAATATGGAATCATCCTATGTACTTATTGTCGGGCCAGATTTATTGCACCTATCAAGAAAACTAGTGTTTGGCAACATCCGTGAACTAGAAGTACACGAACTAGGCTAGTTCGCAAGAACCAAACAACCCACGAACAGTCGTAGTTCGTGAACTTCTCCCTAGTTTCTAGTTCTCCAATTTTTATAAACTAGTTTTGTTCGTGGGCCTGTTCGTGGGCCTTCATTCTTCCCCTTGTTCATCCTTCCGAAAAATTTAAAAATAATATTAAATTAATATAATATATTAAAAATAATATTAATATAATACTATTTTTTAAAATAGTATCACAAGATCGGAATCCCAGATTCCGACGGCAAGATCGGAATTCGGGATTCCGATCTTAACTTTTTAATTTTTTTATATATTATTTATTTATTTATTTAATTTATTAATTAGTTAAATAATTAGAAAAATAGATAATATATTGGTGAAATATTGAAAAAATATGGAAAAAATCAGGAATAATTAAATTAAATTTTATATGTAATGTAGTATTTTTTGGAAAATTAAATTTATTTAATTAAAATATAAATTTTTATAACTTATTTAATTAAATGAATTGTACCATTTAGAAAGGATTATAAATTTTCAGAATTTGCAGAGATGCAAAGGCATAATCTTTTCAGAATGTTCAAAGTTTTATTAATCATTTCTGCATTTGCAGGGATACAAAGGCATAACTTGAACATTATAACTTTAAAAAGGCATAACTTCTGATAGGAAGGTCCGTTTGGGGCAAACGAGCACATTCCGGAAAGCTGGCGACGAGATCTACACGTTTTCTAGACCTCCAAAATCCACTTTGAAAGTTTGCAAACCTAAAAAAACGCTCTCTAGACCTCCAAAATCCACTTTGAAAGTTTGCAAACCTAAAAACCACTCTAAACTACTAAAAAAGTTTTTAAAATCATAAATTAATCATTAAAAAGAGAAATGCAGTAAATCAAGTGAATTTAGTCTTTCTTCTCCGTCTCGGTAAAACGTCAACCTCATGTGATTCCTTTCTAACGCAATCCAGAAAGTGCTTCCTTGATCATGAAACTCGATATGATTGTTTAATATATAATATGAAAATAATATATACAGAAGACGACATCCGGGACGCATATCAAATGGTTGCTTAAAAATTTATAATTTTATTGTAAATTAATTAAAAATTTATACTTAATTATTCATTTTTTAATTAAATAAATTAATTAAAACAAAAATAAATTTAATTTTCCAAAAAATACTAATTAATTAACTAATTAATAAACTACTAAAAGGAAAAAAAATTCCCAAAAAATACTAAATTACATATAAATTTTAATTTAATTATTCCTGATTTTTTCATATTTTTTCAATATTTTTACAATATATTATCTATTTTTTTAATTAATTAACTAATTAATAAACTAAATAAATAATATATAAAAAAAAATTAAAAAAGCTAAGATCGGATTCCCGGATTACGATCTTAGCTAAGGTCGGAATTCGGAATTCCGATCTTGCCGTCAGAATCCCAGATTCCGATCTTGTGGTACTATTTAAAAAAATGTTATTATATTGATATTATTTTTATTATATTATATTAATTTAATATTATTTTAAAATTTTTCGGTTCATCCTTTGTTCGTGAAGCATCCAAACTAAAATCTGGGGGCTACAATTAGTGCAAAATTTGGACCGTCTTGCGGCCCGTGAAGGTTTGTCTACAATCTGCATGAGTTGGGCTAGATTAGCATATGGCCTGCTTCTTGTATCGTTTTGGGGTTTGGGCTCTTCCTCCAAACGGTTCCGAGCGATGGCCGTTAAACGGGTCCAAGTTACGGCGATAGCCGATAAGTCGATAAATCACCTTCTTAAAACTACACAAAAAAAATTATATGATAAAAACTAATTACCCTTAAGTTCGAGTTCTAGTTTAATCGAAATTTAATTGAAACGATCTTATATTTACTTCGCTGTGCCTTCAACAACAGCCTGCCTCTCCCAGCTAAGATAAAAAAATTTGTTTATATTTAATATTGTACTCAACATAATTTAAAATCCAAGAAATAGCTTTTCAATAATAGTAGTGATATATAATTTTTATAAAATAATGTAAAAAGTTATTTCAAGTTATAATTAATCGTATAGTAGTTTGTATAGAAGAATGTAAAAAGGTTAAAATCAATTGGACGATTAAATACTAAATGAGCAGAAACTTTGAAATAAATTTTGAAATTGAAATCAAGGCCAGTTTAATCGGCAATTATTTGATCTGGGCCTGTACCTTTTAAGTCTGAAGTTTCGTTCACGTGTTTCACATTTACGATGCATAAGGTTTTCGGGCCCAATCGACAAATTTTATTTCGTACTTTTATGTAGAAATTATTGGAAATTGATTAACGTCATCGCTCAAATTGTCATCGCGTACCATCGCGATCCAGAGCTGCTCTCTTGGCAGTGGACCCTTTCTTCTTTCTCCACTGCTTCACTATACCTTTCGTGCTACCCTCACAATCTCTGTTCCTCCGCTCCTTCCTCTAGTACTTGAACGGTGAGTACTCTTCCTCCCTCCCTTTCCTCTCTTCTGTGTCCTTTTTTCCCTTTCGCTTCTCCTTTTTTCTCTCCTTCGCGATCTCATTTGTTTACTCTCTATTTGTCTTTTATTCTCGACTGTTGTTTTTGTTCATTGTATTTGTTATAAATGTTCACCTTTTTGTTATATCTGTTCACTTTATTTTATTTGGGATTATTTATTTTGTTGTTATATCAGTTTATTTTATGATGCTATATATGTTCACTTTGTTTATTGTATATGTTCAATTTTTATTGTTATAAATGTTCGTTTTATTTGTAATATCAGTTCATTTTATGTTATTATATATAATCACTTTGTTTATTGTATATGTTCAATTTATTGTTATAAGTGTTCACTTTATTTGTTATATTAGTTTATAATGTTATATATGTTTACTTTGTTTATTGTATATGCTCGATTTAATTATTACAAGTGCTTACTTTATTTAGTTTAAATTGTTCATTTTATTTCTGTATTTGTTATTCAACTTTATTTTTTATGTCGTTTTGTTTATTAAATCAGTTCACTATGTTATTATAAGTGTTTATTTTATTTATTTAATCTATTCATTTTATGTGAGTTCACATGGAGACAGAGGGAAGGAAATGGAGGGGGGAGAAGAAGGAAAGCAATCTAACGAGAGGCGCGCAATTTTTTTTCTTCAACGATAGCGCACAATGATATTTTTACCGATGACACTTATTATTTCTGGAAACTATTAAAAGGGAGAAATGCGAATTTTCTATCAAAAAGGCAAAAAGAAAAGGATAGGACTGAGCAATTATTGTTCTTGATTATTCGCTCTATTCTTAGGCTATATTTGGTTGCATGGAAAGTTAGCAAACCTGAGGTTAGAGCTCTAACTTTCCAACCTTCATCAACCAAACACACTCAAATTAGTGAAGTTTGTTTTAACTTCACTCTACTTCTCTAACTTGACAAAATATTGAGTTAGAGAAGTTTGTTCTCAAGACCAATTTAAAAATCTTATAATTATTATTGTCATCTATGTGTAGTAATTATTATATTAATTATAATTATAATATTAATATAACAACAATAATAATTATTATTTCGTAACATAACATTAATTATAAATTTATAATTACAATTATAAATTATTAAAAATTAATATAATAATATAATTATGATGATAATAATAATAATAATAATAATAATAATAGTGTACTAATTCATATTAATTATAGTTATAATATTAAATATTAATAATAATTATTGATTCCGTTGTTATATTTCAATAAAATTACTTTAATATTAATAACTATTATATTATTATTATTATTATTATTATTTAATAATAATTATAACATTAATAACTATTATAATATTATTATTATTATTATATTTACAATTTGGTAAATAATTTAATGATAATTGATGATGGTGATTATTATTATTATTACTATTATTAATTAATTAATTAATTATAGTATTAATATTAATTATACTTATTAATTATAATATTAAATAATAATAACAATTATTGTTTTTATTATTATTTTTAATGAAATTATTATGGTACTAATTATTATTATTATTATTTAATAATAATTATAATATTGATTGGGAATTTAGAATTAATTATAAAATATAACAATAAATATAGTATAATTAACTATAATTATAATTTATATAAATAATAATAATAATTATTATGATAATAATAATAATAATTATTATTATTATATTTATAATTTGGGAATAATAATATAAATGGTAAAATGATTGTAATTATAAAATAGTAATAATAAATATAATATTTTATTATAGATGTAGTTATAAAAGGAAAATTATATAAATTAATGTTTTATTATTTTCTTCTATCTCTAACTCTAACGTACCACACCAAACAACATTTTCTAACCTCAAGTTAGCTCAAACTTTCCACAATCTCTAACTTCACTAATATCAACCTCTAACTTCAAAATTACAAACTTCAACCTCTAACTTCTCTAACTTCACCTCCAACCAAACGTACCGTTAGTATATATCATTCTTATTTCTATTCCTATCTCTTACTACTTATGAAAGAACGTATTTTAGAGAAAACAATTAGGCGAATGATTTAAAAAATTATTTACTCTAAACATTCTTAATCATTGATCATGTAAATCGATGGTTGGATGTTAGTGATAGATATAAATTTACAAGCGCTTCTTTTTTATTAGAAAAAGATTGTCGTTAAAACAATTATTTTGGAATGAGAGCACAACACATAGAAAACTTCTTTAAAATAATAATTATTTTTTATTTTGAAAATGGATCACATATGTAAATTTTTCTCATTTGTAATTATTCAAATAATTTCATTTATTAAAAAATCATTTTTATTGAGATGTGAAATTTATTTCTATTGGATTATAAATTTTTTTCAAAGTTTTATGGGAAATGCTACAGTCTAATATATTGGACGGATGAGGTCTATCTAATACGATTATTTTCATATTTTTAAAGGCTTTGAGAGCCCAGTTCAGTTTTTGTAACTTAGACCGGTCAAATTTTAGGAACAGAAGGGTATCATCTGCATATTGCAGATGCAGAATCTTTCCATTCTGTATAGGAGGGCCAAGACCCTCGAAATGACCCTTTTCTTTTCCTTTGTTAAGTATTTTAGTGAGACCTTCAGCAGCTAGTATGAAGAGGTAGGCTGAGAGTGGGTCACCCTGCCTTAGGCCTTTTCCGCAGCTGAAGAAAGATCCTAACTGTTCATTAATTCTTACAGCTGCTCTACCTCCCCAAAGCACTTACCTTATCCAATCAATCCATTTGGCATTGAAACCTCTTTGCTTAAGGGTATTAAGTAAATATTGCCAGTTGACTTTGTCAAACACTTTCTCAAAGTCAAGCCTAAGCAATATTCATTTCTCTTTGTTGATATGCACATGATGTAGGATCTCATGTGCAGTAGTTACCCCTTCCAAAATGTATTTACCCTTGAGGTAAGCAGATTGATTAGGATGAATTAGGGAAGGTAACACTAAAGTAAACATGTTTTTTAGTACTTTGGTGAAAATTTTGTAGCTGCAGTTGAGTAAACTAATGGGTCTGAAATCTTTAATCCTATCAGCTTTGTCATTCTGTGGTATTAGGCATATTATTGCTCAATTAAACTTACTTAGAGCCAATTTTCCCTCAAAAAAGTCCTTAAAGATATCTTTTTAGTCATCTTTGATGATGTCCCAGAAGGACTTGTAAAAGAGGATAGGGAAATCATCAGGCCCTGGAGCTTTATCTGGGCTCATTTGGAACAAAACTTGTTTGATTTCATCTACAGTGAAAGGCTTTGTTAGAGCTATGTTGTCATCTAGCTTTATTTTTTCACTTTCTTCCCAAGTTTTATCTGTAAAATACCCCAAAGTATGCCCATCTGTTCCAAAGAGATTTCTGTAGTAATCTAACACATGGGATTTGATCACCTGAGTATCCCTAGTGTGCTTATTATTGATGATCAAGTGTGTGATGATATTTTTTTCCTCTGGTTAGAGGCTGACTGATGGAAGAATTTAGTGTTACTATCTCCTTCCTTAAGCCATTTAACCCTTGACCTTTGTTTCCAGTAGATCTCCTCATTGTTATACAAGTCATAGAGTTCTTTTCTGGATTCAATTAGATCATTAAGGTTGTCAGAACTAATCTCACTTTCCTGAGCAACATCCTCTAGAATTTTAAAACTATTAACTAATTGTTTTTTTTTTGTCCTTAATTTCCTTTTCAATATTTCTGCTCCAGCCTCTTAGTTTATTTCTCATAATTGCCATTTTGGTGTCCCAATTGAGACTCTTGTCATGGCCTAAATTGATTTGGTTCCACCAGTTTGGCATTCTTTCATAAATGTCTTTGTGTTGCAGCTACACCTTCTAAAATCTGAAAGGTGCTGAGGCTACTTGCACTATGTTAGCTGAGTAGATATCTCTTATTTATATATATATTTTGACCATACTTTGCACCAAAATACTATCCAAACCAATGATATTAACTGCACTTTTGTATTATATTTTGCAAGATTAGACACTGCCATAGAATTTGACTTGTTTTGTAGGAACTTGGTGGATTGGACACAATAATTGCATAAAAGGGTGGATTTTGAAGAAGAAAATGACTGAAAGGAGTCAACAACATTGTAGAGCCCATCCTAAGCTTTCTAACGATCTTTGAATCACCTTAATCGGAGTCCGAATGAAGAAATTATGGTCAAAATACTATCAATGCTCGATTCTGGAATTTTGGTCCGAAATTTATACATTTAGGACCGAAATTTGGAATACTATCAATGCTCGATTCTGGAATTTTGGTCCGAAATTTATACATTTAGGACCGAAATTTCCAAATTTCGGTCCGAAATTTCTTTTATGGAAAGTGATTTTTGATAATTTTCAAAGAAGAAAGGATCCCCACTTGCCTTAGCCGCCTCCTGGTCTTTCCCTAAGTGTTTTTAAGTACGAATTTCGACCACAGACGCATCTCACCTTCCATACAATAATTTCCACCACCATTCTCACGCCGAAAGGCGTGGGATTCCACATCTCGCAGCGGAGCACGTCCATGGCAGCAACTTTGGAGCGATTCTGGACGCGAGAGCGGTAGAACCGATCCAACCACGACTTCGGACGATCGATACTTGAGTTAGAAGCGATATTTGGTTTATTCGTTCCTTTTCTCTTGATATTTTGATTTGATGGAGTTTGTATCTTATTTTTCTTGCATGTTTGGCTAGTTATAATGTCTTAAGGGTAATTCGTGGATTAGTTTAGTATTTGTGATGACTTGATTGCTTTATATTATGATATGTGATATATTTTGTTGAGAATTATATCTTGCTTGGTTATTTTAATTGTTTGTTTGATTGTTTATCTATTGATGAACTGCAGCACCATTAGGGCATTAAACTAGAACAAATAATTGATTAGTTAAGTATATGAGGTAAGCCAATCGCTCGAAAGAGGATGCTAGCTTGCAACCGATAGGTGTAGTTTTTATTGATCCGACAGGACCTTAAATATCTCTAGAACTCCAACCAAGCATACTTAAATAACTAAATCAGAACGGAAGTATAGGTTTAGTTATTTACGTGGTAAAAACCAAGTTCCATACCAAGTTAGAACCAAAATTGCGATAGCTGAGGTTAGGACTTAGGTCTGGTTGTTTAGTAGCTTTCACATAACATTGTGTAAAAATATCAAGTCAAAATAAGAGGTCTAAAACAAGTTTTGGACAGAAATAGTATGGATTTCGGTTTGAAATCCATACATTTCGGTCTGAAATATGCCTATGTCTCGATGAAAATTGTAGACAAAGGTGCTTTGAAGCTAAACTAATTGAACACAAATTCCTAGGACATTATTTGCATTTATTTTTAGTCCAGAAAATACCAAAAATAATTTATTTAATTGCACTTTAGATAATTGTCTTTTAAAATCATAAAACTCCAAAAATTAATTGTCTAGCTTTCGTGAGGAAGTAAAGCCTAGTAATCAATTGTACCGTCCCTTGGGTTCGACCTTAAAGCTTAACTAAAACGACTAGTGAGGTTAGCTCTAGGTTATAAATTTATTTGATATCCTAGGTTTTAAAGCCTTCATCAAATTGGACCGAAATGCTCATATTTCGGATCGAAAAAGGAGAAAATCATTTAAAAACTCATGAAACAGAGAAAATTGTTTAAAAATCTCATATTTCAGGCCTGTGCTCTCTCCAACTTCTTCTCAGCATCAACTTTCCCCTCCTCATGCATCATAGAAGCCCTATCAGGGGGCCTCTTGTCGAGCACAACTTTGAAGCCTTCTTTGCTGAGGAGGCCTTGCATGACAGTGGTTCTCCAAAAGCTAAGGTTTGTACTGGATCAGGGATTTGGGCATTGCCAGTTGCTGAGCCTTCTGTCTTCTGTTCCTTGACTTGATGGAGGACGAAACCTGGGGGCACAGAAGGTCCCTCTTTCCTTTTGGGGGGATCTACTTGTCTGTCCTGGCCCTTCATGTTGTTGTCACTGATTCTCCATTCTGGTCTGCTTGAGTTCTTTCCTGAACTGAGCTTCAAGGTCAACAACAATGTCTTTCCCCTTTCCTTTACTAAGCGGGCTAGGTTTCACTACCTTTTTTCACCAATGAGGATGCCAACTTCTTTCTCTCTGCTTCCAGCCTTTGTTTGTGTTCTGGTAATCATATTGGGGCTCACATTTTCTAATTTTCTCTTTTTTGCAAGGGGTATGGGATGTGTCTTGGTAGTATTTCCTCTCTTCTTTGGCTTTCTCTTATTTTTGCGCTTTACTGGTCTGTCCAGAACCAATTCTCAGAGAGTTTGTACTGCTAGAGTCAGTTTCGACTGGTACCACCTTCTGCACTTTTGCTTCATCTTCTGGAGTCCACTCAATTCGAGGTAAAGCTTTGATGTACTCATGATACTCAGATCTCACTTGTGGTTCTTCTACCACAAAGTGCACTCTGACTAGATCAACCTTCCCTGATCTTCTATATATTTCAAAAGCGCGAGAAGCAGGAATTCTATCTCTATGCTCTACTACTACTTCAACTCTTGCAAACCTCCAGTCAATCCCCATATAGGTTGGGGCATCAGCATGCAAAACCCTACCAAAACGAAAGAAAACATCGGCTCCATGCCAAGAACTCCAACCAAAAGGGAGACCAGCGATTCTTACCCTAAGCTTGACAAACGGCACTCTGGGGTCCAGTTCTCTTGGTGCTTCACTTAGCACTTGGAAAGGCCTTTTGATGTTGTTGCCAAAGGTAATATCCAGAGTGTCGTTGCGAAACATCTCATCTCTCCACTGCTCTGAGGGGCCAATGATGAGAAACCTGTTGTCCATCAGAGTGATGACTCTATGCTGCTCAGGCAGGAGTCGCCTACGCATCTCAACCATCACATCCACTAAATTGACTCCTTCGGTGGTTTGTACCACGATGCACCGAGAGATCTCGGCACTCTCCGGAGCAGTTACCTCGTCTTTATCGATCCTAATGGAATCAGAGTCTTCCATCTTGGAGAGAAAGGAAGTTTCTTGAGAGAGAGAATGCGAAGGAAGAGAAGACAAAGGAGGAGTAGACAGAGGGAGTGAAGAGATGTGGTGCATAAATATGGAGTCTTTTGAGGGTTAAATGATGGATTGATGTGAAGTGAAGAGTCGTGATGGAGACAATTCAGAGAAGTGGAGTGATCTCTTGCCATCTGTTCAGAGAGAGTTAACGGACGCTCAAGATCGAAAGTAGAGAAGGGATCAAGATTCTTGGAAAGTGTCGCCTCTCTCACCACCCGAATATCCAATGGTTGCCACCCTACCAGTAACGGCACAACTATGTCGAAGCTCCTCTGCTGTTCCTTTCTGACTGGAGAAAGTGTTAGAGGAACACATGACGCTCCTGTTGAAGTTTCGACTAGCGGATGACAGCCATAGCAATTGACTAGGAAGAGCAGTTTGTTGCGATCAGCTAGACTGAGATTGGAGGCATCCACGGCAGCGCTAACGGCCTGGATTGCTTTCAACGGAGAAGAAGAATCTTGATCTAATCTTGGAGCGGTCATCTTTCCGGTCTCTCAAACATACTTAGATTCTTTCTTGTCTTGTCCTTTCATTTTGTTTTCAACATTATAAAAAATTCATGACCATTTGTTATAAAACGTTGAAACTGTCTTCATGTCTTGCCTATTAAAAAAATAATAATAATAAGTACGTATATTCAGTTGGAACATGCGACTCATTTCACAAGTGAGATTCAGTATTTACAAATTCCAGATCTACTTGGCTGTAACATGTACAATTTGTCAGAGAATCTATACCATTTTTTTTCTTAAAAAAAGAACCTATACACCCTAATATAGTTTCCTTGACAGCCGCTGTCAATGTCTCGAAAAAAAAAACCCTAAGCTCATATAGTAATAGAGGAAATTTGTTTAATTGTTTCAGCAGATATACATACTAGAGTTGTTAGAAATAAAAAAAGGATAAAAAAACCAACTTGCCACCATTAATTAAGCATGAGGTGGGACATCGGGATTCTTTTTGTGTTATAATACAGAGTGGTATTTTGTGTAGTGTCATTTTCTTTGGAGTTCGTGCACACTTTAATGTCGGATGGCTTGTTCAAACATCAATAAGTAATTTAGTATTTATATATTAGTATAAAACAATTCTATAATTAGCAAAACATTTCTACAATAAAATAAAGGTATTGAATCAATCAACTATCTTTATTTTTCACAAGCCACGTATAGGATTTAGGACAGTCAAACATTTATCGTAACTAGACAATCTCGCAACAGTAAAAAGCATTCGAACCCCTCGTGCATTTCAGATGATGTAAATGTAATATATTAGCGCAAGTCGCTAAAGTATTTGAAATCGAGGCAGTGAAATAATATTTAAAAATGCTGTACCTAAGACTACCAGGCATATGCTCTCAGTAATTTATCATTTGTTGGTCTCTTAGACCTCACTTGACAGATAGATATTAAGAAATTTGACCCAAACAAAATAAGTCAAGGCTACGTACTGCAAGGATGACATGAAATGCCCATCTTAGGCTTCGTTTGGATAGGTGTGGGAAGAAGAGAAGAAGGGAAGAAGTGGGAAGAAGTATTGAGAAATGTGTAATTTTGTGAAGAGTTTGAATTGTTTATAATTTTTTTTCTTCCTTCTTCATTCTTCCTATATCCAAACGCACCCTTAATGCTGCATGCACAGGCTTCTATTACAGACATAACAGGCCAAGTGTTGAAAAACAAGATTAATCATGCAGACTGGGACATATTGTCAATGGCATAACTAGAAATTTGTTTCATATTGGTACTTTTTGTTCGATTGTACAGTTTTCACTTATGTTGGTTAAAGCTTGCTCGTTGGTTCGGCTGCTATTGTTTTCTTACTTGCACAAATTGTTTTATTTGAATGTAATTAAATGTTGACTAAATATAGAAAATTTATTTACTACCAAATAGACTTCCAACATATTTCCTAAAATTTACGAACATAATGTGAATGAAATTACATACAATAGATCGGTTCGAAGTTTTCAAAATCCAAGACTTCTCTAGTAGAGAAATAAATTTCTTAATATATTACCAAGGCTTTAAAATGTGATTTGTGCGGTTTATCAGTTGGGTGATAATTTAGCGTTTATCGGTGATAAAATGGTGATAAAACGTAAAAAAAAAACGGTGATATAACGGATAAAACGGTTGTGAGGTAGGAGCAAAAATCTTGATAAAACGACAATAAAATAGAAAAAACAGAGTTTTTTAAAGGCTTGTATATTACTGTTTGACCCTAAAAATTGGCCATAGTTGAGAGACTGTTATATGGGATTTGGAAACCTCATGGGCAAATAAACGGGACGTTCAGTGCATGGATAAATTTCTAGAGTCGATTTCAGATTATTCCGAATCAGTCAGAAAACGCATGCACGGATATGATGACCAAAGCTTCAAGACAATTGGTTCCAATTTTCAGCATTTGTATTAACGCTAATATTGACGAAAGAATGTTAATTTAGTATTAATGCAATATGTTTTTTTCGTTGGATCCATGTAAACCACAATTCATGCCTCAACACAAGGAAAAATAATTATATGATTTTTATGTATATTTATACATGAAATCATATGATTAAATATCAAGAAGCAACAAGGAATGAAAAATCTGCATTTTGGACGGCTCTGGATGCATCAGGATTCGTGCGACATCTGATCCTATCAAAGGGAAATTGCCATTCACTTTCTTGTTTTACCGCCGGCCCAAGTGATAAACAAAAAAAGAGAAGAATTTGAGGCTCGTCAGAAATAAAAATAAAAGGAGAAAATCAACGGCCCATGAACTTGTCTCGGCCCAACTTCTTCCGCTCCTCTCGTCTCACTGATTTCCGACCCCGCCTGTCAGTCTCATCCATTCCGTCTCTCTCTCGCTGAGACGCGACCCCACTGTCAGCCCCTCTCCTTCCTATGCCGTTACTGCAGCTCTTCTTCGATCGCTTCTCTGACAAGCGCGACAACACGGAAGACTTACCTCATTCAATGCTCCTCTTCTCTCCCTGCACATCCGACCCCACATGACAGAAACGGAATTGAAGATAACTGTCAACACCTCCATTCCTGTGTCAACCGCCATCCCCCTCTCACGCATACCATGATGACAGACACCTCTCCGTATAACCTGCTGAATTTCCGCCTATGCATTCAATGAAGGTCGATGGTAGGAGATAAACTTGGCGCCAAAGGATTCTCATTCCCCTTCTTCTCCAGTGTACACGAAATAGAGATGGCTCAGACTCAGACCAGACCTACGAATTCGATTTTTGCAAAATTGAGTCAAATTAACAGAAGAGAACTCAAATTGCTTGTTTAATACCAATAAGGGAGCAATTGTGATGAGCAACGGATCTTCAATTTGAAGAATTAATGGGGCAGTGCCACAATTTAGAACATGGTACTCTACAATGAACGATTGGTCTCATTTGTCATGACACAACATTTGCAAACAATAGAAGCAGTAATAAAGAAGAGCATCAATGGATATGTCACCAGCTGATGGAACCAATCAAACAACATCACAGGCACCCGAAACAGACATGATGTTTTCTCTAAATTGAGGACCCTTATTGGTGATTATCAGGGAATAAAAAGAGAGTCACATGATGTAATTAAGGACCTTCATTGAACAATTGGTTTTATTGATCATCAGGGAATGAAAAGAACAGCCATATGATACAAAACATATTGAAAAATCAGTGCTTAAAAATAAATACGAGGAACAAGGCAAGTTGAGGACCATACTCAAGTTACAAAGCAGCTACATTGATGTTCCATTACACGTGTTGTGACCTAATTAAAGAACAAGGAAAGATAGATTAATCGAAAAACAGAAGCTGTGATGACAATCAATATTGCATATGACAATGACACAGCTCATGCTGGCTTATGAAGATTAATTACCTTTCAAGTACTGTTAGGATCAAAGGTTCATGAAAAAATAAAATTGATAATTATCAAATGGAGAAGACAATGCTTACCTCTACTGGAGACCATATGCAAAGCCACAGTGCAAAGGAATGAAATACCAGAATTGACCCTGAAGGGCAGAATTGGAATTGACCCTAAGCAAACCTCTTTTTCTATATAAGAAGACCATCAGCTATAAAAAAAAAGAGGAGGGGAGGAGAGGCTGGACACATATACACAGAGGGAGCTCTCCATCAACAACACACATAGAGGGTCTCTCTCTCTCTCTCCAGTCTTACACACAACCTCAATACCCCCACATTCTGCCTCCAAGAGTGACACCAAGCTCATGTGTTGAGCAGCACACATACACATATACAAAAATCTGTTAGGATAGCCAGTGCAAAAGTGTGTAGGCTAGTTGCTTTTGTAAAAGAAGGAGCATTTTAAGTTTGTAAAGAAGGAAGCTAGTTCTACCTTCTGTCTGTAAGCTTTAGGAAGTGAAATAAGAATCATTTCTCCTCGCTGAACCTTTTGTAACCTCTCTCTTTATCTTTTCTTTCACATTTCACCTTGTGTTTTCTCACAAGTTGCTACATCTGTTTTCTTTTTGCAACTCTCCTTCCTTACTTTTATCACACCTATATAACAAGAAAAAGAAAACAAAACAGCAACAATGTAGAAGCTTAATATAAAAGGTGTTTGTGTAAACATGTAAATAAATAACTATATTAAAAAATAAAAAAAGCAACATATCAATGGAATTGTCAAGGACAGCAGGTACCTCTCAATGCCTCAAGCCATGAAGACCATCCAGAGAGAGAATAAGCTCTCTGGATTGAAGATCATCTGAAGACATCTCAGAGAGAGAATAAGCTCTCTGAGACATACCTTGTGAAGACCATCCAGGGAGAGAATAAGCTCCCTGGAATGAAGGCCTTTTGAGTGAGAATAAGCACTCAAATGGTGACCCCTTCTTTGAAGCTAAATCTAAGCCTTACAAGCCGTTATGCTGCCCGATTTATGTCATGTCTCAACCCCTTGACAAAACAGCCCCTACCATGCCCAATTGCGATTCAAACTCAGCCCAAATAACTGTCATCAAATCACCTCACTCACTCTCCCCATCTCACATCCCTACAACAGCCATTGAAACCTCTAAATCCCCTCTCTTACCTTGTCAAAACCAAGCCTCATGAACTGTTATACTACCTAATTTTTGTTGGTCTATGATTACCAAAAAAACAAACCTCCACCATACCCAACCTTTCCCTAAACAGTGCTTTCACTACATGCCGCTAAGAACCATATCATTCATATTCATGTCAGCAACAGATCCCTCAGTTCTCTGCTTGCCTTCCTCTCAGTGCCTTGTTGTGAAGTTACAGTCATAAACCCTCTTGCTAAAAATCTGTGCCATAAGGAGATGAACCAGGTTGATGGTATATTACACAGCAAAAGCAATTGCCATGTCCAATGATACCTAGAACAAATCATGCCAAGGTGCAGTCACAATCAAACCGTTTGGGTACCTAGCCATGGTAATCCAATCAAGAGGGTAGATATACTCAGGGATAGAGGGACAAACTTACAAACCAACCCCCAGACTCTTATCGAAAATAACAAGATCACAAGTCAATGGAAGAAACGCTCACTTTTGCGGTTGAAATCAAGTTGAGGCGGGATTCTCTGTCAGCAGCTTCTATTGACTCAATTGATGGCTTATCATTACCGACATGCCAGAACCGTGTCAAGACAATGCACCATGCCGGAGGCCATCATTCGCCAAATTGATCGTATACCAAGCGTTTTTGGGGCATTACGATGTTCCTTGGCTATCCAATTTGGAGTTAGAACCACCGGAGAAGCATAATTGCCGTTGAACTCCATCTGAACCCTAACCGAAGGACATAACCCAATTGTACCAACGAGAAGGTCTATACGCTTGAAAAACAGACCCCATGCCATCAGAAGGCTCTCACGATCCTCACAAACCTCCTCCTTGAAGCAGATGAGCACTCAGATTGGTCAATTAAGTGGTCATGGCGAAACAACGCTCGATAACTCGAATAGGAGAGGGAAAGACGAGGAAGGAGACCCCTGTTATATCTGGGGTTTACATGAATTCGTTGTATGAGGCAACGACTGACAGACAGTGGGTCCCTCGGGTTAAGAAAAGACACTGGTCCACCAAAAACCCAGTCCATGGGTGGGGAAACTCGTTTCCTTAAAAAACCGTCCCGTGCCTTGAAATTTTCTGTGGCACTCACGCGCAGCGAGTCACTGGCAAGAAGCATCATCCAACCATTTGTTGACACCTGTCCCCTCTGTTAAATGACACCAAAATAGCGCTCATTCCCATCTGCGTTGACCTGGCCCAATAATACCCTGACACGTGTCATTCCCTAATGACATGGACCAATCATATTGCTGGAAATCTTTAAAAATCCATAGGAAATCAACCGTGACTCAGAAAAATACAAATCCAATTTCTATGGACTCAGAAAATCATGAGGAATTTAACCACACCATAACCCTGATCTAAACCATGCCGAAACCAGTTCAGAACATTTAAAAAAGGAGAATCCAGAACCTGACCAATCAGAGATTGCCACGCCACTTCCAGGATTATTCTAAAACCCAGAAAACTTCCAAAATTCACCAAAAATCCTAGGAAACCCAGAAAAAACATGAGGAAAATTCCTGTAAATCCAGAAAATTACAAAAATTTAATTCTGCTGAAATCACGATCAAAATCGGGACCAAACCATTTTCAACCTTTTAAGTGGTCAACCACAACCTGCCATCTCAGCAGAAACTTTGAAAATCCATCAAAAATCACAGGAAACTCAGAAAACTACATGGAAAATCCCTGTGAACCCAGAAAAATATGAGGAACTCAACTGTATCAATGATTTTGCCGAAACCCGACAGATGACATACTTGGTACCACAGCTACACCGAGACCACCGCCAAAACCTAAAACCCACATACCCTGAACCTTTCAGATCAAACCAATAAAGGGATGGACAATACTCTAATACCAAACCAAAACCCAAAACTCAGTAAAGCCAATAAACCAATCCCTAAAGAGACCCGGCAGGGCGAAACCCGGAATTGTCTGAGCAGGACTAAATCGGGCAAGACTCTGAAACTCCATAACCAACTCTGATGACCATCAAAACCCCAAAAGAATTAAGTTCAATGTTGAGAACCCGATTAGGGACTCAAAATCCCTTTTCAGAAAATAGGAATAATCCAATTCCAACAAAATCAACCTGTACCCCGGTAGATCCAGAGCCTGACGAGGACGGAACCTATCAGCCGAGGAACAGACCAACTCAACAAGGTGCACCAATCAACCAAAACCCCAACACTGGAATACCCAGAACAAAAATGAATAGTCTTGTACCACGAGTAACCCAGATCCTGACAAGACTGGCACCCCATTACCCGAGGAACAGACCAACCAAGGCTCACCAAAACAAAAACCCAAAACCAAAACCGAAACAACACTGAACCCCGGAGAAACCAAGTCCTGACAAGATTGGAACCAAACAACCGAGGAACAGTCTTACACAATCTAGCGGAAATCTAAACAAACAATCTCTGGTCGTAAACGAAATAGGTCGAATTGAGACTACACACACATACTGATCGTGTTTCGCCAACGCGGTCAAGTGACCTCAATCTGAGGGCAAACAACAAGAAAGCTAAGGCCAATATTTCATTTGGGAAGATGAAATTAGGAACGATGTAAAGTTAAGTTCTGAGCATCTAAGCCAAAACCTTTCGACCCCGGTTACCCGAATTGTCAGTGGATTTGATTTGGATAACCACCCGACTAAAAAGAGCATTAAACCGGCCGTCTGGGATGACTTGAGGAACTATTTCAGATACCATAAACCCTGGCTATTTAAGCAGCAAGACTCGGATAGTTTTGTGATAGGGACAAGATCCACCCAAAAACCCCTGATATTCAAAACTTTGATTGAATAAATCCGCAACAGGGATATCCCAAGGGAATAACTCAGGAATCCTTCCTAAAAACACACCAATCTTCGTCTCTCAGAACCATAACCTGATGGACCACATTTCAAGACTCTGGCGCCCAGCCAAACATATCAACCAACCTTGGGTAGCTACATGAGTCCCCTCTTCAGAGACAAGCCTCAAATTGACCTCATGAGATAATTCGGATGTGTCATGACCCATGAACCAACCTCAGGAGACAATTTGAACAAGTCACTGGCCCCCTCCCGATTCTGGCGTTCGGCCAAACATATAATCCAGTTCCGGATGACTACTTGAATCCCCCTTCTAAATATGAACTTCATATCGCCCTCATGAAAGCAGCTTGGGAAATCTGCGACCACCAAGTTGCCGGTAGGAGACGATTTGAACAGTCAACACCCAAATCATAATGCTCTTAAGGCTGGTCAGATCAACGAAGAATTTGATCTGGGGAGCCGCCCCCCCCGCGCATAATCGGGATTCAGTATAGAACAACCCAAGGCACATGCTGAATCCTCAGAACATCAATACGCCAAGGCCCGATGTTTCCAACCAACTTGACATCCTAGCCAGAAACCAGGAACCAAGTTACCAACATCTGACTGGCAATCAGATGGATCTTCCAATGATTCGGGTCGCAACCGAGTCATATACCCTCTAACTAGACCCACTTGGCTGGCAACCAAGTGCATATTGCATTTTTCTCCACCCCAACTCCAAGCATCGCGCTCGTATCTCTGACGGGCGGCTAACTCTGCATCATACTGGCATCCACCCCAAATTTTCGGTTGGCTACCGAAGTGCTTACCGACGAGGTCGAGGCACATCAACTCTCAGTGGGAGTCAGACCATGATATCTTGATCAGGTGATTAAGATGTCTGCCGCATACTCTATGCCAACGGATGAGTATAACCTCGATGTGCGAGACTGCCAGAGCGGTTCTGTCTCAAGCGTCACCCGCGCACCCCAATAACGCCCTTTACAGTCAGGCGTTAGACTGTTATCAGGAACAATAATCAGGGACATGATGATAACAGATAGAGTGGCCGATATTACCGTCGCCGACTGGTATCGAGTCATTCACCCGTTCTCAGGAAAACGACCAACCTAAAAATTCCCAAAAACGAGCCTTATAACCAACCACATTGAACTTTCTTCCCCGAAGCTCAGACCTGAACAAGGTCTATGCGAATCCTATCCGAGTCATCAGAATCCAAATAGGAGTCTAACTCAGATTCCTTATATCCTCAAATCTCAAATTCCTCATAGTTTCCTCATAATACCTATCAAGTGGCAAGAACTCAAATTCCTCACATCAGAACCCGAAAGTCGAGATAACTTCCAGCAATCAAGGACCCAAACCAAATGGAGAATACCAGGCCAACATCAATTGAAGGGCATCGAGCCGAAACCTCTACAAAAGGCAACAATCCAACATCTACCAAGGCAACTCCAAAACCAAGGGCACGAAACCAACTGTCCTGCGATCAAATCCATTGATATGTCAGAAAACAACAAAAAAAGAGAAATAACCCCAAAAACAACAAAAAACTAGAAAAACTCAAAACACCAAAAATAGAAATAAGTCTTTTAGCCACCCCGTAAACGCTAATTGTGTTAGACAATTCCCTAGCGGTTTAAAGACATAGAATCCATCGATATCCCTTCGAGTTTCCAGATCCAGAGGTTCTCTTGACCATGTCAGAGGTAATTAACAGTAGGGGCTTGCGCCTACTGGAATAACTGACGAACCCCCCAAATAATAAACTCTCGTGGGAAGCATTAAGGCTGTACAGTTGTCTCACCCGTAAAGGAGACAGCCGTATCGTGACCTTAAGGCCCGCGAGAGGTATCTGATCCGTATGCTTTTTCCGCCCTCAGTCCGCCATAAACGGGCACCGTCACCCAACAAACCGGGAGGGCGCCGAAAGGCGCGAGACAGGTCCTGGCACGCCCGGTGGGACAGTTTTCACCTCTCATCTGGGAAACTCAGTTTAAAGGAATATCGATGGATATAATGTATAAGCTTAGGGAATTTACAATTCAAGCCATTACTCACGATGATCTTCGAGTGTTTTTCTTTTTTTTGTAGGGAAATGGCGCACAAGAGCAACAATCAAGGAGCAACGAAGCTAGGACTCACTCCGAGCACATTCATGGTCGGGTCCATCCCGGTCACTCTTCCGATGGTGCAGGCGACCTCAGACAATCCCTTCATTGTTGATGACTCCGGAATGACAAGTACGGAGTACGCCAATGCCATCTCGACTCTTTCCTTTCAAGTGAACGAACACTTTGAGGGGCCTCGAGACGAGAAAACCACCACTGTTATCATTAAACCGATGGCGAAGGACAATATCACCTACGCCAAAACCTCGCAAACCCATCAAGACAAACCATCGGTTCAGATTGACGTGTCAACAATATACTCTCTCACCCTACTTCGAACCCTGAGAGAGAAATCACCAAAAATTTTCAGCTCACCTGTCAGTCGTCAGCCAGTACTGAATGCAGAACCAGTCCAGCCTGACGAAGATATGGTTGCCAAGATTAAGGGGGCAGACCACATACCTGGTAAAACCCTCAATCAATGGAAAGAACCTCGAGCACCTATCTTTCTAGTTGAGGGTCCGATCGATCCAAAAACCAAGAAGAGGCGAATGGGGGCACGAGTTCCAAACCCACCAATCCTTGATAAGCTGGTATACCTTGGAAATCAACTGAACCACGCATCAGGGAATAACATGGTAATTAGGGAATGTCAACCACTTTCCTTAGTCAATCCGTTTACTGGGATAGAAGCCATTGGAACACAGGATGAAAGTGTTGAGAAAAATTGCCAATCGAATGGAAGACAACCTGTGGAATGTATGGAAAGTGCAACTGTCTATACAATTAGCAGCGAGCCACAAGACTTTGAAGAACCCAATCACGACTTCCACATGCGTGAAGCTACAATGGAGGCGGCCACCGACGACAACCTCTTCCAGATTTCCTTCACCAAGAATGATCTTCCTGATGGAACAGTGTACCACAACAAACCATTGTACATCACAGGAGTGTCGAATAGAGTTGTGATTAACCGAATCTTGGTTGATCCGGGATCATCAGTCAACATCCTTCCACTAGAATCACTAAAGTACTTCTCTCTCGATGCCAATGCTTTAAACCCTAGTCAACAATTGATCTACGGATTCAACCTGTACTCTCAAAGGGCACTAGGAGTAACCACACTGCCATTCTCTTTTGGAAAGCTTGAGACTCAAGCAAAACTCTGTGTCATGGAAGTCAGCGCATCCTATAAGGTGCTATTAGGTCGTCCATGGCTGCATGCGAACCAATTGGTGCCATCTACTCTACATCACTGCATAAAGTACATCCGGAATGGGAAACATGGAAAGATAAGAGGGGACAATAATCCTTTCTCTATTCATGAAATGGAACTTCCAGATGCGAGATTCTTTGCACCTAGACCATCCCTGGTGGCAAACTCTGAGCGAAAACCACCAAGCCCTAAGGATAAACGCTCAGTGCTTTCAGAACACCTCGACAAAGGCGAAGCGGAAGCACGTCCTCAGAAGAAAGACCAACTTGGAAAACAATCACTACCAACTGGATCTGTCCTTGATTCAAGAGCCAAGAAGTCGCGCAGTAGAGGAAACGGAACCCAACCTCATGCTGCAGGAATGCTCCAGTTAATTAGCAATGAAAGTAGCGCGAACCACGTGTTGATCAGGAAACCCAAAGTTCTAAACATGGATCAGAACCCTGAAACGGACAAAACCCCACCCTTGCATCAACACCGCTTCCGTGAAACAATGAGGTTAAGAGATGAATCTGGGAAAGAACAAACCTCAAAAGGGAACTTAGCTCGAGACAGCTTCGATCATGTCGAAGAAATGGGAAACAAGCTAAGAAACCAACTGGCATTCCAGAAGCCGCCACAGGACCCACTCCTTGGAAGGGTTGTCCCAAAGCGAGCGAGAGATGTAAGTCCGTCCACATCCAAAACGAGCCCAGTAATGGACCTCATTGGAAACAAGGAAGCCAACAACCAGGCCTTCACTGCCAACCCTGATGCAGGAGGCCACCAACTGGCATTCCAGAAGCCGCCCCAGGACCCACTCCTTGGAAGGGTCGTCCCAAAGCGAGCGAGAGATGTAAGTCCGTCCACATCCAAAACGAGCCCAGTAATGGACCTCATTGGAAACAAGGAAGCCAACAACCAGGCCTTCACTGCCAACCCTGATGCAGGAGGCCACCAACTGGCATTCCAGAAGCCGCCCCAGGACCCACTCCTTGGAAGGGTCGTCCCAAAGCGAGCGAGAGATGTAAGTCCGTCCACATCCAAAACGAGCCCAGTAATGGACCTCATTGGAAACAAGGAAGCCAACAACCAGGCCTTCACTGCCAACCCTGATGCAGGAGGCCACCAACTGGCATTCCAGAAGCCGCCTCAGGACCCACTCCTTGGAAGGGTCGTCCCAAAGCGAGCGAGAGATGTAAGTCCGTCCACATCCAAAACGAGCCCAGTAATGGACCTCATTGGAAACAAGGAAGCCAACAACCAGGCCTTCACTGCCAACCCTGATGCAGGAGGCCACCAACTGGCATTCCAGAAGCCGCCACAGGACCCACTCCTTGGAAGGGTTGTCCCAAAGCGAGCGAGAGATGTAAGTCCGTCCACATCCAAAACGAGCCCAGTAATGGACCTCATTGGAAACAAGGAAGCCAACAACCAGGCCTTCACTGCCAACCCTGATGCAGGAGGCCACCAACTGGCATTCCAGAAGCCGCCCCAGGACCCACTCCTTGGAAGGGTCGTCCCAAAGCGAGCAAGAGATGTAAGTCCGTCCACATCCAAAACGAGCCCAGTAATGGAACTCATTGGAAACAAGGAACCCAACAACCAGGCCTTCACCGTCAGCCCTGACACAAGAGGCCATCAACAGGCATTCCAGATATTGCCTCAGAAGTCGCTCCCTGGAAGAGTTGTCTCAGAGCAAATGAAGGATGTAAGCCCATACACGTCCAAATCAGATCCAACAGTGGAACCCGTTGGGAAGGAAGAACTCAACAACTCAGTCCTCGCTGTTAGTGCCGACACTGAGGGCCGCCACAAGGAAAATAATGGAATAGTATCCCGAGGTGATGAAGGATCATATTTTCATCACAAGAAGGGTGAAAGACTCCATTCCAGCAAAAAGGATGATAGGGAGTTGACCGTCTCGAGATACTCAAGGGAATCTTCAAAGAATGAAAAAGACCCCAACTCAAGAACACCCTATGGAGACCATGACAACAATCTGTTTGCGCCAATCGGGCAAGAGATCGAAGAACTTGGAACATCGCGCGCCAACGCAAACCGTCCGGTCCAAACAGAGTCAACAGAGATGTTCTCCCACAAAATGGATGCCACCAGGACAGAGTTCAGCCCTTTGAAAATCGTCCCCTCGACAAGAAAAGCTGAAGAACTCACAGAGCCTCCCAATGCACCTCTTGAAATACGGGAAAACACTAGGAGAAAGACGGAAGGGACACTGAAGCCTGAAGTCAGAACATCTCACTCCACCCAACGCACAAGGGAATGTGCAAACCCCTATCCCAAGGAGTATGACTTGGTGCCTTACCCCAAAGGATATATCAGACCCCAGTTTCAACTATTCAGCGGAAAGGACAGAACGTGTCCTAAACAGCATCTGTCCAGATTTACATCCGCATGTGGTGATACGACACACAACAAAATTCTGCTGTTGCGACAATTTCCTTTAAGCCTGATAGGACCGGCACTCGACTGGTATACTTCATTAAAGGAGAATAGTGTCAATACTTGGGAGACAATGGCAAATTTATTTTGTTCGACATTCGCGGTATTTACCCAAAGAATTACAATGGATGATATGGCAAGGGAAAAGCCATTGGAGGCAGAATCTATCAGAGATTACATCATTCGATGGTGGAAAATGAGTTTGCATTGTCAAAGTCGAATTCCCGATTACCTGGGTGTAATAATGATGACGAAGAACATAGAAGGACCGATTAAATCATTTTTGAGAACAAGAGACATTACCAGATTTGGTGCTTTGCTCGCAGCGGTATCAGATTATGAATGCTTGGGCTCAGATGCAAGGTCACATCATCATGAAAATCGGGAAAAGAAGACAAAACTCAAGAGAGTTCGAAATTCCAAAGAACCCTCCTCCAGCAAAAGTTTGAAAGTCTCGAGCGATAGAAATGTTAGCATTCCGCGAGATCGCAGTTATGACAACCCCAAACGGCTCTTATCAGTGGTAGAGTTATCCAGCAAATCCTACTCATTCCGAAAGGAAGCAGTCCCTGAACTTTTCAAGCAAGCCATGCAAGGTGACCTTCGGTTACCACCGAGCAAGCGTCCTGAAGAAATGGAACAATCCGACAGTCCAATCTTTTGTCTATATCATAGGGTGTTAGGACATAGAATCGAAGACTGTTGGGTGTTCAAGGACTGGCTGGAAGAACAGGTCCAGTCAGGCAGAGTAACGCTTACCAGGAATGAAAGGCAAGAGCTTGCACCACATGAGCCTTGTAACTCAGAAATCTTCACAGTATACGCCATTGGGTCATATGAAGGAGCTGAGGAAGAAACACAAGGTCAGGATAGCGGAACTAAACCAATCCTACTGAAGTTTGATAAGGCCACTCATGAGACAAAAAGAAACCCATTCAGAGAAAATCCGACATACACCATTGAAACAAGCAACGAGAGTCAAGAAACGGAAAGAGGTTTAGCATGTGTCATTATAAGTGGGGACGCCCAGATAAAGGACACACAAAACCATGATAGTGAAACCGAAGAAATCGTGCCTATAGTAATGGAAACCAAGGAAACTACCTCTGGAAAGGAAAAAGGTCTGTCTCAAGAAAGCCTAGCAGGAACTCAGAAAAGGGACACCTACTGTGATGATAAGATTGGAAAGGTTATATCCGTGACAGTGGAATCTGAGGGAATGCTACAACAAGCCAACTGGGGGCAAGAAACCTCGAATGTTATCATACATCTACAAGAACAAGGGAGACAACTCATGGCACTTTTACAGAGAAGTAAGGAAGTGCATCATGAGTACAGTATGATGAATCACACGATCAAACAATTGTGCCAAAGAAATCAAGAACTGCAACAAAAGAACGCAACGATATGCCAAGAGATGGAGGCGCTCTCGGAAAAGAACGTCGAAACTCAAGAATTGCTAGGGTATATACTGGGAACAAATGGCAACCCACTGACTATACCCCAAAAGCAAGTCAAACGACAGAGCCCCAAAAGACACAGAAACAGAGCAAAGCGTACTCGGACCTCCCAAAGAGAAGGGATGCCAATGGTAGAAGAGCCTGAGGTTGTTGGAAACCATGGATCCCGGAAAGTAAAACTGTCACTAGGGGAGAGAAAGAGCAAACCCTACTCTTTTCGCAGAGACGCAACCACTGAAATCTTCAGCCTAGCCATGCAGTGCAATTTGCGACTACCCAAGTGCAGGCGCCCCGAAGAAGAGTATCAGTTCAACAAACCCGATTTCTGCCTATATCACAGGGTTCTTGGTCATGCAATTGAGGATTGCTGCATGTTCAAGGATTGGGTTGAAGACAAGTTCGCGAAAGGGGAACTGAAACTCCCGTGGCACGTCCTACAAGATCCAGCACCTCATCAGGGCTTCTCGACGATCTGATTGGGGGCAGTAACACACCAGACATCACCCTGTAAATTAATAAGTAAATATATAAATAAAAAATTATAATAAAAAAAACACCTCGTGCGGGCATCCAGATTCGAGCTCACCTATGCGAGAGCACAACCTGTCGGTACTGACGAAGGCAACCGACTTCGATCATGGGGCTTAATGGTAAATGCGGAATGTTGGGCTGATGGTCTCACTCCAACCTCTCATGACAAAAACCTCCAAACCCTTTAGGTAATATCAGATGACCTGTGAGTCTGGTATCTTAATCCTACCCCGGATTGGAAGCATCTACGTCTACGGTCCGAAACCCTCCAAAACCTTAGGTGATATCAGATGACCCGTGAGTCTGGTATCTTAATCCTACCCCGGATTGGAAGCATCTACGTCTACGGTCCGAAACCCTCCAAAACCTTAGGTAATATCAGATGACCTGTGAGTCTGGTATCTTAATCCTACCCCGGATTGGAAGCATCTACGTCTACGGTCCGAAACCCTCCAAAACCTTAGGTGATATCAGATGACCCGTGAGTCTGGTATCTTAATCCTACCCCGGATTGGAAGCATCTACGTCTACGGTCCGAAACCCTCCAAAACCTTAGGTGATATCAGATGACCCGTGAGTCTGGTATCTTAATCCTATCCCGGATTGGAAGCATCTACGTCTACGGTCCGAAACCATTCAAACCTTAGGTGATATCAGATGACCCGTGAGTCTGGTATCTTAATCCTACCCCGGATTGGAAGCCTCTACGTCTACGGTCCGAAACCCTCCAAAACCTTAGGTGATATCAGATGACCCGTGAGTCTGGTATCTTAATCCTATCCCGGATTAGAAGCATCTACGTCTACGGTCCGAAACCATTCAAACCTTAAGTGATATCAGATGACCCGTGAGTCTGGTATCTTAATCCTACCCCGGATTGGAAGCCTCTACGTCTACGGTCCGAAACCCTTCAAACCCTTAGGTAATATCAGACGACCCGTGAGTCTGATATCTTAATCCAACCCTGGATCGAAAACCTCCACGTCTTCAGTCTAAAACTACCCCCAAACCTTAGCTGATATCAGGCGACCCGTAAGACTGGTATCCCAACCCGACTCGAGACTGGAAACCCTCATGTCATTGAGCCGGAACTTTCCCAGATCCCTAGATGATGTCAGACGACCTGTTAGTCTGATGTCTCAACCCAGTCCAGAAAACCAGGTGATGCCGGACTAGTCACCCCAAGTTTGGTATCCTGACCTAACAGAAGGCAAACAGCCCATGCCCTTACCATAATTCAACGGTCAAAGTCAGACCAGCTATTATCCGGAAGCCGTTACTGTGTAAAGCATAGGAAAGTGCTACAGTGAGAAACCGAGCAACTATAAACAGAACACTACGATTGCGAACAAAGGGACCCAGCACAGATGGTCAGTGGCCCCGCCGTTATCCTAAAGGTGACAGGTTCGATTCTCGCCACAAGCAGAAAAGGCGTAAACCCTAGTCTACGGAATGGAGTACGCCTTCTCCCTTGAAGAAAACACGGAATGATAGCCTAGCAGTCCGATTATGTAAAGAAAGAAATAATAAAGAAAAAGAGCAAAAATATAACCAAAAAAAAGAAAAAAAAAAGAGAAAAAGGAAGTGCCCCATGAAGTTTAAGCCTCTGTGGCGTCTGAGGGCACACCCCGGTGCTCGACTAACCATGTCTTGTAGCACCAGAGACCATGTCCTATGATTCCCTCTAAGGACTAGAGTCTCAAACCACAGCTAGTATTGAGGAAGACTGTGTGACTTCTGAATGTACAGGCAGTGGAAATTCACCCCAACCGCCCAATGAAAAGGCTCTAAGGTTCAACCAGCCTTAGGGATCATTGAGGGCACCACACACCACCCCCTGGTGCTCGACAATCTTGTCTAGTAGCACCAAACCAGTCTTGGAAGTCACTCGCTCACAACCCACCATGGTCAACCAGAAGAACCCTGGCTCTGCCCAGCAACCGATGGAGAATAGACAACCGACGTCCTCGACAAACCCAACCGCCCAATGAAAAGGCCTCAAGGTTCAACCAGCCTTAGGGATCATTGAGGGCACCACACACCACCCCCTGGTGCTCGACAATCTTGTCTAGTAGCACCAAACCAGTCTTGGAAGTCACTCGCTCACAACCCACCATGGTCAACCAGAAGAACCCTGGCTCTGCCCAGCAACCGATGGAGAAGAGACAACCGACGTCCTCGACAAACCCAACCGCCCAATGAAAAGGCCTCAAGGTTCAACCAGCCTTAGGGATCATTGAGGGCACCACACACCACCCCCTGGTGCTCGACAATCTTGTCTAGCAGCACCAAAGCCAGTCTTGGAGGTCATTCGCTCGCAACCCACCGTGGTCAACCAGAAGAATCCTGGCTCTGCCCAGCAACCGATGGAGAAGAGACAACCGACGTCCTCGACAAACCCAACCGCCCAATGAAAAGGCCTCAAGGTTCAACCAGCCTTAGGGATCATTGTGGGCACCACACACCACACCCCCAAATACATGACAGGCCTCGACTGACAGCATCGACTTCAGCAATCAGGCCAAATCCCCCCCCCAGTCTTGTTAGTTCGCTCGACATGATGAGAATACCCTGATAGCCCCTAATAGAGGATTGACTATGTCCCGATCACATAGAGTCCCACCGGAACGCTATCTCAGAGAATGTCTGACTCGAAGCTCTAGCAAACGCCAGAATCACACAGGGTCACTACCAGAAGACAGATTCCTTCCGTTTCCCAAACCAGGACACTTCGGAGAAGAAAAGTCTCAACCGCCTCAACCACCCCTCAAAGGAAACAAGATGATAGGGGGCAACCGAGAGCGATCCCTAAAAAGAAAAAACTAAAAAAGGAACTCAACAAAGAAGGAATTTTCCTCTTTCTTGAGAACCGATAACCTGACACCTGCTTCAAGGATAACCAGCATAGAGTGGCTATGCTATAACTATTCTAGTTGCAAGAAGTCCCACCGGAACACTACCTTGGGAGACACCCAAAACCATGGAATCAGCAGAGTCGCCATCAGCACCCGGATTCCAATCAGTTCCCCAAACCAGGATGCCTTGGAAGAAGAATGTCCCAATCACCTTAGCCTCCCTCCAAAGGAAGGAAGATGACAGGGAACGACCGAGAGCTATCCCGGAAGAAACAAAACGAACCCGACCAGGAGAAAACTCGTGAAACCCAATAACCTCAACGAGTTACTCCGAGAGCATCGACAAGAAGCAGTCACACCTTGGCTACCCTAATCCCGGAAAAGTCCCACCGGAGTGCCGCCTCAAGAGATGCCTGACTCAGAATTCTAATGCCGGACACTTCCTCCAACCTCCCTTCGAAAGAGGGAGACAACAGGGAACAACCGAGAGCTATCCCTGAAGAAACTAGAAGGGCCTCAACAAAGAAAGAACTTTCTCTCTCCAATGACCCCGACGAGTTGCTTCAGGAACAACCAACATGAAGTGGTCGCACCGTGACTACTCCAACCACCAAAGTCCCACCGGAGTGCCACCTCAGCAGATACCTGGTTCGGAACTCTAAACATCGGACGCCTCCTCCAACCTCCCTTCGAAAGAGGGAGACGACAGGAAACCACCCGAGAACTATCCCTGAAAAGACTAAAAGGGGGCTCGACGAAGAACGAATTTTCTCTCTTCTATAACCCCGACGATTTACCTCAGGGATAACCAACATGGAGTACCCATGCCGCAATCGTCCTAATCACCAGAAGTCCCACCGGAGTGCCACCTCAGGAGACGCCTGACTTGAAACCCCCAACACCGGATAAAAGCTTTTGGGAACAAGGACCTCCGCCTCTTTTCCCAGACCTGGACTCCTCACCACTCCAACCTCCCCTTAAAGGAAGGCAGGGGGCAGGAGGAAATATCCTGAGAGCTATCCCTCAAGAAACCAAAAAGAGACCCAACAAGGAAAGGATTTCCTGGGATTTAAGCCAGGAACCCCTAATTTTGAGTCACATGAAAGGATGATGACCTTGGTTCTCTCCTCCCTTGAAACCTCAAACCTTGAGCCACAGACCTCCTCGGCTATCCCGTCTTCCCCTTTCAAACAAACTCAGGTCCAAAAACTCCATGTAACCCATTAAAATAGGACGATTTCAATCGAACCTGGATAGTGGGCTGCACGAAATACCAATGACCCTAATCTTCCGCCTCCCGGATGATTTGGATCAAGAGCTCCCCCAACCGCAACCAAATGCACCTTAATACCTGTCCAACTAGAATCCGGAATTGAGCAACCTCTGATCAAATAGTGTGAAGGCACTATTCTGAGGTCAACAGACCGAAACCTCCCCTGACTAAAGAGGATGAAGGAAATCCATGCATCACAAGTCAGAGCCAAGACCACAAGCATCTTCGCCCCATCTCGTCTGATTTGTAATCAGACAAGCCTAGGAAGATTATGCCCTCTCCAAAACCAATTCTTACCCGATCACATCAACATCAACTTCAGTTCAAAGGATCCATTACCTTTTCTGATCAATCCCACTGAAATCAACATCACCCATTACTACTCGAATGCCGAACAAAAAAAAAAAAAAAAAAAAAAAAAAAAAAAAAAAAACAACAAACCAGGATGATTCTGCTGGCAGCAGGGTTGTGCTACACCTACTATCCTATTGACCTCATCACATAAAGTGGAAGCCAAAAAAAGATCAACCTACCTATTAACCTATTTTCTACTGACGTGGTTGGTATCACTGCGGAATGTGTTGGAATACTTATGGGCTCTGGTGCGAATTAACCGTTGGACTACCCAAGGGACCCGGCGGACCGGTTTGTATTAGCTTACCCATAGAACCCAGTGCGGACTAAACTGAGATCAACTCTACTAACCTATTTCCCTGCCGACGTGGTTGGTTTCATTGCGGAAAGTGTTGGAATACCTGAAGGACCCGGCAGATCGGATGTTGGATTACCCAAGGGACCCAGCAGATCGGTTTGTTCTGGCTTACCCAAGGGACCCAGTGCGGACTAAACTGAGATCAACTTCACCCGCCTATCTGACTTTATCAATGTTGTCGTAATTTGTGTTGGAATACCTGAGAGCCCGGAGCAAATCAACTGTCTGGATTACCCAAGGGACCCAGCTGACCAGTTTGTTCTGTCTACTTGCAGGACCCAATATGGATCCGACTCAAAAAAAATATATCATCAATCAAATGTTTTTCCACTTCACTACAGTCTACCCTGGCGCCCCCAGTGCAGACTAGCTTATTCTGGAAAATCCTGGCTCCAGAACAAGTTCAACCGAGGTCAACTCCATCCTTTTGCACACCTCACTTCAGAAATCAGCCCTTATCATACGCATCCGACTCGCAGTTGGATGTAACATTGCTTCACCTCGTCTGGTGTCCATTCAGATGAGTTAAGATAATTCTATTGGCAGCAGCATCACCTTCCCCAGTCATCGTTGATTTCAACCATAACATGGATCAATTCTATGGATACCTGATCAGCAATCGAGAGTGTCCTCACCTCGTTTCGCCTGATCACCAACCAGATAAACCCTTTGAACAGAATTTGTGATCATCCTTCATCTACTCTACCAGGGGACTAAGTGCCAACCGGATTAAGATCAATTCCATTTCACCGCCTAGCCTAATTGGTACCCTGAGATGGTGAATTCACAACCGAAACCCTACCGAGTCAATGACGAAAATTGGAAGAAGTCCGATTACCCGAATTCGACTCGGAGAAATCCATCCTGTCACAGAAAAGATAAAAATGACCAGAAAGCCAAATCCTCGACTTATCAGGTCAACAAAATTTTATCGGCAAAAGACTCTACCTTCCCTTTCATCACCCCAAAGACACAAGACAGACTCCGGACTCGTGCGATTAATGATGATGGAGCTTCTAAAATCCTAATGGTTCAGTGATAGTTTGAGGGATTTTATCGCAGCACCGAAAGAGTCCCTCTAATTAGCCCAAAGGAGCACAAACAGATGTGCATTCTTGTTATCCGCAAAAACTCCCGAAGTTTCACAAAGATCAGAAAGAAGGTCACAATGGATGGAATCGCAGAAATATTCATCATCTCTCATCGGCTTTTTTTCCATCTGAATAAGATGTTGCACCATGGAGAAGATAAATCAATCACGCTCGCAATTTTAGCCTCCTAGCGGAACTCTAACTCTGACATGTGAAACGTTCGAGCAAATTGTGCATATGATGCCCAAAGCACCCTCCTATGCCCGGGCATACTCATTAAAGTGGCTTTGAAATCAGTAATACGGAGCTACCATGAACCTAATCAGGAAGAATACCCATGAATCAAGAATCACAACAGAGTCATTAAATCTTAGCCGGAAAATGGGTGATCAACAAGGTTGAGATAAAATAACCGACATCGTGGTTCATCAGGAATGAATTATTTTCGTGATCAGGGTTACCAGGATCAGACCTCGTACTCCACCGACTTGATGTCAGGAAATCAGATGAAGTTCGATTACCTAAAAAGTCATGGATGCCGACCCACTACCCTAATCCCTGATGACTGAAATCCCTGGATATCAATCCACTACCCTAATCCCCTGATAACCAAAACCAGATACAATCTATTGACCCGATCGGTTAAACTGCTAAGGGACAATTCCGATTTCTTGAATCAGGAAATGATCTACCGTCCCGTCGGGTATCTGAGGATTCACACAACTAATTCTTCGAACGAAGGTGTCGCATGATACTAGCGTTAGAAGACGAAGAAGATCGAAGGCGCAAGAATAAAGTCGGCCGTGACGTGTTAGCCGCTGCAATCTATAAGGCTACCGTGGACAAACCCGCGATCAGATTGTCCGAACGACGGGCATAAAAGTTTTAGCGCTAAGGAATCTTCCCCAAAATCGAACAGTTAATAGCACAGAGAGTACAAAACAATCCCAAACTAAATGCATATCAGATACAGATACAACCAGTACAACTCAAAACCTTCCTTATAAACCACTCAAATGCAGCATACATCTATTGGATCTTCTCACTTGAGCCGAGTACCTGAACAAACACTATAAACACCAACCAAACAAATGGAAAACCCATACAACAAATAGACTATAGCCTATCCTCGACAGGGAAGGGGGGGAGCTTTCCTCCAATGGTTCATATTGATTATGGGTAATTCAGGTTGCAAGATATAGTCAACGATCGTGTGATGCTGATCAAGGAATTAAGGTACCATCGAGAGACTCGATCCAACCAATAGACTGTAACCCGTTGAGCAAATTCTGGAGTTCTTCCACCAGTAAGGAAAAAGAAGCATGAGTAGTACTGATCGCGCAACGCATGTACCGAATGATCAGATATGCAATGATGACCTTCTTGCCTCTCACAATAAGGAACCTGCTGAAAAAGATGCGAAGAGGTATCAGTTAAAGACAAGAAAGGGAAAACCAAAAATGGGAAAACTCAAAGTAACAAACCTGTGCATGACTGAAAGAGAAGCTGAAAAGAGAAGAAATCCTCTTACAGCACCCAAAAAGAACTTGGACCAATTCCATTATCCACAAAAATTCTCGAAGGGACGAGATTAATGTGTATATGGATAGCCAAGAAGAGCGCTCGAGATAATTATGATTCCACAACACCCTTCACTCCAGCTGAAGAATCCCTGCTGAGAAGAGGTAAAGAATCAAGAGGGACCCTAAGATAGATATGCGGAGCCTGTAAATCGGCATAAGAAAGGCCAGCAACTCTAGGATAACGAAAGGATCGATGATTCCCCGAGTTACACAAACCCTAGCAGGCAACTCAAGGTCAAGGGGACCACACACGCTCATTTTCCAACGCCATGGAAGAAGAAAAAGGATAAAAGGCAAACATAGAGAGTCCTCCATAATAATTCTCACAAAACTCTTCACTACCGAAACAATGGCAGCCATGGAAACCATGAGACTAGTCAGGAGAAACTAGAGTATATGCTACAGATTAGTGAATAAGAGTTGATGAAGGAGAACAACTGAACTTGCCTCCATATATAGTCAATTGGTCATCAATCCTTTGGAACACAAAGTCAAGCGTAGCCCAAAAGGAACGGAGTATGTCACATGCAAACCAAGTGTAGTGGCAGACAAGAAGTGACGGGAGCGCCGCAACGAGAGACACGTTCAACAGGAACGGAGACCGGCAGAAAATGACTTTGCGCAGGATAGACCATCACCTACTATGGAATTGACCATCTGGAAAAAGGGCCAACAGGAACGGTAATTTGTCCCACTGGGCCAAGATTTTATGGGCCTCAGTCAGAGAAAATTTCACAGGGGAGATGGCAGCCCGAAGAAATTCAAGACATTCCCTCACGAGATGCTGACTGTAGAAGACTATCAAGATCCCATGTCCCATACTCAAGAGATGTTTCGCCATGTGGCCATATGAGACGTTTCTTCCACAAAATATTTTCCTAAGCCCCACAAATTTCCACAGCCAAAAATTCCCACAAAAAATAAATGGCCTATTGATAGTGCTGGCCTAAAACCTACTATCACCGGTATACGTTCATCCTACCGGTTTCTAAAAAGATGAACGAGGGTTTTTATATTTGTCCCTTAAACAAAATAAATAACAAAGTCTTCTGTTCCTATTTTTGCAGGTATATGGAGCAGCTGAAGCCTTATGTCCCTGGAATAGAAAATAAGAAATATCTTGCTTTATAGCAATATAAGATATTTCTTCCACAAAATTTCCAAACTCCACAAAATTCCACAAGCCAAAATTCCACATACAAAATGGTCAATTGTTGGAGTGAGTCATAATTCAACCAACACTGGTTAGTTCATTATACCAGCACAAAAATAATGAACAGGGTTTATATTTTGTCCCTTAAACAAGATAAACAACCACAGACGACAAAAACAACAGTAACAGTAACGACAGTTACAAGCACAACAAGCAAGCAATAACAAATGACAACCGCTACAATCTCGACTACAGACAACTGCAACAAGCATAAACAGTAACTACAACAGCAACATTGCTAAACTGAAGCGAACTCATACACCTGATCACTTTCTCCAATCGATCCTATCCCTCGAAAGGTACAAGTGAAGAGCTACTGCACCAAGCACTACAATCACTGGAAGCCAGAAGAAGTAGAAGCACGATGGCCACTCAAACTCAGGAAGCTCAGCCGGAGTGGTGTTGAGCCCCCAATCATATGAAGGCAGTGGTCGCCAGTATGCATGGATTTCTTGATCAGAGGGTGCACCCCAGCCGTCACCAAGCTCACGAACAAGTTCCAATGCCGCATCAGTTTCGACCTCCTCGATCCCCTCGACTGCACGATCAGACTGGCTGCCTGACTCACTGACAGTAGGAGAGAAGCGACTGTCGTCTCCGCAAGCCATTTCAGTAGTAGTAGTGAAGAAATGGAGAAGAAGAGTTTCGGAAGAAGAAGAAAGGAAAGAGAGAAAGAAGAATGAAGAGAGAGAAAAGAAAAGGGAATTAAAAGAAAGAAAAGGCTGCGACTGTGGCAAACGCGCGCGTGTGACCGAACAGTAGCGCCGGATCTCTCAATCTGAAAAGACAATGCATATCATTTTGTCGAAGCCTGATAAGAATGGATGTAATGTCAGAAATAAACAAACAAGGGAACCGCTGAAAGATCATGACAAAATATAATCCATTGGAAAAAGACAAGAACTGTAAAAAGAGACCCGAGGGTTATGAGCACGATCGGTCAAATGGGTCAAGGAAGAAACCAAGATGACAGTCCGGAAATACCAAGATGGCAACGTTTCAGGGATAAATACCAATCTACAAGGACACCAGAACCGGTTGCTCGAAAACTTAGATCTCCCAACCAGTTCTGGTGGGGGGCATTTGTTTGACCCTAAAAATTGGCCATAGTTGAGAGACTGTTATATGGGATTTGGAAACCTCATGGGCAAATAAACGGGACGTTCAGTGCATGGATAAATTTCTAGAGTCGATTTCAGATTATTCCGAATCAGTCAGAAAACGCATGCACGGATATGATGACCAAAGCTTCAAGACAATTGGTTCCAATTTTCAGCATTTGTATTAACGCTAATATTGACGAAAGAATGTTAATTTAGTATTAATGCAATATGTTTTTTTCGTTGGATCCATGTAAACCACAATTCATGCCTCAACACAAGGAAAAATAATTATATGATTTTTATGTATATTTATACATGAAATCATATGATTAAATATCAAGAAGCAACAAGGAATGAAAAATCTGCATTTTGGACGGCTCTGGATGCATCAGGATTCGTGCGACATCTGATCCTATCAAAGGGAAATTGCCATTCACTTTCTTGTTTTACCGCCGGCCCAAGTGATAAACAAAAAAAGAGAAGAATTTGAGGCTCGTCAGAAATAAAAATAAAAGGAGAAAATCAACGGCCCATGAACTTGTCTCGGCCCAACTTCTTCCGCTCCTCTCGTCTCACTGATTTCCGACCCCGCCTGTCAGTCTCATCCATTCCGTCTCTCTCTCGCTGAGACGCGACCCCACTGTCAGCCCCTCTCCTTCCTATGCCGTTACTGCAGCTCTTCTTCGATCGCTTCTCTGACAAGCGCGACAACACGGAAGACTTACCTCATTCAATGCTCCTCTTCTCTCCCTGCACATCCGACCCCACATGACAGAAACGGAATTGAAGATAACTGTCAACACCTCCATTCCTGTGTCAACCGCCATCCCCCTCTCACGCATACCATGATGACAGACACCTCTCCGTATAACCTGCTGAATTTCCGCCTATGCATTCAATGAAGGTCGATGGTAGGAGATAAACTTGGCGCCAAAGGATTCTCATTCCCCTTCTTCTCCAGTGTACACGAAATAGAGATGGCTCAGACTCAGACCAGACCTACGAATTCGATTTTTGCAAAATTGAGTCAAATTAACAGAAGAGAACTCAAATTGCTTGTTTAATACCAATAAGGGAGCAATTGTGATGAGCAACGGATCTTCAATTTGAAGAATTAATGGGGCAGTGCCACAATTTAGAACATGGTACTCTACAATGAACGATTGGTCTCATTTGTCATGACACAACATTTGCAAACAATAGAAGCAGTAATAAAGAAGAGCATCAATGGATATGTCACCAGCTGATGGAACCAATCAAACAACATCACAGGCACCCGAAACAGACATGATGTTTTCTCTAAATTGAGGACCCTTATTGGTGATTATCAGGGAATAAAAAGAGAGTCACATGATGTAATTAAGGACCTTCATTGAACAATTGGTTTTATTGATCATCAGGGAATGAAAAGAACAGCCATATGATACAAAACATATTGAAAAATCAGTGCTTAAAAATAAATACGAGGAACAAGGCAAGTTGAGGACCATACTCAAGTTACAAAGCAGCTACATTGATGTTCCATTACACGTGTTGTGACCTAATTAAAGAACAAGGAAAGATAGATTAATCGAAAAACAGAAGCTGTGATGACAATCAATATTGCATATGACAATGACACAGCTCATGCTGGCTTATGAAGATTAATTACCTTTCAAGTACTGTTAGGATCAAAGGTTCATGAAAAAATAAAATTGATAATTATCAAATGGAGAAGACAATGCTTACCTCTACTGGAGACCATATGCAAAGCCACAGTGCAAAGGAATGAAATACCAGAATTGACCCTGAAGGGCAGAATTGGAATTGACCCTAAGCAAACCTCTTTTTCTATATAAGAAGACCATCAGTTATAAAAAAAAAGAGGAGGGGAGGAGAGGCTGGACACATATACACAGAGGGAGCTCTCCATCAACAACACACATAGAGGGTCTCTCTCTCTCTCTCCAGTCTTACACACAACCTCAATACCCCCACATTCTGCCTCCAAGAGTGACACCAAGCTCATGTGTTGAGCAGCACACATACACATATACAAAAATCTGTTAGGATAGCCAGTGCAAAAGTGTGTAGGCTAGTTGCTTTTGTAAAAGAAGGAGCATTTTAAGTTTGTAAAGAAGGAAGCTAGTTCTACCTTCTGTCTGTAAGCTTTAGGAAGTGAAATAAGAATCATTTCTCCTCGCTGAACCTTTTGTAACCTCTCTCTTTATCTTTTCTTTCACATTTCACCTTGTGTTTTCTCACAAGTTGCTACATCTGTTTTCTTTTTGCAACTCTCCTTCCTTACTTTTATCACACCTATATAACAAGAAAAAGAAAACAAAACAGCAACAATGTAGAAGCTTAATATAAAAGGTGTTTGTGTAAACATGTAAATAAATAACTATATTAAAAAATAAAAAAAGCAACATATCAATGGAATTGTCAAGGACAGCAGGTACCTCTCAATGCCTCAAGCCATGAAGACCATCCAGAGAGAGAATAAGCTCTCTGGATTGAAGATCATCTGAAGACATCTCAGAGAGAGAATAAGCTCTCTGAGACATACCTTGTGAAGACCATCCAGGGAGAGAATAAGCTCCCTGGAATGAAGGCCTTTTGAGTGAGAATAAGCACTCAAATGGTGACCCCTTCTTTGAAGCTAAATCTAAGCCTTACAAGCCGTTATGCTGCCCGATTTATGTCATGTCTCAACCCCTTGACAAAACAGCCCCTACCATGCCCAATTGCGATTCAAACTCAGCCCAAATAACTGTCATCAAATCACCTCACTCACTCTCCCCATCTCACATCCCTACAACAGCCATTGAAACCTCTAAATCCCCTCTCTTACCTTGTCAAAACCAAGCCTCATGAACTGTTATACTACCTAATTTTTGTTGGTCTATGATTACCAAAAAAACAAACCTCCACCATACCCAACCTTTCCCTAAACAGTGCTTTCACTACATGCCGCTAAGAACCATATCATTCATATTCATGTCAGCAACAGATCCCTCAGTTCTCTGCTTGCCTTCCTCTCAGTGCCTTGTTGTGAAGTTACAGTCATAAACCCTCTTGCTAAAAATCTGTGCCATAAGGAGATGAACCAGGTTGATGGTATATTACACAGCAAAAGCAATTGCCATGTCCAATGATACCTAGAACAAATCATGCCAAGGTGCAGTCACAATCAAACCGTTTGGGTACCTAGCCATGGTAATCCAATCAAGAGGGTAGATATACTCAGGGATAGAGGGACAAACTTACAAACCAACCCCCAGACTCTTATCGAAAATAACAAGATCACAAGTCAATGGAAGAAACGCTCACTTTTGCGGTTGAAATCAAGTTGAGGCGGGATTCTCTGTCAGCAGCTTCTATTGACTCAATTGATGGCTTATCATTACCGACATGCCAGAACCGTGTCAAGACAATGCACCATGCCGGAGGCCATCATTCGCCAAATTGATCGTATACCAAGCGTTTTTGGGGCATTACGATGTTCCTTGGCTATCCAATTTGGAGTTAGAACCACCGGAGAAGCATAATTGCCGTTGAACTCCATCTGAACCCTAACCGAAGGACATAACCCAATTGTACCAACGAGAAGGTCTATACGCTTGAAAAACAGACCCCATGCCATCAGAAGGCTCTCACGATCCTCACAAACCTCCTCCTTGAAGCAGATGAGCACTCAGATTGGTCAATTAAGTGGTCATGGCGAAACAACGCTCGATAACTCGAATAGGAGAGGGAAAGACGAGGAAGGAGACCCCTGTTATATCTGGGGTTTACATGAATTCGTTGTATGAGGCAACGACTGACAGACAGTGGGTCCCTCGGGTTAAGAAAAGACACTGGTCCACCAAAAACCCAGTCCATGGGTGGGGAAACTCGTTTCCTTAAAAAACCGTCCCGTGCCTTGAGATTTTCTGTGGCACTCACGCGCAGCGAGTCACTGGCAAGAAGCATCATCCAACCATTTGTTGACACCTGTCCCCTCTGTTAAATGACACCAAAATAGCGCTCATTCCCATCTGCGTTGACCTGGCCCAATAATACCCTGACACGTGTCATTCCCTAATGACATGGACCAATCATATTGCTGGAAATCTTTAAAAATCCATAGGAAATCAACCGTGACTCAGAAAAATACAAATCCAATTTCTATGGACTCAGAAAATCATGAGGAATTTAACCACACCATAACCCTGATCTAAACCATGCCGAAACCAGTTCAGAACATTTAAAAAAGGAGAATCCAGAACCTGACCAATCAGAGATTGCCACGCCACTTCCAGGATTATTCTAAAACCCAGAAAACTTCCAAAATTCACCAAAAATCCTAGGAAACCCAGAAAAAACATGAGGAAAATTCCTGTAAATCCAGAAAATTACAAGGAATTTAATTCTGCTGAAATCACGACCAAAATCGGGACCAAACCATTTTCAACCTTTTAAGTGGTCAACCACAACCTGCCATCTCAGCAGAAACTTTGAAAATCCATCAAAAATCACAGGAAACTCAGAAAACTACATGGAAAATCCCTGTGAACCCAGAAAAATATGAGGAACTCAACTGTATCAATGATTTTGCCGAAACCCGACAGATGACATACTTGGTACCACAGCTACACCGAGACCACCGCCAAAACCTAAAACCCACATACCCTGAACCTTTCAGATCAAACCAATAAAGGGATGGACAATACTCTAATACCAAACCAAAACCCAAAACTCAGTAAAGCCAATAAACCAATCCCTAAAGAGACCCGGCAGGGCGAAACCCGGAATTGTCTGAGCAGGACTAAATCGGGCAAGACTCTGAAACTCCATAACCAACTCTGATGACCATCAAAACCCCAAAAGAATTAAGTTCAATGTTGAGAACCCGATTAGGGACTCAAAATCCCTTTTCAGAAAATAGGAATAATCCAATTCCAACAAAATCAACCTGTACCCCGGTAGATCCAGAGCCTGACGAGGACGGAACCTATCAGCCGAGGAACAGACCAACTCAACAAGGTGCACCAATCAACCAAAACCCCAACACTGGAATACCCAGAACAAAAATGAATAGTCTTGTACCACGAGTAACCCAGATCCTGACAAGACTGGCACCCCATTACCCGAGGAACAGACCAACCAAGGCTCACCAAAACAAAAACCCAAAACCAAAACCGAAACAACACTGAACCCCGGAGAAACCAAGTCCTGACAAGATTGGAACCAAACAACCGAGGAACAGTCTTACACAATCTAGCGGAAATCTAAACAAACAATCTCTGGTCGTAAACGAAATAGGTCGAATTGAGACTACACACACATACTGATCGTGTTTCGCCAACGCGGTCAAGTGACCTCAATCTGAGGGCAAACAACAAGAAAGCTAAGGCCAATATTTCATTTGGGAAGATGAAATTAGGAACGATGTAAAGTTAAGTTCTGAGCATCTAAGCCAAAACCTTTCGACCCCGGTTACCCGAATTGTCAGTGGATTTGATTTGGATAACCACCCGACTAAAAAGAGCATTAAACCGGCCGTCTGGGATGACTTGAGGAACTATTTCAGATACCATAAACCCTGGCTATTTAAGCAGCAAGACTCGGATAGTTTTGTGATAGGGACAAGATCCACCCAAAAACCCCTGATATTCAAAACTTTGATTGAATAAATCCGCAACAGGGATATCCCAAGGGAATAACTCAGGAATCCTTCCTAAAAACACACCAATCTTCGTCTCTCAGAACCATAACCTGATGGACCACATTTCAAGACTCTGGCGCCCAGCCAAACATATCAACCAACCTTGGGTAGCTACATGAGTCCCCTCTTCAGAGACAAGCCTCAAATTGACCTCATGAGATAATTCGGATGTGTCATGACCCATGAACCAACCTCAGGAGACAATTTGAACAAGTCACTGGCCCCCTCCCGATTCTGGCGTCCGGCCAAACATATAATCCAGTTCCGGATGACTACTTGAATCCCCCTTCTAAATATGAACTTCATATCGCCCTCATGAAAGCAGCTTGGGAAATCTGCGACCACCAAGTTGCCGGTAGGAGACGATTTGAACAGTCAACACCCAAATCATAATGCTCTTAAGGCTGGTCAGATCAACGAAGAATTTGATCTGGGGAGCCGCCCCCCCGCGCATAATCGGGATTCAGTATAGAACAACCCAAGGCACATGCTGAATCCTCAGAACATCAATACGCCAAGGCCCGATGTTTCCAACCAACTTGACATCCTAGCCAGAAACCAGGAACCAAGTTACCAACATCTGACTGGCAATCAGATGGACCTTCCAATGATTCGGGTCGCAACCGAGTCATATACCCTCTAACTAGACCCACTTGGCTGGCAACCAAGTGCATATTGCATTTTTCTCCACCCCAACTCCAAGCATCGCGCTCGTATCTCTGACGGGCGGCTAACTCTGCATCATACTGGCATCCACCCCAAATTTTCGGTTGGCTACCGAAGTGCTTACCGACGAGGTCGAGGCACATCAACTCTCAGTGGGAGTCAGACCATGATATCTTGATCAGGTGATTAAGATGTCTGCCGCATACTCTATGCCAACGGATGAGTATAACCTCGATGTGCGAGACTGCCAGAGCGGTTCTGTCTCAAGCGTCACCCGCGCACCCCAATAACGCCCTTTACAGTCAGGCGTTAGACTGTTATCAGGAACAATAATCAGGGACATGATGATAACAGATAGAGTGGCCGATATTACCGTCGCCGACTGGTATCGAGTCATTCACCCGTTCTCAGGAAAACGACCAACCTAAAAATTCCCAAAAACGAGCCTTATAACCAACCACATTGAACTTTCTTCCCCGAAGCTCAGACCTGAACAAGGTCTATGCGAATCCTCTCCGAGTCATCAGAATCCAAATAGGAGTCTAACTCAGATTCCTTATATCCTCAAATCTCAAATTCCTCATAGTTTCCTCATAATACCTATCAAGTGGCAAGAACTCAAATTCCTCACATCAGAACCCGAAAGTCGAGATAACTTCCAGCAATCAAGGACCCAAACCAAATGGAGAATACCAGGCCAACATCAATTGAAGGGCATCGAGCCGAAACCTCTACAAAAGGCAACAATCCAACATCTACCAAGGCAACTCCAAAACCAAGGGCACGAAACCAACTGTCCTGCGATCAAATCCATTGATATGTCAGAAAACAACAAAAAAAGAGAAATAACCCCAAAAACAACAAAAAACTAGAAAAACTCAAAACACCAAAAATAGAAATAAGTCTTTTAGCCACCCCGTAAACGCTAATTGTGTTAGACAATTCCCTAGCGGTTTAAAGACATAGAATCCATCGATATCCCTTCGAGTTTCCAGATCCAGAGGTTCTCTTGACCATGTCAGAGGTAATTAACAGTAGGGGCTTGCGCCTACTGGAATAACTGACGAACCCCCCAAATAATAAACTCTCGTGGGAAGCATTAAGGCTGTACAGTTGTCTCACCCGTAAAGGAGACAGCCGTATCGTGACCTTAAGGCCCGCGAGAGGTATCTGATCCGTATGCTTTTTCCGCCCTCAGTCCGCCATAAACGGGCACCGTCACCCAACAAACCGGGAGGGCGCCGAAAGGCGCGAGACAATTACAAATTACAATTGTTGCATTCTCCTAATTTGTTTGAATTCGCACCAACAAAACTAATATATAGTCTACATATATAAATTCATAGTTAAAAGACTTTTTCATTTATAATTCACCATATACGGGCCTTCCTTTTGAAAATGTTTTTTTTTTTTTTAAAATTCTCATTGTCTAGATATACAATCTATAAGAAAATTTCTTTTCATTTACACACTAATGGGAATTCTTTCATATGGTGCAACAGAAGATCCGGCAAATTATATAGTGCGAGCAGTGACGTAGGGCGGCCAAGTCAGACAATATCTGCTGCCTTGGTCAAAGAATACACGATAGGTTATACAGTCCTGACTACCAAGTAGCGATCGCTGATCAGAGAGTGATGAGTCCTTGAATAAATTTTCATATTTTGTTTTTTCCTCTTTTTTTTTTAAGAAAAATAGAGGTAAAACCTCTATCTTAATTTATTAATCATAAATGAAAGTTTACAAATTAGCAAGGTGCTAATTGAAAAAAAAACTACTAAAAACAACAAACATAAGTTATCTTTAAAACTTCACAAGTCAGAATAAAACTTAAAAAGAACCTATTTAAAAAAAAAATTCCACTCCACAAACACTTCTTGAAGTGTTTTTTCCTCTTTTGAAACTTCCATTTTTTTTTTTCTCTTATTGAGATAACATACAGTTGTTTTAGTAATGTATCTGATATAATATGTAATGCTATACACTACGTCATTTTTTATTATTTGTACCGGTTTTTTAATGATTATTAGTACCGGTTTTGCAGCGGTACTAATAATAGGGGTACTAAAATTAATAAAAAACCGGTACTAATAAGCCGGTAGTAGCAGGGATTGGAATTGGCGGGAAACGCTATTAGTACCGGTTTTTTATAAAAAAAACCGGTACTAATATTAATTAAATAAAAAACAGAAAATTTAATAATTTTAGTACCGGTTTTTTATAAAAAACTGATACTAAAGTTGATTTTTTTTAAAAAAAATTAATTTAGTACTAAATTAATTAACATTTTTCGTATGATATAGGGCCTGATAAATTAACATTTTTAGTAATAAATTAATTAACATTATTCCACAGAAAGTTGTAAAACAAAATGAGGCTTTTTCTTTGTTTGCTTTGTGCTAACTAAAAAACTAATTTCAAGTTATTAATTATGTTGTATGGTATTGGGCCTTATCTCATAACACAATGTACTTAATTTTGATCAATGGAGCTAATCTACATTTGTAACTAGCAAAAAAATTCTAATTACAAAAAATTAACAACACATGGTCTATACAAAAGAAGGATTGTGGGATTCGCATAAAAAAATCAACCCTAAACTTATTGTATAAGAGATGAGAGGAGGAGAAGCTTACTTGAGGTGGAGGCAGCGACGACAGCGGACAGAGGCGAAGAGGTGCAGAGAGGCGACGGCGGAGGAGGCGAGTGGAGAGATAGAGGCTTTTGAAGCAGTTTAAAACTGAAGATCAGTGAAGGGAAGACCTTGAGAGATAGAACGGTGGTATAAGAACTTGAGAAGAAAAGGAATAGTGAAGAGAAGACGTATAATTCGGTAAAAATATCTGTGTATTTTTATAAAAACTGGTACTAAAAATCGCCTGAAAATTTTTTTTTTAATTAGTACCGGTTTTTTATAAAAAACCGGTACTAAAAATCAATATATTAGTACCGGTTTTTTATAAAAAACCGGTACTAAAAATCGCCTGAAAAAAAAACAGTTTTTAAATTAGTACCGGTTTTTTTAATATATTGATTTTTAGTACCGGTTTTTTGTAAAAAATCGGTACTAAATATATAACGATTTTTTTTATTCTTTCAAACCTTTAGTACCGGTACTAAATTAAAAATATTTTTTTATTTTTCAGACGATTTTTAGTACCGGTTTTTTAAAAAAAACGGTACTAAATAATAAATCTGACAATTACGAAATTGCCATGATTTATTATTAGTACCGGTTTTCTTAAAAACCGTTACTAATGAGCCGGTACTAATAATAATCCTTTTTGTTGTAGTGATAGGGTTTCCAGGAATTCATGTCCTACAAATTTTTTTGACCCGAATCGTCCGATGAATGATGAATGTCACGTGATTAATATTAAGTCCTTTGAGATCCGGCTTGTAAAATTCTGTCCATCAAAATTAGATCAGATGGTTTAGATTAAAAATCTGCACTTCACAAACCTATTGTCTGGGGAAATTGATTACTGTCATCGCACTCTGTACCATCGCTACTCACCCGGCGCACATTTTTTGTTCATTTCGTTATTATAAGTGTTCATTTTATTAGATATAAATGTTCACTTTGTAGTAGAATTGTTCACTGTTTTATAAGTTGGCACTATATTCACTATGTTCATTTTATTTTTTTTATTTTTGCTAAAAAGTTCAATTAGTTAAGTACAAATGTTCGGTTAATTGAGTATAACTGTTCAGTTAGTTGCAACAAAAAATATGAATGTTATGAGCAAATATATTTATTTTATTAAGTATAAATGTTTAGTTTAGTAAGTATGAATGTTCAGTTTAATAAGTATAAATGTTCTGTTATTTACATATAAATGTTCAGTTAGTTGCAACAGAAATATAACTGTTATGAGAAAAAAACCAAGCGAAGGGGTCACGAACCGGACAAAAAACACTTGAAAAAATTAGAAGTGGAAATGAACCGATCCGGTTCAAATTAAATTTCTTTCGATTCTACCCATGTCTCCTAGCGCACCTCTTGACCTACGCGCGACTCTGATTCTAGCGCTATTATGACGCATTTAACTGAACACTTCTTATTATTAAACTAAATATTTGTAACATACAACAGCGATGAAAGAGATGGTTTATTTAGCGATGACAGTTATAATAGCTGATTGTCTGGGTTTCTAGGGACCATCCTTCAGCAATTAACTCAGTCCATTTAAGGCCTAATTAATTGGGTGTTTTTACTTTCCTTTTATTCGAAATATTCCGTTTCGACATACAGGAATGATAACTGTATCTGCAGTTTTGTCATCCCTGCCATCGCTAAATATAAAATGAACATATACAGCAAACAAGGTGAACATATAGACGATCTAAGTGAACACTTACAAACAAATAAGTGTTGTCATTATTTATTCAGAATTTTACATGCATATTCAACTTATTTTCATTGAACTTATTTGTTTGTATGTGTTCACTTAGATTATCTATATGTTCACTTTGTTTGTTGTATATGTTCATTTTATATTTAGCGATGGTAGGGATGACAAAACTACAGATGGCAGTAATCAATTTCCTTCGATATAAGTGCGACATCATAAGCCTAAACATGATCATATCCTGCAGATGTATAGTATTATGGACAGGTTTTCTCCAACGTATTCAGATTTCTTTTTTCATAAAATGCCAAGTTTCCTTGCGCAATACAAAGAGATTAATGGAACGTAAGGAAGTCTAAGTTCCTGACTAACGTGACAATCACGTTTTGGTCCAAAACCGTATATTTAATTATTCGTCGAGTCAAGTGGAAGTGATAACAGCAAAAGCTAGTATACCACTTACCAGCAAATGAAAAATGTAGACATGTTCACTATTATGCTAATTTTTTTATTTTGTCGAGATCAACTATTATGCTAACCGATAACAGGGGAGAGTAAAATGGACTACAACTACATGTAATGGATCATTGCTTAATACAATATTAGATCTGTGCGTCGAGTTTTTTTTTTTTTACGATAATGGTATCCATTATAAACAATATATGAAACATTACGATGTTAATTTTTATTTTTCTAAGTATATATAATGATTTTGAATCAATGATTTTAATATCAAGAAATTTATTTTTAAAGTATATTATAAAAAGATAAATTTGATGAATTGATTTGCTTATAAATGAAAAGTAATAATAATTTAAATATTTTGGTATAAATCATTGAATATATATATTTTTACAGAAGAAAACTCATAAATCCTCCAAATGACATCTACATTAATTACAAATATACGAATATCAAACTATAGATAAGTGACAATAATATATAGTTGCTTTTATGTGATAATTGATATATATTGCTACAAGTATTATGAAATACTAAAAAATGAACTAAATGGAAAATATTGAAAATATAAAATAGTAATAAATAAATCGTAATATTTGAGAACTAAAATTTTAAATTTAAACAATCGGTGTACCTATAGGCTTTGTTAAGTCAGTAAGTTCTATTATAATATTTTTTAACATGCTTGAAATCAAATTAACACACGGGTATAACAAGAAGATTTGATGGCAAAGAGGTAACATAAGCGTTTTTTAAAAAACCAATACAAAATTTGAGGAAAACTATACGATAGCCTCCTCTAATATGTTCTACGTTGAATCGTCCAATCTTGCAAATGATTCTGTAATATCATTTTGAATTCGTTAATAATATCCAATATCAACAAAACCTTGTATAGAACCTCCCTATATACCAAAATAAAAATCTTCTAGTAAAGAAACATAATATTTTAAAACAATATTATAGTTAATTTCGAAGCTTAAATATTTTTATATATATATTTCTATAAAGTTGTTGGCCCAAATATATAAATTTGAAAAAAATGTTGAAAATTATTCTTGTCACATATTGAAATCGATATGACATAAGAAAAAAATTATTGCAATAAAATCTACCTTACTATCTAGGGTTTCATTTGGATTGCTTATTCGTAAGGAAGAATAGCATCTCATAAGAATAATTTTTTTCTAGGCATCCAAACAAGTTAGGAATAAAGAGAAGAATAGTTTCTTTCTAGGAATAGTTTCTTCCAACAAATATATATACATAATTTCAACAAAATTAGCTAAATACTAATAGTTAAATAAAATTCTATGTGCTCTTTAATTAGTATTTTATTTAATGTTAAATAATAATTTACTTAAATTAATATTAATTTGCTTATTCGTAACTCACCATCCAAACAATATTTCTTCTTCCTGGAATAACACTCTTTCCACTCTTCCTAATGTTTTCTTCCTAAAATTCTTATTCCTTCCTTATTCCCATACCTAGGGTTGTACAACGGACGGGTTTATACTTTTTTTTATCAATATTTCAACCCAACCCAATTATACCGGGTTAAAAATTTCTTTAGTTGACCCACCCGTAACTCAACTCAACCCATATAAATTAATATCTATTGGTTTTTACGGGTTTTTGGGTTAAAAGGGTTATGATTTATATGATACATAAATAAAATTGATATTATTAATTAAATAAAAATAAAATAAAAAATGAAAAAAGAGAATATATAACTTAAAGCATAACCTATATGATCGGATTAAATTAAACAGTCCAAGCAACAACGCAACAAAAGTATTTATCTGAAATTCAATAACTAGAAATTCAACAACACAAGGTACTATATTTTATAATTAACGTACAAATGACATATATTTGAAACAAAAATATTTGTCACGAAGAATTCATCAACTCCAACATAAAATTGGTCAAATTTCACCATCCTTTCAAAAAGCTCGTCTCCTTCTCCTTCACTCGTAATCCAAAATATTCCAGTCTTGATTTTTAACTTCTTTTACCTGCAATAAATATATCATGAAGAATTCAACAAATTTCAACATAAACTGATCAAGTGGCATTTTCTTGCATAAGCTTGATCAATAAAAAAAAACAGCGTCTGAATTCAGACAATTAGTTCATTTAATCATCCCTGATAGTAAAAAAACAAGAAGCATTCAATTGTTACTGAGAGACTCAGACCACGTTTAAATAACAATTAAGTTTCTTAAAATTCTGGTAAAACAAAAAAAAATTGTTATTAAAAGAAAATAGCAGTACAAATAAAGGCCCACCTGACTACTTGTTGACTTGAACGGTTGCACTCTTCTACACTTGTATAATGACTAGAACAAGAATACAAGAGGATCAAAAAGACAAAGACAAAAACAGAATTTATGATGGACGCAAGGATTTGTCTGAGTCTCTGATAGAAAATAGTGATTTAGCAAATAACAATTAGTAGAAATGGCAGCAGTATTTAACTAACAACTTTGTAGTAAATTGAAATCAATTGCGTACCATTTTCCAAGAGATGGAGGCTGTCAGATCGAGGTTGGAAGGGGAAGCCTCGAGGTATCAGGAAGGAGTCGAGGCGTCACTTAGAGAATCACGATTCACGTGTGTTGTGGGAAAGAAATGAAATTAAATGTCATTGTAATGAAGAGGCGATGTAATTAATAAACGGGTCGGGTTGAACACGGGTTATCATTATTAAAAATATAACCCAACCCAGTTGAACGGAGTTTATAAAATTAAAATCCGACCCAACCCAATTAACGTTACAACCCGTTAAAATAAGGGTCGGATTGGACGGGTTAAACGGGTCGGATGAATTTTTAATTTTTTTTGTACAGCCCTGGCCATACCATCCAAACGAGCCAAGAACAAAATTCATCTCCCATGTATTTTCCATCTTCGAATCTGTTGTGGGACAAATTTTCATAACCATGCACGTATCACTCCTAGATTTTTTTTCTAAAAATAATGTGATATCTATTATGTTTGTCTTTTTGTAAATATGAAATGGTGGATAAAATCTTCATAAAGGGATGCTATATATGGATAAAATGTTATCCCCCTTTGCTGGAGGAGGCATCCATTCAATTGCATCCTTTGGTGAGGCAGATTTTAAATCTCACTCTTTAAGGCATCAACTTGATTGTATCCTTTGGAAAGACATATATTAATTGACACTCTATGAAAGATATATTAAAAAGGCACATTTTCATAATAGTTTAAAATAAAAAAGGACACTTCATGATACATTATCGCACCCTTTCATTTGTTAGCATTTAAGTAATCTATTAATATTTTTGTAATATTTATTTAAAAAAGGATACTTTATTATATTTACAACTATATATCTTCACTTTAAGAAGGAGACTTATTTAAACTAATCCAATTATGATTTATTAATAATAATTTAAACTAAAAGGACACTTATTTATTTTTACAAAAAAAATATAATTATTTTTATATTTACAAAATTTTTAGATTATTTTTTTTATTTCTTAAATATCATTTATTTAACATAATATTGGACACTTTTTTATATTTACAAATAAAAATTAATTAAATAGAGCATATGTATTTCTTTTATAGATGCGTTTTATTAAATGACCAACATTTCTTAGAATATAATAACTAATTAATAAAACTATTTAATATATATTTGAAAATCTCCATTCTGTTCGTGCATAAAAAGTATTTTTATATTTTATATGTTATTGAAATTTGAAGCTTTATTGAAATATTGGATGAATTATTAGGAAAATTTGTACCCTAACTCATTTAATTATTAGCAACTTGTTATTGATAGTGATTCAATTAACTCTAAGGAATAAAAATTCTTTATTTTCGTTAATTTAATTTTTCATAAAGCTTATTAAAAAAAGAGATAATAATTAAATTCTTTTATTTAAATCTATGGAGACATATTCCTTTGTATAATAATAAATAAAGCATTTTATAATTGAAGCGTTCAGAAACTTTAATTTTAATATCATTCTGTTCTCTATTTTGGTTTTGATCTAGCTTTGAAGTGCCTCTAGCTTAATGCATCATACAAAAATTTGTACCATGCATGTATACTTTTTTTTGTTATATGGCTCAGACCATTTATTTAAGTCCTAATTAATTACAACCATTCATCATTCTGAATGAATGACTTATATTTAAATCCCTATAAAATAAAGTATGCATGGCAGAATTTACCTATTTTTTTTTATAAAATAGACATTATTTTTTGAAAGATCTATTAAAACACACCTAAAATCTTGAATAATAAATTAAATTAGTAAAAATTGACGTGTTACTTTTATACATACACATTGCACAAAAAAAAAAGAATTACCAAATTTTAACTTTGGAGGAAATAAAGAAATTAACAAATTAATATCCAGAAATTGTACGGCAATGGTGGTTTTATTTTTTAAATATTCGAGCTTAAACTATTTAATTAATTTAATGAAATAAAAATATATTTAATGGGTGCGTGACATTTAAACCTTCCTTGTGATTATTTATTCCCACTTGTCGTATAATCAACAATTCTTTAGGCCTCAATAGTACGCAATTCTAATAAATAAAACGTCCTTAGCGTGAGAACATATATATATAATTAATAAACCAAACCATTACGCATATATATATATATATAGAGAAAACCTATTGTGCATACTAATGTATTGGAGCTTCAATGCATACTAATTTAGATCGTTGGATCTGCTTCAAGATCCGAGCATATTAGATCGCTGGATTAAAAAACATAAGTTGTTCCTCACCTTATTTTGCTCCGCTTCCCTCTCCGACTAAATCCTTCCCCTAAAATATTTCTATTTCTCTCACACGACAACAATGAATACCTAGATCTGTCGAACCCTCTCTCTCGCCTCTCGCTCTCTCTCCTAGCTTCCAGTTCGCTTCGCATCTGTCCTAGTCACACCTCTCTTCATCCCCGACTCCGACTTCTTTGCTCTCCTAGTCGTGCCTTTCTTCGTCCCCATCACATTCTCCGCTGACGCAATGGAATCGAGGATTCGACTTGGATTCCCTTTTCCTCTCCGTCGACTTACCCTTCCGAGTTCAAACTTCCAGGTAACCCTCTCCTTCTCTTACTCTCCCTCCCTCTTACCTCTCTAGTCGGGTTGAGCAATATTATATGAGGATTAGATTTGGCCTAATATGTACAAAACTTTTGTACTGAACAATAGATTGCTAATTGGCCTAATTGTATTATTCTTATTTTGTTCACGAGTTATAAAAATTGAACGACATTTATATAGCTATCAAAAGATGAAGCTTGTTGATTGGGTGTCTTGTGCATAGTTTTCTATTGTATTACATTTGAAAACACAAATGTTACATGTACGTACAATATTTCATATAATTCAAGTCATACCCAAATAGATGAAAGAAAATTAGTACAAAATTAGTTCTTGTGGAACATTTTGTGTGCCTCAAATTAGTTGTTTTGTCAAGCCTTGTTTTTTTGTCTTTCTGAAAGAAAAAAATTAAGAGAGAACCAATTTAGTCCCTTTACTATCTTAAATACTTCAATTTCAAGTCAGCCTCTTACTGTTCAATTATCGGGACCGTCCATTTTTCTCTCTGCGCGAATGGATCTCATCTCCTCCCTTCGTCTCCGCTAAAGTTCTGTACCTAGATTCTGTCTCTCTCTTTTTTAGCTTTCCTTATTTCTTCCTCATGTTCGCGCTGGGCTCCACTATCTCTGCCGTGCCACACGAAATAAGGCATCCATTTTCTACGCTTTATCCGCTCTCCACTTTCGCGAAGGTTCGTCTACCACGAATCTAGGGTTTTCTCCATTTCTACACTTATTCCCTTTTCACATCTCGAGCTGTTCCCTACTTCCTCCTACTTCTAGGATTTTTCTCCGCTTCCCTCGGCTGAACAAGAAAAAGCTGAGAGAGGTAGTGGAGCGACGAGAGGTTGCGCTTGACTATTCCGATCGGCGATCACATGTTGTAGATTCGAACAATCTCAGTCTAAGGAGATCCTAACAGGTAGTCTCTCTCCCTCTCTCTTTCTCTCTCTCTAGGCAGTTCTTTCTCTCTACATATAATGCTTTGTTTGATCAATTTGTGTGTTTTTTGTTAAGGATTTCTGTGGTTTTATTTTGTGTTTTCTGGATTAGCTGGATTGGCTAATTTATAGTGTAATATCGGACTTTGATGACACCACTTACAGGTAGCCGATCTTAAAATCTCTTTGCTTTTTTTTATCACTTCGAAAAGGGATGATGTAATCAATTGGTAACGAACTTTGATTATTCATTCTCACTGCAGGCTTAGGATTTTTTTTCAATTCTTTATTATAAAATTACTTCATAAGTTAAAAGTTAACTTGCTATTTTATCTTTTTCTTTTGTCCTTTCTTTACTTTTCAACAAATGTGTTCTTTGCCGCTACTTGAAAAGAAGAAAATTGAGCTAAGCACCATTTGAGTATTCAGCTTGAGTTGTGTCAATTTTTTGTCCGATTGAGTTTTATAAATAGCATTTGGTCATTTTTTTTTCATTCTTGCAAATGAAGGAAATAATATTTTCATTTAGCAAACATTACAAATTAGTTTGACCTTTTCTATCATTTTCTTACCCATTTTGCTCTATTCGTTCTCTGATCCTGATTGGGATTTAAAAGTCCATACTGTACCAGTTAAGTGTAAATATGCCGTTTTAAATTGGTTTGACATTTTCGATTATTTACAGTTTGGCATTCTTTAACTACTAAAAAGCTCTATTTAGCTAAAGTAAATGGCCATAAGCTCTATTGAATACCCATTTTGCAGACCATTATCTTTGCCTTATTTTTTGCAGCTATATACATTGAACCAACCATGAACAATGTTATACCAATCTCTCAACTCACTAGCAGATTGAAGGTATCATTAAAGAGTATTCAATATTTGACATGATTGTAATTCTTTTGCTCTTCTTTTCCCTTAACACTTCAATCTGTCGGAATTGTTGTAATGCAATAGTTGTATGCAATCAGAGCATTGATTTTTGTTTTATTTGTTGGATGATTGTTTTATGTGATAAATGCCACTGCTTTTGGTTTATCAATACTTTTAGTTGCTTTTGTTTTTATTTTTTATTAATACTTTGTATCAGTTCATTTTTTGGTTAGCTCTTGGTTGGTTTTATGTCACATAATTTTAGTTGCTTTTGCTTTCTTTTTGTTTTTGTAGTATCATGTCTGAGTGTGGAGGAAACAAGAATCAATGTGATGAGCAAGTATCATGTCTCGGTTAGTTGCTTTTGGGTTAGCAATCTGGTCACATTGATTTTTTGGAAATAACTTCAGTCTAAATCTTGAACCCAGCCCTCTAATGTACAGTTTAATATGCATTCATTTTGTCAAGTTAAGTTAGCGGCAAAAAATGCTCTCTGATGTACCAGTACCATATCACCGGTACAGATTTTACTCTTACATTTACAATCAAATAAAACTTGAATTTCAAAACAAATGTAAGCCCTAAAATCCTCAAACTGTACACTAGCTTGTCAAAGTATGATATTAGAATATTAAGTCCATTAATCACGTCCTTAGCTCAGTCTTGAACAGGTGCATGCTACCAGCAAAAGAATCTACAACCGCTTGATATCTACAATAATTAAAAGTGAAAAATCATAGTTCTAATAAATTCTTCCATCACAAGATTTAAAATAGTGAAAAATGTGCAAATAAATTGCACTCCAGAAATTCCTTTCCTTGCTGTACATGAATCAAATTTTGAAAAGTCATAAAAATATCACATGGTGCAGATCAAGTCAGCAACGACATGAAACAAATTTTAAAAAGTAATAAAGCATGCCAATCGTCATTTATCCCGAGAAATACAATTAAGACATGAAAATGTCTCACTTGGTTTGGCAACTGAACACCATTTGAAGGATTTGTGCCTGAGTTTTCTTGGAAATTAAATAACTTGCAATTCAATTAGTTGTTTGAAAGTCAGATGGAATTGGCTTCAAAAGCTATATATGTATGGTTATACTTCCCCTATTTTATCACAAAGATGTCACCTTGTTTGCAAATCTACTTCATGTGGCTCACTGGCAAAGAATTAAGTTTATACCTAAAGTGAAAATACTCCAAATAACTTCATATGAATATCAAAAGCCAATAATTTTAGAAGCAGATGACAGTACGACAGTTTAGTTGTTTGAAATCGAAAACTCCCTGTCCAATTAAATTTATACCTAAGGCGAAACACTCCAAACACTCTAAATTTATGCTGTTCTACAAATCCACCGACCACCCTTCATCTTAACAGAGTGTGAGGGAAGGAGAAAGGGAGATAGAAGGTGAGTTACCTGGAAGGTTGAACTTGCTAGGGTTAGTCGGAGGAGAGGACGTGCGGCACGTCTAGTCGAAGAGCAACGCTGCTTGTTTGTCGAGGGAGGTGAGGATGAGCGAGAGGAGAGCGAGAGAGAGAGAGAGCGGGAGTATTTAGTCGGGGAGAGAGAGAGATAAGAGTATTTAGTCGGAGGTACGAAGGAGAAAGTATTTAGTCGGAGAGCCGGAGAGAAGAGGGGAGCGGAACAAAATAAGGGAGAAGTACATCTTAATTATTTAATCTAGCGACTTGATCTGCACCAATCTTGAGGCATATCCAACGATCTGAATTAGTATGCATTGAAACTCCAATACATTAGTATGCACAATAGGTTTTCTCTATATATATATATATATATATATATATATATATATATATATATATATATATACAAATTATAAAACAAAAGTACAAAGATTCCTTTAATCTAATCATGCCCTATATCATATTGGAACGGTGAAATGCACTTAACCTGACCAGGTCACCTTGACCAAAGACCAGGCGAAGAATAATAACTAACAGAATTCGCCACGTGTAATCCCACGAGGCTAATTGCAGTAAACGACCCAGGTTCGCCTCACCGCTGACCGAGCCAACGGATCACTTCATGTTTGCTCTTTCTATTGACATAAATTAATTAATATAATTGGGGCATGAACCACCACCTTTTTAGGAACTTAACATGTGATTAAATTTATGGCATCTGAATCTGTTGTGACTTTTGGAGTGTCCACCCACATTCCTGCATGCACCTGATCATGTGTCAAAGACTCAAAGTAAAAGAGAAAATAATGCAGCTAAAATGCCATCAATTCTTAGGTGAATCCACGTGTTTTGTTTAAACTTCGGTTTTAAATTTAAAGCTACTGATCTGAATTTTTTTAATATAATCTATATTGAAATCTTATATAAAGCCAAAATTTATTTAATTAACTTTAAAATTTTTTTTAAAAAAAAATTATTCTTATGAACTGTTCTATATAAGTTTTTTGCAAAAATAAAAATATTTAAAAAACTATATATATATATATATTAGTTTCCTACAAGATTTAAATATGGAGATCTATTGAGTAGGTTAGATAAATTGTTTGAAGCTTGAAGGTTGAAATCAAGATTAGGAGCATTGGTCAAACCTAAAAGTTAGTATGTCACCGGTACAAGTGCAACATCCAAACGACCAATCCAAGCAGCTTAATGTGATCCTACATATTAAAATATTACAAAGCACCGATGTTAAAAGGAAAAATGATGATACCAATAACCGTTTAATAACATCACGTTAATTACTTATGTGGATAGAATATATATTTTAAAAGTTGGTCTAGCAACTAGAAGATTTTGATTTATAGATTTTTGTTCGGTGAGTTAGATTGACCGTTTTAGATATATATTGTAACATAATATTTGAATCCGCAGCAAACTATACATAAACACATTTTTAATCCAATTTTAATTTGCATTATATAATTTGATTATCTTTTTTTTTTCTTTTTCAATCATAGCTAGTCTGTTGTGAAATTTAAATTACACGCCTAATTTCTTAAAGCCATCAAATCAATAGTTATATATTTTATAAGTTTTCAAACACTATTTAGAAATGTCAAATTATAAGAAATTAATTTAAATACTATAGAATACCTGTGTGAACGAGAATCAGTATGAATGTTAATTACTAACAAAATAATTCTTTTACAAATTTTTCTGACAATTTGAATATAATTTCTATTCAAAATGGATGTGTTTAACTCAACTTGGACATAAATCAAAATTCAATGACTAAACTTCAACCAATAAAAGTTAAGTACATTAATTAATTGAAATGTGACTACTAAATCTTGAGTTTGGTGACTATTAGTGTTACTAAAATCTCATTTATTTGAGAACCAAAAAATCTTTTTGTTTTGGGAATAAATCTATACAATACGGGCATCTCTTTGGACGGTAGAATATTTGGATTTGATTTTCAATAAAGATAAACAGTTGGGTTATTCCTTTCTGATGAATCGGCTATGAATACGGTGAAGTGGATAACTTTCTTATTACATATTTCTATATGTTTTTCAATCTAATTAATTGTATATGAATTTTTTTTTCTTGCTTTGTTATTTTACTAGATAGATGCATCTTGTTGTAAGACTATTTTATGTTCAATGCAAATATAATTTGATCAGTTGGAAATAGTCAAGTAAGATTAAAAGAAACCATTTCGAGGTTAATACCAAGTGACTAATGTGAAACAACAAAGATTCCTGGTCAATTCCGTAGAAATCGGAGTCAGAATTGAAACAAAATTTTTCTCTGAGAAAATTGAGCTATATATCTTGATTTAATATAGGGAAAGATGCTAAAAATAATTATTAGTCAATATTTTCGGAGGTATGTTCAACTTTGGAACAATAACAGTATCACATATAGATACAACAACAAAATTTTGTCGAAATACTATGAAATAGAGATTAATTCAATATATTATTGTCATTTACCAATTAAGGGGCCGTTTGGATCACTTAAGTATAAGAGGAATGGGCTATTTCTAAACAGAAATTTATTCCTAACCATCTAAACTTTTCACAAAGTTACACACTTCTCAATATTTTCCACCTAGGAATAGGCTATTCCTCTTATTCCTAAATGATCCAAACGGCCGTGGACCTTGTGTCTTTCTATGTCGAGACGCAATTAAAGAAATAGATTGTAAAATTAATATCCGTTAATTATTTTTTAATAGGCTGAAGTGTACAATCTTTAACAATTATAATGTAATTCTTCTCCTCGTGTATAGGACACAAAAATAATCAATTAACCTTCCAAAATTGGTGCTAAAATGTTACTTTCCAAATGATTTATTGATCACCCTGATCTTGCAAAAATGAAAATAAAATAAGATACAAGATATACATGATCTTGCAAATAGAAAAGTAAAAAGAAAATTGAAAGGAGATATAACACCCGGAAAACAAATATGCTTCAAATAAAAGTTAAATGAAATTTTTTTGGAAGCAAAGGAAGGAAAAAAGTTTAAATATGCAAAAAGAATTGCTTACAATTTAGCAACAAATAAAGATAATCTACAAATAAAATTGAATCTGATTTTCTTTTTCTTGATGTTCTAACATTGTCACTCATATTTCATCTACTGAGACCAAATTAAAGATAATTAATCTACAATACTTTTTCTTAAGAAAAAGGTCAGTGGAGGCTTCCCTAGTCAAAAGATGGGATTTTTTAATTTGAGATAGTGACCCCCGAAGGTAAAGAAATAACTTAAAATTATATATCCAGTCTAATATAGGACTTTACGGATAACGAAGTTATGAGCATGATAAATTTGACATAATAAATATTTTATTCAGATTAAATCACATGCACAACCAGAAAAAAAGTTGTATGTACGAATGTTCATTGGATCAATTGTTGAATATACGCATGCACTTCAAAAAAGCAATTCAGAAGCAAACTAAATTCAAAATTCGGTGCGTCGATCACCCTGCAAAATGGAGAAACATAGAAAAATCAGACACCAACTATGTAATAAGCAACTGACAATAAGTTTGTGCCGATAATCTAAAAACAACAGGCTTGAAAGATTTGTTATATGTTATGAATAATGAAAGAACTTCGAGTTAAACAAGACAGAAACATAAAACTGTTTGTGAAGTACAGCAAAAAGAGAGGTGGAAAACAGTAGTAACAGCAATGTAATGCCTCGCAATCATTCTTCACTTTGCAATTTATACATTATAAAAAATGTCTTGTCTTTTCGATAATTATCTTTTTGTGAGCATTCTATTGTTTAATTGACGAAAATGGTACAATCCTTCCCAAAGTACCTTTTTTCAATTGTATGTAAATCATTACTAAAAGTGAGATTGTAAAAGGCAAAAGAAATTACAGGAAGGAGCTAGTGACACTGTAGGAGTAGATAATCCTTTTTTTTTTTTTGTGTGTGATTTGCTTTTCTGATGTACCAAAGTATATCTATAGAAATATTGATTGATCAATATATGTTGTGTTGAAGAAACTCTGCAGAAGAGAAAGTGTTGATGGTTGAAATGAGAGAATGACTGGCCCTAAAAAAAAAAAAAGAAATGAGAGAATGACGTTTCTTTGGTCTTAATTTTTTTTTTCAATTTCCCTCAGTTTATTAGCATCAGTCTTCTAATTTCCGTATAATTGTTTCATTTTTCAGCAAAATTCTTTCATAATGAAAAAGCTCCTTCCCAAATAGTGATGATAATAATGTGGAGAGAGAGAGATAGAGTGAGTGAGAGAGAGAGAGGATATACATAATTCCTAATTACAATTGTCAACCAACCACCAATATTATTTCAAAATAATAATAATTATGGCAATAAAGCTTCAGAATATTCGGGCCATCCACTATGGAAATGGCACACTTTATGTTAAATCAATTAAATTATTTTGAACCAATATGTTAATCTAATCTATTCCTAATTGAGCCAATAACAAAGGGAAATCCACAAAAAAAAGGTAGGAAAAAGAGAGAAATAAATCAATAATGATTAACTTTATGATTACTTTGTTTCTGATTTCTGATTAGACAAATAAATTAAGAAATAACTAACCGACATAGAAAATCTATAAACTATAACTTATAATCTCGAATTTACAATTACCAACCGCAGGAAATCTGTTCAGAAACCCTGAGTAATTCCTCCAAATAATCCTGACCCAAATCTTCCAATTCCACCACAGAATCTCTCACCACCTTGTTGCTTTTGTTGTTGCTATTTTTCTTCTTATTCCCAGTACGCTTCCTGATTGAATGCTTGTTCTTCAGTGCCAGAACGGGTGAGGAACCCGCTTCGTTCATCCAGTCCAACCCGTTGAGTGACTCTCGGACCTGCTCCACAGGAAAATTGAGCACAGCCATGGTACCTCTGACTGAAAAGGCAGCCTGATCATATGCCAGAGCTGCCTCCTCAGCACTACCAAAAGTACCGAGCCAAACACGCACACCATTTCGGGTGGAGTCCCTTATCTCGGCAGCAAATTTGCCCCACGGTCTCTTTCTTACTCCGATGTAGCACTTCTCTTTCTCTTCCCCCTCTTTCTTTTTCTCAACTCTCTTTGTTGTGGTCGATTGAACCTCAATTTCTTCTTTAACACTATTGGAGCTGCTAATGCTGGTTGGTTGCTCAGTTAGTGATTGGAAAAGAAACATTTCTGAGGCGTCGTTCATGTAGAACTGCAGTGGATCGGGAACCGACCCAGCCGAAGATTCAGATATGGTTTCATAACTCAATTGGGAGTTCTGAATAAAAGGATCGCAAGGAGAGTAGGAGTGGTAGTAAGAATCAGATGAGGAAGGTTCCATGGTAATTTGGATAGAAAAGAACTGAAAATGGATACTGTTCGGGTATAAAATATCTATTTGTAGATTGCCTTAATACTTTTTTTGAAAGGATGAAGCAAAAAGATGGGGGAATATATATACACACTCTTTGAGGAAGAGCACGGCTATGAAAGCTCTCTGTCGCCTGAGTACTTGATTTTACTGTAGTCATATCTTTGTATTCTTTTGTGAAGCATGTCCATTTTTTTCCAAAAGTATGATCTTTCTTTCGATATTGAATGCAGACAATCAACTATTCCTGCGCAACCGGGCAACGAGCGGGATTGGTTTAACAGGATGCAGTTGCCCACGTGACGTGCTGACGTAGGGCGGCGAGATGATACCAAAATAGCTGACGTAAAAATAAATATATAAAAACTAGTTGCGATCGCATCTACGTTTGATTTGGGAAGGATCAAGATTAAACGGTGGATTTGGCATGCCGTCACTTTAGGCTGGGAAATGATTAGTTGAAAGTCAGCTGAGAAAACAGCGCGATTGCATGAGGTTGTGATGAATTAAAAATTTTAGCATATATTATACTAGGGTTCATCTGACGTGGAGAGTGGGTCTTGGTGGGACAGGATTCAATTATAATGTTTGGTCCCCGGATCTAGCGCTTGGCATTTAATATATTTTCAGATAATATTTTCTATTGCGAGGATTAAGGTGAAATATCATTTTTAATACAGTGGAGTTTATAAAGTATGAGGTTGAAAGGAACTCGATCGTTGAATCCACTTGCTTCTCTCTCCAAGTTCTTGTCAGTTGTCAGTGTTGGGATGATTGGTCTGCCACAAATTAAATCTGGATCTTAAGATCAAAATCCAACAATCCTCATTGACACCTTCTGTGATTGAAAGTTGATATTTATCCATTTTAAACCGTCCGATAATAATCGGAATTTTCTTACCATAATTTTAGTTTTAATGATAAAATGGCACTTGATAGGCACCTGTTTTTCTCTATCATTTGAAATACTGTACAGCGTTCTAAAGTATGAGGTTGAAAAGACCCCAATCGAGCAACTTGCTCCTAACCTATATTGTGTACCTTAATTTTTAATTTTAATCGTCTTGTGGTAACAATAAAACGATAACGATGTTATATATAAAAAAAATTATCTATTGAATTTTGTTAGCTACACTCCATTTTTTTTTCTTTTGTTTTTTCACTTGTGTTGTTTCTCTATAGCATAGCAAGGTTATTGAGCCTTTAAAATTTCAGCTGATCCTATGCTAATAGTTTCTGAATATACCCATTCTAATTGGGTTAAAATATTTTACTTTAAAAGTTTACAAGAAGCAAAGTTGTTTAAGATTTATCTTTTTGAGAACGTAGAAGTCCAGTACAGATTGTCAATAGTTTCGCCGTTATTCTAGAGTTCAATTCTCGTTGAACACGAAAGAAGGATAAGTTTTATTTCACATAGTGGGCTATGTCTCTATTAACAAATGGATTTATTTAAAAAATAATATCTTTTTCGACAAAATAAAGATTCGAAATCTAACACTAGTTGAAATTTCGAAACAAATAGCTAATTTTCACTGATATATTCATTTTAGTTGGATGGGACGGTCAGAGAAAGCAAGAACCTACTACTCAACACCTTGTACGAATGCATCCTGTATATCAAATACATAAAATAATACCTTCTGTGCTAGACACATCATGTATGGATAAAAATCAATGTTGTTAAATTCTAACTTAATTTCAGTTAAAGAGGCCATATTCTTTCTTCAAAAAGTGAGGTAAAAAAATGTACAATCTATAGTATTATAAGAGTTGGTTTACATTAAAATTTTTTATTTTTAGAATTTAATGTAATGTTTAGGAGAAAGTGTTTTATAATGGTGATTAAGCATTTTGATACATATTGAAATTTGAAAGTCATATATATTGTATAGCATTTGTACGAAGATTGTATTCTATCAAAGTTGATTAAATGCAAATTTTATTTTTAACAAAAAATTATCAGAGCTAAATGGTCCAAAATGACAAGACGCGATTAAGAAAAAGAAGAAAATGAAGCAAAAACTCAGTAAAAAAAACACGTAAATCATCTCGTTTTATTTTAAAAAAAGTAAAAAAATTATTATTAAGTTATTTTAAAATATTCTTGTTGGGGTTATAATAATTTTTTTTTTGAAACAAGTGAGCTTACAGCTCAACGAAAAAAAATAATTTGTTACAACACTCTCTTAACCATCACCTCTAAAAATCTTACGCATTGGCAACAAAATCGTGAGGTACCAGTGCTCCAGCTAGCGCTATCTTTCTTTATTCATTAAGGCTCAGTTTGGATTGCTTAGGAATAAGAGGAATAGCCTATTTCTAGGCGGAAAGTATTGGAAAGTGTGTAACTTTGTGAAGAGTTTGGCTTGTTTATAATAAATTTACGCCTAGGAAGAAGCTATTCCTCCTATTCTCATACGATCCAAACGGGGCCTAAATCAATAAACTTATTTATGAAATTAGTCAGAAAATAGTCAAACACCATAAAATAGATTAATAATTTCCATCCTCGACCCAAGAGATAACAAGCATAGCCTCATGAGTTGTCCTTCTTTGGTCGTATCGCGATCAAACCACTGCATGGATTCACGCCTCCTCCTCGACTTCGCTGTCTGTGAGCTCGCCCCCAGTAATTTGCAATAATGACATTTTCTCAAGCGAATGCAACTACTCTGTCTCTTGAGTCTTAATCTCCTCCGACCATAGCCCTGACCAATAGTTTATATAAGTCAAAATATGCAAGCTAGATATCTAAAGGCTCCGTTTGGATAGGTGTGGGAAGAAGGGAAGAAGGGAAGAAGTGGGAAGAAGTATTGGCAAGTGTGTAACTTTGTGAAGAGTTTGGATTGTTTACAATAAATTTCTTCCTTCTTTCTTCATCCAAATGGTGCTTAAATGAATGAAATTTTTTTTTTTTGAAAACATCTTGCATTTCTATCTTTCCATACACACCGCCTGACACTATCTTTGGTTAGCAATAATTTTCTGTATAATAGCCATAAAAATCTGTATTTTAAGAAGCACATTGATTTTCCAAATGTTAGCAATCATCTATTATCTTGCCAGATATGCATCTGTTTTGTTGAAACTTTACCATCCACATTAACCCCATAATATAGAATTAGATTTGGGCTTGTTAATTCTTGTTGTTGTAATTATTATTTCAGTAGTTTACGATCTTGACCGATAATGGAGGTCGATTGAGATTTGATAGCTATGTCAGAAAAGCTTTGGATTTTCCGGACTGCTCTTAATTATGCGTTTGGATAGGTGTGGGAAGAAGGGAAGAAGGGAAGAAGTGGGAAGAAGTATTGGGAAGTGTGTAACTTTGTGAAGAGTTTGGATTGTTTATAATTTTTTTTCTTCCCATCTTCCTTCTTCCTCTTCTTCTTCTCTCATCCAAACGCACCTATAAGTACCACAAATTTAAATAATAGGATAAGTTTTGGGTTGTTGTCAGCAGACAAAAAAATCATAAAGGTAATTATGTTTCTTAGGTACTAATTGGTTATTGGTGGATCTTTTGATTGTATAGTTCTCGGAAGGTTCGTATTGTACCATTTGTGACTATTGCTCAGGTACAATTTGGGGCTGTCTGCTCAGTTACGATTGGGTTTTCACTTGTCAGCAGACAAAAATATCATCAACGCAAGTACCATTTTTTTTTTTATACCAGATCTAGCAAAATATTAATTTGACCATAATATATAATAAAACAAGTTGCATCATTCCACTCGAAGTTATTAATATACTTATATATTTTCACGTTACTGAAAAATAATAGCCTTGTATTTAATGAAAAACATAATGTTAGACAAGTTTTATTGTTGTCTTATCGATAAATAATTAAAGCTAGACATGGCGATCGCAATTTTGCTGCACTATGTTTTTTTAGATTGAAGAATAATTCAATCTATTTCATCAAACTTGTCCAACTTTCAATGTAAAATATAAAAAAAAAATATGTCGTAAAATACTTGTCAAAATTTATAAAAAAAATTTGTAAGTTTAAAATTAGTAATTTCTTCAATATAAGTCGCCATATTAGCAACGATGCTCTCCACACACACAAAAGAAAGAAAAAATTGACAAAATTTCTTAAGAGAATTAAAAGTTTAAAATCCACATTTGACCAAAAGGAAACATTAAGTATAGTGTTGGCCTTCTGCGCTTGAAAGCTACGTGCGCCCGTGATTTGACCAAATTAGCTGAAATATTGAATTTGCGGTGGGACCCAACGTTAGATCGATCCTGTTCAGTGTTCCACATATATATGTACCCAAAAGTTCTATACTCAAAATCTCCAACAATACCAATATCAGAGATTAATTCAATGCTTGGTCTCCCTCGTTATAACTTTCCTATAATCCTATAATTACATGCAGTTTTGAGAAATATGAAAACTATATGTACTTCTTTAATACATCTTTAGAGTAATAAGTAATTGTTGTGTTGACATATGCTTTCAGGGTACTAATTCATATGTTGACATAAAGTAGCAGGGGGCAGGTTGGAGAATAAAAAAATGAATTGATAGTGATCCATCAAATTTATATGATCTGCCCAACTCATTATTCAGGAAAAAAAAATAATGATTCAATAAATAAACAGTCCAACTCTCATATTTACAAATCAAACTGTTGGAATCAAGTAATGTAGGCTCCGTTTGGATAGGTGTGGGAAGAAGGGAAGAAGTGAAAAAAAGTATTGAAAAGTATGTAATTTTGTAAAGAGTTTAGATTGTTTATAATTTTTTTCTTCCTTCTTCCTTCTTTCTATATCCAAACGCACCCGTAAGATCAAACGGTGCTTATGAACCTATCAAAACTATGATAGCACGAGTCACGAGAGTCAAAGTTGCACGGTGTGGGGAAGCTTTGAAACGATCGAAATTAATAGTCTCTTGTACTAATTTTACGTTTCCACTTTTTATTCCTGAATCCGAATTTGTAACAGAGTTGTAATTCTCACAGTTTAATGGAAGTTTGCCCACGGGCCTTGATTACCAAAAAAAAAAAAAAAAAACGATCGAGAGGAAGATTCCCTCGCATAAATCGCACAAATATCACTTGTTCGTCATTTTTTATTATTTCTTTTTCAATTTAGGGTGCGTTTGGATAGGTGTGGGAAGAAGGGAAGAAGGGAAGAAGTATTGGAAAGTGTGTAACTTTGTGAAGAGTTTGGATTGTTTATAATTTTTTTTCTTCTTCTTCCTTCTTCTTCTTTTTTCTTCCAACAATCCAAACGCAAGCTTAGATAAGCTCCTGTCACTATCCTTGAGCAGTAGTCTTTGGTGCACTGAACGCAGGCTAGCTTTGACAGAAAAAGCGACACGGACCTGTTCTTTCGCTCTTAATGGGTGCGTTTGGATAGGTGTGGAAAGAAGGAAAGAAGGGAAGAAGTGGGAAGAAGTATTGAGAAGTGTGTAACTTTGTGAAGAGTTTGAATTGTTTATAATTTTTTTTCTTCTTCTTCCTTCTTCTTATTCTTTCTTCCAACGATCCAAACGCAGGCAATAAGAAATTGAAATTTGGAAGGAGATGAAGAATGCATATGACACCCTTTCCAACGTTGTACAGTGGTTTCAGACTTTCAGTATTTCAGGTTTATATTTTTTTGTTATCAGAGTGAAGTTAATATATTATATTTTAGCGAGTGAGACCAATGGTACATGTAAACATGAAGTGATTGTTACATAATTACATGCGTCTGGTTTCGGAGCACATTCAGTCCTTCATTCACTACGCGAAATTTTGGCTTCTGTAACGGTTAATAAAAAACATTTATAACGGTACACGAAACGTTACTGTAGCCCCCGTTATAGAATGTCTAATAACCGTTACAGATCTATAACGGTTATTAGACAATAATCGTTACAGTAGCCCCCTCTTCTGTAACAGTTATTATCTAATAACCGTTATGGTATTATGCAAGAGAAATCTGGTACAGTTTTTTGGAGAACATGTGTAACGGTTATTAGGTAATAATCGTTACAAAAGCCAGTCTTCTGTAACGGTTATTATGTAATAACCGTTATGGTATTGTGGACGGAACAGGTATGGTATTTGGAGAACATCTGTAACGGTTAATACCTAATAACCGTTACAGAAGCAAGCCAGTAACGGTTATTAGGTAATAACCGTTACAAAATTCTTTTTTTTTTGTTTCGTCTGTTTGATTGGCTAGCCCAATTTGCTAGCCGAATTGGTACCAAATTGGTACCCAATTTACATTAACACATGCAGCATATATATATATATATATATATATATATATAGAATGGATTCAATCAAAGCGCTTTGACCGGAGTCTCAGTTAAACCCCGTCAGTTTTCAATTTTGAAAGTTCAAACGACCGATCCGAACGTCAAATATGATCTCCATATTGAAATCTCCTTGCCGACCAAAATTTTCATTTTTTTTGAATTTTTTAAGTATTTTTTTCGGATTTTCAAAAACAGCAATTTTTTTAGGGTTCAGAACAAATTAGATTAACGATTTTTGAAAATCCGAAAAAAATACTTAAAAAATTCAAAAAAATGAAAATTTTGGTCGGCAAGGAGATTTCAATATGGAGATCATATTTGACGGTTCGGATCGGTCGTTTGAACTTTCAAAATTGAGATCTGACGGGGTTTAACTGGGACTCCGGTCAAAGCGCTTTGATTGAAGGCTTTCTCTCTCTCTCTCTCTCTATATATATATATATATCACAAAGCACACATATATCAAACATATATAATCATGCATATCACACAAACAATAAACAAAGTATTTACATATATCACAAGTATCATCAAACATGGCAAGTCATCAAATAACACATTTTAATCAAAATAATACCCCTTGCATGAAGTCCATAACTTCTGTCACGATACCATCAATCATTTCTTTGTTGTATGGTACTCCTACTGGCTCGATCGTCTGCATATTATGATAAACAAGTCAAAAATATTATTAGTTAGATCATGAAATTCTAAAATCTAATTGTTTGATCAAATGTTATTAGTTAAAAGAATAAGTTACTTACATGAGGTATTTCCTGAATTCCTATCTAATAAGATAATACGTTTTTCATGGCGAGCATTGTGAAATATCCACATTCTGTGCTGCCCTTTTGTATCGGACGCTAATTAAGATCCAACAAGAAAGACAGTTAAGATTTTGCATAGTTTCAAAAACCCTAGGTAGCTAATATATTTTTTTAAGTCTCGTACCTGAATTTTGTACCAATCAAATGTTGTTCGGGTCCTTGCGTTATATTTTCCATTTTACATAAGGTATCGCTTGTATATCCTGCATATAATATCATTAATAGCTTAGATAGAACCGTACGTAGTCCTTCTCTCAATATCAGAATCTCATTTAGAAACGAAAACTTACTGGGTTATGAATCCCTTAAGCAATATCTTTGGATTCTTGCGCTCGATAGAATCTGCTATTCGAACGGTGCGTTTCTCGACATTAATAACAAGAAGGACCCAATGAAAGCTGCAAGAATAGAGATTATTGTTTTCATGAAATTAAACCAAACATGTAAACGAGATAATTGATATTTTATTAGTTATAATTGTCCTTACTCTTGTAAATAAGGCAGAACCATATAATTGGATGAATATTGCGCGAATGAATTCATCAAGTAGTCCGCAGCAGCATTTTGTTCTTGTTTGATTTTAGTACCAGCCAACATCTCTGGATCTAATACGGTGATGTTGTTTTCTCCCTCTGAAAGTTCATTCATCCAAAACCTACACTCACGGATATTAATTCATACGTTTTTCACCTCCAATTGAATATGGTACTTTAAAAAAATATTTTAAAGGTTGAAAATTCATACCAAGAGTACAACTTGACGATTGACACGTTTAGAGATTATCTTCTAAAGCATTGGAGGATGTCGCACAATTCAACGTTGAACTTAACCTCGCCGCTGTGTGTACCCCAAACATCACATTTATGCAACTCAAAATTTTTCTCAAGTTCTGGTTGGAGCATCAATAGTTCATACAATTCTCATTCGGATGGGGTAAGCTTTTCAATCGCATCCTTCTCAAGTAGCGGATCGCGAGCAACAATCGACCCTGAAATAATCAGTCACAAAAGAATAGATTATTCAACGTTGAGCAACAATCTACCCTGAAACAATCAATTGAACTAATTAGGTTTTGGATGAACCTGCACTTGGAACCTTTGGACTCTCGATCACCTTTTTCGCCACCGCCTTGCTCGCATCTGGCTTCTTTTTTATCAAACTCTGCATTCAATGTCATCACATAATTAATTAATGAGTTCTAATAGAGATGGATGAAATAAATTATCATAATTAAATAAAACGATACCTTATGGCCTATCTCCACCAAAAATGACGGCCATGGGAATCGCCCTCCTATATTATTTCCTAATAGCTCATCTGACCTACCAGGGATTTGCCACTGACGAAAATAATCGCCTACTCGGAGAAGCTGGATATAGAGTTGTTGATCAGTCAGTGGCACGCCGTGTACGATCTGACCAACAACACTCGGAATAATATTTCCCTCGGCCACCTTAATCTTCTGGTTAAGGTGATCAAGGGAAAAGAGATCGCACGGCGTTTCTTCCTGAAATTCAGTTCAATCAGAAACCCTAATGCTAAGTCAAACATTAATTTAAATAGAAAAGAGAAAAGTGATCAATATGAACCTGAACAACGCTTCTCGAATCCGGAGGCATATAGCTTGAGGCAACCGTTCGGAATATCTCCTCGTTTGGCATTCATGAGTCTACCTCAGCTTCAACGAATGGCTGGTACGGCGTCACAAATTGCTGCGGTGCTTGAAACTGCAATCCGCTACTGGCCAACCATTGTTTCACCTCCTGAAAATTATCAAGCAATCGGATGATGAAGAATAGTTTTCATTCATTTTGATTACATTTTGATTGTCAAAAAGTATTACCTGAAAAGCTTGTTGTCTCGCCGCATTCATTATCTCCTCAGAGTGAATCAAGTCCCTTTTGGTTTTCTCAACGGCTTCAGCTGCGACCCTGCTCATCAATTCTTCAATCTGGTCTGGTTCCATCCATCCTTCACGCGCATCCTTTCTAGGCTTTCTTTTATACACCTCTTCCTTCTTGGTCCATAAAGGATATCCCCTGATTCTTCCTGGATGTTCCGGCCTGTCAACCGCCCGATTTAAGACTTCTTGTTCCGGTATTGACCCGGAATTGATTTCACCAGACATGGCACTCAACCGACTAAATGTCTCAATAGTCGACGAATCAGAGTTATGAAACGTGCAAGTATCTAACAAGCAACAAACAAATCTTACTAATAATCACAAAACAGAATTTGAAGTTAGCATATATAATAAGTCTTTACATGTGTAAATACCTTTATCCTTCGTAGCCACAGTCCTTCCCATGAAATAACTTTGACTCCTCGGTTCCAAATCGCCGATGGTAATGCTCGTGGAACCGGCCCCTTCAGAATTTCCGGGTATGACAATCTTGTATGTAGGTTTCCATGAATCTTTTTTTCCTCTATAGCCAGTGGAACCCATCCTATGAGGCTCTTTCCATTTCTTTCTCAACTCCTTCGCTTTGTTACTCTTTTGTACAAAATCTGCACCCGTCCTTTTCATGTAAAATTATTTCCATTCTTTTTGTGAGATTGGGTGTTTATCGCATTGATTTTGGGGATTGTTTGGATCGACATTTGTGATGTACTCGTCAGCAATCCTACTTCTATAAGCCCTGTGACTTATGTCCATCACTTTGAGAGTATTGTTCATGGCTTTATCATCTTCGATGTTGAACATTTTTTGAAACATAATGAAACGTTAGTTAATTGGTAGCATAGAAATTTAAATTAGATGATTTAAGTGAAAATTTATTCACCTTGATGTCCAACCACAACTCAAGTTTGGTTTCCTTTGAAACGTCCTTCCGCCAATCATTAATTGTGATTGGCACTCTTGCTCTAGCCAGATACCCGCAATATGATGCAAATTTGTTCACCGACTCTTCATTACCAATTGGCACTTCTTCTTTGTCAAATTTAATCTCATACTTTTCCTCAGCAGCTTTTTTCCTCCTAAACTCTTCCATTGTCGTTCTGCTCCTTTTCTTTATTTCAAACGTTGTGACCTCCTCATCGCTGGATTCTATACCAGCCTGTTCACCCTGTAAATCTCTATCTTGATCTCCAGACATATCTGTTATCAAATAATTAACAACAATGAAAGCAATCAAATCAAGTTAACATAAATATAAACAAACATAAACATAAACATAAACAAACATAAACATAAACATTAACACTAACATAAACAAAATATATTAATATAAACATAAACATTAAACGACAAGTTCAATCTCAAATAACAAAATACATTAAAATAAATCTAAATCTTAAAACTAGTGTTCTTCATACGACAGAGACATAAATCTAAATCCTAAAACTAGTGTTCATCATCCGACAAAACAATGACTTCATCATCTGATATTTCAATGACTTCTTCTCTCCACTCTGTGTACGGTGCCACAAGCTTGTCAATCAAAAGCTTGAAAAACATTGCATGCTGTTCATATTTTGAGAGGCTTGGTTGGCCTTGGTTTTGAGAGGCTTGGTTTTGGTTCGTTTGGTTTTGAGAGGATGGATTGGCACGAACTTTACGCCTAACGTACACTCGTTCGATCGGCTTTTTTCCCTTTGAATTGCTTCCTTCACCTTTCTCCATTACTACCTAATTAAAACACCATATATAATATGTATTAATGTTGGCGCAAAATAATTCATACTACCTAATTAATATATTCAAACATGGATATGTTAGGAAGTACCCAATTTTTAATTTATGTGCTAATTACAATTAATTTAGCAATTAAAACATCAAGCATCAAAGAATCTAGTACAAAAGTCCATTCAACACACAAGAGAAAGAGAAAGGTTTCACCTCTTCTTGAATCGTATCAAGAAGGAGATCCTAGACTTTGAATCCACCAAAAGGATTAACCAACCTCTAAGATTTTTGTGCTAGCAAAAACAAAGAGAGATAGCTAATCCTTTGTTTCTAGCTTTTCTTCCAATTAATCTATATTAATGAAGTAGCTAAATCTCAACACATGAGCCCTAATGGAAACAATGGAAAGAGCAAAGAGGAAGAGAAATAAATTCTGAAATTTTTTCTCCCCTTTTTGGAATTTCGGCTATGGAGGAAGGAGAGAGAAAATAGAAAGGTGGCTAGGGTTTCCCCAAAATAAACCCCTTTATATAGAGCTCTCTTGACCTACCTACCAACCTTTTCAATGGACAATTATGCCCCTAGGTTTGCCGCATTTTTCATGGGCCAAGAAGGCCTACAACAATTGTTGGCTTGGTCCATTACTTTATTCCATTTATTTGGTCTTTCCAATAGTTCTCAATTTCGGCCCTTTTAATTAACATTTAATTAAATTCCGAATAGCTCAAATAAAATATGTTGAATATGAATAATTATTAACTTATTAATAATCATTTTAGGATTAGCAAATGCATTAATTTATTTTTATATGATCTATTTGACTTAATTAATTATAAAGGTCCGCAACGGTATATAATTAATTAATCAACATATCATATTTTCGCAATACGCACTGTTGCGAATAAATAAATAATGCACTGTTTGGTTAAAGCTTTATTTGTGTGACCCTTTGTGGATTTATGCTACGATGGACATGGAATTAAATCGTTATTTAATTTCAATAATCATAAGCGGTATCTAGCAACACGTTATGATTCCCAATTCGCATAAATAGTGTACAGCTACAAAATTTCAATCCTGCATAAGAGAACAATTATGCTTCTCTATTTTGATTCTTATGTCACACGATATCATCGTATAATCCAAGATAGGAACGTGTCATTCTTGCAGATTATACGTTTCTTGATCTAGAGATAATTGTATCAGTTGCTAGCAAACAATCTATCTCCATCAAGGGGCCCAAACAGATATCGTCACTCACTAAGTGAATTAATAAGGGACATACGGTTTTCTTGATAATTAGCTTTTCCCCGCACAATTCAAGAATACTTAAATCAAGTCCGTATAGCAGCCTTTATCAGGAATCAGCGGTAGACATGATTTATAACATCTATCCTCATGTGGAAAATATAATCATCTCAAACTTAGAACCAAAATCATAACGAAATAAATAATGACACGTAACACAATCCATATATTTATTTCGTGGGGTCCAGTCATGTACTATGTTCTATAACATATACATATGCAATTAAGTTGGTTACTCTTAACCTATGATTTATAGAATTTAATCATCACTTAACTTGCATACTAATCTTATTGATAATTAATGTTCTTTGTTAATTATCAAGATTATGGACTTTTAGATTTATCGTTGTCATTTACTACTAAATGAATAACAGTGATCTATAATTCAGATCCTCAACCTGAATGAACTGTCAACGAGTAAATCAAAGAATAAATGATCTGAAATCACCAATAACATAAACTATAGAAGTAGCCTAATAAAATTGGCTTCTAGGACATATCTTTAACATGATAAAGAATCACACATACAAAATAATTCAGATAATAATTAAAACATAGATAAAACATCAATTCTTACACAAATTAAGGTTCACACATCATAGACAATAATTTAGATAAATAGATAATAGCCTAAGGTTCAAAAATTACAAATTTAACAATGTTCATACAAAATAGCATAGATAATTATTAAACTCTAAAGTAAACCCTAATTTCACTCCTTCTCTTCCTCCACTATCTCCTCTGGCACCTCCTCTGGTCCCTCCTCCCCATCTGCAGAAGTCCGTCCGCAACCGACTGGATAACGCCTCACAGCAGATACAGACCGCCTAGGGAGAGGGTTATCTCGCATCCACTGAGGCACATATCTCTGACGAGTGACATCGAACTCCGGCTTGGTATCCGGCTTCGTCTCCGTCTCCATCTCCTTCTTGGTCACTTCTGTATTTTTCTTGTCCTTTGTCATATTTTTTCCCTTATTCACCTTATGATTGCTACCTTCGGCTTTGTCCATTTATTCTAATAATTAATTTAATCATAATTAATCAATTCTAATAATCAATTCCATTAATCAATTCTAATAATCAATTCCATTAATCAATTCTATTAAACATTTCTAATAATCAATTCTAATAATCAATTCTAATAAACATTTCAAAATTGATCATGCATTAGGCACCAAAACAGTCCCATATCAGTCCCAAAACAGCCACAAGACAGTTCAAAATTGTGCTTTATGCACCACAGTCCCAAAACAGCCACAAAACAGTTCAAAATTTTGCACATTAGTCCCTAAAATTGTGGTTTATGCACCACAGTCCCAAAATAGCCACAAAACAATTCAAAATTTTGCACATTAGTCCCTAAAATTGTGATTTATGCACCACAGCCCCAAAATAGCCCCATATCAGCCCCAAAACAGTCCAAATTTTGCATTTCAGTCTAAATTTATGCCCCAAATTATATTAAAATAAAAGGGAGAGGGATTACCTGAGAGAGAGAGGAGTCAGAGAGAGTTGTCTTGTTGTTTATTGAGAGAGAGAGAGAGAGAGATCTATAAAAGGGAGAGACAGAGTGAGAGGGAGTCCGAGAGAGCGAGGGAAAGAGAGGGAGAGGGAGAGGGATTCCCTGAGAGGGAGTTAGAGAGAACGAGGGAGGCACAGAGAAGATCTGTAAAAGGGATCTGTAAAAGGGATCATACACAGAGTGAGAGGGAGTCCGAGAGAGCGAGGGAAAGAGAGGGAGAGGGAGAGGGATTCCCTGAGAGGGAGTTAGAGAGAGCGAGGGAGGCACAGAGAAGATCTGTAAAAGGGATCTGTAAAAGGGATCATACACAGAGTGAGAGGGAGTCCGACAGAGCGAGGGAATAGGAGAGGGAGAGGGATTACCTGAGAGGGAGGCGCGACTGCTTGAGAGGGAGGCGAGAGTGCTTGAGAGAGGCGAGAGTGCTTCAGAGGGAGAGGGAGGCCGCGAGTGCTTGGGAGAGGCGAGAGGCTAGGGTTTTAAGCTAAGTGTTTTCGAGTTTGGAAAGAAGTGACGGAACGACGCGGCTAGGATGGTGTATATTAAAAAACGTTCACATCTTCTGTAACGGTTATTGGCTAATAACCGTTACAGAAGTTCAAACGTTTTTATATATATAACATTCTGTAACGGTTATTAGCTAATAACCGTTACAGATTACACCTCTTCTGTGACGGTTATTAGCTAATAACCGTTACAGATTAGTTTAATTTTATTTTTTTTAACTTTTTGTTTGCTTTAACGTAAGCCTTCTGTAACGGTTATTAGCTAATAACCGTTACAGAAGGTTTTCCTGTGAATTTTATTTCGGTATTAAGTGATTTTGACTGATTGTCGGTGTTGGTTAAGTGATTTTGAAAATTTAATTAAGTGATTATGACTGACTGTTACATTTAAGTTCAACAAATAATAATTTTGAAATGTTAAATAATAAGTTCAACAAAATGTTAAATAATAAGTTCGACAATTTAGAATGTTAAACAAAAATTAAAAATAAATTAGCTCATAAATTAGCACATATATGTTAAATTTCACCAATTAATGACCTGCAAAAAATAAAAATAAAAATATTAACATATATAACAATTTAGCACATATATGTTAAGAATAATTTATATTAATTTTTTAACTCACATGTGATTATGTAGCTACTTTCTTTTTTTTCTCCGCGTATCGACCCACACGCTTTCGGTGTTATCTGTACGCCTACAACTGATCGATACTGGTTGTGATGTATTGTCGATACCGATAGAAAAATGAGGTATTTCCTCAAAGTGGTCGTATGCTTCTTCATCTACGACATCACCAACACCGACAATACGTCTTTTTCCTAAAAGTGGCAAGTAATAAATAAGATGAACATTTGTACTTAATAAGGTGAACATTTGTATTTAAATAAGATGAACATTTACCTTGAATCACAACATGTCTTCTCTTATCTGCCGGATCTTGAATGTAAAAAACTTGCATTGCTTGCTTATTTGCAAGTATAAAGGGATCGTCTCGATAAGCCCTTTTATTGAAGTCAACAGTTATAAACCCCATCTTGTCTTTTTTAACTCCACCGTGACCGTTGTCGATCCATGCACACTTGAATAAGGGTATCTTAAATTTCAGGTAATCTAGTTCCCAAATCTCCTCGATCCACCCATAATAAGTAGCCGACCTAACATTATCACTAGATAAAGCTACAACAGTGACTCCACTATTTTGCACGGCACTTTTACCATCCTGTTTCCTTGTGTACCAGGTAAATCCATTCAAGTCATACCCTTGGTATGTCTCGACCACGGCATCAGGACGTCTTGATAACCATTTCACGGTTTCATCGACCTCTGTTCCTTCTTGCAACTGAGACTGTACTTTATCTTCAAGCCATTGGACAAATTTTATTTCATGCTCTATGATAATCAAGTTTTCGATGTAAGAAGGGTATTGTTCACGTAACTCGATTAGATGTTCATTGATGTAAGGCGACACAATAACAAGATGTTGGAGAACTTTCATATGTGCTTTGGTTCTCATTGCAAGATTCGGTATATGAGTACTAGCTCCAATTGTATCTGAAAAGTGAAAATTTGTGCTAAATAAGGTGAACAAATATTGTGCTTTAAGTGAACATTTGTGCGAAATAAGGTGAACAAATATTTTGCTTTAAGTGAACATTTGTGCTAAATAAGGTGAATATTTGTGCTAAATAAGATGAACAAATATTGTGCTAAATTAGATAAACATTTGTGCTAAATTAGGTGAACATTTGTGCTAAATAAGGTGAACAAATATTGTGCTTTAAGTGAACATTTGTGCTAAATAAGGTGAACCTTAATATTGTGATCTATGTGAACATTTGTGCTAAATAAGATGAACATTTGTGCTAAATAAGATGAATGGTCAAATGCACCCTGGAGTCAAAACACGATGGCGGAAAGTACACAAGGGAAATGCAGCCGAATTTTTCTCAAACAACACATTGCATCTAACGTACAACTCGCTGTCCTAAATGAGACAGATCGTATCCAAAGAGCAGTACTCCCGGTCGTACTCCCGACCGGGAGTACTATCCGAGATTAATCCCTAATGGATTAATCTCGGATGGGCAATAACCTAAATTCAGTTGAGTTCCAGTATTTGGTTCCTATATGACAATACGAAATTCATGCCTATATATATATATATATATGCAAATTATTAACGAAATGCAAATAATTTAAAAAAAGAGGTGTTCATGAAAATATACTGTCAATCGTGTGACTTCCGATCCGTTGAATCATGCGACTTATCCGGCCGATGTAAGATCTTCTCCTATTCAATGAGATCTTAAAATATATAAAAAAAACTAAAATAACCATAAATTAATGAAAAAATCGAAATAAATAAGGAAAAAATGTAAAAATAAAAAATATGGTTCAAATTTAATTTTTTTATCTTAAATCTGCTCTCTTTCTTATTCTCTTTCAAATTATTATTTTTTTCAGAATTTTTAGAAATTTTTTGCTATTTTTTTGGAGTGAAGTGGGCACCACAAATCGCAATAAATGAGAAGATCAGAAAAGAGTTAAGTGCATGCGGCGCTAGCTGTGAGTTTGTTGGGATGGGGAAGAAGACCTAAATATAGAATTTTTCTGTAACGGTTATTAAAAAATAACCGTCACAGAATCATAAAAAAAATAAAAAAGACCGTTACAGAATAATAAAAAAATTAATAAAATTATTCGCATATCAGTAACGGTTATTAGTAAATAACCGTTACAGAATCATTAAAAAAACGTTAACCTTCTGTAACGGTTATTTACTAATAACCGTTACAGAAGATGGTTGATATTTATATATTTCTTTTTTTTTTCTGTAACGATTGTTGGATAATAACTGTTACAGAATATAAAAAATCTGTAACAGTTATTATCCAACAACCGTTAAAAAAGGTTGATGCATTTTTTTCTCTCACCATGACGGAAATGTTATTACGGTTGTTTAATAATAACCGTTACAGATTTGTGGTGTCAATTTTTCCGTTTTATACTTCACTATTCTGTAATGGTTATTTGAAAAACCATTACAGAAGGTCCTTTTTCCCGTAGTGATTCTAATTTCGAAAAAAAAATCCTTCATTCCAGCACCTTTATCAATTTGTTTGTCTTTATCGTCATGACCCAATTTCCTCATCATGGAACGGACAAGCTATTCCTCTAAGAAACCCTTTTTGTTCACAGGGGCTAGGGTCCACAATCGTCCTAAAGGAAACCCGACTTTAAATTCTGAGTCAATTTTATTAAGAGAAATACTAGTGTTCTATATATAGGACGGATGAGTCCGTTCAATATGATCATTTTCACGTTTTTAAATTTCAAATAACCGATCCGAACCGTTCAATAGTTCTCCATATTGAAAACTTACAAGAAATCAAATTTTACATTTTTTTTTGAAATTTTTTACTATTTTTTTGGTATTTTAAAAAATTCATGATATAAACATTATGGATCGTCCAATAACAACGATTTTCTAAAATACCAAAAAAATATAAAAAAATTTCGAAAAAATATAAAATTTTTTTCTTATAAATTTTCAATAAGGAGAACATATTGAACGGTTCGGATCGGTTATTTAAAATTTAAAAATGTGAAAACGATCGTATTGGACGGAGTCCATCCATCCAATACATTAGACTCTAACATTTCTCTTTTATTAATGTTTGGATCTATATCAAATGCAGTAAAACATGCAGGGTATATTCGGTGCAAATGAAAAGGTAGAAACTAGAAAGTGACATTTATTTCGGAAGATAATCCCACTTTCTTATGGAAACGAAAAAAAAAATGTTTGTTACAATTACTTATAATTATTCACGTTGAGATAAAATTTATTATGGATAATCACGTGAGCGTACGTTGCAAACAGCATTTACAAGATGATTAATTAGCACCACTCAGTAATAATGGAATTTTGTTGGATAATTTGAAGATATTAGATATATTCAGATATATATTATTTTATTTTGTTTGATATTTCATATCTAGATTTTCCAAAATTAAGAATACTTGACAAAGACAATATATTCACAACGCCATTTAATCTTTTTAATAGCGGCTAATTATTAGCATCGGGTTGGCACCAGTGCTAATGGAAGTGTTAAAAATATACAGAAGACTGGTGTTAAAATCAGCCGTTTTTTTAATTTATTTAATTGATTTTTAGCATCAATTTTTAACTAATAACCAGTGTTAAAGATCCCATTTTAACAACGATTAATAGTTAAAAATCGGTACTAAGAATGTACTTGTTTTTTTATTATTTTATTTGATCTTATCTTCAGAATTTTTTCTTTTCGAACTTTAATACCAGTTTTCTAACTAATAACCGATGCTAAAGATATCTTTAACATCGGTTTTTAAAAACCGGTGTTAAAAATTTTTCTAAGAAAATATATTTTATTTAATTTGGGCCTAGCCCTTTTTTGCCAACCATAAATACCAATACCGACATATATATATATATATATATATATATATATATATATATATATAGAGTTTAGCTACGGTGAGTCGCGACTCACGGATCCTCCGGTGAGTCGCGACCAAAACTCCTAGATCTAGATCAAAATGATCGATCCAAACCGTTCAATATGATCTCCCTATTGAAATCTCTGTGCAAACCAAAATTTTTATTTTTTCGAAATTTTTAAGTATTTTTTTCGGATTTTTAAAAACTGATGTTTTTGAATGATTCAGAACCAATTAGATTAACGATTTTCTAAAATTTCAAAAAAATACTTAAAAATTTCGAAAAAATGAAAAATTTGGTCTACATAGAGATTTCAATAGGGAGATCATATTGGACGGTTTGGATCGGTCATTTTGATCTAGATCTAGGAGTTTTGGTCGCGACTCACCGGAGGGTCCGTGAGTCGCGACTCACCGTAGCTAAACTCTATATATATATATATATATATATATATATATAGAGGGATGATATACTACACTCTGGAGTATTGAGCCCACATACACTGAACTTTTCTAGCGTCCGATCGCTTTAAAATTCGTGCATAGATGAGACCGCATGGCTCAGATTCTGTCGCTCAGAGATGGATTCGTTTATTATTTTCCGTTCCCTTCCGTTAACTTGTCTCCGTCTGTGTCTCTCGCTTACTTCCGATTGTCCATCTTCATCTCCTCAAATCACACCCTTCCCTTCGCTCTCTCCCTTCAAATCGAATAAAAGAATTAAAAACCTTAGGCTGAGACGGCGCTGCTACTATGTGCTTCTTACTCGTAAGTTGTAACTTTCTCTCAAGGAAGTAAGGAACCTTTTTTCCACCGTCTTTTATTTTGCCGATCAAACCCCTTCTTTGTCTGCTAGCGCTCTCATTTCCTTTTTTCCCCAATTCCAAATTTTTGTTATTCTTTCCACATAGAACTCAAAATGCCACCAATTAAATCAACGAATGAGAATGCGTGTGTGATCACTTGAGTATTACACATTGAACATATTTTCCAAATTGTTGCTTAATTTTCTCAACTATACCAGGTTGGAAAGAAAATTAAAGCCATGGTTGATTAATATGTACTGAGTACGGTGGCAAAATAAAATTATAGCATGTTTGTTACAATATAGACCAAATTCCCGATCAAGCTTGCTTAATTTTACAAATAATTTGTCGTACCACCCAATTCAAATTTTGTTAACAAACGTACAAGTAAAGTAAGATGCAAACCTAAGGAAAGACAAATGAGAAAATGATTAGTATTACAGTACTGAGCAGAAACGAAAGGACATAAGCACCTAATACCACTGATTTGGATCGTAGACAAAGCTAGATCAACCTAGGGCTTTCTCGCGAAAAAGAGATACTCCGCCTAGGGTTATTTTGAAGATGCGGGGTTTTGAAGTAGTAAAGGAAATCGAGACCTCCCGTGAGGTGCAGAGGCAGAGCCGCAGAAGTGAGAGTTGAGACCTTAATTTTTTCCTTTCGCAGAGAGAGAGGGAGCGTAGGAGATGCTTTTTTTTTTTTTTGCAAACGGAAGTAAAAGGGGAGAGAGAGGGAAGTAACAGGCACTGAACGGAAAAATTAAACAAAAGCGAAGTCCAGGGCTCTCATCCAATCCATTCGATCTCATCCCTGCACGAAATTTAAAGCGATCTGACGATATAAAAGATCAGTGTATGAGGACTCAATACTCCAGAGTGTAGTATATCATTCCTCTATATATATATATATAGAAAGCCTTCAATCAAAGCGCTTTGACCGGAGTCTCAGTTAAACCCCGTCGGTTCTCAATTTTGAAAGTTCAAACGACTGATCCGAACCGTCAAATATGATCTCCATATTGAAATCTCCTTGCCGACCAAAATTTTCATTTTTTTGAATTTTTTAAGTATTTTTTTCAGATTTTCAAAAACAGCAATTTTTGTAGGGTTCAGAACAAATTAGATTAACGATTTTTTTGAAATCCGAAAAAAATACTTAAAAAATTCAAAAAAATGAAAATTTTGGTCGGCAAGGAGATTTCAATATGGAGATCATATTTGACGGTTCGGATCGGTCGTTTGAACTTTCAAAATTGAGAACCGACGGGGTTTAACTGAGACTCCGGTCAAAGCGCTTTGATTGAATCCATTCTCTCTCTCTCTCTCTATATATATATATAGAGAGAGAGAGAGAGAAAGCCTTCAATCAAAGTGCTTTGACCGGAGTTCCAGTTAAACCCCGTTAGATCTCAATTTTGAAAGTTCAAACGACCGATCCGAACCGTCAAATATGATCTCCATATTGAAATCTCCTTGCCGACCAAAATTTTCATTTTTTTGAATTTTTTAAGTATTTTTTTCGGATGTTCAAAAACAACAATTTTTGTAGGGTTCAGAACAAATTAGATTAACGATTTTTGAAAATCCGAAAAAAATACTTAAAAAATTTAAAAAAATGAAAATTTTGGTCGGCAAGGAGATTTCAATATGGAGATCATATTTGACGGTTCGGATCGGTCGTTTGAACTTTCAAAATTGAGAACCGACGGGGTTTAACTGAGACTCCGGTCAAAGCGCTTTGATTGAATCCATTCTCTCTCTCTCTATATATATATATATATAGAGATTTGCTAAAGTATACTCCAGCATATGGATCAAACCCGTATGCTAGAGTCGTTTCTGAAAAACTAAAATTCAAACAGTCGATCCAAACCGTTCAAGTTGTTCTCCATATAAAAATATCCTTCCAGACCAAATTTTATATTTTTTCGAATTTTTTTACTATATATTATGCTATTTTCAAATTGAAGGGCCAGAAATACTCCTTTCCAACTCCTTTACAATGTTTTTTTAAAATAGCATAATATATAGTAAAAAAATTCAAAAAAATATAAATTTTAGTTTCCTAGGAGATTTCAATATGGAGAACAATTTGAAAGTTTCGGATCGACTGTATGCACTTTAGATTGTGAGAAACGACTCCAGCATACGGGCTATCTATATGCTGGAGTATACTTTAGCCAATCTCTATATATCTATATCAAAACAAACAATTAATATATAAAAACAAAACAAAATAAAAAAAAAATCAACGATATATACAAAATATATTACCATGTGTATATATATATAAATAGTAAGTATTAACGCATCTACCGATTTTTTTTGGGAGATGCGCTACGACCACGTGTTGAATTGCATGCCCTCTAAATCTGTTACAATGACATGCTTTGAGGAGTGTACGGCTTACGCCTATGATTCATCTCATAAATATAGTAAACTTGGTCTTAGAAGATGGAAATGTATCTTTCTAAGATACTCTGATCAATCAAAAGTGTACATATTTATTAGAGATAATCTGAGTGGAATGATAACGGAAATTGTGTCGAGAGACGCTACATTCTTTCAGAATGAATTTTCTAAGAGAAACGAGGTTTAACAACCCGGATGTAAAGGAGAAAGTGGGAGATTTTGTATGTCCTCCTCAACCTTTTAGGGTTAGTGTTGTTGCAAAAACAATCATTCCCATAGAAACATATTCTCTGTCGCTTAGGATGAGCGGGTTGCTTGACTCACAAGCATGTTGGGAACAAGTAGATTATCAAAATTAAGCGAAGACAATAGATCAATTGACCATTTTAAAACTCGATCGGCGGCAGAAAGATTCACCCAGATAAAGGGAGTGGACTTCGAGGAAACTTTCTCACTGGTAGTGAGATTCTTATTTATCCGCTTAATTCTAGCAATCGTTGCATAATTAAATTTAGAGTTGTTCTAAATGGATGTTTAAAGCGCGTTTCTCAATGGAGAGTTAGGGGAGAGATATACATGGAACAACTATAAGAGTTGTGGTTAAAGAGGAGGAGCACAAGGTGTGCAAACTTCGTCGGTCCATTTATGGTCTCAAGAATGCTTCAGAACAATAGACTCTTAAATTTCACCGAGTCTTTTTATCAAACGGATTTGAGGTGACGAAAGAATATCACTACGTCTATGTGAAGTGGTCCAAAAATAGTTTTCTAATCTTGACCTTCTATGTTAATGATATTTTATTGGCTCAAAATGACATGTCTTTGATCGAGGAATCAAAGATATGGTTGTCCTCCGTGTTTGACCTGAAGAATATGAGTGAATCAAGCTATATGCTAGGTGTCAAAATAGAAGGACCGATCTAAGAGATTTCTTAAGCCGTCGCAGAACAATTATTTGGAAAAAATAATTGAGAAGTTTGCTCTTATTCAAAGTAAATCATTTCATACTCATGTTGAGAAAAACGCCAGTTAGAGTTCTAAATGAGTCCTAAAACTAATGAAGAGAGAGATAAGATGAAGAATGTCACATACTTAAGTGTTGTAGGCAACCTCATGTATGCAATGATGTGTATGAGACCTGTACTTTGGCATGCGGTCAAGGGGATTATTCGAAACCTCAAAAGCACTCTAGACTATAGACTATGCTATAAAAGGAATAATTTGCATTTAGTCACTATAGCGATACTGACTGTGAAGAAGATCTAGATGAGAGAAAGTCTACCTTGACTATGTGTTTAAGCTAGGTGGTGTTGTCATTTCTTGTCTAGCAAAAAGCAGACATGTGTGGCATTTTCAACTATGGAAATTGAGTATGTTGCTTGAGCGGCTGCTGCACAAGAAGCTATATGCTTGAAACTGTTCTTGCGTGATTTAAGGTAGTCAAGGTTTCACTTGAAACTTTGACAGTTTTGTTGCGATAATACGATAGCGATTGTATATTCTTCAGACCCTAAGTTTCACGACAAAACTAAGCATTTAAACTTGAAGTACCATTTTGTTAAGAGACATAATAAAGGACAAAAAAAATAATGTTAAAGCATATTTTGACTGGAGAAATGATTGCTAATATGTATATGAGACATGTCAGAGCTCTCGATTTTAGGATGGGAGCGGACCGCTTGACCTTCAAGCAGGCCGCTAATGATTGAAGCTAACCACTTATATTATTGTTTGTGGATAGTTTATTTATGTATGTTTGTATATGTGTATGAACAGTGTGATAAAAATATGATTGATTTATTGGTGTTGTTTTATTTAATTTCATATTTATTTCGTTCATTAAATTGTTAGAATTATGGTAATATGTAATTGAGTTAGAATAGTTTGTTTACTCAAGCATTCATCTCTGATGTCTGGGGCATGCAGAGATGAGACTCTATCAAATTATGAGTGATTAGTTGAGGAGTAATATCGCTACTTTTATAGCGAAAAGTTATTGTCACCTTAGTTTGAGACTATGGTGAGATTTGTTTTCTTTTAGACGAGTCAGAATGAATTGATTACCACAATTCATGTAGCTCAAAGAGGAGCCAAGGTGAGTCTTTCCTTGACGTTCGTGGTAACGGTCTTGTTGAGAGTCTCAAGATGAATTACAATGAGTGTGGTCTAGACCATAGATACATAGATTGCATGCAATCGGTTCTTAATTAATTTGTACATTGAATTTGACATACGTCTGTTTTGATAGATAGTTCTTTGTAGCACGTGTTTCATATTATGTGTGCTTGGTGGTGTTAGGAATTAAGTTAAGTGATCCTAGGACCTATACCAATTGTTTCCTCAATGTGTAAATTCCAAATATGTACCCTTATGACTAATGACTATGTCATGAAAAGTACGGTCAATGTTATGCTACTTTGGTATGTAACCTATGACTACGTATGATTCGGTCTAACAGTGCATTACTGAAAAAGCAATTGATTTTAATTAGATTAGCATGAGTGCATAGGAAAGATTGATTTCAAATCATACAAAGAGTGTTTCTTTGGGCCGTTTGGATCAAGTGGGAATTTAGGAAATTTTCTATTCCTAGATATAAATTTATTATAAACAATCCAAACTATTCACAAAATTACACACTTTCCAATACTCTATGCCTAGGAATAGAAAATTCCTCCTATTCCTAAGCGATCCAAACGTCCCCTTTTAAGTTTAGAATCCACCGGACACTCATCATTTGGACTAAGAAAGGAAACATTTACGAAACTTAGATTGAAATGGACTAAAAGTGAGCCATTTAGCTTGGTTGGCGATGTTATGTCTAGTGTTGGATTTGATAAATTTAGGATATGAGTATATACATATAAAGTGCTTAATTTAGAAAAGAGTTGATGCCTCCTTACTGGTTTTAACTTTGGTTAAAGTTTGGCCTTGTAACTCCTACATGCAAGTATATGCGTCAGTCGCATGGTCCATTTGCCGTATGAATACTACATTGCTGCTAACAAAGTCTCCAAGAGAAAGATGTTAGTATTAAATTAAATGATCGATGTATTATTTCGAACGGACCGCTAGAGATTTAGCAGACCTCATGTTTTTCAAGTGGACAACTAACGGAACTGACACAATGACATCTTTTCAGGAAAAAATATCTTATATGTTTAATTTGAATGTCTTACATAAAAGAGACCCAAAGAGCTGTCTCAAACTCATTATGTAGAGAGACATAAGAAAGAATGAGAGGGGTGTTTCGATCACGACGGAAGATCTTGTGATTGTGTAACGAGTCCAAAACTTTTGTGCTGTGAAAAAAATAGGTAGACTCAACATACAGTGGTCAAATCTCACTGGTTTGCAAAAGACGAAAGACGAACTGTCCATCGATGTGAAAGAGGTCAAACTGATATAAAAACTTTTGCAATTAGTATATCTAACTTTATACTTAGATTATTTTTAATGTCCAAGCTCTAACAATACCAAATAGCTAGCAATCAAAATCATATTTGTATCTATATATTTTTTTTTTTCATATTCGGATATAAATACGGATCGGAATTTTTTCGCTCCATTTCTAGCCCTGCCTACATTTTTGTTTTGTACTGTAAAATTAAATAAATAAACAAACTACAACTTGTACTAACACGTAGGGAAGGCTTGAAAGTTGAAAGCAACACCATAATGAGAATCCAAAGAGTCGCGTTCTGGAGTGGGACATCCTGCCTCGGTAACCTGTGGCCTTTCTAAATCAGGAAGATAGCTGGTGGCTTCCTTGTTTCGTTTTAATTTATAGATTTAAAATAGTCATATCCAAGGAGTTGTTTATGCGGCTCCATTTTTGGTCCAAAATTGACTACCGCTGCTCTGATAGCCGTCCAAAACTCTCTAACGCACAGTACGGACTAATAATTATAGGCATACGAATATATATATATTTTTAAAAAAACACTATAATTTTCCATCTTATCTTAGGCTGTGTTTGGATTGGAGTGGGAAGAAGAAAATAAGAGAAGAAGGATTCATATTTATTATTAAACAATTCAAACTTTTTACAAAGTTACACACTTTCTAATACTTCTTCCCACTTCTTCCCTTCTTCCCACACCTCATCCAAACGGAGCCTTAAAAAAAAACTATAATTTTGTACTTGTGTTTTCTAATTTGCAAATAGTGGAAGGTGTTATGTCTATGTCTGGGGCTTAATTTAGAGAATGTTAGGCTCCGTTTGGATGAGGTGTGGGAAGAAGTATTGGGAAGTGTGTAACTTTATGAAGAGTTTGAATTATTTATTATAAATTTCTTTCCTTCTTCTCTTCTTCCCACACGATATCCAAACGGAGCCTTAATGACTGGAAATGTATGTATGAGTTATTAACCTACTTGATTCCAATTATAAAGTTCTATTCATGCAGTCATGTATATTTCGGTACGGATAAATATATAGGAAGTTATATATAGCTGCTCTCATCTCCTTCATCGTTTTCTCTCTTATAAATATAGCTAAAAGAGGGGATGCTGATCTATGGGTGCGTTTGGATCGTTGGAAGAAAGAAGAAAAAGAAAGAAGAAGAAGAAAAAAATTATAAATAATTCAAACTCTTCACAAAGTTACACACTTCTCAATACTTCTTCACACTTCTTCCCTTCTTCCCTTCTTCCCACACCTATCCAAACGGAGCCTATAGTAATTATCATTTGAAGGCACTTTTAACAGAACTGGGTTCACATTTTTAGCATATGTAATGATTCGACTGGGCTGGATCAATTAATTAAGCCGTAATATAGTTTTGAGAAATTAAATCCTGAGCACCAGCGGAAACCAAAAAAAAAAAAAAAAAATAGTCAACAGAGCTTGGTTTTATTTTAGGATGTCGACATTAAAGTTGACCGTAACATGTATTAAGATTAGGACACTGATTATTGCCAAATCACTATATATGATGTGCTAGAAGACGCATATTTTCGAGTTGATGAAAATTTTCAAATTGTAGACATTTAGACCAAGCTGGAAAACTTTTTGAGTTCACATTTTTCCGACTGGGCTCTGTCACATGGGTCCCTTGTAGAGTTTTGAAAAAATAGTTCCCGGTCATTTATGGGGAAAGGACAGTCAGCCGGTCAGCCCTTTTTGTTTCAATTTTAAGATGCCGCCATTAGTGTTGACTCTAACGTGTATTAAAAAAAGATATCTAATAACTAATGAAGCACTTAAATCTAATGTTAAATGCTTTAATGCGTCTAGCGAAGCTATTTTTTTATCAGATGATACAACCGTACAATACGCAGAGGTAGCTGATACAATGATACAGAGGGATTCAGGCACGATCTAACGTGTGACACAATTAACTAATGCAGCCCCAGATTTCGAGGGACAAAAACACTAAAAGAAAATAAACTAATCAAATAAAAATGTTTAATTGTGATCAAGGTTTTAAAATGCGATTTGTACGGTTTAGCAGTCGGGTGGTGATTTAGCGTTTTATCGGTGATAAAACGGCAAAAACGGCGATATAACGTATAAAACTGTTGTGCGGTGTGAAAAAAATCCAGATAAAACAGCGATAAAATGGAAAAAACAGAGTTTTTTTAAAAGCTTTATTGTGAAATCTGGTAAGGATATAAGATCATGAATCACCAGCACACTATTGGTACTGGAATCATGTCTCATACTATACTCTGTAGTCTGTAGTATTGGATAGATCGCAATGCTTTAAGCAAAATTTACACTTTATTTCTTACAATAGCCAATAACACATGCTTACACCTGAAGTGAGTATATGTCACAATGGGCATAAACATTGAACTTTTAATGAGAAGGTGGAGACTGATTAAACTCAAATATTTTATGCATTGGAAGAATCCCGTTTCAACATCTTTACTGGTCTACCAAATAATAATGTATCTCCCAATTTTGTAATATTATAATTGAAAATTATTGTCCATAAGATATATTATTAGATTATTATTAAACTTGAGATGAGTTTAATATTGGGTGTAAGATGCTGCTTGTGAGGACAATCCCAGCATATATACCTTGGCCTTCAATGAGAATCCTTTTTGACTACAGGCAATTTTACTTGACATTTATACAGCTTTATAAATTAAATTAGGGCTTATTTAAAAGGTTAAATTGTTTTGACTTTTGAGCAAATGAAATGCTAGAGACAAAATAGAGGCCATTATATAGTCTCTGACCAAAAATGAGATCAGCATAATAATGCCAGGTTATGTTCACAGCTTTGGCAAATGGTCATAATTGGTTTCTATAACAATGGTTACTGATAACAGTGATGAAACTGCTCTGCTCTTTGTTCTCAAACCAGGCTCAACTATTATGGCTAGGTATGCAATTTAACCCAATCAAGTAAACAAAATAGAATTATAAGAATAAATCCAGAAGCCAGAACTGGTATTAGGTGTTAAGGTACTGCCACTAGGTACCAGAAAAGTAAAATTAGAAGGTATAGAATTGTTTGTAAATTCAAATTAATTCAAAACGCTGTGAGTCTACGTCTTTATGTGTAGTTTTATTTTCCGGAAAAGTTGAGCACACCCTTTGGCAGCTTGGCTGCCTTTGGTGACTTTTCTAACTTCCATGAACGGCATATTTCAATAGTCAGCATCCGTCTTTTTACCTATTAATAGCAACAGAAAGTACAATAATTATGATGTAACATGTAACAGCCATAATTCAAATTACAAATAAAAGTCCTGAAGAAAAAGTATGTATCAAGATGCCACACTATCGTTCCCAAACATACAAATCAAGTTATTACAAACCTGTTCACCACTAAAAACAATTAAAAGGCAAGTTCAATTTAGTTTTGTAAACAAGTACTTTGTCTGAGTGTTATCCTTGATAATTTATGCAGGTAAATTGGGGCCAAATGACCCCTGTTTTGTTCCTCAATATTTAATTATTTAGTTGTATTCATTAATTATTTGTATTTGTTTATTAAGAAAATTTCACTACATGTACCTATTTTGACCTCCATATTTTTTCTGTGATTATCTAATATGAAGCCCTATACGTATTTGTAAATAATAAATATAAGTTCTATTACATTTACAATTATACAATGCTCAAATAGTGTTCAATTGATCCCATTTGCAAAATTTTCTGGATTAATCCGTCCTGCTGGAATTATTTCCGTTGACAGGTAAAGGCACAGGGAAATACAAGCATTGCTCCTCAACCTGAAGAAAACAGCTGGTGTCAGGTGTAATAGCATAACTGCCTCAGAGTATGAGATAAAAAGTATAAAACCATGGCGATCTTTGCACCGACACACATAGGATAAATGTTTGTTGTTATGTCCAGCTCCATACACATTTCGAACTGTTATTACTGGCATCGACTAGAAAAATTATAAAAGGTGAGGGGGAAAAAAGACGTCGAGAAATGCTCTTGCAGAAGAGGGTTTTTTTTTTTATTATTCTTACAAAGCTACTGAACGAAGCGAGAAACTCGTATTTTTTTTGTTTTGTTGTCATTGCTACGAAGTACTAATATTACCAGTTTGTTTTAGCCATTAACTAATTAGGTACATAAGAATACAAGTGAGGTTAATTCAGTTCTCATTCGCCAAAATTAAGGTTTTTTTTTTTTACAAATATACTACATATTCTAAGTTAAAATAGAAAAATCATCACAAAAGGAAACCACATGGACTGAAATAAAACACAAGAATGAAAATTTGAATTTAAACTTGGTCAAACTTTTGAATCTAGCTTGTCAAAATAAAAAAATCATTCTAACAGTTAGTATGCCTTTCTAGCACCATAAAAAGGGAATATTCTGGTCAACATAACAAGAGTCAAAAACGTCATCACTGTACCAAACGGTATGTTTCTAGATTCTACATGAATTTGTCAGCGGGTACTAACCACGAAATATCGTTAACATGTTACAATTACTGCAAGTTCAATCTTCTTCTAATTTACCTCTTACCTACGGCGCTGCGCGGTTCAAAATTCAGATACACAATTCATGGCTATACTATGTTTTCAATTGAATAGAAAAAGAATATATATTCTTACACTGTTTCAATACAAATGTGACATTCAAAAGTCCTATCTAAAAAGGACAAAAATAAAGAACGCCGTCCCTTCTCTCTCTATGGTCTAAGAATATTGGATATTCAATACATTATGTATGCAATTCAAAATAAGAGAAAGGAAACAAATCCACAAGAACCATTTTTTGGATATCCATCCCTTTGAAGTTTGAACCAATATTGAGCCACATTTATGGTAAACGTACATTAAACATGTAGGGGTTGTTTGGATTGAATTGGGAATTTGGGGAATTTGAGAAATTTCCTATTCCTAGGCATAAATTTATTATAAACAATTCAAACTCTTCACAAAGTTACACACTTCTCAATAAATTTATGTCTAGAAATTGAAAATTCTCCAAATTCCTAAGCGATCCAAACTGCCCCGTAAAGATGTTACACAGCTATTTCCAAATTAAACAATCTATATTGATGCATACATCTGTAGATATATTTATAATTAAATAAGATAATGTCAATGCAAGCAGACGACACACCTGGTTCTCATAATGAATTAGAAATTGATAAAAAAGACTCAGAAATATTTATATTGAGCACATGCATCAAGCATGGACACTGAAGATCGCCTATTGGGACAAAATAAAATTGGATCTGTCAACTCCAATTGTTGGATCCAACCATGGTCCTGTGTAATGTCGTTGAGTTGCAATCCATCAAGCATGGGCCTTGGGCTATAAACAGCAAAAAAAAAAAAAAATCATATATGATGATATAGCCCATTGACCTTTTTGTATTCCGAGATTCGTAATTTCGTATCATGTTCGGTTCCTATATTAAATTTTTTCAGCAAAAATTTCATCTGTTAATCTGCTTCAAAATTTATACTTACATAATCACATGCATTTTCTAATATTCCAAACAGGATTATGAATGTGAATCCATACTAATCCCCACAAAGAAGAGATGAGTTAGCAAGTCGAGGGACAAAAAGAATAACACAAAGTTAGCAAAAAATTTGTGAATTATTAATTTTAATAATTTCCAAAAAATAGATTAAATGATGTTTATAAATTTTAATTTACTGCATCAACACCTTATGCCATACTAGTGCAGGATATATAGTAAGCATTGTTTAAATTTCAAATAGATTTCTGCAAAATTCTTTGAACAGAACAAACTTTTTCTGAACTGCATCAATATCATGACATTTAAACCTTGCATTTTGTAATCTGAATTTGCTGTTATAATAAAAATAACCCATGAAAACTAAGTGAATTTAATGGTTAATAAACATTATATAATAATTTAACTTAATGGCGCATCAACATTTTTATTATACTTAAGCTCGATCAAAATGAACTACGATCCGGATATACCGCTAATATACCGAATTCCAGATATAATCGTTTCCAAAATAATTGTGAATTTTTAGTTATTTGACATGTCTGATCAGAGGATTCAAGAAAGCTAGGTTGCTGGGTACAGCCTGTTACCGTATGTCGAAATCCAAAAGAGAGGTGGATTTGAACCCCCCTTATCTTTTAATATTTGTCAACAAAGGGTTCAATGTTTCCTCAAAGTATAACGCTAAATCACAACTAAAAAACAATAATAATTGAGTATGAGCTATCGTATTGTAAAATTGCTATAAAATCGTACAGTAAAATTGCTTCCTAGTTACATATATTAATTTAATTTAGAGAGAAAAAGAAAAGGCGCTAATTGATTTTGTGACAGAGGAAAATAAAATACACAAAAATCTCTAAGTATTTTGTTACTTAAAATTGGTGGTTCACAAATTACAGATCCATAATAGGAAAAATATGTGCTTACTTATTTTACAAGCGTACTATGAGATATATCATATGTGAGACTTTTGAGATATGATCGAGATAGTTTCCTTTAATTGAATTGTGTAAGGTAAAGTCAAATATTATTAAATGCATTTTAACGTAACTAACATTTTTCTATTTAAAATGACTTGATCTCTTATGATGGTTTATCTGCCTTATAGTACCAACATTTGACAGCTATATTTTCCATCTTTTGGAATCTCTGGAAAGAAAGAAACAGATGAATTTTCGACTCTAGTTCCAGGACAGTTTGGAACTTTTAGCCACAGCATTGCAGCTTGTTTGCTTGCTTATAATAATCAAATTTGTTGAACTAAGCTTGCTTAAATCTTCTTTATAGAAAAATTGTCAAGCAATACTTAAAAATATATGAAATTTGGTAAATAACTTGTACATCAAACAACCTTTTTGTAAAGGTGTGTTTTTATTTCATTTTTATTTGGAATACTTTGAGAAATGTTGTTAATTAATATATCATAAGCTTTATGTTCTTATTTTTATGCATAAAACGTAATTTCCATGACTATAAAAATATTGATTCATTTGTTCTCTTATAAGCACTTAAGATTATTCAATTGCAAGTACATTTGTATATCTGTAAAATATGTATAAGAAAAGTACATTTGATGGATTCACGAGGTGACCATTTTAGAGAAATATGAAACAGAGGAGGTCAGTATTCTTATAATTGTTAATCATATAATTAAGTCTACATATCCGATAACATACGTACAAGATTATTGATGTGGATTAACACGACAAGACAGACAAACTGTCAATTCAACAATCCGAGCAATATCTATCTCAAGTCATTGACTAGTCCAAAAGTTGTGAGTTGTTTAGACAAATGAAAGGCAGTGAGCTTGGAGCTGATTGAAAATGATGCATTGCTGCTCTTCTTCTTGTCAGAGAAAAGATTTTGGACTCTCATCTGCAATACCCTCCTACCAAGGCTTTCTAACTGATACAAAATGCCACGTTTTTACCTTGCAAAATTGGTTCTGATTTGTTATCACTTTTTTTCATGTTTTTGGTAAATGTTTATTATCACTTTTTGTTGTTAGGTACGTTTGGCCTCTCATGAATCAGAAAGATAGGTAAAGTGCGTGTCAAGGATCGAGCGCGGTAGCGGAAGGTGGGTAATTGTTTTCAAGGTTTTTTTCATGTCGCTATGTGGTGATTTTGTTTGACTGGTAGGAGATTTCAGGATGATTTTGAAAATTTTCATGTCGTTGTGGCTCCGTTTGAATAAAGTATGAAAAAAAGGAAATAAGGAAATAAATCTATTATAAACAATTCAAACTTTTCACAAAGTTACACATTTCCCAATACTTCTTCTCACTTCTTCCCACATCTTATCTAAACGGAGCCTATGTGTTGTTTGTTAGAGCTGAAAAATAGAATGTGTGTGAGAGAAAAAAAAAACTATTTGAACAAATTCTATTGTTTTTAATTTATTATTTTTTGTTAAAAATTCATTGTTTTTTTATTTTGCATTTTTAAAGGAAAAAAATATTTTCCTTTCACTCATTCTGCATCTTGAAATTAAGACATAATTTTGATTTTTAGTTTCTACGTTGAGCTAAACTTTTATTAGAGTGTGTTTGGTTGCACAGAAATAGAAAATAAAAAAATATGAAATAAGCTAGATCCGCAGATGAGGGTAAATGTTTATATTTTATACTCACTGGAATATGTATAAAAAATAAGACCTATATTATTATTTATCTTTTATTTAATTGTTTTCCGTTTTTTCTTTTTTAGCACTCCAAACAAGTATGCATTTTAGAACAGGAGCTGATAAGGATCAGCTCCATCATTCTCAAACGCGTTTTCTATTTTTAAAAAATACGTAATTAACTTAATTTCATTTTCGAAAATTAATTAAATCCCGTCATCCCCTCTCTCCCTCTTTGTTTCGCTAACTTTCCCTCCTTCTCTCTCTGATTCACTACTATCCAACGCTCATCCCTCCCTCTCCTTTGTTTTGATATATATAACAGTTCTACTTAATATATATAAAGGTTCTACTCATATATATAAAGATCCTACTTAATATATATATATAAAGGTTCTACTTATATACATAACAGTTCTACTTAATATATATAAAGGTTCTACTTATATACATAACAATTCTAATTAATATATATAAAGGTTCTACTTATATACATAACAATTTTAGTTAATATATATAAAGGTTCTGAAAAAAAAAATCACTAAAGAAAAAAAAATCACGTAGGAAAAAAAAAAACAAAACGAAGGAGGAAGGATAAAGGAAGATGGGACCAGAGATAAAAAATAGCACTAGATAGGGATGATACAGATGACGATAAAGATGGAGATATAACGTGTTTAGACAGTTATTAACGCATTTTTAATGATGCATTATCTGAAGATGATAGAGATGATATAGAAGAGAGTATAATCTTAAATAATTCCGATTTTATAACCAGAATAATATTTGTTTTTCTTTCCCTTTTTAATTAAAAACAGAAAATGGTTTCGTTTGTACAGTAAACACTAAACAGAATGTTCTAGTCACGAGTGCATACAAGTCGGTAATAAACAGACAAAATGTGACCCGTGATGTTTCGTTTGCGCTACAGCGTCACATGTGTAAGATGGAACTTTGTAGTTTGCCCCCATGGTGTTTTTGGATTTTGTTCTCACTGGTAATTTTCTACATAAGAAAAGTTATGAAATTAGGTACTGAAAAATAAAATTACCAAGATATAAATTACCGAAGACCGTAAATTTTTTGCAGCTCAAGATCATACTTATAAAGTATGAACTGAAAGATGGAAATGATGGTACTTTTAAAGTTTGCTCGAAGTTGACGATAAAATTTAAATTTACATATTCTACAATTTGCATCGACCGATTTTTTCAAAGTATAACGACCGAATATTAGGTATACAATGAAAATAGACGTAAGTTTAAATGAGAATAACAGGGAAAAAGGCTGCTCTAATATATAAAAGAAAACTTGATTACCCTTGAAAGAGAAATTTATTAATGCATGCATGGATAAAGAGACATTTATTTCTCAGCAATTCAAATTCAACATCTGACAAAATTTGAGAAATTTGACATTTCACATTTTATGTATTTTTGTTATAAAAAATTAAGCCTCTCAACTTTTGCAAATTGAAGTATTTAATTACTTGTTAAACTAACAATAAAGATTGATATCTTGTCAAAGTGAATGGAGATGCAAATAAATTATTTACAAATATATCAATAACATGTTTTTTGCTATTTTTTAAAAATACAAATAAAAATTATGATTTTTTTTTGTAAAAAGTAAATTAATAAAAATCAAACAACTTTCTGTATGCTCATGCCCCCTTTTTTTTAAATTCCGAAATTACTCATGCCATCATTAAAGTCCTTCACCAACCAATCTGACTTCTCTATATCGGAATTAATTATAATCGGAAGATAATGTATGACATGATTCCATCATTTAAGAATATATCGACAATGTACTTAATATGCAATATAAGTACCTGAATTAATTTTCTTTTGTGTTCTTTTTTTATAAATTTTGATGCAACTTACCATGTTAATTTTCATTTCGCATGTCTTTAATATTTAAAAAAAAAATCATTTGAAACAAATTTACTGAATGATAAGATTATCTTTTTTTTATAGACATATTTCTTTCCAAATCAAGTATGAAAAAGAAATCCTAAACAAAAAGCTAAAGCTTAAAATAATAAATATGCATAGTAAATAAAACGTGTAGAATTACCGGTTATCCATTTTTATGTTTGTAAAAAGTTTGATTGTTTTTCAGCCTTATCTTGATAGGCTTTAAATTAAAATAAAATTCTTAGAAATCATCTACATCGTCAGTCGTTGTACAGAACTCAATGCCCGTCGAGATGAAGTTGAAATAACATAAAAATTTATAAACACGTGGAGAAATCACTACATATATCACATAATATAACTTTATTCATTGTCTTTATAGACTAAATCAACAACGTAGAAAATGAGACATTTTGAAGATCGACATGTATACTAGAGGCGTTTGAATTGTTGCCGTTACTGAAAACCTTACTAAAATGAAAAATAAGGCGATTGAGAGAAATTTTGTGGATGAATAATTGAATATATATCTCAACATTTCTAGACAATTAGAAATTTTATGGGTAAATAATAAAACAACCCATCAGCATTGGAAAAGGTAAAAATGGTGTTAGAAGCTGGCCAATCCCTTGATAAAAGAACTACAAAAGCAATATTTCTTTTTGAGGATCACTAAAGCTATATTTATGAATATAGTTATCCATTGATAACAAAATTATATTAATATAGTAACATAGGCTAAAATATCTCCTGCATGTGTTTCATCGACTAGTTAAGACAGCTAGGCTCCTTGCACAAGTTTAGTTCTGATTGCATGAAGGATATTTATAACAGACGGAAATATAAATAGAAAACATCCAAACTAAAAGCTATTTGAGGGGCATCATAGCAATGATGACATTTGTAGATATGTCGCTGCTTAGCTATTAAGATCCTTAATTAATTCGTGCATGAACTGTTGGGAAATTTTTCTCCCATGGCTTACAATATAGGCATGACCTGCAGAAGTATAATTAATGAAATTAGAGCGACAAAAAGGTAAAACACTATAAGGATGAAATGAGTAGAAAGTAGAAAGTTCTTCCTCTTTTTTTTTATTTTTTTATTCTTTTTTTAAATCCCAGAGTGTACAGTCCAAATGTGCAACAATTATAGAAGGTAAGCTACTAATTGAGATTTCCTAGCTGAAAGGGTAATAGTACAACAGCAATATTTTGCAACGGCTATAAGATTGTGCACCTCTGTATGAGCTGTATGCATATGATATCAGGCTGGATGGCTTGCTATATTTGACACCGTTAGTGGTAGAGCTGGAGCAATCACGTTGTATTCTGGTATTGGATCTGATATGGACATATGGTATTCTTTACACCAGTTCCTTTTGGGAAGTAAAATAATTCAATTTTAAAGTCGTTTGAATAAATTTATATTATAATGAGTAATTTATAAAAAAAATAACATACTTGTTGGAAATCATTATTTTATATTGTGTTGAAATAGAGAAAGTTCTAAAACTAAAATTGAATAGTATCCAATTCATTTTTTTTTTCCATTTCACTTCTTTATATTATTTCATCTAACACCAACTATAGTGAGTTACACTCTGTTTGGTTGAGGGGTATACGGTGGGAAGGAGAGCGAATCGAAGGAAAAATCTGAAAATTCGGCTGTTTGGATGGAAGGAAATCGGAAAGGGAATTTTTACGCGAGGGGATTTAGTTTCCTTCCGAAATTCCCCTCCTATACAAATTTATTACCCTCCGAATCGGCGGAGAATGAAGGGAAAGAAAATCGTCCAGATGGAGATTGACACCGATACCCTTCCTGGCGCGAATTTTTTTTGCTTGGCGCGTGATCTTGATCGCCGTGATTTCCTTATTTTCACGGTCTCCCTCCTATTAATTTCTCCATCGATGCTGCCTCTCTTCTGCATCGCTGCTGAGAAGTAACCTAGTTTCTTTTTATTAATTTCTCCAATCCTTTCTTTTTAAATTCTTTTTGGTTTTGTCTCTACTCTCCATCTCGTTCCTGAAATTTTTGGTTTGATTTAGACATTGCAGGCTCACAAGTTCAACCTCGTTCTGATATCTTCAATTTCTTCTAACAGGTATCTATTATATGTTCATCAATTTTAACAATTTAGTCTCCAAATTTCAGCAATTTGTTTTTTGTTGTTTATTTGTGTTTGCATCCCATTGAGAACCTTGTCGTAAGAACAAGGAAAAATGAAGTTGTGGCTACATAGCCAATATATCCCTCAAGCGACACAATACTATTACGAGTTATTTAGTTTCTCCTAAACTTTTGTCTAAAAGATGTTTTCATTGATCTCTTGATTTGATTTATTTAAGGATACACAAATCCAGAAATAACTTCACCATTTTATTTCTTCAACTGTTCGTAGAGTTGGGCAAGTTCTCAATTTGATTGAATTGTATTGGAACGTTAGGTTTTAACACTGTACTGGTACCAATAACAAATCAGGGACGTCCTGCCCTTTTTTAAAAAAAATTGTTTTGTCCCTTTTCTTTTTCTTTAACTCATTCAACCTTGCACATAGATGCTAGTGTGGCCTACGGGCTTTGAAGTTCAAAAAAAAAAAAGATGCTAGTGTGCCACATTTGGTTTCTGAGTTCCACTATATGCATTCTAGAGATAGTTTTTATGCTTCTAATTTTCTAACTGGCGCTTCTAATAAGAGTAGGTACCTTGTTTATATGACAAATCTTATTGAATACCAAAATGAAACAAAATATTTTGATCCTTGATTTTCGATTCCTTGTTTGATCCATTCCATTGACTATATTTTCAGCCTTATCTATATTTTTTTTATTTTTTTATTTATAGCCCTCAATATCAATGGCGAAGAAAAGAAGCGCATCTAACACATCTCAAAGCGCATCACTTGTTTGGACTGAAGACATGGATCGGATTTTAATCAATGCATTTATACACGAACGATCAATAGGAAACCGTCCTAATGGGACCTTCTCGACACAAGCGTATGAAAACATAGTAAAAGAGCTGCAGGAGGCTTTTCTAGAGAAGTCGGTGGACAAGGATAAAGTAAAAAATCGTATCAAATACCTTAAGAAGGATTTTGGTGCATGCTATGACATCTTTAAAAATGCAACTAGTGGATTTGCATGGAGTCCTCATACTAAAATGTGGGATGCCGAGCCTGGTGCCTGGGCTACTTTCATCCAGGTAGGAACCACCTTTTGAAGTTATATATTTTGTATGTGCATGAATACTCCTTCTGGCAAGAACCGAAAAAAAACCTTAACCAGTACAATTACACATAAATAACCTTAACCAGTACAATTACACATAAATAACCTCGTAAAAAACTTTTGAAGTTATATAATATAGTATGCAATAAAATAAAATCTGAATACTTTCATGATTTAAGTTGCTTTCATATAATAATTAACTAAAATCTAATCACTTTCAATTAATAGAGCAAACGGGGATGGTGCCGAAACCCCAGCCGAGATGAGGCAACGGTTGTCTCAACAGATGGGTGTTGCAGAAGGTGAGATCAGTGCTGACATAGATAGGATGGCAACACAAAATGGGACTACACATGAAACTGATGATGCAAACATCAATTCTTCTCCTGAAGGAAACAAGAGGTACAAAACTTATAAAGAAGAAGTCCAAGAAAAGTTGTTGAAAGGCATTGAATGTGTTTCTGATGCTATTACCAAGTCCACGGATGCATTGGTGAAGGCGCATACTGCAAAACTTTCTATGCCAGCAAAGGAGATATATCAACACGTCAATGATTTAGGTTTGGATCCATTGGACAAAAAGCTTGCATATCGTTTCTTGATTGAAAATGCAAATATGCTTGAAATGGTACTTGGTTATCCTTTCGAAGAGTGAAAGGAATTTCTCATGGATTTTTTACCAAGGTATATATATATTTGTACAAGTAGATTGCTAATGTTTCTTTTTTTTTGAGTGAAAATTTAGTATGCTAATTTTCTACCAATTGTTAGGAACTGAAGAGGAGGTCAATGATAAAACTGGAGATGAATTTCAACTTGAATTGGCTTACTAGAAATTGCTTTTATTATTGGCTTCTATAGTTGTGACAAAAATAATATGTGATTGTTTATTTAGAGTTTAATTTTGAATTTGCATAGATGCTTCTTTTTTTTTAAAGAAAAAATGTTAGTAGGGATGTTGTTCTTTTAAGTATTTCTCATTTTCGATTTCCAAGGGAATTCATCTAGATGCAAGTATATGTAGCACTTGTTCTTATTCATGAATATTATTTGGTCAATTTATTGAGAATTTTGGTCGGTTCTTGATTTATTGTTGAGTCTGGAGTAAATGGATTAACTTCATAATACCACTATATCTGTTTGGCGTAAATACTGGTACAGTTTGGGGCAGTAACGTGTACTGGTAAATGGAAATGAGCATCTTTGTCCTATGCTTGTGCGTGACTTTGTTTCCTTGATGGATTATGCTATGTTTATCTACGAGAGATGTTAGCATAAAGCTTTAATTGAAAACTTGTCTGTACTAGTTATAATAAAATATATCAAAAAATTTTTGAGAGATTGGTCCGTACATATGAAAGTGTGCTGAATTCGAGAAAAGAAATTAATTGTATCATGGACAAAATAGTCATTTATACTATTTAACCTTTGTTAAATTAGTCGAACCAAACATGAGAAAAGAAAGAAAGGAAATTACTTTTTATTTTCCCCTCAATATTTCATCCAAACAGGAAAAGGAAAATACTTTCCTTCCCATTCTCATCCCATTCCTTCCCTCTCTATGTTTTACTTTCCTTTCCACCCTCTCCCTCTGAACCAAACACAGTGTTACAGAACACATCCAATCTATTTGTATATGTTTCGTACTTTCGTTATTATTGTACGGCAATAATTGACATCCAAATTTATATCTCTGTGGTGACCGGTGAGCAAGAAAAGCATCAGTGTTATGTATCTTAGTCGTTTTACTTTCTGTCTATGGTTGTTAACTCCTCTTTTTTTTTTTTGAAGGTATGGTTGTCAACTCGTTATACATTTTTCTTTTTTAACTATGTATGTGTGTCAATACATGCAAGCAAGGAATTTCAGAATTTGTAACAGATAAATATATAGAAAAATTCATGAATGGGACAATGTTATTAATTGTACGTATATAATTTGGATACGAAAATTCGTCAACACAATGACATTATTTGAGTAAACTTTCTCGATATATCTAGAGAAGTATATTAGGATTTTATGCTGCAAATATCCACAGCCCGTGATTGTGGCTCTATATGATCCTCTTAGGATCTATCTTCCTCCATTTCTCCCTCAAGTTCTTAAGAAAAACCAGATGTTAAAAAAAAAGGACAGAAGCTATTACTTTTAGTTGATTAGCATGTATGTTATTGTTATCAGTCCCTTCTTAGTATTATTATCTTGCAAAAGATAAGAAAATGAATGATAATTAAGGCAGCAAAGAAATTTGTGCGCACCATTGGCTGATAATCAAGCGCAAACAGAGAGAGATGGAGAACATTTAATGCTTCATTTAGCTCATAATTTTTCCATCATCCTTCTCTTCTCTGTGTTTCTCATATATGCTACGTGGCAATCAACTCACACATTAACTTGAAGTACTAAATCTAAATGCAATCCTCATCCGCTCCCGCGCGGGACCGTCCAGTGCAGCCTACGAACCGTCCGATCTGATCTGGACGGTTCGGGCCTATCAATCTAGTTACATGCACGGGGCTCCCTTTGCCATTGAGATTAAATCAGACGGCTGTGATTCCTGAGTTGCACGGTCCTGCGCGAGACTGGATTTCATTTCATCTAAATGACCTTCGATGTCAAAAGGAACTCTGAGTGATGTAGACGCATATATTCTGATGAAATTAACAGGTGACATACGCGGTATGTTTAGGTTTGATTTGATTTTCGAATTTCGCTATCAGTTGCCTTTGAATAATTTAATATGCAACTTTTACTGAACGATAATTAATTAGTGGCTATAAAGTTATCAAGAAGTATCAGAAACTTATTCCCCAAAAGTAAGAAGAATGTATATATGTAGAATCATGCTAAAATAAAAGGAAAAAAAGGTGACAAATGTCACCATATAGAAGCAAACGTACGTACAATCAATTGACCTTGAGCATCAAAGGTGCCCTTATTTTGAGCTGCTACTCCAAAAACTAACACACATTCAGCATGAATGTCTCTAATTAATTATTAGCTGTTGGCGGTTTATGCGGTGGCTTTTCGTAAGGCTCTGGCTTAGGTTGAGGCTCTGGAACAGGACCCGGCTTTGGCTTAGGCTCAGGTTTAGGTTCGGGTTTTGGCTCAGGTTCTGGCTTTGGTTTAGGCTCTGGTTTTGGCTCAGGTTCGGGCTTTGGTTTGGGCTCCGGTTTTGGCTCAGGTTTCGGTTTAGGCTCAGGTTTTGGGTAAGGTTCTGGTTTAGGTTCAGGTTTAGGTTCCGGTTTCGGCTCAGGTTTAGGCTTAGGTTCCGGCTTTGGTTTAGGCTCTGGTTTTGGCTCAGGTTCGGGCTTTGGTTTGGGCTCCGGTTTTGGCTCAGGTTTCGGTTTAGGCTCAGGTTTTGGGTAAGGTTCTGGTTTAGGTTCAGGTTTAGGTTCCGGTTTCGGTTCAGGTTTAGGCTTAGGTTCCGGCTTTGGTTTAGGCTCAGGTTTTGGCTCAGGCTTAGGTTCCGGTTTTGGCTCAGGTTCTGGTTTCGGTTTAGGCTCAGGCTTTGGCTCAGGTTCAGGCTTCGGTTGGGGCTCCGGTTTTGGCTCAGGCTTCGGTTTAGGCTCAGGTTTAGGGTATGGTTCTGGTTTAGGCTCAGGCTCTGGCTTCGGTTTAGGTTCCGGTTTCGGCTCTGGTTTCGGTTCAGGTTTAGGGTTAGGTTCTGGTTTAGGCTTAGGCTCTGGCTTCGGTTTAGGTTCCGGTTTTGGCTCTGGTTTCGGTTCAGGTTTAGGGTAAGGTTCTGGTTTTGGCTTAGGCTCTGGCTTCGGTTTAGGTTCAGGTTTAGGTTCTGGTTTAGGCTCAGGCTCTGGCTTCGGTTTAGGTTCCGGTTTTGGCTCTGGTTTCGGTTCAGGTTTAGGGTAGGGTTCTGGTTTAGGCTTAGGCTCTGGCTTCGGTTTAGGTTCCGGTTTTGGCTCAGGTTTCGGTTCAGGTTTAGGCTCAGGTTTCGGCTTTGGTTTAGGTTCGGGTTTTGGCTGAGGTTTAGGTTCCGGTTTTGGCTCAGGTTTCGGTTCAGGTTTAGGCTCAGGTTTCGGCTTTGGTTTAGGTTCGGGTTTTGGCTGAGGTTTAGGTTCCGGTTTAGGCTGGTATTTAGGTTCCGGCTTCGGTGTCGGCTCAGGTTTAGGTTCTGGTTTCGGTTTAGGTTCTGGTTTTGGCTCAGGTTCTGGTTTCGGTTTCGGCTCAGGTGTGGGCTTTGGCTTTGGTGTTGGCTCAGGTACAGGGCTTGGGCTTGGTTTAGGTTCAGGGAAGTACCCACTAACCTCAGCAGCCATACGCTCATGACCGTGACCTAGGTGACGATCAGAATCATGGTCATGGCCATGATGTTCAGCAGTGATACGGCCATGGCCATGGAGTGCAACTTTGCGGCCTCCGAGTGGTTTATGATATGCTGATACTGGTACAGTGAGAGCCACACTAAAAACTAAGAGTAGTAAGAAGTAAGAAGTAGAAGATGCCATTGTGCGAGTATGAACCACACTGGAATTGGATGGAGTGGTATTTATAGGAGCTCTATTAGGCTAATGAGAAGGGAAGTTTCAGGATGAGTAAGACAGCGGACCGAATTTTACAAAATAATTTACTTTTCTGAGCTAAACTAAAGTATGTGACTAATTGAAACTACCAGAAATTGTTAGATATATTTTAACGCGCTAATATAGGCGAGGTTCCTGTTTTGTCTTTCATTCTCTTAATATACAAATTAAAACAAAGAAGAGAGGGGGAAAATAGACTAATTTTCAAAAATTTTAGTTTATGTTACTAACTTACTATGTATATTATCCTTTGACGAGAGAGAAACATTACAAGATCTGCAATTTGTCCCCTTGTAAGAAGTAGACGATCGACAAAAGAAAACCGGTGTAAGATTTAGAGTTATCTAAACTAAATTGATGTTAATTACTAATTTCAGAGCTAGAAATTAGCAAACAAACATTTTCTCTTGTTGTTTTCTCCTTTAATTCTTGTAAATTAAGTTGCAAGTATACACATATGGCTTGCTTCAAAAAAAAAAAAAAATACCGATATGCATGGTTGTTTGGATATTTATACATAACAACGCTTCTTATGGACACAACATAAAAATCAGATCAATTGTTTATTATATCATATATCATTGTGTCTACAAAATTAAAACAGGAAAAATTGTTAGTTTTCCGAGCTCTTCACTTTCTTCAAAACAAACATAAAATGAAATTTTAAGTACAAGTATCTATTGAACAACTTTAAATGTCATCTGAAGTTAATGTTGGGACAGTCTTGTCTCCGAAAATCTCTAATTTCCAACTTTAAGTCCTGCTTAGAATATAATAGTATTGGAAGTTGAGTTATCCTTATATATAAGAACATTGGAAAGAGACGAATTCTAGAGAAGCCTTACCTAACCACATCTATAGTAAGGATTATCCAATTTTCTAAGTTCCAAAGCACTCTTTAAATCATAATTCATAATTATTTAAGAAAAGACTTGTCTAATTGCATGTGGCCTAGTAACTTAGTGATAAAAGCACTAAGCTAATTTCAAAGAGATCAAGAGTTTAAACTCAGCATGCACATTTAATTTCAAAAAAGTTGGATGACTTTTTACCCAAAAAAAAAAACAGGGACTTGTCTAATTATTTTTATTTTATGATATACAAAACAGAGATAAAACTGATTCTCGTCCCTATTATATTACCTAAAAATTAAAACAATTGTGTTAATAATTTTCTGACAACAATATTTTTAAGCTATAAAAATAAAGAAGTTTGAATTTCTAACGTGTTGGATAAACCAATTTCCGATTTAGCCCATGGTTGTTAGAGCTAAGTGATAAGAGAATGTTCTTTCGGACAAAGTACTGAAACTTTTACTTTTTTCTTTGGGCCAATCGAACAAAACAAATCACGTGGATGAATGGGGCCGTGAATAAATCCATTGGTCATAGTCTCTCTTGCCTGTGTAGCAGGGACCTTTTGGAGGACCGTCCTCATATATCCATCGACATGAAATCGACACTAATGTTCTAATTATAATTTCTTAGAAAATATCGATATATATATCTTATTATGGTATAATGTGTCAAGCCGGATAGTAACATTTCGTAAGCAATGATGCCAACGAACCAAAGCAAGGACAATAAATTCGGAAAGTGCGCTAGCTGTGAGGAGAATTTCTGCAATTATTGTTCTCTTTTACCCAATTAGTGATCGAAGCTACCATAGGCATATGCCAAACTAATGTCCTGTAGTGTCATTCAGAAATTTTCTGCTGGACTGAAATTGCTATTTAAATAAAGTTTGATGGGATCCATACACAAATATATATATATATAGAGAGAGAGGTATGCTATGGTGCATCGCGATGTATTGAGGCTTTTGTAAATTACGATCATTATCCGTCAACCGTTTTATAAATTGACAAATCTAATTAAACTAATCCAATCTACATATTAAAATCTCATTACAAACCAAATTTTATATTTTTTATATTATTTTACTATTTTTTTCAAATTTTCTAAAACTTTCCTTGTTTGGAAACCAATTAATAATAAAGAAATTTTAAAAATGGCAGGTTTTAAAAAAATCGAAAAAAAATAATAAAAAATTTCCAAAAAATATATAATTTGATTTGTAATGAGATTTCAATATATAGATTGAATTTGTTTAGTTAGATTTTCAATTTGTAAAACTATCGACAAATATAGTCGCGATGTACAAAAGCCTTAATACATCGCGATGCACCATAGCATTTCTATATATATATATATATATATATATATATATATATATATATATATATATATATATATGCCATAGATGTGTTTTTTGAGTCATTTTTTAAGATTCGAAAATTTAATTGGTCAATCCAAACCGTTCAAATTAATCACCATATTGAAATATATATATATATGAGGTGGGCTAAAGTGTCATATATATATAATTTATGGTAAACTAATTTTTTGTTAATTAAAATAGACAATAATAAGTTTATAAACACATTTACTAACCTTATAGGTTGGTTAGTTGTCAGTAATAATTCACCGAAATTAAGTGTTCAGAAATATTTCGGCAAAGGTCATTTTAAATCTGGATTATTAGGAATTTTAAGTATTTTGATAAACGGTAAAAAAAAAAACCTGTTTGAAATTTTATTAGCTTTCATATGAATGATATAATATTTATTTTGTTAAGAATGTCAAAATTGTCAAGTTAGCACACCTCTAAGAAATTTGCACCCTCTTGAAGTTTATATCTTCCCCTATTTATAACTTCTTCTCGTCCTACAAGGCTACAACGCACACTCATTTTAGTAAGAATAAATATTTAATTTTACTTAATTAAGTATATAAATATTTAAGCAAAAGTAGATATTTGACTTTTAGTTTTGAATAATTATTGATCATTCTAAATGATCCGAGTAGAGTATATGTGTTTTGATGGTGTCAAGAGGAAGTTGTTTAATTAAGGACATTCGAAAGTTTGTTAATCGTAAGTTTGAGGATTCACTGTATACGATAGTGAATAGTTTGCATTAATTAACGGTGTGGTAAAATAAATACTCTATGATTGAAGCCTTGAAGGTAAGATTACACCTGTCTATACCTCTTTTGTGGCAATGCATGGATTTTCCTTTTATTCCTTTTCTCTTGGAATCTTTTATATGTTCCTTTTATGTGTTAGTAGATTACTGGTCCAGATTTGTTAATTAGAGGATGCTCCAAATTACGTACAAATCTGATGTTAACTACGCACACAAGATACATTTAAAATATATGATAATAGAGTTAAAGAAGCCAAAATATAGCACTGAAAAAGTAAGATTCGATGCTCTATAGAAGATAATCATAAGCACAGATAAATCAAAAAAGTTGGGAATTTGAGATTTGACGCTCTATAGAATCCATGGAAGATAGTATTGATGAATTGAATTGCACATTGGCACAGCCATCTCATCCCATTTTACTTTGGACGATGTTGTTCTCATCTAACGAAAATTTGGCACCTCTATATATTGTAATATAATTGGTCAGTTCATATACTTACCAAGTTGTGAGGCCGGGGAGTTAAATTAGCAATGCTGGAAAGACTTATTGAAAAATTCAAAATTCATATGATGTTTGTTTTCCTCTCTCTAAAACATCAAATTGGTCAATTGATCTTAATGTGCGCCGCATATGTGCCTGAATTCTAATTAGCATGACTCCATATCTGACTGTTCTTTCATGTATACGAGGTTAAATCAATTTACCAGCATCCTTATTGGTACAGAAGCACTGAGGTTTTCCCTCAGCTTTCAGGACAAAAGCGAAGAGGGGAAAAAACAATGGTTTTCTTATTTCCAAGATCGATCTCTATTAAATAGTGCTAATATCGCGTTGCGCGATCTTCCCGTATCGTAATATATCTGCAAGTTTGTAATGAAGATACGAAAAGCATGAAAGGGGAACCTGATTACTTTCGTTTGTTTGGATCAGGAGCCATTTTTGTGTCTTTTCTTCTATTGGTTTTACTTTATTTACAGATTGAAAATATATAAAAATTTAGTAGACAGATGTCATTGGTTGGTAATTAATTAAGAATTATTACATCCTGGTACTTAATTTTTATGCAAAATTGGAAGTCTTTTTGCTTTACCAAGGTTTCGGCTTCATTTATTCTTCATGCAGAACAGTTTCCGGAACTTCTAAAACTCTTTTTTATAACAACAAGTTCCATGAAAGTAAACAAACTATTGTTGTATAAACATACATTTGATTGTTTTTCAGAGTAAGATGCATTTAATTTCAGCGCTGATAGTGATATGAAAATAACAAACAAATAAACAATTGTAAATAGGGAGTAAAGGAATTTTACCCAGGCCCAGCACACACAATGATAAAGAAGAATAATAAACTGCAAATACCGAAAATTTTAAAAATAATTAAATATTAATATAAAATATTAATAATAATATCCAATATACACTATTTATAAAAATAATATCTCAATTACGAAATATGAAATTCCGAACCCAATTACGGATTTCCAGAAATCCGTAACAGAGTACTTACGGAATCTCAGACTAAGATTCCGTAACAGCGCGTGGCAATTAATTTTGACAATTTAATATCAATGGAATCGAGTCGGTTAATATTTTCACCTATACTACATGTACGGAATCTGAGATTCGGTCACTTCCTTTTAATTAATATATGCATGTCAATTTAATGTTCTATATTCATAATCACTATAATTCATTCATGAACTTGATCATCCTTTTGCTCTTACGTATGCTATTGCTTGTTATGTACCTATATCAGAAATTATAGATTAAATAACCATATAATCTGGCAGGTTAGGCTATTTCTGTTACTTCACTGTATTCTTACTTTTTTTTTTAGACATACCGGCCAGTGGCTGGCAAGTGGAAAAAAAAAAAATAAATAAAAAATAAAAAAATAAAAAATAAAAAGACTGAGCAGTCATAACTAGCAATTGGCTTGTATCAATTAGTGTTCTCGAAAATGACACGATACGATCATGTTGACACGACACGATGTGCGTGTTGACACGGCACGACACGACACAAATATAAAATTGGCACGACACAATCGTATTATTGTGTCGTGTCATAATCGTGTCGTATTGGAACATTAGAAAGTTTGACACGATTCAACATGACACGATTCGACACGCAACACGACACTAACACGAATTGACACGACACCTCAACACAAATTAAATTATTAATGTTGATTATTTAAGCAAAAATAATAATTTTCATTTCAATTTATAATACTACATCATATTATTTACCATTATTTAAATCATAATATTGCTCTAATCTAATTATTATTTTTTATAAAAAATATTAATAAAAAGTTTAAACTTAATCAAATAATAAATTAATTTTTCCTTTATTTTTAATTTTTAATAATATTTTAATTTAAAATATAATAAAATAATCTGACACGATTTGACACGACTAACACAACACGACACAATTATGTCAGTCGTGTCGTGTCATAATGAAAAAAGTACGGCACGACACAACACGATTAAAAAAAATAGTTCGTGTCAACACGACACGACACGAGACTCTAACATGATCGTGTTTGTCACGACACGCATGATTAGAGAATACTAGTATCAATATACAATTCAATATAATTTGTGATTTTATTTCAATTAACCAGACAATTAATTAACAAATTAATTAATTGATTGATTGAAATAGACTGTTTATCTTATAATTTAAATTCATAAGTTAATACCTTCTTTTGGTGCTTGAAATGAGGAGAAAATGTGCTGAAATATTGGCATTTTGTAATTGAAATGGAACCATGATAAATGTTGGCAGTTGCTTTAAAAATCATTAACGCATAATAGCACATAAAATTGACTTTAGCATTGTCTATCTAATAAAGAGGAAAAAATATCGTTTCACCATTGTCATAGATTTTTTAAGATAACCATTGTCATAAATTTAATACAATATCTCTAGCAAATCCTATAAAAAACAACAATTCAAATTGAACCACTTGCAAACTAAGTATGAGTAAAATCTTATGTTCACATTTGAATAATCCAACGACACAAAAAAAAATAGCCAGTAAATACAAATGGCCAAGCCCATTGAGGCATACAAATTAATAGGAATTGCTGAGCTCACTCCCCTCTTGCTCATTCACTCCCAAAAATGTCTAAAATGCCCTCCTCTTCTGTTTTGATTTCTCATATTTTAGCCCCGGAGAGAGAGGATATTTTAGTCATTTTTGGGAGTGGATGAGTAAGATGGGAGTGCCATGAGCAATTTTCCAAATTAATGGTCCAGTTACGGAATTTCAGATTCCATAACTACGGATTCTGAAAATCCGTAATTAGGTAATTGTGATATTATTTTTATAAATCTTGTATATTGAATATTATTATTATTTTCTTTTAAAAAAAAATTTCGGCTAAAAATAACTAGTGTCTAGTGTTGAGCCCTATACAAATTTTCTAGTGAGCCACAAGAATTAACACAAAATGCAGAAATAACAAATAGAGCCCAATTTTAAAAAGCCCACGGAACAGTCAACTTGAATACTCTGTGCTGTTTGCACCTCATGAAAATTCCTTAATTCCAGGCAATCTGAGGCCACGATAAAGTTCATTTTTGAACCCAATGTCCCAAACACAATATTAAAAGAGGAACCAATCTAATTAGATCTTTTGAAAGATCTATATCTTTTGTTGCCTATTTTGCCCTTCCTTCTTTCTTTAGATGACCAAATAGATTTCAAAATTTTGTTCTTTCAATGGGTAGGATACGATACGATAGAGGCATTTTTCATACCCGTATCTATTAAAATTTTCTTTACCCATACCCTACCCTTATCCGTTAAAATTTGACTTTACGCGTACCCTACTTTTACCCTTTAAGAATTAACGGTAAGGGTAGGATAATGGTAAAAAATATGTAATAATGTTAATAACTCAATGAAAAAATATTATACAATAGAGATAAATAATTATTATCAGATAAATATATTAATAATGTGCAACATTGAATAATACTTTAAATATAATAAAATCATACTATATCTTCTCATGTCAATTATCACAAAAAAATTACATAACTAATTACTAATTATACAATATTTTCTCAAATGACAACTGAGAAGAAAGAATCTTTATTATTTTTTTAATGTAGCCCGTGAATGAAAAAATATATAATTAACATATCAATTGAGTCTTACCATTATATCTTTCCAACGTAACGTAGCATTATTTCAATCAAATCTTATAATTTAATTGCCTAGTTTAATTATTAACATATCAATTGAATTTTACAAATATATCTTTCGGATTTTAGTTTGTTATTAACGTATTAATTGAATCTTACAATTATATTTTTGGTTATGATAAAAATATTTACGGTACGGGTAATTAACGAATACGAAATAGTCTTACTCATATCCTTACCCAATAAAGTAACAATTTTTTTATCCATATCCATAACCGATAACTTAACGAAAATAAAACCTTACCCATACCCGTCTTATCGAATACGATACGGGTAGAGTAAACGATTAAAAGGATACCATTGACAGAGCAGATTCATTATATGAACCAAACTAATAAATAAGAAATGAACATTCCTAAAAAAAAATTAATAGCATATCACATGAAAATTAAAGCACGTATAACCGAAACGTATGAAAATTAATTCAAAACAAAAGGATATAGGTATAATAATGAAATGCATTTAATTAATTTATTAAATAGCTCCCAAATAACAAGTTCTACATGTTTTATTGTTTTGAAAGTCAAAATTTAAGCAAAAAGTTCTAGTTTTTTTGGAAATGGCTATTGTGCTAACGTGATCTGTACAAAATTTCAATCCATAACTGAAACAGTCATCTATTAAAAAAAAGACCATTTTGAACGGTCCAACTCGAACCGCGACCTGTTTTAGCAGCACGCGTTTCATCTTTCAACTCAACAAATAGGCATGTTTCTGTCATCGTTAGGGAGGCGTATTAATTGTGGAGTCCTCTTTTCTTTCAGCATTGCACCCACTAATGTTTACTTCTTGGTAAGGATTTAGTTTTTGTCCAGTAATATTTAATTTTGTTTATGTACCGGTCTTAAGGTAATTACTGTTGCTTTCTGATAAAAAAAAAAAATTGGTACTTGGTTATTTTCAGCCTGATCATACTGACCCATCAACCAAATTTATGAACAAAGTTGGCAAAATAAAATAAAATAAACAATTCTGAATAACCATCTCAACTTGAAATTAGATTGATCTGTTACTGTACGTCTGACCTCCATAATGACCTAATAATACCAAATAAAAACGAACTGAAAATAATCAAAGATCCAAAAGCAATTTGAAATTTAAAAATAATTTGAGCCCAGAAAAATAAAAATATACACTTCTTTCTCTTTTTTCACAATTTTTTATTATCGGTATTAATAAAATGAAGAATTGGCTCTTATTTTTCTTCAAAAAAAATCTCAACAAATTATTAACCCAATAAAACCACTAGATTCATTATTGCGCGATCTATGTCTTTTTTGATGATTTTTGTTGGATTTTACTATTGCAGTATTATTTTCGCACATTTCGCAATGTTCCTGTGCTCAAATAATTATTACGATTGAATTCATAATATATATAAAAAACCAAACGACAAAATAGGAAGGAGAATAATAACATATTTTAATGAAAGATAAGATGGGGTAGAGAACCATGAATCCATAAAAAAAAAAAAGGACAATGCGCAGACACTCAAGCATTGTGCATCAATCCAAAGAGTAAGCAATTAGCTTGTAATAAATTAAAACTCTGAAGTTAACAATATTTTCTCTAGAAGTAAAAAAAATAAATAAATAGAAAATCTCAACTGAAAAAGCATAGATTAAGCCTACTTGTAGTGAGTTCATAAGAATAACAAAAATTACTTTAATTTACTTGAAGAGTGTAACATGCTAGCCTCTGCTGGTTATAACAATTCCAATTGATTGGCCCAATCGAAATCCTCTGCGGCTTTTTGAAAAAGTTACAGTGCAAATTTTTCATCCATAAGCTATTTGATCAATAATAAATGTTCCGGAATTAATATTAGGTCCGTCAAAATTCGTGCGGTCTGTAAAAATTTTTCTGTCTAGATTAGATCATATTATCCTAGATGAATGATTTGCACTGTGGCTTTTTTTTTTTTTTTAAGTAGCAGAGGATTGCCGAATTCAACTCCTACTACATAAACAGGAAAAAAGATGTTAAAGCAAAATTTCGAGAGATGAATAGAAGAAAAAAAAAATAGAATGTCAACTCGAAGTGGAAATGTGAATCATAGCTGGCCAGTGACAACTATACCAGCATAAAGCTAAAATTTGCAATGTCAATATTAATGAGATTGACTGTTAGACTTATATCCTAAAAACCAATCGTTTTGAAGGCTAATTTAGTTTATGTTATTTATGATAAGCGATCATTTGTTTTTTTATTTTATTATTGATAAATCATTCATGTTAAGAATTAAATTGTGGATCTATGTGTTTCATTTGTTAGAATGAAAATAATAAATCTAAAGTATTTCTAATCTTGATAATTAATAAAGAATATTAATTATTCACACAAGATTAGTATGCAAGTTAAGTGACGATTAGATTTCACAAATCATAGGTAAGGAATTTCCAACTTAATTGCATATGTGTATGTTATTGGAACATAGCATAAGACTTAACCCACTGAAATAAATATATACATTGTGTTGTGTGTCATTATTTATTTTATTTAATTTTGATTCTAAGTTTGAGATGGTTCAACTTTTCCGCATATGGATTGATTCTATAAATATTGTCTAATTTTTATTCCTGATAAGGGCTGCAAACGGACCTGATTTAAGTTTCCTTGAATTGTGCGGAGAAAGATTGTTCATCAAGAAAACCGTATGTCTTTCATCTATATACCTGATGACTGATGATATCTATTTGGCCCCTTGATGGAGTACGTTAGATTGTATGCATGCAAATTTGACAATCAACTCTAGATCAAGAAATATGTAATATGCAAAAATAACACATTCATATCTTGAATTATACAGTGATATCATGTGACATAAGAATCAAACGAAAAAAAAATTATATATTTCTTATGCAGGAATGCATGATTGAATACTATAAATGTATAGTATTAATTTATGTCAATTGGAAATCATAACATATTGCTACATACCATTTTTTATTATTATAAATAAACGGTAATTTATTTCCATTGTCTGCATGACATAAATCCTTTGAAGGTCACACAATACGAAACTCTTCACTAACATTGCATAATATTTTTAGTTTGTTTGTATTGAAGAATACAAAAATAATTAACCGTTTTGATTAATTATTCTAAGTGATCATATAAAACTAATGTTAAATCTAATTCATTAATAACTATCAAGAAGTTAATATTTATTTTTGTCTCTACACAATTAATATAATTATGAGAATTATATTAATTATTATGCTATCTTGTAGTGTATCAAATTGGACCAAATTTTAAATGTAAATAAAAAGAGATTAAAGAGAGACAATTAAAATAGATTTTACGAGCTTCCAACCCCATTATTTGGCCAACCAATAATGTATGGGAGTGGTCTCCTTTAGGGTTGTTGGAAAGGTCTTTATAAGGAGCACTAATTGGTGAATTAAGACAGCATTTTTCTCTCTCTCTCTCGTTGTGAGGTCGAAATTTTTGAGGGTGATTAAAATTTTCAGATCTGGTTTTAAGATCTCTTTTGCATCTTGAATAGGACTTATGTGTTGAGCATAGTTCTCTTAATTAATTAGTAAATTAATTGAAAATTGTAAGCAAAGTATTAGAATATCTCCATTGATTTAGTATCATAAATTAAATCAGAGGTTGGTTAATCTTAGTGTACCTAAGGTGCAGCATGGAGGAGGAGAGCATGCCAGCGCCTCCAAAATCATTGTTAGAGCCTTTCCGATACGATTTGGAAAAAAGATATGAATTCCTTTTACTATCTCTTGCATGATTTTCACTTATTACCACTAATTCTTGTGTTGTGATGGTTTTCATTACTTGAAAAATTATTTTAATTGCACAAACCTCATAGAATTAACTTTCTACATGATAGGCGGGTTTCACATTGAATTATTCAACCCTTTCAGTCCTTAATTTCAATTAAATATTTGTGTTTTAGTTAGATATTATTGCATTTAGGTTAGAAACAAGGTACTACTATTGTCCTTTGTTTATTTTCAGGTTCATTGAAGATTTGGTGCAATTCTGGACCCTGTACAGTGTTCAAATGGAGCAAGTCAAGATCCAAGCGGATGGAGGAAAGAGACAGATCCAAACCAGACAAGACATCTGTTCTTGTCACACCTCGAGTCACTTTTAGGTAACTCATGGGTGCATTTTGACAACTCACCGCGTATTTCTACGCAAGACGAAAATAGATCACATACACTACCAATAACCACACAATTAAATGTCACAAGACTTTATATATTCATTAATAATAGAATTCAACAAACGACAAAACTGACATGGTGAGTTTAACAAACGACTCCCACACTAGTTCGATGTATCAATACAACCATGACAGAATAAAAATAAAACAAACAGTAGCATTTATTTGACCCGCTTGTTCAACTCGCTATTCTTGTAGAAGGTCTATAACGCCATCCTTAATACCTGGAACTCACATAAAAAGTGAAGCAGGTGAGAGATCAGACAGTCTCTTAATGCGGTATTCAGTTCCGGCCTGGATATTGTAAAATCCTCCTAGTAGAATTTTTCATATACCACATTGAAAGAATAAAGTATACTAATACAATTATATTGCCATGCAAGTATTGATGCAATGCATTTATTCAATTATCGTTTATCCCATTAGCATATTTCACTTTCGCTTTATCACTTATCACATTTTCAAATTCACTAATCACAATCACTTATAATAGATAACACGTCCACATACCAAGCCACATAGGTCAGACTCACATCTCTTAATCCCTTTCCCGTTGCAATCGGGCCACATAGGGGGTAGCATATTAATACTAGAACATTCCATAGATATGCCTTACTTGATAATACGGTTACTATTTCGCACTTTAAATGATCATGCACAATTTAATTGATATCATTATATTTTAATGTCATGCATCAAGTCAATTTAAATGAACAATTGAACATCGGCCGCGGTTTAGGATTTAGGGTTTAGGGTTTAGGGTTTAGAGTTTTTAAAGAAATTAATTTTCAATTCCGAACTTAAGGAATGTAAAGCCGTGCAAACAAATTAAGGCATATATAGGAATCGGCCGTTGCTGATCAAAATCATTTAATAATTAATAGTCAAACCAGTCAACTGTATTTGTATTTGATGGTATATACAAAAGACCTTATCGTCTTTAGACCCCATAAACCAGACAAGTAGGAAATCAAGAACAAAATGGAACGCATTATCAATTTGACCGCATTTGCATAAATTTCAATAAGATGTATAACACATATCACAATACGAAGATTAGATTAAAAAATTAATCATACTTACTTCTCAAACACCAATCTGATCCACCAACACAGATCTTTCTTCAAACAGTACAAAACAAATTGAAAAGATTTCAGAAAAGGGACGCTAGATTTCTTTTGTTACAGAGAAGGTGGTTATTTATTGATACTAAACTATACTAAAGGAAATAGGTGCCTAGCGTCTCTAAAAAGTTAACTGTTTCTCTTGATAAAACCAATATTTATAACTGAAAAATCAAACAACATGGAAGTTTAGTTGGGAAATGAAAAATAAATAAATAAATAAATAAAAGGGTGCATAAATAATATGGATGACAACCGATTAACAGACTTAGTCGGTTAACGTTGTTGGACCAATAAATAAATAAAATTGAATACCGAAAAATACTCACACGTTCCTTATTGTAGAAAATAATTAATTAAATCTATAAAAGCAACGAAATATTACAATTCTGGCAACCCGCCAAGCCAGATTTGAGAGATATTTCTGAAGAAACGTGTTTTCTATTTTTCAGACCAACCAAACATGTTCTCCACGCATGAAAACCGAATAGAATGTTTATTTAAACATGTCTAAAGCTACCAAATGGGAGGGGGGTCAGATTTTTGAGCAAGATTTGAAAGGAGATTATAGAAGGGGGTCACAACCTTAGCCACCATCCAAGCGACTCCGCCAGGACACAAGCTGAGTGAGATTTTCATTGCTTCTTGTTGTAATCTTCTTTTATATTCTTGTTTTGATGTCTGATTTGATGAAACCTAAGTTTTGTATGTTAATTAATTATGACAAGTAGTGAGTAGTTTAGTTTAGGGGTAATTGTAGAAAACCTTTTACTTGGTAGTTAATATGAATTTAATTTAGGATTATATATTCGTCTAATTATTTTGCCTTACTTGATCTTTATTGTTGTGATTTGTAATTTTGAATTGCTTGACTTGAAGTTTTTCCGTTAGATTAAGGCCTTACCAAACTATTAAGTTTGGTATCAAAAACTCTAATTTCAAGTTATTTCATAATTACATACTTTCGGATAGCTAGTAGACTCAAAAGGTGAACCCAGACCTTAGCCGAAAGGTATGTCTTCTCCTAAGATCGAAAGATTTAGGATATTCTACCGAATAGTAAGGTAAACCTAAAAACTCTAAGCCAATGAACGAAAGTTGATACTTAGAATCATTACGAGAATTAAAGGTTGAAACTTAGTTATTTCAAATTGGAAAGTTGATATTTAGACGTAAGGTTTGACCAATAACCTGCACTTAGAGGAGGTATAAACTAATTAAATCGAGTTAACGTTCTATTCTGGTGACCTCGCCAGGAAGCTGACGAATCCGCCTGAATAGAGTCAGATAGAACAACCCGACCAATTGACCCTAGTTTAAGCCATAAATTCGAGTTAGTTAATTCTCCTTATTTGTTAGTTTAAATTAGAAATTAATTCAGTAATTTAGGTTTAATTTTTGTAGCATAATCTTTACATTTAAATAACCAACTTTAAATTTATTTATTTGAGACATTTTTATCCCTAGATCAAATCGAATTGAATTGCTAGAAATAAATAGTTTAGAAAATCCGTCCGTGAGATTCGACCGTCAACTATACTACATAAGATTAAATTTAAAGTTTAATTTGATTTAGATTTTACCTCCGAGCACTACACTTACAACCGCTGTTATTAATCCAAAATAACTGTCGTTAAAAATTAAATTTGTAGTAGAGAATCCAATCGCACCTAGACTTTTAGTTCTAAAACTCGCTAGGTTTTAATGTTTTATTAAAATTGAGAGCTCAAGGTATGTTATGATCAGCATCCTTAGTCTAACTCGATTCTCAAATTAGAAAAAAAAAAGAAAAAAAAGAAAAGAGGATAGAGCCGAATTAATTGGATCAAGCCAGTTGGATAGGCACCTGTTTAAGGATAGGAAAGAACGCTTGGTTGTAAACAAAAGGAGATGGAGCAGTGAAAGGTCTTTTAACGGTTCAACAATAATTAATTACTTGAACACCTTAAAAAAATAAGCAATTATTATTTGAATATCTTTTCAACCTTCTTTTTTACTTTATGTGCCAAATAATGCTAACTCCTCAATTGACATGCCACATCAGTCAAAGGTGGATTTAAGTGGCAAGGTGGGGACATTGTCACCACTTTTTTCAATTTAATTCGGTATTTCAGTTATATATAATTTTCGGTATTATACACAGTTTTTTTAAAAATAGATATATTAACAATCTTCATAAAAAAAATATGATTATTATTTTTATTTTGACCTCAATCATATAATCATATATTTGCTGTGCATTTCTTATAACGATATGGTATTTAATTTTTAAAAAATTTACTACCGAATATAGAAAACTTTCAACTCTAGCCACGAGGTCATGCATGATACAAGTAGAGCTTAGTGTTCTCTAAAATGACACAACACGATCATGTTAGCACGGCAAACAGATATGTTGGTATAAAACAATATGACACATATATATGGAATAGCACGCAAAGAGTGTTGGCGTGTAGTAACGTATTGGAGACTCTCAGACACTGAGTTTAAACATGATACGAATACGAGTTTAAACTTAATGATGTCAATTCATGATCTTTATTATTAATTAGTTACTTTTATCAAGTTATATTAAATTCCTACAATTTACTATATATTTTTAATGAATTTTCAGTAAAAAATTAAAATAAATTCTTACATAATCCGGCACGTTCAATACATCGTGTCGTATGGTATAGACCGTGTCATTCGTGCCGTAGTGCGTGTTCTGTAGTACTACCTAACATTTTTCGAAAAAAAAGAACAGCACAATTTTTCCCGTACAAATATTTTGACATTCTGTTTGAGGATACTCTTTTATTGAATCTCAGTTATTTTTATTCGAAATTTTTTATAACAGCTGTATTTGAAGTAGTGAAATCAATGATTAAAATATCCTACCGGACCGGCAGGTTCGACCTGGTAAACCGGGAACCGGCCCTGAAACGGTAAGGTTAAGTTTAAAAACCGGAAGGTTGACAAACCGGGAAAAACCGGATAAAAAAAGTAAAACTGAGATATTATACCTACCGGACCGGCCGGTTGATTTTCTTTTCAGGGCCTCAGACCATAAAAAACCTCACGAACATCAAACCACGTGGAGCGCAGTAAAAGGCTGTACAGCCGTACAGGGCCTTATGGCTACTTTTTCTGAAGTTACCTCCATTAATTCTAGATGGACATGTCCATTTTTTAAGCGATATATTGGTTAATGGGTTCCCAAAAAATCTAAACATATATTAAATTCCGTTCCACTACGGGACTCTTCTGCACTGTTCTTAGAACTGTTCACGATTATCTTCTTATCTGGATCGTTGGTTTTTCCTGATTTATCTTGGCCGTTCAAATTCAGCAAAAATCGCGTCGCCTTCTCTCCTGCTCTCTCTCAGATCCCTACCACGGACCGGTAGAATGGGATACCCATGTGTTCGCGTACGGAGGCTCTGCCACAGGACATAAAGAAATTGTTTCTCGCCTCTCTCACGTCCTCTCTCGATTCTTCTCTTCTCATGTACTCTCTCTCTGGGTCTCTCCTCTCTCCTCTCCTCATCACCTAAAGCGGAGAAAAAAATAGGGTTCAATCGAAGAAAGAAGGCGGTCAGAAACTCAGACGTCGTTTTACCTGTCTCTTCCTTTTGTTGATTTTCTTCTTGATTTTGGTTCTTCTTTATCTCTATTTTCAGAAGGAATTCCTAATTTTGGTTCAAGCATGGCCTTTGGTCTCCTGTGGTGCTGATTTTTTTTTGCGACCTCCTCTTAAATATTTTGCCTTTGCTGTGTCCGTCTTTTCTTTCCATCTTTATCGCTTTGCTGATTTTTGCCTATTTTATTTTGTTTTGTACTCTTACTTTTGTTGTTGCGTTTACAAATTTCAACAGTTCGTGTTTTGGGAGATGTGTTGTGTGTGTATTGCCTTTATTCTCACTTTTTTCTTCACTTTTGTAGGCGAAACAGAAGAGTGAAATGAGGTGCTATAGCCATCTCTCTTTTCCATTTTGGTTATGTTGTTTCTTTTTTCGGTTGTTATCGTTCCTTACCTCTTCAATTGATGTCATTTATTTCTTTTCTCCTTATTATGTTTTCTAATTTCTCCATCAAAGGTGACACAAAACAGCAGGAGGAGCATTGTATGGAGCTATGCCAGTTCCAAAGACATCCCCTGTGGCAACTCCCCGCAATTTCATTTCAATGATAGATGGCTAGATGGACATTACCTAATGGAGGTACAGTTGCAAATAATCCTTACTTGACCATAGATTTTGTCGTGGATTGGATCTGACCAGTTAAAAATTGTCCTGGAGTTGTATGTAACTAGAGTCAAACTAGCCATTATTAGCGAACACCTTTTTAAATGTGTTTCTTTTGTTTATTACATTTTGATAAAAAAAAATTCGATTGCAAAATTAATAACACAAATCTTGAGAAATTTAGTTATGTGACATGGTTCTTTTATGGAATATTTTCATGTTATTTTAGCTTATTTCATTATTACAAGTGTGACGATTTGGTTGTCTCAGATAATTAATGATATATAATATGCGTAAATACTTACTCAAAATGTTTTCTTTTTATTGTTATTATGTATGTCATCTTTTAGTCAATTAAAGCAGACAAAGTGCAATGCCATATGGTAGTGTTTAGTATCTGTTTTGCCTTGCAGGTCTGCTAATTTTGAATCGGAGATTGCTGCCCTTTGTTCTAGCTATTGTGTTCTTCCAAATGTTCAGTTAACTCAGGTGATTCTTCATCCACAACTGTATTTTTTGTTTAATTTTACAATCTTTTAGGGCAGCATCAGTCTGACCTCTATGAACTATATATTGCTTTCTTTTATCAACTCAAATTTTTTTTGCCTATGCATTCCTCATTTTAAACTTTTGTTTCTGGATGAAATTGGGTTCTTGGTCATTTACTGATTTTCCCCCCTCTCATTTTTGTCGCAATTCCACTTTATTTCTTTATGGTCATCATTTTTCTTTGATCGTTTGAAGGTTTTATTATGATATTGTCATTAGTATTATAGTATTCAAGGAATGATCAACATATCAGTACTCTTCTTCAGTAAAAATAATCAGCATATAAGTATTTTTTTTTTCTTATTCCAACTGCAAACATTAATTCAGTTCAACCTTGATATCCTGCATTACTAACAGTTTTACCCCTGTGCAAGCTTTAGAAGAATTGTCTTGAGGCACTAAACTATTCTTTCTCGGAATAGAATTTAAAAATATACAAAATTTTTTTCTGATTTGGCCAACAAAAGTACTGAGTACCGACGAACACATGCACAAAGCACCAGAAAAGATGGCACTTAAATAATTTTACCGATCTGTGAGATGAAATTTTTTTTGAATTTGGAGGATTTCATTGAAAAGGGATTTTTGTGCCATTGGCTGCTAAAATTGGATTGCTATAGCTTGCTTTTCATAAATTGACATTGTTGATGTATTTCTGGATACTTAACAGGATGGTACTTACTTTCATACATGTGCTGGCATCCAAAACTCACTACTTGGGTGACATCTCGCAGTCTTCTTTTTTCTGAGTGCTATTGTTTTTGGCCTCAATGGTGATTTGAAGAGCTTAACGTACAACTCTTTTATTTTCTTTTTTTTATTTTCAATCTCAGGCTTCTATTTTTCTCTTTTTTTCTTTTTTAATAAAGTATGCATGAGAATTTAACATTGGCCTTGCATTTTTTTTTGGCAGGGCAAAACAGTTCGATATTAGGATGTCAAGAGTAACTGAGCAATGGTACTAAACTATGGTGCTGAACTCATATAAGGTTCTAATCATTGAGTTTTTTAGCTTTTTTTTCTTCACGTGATCATGATATCGCAAAATTAGTTCAGTTTTTAACAAAGAGTTATATGGACCCTATATTTACAATTGTTGCATAATATATTTCTTATTTGTATTTTTTTTAAAAAAATTTCACCATGGTGCCCTTTGATTAAAGAAAGGATTATTTTGTTGTCAGAAATTTTAGGCCATAGATTATGACTGTTCTGGTATTTCTTTGTTTGACGTTACATGCTTCTTTACTTCTTTACATAACTTAAAATAAATTACATTATAATGGCCGAGCATTGTTCAATGGTGGAAAAGGTGAAAGACACTATTTTACTGTGAGTTTGATGTTGTCGGCGTGACTCATGTTTTCTATCAGCATGCTTCCCTTCGTTACTTTGTTAATGACCAATCAAGGTTTTTTTTTTTCAATTTTAGTCAATTTTCAAGTGAATTGTTTTCTCTATGCTACGAACTTTTAGGTTTGCATATTCTGCAATGAGTTGTGGTTATAGTATCAGTATTGAGTAATTTTCTAGACATCTAGATATGCATTGTTACAGCTTTTGTGATTCAGTTCTATAATATTTTTAGAAGTGTACCACAAAATACAGAACTATTATTCTTTTATTGGTCGTAGACATTTTAATAAAAGAATTGAATTCCAATTTAGTTCTATGTTGTTCCTGTATTCTGTAGATTATGTTAATCAGTTCCATTTGTATGGTCTCGCTGAGTAAGGATATTTTTTGGTACACAAAAGATGGTAGTTGATTTAGTTTTGTTCCAGTGCCCCACAAAATTTCTTTTGCTGGTTTGAAAGAACAGTTCTGAACTAAGTTACAAATAAAGCAAAGAAATTAATTTCTTAACACTAAGCATGTTGTTTGGTTTAGTTTTGATTAAAAAAATATATATATGTATTTGCAGTTTCTTACACTTACATGGGTTGTTGGCTCTACTAAAAAATTTTTAGAAATATAATTTTTCAAGTTGATATAGAATCATACAAATGTCACTGCATGTTGTTATTATGTTGGACCATTCAATTTTCACATTTGTGATTGGTTAATTTGAATTGGACATAAAAATGTTGCTTTCTCATTTCTTTTCTGACATAAATTGATTTTATAATCTTGAATTGATAAGAAGTTAAGATGAAAGTATTATTAATTGCTTACATAACACAATTCATTTTCCCTACAAATCTCAGGTTTGCAGTATTATGAAAAGATTTGGTTTCAAATTTTACATGGCCGATTAGGCATGTGTCTTTATGGACCTCTATTTTTTTTTAATTCCATATGATTGAAGGTAACTTCAAGACCTTCGAGGGTCAATGGTGTATTGAACGCTACTAATTTCACAACTGTTCTATGTGTTAAAGATTTGGTTTCAAATTTTACATGGCCGATTAGGCATGTGTCTTTATGGACCTCTATTTTTTTTTTAATTCCATATGATTGAAGGTAACTTCAAGACCTTCGAGGGTCAATGGTGTATTGAACGCTACTAATTTCACAACTGTTCTATGTGTTAGGTGCCGACATTTCAATATTTTTACATAAATCCTCAATTTTGCTCAAAGAAAATTACGAACAGTTTGTAGAAATAGCAAATATTGGGTGTCATTTGAAAGTAAGAGCACTGGACAGGTTGTGCTCAACTGGTACCAGCATCCAGTGCTATGTAGCATCTTTAGCTTGAAGTAACTTATTACCATTCTTCTGGTCCACTTTATGTTTACGATGACGCCGAAGAAGACGACTCGCATAAATCACCTATGCAGGAATTTGAGACTAAAGTTCTGTACAATGTAGAGGTGGAGCCAAAGCTGATGGTGCCGGTGGGATTAATTGAGTGCCAGTGGGATATGAAAAGATATTTGAAAGGTATTTTTTTTTCGTTAAGAAAAAAGATCTTTCAAAGATATTAAAATAAAGGGCATCTGAAATAAATTTATTGGGATCCAAATGATACTTAAAGAGGATTGTGCCAATCTGGTGGTTAGCTTTTATTCTTATTTTTATTTTATTTTTTTTTTGGAAAAAGAGAGAATGATGCTCACTGGTCTGAACTATGTTGTGAGCTTCATTGGATGTTAAATTCAATCCATTTATTACGGTCTTGATCATCCTAATACTTAAAATTTCTATAGTTCTGTTTCTCAGCTCTTTCAATCAAGATACAAAGGAAAGATGACAAACAAAAGAATAAATGTACCGACTAAAATAATATTATAATTTCATTAAATTTTTATTTCTCAATATTCGGAGTGAATACTTCTTATAAATTACTACAAATATTATATTACCGATTTTTAACAACCGATAAAAAAAATAGAACACAAATTGCCGATCAAAATTAAAAAAAAGATCGCGCAACGCGCGAATAACCACTAGTGAACTTGATAAGTGTGACAAATGGAGAATATAAATTTGTATTCCAGCTTGTCTTGCAAATTTCGGGCATAAAATATGCCAAATTTATTATAAACAATCCAAGCTCATCACAAAGTTACACACTTCTCAATAAATTTATGTCTAGGAATTGCAAATTCTCCAAATTCCCCAAATTCCTACAACATCCAAACGGCCCCTTTAGGAAACTATATGCCCATCAATATTAATTCATTCGTTCCAGTTTGAATGGAAAGTAATTAATTAATTGACATTTTATCATTTTTCTTATATTGGATGAATCAATTGATTTACGATTTAATTTAAAAATATATATATTTTTGTTGAACATTTGTTAACTAATTTATATATTTTAAAATAATTACAATTATATAACATCGTCCGGTTTTTTTAACAGGTTTAACCGGTAAAACCAATAAACCTCGTACCAATAGTTCAGCCGGTTTGATCTCCGGTACGGTATTTTAAACATTGAGTGAAATTAGAGAAATGTTCCATTATCAACATTTTGGTTGCTCCCAAATGCTAACATTTTGCTTTTTAGTTAGTTTTTAAAATTTTAAAATTCAAATGTTAAATCGAAATCGTTGATCTTGTTCAATTTAATGAGTGCATCGCTCGTTGAACAAAATAGAATCAACTGTTTGGATTTATCATTTGAATTTAAAATTTTGAAAAAATAACTTAATAGCAAAATGTTGACATTTTAGAACAACTAAAATATTAGTAGAGAAACCTTCCTCGTAAAATTATTGATGCTGCAAATTCTATCTTGAATTTTGACGATAATGAAATCGTGTAAACAAATCAAACTTAACGAAAAGCAGTATCTTGTTTGAAAATTTCTCCTCCCATTGATAATGAAAAGCACGATCAAACTTCACAATATTCAAAAAAGAAATTCAGTATAATATTCATCAAAATAAAGTAATGTCGTCCATGGCACGAGTTGATATTTTATCGTTTGAACAATTTTCAGTTATCCTCTTTCCTTGCTAGGGTACAAGCACTTGAATATATTTATTTTCCCTTTCGAGAGCATTATCAAAGAAAGAGTTCCAGCTAAGCAGCATAATGCGGCTGTACATTAGCGCCGAGTCCGTGTGTTTTAGCGTTTTTATCAAACATTCAACGGTAGTATCTGTCATCAGGCCGTCGGTTGTTTGTTTAACTTTATCTAGAATTGAGAAAGAATAATAATATAGAATAGACTTTAGCTTTACTCTTTGTTCTTTTTTTACAACAATAATAAAAAAAAATTTATAGTGAAATTTTTTTAACCGGATAATCTATTTATTTAGAATTTGAAAATATTTTGGATTTAAACCTGGCTATAAAATTTAGTTCATAGCAAAATTTACCTAATAATGATGATTAATTGAGGGCGTGGTTTTAGTAATTGCTTTATTATTCCAATATATTTGAGTATTTTTTTATACTAATATATATTTTTTGAAGATAAGATAGGATCAATCCCTCTAAGTTATTTTGAAATTAAATGTCACAAAAGACCTCGAGTCGGATTGTAAACCCACGACCTTTGTCGAAGAAGCGTTGCTATTTGTCATTAGATCAAGAGTTGATTTGAAAGTGTGGTGAATAAGAATAGAGTAACTTTTTTTAGAACAAGAGTGATGAATAAAAAATATTAAATAATTGCTTATTCTTAAATTAAGAATAAGAACAAGAAAATAAAATAAAATAATAATTTATTATTGAATGGCTAACTTGTTCTAATCTAATTTCAATATTTTGTTGAAACAAAAATAAAAAGCCGAATAAACTATTAAGCTTGTTCTAAAATATGTTTCGCAACTCCAAACACTAGCAATTTGAGTAAGGCCTTATTTCAAGGTTCCAAATAATATATTTGAATATCTTAACTTATATTCTGTCATTCTACGTTCTTTAATAAAATTTTTTCGAAATAATTGTTTAATAATTTTATCGCTGCAGAACGGCCTCTAAAGTCGAGAGGTCTGGTCCGAGTATCCGACCCTACTCGGTGCGACCTGATTCCGAACCCGAAATCCGACCTGACTGCAATCCGAACCGACCAATATCAAATGGACGGATGACATTTACTTGGGAGCACAACTGAATCATTTGGAGAGGAGCCGAGCAAGGGCTTCCTCTCCCCAGGTCTGGACAAGATACATTAAAAAAGAAAATTAATCCTCTTTCACTAATCCGCACGTTTACATACTTTAACAAGAGCCATTTCACTGACTCCTTCCTTTAAATTTCGGCCACGTCATACTACGTAAGATAACGTAGAATACTTTGGTGAGAAAAGTTGGGGCGATAAAAAGGGGTCATAAAAAGTCTCCCTTCCCTTTCGTCGCACTCCTGTTTTGGTTTGTGGAAGAAGGGAGAAGAGACGAATCTCTCCTTCCCTTTCTCTCCACCTCTTAAATCGATCGGAAATAGAGAGAAATCAAGAGGAAAAAATAGCAAAAGGGGATCCAAAACCCTTTGATCGGGTTTACCGATTTAGAACTCGAAATCGCATCTACGGAGGAGGGTTTGCGGCGGAGAAAAGAAAAGGGGTATTTTGAGAAAGTTGCGAACTTTTTTCGGATTGAAAATTTATTTGAAAGAGAAAGGAAGAGGGAGGAGAGATGGATCCAGGGGTGTTAGATGATATAATAAGGAGGCTTTTAGAGGTCAGAAATGGGAGGCCTGGAAAGCAGGCCCAGCTGTCAGAGTCTGAGATCAAGCAGCTCTGCGCTGTGTCTAAGGAGATCTTCTTGCAACAGCCGAATTTGCTCGAGCTCGAGGCGCCTATCAAGATCTGCGGTAATCAACGAAACCCTTGTTCTAATTTCTCTTTTTGTTTCAGTTTGAATCTCGATTTACCCTATATTTTTAATTTGGGGGTTGTTTGTATTATATAGGTTTGCTTCGAGGGTAAGGCTTATTTTACCCCTCTTTATTTTTGTTTCGGGTTTTTTTTTTCTTGTTTGATAATACATTTCTTTTTTATTTCATAATTATCCATATGTTTTGGACTATAATTATAGGAATTAAAAAGAGGACGCCCTTAATTTAAGAGTTATTTTTAGAAGAATGCTTTTGTCATTATGCGGATTCAGTAGGTTTAATGGAGTCAGGCTTTTGTAATTTGTAGCAGTTTACCATCCATAATATTAATCCAGGGTACATTTTGATACCTGTTTAGGCAGCTCTATTGATATGTTATGGGAGTATTTTAGTCAAGCAGTGTCCATGTGACCAAAGTTTGGTTTTCCCAACTTCAAATGATTTGCATCACATGTAGTATATCCTTGTGCGTTGTGACCTTCTTTTGTTTGCTTGGTTGCTGTGCTAAGTTTTAGTTTTAAGGAAGTTTGTGTGTTCTGTTATTAATGTGTTGGTTTAAACACATTTTGTTCGATGCCACACCCATAGTTCTGTACATTTGTTTATTTATCTTTTGTATAGTTTTAGGCTAGCTGATGATTATTTCTGTAAACATGACTTATCCACATCATTTATTGGAAGTTTTTCTTCATTTTTGTATAGTTTCAGTACCCTCTATGAATAGCCACCAACCAGAATCTTAATTTTGAAATTATGTCGTTATTTTTCAGTTTTTTAATGCCCCTTTCCTATTGGCCAAGAACTGGTAGTTTTTTGTTTCAGCTCTTGAATTTTCTTTATTTTTAGCGTGGCTGCCCTTTCCATTGGACAATTACTTTTTTTCAGTTCTCATTAAATATGTCAATTTCCTTTGGTGATTACTTCAAAGATATCGAATTAGAGGACAACGAAGAAAAACAGGACACAAATTTGATCAAGTGACAGTCTTTTTGTTAGCCTCATTTTTTTTGTTATTGGTTGCAAATATCTTCTTGTGACATAAATTTGAATTAAGCTGGAAATTGGTCAAGTATTAGTTATATAGAATCCACTATAAGCTCATGTTAATTAAGGGTCTTTCTTGAAAGATTGCATCTCATGGTTGACTTTTGCAAGCTTTGATATATGCTACTTATCATTTTTGTGATAAATCAGTAAATGAAAAATCGCTAAGATAGCCCTGCTTATTTCAAAATGCACCATTCTTAGCAAGCACCTAACACAATTTCTCTCAAACAGGTGATATCCATGGGCAGTACTCAGATCTGTTGCGGCTGTTCGAATATGGGGGATTCCCACCCGAAGCAAACTACCTATTTCTGGGGGACTACGTGGACAGGGGGAAGCAATCGCTAGAGACTGTGTGCCTGCTGCTGGCCTACAAAATCAAGTACCCTGAAAACTTTTTCCTCCTGCGTGGTAACCATGAGTGTGCCTCCATCAACCGCATCTATGGTTTCTATGATGAGTGCAAGCGCCGATTCAATGTCAAGCTCTGGAAGGTCTTGTATTTCTTGACTCCAATCACCATTGTTCATCAAAATTCAGAACATTGTTTGTTTGAAATGTGTTGCTATTGACAAGTAATTGGGGTTTTAGAAAAATAATACAAATGCAAACAGAAAGGATGAAGAGCAAATTATTTTATTGACCCAGATGCGAAGTCTACTTATTTTTAAGGTTCGCTATATATTAGCTATTGGACTCACAGGACAACACACCAGGGCTGCTGAATTACTGAAAATTATTTTGTTTACCCCAGCTAGTGTTCATATTGGGTATAGATTGATTCTTGCTGATAATTGAGAATGCATTTGTAGTTTTTCAGTCTTTGGTAAAGTATGTACTGAACTATAAATGAGAATTAATGTTTTTTGTGTTTGCTGCTAAGCTACCAGTTATAGAATAAATGAGATCTTGTTGATCAATATCCAAATGCTCAAGCCTTTATTCTCCCTATGATATTTGGGTTAAAAAAATGATGAATATTTAAGCAAAATGTTTTCATTAGTAACACCTGTGGACATGAGTTTATTTACTTGTTTAATAGTATCATGTGGTAGCATTTGAGCTCAAGCATCTTACTTTATTATTATTATGTTAAATTGATGCGAAGCATTTTGCCCTGAAATTGTATATTGAAAATGAACTAATTTTGCTTTGTTCTACTCACAGGTTTTCACTGATTGCTTTAACTGCCTTCCAGTTGCGGCACTTATCGATGACAAGGTGCTGTGCATGCATGGTGGGTTGTCACCTGACTTGACTAATTTGGACCAGATAAGGAATCTAGCAAGGCCAACAGACGTGCCTGATCAAGGTTTGCTATGTGATCTGCTGTGGTCAGACCCGAGCAGTGAGGTCCAGGGTTGGGGAATGAATGATCGAGGTGTATCATATACATTTGGGCCTGATAAGGTTACCGAGTTCCTCCAGAAGCATGACTTGGATTTGATATGCCGTGCTCATCAGGTTATGCTCTAGAGGACTTGTTTATTTGTCTTAGATGCTTTGAAAATTCTATCTTTTTTTGAGTCATGCGTATACTACCTGATATAAGTTTTACTGATAATCATTACTAAGCTAATCTGGTTATGTCAGACCAAAAATGATTAAATTACTCCTGAATGTTCATTGACTCATGGAAGAAAAGTAAATATAATTTATTTTTTGGTCTGAACTCATGGGAATGGGTATGTGTTTGTTAGACATGAAGGAGAAATCACATTGTTTAACTTCAGTAACAATTCCATTATAATGATTTGTCTCTTTTGGTAATTTGTTTAAAATATATTAAATAGTGGTGGTTACAGAGATAGTTGCAAATGTTGACAAGCCAAATGCTATTTGCAAAAACATCAGAAATGTTGTATACTGGCCAATTTGATGTGTATAGGCTATACATTACTGTTCTAGATGTATCTGTTTTTGGTGCCCGCATAAATTACATGACCAGTGATCATCTGAACTGTTCTCCTACGATAATTGCCCTTAGTACCAGGATGGACTTTTCCAAACCGACTGATGCTGACCCAATAACTTTCTACTCAAAATTTTGGTTCCTTTTGGCTGATTTGTAGAATTTATTTTCGGCTGGTTCATTTCATTTGGTTTGTGAGTAATTGCACTGTTAGGAGGCTCTAGGCCAAGGGTTGTCACCATGACCAATACATTTGGTAGTATTGCATTTAATTTATACTTGTTGGTAACAGTATTTGCACTGTGTCATTCTGGCATATCGTGATATGCAATCCTTAATAAAACTTCTTTTCTCTGAATTAGAACATCAATTGTGCAGAACAAATGCCAATAAAAAGGTCACAAAGGAAGAAATTTGTTTGACACCAAACAATACCCAAACCAGTATGGGTATGGTTCATAGCAAGTGAGATCCAGCTAGCACTAAATAATTGATCCCCAAGACTGGCAACACTATTTCAGCAAAATATTGGTTAAATATCAAATATTTATGTAATTTATCATTTTGATGTTATTTAGGTGGTTGAGGATGGTTATGAGTTCTTTGCTAACCGACAGCTTGTCACAATATTTTCGGCTCCTAATTACTGTGGTGAGTTTGACAATGCTGGTGCCATGATGAGTGTAGATGAAACACTCATGTGCTCCTTCCAAATACTCAAGCCCGCGGCCAAGAAATCCAAGTTCTTCTAGTAGCTTTCTTAGTTAGACATCCTGTCAGTTGACATCCCTTTCGAGGTAAATACCTTCCTGGGTGATATGGAATTGTAAACCCTTGTTTTTATTTGTTGAGAGAATTGGAATGATGGTCCTTAATACACCATTTGTTTCCTTGTTGGCCTCCTAGAGTTTAATGCTTCTCATCCTGACCCTAAACACTGTTACTATTTGTTCCTACTACTCTCTCAAACAGTGGATAGTTATAGTCAAGAAAGAAAGAGGTACCACAGTTTTTTGCCACTACAAGTTGCTACAGCTTTGCTTGTCTATTAATATTTCAAAATTTGAAGCTATCTTTTCAGCTTCTACAGTTAAAAACTGCAAAAATTATGAAGACTGGACATTAAATTTTTGTGTGAGGTTGATGTCCACTTCAAGGGAAAGAAAACTTCACAAAACAATACTAGTTAGACTATTAAAAGATCAAAAATACATAAATTTGTTGCGCTTCATCACTTGTTAATTGATTCAAGGGCAAAAATGAGAGTTGTTAAACGTTAGGGTTCATTTGTTTAGTTTTTCCTTATTCAAATAGCCCTGAAGAGCTGCATCTATTCTTACAGAAAGGTAAACCTCATCTTTATGTCTACCATGCATAAGTTGTGTGGTAATTATTTTGGTCTTTGCTAACTGTGCTAATCTGGCTATAGTTATAACTGACAAGCATGGGAGGTTTCTTAAGTCTTTATGTTTATATATTTCAGAAACAAAATGGTTGAGAGAAATTTGATTGTTAATGTTTTATATATCACATCTCAATGAGAAAAGGTTACTTCATTTTTTGGCCTACAGTTCTATACCATCATGCATATTTAACATTTTCCAACCCTCATCTACCATGTTCCCATTTGTAATCAAGAATAGATATCTGCAAATTACACCAAATTATTTCGAGATTTTTCATGTAAAAGGCCAAGCCTTCATTTTCATTTTGAGATATAACTGGTCACTTTTCTGAGTAGAATCTAGCTGTTACATACAATAGTTTATGTTGTAGTTAGGTATTAACTATATTGATTTAATGTGCAGATATCTCTGAGTTTTATCCTTTTTTTCCCCCCTTTTTTGTGTTTGGATGTTGTTGTCCTTCTTTTAACATGTGTTTCTGTAAAGATTTTTGAATTTACTTACACGTACACAAAATATTGCATGTAATTTGGTATAATGGCTATGTATGTTATCTTAATGATAATACATTGCATTTGCAGAGAGAAAACTATCAGGTATTTACTCCCAAGCTGGTGCCTAGGCAATATTTGGAAGAGTGGAAGGCAGACTACATGTAACAAGCTCTCATAACATGTAGTTACACCATATTTATTTTCTGAAAAGAAAAATTCGTGCTGTTATGAAACAATGTACATTAAGTTGGGTTTATGGTTGTAACCTATTTTCGGCAGTAACTGAATTATTTTCAAATGATTGCGATTTTGTTTTTTTCCGCTTGGTACATCTTGGGAGAATTAGGTTTAATAACTTTGCAACACTGCAGCGACTCTATTTGTGAAATTATCACTGCCGTCATGTAGGATTGTCAATTTTTCCTTTCTTTTTTTTATATAAAAAAAGAAAAAATAACGGTAGATTGTTGCTTGTTGCTGGCCATCTCATTTTGGGAGTTGCAAAACTAATCTATAATGTTTGGATTTAAGTTCGTTAATACTGGAAATCTCTTGAATGTTGTGTCTACTAGTTTGAGCAATGCTTCGTAATCAAGATATAGTGAAATTTTACTGTGCCAATTTCAGTGTGCTTGTGATAAATAGATCCTCTATCTACTGCGAAAAAGTCAAAATTGCGAAGTCCTGATTGATGCCAAAGCGTAATATTATGTGATTACGGCTGTGCCTTGGTTTCTGCAGACCGTAGTTAGCTGAGTGTATTAACAGGTCTGATTCTCAGACACAACTTTGCACAAGTCATGCCTTGCCAACAAAACAGGTAACATTGATTCCAAGAACCGTCTCCTGTCTTTAATTTAGATATATAATGATCAGCGTTCAGTGGAGAGTTCATCTTGTTTGACCATATGCATGCCTGCCAATAATAACTTACAAGAAATCCAGAAATAAAATCTCTACCATTCAGTCTTAACTCTTTTTTTTAAAGATAAATTGGGGGTCTAAATCACCCAACTTATTTTTAAATTAAATATCTATGCAAGATGAACCTCAACCAGATTTTGAACCTGAGATCTTTCACTCAAAGTGTATTGTTCTTTATCACTAGATCAAGAGTTGGTTTTCTATTTAGTTTAACTCTCAAACTACCCACATCTTAATTCATTAAAACAGCTTGTTTGGAAAGCCGAATATGCTTCGCATCATTGACAGGTGAATGGTGATATAATTCATTTTTGTGAAAATAAATTTCCGGAAAAATCAACCATGGTATACGCTAGTGGAGCAGAACTCTATTCGGAAATGAATAATAAGAAACTAGTGAAAGGACCCACCACAAAGCACAACCAAGGGATGATATTGCTTTTGATGTTTTCCTCTGTAGAAACAATAGAGACATAATATTTTTTTAAGGAAAAAAATTATGAAATTTGACACAAAATGTGGGGAAAGTGACGTTTCAAGAGAACCACATCCAAACTCAATGCTCCGGAAACAGCCTCGTAGAGAAATATGTTGCACCTGTCCCTTTAGAACTCTCTAGAGCCCCACAAATAAGGAAATATCTTGTAAATTTCTCTGGGTCCATCTCGTGCGCACTAGACTCAGACAGTTTTACTTTGCTATCTTACACCATAGGTGATCCTAGAACATTTCAATTTTAACTCATATGTAAACACCTAATGACAAACCCTAAAATTTGGAAACAGACGAACATGATCACTATGAAAGGTGGAAATTGTTATTAACTGAAGTATTAATAAAAAGACGTTAGTTGCAATGTAAGAAATACCGAGTCGATTTTCGATACTACATCAAATATATGTTTGTAAATGCAAAAGAGCCCAGCTTCCTTTGTTGAATAAATGCTATATATGATTGTCATTTGTCGGAAGGAAGGATCCAGGATCATGCGAACTAGCACATGTTAAAGTTGCTCCATCACTTGCAAGTCTTTAGTGGGACGAAGGGGAAAAAGTAAAGCAATATGAGCAACCAATTCGACTACATTTTTTTGTTTTTCAAACTTCTTTCTAACTGCGATGTTTCGTTCGTACTCCTGTTCCCCATTTGATTTTCTTTCTGCAGGGTTAAAACGAGAGAGATCACATCAAACAAGCTAAATAATCATATAATACAGGATTTTCTTTACAAGGAAACCAAACAATAAGGTCCCATAAATTTATTTTAGATATCACTAATGATCTATGGTGGCTCCGTTTGGATGTGTTGAGAATAAGGTAGGAAGAAGGAAGAAGGGAAGAAATTTATTGGAAAGAGGTAAATTTATTGGGAAGTGTGTAACTTTTGTGAAGAGTTTGGATGGTTAGGAATAAATTTATTGAAAAAAATTCCTTATTCCTTATTCCTTCTTCCCACTTCCCACCATCCAAACACAGCCGTTATGAAGCATATATTTGTGTAGTGAAATGAAATCAATAACATCAGATTGTAATTAAAAATAAAGGACCATAATTCATTCACTGCACAAATTTTATTTGATTTTAGTTCATAATATAGCGTTTGATTCATGATCAAGAAAATAAATGCAAAATATTAGGGCTAAACATAACCTCGTACCATAATCGCAAATATCACAGTGTCAAAATAGTGACAAATATAACAATAATTGATCTTCTAAAAAGCTTTGGCTCATGTTCTTTCGTAATCTTTCACTATAAAAAAAAAAATCATACACTTACACAAATTAATGTACTTTGAAGATCATATCATACCTAAACTCGGAATATATGTTCCAGATCCATGATCCGGTCCTCCACAAAAATAGTTTGGGAGTGATAGTTGGCATTTATTTGATAATTATGTGATATTGACATACACGATACATGCTGTGACAACGATAAATACCTGTAATTAAGGGACCATATGAAATCTTCTTATACAAGTTGTGAAAACAGAGTAGTGGTTCTTTTAATATCATAGTACATACACATCGAGCTTGCAACCCCAAAACTATCCCAATCTAATTCAAACTCTTAATGCTACCTGAATAATAGAGGATTAATAATGAAAAGTTGTAGCTTGATAGTAAATTACCTTGATGCTTGATCATTGAAATTATCATTTTTCATTCAAAACTGAATCGTAATATTGTTCTATCATGGCATCATTATATGGTGTCTGTATATAAGATATCAAGTTCTTTCTTTAGTTATTATTTAGAGTGTATCAGCACATTGAATTGAGAGAGAATACCATGATATAAGAGAAAAGAAGAGCTTTGGGTTTTGAAAGAAACGAAACTGGACTTTTGAGGCTCAAATCGAGTCGGATGTGGGTTGTCACAAGCGTTTTGTGTTGTAAATATACCATCCAAACTATATGGGATTGATCACATACATAATCCTTATACTTTTAGTGCTCCCAAATCGTAATCGCTGGTAATAATTGTTTATACTAAAAATCAGATTTGAAAATAAAGAAAAGAAGAACAATAAATTTGTTAATAAAAGGCAGCAACGTATGAGAAAAGTAAATTTGTTAAAAGCAGCAACATATAAGAATAGTAATTTCGTTAGAAAGCAGCAATGCGCACAAGTTGTTACTTTTCTTCAAACTAATGGTAAAATAAGATAAAGAACTCACAAAAGCGAACCAAATCGTTTCCTGTTAATACCAGTTTATGAAAAAAATATGGCATGTATTTTTAGTAATTTAACAACCGAGCAACAAAGACAATTGCTCTGTTCGGATAACTTTTTTTCCTCTAATTTTCCTTCTTTGAAAATGACCGATTTAATCAAGGGGTGTCAATTATCTGCGGTTTTGACCATTTCTGTTCCGTTCCGTTCCGTCCGAAATGGAACACAAAGGGAATGGTAAATGAGTTACGTTTTCAGAAACGGAACGCGCATGTTAGTGTTCCGTTTTATCGAAAAATGACTGAAATCAATGGAAAATAGACTAAATCAGTGGAAAATAAGGAAGGGAACAACTAACGAAACGAAAAATTGTTCCATTTTATGAAACGGAACAGAAACAAAATGGTATTTTGTTACGTTACCAGAAACGAAAATGAAACACCCCTGTTCCGCTTCCGTTTCTCATGTTTGACACCCCTAATTTAATCCCCAGCTGCCTGGTACTTTTTTGACTAAATTTGAAACCTTTGTCAACCTTTTGTACCTGTAATTTTGACCCGACAGTAAGTGATGTGGTGGGTTGTTTGCGATAATTGCTTCCATATAATTGTCAAAACTAGGGCCCACTAGAAATTAACAATCACCAATGAAGAGCGTCGACGGTGCATATGTTACATTCTTGGCTTATTTTAGTCGCATATCTCAACTGAACGGCTAAAAGCATGATAACTTCTTTTGTAAGTTAGTGCAGAATGGAATCATTAGCCCCGTAATCAGACCTCTATACATGTTTTGAATTTACAATTCACATTCCAAACCTATATCTAAGATCATATATATTATAATAAGCTGGTTAAATACTAAATTAAAGCAATGAGTTAAACCTTTATTAACCCCTTCAGTTGGTAAATGCAAAATGCAGAGCACATCGTGAGGCTGAGACTTAAAGCGCCTTTTCAACTCGTATAGCTGTCGGCCCATTGAGTCAAACAATCAAAAAATTCCAGCTCCTTTAACCCCTTCAGTTTAGAATATCCTCTTGGAGATACCGTTTCACTTCCCTATATAAGCTCATTTTCACTTCTTCTGTTTTCAACAAGCAGCACTGAAGAGTGAATCCAAAAAAAAAAAAAAAAAATAGCCCACACCATTTCCTCTCTTCTCTGTACCAAAAACAAAGTTTTGAGCAATGGTTGGGACACAACAACAGCCCCTCCAAGTCTTGAATGCACTTGATGTGGCGAAGACCCAATGGTACCATTTCACAGCCATCGTGATCGCCGGAATGGGCTTCTTTACCGATGCATATGACCTCTTCTGCATCTCGTTAGTAACCAAGCTTCTTGGACGCATATACTACACTGTCCCTGGGTCTCCTACCCCTGGGATTCTTCCACCAAATGTCTCAGCTGCAGTCAATGGGGTTGCATTTTGTGGCACTCTGTCTGGCCAGTTGTTTTTTGGCTGGCTTGGCGACAAAATGGGTCGAAAGAAGGTTTACGGGATGACTTTGATGATGATGGTGTTGTGCTCGCTGGCGTCTGGTCTGTCATTTGGTCATACACCAAAGACGGTCATGGGTACCTTATGTTTTTTCCGTTTCTGGCTTGGCTTTGGCATTGGTGGTGATTACCCCCTTTCTGCCACTATAATGTCAGAATATGCCAACAAGAAAACACGCGGTGCATTTATCGCTGCGGTCTTTGCCATGCAAGGTTTCGGCATCCTTGCTGGTGGCCTTATTGCCATTGTCATCTCATCCGTCTTTAGGGCACGCTTCCCTTCACCGGCATATGCTGTTGACCCTGCTGCTTCTGTGCCACCTCAGGCTGACTATGTCTGGCGCATCATCCTAATGTTTGGCTCAGTCCCTGCTGGTGTGACTTATTACTGGCGGTTGAAGATGCCAGAGACAGCCCGATACACTGCCCTCGTAGCCAAAAATGCAAAGCAGGCTGCCGCAGACATGTCTAAGGTGTTGCAAGTCGAGATCACTGAAGAACAGGCCAAGTCTATGGAATCAAAGAATGAGGCCCAATATGGTCTGTTGTCAATGGAATTTCTTCGCCGACATGGTAAGCACCTTCTCGGTACCACCATGACATGGCTGCTCCTCGACATTGCTTTCTATTCACAAAACCTCTTCCAGAAGGACATATTTAGTGCCATTGGCTGGATCCCGAAACCAAAAACTATGAGTGCGCTTGACGAGCTATACAAAATTGCCCGGGCCCAAACCCTGATCGCTCTCTGTGGTACAGTGCCAGGATACTGGTTTACCGTTGGTCTGATTGACATTATTGGCAGGTTCTGGATCCAGCTTGTTGGGTTCTTCATGATGTCAGTTTTCATGCTCGGCCTTGCGCTTCCATATCATCATTGGACCACCTCAGGAAACCACATTGGTTTTGTTGTGATGTATGCTTTCACCTTCTTCTTTGCCAACTTTGGTCCCAATAGCACCACCTTCATTGTGCCAGCTGAGATTTTCCCTGCCAGACTTAGATCAACCTGCCATGGCATATCCGCAGCCTCCGGCAAGGTTGGGGCTATAATTGGGTCGTTTGGATTCCTGTACCTTGCTCAAAATCCAGACCAGACCAAGACGGACCATGGATATCCTCCTGGCATTGGTGTCAGAAATTCACTCTTCCTACTTGCTGGGTGCAATATCTTTGGATTATTATTCACTTTTCTTGTTCCTGAATCAAAGGGGAAATCACTAGAGGAGATGTCAGGGGAGAATGATAGTGATGAAACATCTGATGTCAGTTACAAGCGGACAGTTCCTGTTTAACGGCTTGGTGCTAAAACTGAAGGGATGTATTTGTCACGCTTGGTTTATGTTTTTTACTTTTTTTTTAACTATATATGTCCGTTGTGACCCATCAACTTTCCTTTGTGATCGGATTTTCCGGGGATTCAGGACTAAAATGTAATATGTTAGAGTTGAGGGCATGAGTCCTTGTATTATCTTAATTATAGTATTATGTAGGAGCAGAATATGAAGAATACCCTGCCAAGAGAATTGGCAATAGTTTTCAATAAACCTTCATATGTTGTAACTAGGCCAAGAACTTGGTCTTTCAATTCCTGTCTACATGATTCTTTTATATCTAACTACTTTCGCCAGAAATTGTGGTATTACACTATTACTCTCTAATAGACTTCCTCTGTCGTGCGCACTCTTATGTTTCTTGTGCGTTTTTTTTTCTTTCATGATCCATTAATTCAGCTCATTTATTATGTTTTTTTACACGTTTGTATTACTTACTAGCTAAATTATCATGATTAAAAATAAATCATATATTCCTTACTCAAGACAAATGAACAATATTTTCATGGAAAGAGAAAGATGTTTTTTTTTTTTTTTGGTTCTGTGATGTTGCATGCGAAAAGCAAGCTGAGATGTGTGTAGAAGAAGTTCGAAACGGTGCAATCACGATGAGAAGAATAAAGGTATGACAGAGAAATTACAGTTATTAAAATTGGAGAGTGCTTACATTTTTAGTTTTGTAAGTGGGAGTTAGGGACTCACTTGTTGGTTTCTTTAGTTGTTGACGTCGATACGTGATATTCTGGTAAAAAGACAAATTCTAGCTGTGAAATTTAATATTTTACCTTCTCAACGTTTGTTGCTACCTGCTAGATTTGGGGGTGAGAAAGTGTCATTTCGGTCTGATTTTGTTAAAGGAAGAGGGTTGGTATAACTGTCGTTAGGACGAAATTATCTGTCTTCATCAGATATTGTTTATCTGCGCTCGTCTGAATTATTATGTATCAGAAGTATAAATTTATTTTAAATTTATATTAAATTTTACATATATAGACTTCATACTTATTTTAACTAACAGATTTAGATATAATTCATCTTTCTTCATCACAAGATTGAATTCACATAAATATGAGCAATCTCAAGAGAAGAAAGACAGTGACACGTTCTAATTAAAATTTTCTATAATTCTACGTAATTTCAATAGATTGAATCTTTTTTTTAAATGAATAATATGCATAAATTTATGAAATACTTATAAAAATTGTTATATTTGTTGGAAGAGGAATGTTCTAATGCCAGAAGTTTTTTTTTTGCTGCAGTTGCCACAATTTCTCTATTTCATTGATATTTCAATATTTTAGATTCTAAATTTAAATTCAAACTATTGATCTTGTTTAATTTAACAGCCGATGAAATTTTATATAATTTTTATAAATATTAGAATTCATTTGATATTCAATCAAAATGATAAAAAAATGAACAAATGTTGTCAACTATAATAGATGATTCTAATATGTTAATGTGTTGACATGTTGGTTGAGTGCAAAATAAATTGCAAAATTTATAAAAATTAATCTTTCGTTGAATTGAATAAGATCAACGATATGAATTTTTACAATTTTGAAATATTAATAAAATAAAAAAATTGTGACATTTGTGGCACTAAAACTTATGGCACTAGAACTCTCCTCAGGTAGAAACACAATATAGCAATGTTAAAAAGTAATGACTATGGCACAACTCACTATATATAGCAGAAGTCTGTATGCTAGATTTTTCTCATGCATCAGTAAACAATCGACAGAATATTTCTCGAGTAAACTAAAACTTCTCTTTTGTTATTCCTTGCATGCGGTTTCTATTACAAAAAATTAAAGGCAACTCAAAAGGTTGAAAAGAGACCATAAGGGGGACACTTATTGAGGAATAACATTTGATCCTTGGGTATAAACCTCTATAAACCCTTACAAAGGACAGATAATCTGCCCTTGAGAATACACACCTAGGCTAGTATTCTGTTCCCCTTTCAGAGCTTTTCTCTCGTTAAAGCTCATTGTGAACTTTTCTGCGACCCCTTATGTGCATATGCATGGCACCAATTCAATACATGTTAGCAAATAATGTACTCGAGTCCTTTTTTTTTTTTTTAGGAAAAATGTACTCAAGTCAATTAGATAGCTTTTGTAGGATTCCTCCTCATTTACAATCAAGAAACCCGACAATATATTGTACAGGCCTTTTATTTATTTTTTGTAAAAACTGAGGTGCTAAATTTGGTATCGTGAGATCTTATAAATTCAATTGATCTAGATATGGAATTTTAGGTATTTAAATATTGACCAAAATACTTGATGAGAAGAACATTCTATCTATAAAACAAATTGTAATGGAAATTAATTAGAGTCATCCTTCGTAATATCATCCTTCCCTTCTTTCCTCCCTCCTCCCTCTCCTTCTCCTCTTCAAATCTAGCGCAAGATCCAATCCCAGCGCCTTCCTCTCCTTCTCTCTCACGCGGATCTGACTCCATACGTTAACTCCTCTCTTTCACGCTGATTTGACTCCATGCGTGGCTCCCTCTCCGTGGCCTTCCCTCGCTCCCTCCCTCCTTGCCGTTTCGATTTCTCCCTTCTCCCTTCTCCCTTCTCCTATGTTTTTTAAATTCTCGCTTCGTTCTAAATCCTTTGTTTTCTAGTCCTAAAATTGCTATAATAAATGAGCAAGTACTAATAAACACAAATGATCAGTTTGTCGCAACAAATGATCATCTTATAAGTGCATATATTAGATAGGATAAGAGATTATCTTATAAGTGCATATATTAGATACAATAAGGGATCATCTTATAAATATAAATGATCGGATCTTTATAATAATAATGGATCATCTTATAAAGTTTATTAAATATAATAAGAGATCATATTACAAACATTCAATTAGGTGTAACAAAGGATTATCTTATTAGTACATTTATTAGATATAATAAGTGATCAACTTGCAAGCATAAATGCTTAATTAGTTGTAAGAAGGAATCATCTTAATATAAGTGTATAGAGTGCAAATAAGAGATACGAAAGTTTAAAAAACAAAGAAGAGGAAAAGGAGAGGGAGCACGTGAGATAAAACAGAGAAGAGAGAGGGGAGCGCCTATCCTCAAGATAGGGAAGCACGCTGGAATGTGGAGGACAGTAGAAGTGAGACAGGGAAACGCTGGCGCAAAAAAGAAAGACGTTCGCCAGCGTCTTTTTCGTTTTTAGCCGGAAAGATATGGATGACAATTTTTCGTTTTTAGTTGGAAAGATATGAATGGCAATTTTTAGGATTCATCTGTCATTCCCGAATGGTAATTCCTCAAGTCTTCAAATGAATCCAACAAGACGAGTCTTGGAAAAATCATGCGCAAATGTGCTTGAACCAAAAAAAAATATAAAAATCAAACCAAGTTATGTGAGAAAAATTGCTCGAGTTTGATAGATTTCAATTGATAAAATGAATGAAATATCTTAGTTCATGTCTGTTGTTTCCTATATGTAGGACTGAAAACGGCGACCGTTTCGATCGTCTTTTCGTTTCACAAATGATAATAAGTTTCGTGTCCAAAACGCAACTATCAACGCAACAGTCCAGTTGCGTAATCGTTTTACACGTTATGCACTCCTACGTGTATGTAGCCAACCAGGCTTTTGCAACAAAAATCGTTGGGTTTGATCATTGAGCCCGTTAGTAGGATACTTGAGCCCAATTTGGTTAAGAATATGGAAATGATCATCTTATATTTATCCATCTTTAGGGGCTACTTTGAGCCGATGGGTTGAGATAGTCAATATTCAATAATGAAAGTGTTAATTAGTTATGGGTTTTATTTTAGTCGCCTAACTGAGTGGCTATAATTTAAACATAGTGACTCTTTTTTTTTTTAAATTTTGCTAATCCATAATAACACGTTTGCAAGTTAGTGCAGAACGGAATCATTAACCCCTATTCAACCCTCTATAGTTTCCCAATTTTCCAACGCACGCTCTCAGCTTTCTAATTAGTTGGGTAATTAACAAAGAATAAATTAATACACTTAGGCTCCGTTTGGATAGGTGTAGGAAGAAGGGAAGAAGGGAAGAAGTGGGAAGAAGTATTGGGAAGTGTGTAACTTTGTGAAGAGTTTGGATTGTTTATAATTTTTTTTCTTCCTTCTTCCTTCTTCTTCTTCTTTCTTCCTATATCCAAACGCACCCTTAGTAACCCTGGGTGAAAGAAAGTTTTTTTTAATATTTAACAGCGGCTGTCAAAGGTTGGTGAAAGAAAGTTGGAGCATGTGTTACAACTTACAAGTTGGTGGTAATTACAAGATGCAGTGCACATTTGGAGGTCGAGAATAAAAGCGTCTTTTTACACCGAGAGATATACGGGAACTCACCTTTTATTGCTTACGACGATATAGGTTGGTTTAACGTGGTAACGTCCAATAACAAAGAATAACATAAGGATAACAATTTAAAATAAAAAAACAAAACAAAATAGAATAGCGTTAATAAGAGTGTAAAGAATAATAATATTTTCGTACTATTCGGAGGAGTAAAATGTTGTTTGATAAAATATTAGTAGAAATAATGTTATGATAGATTGTATAAAAATTAATTGAGAATTATGATAGGGCCAGGTACCCTTTGTTTGCCAAAAAGATAAGTCTTGAATGCATGTAAATAGAACTCTTTCGGAAACAACTCACAAGTGAATTTCAGAGAAATAATTATCATGTATTTGTTAATTATTATTTAAAATCTAGTTTTGTCTGCCATTACGCATGTGAAAGCAATTGATTTATTGACCAAATTCTTGTATTACGAAAACTGCAGGATAATACTATGTCTATAAATTATATTTATAGAAATAGAAGACCAAAATATCATTAATTACCATTTAAGTTGAGAATTTATAGAAGAGTATGATTTAGCTTGGCATACCATGCATCAACAACTTAATTATACTGACAAACAATCTTTATATGAAATTAATTAATGACAAAAAATCATTAATTAATTCTGAGGATGGATTCAATGCCAAGATAAATTTACCGAATTGTAATACTCTTATAAGTTCTTGATTTGTGTGGAAAATTAATTCTTTATATGAAATTGAATCTTTCTTTCAATTCCGAACCGTTTATATTTCCTGAGTAAATTTAGCTTGGCATTACCATCAACAACTTATACTGACAAACAATCATTGCAAAATTGTTATTTTGCATTGCCCTTGCAGATGCAGACCTTATCCTCTATCATGCGTCTGACAAGAACTAGCAAAGTTAGGAGTTAAAACAAAGTTCCACCTTTGATCCCTGTTTAATTACTTTTAAGTTCCAATGTTTAGCAATTACCTATCTTTTAATTATGGTACTATTAGTATAATCAATCGGATTTTAATATACAAAAATTCAAACAAAATTACGGCTTATTTAATCCTTATAATCTGTAGAATTATATACCTATTTTGATTTACGAGGATCACTTTGAAAAATTTTCAATTTTTTTAATAATAAATTGAATCCAATCTAAGAAGATCAAGCCGTTGCACAATTCTATTCAGAACCATTGGAGTATACTATAACCACCTATATATGCATTAGCTGGCTCTTAACTGAATGCTAATTACCAGCAAAGCCAACAGGAGTAAGAAGGTATATATGAAACAAATAAAGCTTAGGTAATAAATTAACCCCAATTGAAATTTGTGATTCTCATTCGCTGGACATCCGACTAAAAAAGGAAACTCCAAGAATTAGAGGTGGATAATTAAAACATAGTGGTTACTGAGAGAATGACCTGGGTATCATACCATTCTAAAAACAAACCAGCAAAATATAACTTATATGCTTGTGGAAAGGCAACGAGTAAAAATCAAATCTCAGTTAAACCGATGAACAACTGTCCATCCCTGGGGTCAAACAACCAATTAATTTTGACTCCTTTAATCCAAGAATATTCCCTAAGATGATACCGTTTAATTTCTATATATAATATCCCTTCTCATGTTTTTATGTTTCCAGTGGAGAAAAAAAATCCCCCAAAATCAGATAGTAGGGAAAACCTTCCTTCCATCCCCCTTCCTGCGTCTCAAAACACTAAATTTTGAGCAATGGTTGGGACCCAACAACAACCCCTAGAAGTCTTGAATGCCCTTGATGGGGCAAAAACACAATGGTACCATTTCACAACTATCATAATAGCTGGAATGGGCTTTTTCACCGATGCATATGACCTCTTCTGCATCTCCCTAGTTACAAAGCTCCTCGGTCGCGTATACTATACAATCCCTGGGTCCCCTACTCCTGGGACCCTCCCATCATATGTCTCAGCTACTGTGAATGGTGTTGCATTTTGCGGTACTCTGTCAGGACAATTATTTTTTGGCTGGCTTGGTGACAAGTTGGGTAGGAAGAAGGTTTACGGTATGACTTTAATGTTGATGGTGTTGTGCTCGGTGGCATCAGGCTTGTCCTTCGGCAGTTCACCTAAGACTGTCATGGGCACCTTGTGTTTCTTCCGATTCTGGCTTGGTTTCGGCATTGGTGGTGATTATCCTCTTTCTGCCACGATCATGTCAGAGTATGCGAACAAGAAGACGCGTGGCGCTTTTATTGCTGCTGTCTTTGCTATGCAGGGTTTTGGCATCCTTGCTGGTGGCCTTATTGCCATTGTCACCTCATCCATCTTCAAGGCAGCATTCCCATCACCAGCTTATGAAATTGACCCAGTTGCATCTACGCCACCCCAGGCCGATTATGTCTGGCGTATCATCCTCATGTTTGGTGCATTACCTGCTGGTATGACCTATTATTGGCGGTTGAAGATGCCAGAGACAGCCCGATACACTGCTCTCGTAGCCAAAGATGCAAAGCAGGCTGCCGCAGACATGTCTAAGGTATTACAAGTCGAGATTACTGAAGAACAGGCCAAGGCTATGGAATCTAAAGATGAGTCCCAATATGGTCTGTTTTCTTCGGAATTTGTTCGCCGCCATGGGAAGCACCTTCTTGGTACCACCATGACCTGGCTTCTTCTTGACATTGCTTTCTATTCCCAAAATCTCTTCCAGAAAGATATATTTACTGCTGTTGGCTGGATTCCAAAAGCAAAAACCATGAGCGCGATTGATGAACTATTCAAGATTGCACGTGCTCAAACTCTAATTGCTCTTTGTGGTACTGTGCCAGGCTATTGGTTCACTGTTGGTCTGATTGACATAATCGGACGATTCTGGATTCAAATTGTTGGTTTTTTTATGATGTCAGCATTCATGCTTGGTCTCGCCATTCCGTACGAGCACTGGACAACCTCAGGAAACCAAATTGGTTTCGTTGTCATGTATGCATTCACCTTTTTCTTTGCTAACTTCGGACCAAATAGCACCACTTTCATTGTGCCAGCAGAGATATTCCCTGCCAGACTTAGATCAACCTGTCATGGCATATCTGCAGCCTCTGGAAAGATTGGGGCTATCATTGGGTCGTTTGGATTCCTTTACCTGGCTCAAAATCCAGACCCAGCCAAGACCGACCATGGATATCCTCCTGGCATTGGTGTGAGGAACTCTCTCTTCCTACTTGCCGGGTGCAATATCTTAGGATTACTTTTCACTTTTCTTGTGCCTGAATCAAAGGGAAAATCATTAGAGGAAATGTCGGGTGAGAATGAAAGCAACAGAACATCTGTTTGATGGCTGAAGGAATATATTTATTAGACTATTTTCAATGTGTACAGTTGTTATCCATGGATCTGTCTTGTTGTTTAACCATGCTATAAAACTAATTGTAACTTGTTGGAGTTTAAGTCCCTAATTAATTGATTGAAATTTAGAGTAAGTAGGTGCAGAATATGGGGGGATATGAGGAGGGCAAGAAAAGAAAGGCCAACATTGTTTAATAAACTAGTGTTTTAACAGAGTCATATACAGGGGTCTTTCATTGATTGTGCTTTTACGTGATACGTTTACCATCAATTTCAATAGAAATTACGATATGAGTCACTAATTTTTCAACTTTATCTATTGTCCATCAACTCTCTGCCTATATGTTTTATTCATTTTTTTTAAAAAACCAGTGTTCAATTCATGTTATTTTGTCTTTGTTTTATCACAGTAGCTCATCAATTATGTACAAAACATACAATTCAACATAAATGCATTGGAGAATATTCTTGTTGTTACAGGTCGATAAGGTCTCACTTTGTGCGTGTTGATGTGTGATTTTCTAATGAAACAATGAAAGGTTTGTGATGTTTAATTCGTCTTCCATCCCTCGTCGCTGGATTTTCTGGCAAGTAATTTCCCTCTCTAAAGACATGCATTCTATTAGTTCGTAAAAAAGGACGAATATTTTAAGGGAAATGAGAAATAGGAGAACTACTCGGCAAGTGTAAAGGATTTTATATAGTTTCTCTATCCGTAAAGTTTAACAGGATGCACTTATAAGATGGGTTATTAACTGTGGCCCTCAAAAAAAAACAGAGAGATTTGTGAAATGAAACCAACTCATATTTCGTAGTAGTTGTGCACAAATTGCAAACTTAATGGAGGATCTATTGCATTATTATATTTCATGACATGATTAAAATCTAGTATGCTTTACAGGATGGTCCTTTTACTAATATTTGATTACTTGTTCTGATCTCCTACAAATATTTGTTTACTTGTTCTGATCTCCTACAAATATTTGTTTACTTGTTCTGATCTGAAAATTGTGGTAAGGTATTAATTGCAAAATCTTTCAAGATATTTTTGTTTGTTTTTTTTTCTTGGTTTGGTTGCTGGTCAAATATTGAAAACTGCATATAGAATGATGTGTGCCTTCAAAAGACATTAAATATCCGATTTTCTTTTCATTAATTCTAGTAGCGAATAGAACTTTATATTTCCTAATATATTTCCTAAGTCCGAAAAATCTGCTGAATACTAAATTTAGAGTGAAAAATTAAGAACCTAATGAAAGCACGCGGAAGTAGTGGATGTTCCTTTTTTGGTACTTATACCATCTCCTTCTTCTTATTTTTCATTTTGTTTTGATTAAGCTTGTATAGCGTACGTTTAGGACGAATAGATGAATTACGTACATGTGCGTATCTTGTAATACATTATAGATGAACTACATGTGGGCATCTTGTAATGCTTTTTTTTTAATCAATGTTGGAAGAATTCTAGATATCATTTTTGAGAAGATAATTATGTGTTACGCCTGGTGCTGGTTAATGGTGAGGTCTATGTTGCACTGATCAATGCCGTAAAAATAAATAAAAATGATACATGGTTGATGGGATGGCTGTAAAAAATAATATGCTGTTGGTGGACAGACAGATCAGTATCATCAAGCAATTAATCTTTATGAAAAATTTTAATTAAAATATTTACGTATTTGAAAATTAAGTTACAAATTCTGAGACATCTAATTAAGTAACGAGTTATGCTTTTAGAAAATAGAGAACACAAATAACAAGATAACAATAACAGCTGAAGAATGAGTCAATTTAATTAGAATATCATAGTATTTTTATAAAAGTCATAATGCAAAAAAATAATATTAATTAATTAAACGATTGTGAAGTCTAGGTTGTCTAAAGTACGACATCACCAAAATCAGAATATCAATGAAGATCGTGTGACTTGTAGAGGTGTAGTTATACTGAACATAGAACAATATTGTCTGAATTAGAGGTACAAGCAATTAGACAGACTGATCTGTCTGAATTGCCATCTTGGAGGGCTTTCAATGCAGTGCAAAGCACAATTACCAGGCTGGAGGAGACACAGGGCATGGCAACATTCCATCATGTGGAGAGGGAGGCTGTACACCAATCTCATGCTCTAGCAAACATAGCAAGAAGGAATAACATGAACTACAGGGGCCAGCCACATATGGCTCTTCAACAGCAGGCAAAAATTGAAAGGAAGATTGATGAAAAATTTTTCCAGAGAGTTCAAGAAGCGCCTCCTTAATTTGTTCTCTTTTACCTTTCAACCCTGGTGCTAGTTTTATTTTATCCCAATTTGTTATTTGTAAGCTTTTAATTTTAGTATGTTTAGTTTTTACTGTTCTGGTAGGGGTTAATTTGTTGCTAGGAAATTATTTTCTAGTTTGACACCAGGGTTATTCTGTTTTGTGATGTACGCAACAATCTGTAAGACTCGTAACTTATTTTGTCTAATGGATTAGTGCCCATGGGCCATTTTCAAAAAAAAAAAAAACAATATTGTTATGTTAATTAGTATTTTCCATAAAACAAATTTTCTAAATATATAGTAGCCAACATTGACAGAGTTTGTTGGGGAAAGAAACGCACCTCGTAATACTTAATTACTAAACATAGAGAGACAATAGACAGAGTGGATGAATTAAACTATCCTACAAGATAGGATACAAAAGTGAGAAGATACTGAAATAATGTGCCTTACATAACAAAATAGACTGCTACAAGCAGGGAAAGCAAAAAAGAATTCGAATTCTAAGACATTAAGTTATTCTGCATCTCCTTTTCATCTTCCACTTCTACATAATTTAAATCCTAGCTAAAACTTTTACTACAACTACAGTATATTTAACCTTACCAAAACTTTTTGTTATAGGCCTCCATGTCTTCTAACTTTCTTATCTAATAACATCAGATAGCAAGCAAGTCAAACGGGAAGTGCCTGATTGCAATGTGTACACGCCTCACCTGATTGATTCTCACCTGACAGTTCTTCAAGAGATTTTCCTTTAGGTTCAGGTACAAAAAAGGTCATTAACAGGCCCAGCGAGTTGCAAACAGCGAGCACAAATAGAGAGTTTCGTACACCAATTCCAGGGGGGTAGCCATGGTCGGTTTTTTTTGGGTCTTCATTTTGGGCAAGATAAAGAAATCCAAAGGAGCCGATAATTGCCCCAACCTTGCCGGCAGCAGCAGAAATTCCATGGCAGGTTGACCTGAGCCTAGCCGGGAAAATCTCTGCTGGAACAATGAATGTGGTACTGTTGGGACCGAAGTTGGCAAAGAAGAAGGTCAAGCCATACATAATTACAAACCCAATTTGATTTCCTGGGGTGGTCCAGTGATCGTACGGAAAAGCAAGGGCTAGCATAAATACTGTCATCATAAGGAACCCTATGATCTGAATCCACCACCGTCCGATTTTATCAATTAAGGCAACAGTGACCCAATAGCCTGGTACAGTACCACAGAGAGCAATAAGGGTTTGTGCACGTGCAATTTTGAATAGCTCATCAAGTGCGCTCATTGTTGAAGCTTTAGGGATCCATCCAATGGCACTAAAAATATCCTTTTGGAAGAGATTCTGAGAGTAGAACGCAATGTCGAGGAGTAACCACGTGGTGGTGGTTCCAAGGAGGTGCTTCCCGTGGCGGCGGACAAACTCTGCTGAAAAGAGACCAAATTGCTTGTGAACCCTCGAGCCAATTACTGTAGCTTGTTCAGTTGTTATCTCAACTTGCAAAACCTTTGACATATCCTGAGCAGCTTGCGCTGCATTTTGCACAACTAAGGCAGTGTAACGAGGAGTTTCTGGCATCTTTAACCTCCAGTAGTAGGTTAGCATTGCAGGGATGGCACCAAACATGAGGATGATGCGCCAAACATAATCAGCCTCTGATGGAAGAGAGGCAGCAGGGTCATCCTTATATGGTGGAGCAGGGAAGAAATGTTTGAAGATCAATGCTATAATAATTGTCACAAAGCCAGCAAAAAGGATTCCTATGCCTTGCATTGCAAAGACAGCAGCAATGAATGAGCCTCTTGTCTTCTTGTTGGAATACTCTGACATGATGGTCGCCGATAGGGGATAGTCGCCACCAATGCCAAAGCCAAGCCAGAAACGGCAGAAACACAAGGTGCCCATTACAAGCCTTGGTGAGTGGCCGAATGACAAGCCTGATGCCACTGAGAACATAACCATCATCATCAAGGTCAGACCATAGACTTTCTTTCGACCCATTTTGTCTCCGAGCCAGCCAAAAAACAACTGCCCCGTGAGGGTGCCAACAATGGCCACGCCACTTACAGCAGCAGCAACATTTGGTGGGAGGGTTCCAGGCGAGGAAGAGCCTGGAATAGTGTAGTAGAGCCGCCCAATTAGCTTTGTAACAAGGGAGATGCAAAAGAGATCATACGCATCGGTGAAGAAACCCATGCCAGCAATGATAATAGTTGTGAAGTGATATAATTGAGTCTTAGCTGCGTCAAGGGTGCTCAGGACATCATGTGGCTGTTGCTGACTCGACATTGTCATGAACTGAGGTTTTGGGAAGGAAAATGATGAGTAGAGAAAAAGGGGTAGCTTTTGTAACGATCAGTTTGGCAGGGGAATTAGGGGGGGAATGGTGAGGGAGTTGCAATTTTCCAAACAAAGATGGTAAGATTATATAGGGATTAGGAGCACATTTTAATTGAAAATAAGAATATGCTAATGTGCCTCTGTTGAATAATCTAAATATGATGCTTTCTCAATGTACGACCAGATGGTCTTAGAATTTGAACCATTAATAGATCGCTTAGATGGATTCACTGTGATGCCCAAGCTCCATGTCCAATTTTATCTCGCAGACTTTTACTTATTTTGTCGTTAAATTCATCATTTTTCTTAATATAGGGTTATGATATAATTACCAACTAATAGTATACAAATAGTAGACCCTCAAAAAATATAGTATACAAATAGTTAAGAGTTAAGACCGATGTGTCTGATTGTCAAAGATTATGAATTGCAGAGAGATCCTCTAGCTTCCAGTAACAGCATATATATCCCCATAAAAAATGGCTAAATTTCAGGATTGAACTACAAACTAGTATCTTTTGGAGGATAGTTGAGTATTGAGACTCTGTTTACTGCAGTAGGGATAGTAGATAGCAGGATTAAGGATTACCAATCAATCCTGAAGTTTCTGATAGGACAGAAAAGTTAATTGGATATCATCCAATCAAATGCACATCATTTCGATGCAGTAATTCATAATTATGGGTTAACTGTGGGATGGTACCAAATATTTTCTTTTTTTTTTGTTCTTTTGCATAAAATTTCGTAATTTGAAAATAAACAGAAAATTAATTAACTAAAGTAATCAAAGATAACTTAAGGGTTAAAGAAGATTTTTTTTCTTTTCCCAATTTATGCCACAATTGCGTTTTACAAATGTTTATGTTCCATATTATACCCCAATTGCGTTTTACAAGTAATTGTTGAAAATTAAAATTTAAATAATTAATCCAACTATCGAAAACATATGGACAATCAATTAAAAGGAGGACACCAGGGCAATAAAATTTTGGAAGATACTAATGACTGAGGTCTGTAGTACAGCAGCAAAATTCTCAGGGAAAGAGATTGTAAGGTCACATGTGCTATTTATTGGGTGGTGCTCCGACCTTTTTTTCAAAAAAAAAAAAAAACATGTGCTATTTATGTGCAAACTATTTTTGAGTCAATACAACACGTTCAATATGATTGCCCATTGGCTCAATATGTTCGGTGAATATAGGAACATTGTGTAGTGTTGTCACGGATTTCTGAAATTTAAGCTTACAGGGACTTTAGCAAGCCAAGGTTCTGTCATGCCATCTGGAAGTAGAGTGCACAAGCATATTAGGGCTTATCCAATTGCGAGGTTTTGGAAATTGAAACAATATATTTGAAGTCATCTTACTTAGCGGAGACTAACCCGTCTTTAGGTGTGAAAACAGCGACTGTTTTAGCCCTTTTTTCGTTTCGTTTAAAATGAAATCAAACAGTTAAAAATTTTGGTTGCGTTTTAAAAATAAAACGGTTAACGCAACACGTAGCCAGTTTTGTGTCCAAAACGAAGCGTTTAATGCAACACTCCATTTTTATGGTCGTTTTAGACGTTATGCAGCGCTAGGCCCCGTCTTGATATGATATCTATCTACATTTCATGTATTTATTTAAACAAGTCCTTTTCACTAAAATTAACTAGTCCAAAATTGACCGAGACCGGCCCAAGCCTAGTAGGATGCATGACTAGGGGTGTCAGCGTGATAATTTGGCATGTGGTGCGATTTCGTTTAAGCGAAACAGAACGTATAACAGAATTGGTTTTCATTCTGTTTCAATAACGAAACGGTAAACGGAACGTGGAATTATACCGTTTCGACTGTTTCAGTCTCATTTCAAACCGTTTCGTGTGTTATTTCTGAAGTGGAACGGTTAACAAAACGAAATTATGTGCCGTTTCAGAAACGAAACAGTTAACGAAATGGAATCCTATACCGCGTTCTTTAACGGAAAGGCAAACGGAACAGTCCGTTCCGTACATTTCTGCCACGTTTGACAGCTCTATGCATGACAGCGTGAGGGAACCGTTTCATTAACATCTGGACCGTGCTAGCTGTATTTTAAGAATATACAGATCAATTAAAGTTATATCTAATTACAATTCTTAGTTCCTACAATATGCAACACATAGTACTGTGTCGGCACTAGCTCAAGATTTTCTATATAAGTATTTGAATTCTGAATGAATTCGGCAGATTTTTATCTAGAAATAGAATTTTTTTTATTATTATTTTGTTTTTTGCATTGAGAACCAAAATAAGGTAGAAACAAATATAGAACCCCCATCAGAATAACAAAACCATAAACTACGTCTTGCAAACATAAATTTTAGTTCTCCACGGAATCATTATGTCGTTGCCTCATTTATTTTTCCCTCAATTGAAAGGAACCAAAATAAAGTACCTATGCTGACAGAAATATAGAAGTATAGAACCAACATCACAATAACAAATCCAAAAGCCTTCCAATCACAAAAATATTTCCCTCCACGAGTGCATTATTTCATCGGCCTTTTACCTCTGACCGTACCTCGAGGTGAATTATGTTTTATTTTCTTTTTCTTTTTTTTTATATTTTGTTTTCAATAATCTTAAAGCCCCGCACGGCAGCACTTGCCAATCTATCAGAAACCGAACATTAATTATTCCTAAAATATATAACAAATTTAATAAATCCTTTACCAATTCCATTTAATTTCCACTAAAGGACCGGTTCAATAAATATTTTAGAATAAGGGCCAACATTTTTAACCAACAAAGTCATGCAACATTTGTCCGCCAAATTGTCTTAGTTGTTGATGTTGTGGCTGCTGGACACCATCATGCCTTAGGCCAAGTGTTAAGGACACTGCTCCCCCAAATCCACCCATATCCATTTCGCTACCTGAAAATCCTCCAAAACTAATTAGATTCCCCTCCATTGCCTCATCTTGCACCCTTGATCTCTTGTCGACATGCCACATTTGATCAAGCAAACCACAGTCCAATGATGTGTTTGCATGCTGGTGGTCTTCCAATCCTTGGTTGCTGAACTGCCGGGCCCTGCTTGGTACGCTGATTTTTGAGTCTGGCAAGTTGGAAGTTGAATTATGATCAGATCCCAGCCCATTCTTTCCTTTTGTCTCGAGCATGTGAATTTCTTCAACCATGGGTTTCCAAAGCCTAACACGGGCATTGATAAACCAATTTGAGACCTATAGTTAATCATATTGAAGCATCAACCAAGTTAGCACGACCTACATTCATGACAACTTACAGTCTGACTTGAATTTAACTAAAAAAATTAATGTCAAGTCTAGTCTTATTTTCACATCCAAAGCAAGTTTTCAAATAGCCCTACTTTGGATCCCTTTTATATTGTTACTCAACAGTATCATAGCTTAAATGCCTTACTAAGTAAATTCATCTGATTTTAGTTCAAAACTTGAATCATAATTAACACCTTGTTATGAAACAAGACAACCACAAAAGTAAAATTAAGCCAAAAGATAAATAATGGCATAGCATTTTCAATTTGATTTGTGTTCTTCAAACAAACCAATACACTATAGAGCTGTCTGATTATCTTACTGTACAAGTCAACCTTGAATTCGGCAGTTAAGAAAAGGTGACATTTCATCAGATTAAGAACAGAGTTGCCTGATCGTTGTACGCTCACCTCTCTCATGAGGTGAAAAACATAATACAAGAGGCCTAAAAAATCTGTGTCTATTTGTGCATATAAGGGATAAAAAAAAATACCTGGTTGCGAGAGAGACCAGTCTGAGATGCAAGCATGTGCTTGTCAGCATCAGTCGGATATCTGTAGTAAAGCTACACATAGTTAGTATTATTTTCTCAATTATAATATTTGAGATAATCATGAGAGGCCTCTATACATTTTATTATTTTGTATGCGATAAGTTGCTCCAGATTTTTCTAATTCATGTATTAGACCTCCAACTACTATTAACTATTTCCAACAAAATGAACATAATACCCTTGATAAATCTATTCTTATTAAAATAATTTTATGAAACTTGATACTTCAAAATTTGTTAAATATCGATTTTGAATTAATATTAAGTTCTTACTTTTTATCAACTTTTCATGTATAAAAAAAGGTTACATTACATCAAACTTTAAATTTTTTCAAGCTAGATTGTTCGGCCCAATAGTTTGACTCTATTCTATAAACTTAGTGGTCCTTGGTTCAAATCACGAAGAGAGAGTTTATTTTCAATTTTTTTTTTAACAAAATCATTGCTTTCTAAACAATCTTAAAACAAAAAAAAAACTGTGATTTTTCATGGAACTATATCTTTACTACAACAATAAAATAAGTTGTATATCTTTACTACAACAATAAAATAAGTTGTATGCAAAATAGAAAAAGGAAATTAGTATATGTATTGTGAATATGTAACACAAATTTCCATAATTTTTATAAATTAAAGAGTGAAGTTTTGGTGCCACAAGGTTAGGGTGCCACCAAATGCCACAACTTTACTTTTGTTGAAATTTAAAATTTTCAAATATAAATTTCGAATCTAAACTGTTGATTTTTTTCATTTTAACGAATTATGCATTTCCATATAAGCTTTATAAAATTTAAAGTTGATTTGATACTTGATCCAGAGGTCAAACCATGATTGTATTATAATTAATTTGTTATAGTTAACCAGATTTGTCATTTTTTTAACCTCGTGATCAAGTATCAAATCAACTTCAAATTTTATAAAACTTATATGAAAATGCATCACTAGTTAAACAAAGAAAATCAACGATTTAGATTGGACATTTACATTTTAAAATTTTAAATATTAATGAAAAAATAAAATTGTGGCATTTGGTGGCATCGGAACCCTCTTCTAAATTAAACTTTTACAACTTTCTACAAATTAAAGTAAGAAACCATAAATATTTAAGGTTTTTTTAGTCAGTTTGTATTCAAAATTTAGCATATAAAGGTTATTTAACTATTGGAAGGCTAATTTCACATGTTAGAAAGTTTTGGTGGATATCAGCATTAAATGACAATCTTGAGGTCAACTTGTCACAAAGGCAAAAACAAAAAGCTTGGGGGACCTCACCCTATATAATTACATGCATTTATCGAACCATGGTCAGGTTGTCTCATCTACAGGACTCCTGATGGAAAATGACCACCTACAGTACTTGTTTTTACATGATTTGACACAAAATATTGCTGGCATTCTTAGATCTGTATTGATTGACTAAAGATGGGACTTATGATCCATGTATCTCTCAGAGCTTACAAATGAAATGAAGGATGACGGACAGCATTTATCAGCTTACTTCAAATGAAAATTACGGCACATAACAGAAAATTAGTTCTCAAAGTACAATAGAGCATTTATCGTGTAGTAATTGCTAAGAGGGAGATAGTAACCAATTAGTATATATCCTTTGTGACCTGGTTTTATAAAAAATTTGACAGATTTTCACTTGAACAGAATAAATTTATAATCTGCTCCAAATCTAAAAAATGGTAACATTAACCTGTTCTAGCTTTAATTTCGGACAAGACTTACGGATGAAGAAAATGGTCAAAAAGCCAAGCTCTAAGCACTGACACAGCTCGCTCAGGTAGTCCTCTCTGGGGCCTCCACACTGGGTGGTTATGTTCCATGTAAGGCAACCTATTATGACTGAGCAATGCTGCTCTACTGGAACTTGGTGATGATGTAGGTTCCTCTCCAAGAATTTGACTAATCTGCTGAATCTGGCTCGAGATGATATTTTTCAGCCGACGGAAATTCTTTGCGATGGATTTGAGAGCTAGTCTGGTGTATGGTGTAGCATAGTTCAAACCGGGGACTGACTCAAAGGAGGAGACCACCATTTGCATTTGTTGATGGTACTGCTTGTACCTTCTGCAAACCTACAGGTTGGTATGAAGCTAAGTAATTGCATTCTAAAAAAAGAATAAATAATGTTTTTCAAGTAGATGAAGTTACACCCTGTTCACAATTAAGATATGAAGGTAATATAGGTTGATTTCCTAATTCACAGCTAACATGAATGCCAGAAGGATATCAAACAAGAGAAAGCTTCACCTGATATAATATATATATATATATATATATATATATATATATATATATATATATATATATATATATGATTCTTGAAATTGTATGATGGTCAATGAAAATGAACGCTGGAAAACTCTCAATATTAACAAAAAAAATGTCTCCCAATGGCCCTGAATGTTCCGATACCCTTAATTCTATGTCACTGAAATGAATAAACCTCTGTATGATATTGCACTTGAACTGAGGAAACATTTTCCATCACTTCATATTTTCAAACCAATTCAAATAATAATTTACCAGCTTTCCAAGTCTGTTTAAATTGGCATTTTCTCATTTATGATGCCATTAATATTTTCTAGTACACAAGTATGAATTCATAATAAAACAACATAAATTTCTAAATGAACTAACACGATTTTGACACACCATTCACTACCTCTAATATGCAATTCCAAAGCTATAAATAAAGGCTACCGACCAATATATCACATTCGATATGAGATTTTGACCACTTATGTATACAAAGAAGGTATTGATCACAAAAAGGGGGGAAAAAAATTGCATGTACTAAATTTGTTGGAGAATATGTACATTATATTATATCCTTAGTTCTTGGTCATAGTCACAGCATTAGGAAAAAAGTAATGGTTATGGAGGAAGCTCACATCAATCCAAGCTAGATTGTGCCTACAAAGTCTTGAAGCCATAACTTTTAGAAGCTATAATCATATGAGTCCACCATTTAAGCTACAACAATATGGAAAATTGAACATGTTTCTAAAGTCACATCAATAAAAAACACTGAGATTCAGCTTGTCTATTTTGTGGATCCTATTATCTGGGAAAACAACTTATGGCTATTTTAAGGACCTATGAAATCATAAGCTGGAGAAGAAAATGTTATTAACAACTCAAAAGGACTTTAGACAAGGGTATTATTATTCTCGATTATTAGAAATATCAAAAAACATTTTCAATTTCAAATTAATACAATATTCTAGGAAATGATTATATCTTGAACTTTTACTTGTTAATTTCTTATTTCTGTCTAAACATGAATTAACAAGTAAATGCTTAATTTGGGTAGTTTCTAAAGCGATAGGGGAATAATCTGAGTAGCTCTTAATGAGGAGAGATCATAGAATTCCCCTACATATATTAACAAGATACCAATAAGGTAAAGTTATTTCATGAACTTAATTTGACTGCATGGAGGTTTTATACTTAAATTACTAAGTAATTTATCAGTTGAGATAGGTTATTGACACTTAACTTCTATGGCAACCATAACAACCAATCAAATAGATATGAAAATCATCAAAATAAAATAAGGAATATATGGAACTGACCAATGCATCATACTAAGTTCAGATTTTGGAGAAGATAATTTCTATGTTATGTTTTCGTTATATTTACATGTTTATAGTACGGGTGCCAGATGAAAAAAGTTCAAGATATCTATATATTCATATTGGTATTCCTTTGCTTGTCGTACTGATAATGAATTATGGACAGCTACAAAATTATCGATAACTTCACAAACTTGATCATTTATAGGTTCTTGTTGAAATACACACGGCTTTATATTTACAGGAGTAATTTGTCCAATGAGAATTGATTGAACCTTTTCATATATATATGAATTAATTTGCTAGTGATAGTTATTTTACAAGCCAGATTTAGACATATGAGAGACTCATCATTATATTCTCAGATTCATATCACTGCTATACCATGTATAACCCTCCCAATCATTAAGAAATTTAACATTTCTCCTCATTTCAAGACTATAATGCTTTGTTCAAAATCACACCTTCAGACACCGCATAAATTTGTTTTATTACTTAATAATTGAACTTGCCATTTTATTTGTAATAAATAATAAACTAAATGATTTTAAATTTTTACTCCTGCCATCTATATTGGCAATTTAATTAAAATGAAAAGATGTCACACATTTCTGTATTGCAGAGAGCTTATGGAATCACAAAATTAAATAAACCATGCGTCCGATGGTAATATTTCTTTATCCTGCCTAAATTGTTTTCTTCAATATTAAGCTGAGTTCAGCTGCTTAGTAAAGTTTTCGTTAATTGGATTCACTGTGCTGCTATAGTAATATCAGGTCCAACTGCTTTTCTAGTGATTGTTGATGCCAAAGAGTCTCCCAACTACTCAAAATTGTTGGTAATTGCAAGTAAATTAAAATTGAAGACAAAAAATTTCTTGCTACACATGCCTAGCAGATACTAGGCAATCAATGCCTCTAAATTTTCAGGTGAAATACTCTGGACAATTTAAATCACAAGCAACTAATGGGCATATTGATATGCTGTGCAACTAATTGTGCTCGATATCTCTCTTGCATTGTATAATTTAGAAAAAATGAGAATTTTGATACAGAAAGAATAAAACATAATTTTTTTTCCTGCTGAATTGCAATTATCTATATAATTACGTAATATTATGATCAGATAAAAATGTCAAAGGCGTATATATAGGATTTACGAGCTTATAAAATGATTTGTTTCGTCGCACTCTCACATACATTCAAGGTTGAAGCTGAATGCATTTATCTTACAAGGCCATAAGATTAATAACAAAATAGTACTAATTAAGGAGACAAATATCTATTGAAGAAATGCTGACGTTGTTAAAATGAAGATGATTTTTTTAATTTTACTTCAAAAGAAAGGTGCAGACTATATATGATTCATTTAATACATGATATGCAAAAGATTTTATTGTTTGTGATGAAAATACCTACCCTTGCTATGTAGACTATCAAGTTTATCATGTGGGCAATTAGCAACAGCTTATCCCATTGGCAAAAACATAAAAAATAATAATAATAATAATTTCAAAAACATCAAGAAATTTCGTGCAACTGAAAAAACGAGCATTTTACCTTTTATATATGTTGTAACTACCTAGACATGCATGCATACATACAATTATACAATTACAAGTGAAAGCTTACTTTTGCAGGTTGCTGACAATAATTTAATAATTTTTAAGGGGAAAAAAACTAATACTAACCTCATCTTGCATGTATAACAGCTTGGCTTTCTTCTGCTGAAACTCAGGCCTATGCACCTTGACTCTACTGTGATCAACACCACAACTCAGTTCAGTTGAAGTACTTAGAGAAGATGAAGAAACCCCTTCTCCACTGTTACCCTCTTTTGAACCACCAAATACACACTCACCCAATTCGTTGACGCATAGTCCTCTCCCTCCTTTGACAGCCCCACAAAGTTCTTCAAGTAACATCTGTGCAGGTTCGAGAAACCGAGAACCCTTTAAGACAGCCGCATAGCCGGTAAACGGGCCAAGAGGTCCCGGTCCCGGTCCTATCGCATAGTGGCTATTATTAGGTGCTAAGGTTAGAGATGGAGCTTGGTTTTGGTTTGGTCGAATAATCTGAGCTAACTCATGGTCGTGGTAAAGCTGTGGTGAGGAATTGTAAGGTAACAAGTCTAGATTCGATTGGAAATTGGTTGTAGGATCGGGTTTATATAAAGCCATATGGAGATCGCCCGAGCCGGAAGGAAAGCCAAACATGGAAGGAGGCGGTTGATGCGGGTCTGGGTCGAAACGGAGCTTATCACGACGAGTCTGTTGTGCCACGTGGCAGTCTGCTCCAAAGGATGAATTCATTTCAGGAGAAGGAAGGTGTGGTGTTTAGGTTTTAGAGTAGTACGAGATTATGAGTGGAGGAAGAGAGCTAGAAAGAAAACAAAGAGCAAAAAGAAAAGAAAAGGGGATGGAGACTGGAGCGAGAGAGACAGAGAATCGATGTAAAATCAGCAAACAAAGGAAAAGATTGAAGCCTTTGCTTTTACTGTGAAGGCTAAACACAACACACAAATACACAATTGTTACACCCCACCACTTGAAAAGAATGCGCAACAAAATAACGCGCTTGCTCCAGGTTTACCACTTTTGTGTTGCTCCTGGTAAAGCTGACTTGTCGGACCCGGATTTGAGATGGCTGACTGGATGCTTTTCGATTTTTTTTTTTTTTTTTTGGGAGGTGGTAGTCTTTGAGCAACCGTTGTAGTGTTAATTTAAAAGCAGTGGGGAAGGATGGACTCAGCACCACACGCCCTCGGTGACTCGTCTCTCTTCAGGTCTACGCTCTCTATAATTCCTTTAATAGAATTTTCACGTGCTTTTGCTTAGTTCATCCACTAAAGTCCCGATACATGTATTTTTTTTTTTTTGCTTTAATACTTTTTTAATATTGGTATGTAGTAAACGGATTTAAAATTAAATAAACAATAATACCATTTTTCCAAAAAAAATGGTTTTTTGGTTATTTTTATATGAATTAATAATTTACCAAAATATGCATTGTATTTTTACATATTAATGGTAATTAAAGTAAAGTCAAGCGCACCACAAAAAGTTTTTAGCAATCTGTGAGAAAAAAAATATGATAAAGATGATGCCTAGCAGCTTTATGTTGAATTTTATTCTTTGGATTTGAGTTACTAAAATTTTAGATAGAGACATGTAGAAGACAAATAAAATTATATGTAGCTAATTTTATTACATAGTCAAAAGTAATACTAAAAACAAAATAAGAGTTTCAAATTATATTATGTCATTTCAAGACGTATTTTATATTGATCTTGTGCACACGTCAAGCTATGTTTTTCGAGATTTCTAATCAAATTTTAAAAGTTTAGGCTTTTTATTCTATCAAGTGCACAACCGAAAGGAAAAATGTAGCTCAATTAATTTTTTCCGTATGCAAGACCAATGGTACGTAGGAGATTTATTTTCCATATTTAAATTTTGCATAAAAATTCAGTCAGTGGAAATTTCAGAATCGTACTTTCTTAACAATTCAAGTTCACTAAAAAAAGGATTTAGTGTTTTTATTTATTTGGAACTACTAGAAACGGTATGGGTGATTGGTGAACCTTATTACCAAAATTCTAGAAGAATTGCATCACTGCCTATGGGTGTCTGTGTCTCAGTGACTCAAGTCTCTTCCAATCAATTGTAAATTTTACGCATAAATCACGCTCCCTTTACATGCACCAACACAGTACGCAGGAGAAATATAATATACGGCCTTGAACTGCAACAAAAAAAATTACTGTGTGAAAGAATGCAACGAAAGGGGTAAAAAACAGGAGCCAGAGAACAAAACGCAGAGAATAAAGCTTTATCCGGAAAAGGGAAAGTTGTTTAAAAGCAGAGAGAGGGAAAAAAAAAAAGCCCGAAAAGATTGCGATTATCTTTCTCGCAGTAAAAGATTTTTAATAAAAATTATAAAGATTATTCTCTCCCTCGGTCCCTTTCTTGCTCGACTCTTATCGGGAGGCGAATTTTTCACTGTGGATTAATTTGATATTTTACTGTGGCAACGAGCGCCGTGAAAGCTCATCCGTTTGATCCCCACACGTTGCACGAGGAATCGTACGACCTACTATTTTTGGATTAGTATAAATGTATAATTCAGAGGCTATCAGAGGTCCGTTAATTGTTATAATTGAAAGATTATAATAACGGGGTCGTTAGAGGATAGATGAGATCTCCTTTGCATTTTTTTAATTGTAGTTGTCGTACGGACCAAGAACCTCAAAGAGCACATCTGCTCAATTTTTGCTTCCTCTCCGTTACAGAACAGAACAGTAATTGGAGTTAAAAGCTAAAATAATTACCACCGGTGTATTTGGAATTTTGGATGCAGCAAAATAACACTAAAAAGATATATAGTTCTCGGTCTAGTGGCTTGTTGGTAAGAACAGTAGACTAGCTTTAAAGAAGATGATAATTCAAGCTCCACGTACATTTTTTATTTTAAAAAAAATTGGAGGACAAAGACTTACCTCTCTCTCTTAAAAAAAAATTGATAATTCTTGGTGGGATAATTATTGAAAATAATATGAAATGACGTTGAAGAAAAATAGTGTTTTTTTTCATAAATATTATGTTCAGATAGCATAAAAAAACAGTTAGAACTGCTTTATATTTTTTTTTATGAAAGAACAAAATATAATGTTGTTTCTGGCGTTTTAAAATATGTTTGTATGTACTTCGATTTTAAGAATTTTTTGTGGCTCGGAAATTATGTATTTCTCTATCTATGATTTTTTTTTCTTGTTGTGAAAGAAAGAAGAAATAGGATGTGCTTGGTTGGTATGATATAAGTGTGTATAAGAGGGTTTATATCTAGTTTTAATTAAATACAAAGTAAAATAATGTTGGTATATATTCCTCTATAAAGTAGGTATAAAGTAGGTATAAGAAGATATAAGAAAAATGAATTTATAATAATTTTTCCATCATTTTTATATTCAATGGATCATCCAAACAATATTGGAGAATATGATATAAGCTCTATTCTCTAAAAAAAAAAAATTTATCTTCGCTTTTCATTCTTCTTTATAAATTATATGGCTAATCTAGAGAACATGATAAACATATCCTTATTTTATCCTTATGCAACCAAACCCCGGCCCCCTATAATGGCTAATCTAGAGAATATGATAAACACAACCACTGTAGAAAAAAATATATTACACACTTGACATAATCTGAGTATATGCACTCAAAACGAAAATATTTAATATTATCCAAAAAAAATTTGCATCAGTAAGGCTCCGTTTGGATGCGTTGAGAATAAGGTAGGAAGAAGGAAGAAGAGAAGAAATTTATTGAGAAGGAGTAAATTTATTGGGAAGTGTGTAACTTTTGTGAAGAGTTTGGATGGTTAGAAATAAATTTATTGGTAAAAAGTGATTATTCCTTATTCCGGGAAGAAGCCATTCAAACAGAGCCTAATATATCTGAAGACAAAATGGATGCTCAGTTTGACCTAACGCATCTATTTTTCACTAGATAATAAAGTGTCCATAAAGTTAATATTATTTTAGTCAATCTTGGATTTAAAATATTAATAATATAAGAATAAAAATTTATAAATTAATCGTGGGGCCATTGCCTGAGCTTGTCCATCTTAAATCGACCACTCAGAGTTAAGAAGGGGGGGGGAATGAGTTCAGATCTGGTGCCGCGCGGCACACCGTGTAGCGCGGCATCGTAGCCGTCTGATCAAGATCCACTGGACAAGGGAGCCCCGTGCATGTAACCTAGATTGATAGGCCCGTAAAAGATAAACGTCCGATCAAGATCAGACGATCCGTACGCGCGCTACACGGTGTCCCGCGCTACACGGGATTCGGGTCCGGGGGGGAATAGTTGCTGCAATATATTTTTTTTATTTTGCGCGTACATCTCTGTTTTGCATGTGTTTTGTGTTAAGAAAAAACTAGTTAAGAAAGGGAAAAAAAACTCGCCCTGCTTTGCGGTCTTGTGTTTTCTTATGCTATAAGTGCTAACAATTACACTAACACTCTGATCGGAACGCTGAAAATAATCGTACGATTTGGAAATGGAATTCGTGTGATTTGAAAAATGTGATCGGAAGAGAGGAGAATGGAGGAAAAGAAACGACTTCCCGCGATTTCACGAGCTCCAAATCCCGTACGGAACTCTCGCCGAAAACGTCGAAATTTGGCGAGAATTCGTCGCTCGCCGCTTCTCCTCCCTCTTTCTCTCTCCTCCGATTGGTTGCTGATCAAAATCGTACGAAAATTCCAGCTTCCTTCGCCGATCAACGGAAATGATTTCGAGTGAAAAATCTTCTCTTTTCTTTTCCGTTGAAATGAAATCTTTTCTCGTTCTTCTCTCTTCCGATCAGAGCCTAACTAATATCCTACTAGTTCGTTATTTTACGATAATATTAATTTCAAGAAAACTATGTTTCTTTTGGAATAGCGCACTTATCTAAGTATGCCTAAATGAAACATGATTTACGTCAGGAAACTCACGTCACGACGGAGGATCAATCTAAAGCAGTTGAATTTGAAAGATTAGACAAAAATTACTATAATTTCAAACTTAATCGACGGAAGAACATCTCCAGTTAGAGCAGAAAAGGAGGGCAATTAAAGACCGCTCTGGTCATTTGCAGGAATGCAGGTGGGATGGGAATTATCAAACATGTTACTAGTTAGTGGCAGCAGTAAGGGTGCGTTTGTTTGTGACTTAAAGGGTGCATAACTTAAGTTATGCATCCTTAAGTCACCAAACACCTCTTACATAAGATGCCTTAAAGGTACATAAGTTATGCAACCTAAATAGGTTGCATAAGTTATGCACCGGTCCCCTTTAATTTTTTTTCCAACAATACCCTTTAGAAATAATTAATAATAATATTTAATAATCTATAATAATTAATAAATAATAATATTTAATAAGTAACAATAACTATTAAAAAATCATAATTAGTAATAAATATTAATTATTATAATTAATAAATAATAATATATAACAAGTAATAATAATAATTAATAAACAATATTGATTTCTTATTATCATTAATAATTAATTTTTATAATAATTAAAAATAAAAAATTAATTAATATTAATTAATAAATAATAATACTTAATAAGTAACAATAATTATTAAAAAATCATAATTAATAACAAAGATTAATTATTATAATTAATAATATTTAACAAGTAATATTAATTATTAATAATAATGATTTAAGAATAATAATTAATTGAAGATAATTAATCAATAATAATTTTTATTATAAAATAAATAATAATATTTATAATATTTAATTAAAAGTAATTATTAATATTTCATAATAGTAAAAATGATTTATTATCATCATTAATAATTAATTTTTATAATAATTAATAATTAACAATAATTAGGTCACAACATATAATACATAATACTAATTCAAATTTAAGGGCATTTTAGTCTTTTGACATGAATATATGCATGCATTAAGTTAGTCATCCTTACTACACAACCAAACATCTATTACATAACACTACATAAACACTTAGGCATCCTTAAGTTATGCAACTCCTTACTACACAAACAAACGCCCCCTAAGTAATAAGGCATGAAATTACGAGTAGACTAAGACAAGGGATAATCAGCCACGTGTCAACGCCCCAGTGGGGAACGTATGAAGGGTTGATAATTTGATATTTGCGAGTAAATGATAAAAGAGGAAGAGGTCTGGCCTCGTGGGATAATGGGGTCGGGTGGCCGTACGTAGGTGCAGAGGTCAGGTTTCAGGTCAGAGAGAAAAGAGAGCATCGGTTTTGGGTGGCGTCAGACGAGTCCCCGGGATTACCGGGGAGAGGGTAAAGACATGGTCAATTTTATATCTATCCGTTTTCTCTTCTTTAATATCATTTTACGATTCTGCAATTTATGTTGTCGTTTTTTTTTACTGAATGATGGAATGGTAAAATACTAATCCAATAAATTAGATTAGTGATTTTTTAAAATTTGAAAAAATATACTTAAAAATTTCGAAAAAAATGTAAAATTTGGTCGGTAAGGAGATTATAACAGGGAGATCACGTTGGACGGCTTGGATTGGTCATTTTGAAGCAGATCTAAGAGTTTGAATCAGTATGCGCCGAAGCATCCGTACATTAATATGCACCATATGTTTTCTCTACAAATTGATACCTAATTATCAATTTGATAGATGGTTATGGTTTTTCTGCACTATACCTTAACTAAAATACCTAATTGTCATTTCTTCTGCTTAAAGATGAGAAAATTATTTACTAATTTAATCTGAAAAATTTGTTGTCTGAAATTGCAATGCGCCAAGTTAAATAAATTTCTCGTGACAAATGAACTATATAATTAACGATATCAATCTTTCATAAAACCCATCTAAAAAAGACATCAAACTGGCATCACAAAAACTAATGTATTGGTTTGTATTACATATTCGAGGCCCTTTTTGTTTTAAGATTTTCATGAACTATTTATCTTTGTAAATATAAAATAAGTTTATTCTTATCACATTGGTAACGTTATTATTTATTTTTCAAATAATATTAAACTATCTTTATTTAGGAAATCCATCGCCTATTATGTTTTCTGAGAGTCATTTAGTATTTTGTAACAAATTAATTTTTTATCTCCGTGCAATTGGTGAATACGAATATTGTAATGTTAAAAAATATGCCTAAATTTGAGTTATGAAGTTGCTAAATTAGAGATTGTTCTACATTTTTGCAATTAACGTGGCAATTGGCACGTCATAATTTTCAATTAATTAGCTTACGATCGGAATGAAGATGCTCAAATATTTCGACTGTATAAATAATTTGATGTTACTAACATGTTTAATGTCAACTAATAACTTCCAAAGACTCATAATGATAAGTTAATAACATAAAGAAAATAAAAACATCTTAGATCAATTTCATTCATGCTAAATGAATACAAAACGATACCTAATTATCAATTTTATAGATGGTAATGGTTTTTCTGCACCAAGTTAATATGAAATAATTTGTTGTTTGAAATTTCAATGCACCAAGTTAAATAAATTTCTTTTGACAGATGAACTATATATGTAATAAATGATATCATCAATCTTTCATAAAAAACCCAACTAAAAAAGACATCAAACTCTCATGACAAAAACTAATGTATTGGATTGTATTACATATTCGAGGCCCTTTTTTGTTTTAAGTTTTGACATCACTCCTTTTATTGAAAATGGAACAAAATATGGGTGAAAATCAGCAGAAAAATTCCAACTCAATTATCTCTATCAAGTGAAAAATGACAATTGCATTCATCTGCAATTATATTAAATTAAAGAATATAAAAATTGGCTATCTAAAAGTTGAGGAAAGAAACAGTATTACCGCCAGATCTTTTGCTTCTCCAGTGCTCTTTCCGACTACCAATGAGCCCTACCACCAGACCACACCCACTTTACTCTGACTCCTCTGTACGGTCGGCACTATCTCTCCTTCCCCATTTTTCAGTTACTATAAAAATAAATGGAAAAGGGGACGGGTTCTTACAGCCAACACAGGGGGTGCGCCAAGGATGCCCAATGTCACCCTATGTATTCATTATAGCCATGGAAATTCTGTCCAGGATTATACAAACTGCACTTTGTAGTGGGTATATCCAGGGGGTACAGGTTGCGTGTACAGGCCCGACTTTCACACATGCAATCTATGCTGATGATTTAGTTTTGATGGGAGATACAAACCGACATGAAGTGCAACAATTGGCTGACATCATGCAAAACTTTGGAATCCTTTCAGGTTTGCAAATAAACCCCCAGAAGTCTAAGTTATGGTTTTCAAGGAAGTGTGAAGAGGGTGTGATTCAGAGAGTTCAAAATGTATGGAGAGCAAGTATAGTGGTCAATGAAGAGAGGTACTTAGGGGTCATGATAGGAAAAAGAGGAGAAGTTACAAAGAATGGGCAGATGCTATTAGAAAAAATGAAAACAAGGTTGTCAGGATGGAAATCTAACATGCTCTCACATGCGGGTAGATTGGTTTTGATTCAATCGGTGTTAACCTCAATGCCGGTTTATCTTATGTCCATGGAGATGCTACCGGTCAAAATTGTAAAGGAAATGAATAGTTTGATGGCAAAGTTCTTTTGGGGCAAAACGGGTCAGACCCGTTATCTATCTTTCATAGCATGGTCAAAGATATGCAAACCGGTGGAACAAGGTGGGCTAGGGGTTAAGGATCTCCATAGTTTTGGAGAGGCTTTGTTTATGAAGGTGGTGTGGGCGTTGATGGCAGAGGAAGATAAACCATGGGTAAAATTATGCAGAGCGAAATACTACCCAAATGTTGGTTACTGGAGAGCAAGGAACAAAACGGGTTGTAGCAAAATGTGGACTCAGGTTCTGAAGATGAGGAGTAGGTACATAGGACAGGTTTTTTGGAAAATAGGGGATGGAAGAACAGTCCCAGCTTTATCTCAACCTTGGTTTGATAATTGGGATATTAGAGAACAAGCATCAGCTAGTGATAGGTCAAAGAGGGTGTGCGACCTGGTGAATGGTCAAACGGCACAATGGGATATGCAGCAATTACAAAGGTTGTTTAATCAGGATCAGGTCCAACAAATTATACAAACTCAGAATAAACCGGAGCAGATTGCAATGCAGAAGGATGTATTGGTTTGGAAAGGGTCTAGAGATGGCAGATACTCTGTGAAGGAAGGGTATAAATCAATCATCCAAATGCAGCCTAGCTTGGTTTCAAGCCAGGTAACACTGTGGCCACAGATTTCAAAATGGAAGGGAATTGAACCCAAGATAAAAATATTTATTTGGAGGTTGTTACATAGAGGGTTGCCAATGGCAAGTAACATGCATGTTAGACTGCCCAACTTCTCACCTATGTGTCAGAGATGTCGTGAAGAGAATGAATATGAGATGCATTGTTTGTTCTTTTGTCATACCTCAAGACAGGTGTGGTTTGCGAGTGCTTTGGGGTTGAGAGTGCATGACCTGCCTTTGAATATAGAAACCACAATGCAGCAAGTGATAGGGAATTTGGATCCAGATGGCATCAAACTCTTTGCATACACACTATGGGAGATATGGAAGGAAAGAAACAAAGCTGTTATAGAGAATACTAATTTTCAACCACAGGCCGTTCTCAAAAGAGTTAATGTTTCTATCAGATCAGAGATCAGTGTAACAGACATTGCTATGGTACAAGGAGGTGATGGTTTAGTGGATAAATATGAGGTGTGTAATCAAGGGTGGCAGGTTTTGATGGATGCATCATGGGTGAACACAAATTGTGCTGGCGGTGCCTACATTTTATATGACAAAGGAAAAATACACTCTATTGGCTTACACTGTTTTCAGGCAGAAGATGCTTTTCTAGCAGAAACAATGATCCTTGCAGAGGCAGTAAAATATGTGTATGATCACATCAGGCTCTCGAGGCAAAATAAGGTTCAGTTTTTCTCAGACTGCCTTAATCTAGTGGATGGGGTGAATCATGGTGACACTACGGAGATTCCATCCTGGAGGGCAAGGGGGTTAGTACAACAAATCATACATAAAATAGAGCAATTCCAACCGGGCGCAACATTGCAACATGCAAAGAGAGAAGCGGTACAGCGAGCTCATATGCTGGCAAATACAGCAAGAAAGAGGAACTTCAGCTATACAGGTCAGCCAAACATGAATTTGCAGCAGCAGGGATGTATGGATACAGATATAGATGAATGCTTTTTCCAACAAGTTGAGGAAGCGCCACCTTGATTTCTTTTACCTTTTCTCTTTTGGTGGGACCTGGTACTATGTAGTCTTTTTTATGTAATTTTATTTCCTTAGGAACATTAAGTATGATTTTCTTATTGTTTGTATTTGTCTTCTTCTTTTTTGTTGCCTGTAATAGAATGCCAGAACAGGCGTACCAGGTTTAGTGGGTGGCTATCGGGGAACACTTCTGTATTGTAATTTTATTTTCAATTAATGCAAGTTTGGCCTACGGGCGTTCATCAAAAAAAAAAAAGACTCCACCAGGTTGTTATCCCTGCTCTGCCTTGTACAAATTTAGTTAACTATGATCATGCTTCTGTACCCCATCATGCAGCAATAATAAGTGTAGTTACACTTGCATTACTAATAATGAACACTTATGGTTCTTGTTTCAGTTGTTTGCATCAGAATTTTTTTATTTCATTAAAAAATATTTTTCAAAAATTAATCTAACGGGTAAACATGGTTGAATATAATAAACCTAGCTACATAGCTAAGCAAGATGTATCATTGCACACAAACAGTGACCACAGAAAATCATATGAACAAAGAATTTTTTTTTTTTGAAGGTTATGAACAAAGAATATGATTAAGGGGGTTCGTAAGCATCGGAATCTGGTCCGTCTGATTTAAATTCAAAGGAGATCCCGATATACATGATCTGACGTCTCCCTCCCTGCAACAAAACGTACGTACCTGTTGTAATCATATCCATTTACCAAAAAGAAAATATTAATAGCAAAATAGTAATCTAACTTCTCAGTTCTCGCGTAAAAGGTAATTTTCTCAGGTTCTCCTTTTCTTTATTTCTGTTGTTACTTACTTGTTGCAGCTGGAATGGTGGAGCTGGCACTGGAGTAGTGCGCCTGGCATGACGAGGCAAAGGGTGGGACCCGAAAAAGGTGTGATTGGACGGCCGAGATGGTAAGATGGCGAATGGCATTTGGCGATGAGACCAGGGAGGAAGGGGGCGGAGAAAAGATTTTGTGGCCGTCAAATCAAGGATTGGACGGACACGATCTTATGCGTATTTGATTTGTTCGTCGTGACACGGTCCCCCAGCCACTAATTTTGCAACAGACGATATTTGCATGTCTGTCCCTTTCTTTTGATTAAATTGGTTAACTAATAGGTCTAGTCTGAAAATATTTTTGATGTATAATGTTTGGAATGTATCCGTTAATTAATTTCATTTGTATTGAACTTAGAATCTTAATAATACGAATCAGTGTGTTTTACATAGAGGCAAATAAACTATGCGGAATGCGCAAGATAATAAATTTTAGTATAAGTGTACAGTAGACCGTGCCTGTTTAATTAAATAAATTTCACCTTCTTATCTAAAAAAAAGGGTCTGTATTTAGGTTGTTTTATCAATTATTATTATTATAATATACAATATTTATTATTATTTTATTTTGAAAGGATATATTGTATGCATATTATAGTCATTATTCAGCGGACAAATTAATAAAATAGTTACTAAGAATGCCAATAAGATATTATTTTTATCTGTGCTATTTAATTGGATTTTGACGGGAAAGAAATGCTGAAAGGACTCCACATCATCTTCATTCATCAATTCCATAAGCATGTATCCTCTCCTATGAGAGAGGTTCATCTCGGAATATAATTGTCAATGGGTCAAGTAATTTCGATATGAATTTTGTTACGTCCATGTCAAATTGCAGCCGAAAATCAATCAAGTTATCAAGTTTAAACTAAGACACATACGAATTAAATTCGAATTCCACACGTACTCGATTATTATGGATTTTATATTTATTCGTGTTATTTCAAATCATTGAAGCTCAAATTAATTAATATTTATTATTTTCACATTGTATTTATTTACTAATATAAATTTTATTTATTTCACAAGAAATAAAAAAACTAAATATTTCTATATATCCATTAAAAGTAAATATATTATATAACAAATCATGTCGAAATTGAGCCACGAGCTGATAATATGTTGCGAGATTTAGAAAGTTTTTGGAATATATTTTAGCCTGCTAGTTTTAGAGAGCTTTTGAGGTACAGTTTAGCATGGATCTTTTGCACACGGGAAAAGATAAAAATTGCATTTCACTCTCATTAGCCACTTCTCTTTCAAACCAGTTACTAGTTTCTGCAACCACGTGAAATCTGAGAAACTCTCAACTGGCGAGGTTTGGATGGTACGAGAATAAAAAATAACAGCTTCTTTCAAAAAATAGTTTTTTTTTCTAATCATCCAAACAAGTTAAGAATAATAAAAAAATAACTTCTTCCTTAGAAATAGCTTCTTCCAACAATTATATATACATACTTTCAACAAAATTAGCTAAATACTAATAGCTAAATGAAATTTTGTGTGCTCTTTAATTAGTACTTTATTTAATATTAAAATAATAATTTATTTAAATTAATATTAATTTGCTTATTCCTAACTCACCATTCAAACAACATTTCTTATTCTCGGAATAACACTCTTCTCACTCTTTCCAAAGCTACATACTTTCCAATGTTTTCTTCTTAAACGCTGTGTTTGGATGGTGGGAAGTGAGAAGAAGGAATAAGGAATAAGGAATTTTTTTCAATAAATTTATTTCTAACCATCCAAACTCTTCACAAAAGTTAACACACTTCCCAATAAATTTACCCCTTCCCAATAAATTTTTTCCCTTCTTCCTTCTTCCTACCTTATTCTCAACACATCCAAACGGAGCCAAAATCTTTATTCCTTTCTTATTCCCATACTATCCAAACGACCTCAATAAAATAAAAAAATAGACAGTTGAATAATTTGAAGCATGAGCTGCTTACATAATTGACGTAGTTTTTTTAAGATCAATTGGAATCAAGCCTCCCAACTTATTTTTAAATTAAATATCTATAAAAGACTCCCCCAATCGGTTTCAAACACATAATTGACATGCTTATTTATTTATTTATTATATATATATATATATAAAGAACGATAGGCCAAGCCTTGTAATCCTTCCAATTAAAATATCCACACGAGATAAAAAAAAAAACTCCAATGTATAGACTTCTACTCAAATTGCATTATCATTTGTCATTAACCGATGACTGATTTTTAAGGTAATTGAGATGCCTTTAGACTTATAAAATAGTTAATACTATCGAAAGATTTTAAAATGTGATTTGCACGATTTAGTACTTAGGAGTTGATTTAGCATTTATAATTTTATTGGTGATAACCAATTGATAAAGCAGTTGCATTATTTCATTTATTTAAAATAAGTACATCTTAAATTTACATATATTTAATATTAATACAACTTGATCATATTTTGTATTAAAATGAGATTATGTTGAGATTTCATGATTAATAAAATAACTTAATATATTTTATAGGAATACACCACACAGAATTTTCAATTCCTTTATGTCATCGGATCAAATATTTTACTTAGAAATTATTTCACTTCTGAAATAGTTTTATCGTGAACTGTATTTTTCTAAAACAAAAAAAATGATGTTGTCGTGCTTTGTATCCAAATATCAATAAGATGGTACTATAAAACACCACATTTTTTTCTAATAAAAAATAGATTTATTCGGTGAATTATCGATGGTAAAATAGTTTTATCGCGAACTGTATTTTTCTAAAAATAAAAATGTTGTCATGCTTTATATCCAAATATCGATAAGACGGTACGATAAAACACCATATTTTTTGCCCAATAAAAATTGTTTTATTCGGTGAGTTATCGATGGTAAAATAGTTTTATCGCGAACTGTATTTTTCTAAAAAAAAATTGATGTTGTCGTGCTTTGTATCCAAATATCGATAAGACGATACGACACCAAATTTTAAAAAACATTGATACGAACTACATTGCATGAATAATGACTTCGGTGTGAAATTTGATACGGAAGAATAATACATATCATGATATCCCATTAAACTTTTCACTCCTGGAATGTTACCTCTAAAAGTTTCTTCTCGAAAATTACTATTCTAAAAACTTAGAATATGAACTTTTATTCTTAAGTAAAACTCGACTCGATCAAATGCATGTTACCTACTGGCTGAGTGGTAAGAGTATTAAACTAGACTCAAAGAGTGCGTTTGGATGAGAGAAGAAGAAGAGGAAGAAGGAAGATGGGAAGAAAAAAAATTATAAACAATCCAAACTATTCACAAAGTTACACACTTCCCAATACTTTTTCCCACTTTTTCCTTCTTCCCTTCTTCTCACACCTATCCAAACGCACCCAAAGAGATTAAATTTCAAACCCACATGTACTTTTGATTTCAACAAATTAATGAATGATGAAAATCTTTTTTCTTCCTTTAAAAAGAAAAATCAACCAATCAAATATTTTTTTGGTATTATATCTGCATTAATAATATGACCACTAAAATACCATAATCAAAATATTTAAGGCGATACGGACATAGCCAATATATATAATTCACAATATGTTCTGAACGGATACTAGCAAGTCAGATAATAATTAAGCACTGGAAGTGGCAGCTGCCAAAGGTTGAGCACTTATAGTCTTTATTGGGTTCTTATTTGTTCAACTGGTGTTTGAAGCATTATAGAAAAAATACTCGCAGGAGCAGAGCCTTTTTGTTTAGCACTAAAAACGCTACAGACTGCACAAGCACAAATAGACGTCCAATTATTGAGACATGACTTGGCGTGCCCACTTTCGTCCACTAGAAATTAGGGCACCAAAAGGTGTTCCACTTCAAATTGTAAATACCAATGCCTTTTTTTTAATATATATATATATATATATATATATATACTAATTAGTTATATCAACTTAATTTGTTATTTAGTGAAGTACGATTTATTAATACATGAAACACAGAAGTTATGTCATTTCAAGTATAGCTGCAATCATTTATGAGGTATCAGATAGTACATTGTAGTATGGTTTAATCAATTATTGCCGCAGATTTAGAAATAGGGATATCAGATTGACCAATCATTAAATATGTTTTCAAATCAATCAAGTTTTAACCTTGGAAAGAAGAGACATACAATGTACCTAGCCCCTTTAGATGTCCATTGTAAAAAACTAAAAATTATTATACCCTTAAATCCGTTTAATTACCCTTTAATTGCTAGCCACATATTTAGCCATTAAACTGGTACGTAGCAATGTCACCTCCCTGGAAGCATGCCTCCTTTAAAATAAGCACATAATTAGTATATTAAATCCATTAATATCGCACAAAAGGCAAAAGCATGGTCTGCTAATCTTAGACAGCTTCACCTCACCATTGCAAACACTGAACTTCAAACTTTTCCCTCTGTAATTACTTCTTTTATTTTATTGATGAAATTACTTTTTATAATAGCAATTTAGCTCAACGACCTAGATTACATGAACTAATAGGCGTCCATATCCAAGACAAACTCAAGATTCGATGCAAAATCTTTCCTTGAAAAAGTAAACTATACTATTTTAGATTACTAGCTAACCTAGATTGCCAAACTTATTTTGAGGAAAAATACTGATCCAAATCCCGGTTAACATGGGTGGCCACAAATTCTTCTCTTTCCAATTCCAATATGAAGATCCACTGTTCCCTGGATTCAGTTTATATTTGCCTGAAATTAGAAATTAGACACAAAATTAACGATATGAAGAGGGATTCGCATGCATGAACCTGACCTGGATCGTGTTCCCAGAAGGAAACCAACAGGCCGTTTCTGAAAGCCCACAATTCTTCATAAGCCCAAATAACCTAGACTAACGCATTGACTCTCGGCTAGGATATAATTTTTTTAAGATAGGTCTCTGGTCTTTTTTATAAAAACATTAAAATAATAAGTAAATTTACTGATTGTATTACGGGGCTGATAAATCAGCGCCTAAGACAATCAAGCAATCTGATTGCTATTTTAGGAAAGTGTGCTTCCCCTAGTTGCCTAAAATGATAGGAGCGATTCACTTTCTCTTACCCCCGTGCTTCACCCTCTATCACCTGTGTGTTTCTCAGTTCTCGCTCTTCCCTTCTTACGTATACTCTATTCTTCTCCCCGCTTCCACCCAGCACTTCTACTCCTTCTACTCACGCCCCCTCTCACACGCATCCCTCCCTAACCCCACTCGACTCCCTCTCCTCCCCTTCCCCTCTCTTCTCCGCCCCCTTCCCTGCTCTCGTCTCTCTTTTAACATAATCAGATTTGAATATTATTTACTCTCTTACTTGTATTACATACTTTCTTATATTCATTATTTACTTTCTTATATTTATTTATTGGGTCATACTACAGTGGACACCAAAATTTTTACAAAATTTTGAACGGTAAATCACAGCCGTATAAAATTGGAAGGGTAAAATCGGTATATCCCGTCTCTCCGTCTATGTTCCGTCCGTCCGTTAAACACTTAAAAAAAATAAAAAAGATGTATCGAAGAAGATCGAAACCAAAATCTCTTTCCAAAAATAGAAATCATAATCTTTCTCCTCCCGTCTCTCCTTTCTTTCTCCTCCCGTCTCTCCTTCCGAACAAAATCTGAAAAACCTGAAGGCACCTGCTTCTCTCTTCATCCTCGCCGTCTTCTCCGTCGACTCGTCCTTCCCTTCCCCTCGCAGCCTGCTTCTCTCTTCCTTCTCGCCGCCTGCTCTTTCGACTCGTCCTTCCCTTCCGTTCACCACCTGCTCCTCTCTTCCTCCTTGAGGTAATCCAAATTTTTCGAGTTTTTTTATTAGCGATTTTCACTTGTTTCCCATTAAAGCCACTTGATTTTCACTGGTTTCCGATTTCAACTGCTCATCTCTCCCTTGATTTTCTGCTACTTGATTTTTTTCTACTTCGATTTAAACAAATAGGTCTGAGAAGGCTAAGCAGGTCGTTCCTGTTGAGTTTGCTACTTCGATTTAAAGCCACTTGTTTTTCGTTGGTTTCCGATTTCAACTGCTCCTCTCTTCCTTGTTATGTTTAGTTTCATTCCCAATTACAATCCAGATAAAAACAAATTTGAATTTGTTGTTTTCTTTTATGTCAGCTTACTGCCTTAAACTTAGGGTCGGACTAGTAGCACTAAGCCAAATTAGATTTGCCAGCTAGCCTAAGTGCAACAGCAAATATTCTGGAGGGAATGTTAATGCTTTACAAAAGGCAAAGCAAATGGAGTAGATGTACCAGTGGCTTAAGTTGCCTTTTCTTAATAGACTAAGGTCTCGTTGGCTGACTTCCTCTTGCTTTCTTATACAATTGATTTTGAATGAGGCGAAAAGCTTTAAGCAGATGTGTGCTGGAGAAAGCACTTCCAATCCACTTCCAATTTCAACATTTAGTTTCATCCCTTCCTCGAGAACAATTTTGAACAAAGGTAGGTTTCGTTTCGCAAGATAAGTTGGTACAGTAATATAGGCAAGACGCATTCGTCCTATTTTACTAGCAATGTAGCATGAGTTTTTTCACCAGGCTGCATGAATGCAAATAAATTGACATGATATAAATACGCTAAAGATATACCTTCTGAATGATATCAGCACCGAGGCGCTCATCAGGGTCCTCAATCTTCTCCTTAATTGCTGGTACCAAGGTTGAAAGGTGAACATATGCAGCCCCACCTTAGCAATTTCACTTTTTGATTTACTGGTTTCATGCAAACGTATTACTGTGTCTCTATTAAAACTTGTTGACTTTATAACTTGCATGAAAACGTGAAAACGTATTATTGTGTCTATGTTGAAAATGTATTTTTAATCCCCACCAGATATATTTTCATGAAACCAGTATTACGGTGTCTCTGTTGACTTACGTTATTTTGTTCTAATGCAAGTTTTTGCTTATCAGTGTTAAATATATTAACTATGGTATATTAAGGAAATTATATGGTATCTTCTCTGTAAGTACAATGGATACATGCCAGTAAACTCTGTAGTGCTGCCTTTGTCACTGTTTCACTAATTTGATGAAGTCATGACAATAGTGAGTGATTAGGTTTGTTTACATTGTGTCTAGGAAAGAGGTACCAACAAGTACACCACTTCTGTATCAGAAAAAATCACAGGATAAACTCATGGTATGCTTCCTTATTACTTAAGTTTTGAATCTGTTCTCTATTTTTGCCTCAATTTCATTTGATGGTCAGTTTTTCTGACATCCAATGTTTCATTTGTATAATGTTTCATTTGCTCCTGCATCTCTGCTGGCTGCCCAGTATTTTTTTGCAAATTTTTTTTCTTAAGTAACATATTTATGAGGTGCTCAATTAATGGCTAACAGAGGGAATGCCCAAACCTGTTGTATTTTAACTTAGTTGTTTCTTTGTACACTTATTAGCCATAATCTATTTATGTTTTCTATAATTGTTCTTTGTCAGTTAGATTCCAATTTGTTAAACTAAGGATTACCATAATGGATGATAATAATGTGCCAATGAAGGTACAACATCAATGTTGTCCTGTGATTTTTTAGCTCACTGAATCCTTTACAACATCAATGTTGTTCTCTTAAAATCAACATTGTCATGTGATCTGTGATTTTGAGCTCACTGAATCCTTGACAGCATCACCTGAAGTTGTGTCAAGGTACAAAGCCTTGACTAATTTACAAACCGCCTCCTGATCATGTTAGCTACTATCCCTTGCAACCTGTTTAGGGGAGTACAGTGAAGTATTGATGTCACTAAATTGTAATTAGAACAAAACTGAAGTCCCCAAAGTTCTCAACTGGTACATTACTTTTTTTTTCTCAAGGAGGATATCAAAAATTGAAAATGGAAAATTCAAACATCAGTACTGTCAGTGACATGGCAGCTTTCAATTGCAGTTACAAATTTATATGAATCAACTGTCTGGGAAGATGGGGATGCAGCAACTGGTAAATGAAGGAAACCAGTCCTTGGGATGTGATTAGGGGTGTTTTAGCAAATTTTAATGAGTGATTTTACAAGCTGTCTTTTTACTTTGGTTTGTCTGTAATAATATCTGGATGGGATTAGTTTCTGTCTTTTAATGTGTAATTTCATCCGAATTGTCCATTTTCTCAATTGTGCAAAGCAAGCAGATGGGTACTGGTACCGCTGTTTGGGTCCACTGTACCACCTCTCACAATGGGAGTTGTACCGCTTTGGTATTTTTTGTTTAATCAATCACTTTGATATTGCCTATTTAACCAAACACTTTGATATGCAACGGGTAGCAAGACAATGGGCAATTGATTCTTTCCGTTTCAAAATATATCAAACGGTGGCCACTGAGTCGTCAATAAATAGAAAGTATGATCCTTTTAAATTAAGACGGTACTCAATTAAGATATTCAATTCACTTTGATATTGCCTTATCACATTCCACAAATATACCAAACGTGTCACTATCCAACCAATTAGTTTCCTGACATATGATTTTTTTTTCGCTTTCCAACCAATTCGTTGACATATGAGGATTTATGGTATATCAGATCTTTCATTAAGTTGAAATATAAATCCAGCTATTTATTTAACTACAAATCTGGCCTAAATAAAAAAAAATAAGGTATGAAATTATCAACGAATATTTGCAAATAGAAAGATGTCTAGCAATTCGACTATAATAGATCTTTCATTAAATCCAGCTGATAAGCTATATGGACTGTTCATTAAATAGAAAGATGTCTAGCATTTCAAATGAATTTTCTTTTTTCTTTTTTTTTTAAATAAAAAATGAAAAGAATTCTTATGGATTATTCATTTCTTTTTTTTTAACGAAAACAAAATGACATAGCGAGTTCAGCTAGTCTGTTCGTTCATGTTTAAAAGTCGAATGCTTTAATTTCAAATGAATTTTCTTTTTTCTTTTTTTTAAATAAAAAACAAAAAGAATTCTTATGGATTATTCATTTCTTTTTTTTTTAACGAAAACAAAATGACATAGCGAGTTCAGCTAGTCGACGTTCATGTTAAAAAGTCGAATGCTTTAATTTCAAATGAATTTTCTTTTTTCTTTTTTTTTTAAATAAAAAACGAAAAGAATTCTTATGGATTATTCATTTCTTTTTTTTAACGAAAACAAAATGACATAGCGAGTTCAGCTAGTCCGTTCGTTCATGTTTAAAAGTCGAATGCTTTAATTTCAAATGAATTTTCCTTTTCATTTTTTTTAAATAAAAAACGAATAGAATTCTTATGGATTATTCATTTCTTTTTTTTTAACGAAAACAAAATGATATAGCGGGTTTAGCTAGTCTGTTCGTTCATGTTTAAAAGTCGAATGCTTTAAATTCAAATGAATTTTCTTTTTTCTTTTTTTTTAAATAAAAAATGAAAAGAATTCTTATGGATTATTCATTTTTTTTTAACGAAAACAAAATGACATAGCGAGTTCAGCTAGTCTGTTCGTTCATGTTTAAAAGTCGAATGCTTTAATTTCAAATGAATTTTCTTTTTTTTTTAAATAAAAAACGAATAGAATTCTTATGGATTATACATTTCTTTTTTTTTTTAACGAAAACAAAATGACATAGCGGGTTTAGCTAGTCTGTTCGTTCATGTTTAAAAGTCGAATGCTTTAAATTCAAATGAATTTTCTTTTTTCTTTTTTTTTAAAATAAAAAACGAAAATAATTCTTATGGATTATTTATTTCTTTTTTTTAACGAAAACAAAATGACATAGCGAGTTCAGCTAGTCTGTTCGTTCATGTTTAAAATTCGAATGCTTTAATTTCAAATGAATTTTCTTTTTTCTTTTTTTTTTTAAATAAAAAATTAAAAGAATTCTTATGGATTATTCATTTCTTTTTTTTTAACGAAAACAAAATGACATAGCGAGTTCAGCTAGTCTGTTCGTTCATGTTTAAAAGTCGAATGCTTTAATTTCAAATGAATTTTCTTTTTTTTTTAAATAAAAAACGAATAGAATTCTTATGGATTATTCATTTCTTTTTTTTTAACGAAAACAAAATGACATAGCGGGTTTAGCTAGTCTGTTCGTTCATGTTTAAAAGTCGAATGCTTTAAATTCAAATGAATTTTCTTTTTTTCTTTTTTTTTAAATAAAAAACGAAAATAATTCTTATGGATTATTTATTTCTTTTTTTTTAACGAAAACAAAATGACATAGCGAGTTCACCTAGTCTGTTCGTTCATGTTTAAAAGTCGAATGCTTTAATTTCAAATGAATTTTCTTTTTTCTTTTTTTTTAAATAAAAAATGAAAAGAATTCTTATGGATTATTCATTTCTTTTTTTTTAACGAAAACAAAATGACATAGCGGGTTTAGCTAGTCTGTTCGTTCATGTTTAAAAGTCGAATGCTTTAAATTCAAATGAATTTTCTTTTTTCTTTTTTTTAAATAAAAAACGAAAATAATTCTTATGGATTATTTATTTCTTTTTTTTTAACGAAAACAAAATGACATAGCGAGTTCAGCTAGTCTGTTCGTTCATGTTTAAAAGTCGAATGCTTTAATTTCAAATGAATTTTCTTTTTTTTTTAAATTAAAAAAACGAATAGAATTCTTATGGATTATTCATTTCTTTTTTTTTTAACGAAAACAAAATGACATAGCGGGGTTAGCTAGTCTGTTCGTTCATGTTTAAAAGTCGAATGCTTTAAATTCAAATGAATTTTCTTTTTTCTTTTTTTTTAAAATAAAAAACGAAAATAATTCTTATGGATTATTTATTTCTTTTTTTTTAACGAAAACAAAATGACATAGCGAGTTCAGCTAGTCTGTTCGTTCATGTTTAAAAGTCGAATGCTTTAATTTCAAATGAATTTTCTTTTTTTTTTTAAATAAAAAATGAAAAGAATTCTTATGGATTATTCATTTCTTTTTTTTTAACGAAAACAAAATGACATAGCGAGTTCAGCTAGTCTGTTCGTTCATGTTTAAAAGTCGAATGTTTTAATTTCAAATGAATTTTCTTTTTTCTTTTTTTTAAATAAAAAACGAAAATAATTCTTATGGATTATTCATTTCTTTTTTTTTAACTAAAACAAAATGACATAGCGAGTTCAGCTAGTCTGTTCGTTCATGTTTAAAAATCGAATGCTTTAATTTCAAATGAATTTTCTTTTTTTTTTTTTAAATAAAAAACGAAAAGAATTCTTATGGATTATTCATTTCTTTTTTTTTAACGAAAACAAAATGACATAGCAAGTTCAGCTAGTTTGTTCGTTCATGTTTAAAATTCGAATGCTTTAATTTCAAATGAATTTGCTTTTTTCTTTTTTTTTAAATAAAAAACGAAAAGAATTCTTATGGATTATTCATTTCTTTTTTTTTTAACGAAAACAAAATGACATATCGAGTTTAGCTAGTCCGTTCGTTCATGTTTAAAAGTCGAATGTTTTAATTTCAAATGAATTTTCTTTTTCCTTTTTTTTTAAAAAAAACGAAAAGAATTCTTATGGATTATTCATTTCTTTTTTTTAACGAAAATAAAATGACATAGCGAGTTCAGCTAGTCTGTTCGTTCATGTTTAAAAGTCGAATGCTTTAATTTCAAATGAATTTTCTTTTTTCTTTTTTTTAAATAAAAAACAAAAAGAATTCTTATGGATTATTCATTTCTTTTTTTTTTAACGAAAAAATGACATAGCGAGTTCAGCTAGTCTGTTCCTTCATGTTTAGTAGTCGAATGCTTTAATTTCAAATGAATTTTCTTTTTAATTTTTTTAAAATAAAAAACGAAATGAATTCTTATGGATTATTTATTTCTTTTTTTTTAACGAAAACAAAATGACATAGCAAGTTAAGATAGTCTGTTCGTTCATTCCATATGCCTCATTCATTGGAAATTAGACCTTTTTTATATACGCTTTAATTCCATGCATGGCAGAAAAAGGTAACATTTTTTCTGAAAAATCAGATTTTTACAAACGCATCTATATGAAAAATATTGTAACATAAACAATGGAAGTCCTTTTATTAATTACCATCTATATGATAAATTACCTTTTATACAACAACAATTGACAAAATTAATTACCATCTTTCTATATGATAAAATAATCATTTGGTTCCCATTAGACAAGACACTCAACAAAGAATTGCATACAATACCAATCTCTTCTTCTACACAAACAAATCATAGATTAGTATTGACGGACTTGTGGCACAAATGGCTGATACTAGCGCTGTAGTTAGAAGACAATTCGAGCAATATAAATCATAGATTAGTATTCACAGGTTGTTATCTATTAACTAATATCTTCCATATAGCAATTATTTTAGTTTATTTTATTCGTTCTTGGTATTTAATGTGCATTATGTTTTGCAGATCAATCATGAAGTATTTCGCAAACAACTTATTCATCGCTTGATATTTTCAGAGAAAAATCAACATGAAGACATTAAAAAGAAAAAATCAGTGACATATCGGTAGAGAAATAAAAAGCTTACTATTGCATTGAGACTAAGATTCCAATTTACGTTTCTACTTATCTATTTTGCATTGATAAAGTTGTTAAGTTCTGTTTGTTTTATCTTAAATTTATACATGAGTTTTGTCCAAAATGAGCATTTGGTGCTCTGATTCGTTGCCAAAATTGAATTTTTTGCATTGAATATGGCATTCTGGATTACGACGTTCTGTATGTCGTACTTCCATGCATTCATTTTCTTTATAAAAAGAAACCAGACCTTTTTTATATTTTAGACACGATAATTCCATGCATTGGAATTAATTACTATATGCTTTTATTAATTACCATCTACATGATAGCGCTAGAAATATAAATTGACATAAATTGACATGACATAAATACGCTAAAGATTTTACAAGGTATATCTCAGTCTAAGCAATACGAATTTCCATCGTTGAGGTATACAATTGAGGTAGTAAATTTCCATCGTTATATATCTTGTGTATATTTTCTAATGAAATTCCCAAATCCAATTTATATCTTTCCATATCAAATTCTGAATTCCCATAACTTTCTCCCATTAAGCTTTTCTCAGGCTCAGAGGGGTCCACATTGTCTTCTCTTGACCGAACCTGCCAAAAAAGACCAACAGTTTACAATGTCATGACAAACTGGAATTCGACCCAACGATTAATACAATGGCTTTGATTCACAACTTGCGTAGTAAAATGTGTAGCTCTAAAGCAAGACAGCTTAATAACAGTGAACCCATAGATAAAATGAAGTTTAGATTGGTAATTGATAATAAACAATTATGTAGCAATTTTTAGTTCATATTTTTTCCCCATCACTTTAGCCCCTAGAACATTTTTTTACTTTACAACAAACCCCTAGGGTTCAAGGCTCATGTCACAAACACCATACCAGTATAGGTTCTTTTGTACCAGAGATCGGTACCATGCACCTATTGGGTGTATCCCAGCAGCTCCTTTAATAAATGTGCATAATCTAGACCATAATCTATCCCAGCTGCTCCTTCTATACCAAACATCATGCCCTTCACTTCCTTCTTCACTGTTTCTGTCCATAATCTAGACTAATAAAATAACAAGTTATGAATTTTAGATTAGACTATCAAAAGGCATATCTGTGGATAAATAAATGTGATAGAAGTATGCAATTTGATCCTCTGAACTGTCTTGATAACAATTCTTCAAGGTAACTATAAATTGTCCTTGCATCTGCTCAGAAAATAAGTATCATTAAAATAAAAGAATGTAAATTGCCAAGACCAGTAGGTCCCGTACCACCAGAAGAGACGCTGAGATAATTAGTCATGGTCATTACAGATGTACTGGTCATCTTTTGGGTATATTTTTTGTTGCAACTAAAACAGATGAGGTTAAGTTTGATATTTACCGGTAGCAAATATATCCATGAGGAAGTCAATCTCTTGGTCTAATTTTGTGTTTTCTTCTTCTAATGATCTTATCTCCTTTGTCAAGATATCAGAGATTCCCCACCAGAATTAAATGATCCCTACAAAGGAAACTACATTACTATTTTTGCAGATCCAAACACATCATATGGTTACTTATTTTTTTTTTGGTGATGTAGTTAAAAAATGAAAAACACAGCATACACAATTGCAGTGCATACTTGCTGTTGTCGCGGCTTTTTCGTCATTATTCTCCTCGAAGGAATTTCTCAAAGAACAATGGGAACATAGCCTTAGATTCACCTCCCTTAAGGTTCGATCTCTATAGCGGGTATCTCTCAAAATAAGAGAATCCTAACAAGAGTCGCTTCTTAAAGAAGTTTCTTAATTTAGCGGGTCCTTTCTTTCCAATAGGCGCAAGCCCCTATTGTTAATTACCCCGTAGTTGCCTACGGGAACCTCTGATTAAGGGACGTAAATGGTATTGACGTAATGGGCTAAGAAAAGAGAGATTTGCGGAGTGCTATTAAGGAGGACTTAATTGATGGTAACAAACTCAATGGACGGGACCCAATTAAGGACCTTTAAATTTCTAAAGACTTTTGGCTTAAGGGCTGGTTTTCGTCAGAAAAGAGGAATTCTTGATATGGAGTCGTTTGAGGGCCACTTGATAAGAATTCTATCTAAGTCATCTGAGGTCGATCTCAACCCCAGCGAGGGACTTTTCCTCAAATGGAGAGGTTTTGGCTTTGACTTCGGGTTTCGTGTTTTGACTTTTAATTTCTCAATGTTCCGCTAGGGATATTGGTGATTTTTATTCACTTTGGCCTTTTGTAACTTTGATTTTCAACAATTCTTTTCTATTTAGAGAATATCAAGCTTAAGGCCATTTGTATATTGAAAGTACTCAAATTCCTTTTTAAAAGATATTTAGTAATGTTGACTAATTTAGACTTTTCATATTTGTGAAAATATATTTTTATTTGAAGATACTTGATTTCGAAGATATCATATTTCGAATTTTTATTTCAAAAGTATTTAGTTTCAGTTTTAGAATTTTATAAATGGGTTTATTAATTTTCTAATATTTATAAAATTTATTTTTAAAGTAAAAATACTTCAAAAATACAAAAGGTCGCTGCTTTGACACAATTTCATATCAAAGTATCAGTGAATTTGGTTTATTTTAATTTTTAGAATTTCACGGATATTTTATTTATATTTTTCTGAGTTTTCTACTATTTTTAATGAATTTTCATAGTTTCTGTTCATTTGGAATTATTTGATTGGTCCGCGTGGGCAAAAGGAGCCGAGGTGGTGCTTGACTGGGCACTGACTGGCAACGGGTGACGTCACGATGATGTCATCAGGGCGCTAGCCTCTAAAATGCGCTTCATGTAACGGGTTACTGACAAGCTTAGCGACCTATTGGCCACAGAAGATCGGAATGTCTCTCGCGCTGAAACTCAAACGAGGAAGACGGATTCACTTTATGACTATCGGGTCCGACAAAGCGGGTTTGGATCCGCTATAGATTCCGACCATCGCAACTCTTCGGCAGGGGTTCTCCGGCATCGTGAGAGAGAGAGAAACACAGCGGTGGCTTCAATTTCTGTTGAGTCGCCTTCTTTTAGTCGGGAGACCGAGAGTTTCGCGAGTCAGTGTGAAAATGCAAATTCGATTAGGTCCTTATGTTTTTACATTTCCATTTGCCGACGATCGAGGCCATTTCAACCGTCTCACTTGGGTTCGACAAAATCCAGAAAGAGAGGGGGGTAGAGGACATGCTCAATTTATGTTGTGTCTATTTAGTTTAATGGAGAGGCCACTAGCTGATACGGCACGGTACAGGGAAGGTAACGTGAAGAGGTACTATGGGAATCATTTCATTTTGGCTTTGAAGAAAGAATTATCGCTGATTTATTTAATCCTAATTATCACGTATACATGTTAACTATTAGGGAAGTTTATCAATTGATTATCTTCTCATGAAATTGGTTCCTAGCGATTTCGACAATATATCATCTCTTAAGTTTTGCATGTGGCCAGGTTTTGAAAACTCTATACCGTGTATAGCATCCACTGGTGCAACGTATGCTTGGTACAAATGTCATATACAAGATTAAGTTGGCTATATTACATTATCAATTTTGGGGTATGCTTACACTATCTGAACACTGGTAAATAACAACTTTAAAGACATTGAGTCACATATCAAAGTCAGGCCTGATTATGATAATGAGAAATATGTATTCCAGAGCCAATGAAGACTATCTGACTGTATCAAGGCTCAGCAGTTGGGTAACAGTGAATAAAAAATCATACAGAAGAGTAATTAAACAATCAGAGGTGCATTCAATGCAGGACAACAGAACTTGCACTCCATCTAAAAGGAATCACAGGATTTGCCATGTTTACTGACTTCTCAGAAACTGAATAAAGGAAATTGATGACGTCGTCTCTCATGCTAAATTGAACTTTATGAAGAATAGGAGCATATTTAACCATAAATTATTACGATTCCTACCAAGATTACAATCAAAAGGGACGGTCAGAACCTAGATACAAGGAGCCTTTTCTTATTAAAGTCCAGAAACCTTCAAGTATTCCATTTCGATCTTAATGTACCTTTGGCAGTTTAATTAAACGATTTAGTTAAACTATTTTACCATTCTTCAATTCAAGAACAACTAGGTCATATCAGAATACTCCTAAAAGTCACATTTATGCACATTAATCCAGAAATTGAGAGAAATAGCACAAAACTAAATTTTGGCAGCATTTCGGTTTACAATTGACGGATATGGTTTCTCTCGCAATGGCTCAAGGCCATTGGAAGAAAAAGCTACCTGGAACTGGAGAAACTCCAGTCGAGGTAAAAGAAGCCAGGGACTGAGGAAACCACAGCCGAGGCATTGTGAAGCCAGGGATTGGAGAGACTCCAACCGAGGCGTGTTGTTGTGTATGTGTGGAAAGGGAATTGGAGGAAAGAAAGGCAGATATCACATCAAATTACTCAATAAAGCTTCAAATTTAATCAAGAATCACCATGAAACCTTAAGTAAAAGCTGCACATAACAAGTTGGATCCAAGATTTCAAAGATCGCAAATTTTCTTGATTAAGCTCCGCATTTGAGTTACAAACCTACTTCTTACCTTTATCTCTTACCTTTCCTTCAATTACAATCAGAGAATTGATCTCAGAATTGCCTAATCTCGCTATTCTCAACTTGCTAACTAAGTGTTTGATGAAATGCCCTTCCTCTCTCTCTCTCTCTCTCACTGCCTATACTAACAATGGAGAATCTGTCTAGCCTATTCCTTGTGTGTGTGTGTGTGGGTGTGTCTCCTGGTGTCGGAAGGAATTGGAGAAGAAGGGCCTTGTGTGTGGGAAAGAGGGGTCTGACCAGGTCCTTCCTTCATCTGTCAAGGTGGTATTTATAGGCCTCAAGGCCTGGTTGGCTTCTTCAACAAGCTCCAATCTTCAGTTGATCTCAACCATCCATCCCAGGGCACACGGATCGACCCCTGATCCAAGGACAGAGAGGGTATGACTCTGTGTTTCTTTTAGGTGGTCAACAGAAGAGAAGGGGCAGGTTTAACCATGGTGGTTACGGGTCTGTTACTGCTCCCATCGATCCCAATCGTCAATCCTTTGAGCCTCGATCCAACGGTTGTTGTCGCGTCGCACTGGGGCCCGCTTCAGGAGAGACTCGAACGGAATCAGTTAGAGGAGGTTACGGCAGCGCCTCTCTCTTCCCTTCTTCGATTTTCTTTCTTTCTGTTGGGGAAGAAGACCTCTTCATCTGGGCCCCACGCGTCATATTAAATGAGACACAGAGGTAGTGCCCCTCCTTCTCTCGTTTTGAGTGGGCATGGATTACCATACACCGATCAAGTCTCAGCAAATTTTCTGTATGTGGTGTATGAGAAACAGGAGCACCTAAACTGCTACGCATAGGAGGGAAAGTTTGAAGCAGCAACTACTTCGTCTCCATTTTTTGAACACTGCTCTTCTCCATTTTATTATTTAAATCAACTTTCTTTTGTTGCTGAAACTAAACAAATTGTTTGGATCCCCTCCTTGTTGAGTTTCACTATGAAATTTTATACACGGACTCATAAAAATATGTAGAATTTTATGAAATCCAAAATTTTCTGAAAAGGCCTCTCCACCTATTTTATTTAATTTCTCCAAAATTATGGACCTTTTTGCATAAAATAGGGATTCTGTATCTCCTCTGTCCAATCTGAGGACACCATAATTTTCTTCATGCTTCACTGTATTTTTGAGTAATTTTCCATGATTTGTGGGATCCATTTGATATTTTTCATGAATTTTCTCGAGCTTTCTGATGAAATTATCCACTTTAATTCATGAATTTGGCACCATATTTTAGGGTCAAACAGTTGTATAACACTGACATTGTCCTCTGACATTTCTCTAAGTAGTTCTCTTTTCTAATTTACAAAAATTTTGGTGCAAAATTGAAAATTTTAAGGCTCAGCTAGCTCTCTATGTACCATTTTCTCTCAATCAGCTAACCCTAACAAAGAGTGTTTATAGGAAAAAAATTGGATTAAAATAAAAGAAGTACCTTCTGACAATTTGCATTAGCGGATTCACAATCTTGAACCTAAAAATCGACATCTTGAAAAATTACAAACTCCAACAGGATAAAAGAGGGAACGAGATGAGACGCCTTTCCTTTCTGTGATCTTACGAAAATAATCCGATCAAACAACTAAAGTTGATAGCTTGGTACTATGTATAATTCATGCTACACAAATTGAATGCTAAGGCCAAACACAAAGACCTAATTCGAAGCCAGATTGGTAACATACCAGTATGACGAGTTGCAACAGGAAAGTGCACCAGGTACAGGTCAAGGTACTCCAGTCGGAGCTTCTTCAAGCTGTCCTTACATGCCTCCAGCACATGCCCATGGTCAGAATTCCATAACTAACAATATAGAAAAAAAAATAAGCATTACTATGTAGAAGTTCCATTAATATAATAAAGAGAAGGTATAGGTGTTGACAATCGAAATTAAAATTCGTAAGGTTAACAATAGTAGCAGTAAGTAAGTAAGTAACCTTGGTTGTAATGAAGAAATCTACCCTTTTGACAAGACCAGACTTGAATGCCTCTTCGAGTGCTTCTCCTACCTCAGCTTCGTTCTGATAATCAGCTGTATAAATTACAAAATTAGCCTCGAATGAGGAAACACCGTCGATTTCATACTCGGTGCAGTCGTGCAGATCCGAAGTTTCGAACACGGATCGTTACTAGCTGGGGAAAAGTGATCGAGGAGAGAGAGGAGTCGTTAAAGGATGATAGAGCAAGCGGCGGCAGCGGATGCGGATGAGGTGTGTTTGCGCGGGTAGGTGGAATAAGGGAGGCGAATAGATGAGCACCACTTGGAATTGGAATCGGAGAGGAAGAGGGCAAGTAAAGATTTATGGGGGATTTGACTTCGAGACAGCTATGTAATGTAAATGGGAATGGTTCGAAGGCGGTAGCGGAGAGAGAAGGTGAAAATTAAATTGACTATTTTGCCCTTTCGCAAAAAGTTTGTTGTTCAACTAAACGGAGAAAAAACAGAGATCGATATAAAATGGACATGTCTTGACCGTTCGATTGATATGAAATGGACGGTCTAAAATTTTGGTGTCCACATTAGAATTTTCCTTATTTAGTTACTTCCAAACAATAGCAGAATCAGATCTGAATGTTATTTACTCGCTTATACTTATTTTTTACTTCTTTATAGTTATTTAGTTACTTCCAAACAATAGAAAAATCAGATCTGGATATTTATTTACTCTCTTATACTCGATATTTACTCCATTATAGTTATTTAGTTACTCCTAAACAATAGCAGAATCAGATCTGAATATAATTTACTTCCTTATTAGTATTAGATACTCTCTTATATTCGTTATTTACTCCGTTATAGTTATTTAGTTACTCTCAAACAATAGCAGAATCAGATTTGAATATTATCTACTCACTTACATGTATTAGATACTTTCTTATACTCATTATTTACTTCCTTATTTATTAGTTACTCCCTTGTGTTTAGTATTTACTCATGTATATTATGTTATTTAGTTCCTTATAAGTATTTAACGTTTGAGGTAGCAGTCAAATTTAAGTGCTAATAACTTCCAATCTGCACATAGAATCAAGAAGAAACGAATAGTGAGAAGGAACAGATGAAGAGGAAGATAAAAGGGACGAGGAGATAGGGAGATGTGTGCAAATCAGAAGAGAGGATGAGGGGCAAGCAAGAGAGGGAGCAAGATAAAAGAGGAGATGAGAGCAAAGTCAGACGAAGAGAGAGAGGAGGCGCTGATAGTCGCTAAGGAAGGAGGAGAGGGAACACTGATCGCGCGTGAGAGGAGGAAAATTAGAATTACGTGAGGGGGTGAGGGTGAGGGCGCTGCGTGAAGGGGTGAGGGTGAGAGCGAGAGAGTAAGACCCGCTGATTTCTTGATTGTAGGAAAGTCCGATTGTAATGAGTAATTTCCGTTAGGCCTGCCGACGGTATACCGTCCTACTCGTTCCGTGCACGTTCCGTCCAAACGGAACGAGTGGCGGAACATATTTCGGTATTCGTTTTTTAAACGGAACGGTAAACGGAACGGATTTCGGCATACGTTGGTATGAAATACAGTGTAAATTGAGTCGTTCCGCTACGTTCCGTCCATTCCGTTGCAAACGGAACGAATAACGAATCGTTTCAGTGCATACCGTTTCTGGAACGGAACGGCAAACGGAATGGCCCATTCCGTTGCCGTTTCGAACGTTAACCAGGTCTAATTTCCGTAGTATTAAAATAATATTTTTGCAATATCGGGTTCGGAATTGCAAAACTAATATGGTCAAAATCTCAAAATTGGCTAAATTTCGAGATTCAAAACCCGACAATGTCGGCATGTCAATGGATGCTGCGAGTAATGCATCATAGCACTGGAGAGAACGACCAAGTTTCACAATACTCAATCGTGAAGGAAAGGGAATTAAGGGAGTGTCGCAGATGTGGTCCTGGATTGCATCTTCACTTGTGCTGCGGCCTCATTGTAGTTCAAATTTGGTACAATTCTGACATCATTCTAGATATAGATGTTCAAAAATATTACACATACAAAATTGTAAGTAAACACAAATCACGAGCATAACTCGATATTGAAGTCTTAAATATTACATATGAGAGTTTAATTGGAGGAAAAGTATGCAACATTTTTCGAATAAAAAATGGGGGTCACGCCCCCACATCTTATAAATAAAAGAAATATTCACAGAGTGTTAGCCAGAGGCTAAAACAAACCAAAAAGGAAAAAAAAAAAAACAAGAACAAAAGTTAATCTATGGGAGGTTCTCTAATAAAACAGAAAAAACAACAACATAAGCTTGTTTAAATCCTCTGTTATCAGCCAATGCCAGTGAGCTTCTGCGTTGCCATTCAAAAAAAGTTTGTTCTACCTGCAAGTATGGAGGCTGCTCAGTTCTTCTGAAAATTCTCGAACACCTTTCCCTCCAAATCACAAAGCATGAAATTGCTAAGATTTCTCTTTCCTGTTTAGGTTGCTTGATGTCAAGGATGAAATCAGCGCTTTTAGAAGAGGAAGAAACTGAGAATAAAGTCGAACGCAATTAATCTTGCAATTTCTAAGTATTGTAAAAAGAAAGGGCATTCACCGAAAATATGAGCAACTGTTTTTTTCCATCTGTAAGCAGAAAACGCATCTGTTGAGTGTTGACTAATTGCCATCCTCTTTCCTTTTTTTTTTTTTTAGATTGTCAATTGTTGCTATCTTATTCTGTGCCATATGCCAGGTGAAGACCCTCATTCTCGGGGGTATGCTGAGTTTCCAAATTGGGAAGAGTAGAGAGTCTTGTTTGAGGTGGGACTGTTGTAGCAACTAGCAAGTAATTAATTAACAGAGAATGCTCGTTTATTGTTTCAACATAAATTGAAGCAATCAGAACTACCCCATGTGGGAAAAGTATGCAATATTGGCCCTGATCAAAATGTTGTTTTTACGTAGATTTCATTTCATTTCATTTGAATTGAATTGATTTCGTAGAATTTTATTAGATCTAATTTTATAGAATTCTAACCAAATGATAAAAAAATTCCTTCATTTTGATCAAGAATTTTCCAACGACATGAAATGAAATAAAATCCCATATTAAAATATGGGATTTTGATCAGGGTCTTACACAATTGTAAGAAAAGATAAAATGTGACAACTTATATATATCAAAAGGATAAATATAATATTTACATAATTGGAAGGGAAAAAAACTGTATAGTTTTCTAAATTAAAAAATGAACATATAAATATTTTGTGGCTCATGGCCATGATAAAATAAAGTTAGACAGTTTGAAAAAATGCTTTTAAATGTGCTGCGATACGAATTGGCTTATATTCAATAAAATGATCATTTATGATGATATTATGATTTCACACTTATTTTGTATCAGCTTTGGACTTTTTAAAAGAAGAACCGCTTTCAATAATCTGAACAACTACATTCGAATTTAATTTGAGTCATTATCAGACTTGTATTTTTTAATTAATAAAGAGTTGTTTTAACAATTAATCATATATAAAGAACCACCTCTTGGTCTAGTGGCAAAGAACAATGTATCTTGACTCCTTGAATGAAAGGTCACAGGTTCGAAACCCGGCTGGGGGTCTTTCATAGACATTTAATTTAAAAATATGTTGGTGGCTTAGACCTCCAATTTATCTTAAAAATGTTAGAATATTTAATGTGGCCAAGTTCATTTAAGATAATTAACTAAAGGGTGCATCATAATTTGATGGAAATTTTGATGGACCAGATTCATTGTACTTGATCCCTTTGGTTGCCTCAGCATTAAATACTCTCTAATCTGAAAATTAAAAAGTACATTTTCCCATAATTTAGTCTTTAAGAAAATTCAGAATAAGAAGAGAGAAAACGCCATCATTGACCATCATTATGGCTGAGGAAAACTCAAAGAAGATCAACGCTTCCGCCTAACGACTAACGATTTCTGATCTTCAATTTGTAAGTTTTATACTCATATTTTTGTTATTTTATATGATTTATGGATTCTGAAAATTTGTGTTATTATTTCTAAACACGCTAAATTAATGATTACGTCTATCATTTGGTATCAGAGCGTGTATAATAATATTAATTATTTATTAAGTGGCCTATATAATTTAATTTGAACCAAGTTCATTTATGAAATATAATTAAAGGGTGCATTGATTTTGATGGAAAATTAATGGACCAGATTTATTCAAATATGATCCCTTCAATTACCTTAGTTATTTTATTCTGAAATTTTATTAAGAGTGGTACCTTTTCCCATTATTTTTCGCACACAAATAGAAAAGAAAAATTTCAGAAAAACGCCATTATTTTCTGCCATCATTTTTGGACTATGGGAAATTGGAGAAGATCAAATTTCCGCATCAAGATGTCTTCTCTACAAAATTGTAAGTTCTAACTTATGATTTATTTAATTTTATATGAATTACGTGATCCTTATTAAGTAATTTCAGAAATATTATTATGAATTAATATTTCAAATATCTAACATTCCTCAGATTTTTCAGAAATTAAGAACACATAAGTATAGCGTGAGTAATCATCAATAAAAGTAATGAATGATTTGTGTCCGTTGAGACTCAGAGTGGGAAAAGGACCGCATATATCGGTGTGAATTAATTCCAATAGTCCCCCACTTCGAGTGGCTCCTTTCTTATTTCCCTTAACAAATTTTCCCTTAATACATTCAACACAATTTTCAAAATCAGAAAAATCTAATGTTGGGAGAATTTCATTTTTAATGAGACGTTGCATTCTATCTCTTGAAATATGACCCAATCTGCGATGCCTTAATTTGGAAGAATATCCAACATCACGATTTCTCTTTGTGCGACGTTTGTGATCAACACTATTGACATTCAGGGACAATAAAGAATCAGAAAAGGAAGAATCCAAATATAATTTATATAGATTGTCAAATAATAATCCAGAACTAACAAACTTAGAGTTATGATATAGTCTCAACTCATTATTTCCAAACTGAAACATAAAACCACACGCATCAAGTCTAGAAACAGAAATTAAATTCCAAATCACACTAGGAATATAAACTACATCATGCAAATAGAGAATAAAGTCACTCTTCAAGACTAAACGAAGAGTTCCTACGGCCTCCACTTCAGCCTTTAATCCATTGGCTACTTTAAGCTTCCTTTTTCCCTTTTCCAGCATCCTCACGGAAAGGAATCCCTGCAATGAGTTCGTAATGTGCACAGAGGCACCAGTGTCAACCCACCACGTATTTAAAGGAACATCAATTAAAAGAGACTCACAAATCATATAATTAAAATCATTACCCTTCTTGGCAAGCCACGCTCTGAACTTGGTACACTCCTTCCTTACGTGTCCAGGTTTCTTGCAGTGATTGCACTTAAAAACACGTTTTGTACCAGATGTACTTGCTTTGTTAACACCAAGACCATCATCATTCTTATTCTTTCATTTACCATTGTTCTTTTTCTGTTTTGGACTTTCAATAGCAGCATGTGCAAAGTCAGGTTTTTCAGTCTTAAGCCTTTCTTCTTCTTCAACACACATAGCAATCAATTCGCTCATTTTCCACTTCTCTTTCTGCGTGTTGTAATTGATCTTGAAAGGACCAAACTGAGCAGGAAGAGAAGTCATAATGAAATGAACCAAAAATCCTTCAGAAATTGCCATGTCCATGCCATTTAATTTTGCGGCCATATCATTCATCATCATGATATGTTCACGTACACCGCTAGTCCCATTATACTTGGTAGTGAGCATTTTCATTATGAGAGCACTTGCATTAGCCTTTGATGTACTCTTAAACTGCTCCTCAACTGAGGCTAAAAATTCTTTAGCAGTAAAAAGTTCACCAGCAACATTCTTTTCAGGAATGCCTCCCCGAATTGCCAAAGAAATGGTGCTTTTCATAATCACGAGAGACATGCGATTAGAACGCTCCCATTTGGCATAAGCAGTTTTCACATCATCCTTTGGTTTTTCATGTTTATCCATACGTAATGCTTGGTCCATTTCAAGAACACCAAGACAGATCTCAAGTTGCTCTTTCCAAGTAGAAAAATTAGTTCCATTCAACAATGGTATTCCAGACATTTGGACACTAATATTGTTCAATGCTGCAAATTCATCATGACAAATAAAATACTTACTATTAACTAAAATCCACAGACATATAATTAAATAAATTAGATCAACTATAATTAGGGGACTAATAATTAATTAATCTGAAATAATAAAACGCCAATTAATATTTCAGGTTTGATAGTTGATCCACTAAAATCAATTCATATCACCGTTGGGCAGAAATAAATTGAACATAAATTAAAAATTCCATCTAATAAATTATACTTGACCATTAAAGTTGATAAAATTGACATTTATAATTTATTAAATGTAAACATAAGTAATACAATAGACATACTGTATAACATAGTTCCCTTTAATAAAATGGCGGTCACAATTAAAGTTGATAAAATTGATAACGACCATTCATTAAAAGTAAATTAATATGAAAATAAATTATATATAACATAGTACCGTTGGGTTACTTGATATATATAATATAAAATCATATATTCAATAACAATTACATGTAAAACCATACAAATATTATATACGGTTTATATTATTAAATCCAAAGTCATATTAAAATAACAATTGATTATATATCATAATAATCCTACGGGATATTAAACATAGGAAATAATGTGAAGGGAACCATACACGTGAGGGGACCAGGGAAAACGCGTATGTAATCAGTATTATAAATAAAAACCCGTGGGAATCAGCGATTATGTTGTTAAATCTGGTCCGACACGGCAATTATTTTCATTTTCGTGGGATTGTGGGATTAAATTATTCTGCAACATTGAACTGTGTGAATGTTCGTGTGACCAGTAATATCGGTATGGAACTGACCCGATTCAGCAATTGATTAATATTAGGCAGCACAACTTTTTTGCTTTCATAGTGAAAGCTTCTTCTCAATTCCTTCCTTTCCTCTTCTTTAGCATAAAACAAAAGAGCAACGAGAGCAGTGAAAGAGTGTGCAACAGCGGCGCGAGGTGACAGGCAAGACGAAAGGCACGACTCATCTAATGAAACACTGCCTAGACCCGTTTCCATTCGTCAATTTTCTCAATTATATGGTCATACCTCCTTTTCTCTCAATGCTTTTCAATTTTCCTTTCTCAATTAGTCGATGTACTTTGCTTTTCTAATTATTAATTTCTTATACCCTAAAAAAGGACACAACTGGCAGAGATCTACTTTATCGTCATGCCTTCTCCTCACGTTGCCTATTGCGCTGATCCTCTTCGTCATCGTCTCGCCAAGCTCTCCATTGCCACATCAGATCGACTTTTTCACTCTCCTCAACTAGATGATTTCAGGAGATGTGCACGTCGCATATGTCTGTACGAGCAACCATCGCCATGCCTTTACTGTGCAGCGAGAGGAAAGGGGGTGCACTATTGCTGGTTTGATCCCCTTCCTACTTTCTGTCTTTTCCCAATTTTGTTTAGTTCCTTTGTTTCATTGTACCAATCTTTGTTGAAATTTATATTAAAATTAATCTATGGTCTCATCGCTTCTTCCTTTTGTATTATTGCAAGTTTTATAGTTTTAGTACTGATTTTTGCCTATTGGATTTTCCGACTGAATTGCCTTTCACCAGATCGAGGCATGTTTGGTGAGTCGGATACCAACGATCTTGACCTTTTCTATTATATTTCTAATCATTCAATTAATTAGTGGAGCATATTTTATCTATTGATTTATATAGGATTATTTTTGTAATTAGATTGTCCCAAATTTGTTTTTAAAGATATTTTAAATATTATATTGTATGATACGATATTGATAATATTGTATTTTGTATTTATTTTCTGTGGGTGTTATCAGTAGGAATCAAATTTGTCCTATTTCAACTCTCTTCCATTTTTCCGTCATAAATTTTTAAATGGTGTTGAGTTTTGAAATTACAAACCTGTAAAGGATATGTCATTACATTCTATCGTAAAATTCTAATTATGTCATTAAATGGTGTTCAGTTTTGAAATGTTCAGGCTTTATATAGAGGAATCAAGAGTCCATGGTCATTAATTTCTGAGATATCATTTACGGGTTGTGCAATGCCTTCAATAAAATTTTATTACACACATTAATATTGCTAATTAATACAAAAAAATCTCTCATTTTTCTTCTTATGCTTTTGTAATGTCTATATATAGGTGTTGAATTAACTCTGTGGGTATACTACATGCTTTTATCAGTACAATACCATAAAATATGTTGATAGACCCAGGAGATGATGCAAAACTATTATTGATGCTACCTATCCAAACTTGAAAATTTTGTATTCTGTCAATTTCTTACTTGCGCACATGAGCAATAATAGGTATGATTAGAAGATTAACAAGAGGAGAGGAGGAAGAGATTTATGCGCTGCATTAGTAGGTGTGACGATGTCTTAGCTCAGACTCACAACGATGGAGGTATCTTTCTATTTTAACAGTTTGCTTGCTATAAAGACCAATCACAATATTCAATTAGTCAGAGACTTAAGCAATTTTTACATGTATTAATTGTATTAAAAAAAATTTTGTTTTTCTTTTTTAAATATTTTATGGAAGCAAATTCTTTTGATTACTGTTCTAGGAAAGCTTACAAAAGCTTACGATCAAAGCTTCAAAAGCTTATAGTCTATTCTAGGAAATTAGTTTAAAAAAATTGTATTTTTATACTGACCATCAATTAACATTTGTTGGAATATAATGGATCTAATTGCTCGATGGCAACAGTTTTGGTTTTATTCAGTTGAATGAAGCTTTATGATAGTTTCATGTCGCTTTTAATTGGTTATTCATAGGAAATTTAACAGGACCTAAGTTACATGCAGAAATGGATAGTTTGTTTGAGCGTTCAATTTGCCCCAAGTCCCCATACACCATTTCAGCATATTACTAAGGTATTTTCTTATTATCCGTTTTTGTTGTTTTGTTTTAATACAAATTACGTGGACTAAAGAAAGAGATTACTAAGTTTTCTGTTGTCTTGCGTTTTGTTTTATTTTTTAGTTGTCATATTTATCCTTTTTAACATCATTTCATTTTTTTTACCATTTGAAAATAGTTAGCTCTCATTTTTAAGAGATTTTTGCATTTTTTTTTATCAAATTGACTTATTGTACTTAGGTTTTTCTATCTAAACTTTTTCTATTTTGCATTTTTTTTCCCTAACGAACAATTTATTAAGTTTGTTTTTGTAAATATTTTAATTTTTAAGATGCTTTTCATTTACTATTTTATTTTATTTGATCTTGATGATAAGTTTTTGTGTTGTTTATAATTTTGAAATTCTAGCTATTTTAAATTTGTTGAGATGCTTTAAACATTGACCAACCAAAAGGTCACTCTAACAGAACAAGGGCGTTTCATTTTTTACTTACATCAACTATTTTATTTTTTTAACTATCCATAATCTTTTGATATAATTACTCTAAATTATGCAAATGATTCTTAGGATAATACGGTTGATGTAGGAGGCGCATAAACCTATTTGAAAACCAAAACACACTCCAAAAATCAAGTAAGTTTATTACATCAAAAATCAAATTCATCTTATGACCAGCTACATACTTTTAACATTTATCATCTTGCTCCATATTTTTACATTTTTAAATAGTTTCACATTATAGTCTCTGATTATGAGTTAATATGAATAAAGCTGGGGTTTTTTTTTTCATTTGTTAATTTGAATTCTGCCCAATCGATATATTAAAAATGAATTTCTACCTCCTTTCATACTGGTACAAATAACCTATTTTCTTTAATACTTAATTTTGACACGAGACCCAATTGAGAAATATTATCGCCAGCATGACCATTGTGCATACGTAAAATGCAAAAGAGAAAAAATATTTGTCCAAAAATTATAAAATTTTTGCAATTATGTATGTATAAACTTTATTGATATATTAAATTTTAAGAAAATTGCCAAAAATACCCTTTTTATGTGTTCTGATAATTATAGGCCAACATGAACCACGTGGCTACATATTTATGGGTACCGGCAGTCCGGCACACATGACGTTCATTACCAGTTATTACATGTATGATAACATTTCCAATTTATTTGGTCAGTCTAATACAAGTTCTAAATTACAATATAATAGATAAATGTTCTTATATTGACCTATATTTAGATATTATATGTTAGTATATCGTCGTTACATGAATCAATAATGACTGTTGTGAACTATAGGTGCTGAAATTGAAGGGACACCTACTGCATACTTTACTGTTAGCTGCTGCTCAAAATGATGAACAGGAACAGGGTCTGGTACAATTACAGAGCTGGTACAAATACAATACAATCACAAGCTGCGTTCATTTTATTTGTGGAAACATTGTAGAAATATGAAGAAAAAAGTACACTGTTTGGAGCGTACCTTTATCTCAAATCTAAAATTTAAAATTTAAATTTTAAAATCTAATTTGTTTTGCAGATATGTAATTAATTTTATAAATTTAGTCCCATAATTAGTATGGTTAAAATGACTTTTTCGTTTTTATATGTAGCCTCTTTCGCGGGATACTAATATTAGTATGAAAAATAAAATCTTAATTTACCATTTATATATATAGTAAATTCAGAAGGATTCAATTTTCCTCCATTCTAGCACCTATTTAATTTCTCAATAAACGTTATCTTCTTCTTATCGTCTAATTTTTTGTTAAGTAAATGCTGAGTGTGAATTTTAATGTTGAACGTTATTTTTTACCGGTAATAATACCTGCAAATAATAGGCTGTTCATAAGAACTGAACATAGTAAACTTTAATTAAGAGAGGTCCCGTGCCATCAAGTTATTTTTCGAGATTCAAAATTCAAACGTTCAATCCAAACCGTTTAAGTTGTTCTCCATATTGAAATATCCTTGGAGACCAAATTCTATAATTTTTTTTTTCAAATTTTTGATATTGAAATATCTTGAAATACAGTTTTTTATTTAGTCCATATAAAACTCCCTTTCACTATTTCTAATCAATTACTACACTTTCATTTATATTTATTACTTACAAATCACTGCCGCACTATTGTATTACTTAATAAACAACAACTGTTGGCGTATTTCATGACAAAATATTTTGTTAGATTTAATCACAAGGCATTTTAAATAGCAGTCTCCATTGTTATAATAATCGATCTTAATTGGACACGTACCGTTACACTTTAATTTATAATTATCGTTACTATAATCATTGCATTCTTTATCAAGATCTATTTTAATTGAAATTAAAGATTTTATTTTAATGGATTCTTCATTTATGATTTTTTTTTTTACCTTTACAATGATATTCATGGTACATTACTTTACCGTTACATATATCCATAATAATTACTAATTATAATTGCATTTCAATTCAATATCTTTCATGTAGAATTTTGTACGTTTTTCTTCTTCATATTAATTGTCAAATTTATGTACTTGTAGGGTAGAATTTTGTAGAAGTGAAAGTTCAGTACACGGTCAAAATAGAAAGATATGATTTAAAAAACATAAATAATACTGACCGTTTCCTTCCATTTTTTTTTTAATAATAACATTCATGTACGCCAACTTTATCAAATCTATACATAATGTGTAATTACCATGATATTTAATTATACCATATATCGACTACATATTTGGCATATTTCGGGCCATGAGACATGCATACTGTGTAATTACGCTTACTAACTCCGTTGTTTCTTTTTTGCAAAATTTGAACTCTTTTATATATATATATATATAATTCATTTCTTTTTTTTAAGGGCCAGGTGGCAATCACCACGCCGACAATATAATATATATAAAACTCATTTCACAACCCAAGCATCCGTTTTTTAATTTCTTCTTACATCAAGTATTCCATACATAATTCTCATCCTACAAATGCATTTTACATCCATACAACAATTCTCTCCTTTTAATTGGGCTATTGAGTTTACAACCTATTTTTGGTTTTATTCCAAGGTAATTATGTTTCCTCATTAGTCATGTTTTTTTTCTTCCAATTCTCTTACCCTTTTCTATACACCATATTTGCAGGCGTTATAATCTTTCACTTCTTCCTCCATCCAGCAACATTTCAATTAATACACCCGACATAGATATCGAAGACCACAACTATTTTGGGGATGACGAGGGCAACTTCTCTAACGATGTGTCCATTCATAGCTTTGAATAACTATAAATATAATTTTTATTTTTAAACTTTCTTGCCCAGTAATATCTCCATTATTTTATTCTCTATCATTTTCTAATATGTTTTCTTTATTGTTCTATTTACTCATGTTCAATTTAATTGTATATTTTGCCATTATTTTTTCCGTTTTTTCTTCAAATTAACCATTCACATTTTTTTTCCAAATATATATTTTTGTATTTCTGTAATAAGACATGTTCCTAAATAATTATATTATACGTATATTAACAAAATAACGTATTTTTTCGTCCTCTTTATTAGTTATCTGTACCGCATATATCGAGCGAAGCTCGATTTCCCCACCTAGTAAAGAATAAAACTTAGTGCTGTTGATCCCATACAAGTTAGAAACACAAGCGTTGGTGCTTACTATGCCTAAACCCTATAAGCAATTTTTTCTAAAATTTCGCAAAGTTGGCGAACGGTTGCGAAAAGTAATGGTTGTGATAAGGGTTGGACAGCAAATTGTATTAAGTAGAATTTCATTTAGGATTCAATTAAATTGACAATTTTAGTTTATTAAGTAGAATTTCATTTAGGATTCAATTTGTTTCTGTCCAACGGTGATACAAATTGATTTTTATGGAACAACTATCGTGCAAAACTGAAATTTTGGGCGTTTTATTATTGATTTCAGATTGACGAATTTTTTTGTTCCTTTTATAGTTGTTCAATTCTATTATATAATTTGTGATATTTTACTTTACATATCACTATAATGTTTATATTTAATAAATATTAAGGATGTCAATTTGAACAACATTAATTGACATTATAGTTTATTAAATAGAATTGTCTCATTATCTTCAATTTATTTTCTACCCAACGGTGATATAAATTGAATGTGAAGAACTATTATGTTAAAACTGAAATTTAATTGGCGTTTTATTAATTATTTCAGTTTAATTAATTATTAGTTCTTTAATTATGCTATGTGAATATTAGTCGACTATTAACCACTTTATTCTTCCTGAATTTTTACACATTGAATAAAACTAATTATCCTAACTTGAAAAGAAACATTGAGATTTGTCTTGGTATTTTGAAATTCAACAAGACATTATGAAAAGATTCTGCTGCAATTATCAATAAAGACAGCGATGATAAAATACTAATTTTTTTTAAAATTATATCTCAAATTTGATGAGGTCAAGTTTGGATTTAAAGAAAATATTATAAATCAATGTATATATCTCAGGGTTAGTGGGAGTAATTTATCATTCTCATTTTGTATGTGGATGATAGTTTATTGGTCAATAAGAAATTCACATTAGGTTATTTATTTATTTATTTATGTTTGTATATATGATGATTAATTTTATTGAAGAGTGCTTAGCATTTTATAATGACATCTTCTACTATGCAAGCAAAATTTTGTGGCATATTGTAAGGTCACTTATGTTATTTATATTATGCAAACGATTGCTATTTTGTCTTTTAAGAACAACAAATCAAGTAAGTGTCTAATGGATTGACATATTTTGTTGTTATAAACAAAGTCAAACATATGACTATAGTAATACAACATATTAATTTGAGAATTACGTTAACTAATTCTCTCAATAAAGTATAACCACCCATTTTTGCCTGCATGGGTCTGGTTACTAATTATGATTTTGTTGTATTGAATTATGTATTAAGTTATGATGTGAAGGTTCAAATTATGAGTTTGACTTTGAATTATGAAATTTGCTTATTTCTTATGTTGCGCATTATGTTTAAATTAAGCAAATTAACTTAAGTGGATCAAATGAATTGTATTAACCATTTGTTGGAAAGAATACCATTTCTAAAATTAATGGGGGTCAAATAACAGTATTAGTTATTTTGATTGTATTAGTTTAGTTTGGTATTTCTATCTGAACAAGGTTTAAGATTATATTGGCCAATTTTGAATTTGTGCTAAATTATGATGTTTTCAGCATAGGCCAAGTGAGAGAATGTTAGAATATTTAATGTGGCCTATGACAATTAATGTGAGCCAAGTTCATTTAAGATAATTAACTAAAGGGTGCATCATAATTTGATTGAAATTCTGATGGACCAGATTCATTGTACTTGATCCCTTTGGTTGCCTCAGCATTAAATACTCTCTAATCTGAAAATTAAAAGTACATTTTTCCATAATTTAGTCTTTAAGAAAATTCAGAATAAGAAGAGAGAAAACGTCATTATTGACCATCATTATGGCTGAGGAAAACTCAAAGAAGATCAGTACTAACGCTTCCGCCTAACGACTAACGATTTGTGATCTTCAATTTGTAAGTTTTATACTCATATTTTTGTTATTTTATATGATTTACGGATTCTGAAAATTTGTGTTATTATTTCTAAACACGCTAAATTAATGATTACGTCTATAAAAAAACAATTAATCATATATTTGATAATTAATTGACGGTGATACTAAGGAAGTTAGCTTAAATAATTTCTAGAAGATGGCGATGGGAAGGAATGTTCTTTTGATGTAAGATCGAAATAAACATATGAAATCACTTAATTCCATCAAAAAAGCAACGCCGGACGAATAGAAGCTATCAGAGGCCCAATAATTTATTACGTTATATATTATAATTTATTATAAATATAAATACCGATTCACAGAATTTTTGTATGATCCAGCACCAAGCCCACTAAAACAACAGACAGGTTGCCGTTTGGAGTGAGGAAATAATGTAGCTTGTTCAATTTTTGTCTACTCAATTGCTTAAAATATAAATTGCGACTCTTAATCCCAATATTTGTGCTAGAGATTCCAGAAGTAGCTTACAAGTTACAAGTCTTAAAAAAGCTTTATTTTACTCAAACGGTGCTTTTTCAAATTACCTTGTACTAAAATGAGGTTTAATAGGGTCATTGGATTGCTGATGCTTCTAACGCATCAATAACAGAGACAAATGATTACAACATGATCCAATTTTTTATTAATCCTTTTTTTTTTGTGTCTGAATGAAGTGCTATTTTAACTTCGCCTACAAAGTTTGCCTCAGTACAACATAACTGAAAAAAGTTTGCACAATAGACTACATACCCAGCAATGCCTTGCAGTCAAACCAAATTCAGAATCCCAAATCAGAGATGAACTAGCAAGAAAATGATAGTTGATATGGATGTGGTGGTGACTAACGCAAGGAGGAGTGGAGGAGAACCTTTCTTTAAGGTCGGCGGTCAGTAGATAGGATCTTGGTATCTTTGTTATGGAGAGAGAAAACAGACTATTCCGTCATTGAATTGGTACAGAGGAAGAGTCTAAACTTTGTACCAAACCAAGGGAAAAAAAAATAATAAAGAAAGGAAGAGTCAAACTATGGTGCATATTAAACTTTCTCATAATAATTGAACAAAACTACTTCTATTTAGAAATTTATTCAAATGTATTGAATAAAATATCAAAAAAAAAATAAAATCATTCAATGTTTGAAATGGCATTATGATATATCCATCCACTTGACTAAACAATTTTGTTTGCTTGCAGAACCATTGTTAGAAAAACCAACAATAAATATTGTTCCGATTGTTGCTCAAATTTGTATAAAGTGACAAAAAGAAAAAAAAAAATTGTAGCGGCTGTAAAAAACTGTAAATTGGCCAGGAAGCATTACTTAGAAAGCAAGTATTCCTAATTCAAACAAACTACACTTTGATAAATGGGGTTGACTATTTCAAGTTGAAACAAATTACACATTTCAAGTTCAAACAGACTACACATTAAAATATAAGGAAGCATGCATCCGCCATCCTGGGCTTACTATGTCTTTGTACTGGTCAATGTATCAGTATTATAACACGTATCTATCAGTCTAGGAAAATGCTAGACAAACAAATATATTATATAATCCGCAGTATATAAATTTATTAATCAATGACCATTTTTGCTTTTCTTAAAAACAAATGAAAGACACAAGAAAACCTGATCCCAAAATAAAATAATCAGCATTGCATCTACATCAATAATTCTATATTCCAATATCCAGCTTTAGCAAATGAAATCATTTGTAAATCTGATTGCATTCCCCATTGGTCCTTTTACAATTTTGAAGGACACTCTGGTATGCAGAGAACTAAGAGTCACTCACAAACTTTTACATCAAAGATTACAATTCCAATCAAATCAATTCTACTTGGTAAATGATACTGTTAGTTTGTATTCTTTTCAACTAAATTAGGTTAGTAGCAATAATCCCAAATCAGTCAGTCGAAAAAAGCTACCATTCACCGGGGACCAACAGAAACAGAAATATCAGTCGGCACCTGCAACCTGTCAGACCACATCTTTGACTCTAGAAAAACCTTAGACAGCTTCCCGGCCACCCATGTCATGTCAGGCCTCACCGTCGGATCCTGTTCAACACATTTTAAAGCAATTTGAATCAGCCTCTCTGCAGCCTCCACCGGGAACGAATCATTTAATCTTCTATCGACCCACCGCCTCAACTTCCCTTTCCTCTCATCACCTTCCCCTTTCATTACCTTGTTCGCCTTGTCAATAACCGATACCTGCTTCATTTCCTTCGTACCTGTGAATAATGTATGGCATTGATGTTACCAGAACATCCATTGCAATTAAATTGGTTTCCTGATAAGTTCAGGAATCAGAAAATGCAATGCATAAAAGAACAATACCTTTATCCAATCGGTACTTAACAGGTTCTTCACCAGAAATCAGCTCGAGCAACAACACTCCAAATGCATAGACATCAGACTGGTGCGAGGCACTGGTTGTGCGGTTCAGAACTTCTGGAGCTACATAACCTCTTCTGGATTCTTCAACGGAGGCAGGCCGTACATCACCGGACAGGTCAGCGGCTCCATAGAGTGAGACCAATGCACGCAGAGAAGGTTGTTCTGTTATTAGAATTGCTGAGCTGGAGAGCCGGCCGTGAAACGAAGCCGGGGAATGGAGGTGAATGTACTCTAACCCGGTCGCCATGTCAGAAGCGACTTGCACACGCGACAGCCATGTGTTTAGAGGAGTGTATGAAGGGTTATGCGGATTGCGCAAACACGAAGAGAGGGAACTTGAAGATGGCGTGAAGGAGTAAACAAGGTAGATATAATGGTGAGAAGGGGAAGGCAAAGAAGCACCTAATAGAGGCACAATGTTAGCATGGTGACTCTGAATCAAAAGAGAAAGCAAAGAAGAGATAGATTTTGGGTCAGAGAGGTGGAAAGGAAGCTGATACACGGTGGTATTGCGCTTGCGCAGAGAGCATTTCCAGCAAGGGGAAGGAGATGAAGAGAGAGGCTTAGAAAGAAAATTGTTGGTGGCAAGAGAAAGCTCTTGGAAAGGGTAGAGAATTGCTGGGTTGGGAAGAGAAGAGCGCACGGCGGAGAGTTGGGAGGAGGTTTTGGTAGCACTGGAGCCGGAAGAGACAAGAGGGACAGAGGAGGAGGAAGGAGCAGAGGAGGAGAAGGAGGAGGAGGAGACTACAGGTGGTGGCGTTGGTGGTGGTCGGAGATGGGTTGGAGCGGTGGCTTCGATGGCTTTTTTCTTCTTGCACATGAGAAAGAGAGAAGTGAAAGAGAGGTGTTTGGGAAACCATGGAGAAGAGAAGAGAAGAGAAGAAAGGGAAAGGAGAGAAACCGTGTGAGTGTGGAGAATTCTGTATCTCGAGAGAACTCGGGATTTGAGGTTTTGGTTGTGAGGTAGAAAGCGAGAGGAAAGAAAGAGACGGCCAAGAGGAGAATGAGAGTATGTAGACCCGTTCCTGTGAAACATAGAGAGTGTAAGACTTTGATCTGCTGTTATGATAAGTTAGCGGTTTATTAGACCGAGTTTTATGAATTATATGAGAAGGAAATTCAAGGTTGGGTACGATTTCTGTTTTATATTCAGTTTTTACTGTTACTATTAAGTAATTATTGATGGGCCCTGTTGTAAAAGCATGGGCCGTTCGTTTGATATCGGACGGTTCCGTTGGCCTTTAGTCTTACAACTGGACCCTCTATTAACGATGTGCTACTGTGCTAGTGCCTAGAGATTAGTTTAATACATGATTGTGGCAATTAAGTAACCATTTGCATAATTTTATGTAGAGAGGCAGAGATTGTAGGTAATTAATTGGACAAAGAGCATATGATGTTGACTGGAGAGTTGACTCAGTGAGACCTTTTGGAAGATTTCGGTTGGTACTATGCTTATGTGTTAAGCAAAACGTGTATATTTTAATTGCTAATGAGTGCTTAAGGAATAAGGATAATAATTTGTTAATGAGTGGTTTTGGTTTAATTTGGCGAAAAAAGACAGGGATCAAACAAGGAAAACAATAGGCAACTTCATTCCAATTTACAATCATATCTTACAATGGATCCCTCGTGACAAATTGACAACGCAGTGAAACAACGAAGAATTCAGAGAAAAAAATATCCCAAACCGCCAAAAGGAATTAATCTCTAAAATTATTGAGAGAATTTCAACAAAAGACATGAAGTTAATGTTGTTAGTTTTTTTTCCCCCTCTAATTCTTACTACTGATGAAAGCAGGAATTGGAAATTTTAACCAATTTAACTTTGTTTTGTGGACGGATTATCCCAGCCATTTTTTGTTTAATATACTGGATAATCATAATCGGAGTAAAACGACTAAAAAGTAAATAAAGATGTGTGAATGCAATCCTATCACTTTCTTAATTTTAAAAAAGAAAAGGAAAATAGCAATCTAACAGCCCAGTCAATTTATTAAGCTTACATATCATCAAATTAGGATCGAAATGTCATTATCATCCATTGCAATTGTAATATTTTACATATATAATCCAGTTAAAGATTTGATTTCATTATAAAAAAACGATATTTTATTCCGTACAGCTCTTTTTCTTATATTAAAATACGATAAATAAGATATTGCGATTTATATGTGAATCTATCTTTTAAAAATGAGATAATGTTGCAGAAGTATACGTACATTACAAAGTTTGTATACAGAGAAGATCCTTTTTTTTATTAAAAAAAAATGAAGGCTACTTATTAAAGACTTACATGATATCTGGAAAATTACAGTAATAAAAATACACAAAATAAATCCTTATAATTGCTACAACTTATATTTATCAATTAATTAATTACATAGGCATACAGATGCCATTCGCAAATTATTCATTTCATGTCCTCATCATCATGGACCTAACAATTATTACAAAGTAATTGTCTAACACTGTCGACTAATTGTACTTCAATAGGTATATTATTTATAATTATTTATATTGAATTAATTAGTTGTAACAACAAACTTTCTTAGGATATAATTATTCGACAAGAACCACACAACAATGTTTCATCTGGAAGAAGGATAACGATTGAAAGGTGGATCAGTATGTATTTTAATCATCTCGAATTTATTGGAAAGAAACTTTTATTGTCTTTGTTAATGATTTTGTACGCTATTTTCATTATTTTTCAAAAGGGACATGGTTGCCACTTTAATCTGTTCTAACAATACATTTCGGCCCCACTGATGGCCTGATGCACCTATTTTATTCGGATTATTATGATTGAGGACACTACACTAGGTATATATTTTAGTATATACCATATACAAATAATTAATTTGCGTGAAGTGGTGGTTCAATTTGTCGATTCAGGAGCCATATAGGTACTTATATCGTAGTAGTACTGATTTTTAGCTAGGTTCTTTCGTAAGCATGATTATTCCAAATATTTATTTATTTTTCATACTACTAGAAATCTTTTTAGGGAAAAATGAAGGGATACTAATTTGACGAACTATCTCTGCTACTTACAAAAACACGTATCTAAATGCTAAAATAATTAACCGAAGGAGGTAAACAATTATTTATTTTTCATACTACTAGAAATCTTTTCAGGTCTGATGGACTTATATTTTCTTAAATTATGGGCCAAGGACTATTGACAGAAAAACCCCAAATTCTTCTTACCTCCAAATGGTCAATGGATGGTCATAGGCTCATAGCGACACAAGAACTTAATTAAACTAGAAAGCCTGTACTGACCGGACCATGTTTAAGTTTAATTTTACCGGAACAGGATCTTATATATTGTATAAAAAAAAATGATAAGTGTTATCTGCAGTTTTACTATCGCTTGAATAAAATAAATATGGGGTGTGTTTGAATGAGCATGGAATAAGGAATAAGAATAAGAAATTTCGGTATGCGTGCTTATTCTTATTCTTGTGCAACCCAAATAACACAAGAATAAGGAATTTGAGCCCTTATTCCTATACTAACAAAACCATGATATAAGAATAAGGAATTTGGATAAGCACGCATACCGAAATTCTTTATTCTTATTCCTTATTCCATGCTCATCCAAACACACCCATGGTGAATATACAAATGATCAAAGTGAACATATACAAAAAAAGTAACTTTTGTCATCTCTTATTCAAATTTTTATATGCATATTCAGCTTATTTTTATTGTACTTATTTATTTCTATATGTTTATACTTTGATAATTTATATGTTCACCTTGTCTAATTTATATTTTCAGTTTGTTCAAGCGATGATAAAATTGCAGATGACTGTAATCAATTTCTTATTTTATGCTGTCCCCAAATTTTGGATGCCACAGTTGTCACAAATCGCGAGCCCTCCGATCAAAATTTGATAAGCGATTTAGATCACTCTCCACTTTATTCTGCCTCGATGTAAAAAGAGAAAAGGAAAGAATAAGAAAAAAAAAACTTTCGCTATCTCTTTTGCTCTTCGGCTCTCCACCTTCCTGTCGAGTGCTCCTCTCCCTCCTAGTTGCTCAAGGTCTCCTCTCTTTGGTTCTCTCCCTCCCGTCGGTCAAGTTGTCCTCTCTGTCACGTCTCGCGACATCTCCTCTCCGATTCTCCTTCCTCGTCGCTCGACTTGTCCCCACCTCTTGTGATTCAAACCATACATCTCACCTCTAACATTGACACACACATATACCTTGTTCTCTCTAAATCCAATTATTGATGACGAGATGTGATTTATTTTTTTTTCTGAAAGCAATACAATTTAATTTTGTCTTTCTATGCTTTCTGCTATCAAATCACTACATATAACTTATAGTTAATTTTTTCTTGCGTTTTTTTTTTCTTACCCTTGAGTATTAGGGTCTAATTTAGCAATTACACATGAAGGTACGGTCAATTTTTAAATTCTTGAGTGGCCTATATGTGTTGATAGAGAGAATAGATCGAGTAACGGAAAAGAGAGGAGAGCTCGAGTGATGGGAGGGAGGGGATGAGGGCTCGACGGAGTGGGTTTCAATGGGTGCCGTGGGTGGGTTTCCCATGGGAGGGATGAGGGCTCGACGGAGTGGGAGGGATCCAAGAGGAAAAAGTTTTTTTTTTTAAACTGATACATTAAATTAAAATGAAGAGCAATCTGGTCCGCTTATCAAATTCTGATCTGATGGCTCAGGATTTGTGACAACTGTGACATCCAAAATTTGAAGGCATCGGAACCGTGCTCAAAATGAGCTGGACATGCTACACGTGACTGAGCATGTTTGGATAGATGAGAAATATCGCTAATTTCAAAAATTGAATTTGTTTTTGTTAATCTGTCTATAGCTGTCAGAATAACATTAATTAATATTAACTAAGCAACATCCTCGCTGTATTAGACGATAATCCAGATATATTTTCAGCAAAAAAAATTACGCACGCTGCTGACACGAAATTCTAGTTTCACGACTGCTCTAAGAATATGTTCATTTTACCTCTTCTGGTATCGCTGCCGCAAATCACAATTGAAAATGAAAAAATCCCAACTAAAATTGAGCAAATCACAAGTAAATTGAAGAAAACACAACCGAAATGGAACAATTTATCCACTTTGGAGAAAAAGAAGGAGAACATTAACTGTCACCATAAAACTCGACTGGCAAAGAGAGTAACGAGAAGTCACGAGTTAGATCTGGCGGAGAAAGACATGAGTTGGATCTGGCGGAGAGTCGAAAGTCGATTTGATAAAGAAGAGTAGCAAAGAGAGTTACGAGAAGGGAGGATCGAGCGGAGAGAGTTCGCCAGGCGTAGAGACGGCGTTTTCTTTTTTTTTATTTTTTTAAGGGAAGTCAGGGACTCGGGCAGGGAGGGGATCCACATCCTCTACAGTCGAGGAGCTTGACTATGGAACTGCATCTGGATGGCCATCCATGGATGGTTTTCGATCTCAGCCGTCTGATTTAATCTCAATGGCTATAGATGCCCCGTGCATGATACCAAGATTGATAGGACCGAAAAAATCTAACCGTTAAGATTAAATCGGATGGTTCGGATCAAAAGACGTCCACTGGATGGTTGTATTCAGAGGATGCACCTTGGCTTGACTATACCGTGGCCAAGATGGTTTTTTTAAGGAAAAATTAGTTTTATGCCACTAAAAATACTGTTAATTTGGAAAATAACACCCTTAAAGTGCTAATTATATTTATGCCATTGTAAAATTGTTACAATTAGGTTTATGCCACTATTTTCATAAAAAACATACAAAATTCTATAAATGCCATCATCATTCTAGTCATTTTTTTAATAATGACCAAATTATCCTCATGAAACTAAACCCTAAAAAAGAAATAAATTTGACGGCGGCGACCTTAAAGTGCTAATTTCTTCTCCCTGGCTATTAGATTCTAAGTTTATTGTCTATTCATTCCATTAGTTTTAACGAACTACGAAAGGTACTACTCCTACAGGTTTATGTGAAGAATGAAGTTCATTAGTTTTTTTTCTCCTTCGCAATATATTTTTTTCCGGTGACTTACACAAACATATTATTGAATTTCATTACTCTCATGCACTATAATCGAAGGAAGTGCCATCGCCAAATGGATATCCTAATTTTTTTAACCTGATAAAAATCAGCACTAAATAAATTAATTTGCAAATAAATATTGAAAATTAAATCCCTTTTCTTGGAAAATGAGATTTAATGAATAATTTTTTTATTTTACATGGAATAAAACTATATATTTTTTATTTGCGATGGCGTTATACTAATTATATCATTTATGATGGCATATTTCTAATTATATTATTTTGCAATGGTACATTCAAAAGGGCAGAATTGTCATACCAATTGTTCGATGGTATAAAACAAATTTTTATTATTTTGTAGTGGCATAAAAATAATTTGTCGTTTAGTGATGGCATATCGCTAATTTTAAATATTTCCAGTGACATAAATCTAAATCACCCTTTTTTAAATATTTAAAAATTTTAAAATTCAAATATTAAATTTAAATCGTTGATTTGTTCAAATACGGACGGTGCATTTTTATATAAGTTTTATAAAATTAAAAGTCGATTTGATACTTTATTAAATGATCAAATTATGAACGTATTAGAATTAATCAGTGATAGTTAACCATATTCGTTAATTTGTTATCCATTTGATCTAGTATCAAAACAAGCCCAAATTTTATAAAATTTATATAAAAATGCAACGTCCGTAAAATTAATTTTTACGAAATTAATGATTTAAATTTAACATTTGAATTTTAAAATTTTTAACAATTGTTTGGCTGGACGGTACAGTTAAGACATTCGACTGTAGAGGATGTGAATTCGGCAGGGAGGGGCAGGTAGTGTTTACCAAAAACCCGCCGGGTCAAACCCGCCCCGCCCCAAACCCGCCCCATGGACCGGACCGCCCCGGACCGTCCATGGACCGTGATGGGTCGAAGGGTTAGATCGGGGCGGGTCTACGGCGGGTTTGGGCCGCCCTTTCTAAAAAAACCCGCGTTAACCCGCCCCGTCTTAACCCGTGGACCGGACCGCCCCGCCCCGTCAACCCGTCTTAAACCCGTGCAATGTTATTATTTTATTTTATAACTCCGCCTATGTTATTATTTTATAAAATAATTTAATAGCATAGCCGGTCCCAAATCCGAGAAAAAGAGAAATGTAACTTTATATAATTATATTCAATTTTTTTCATTTAAGAAAATAAAATAAAAACGTAAAAGTGAAATATAAAAATAATTTACGAAAAATAAAAAAACAGAAAACAATATTGATAAAAAGGAAAAAGTATTGAAAAAAAAACAGAAAAGAGAAAAAAACAAAAAAAATTTATAGTGATTATTATAGTATATAATATATATATAGTTTATATATATACTAACGAAAAATAAAAAAATAATATAGTAATAAAATAAATAAAAACCAGCGGACCGGACCGGACCGTCATAACCCGTGCGGGTTACATGGGGCGGGTTTAAGAAGGGTTAGGGTCAAGATTTCTAGAATGGACCGTCCTAACCCGTCCCGTCTTAACCCGTGGACCGTCCTAACCCGTCCCGTCCTAACCCGTGGACCGTCGCGGGTTGGACCGCCCCGCCCCGCCCCGCCCCGTTTGGTAAACCCTAGGGGCAGGCTAGAGAGAAGCGAATTTTTCATTTTTGTTGCACGCCGTTGGATTAAGAACTAATGGATCGAATGAAAGGTCGGCACTCTACCAACCGTTGGCAGAGGATACGATTCCACCATTCCTACCCGAATCCCCTTTCCGTGTATTAAGAAAAAAGAAAAACAATGACCATGTCTTCGTTTTTGTCTCTAATTCCCGCCAAAAGCTCCGTCTGAGTAAAAAATTAACTCTCTCTTTCGCGCAGTCTCAATACAGGTCTCCGCAGGGAAACTGCTTAGTACTGAGATTTCGTCAACTGATAGATAACTCAACTCACCTATTTGCATTCTCCTTTCCGTCAGGAAAATTGCTCAGGTTTGTTTTGTAAATATATCATCAATTTCATGAGAAGGGTCTACAATTAAGGGAGAGACAGAGATGCTTTATACTCGTACTATTCTTAATGCTCAGGCTTTGCCCCTACTGGCTTGTGCTTGTACCCATGCTGCACCTTCATGTTATTCTTTTCAATTGATGATTTCATCATCTTCACATGACCATATGCTACCTTAGATGCTGGTGGGTTGCCTGTACAGCTCCTATTGGCCTGTACCAGTACCAATTACTATTGTAGAACTTTCTTCAATTGTGATTTCAATTCTCCTTGCATCATCTTCTTTTACTGCATTTGCCCACTTAAGTCTTAGAAGCGAGCTAAGGGTTTTATTCCAAAACTATTTATATCAATTTCAATTTATATGTTGGACGCTTGATTGGTTAGGGTCTGTAACTTATCCCAATCCAAAACTAAATGTCATGATATTTTTAGATATAAATTGAAAGAAACTAAAGAACAACATAAAATATCTAAATAATGAATAATAGAACCTAACAATGAAAAATTAAATTAATAGTAGAAGACCTAGTTCAACAGTACAAAATAAAGTAATTAGAAATGATACTAAGCATATAGCTATTTCAAAGAGACTACGTTCCAGATCAGGAAAGAAAATCAGAAAATTTGAAGGATAGAAAGAGCCAAGGAGAAACAATAAGAGATAGATAGAAAGAGAGAGAGAGAGATATTGGTAAATCCCGCTTCAGAAAGAAATAAATACAATCATCAACCTTGTGAAAAGCTTCATCTTGTGTTCCTCCTCCAATGCCTTTAAATCGGCCTCCATCTATCCACCTTGTAATCCTGCTAGCATGGTACCGCCGAGGCGCCGACCTATTAGCTCTGATCTCCAATTCAGTCCGAAAGATCTGTCGAGGGTTTTAAGGTGCTGCCGAATCGGCGGAGAAGAAGAGATGGAGCGTCCGGAGGAGGAGGTGGGGCTCAATTGAGGAAGGAAAGAAATTAAGAAATAGATTAAACGGATCAGATCGTTAATAGATCAGCGAAAAACATTGGACGGTTCAGATGCAATTTCGTAAACGGTGAGATTGGCGTGAGCGGAGAAAATATTGGTCAAAGATATCGGCGCCACGGCAATTAATATATACAATTAATATATACTAGGTGATGGTGGAAAAACGCGGCTTTGCTGCGCCTTAGCGAATTTTTTGTATTTCAATTTTAATACCCACTAATAATTTATCATTAATTCTAAATTGTGTGTGACATACAAAAATGTTCCATAATTTTATTCTTTTGCTTGAACCACAGCGTAGTAAACAATACATGATTTATAAATATAGCAGTCAAACTAATATCACGGTCATTAATTCTGCAACTAAACAATGTACATAGAAGTGTAAAATGAAGTACAAAATGTCTCAATTGACAATGCCACCAAAAGAATATATTTTACTTCAAACACAAACCAACCCATAGTAGCATAGTTCCTAAAAATCTGCCGCAATTTCATCCTGAGAAACTTGCGAGCCAAAGGACAATCTTGATATTTATGAAATTAACAACGCAAATGAATAATTCTCAATGTTAAATACATAAACCAAGAGCATCTAATAATTTGCCACAACTCACAATCACTCGCTGATGAACTAATTAAGATCTCATTTTTCTAATGTAAATGAGAGTAGAAATAACATGAAACAGGAATACACAAAGAAAAACTGAAAAAAAAAGATTATACCAAAATACTTAGATATTAACAATAGGATCTCTCTTCTCAGGGAAGTAATTAAAGCAATTAAGTGACCTTTCCAGCGAAATTAGTTGCTACAATTGGAGTTGACCCCAATGCACCTGTTGAACCAAAAGTAAAATTGTTGAAGAGGCAAAATGGTTTCTTTAGATCAGAACATCAAAGTCTGAATTTGAATTTTTTTTATTTGCATAACAATAAGAAATTTGTTAATCTGAGATAAGATAATCAATTGTAGAATTCACTATCTGATGAGGATTTCCATTTAACATTGAAACTTGATAATTTCAATTGATCCATAAATGAAGTCAAATAATTTATCCTTTCATTAAGTTTCATATATTGATAAAAAATCAAGAAAGAGCACTTCAGTTCCTACCAGACCAAATCCTGTGTAAATAAAAATAACACGGATGAAATAGTAAAAGAAAAAAGCGTCATTAAGTTTAATCTTAATTTCATGTCTTTCTTTGGTCCAAGCGTTGTAGTAAGATTTAGCGGTTCAAGAGAGCCAAATCTTGAAGCAAGCATAGTCCTAGTTCTGACTACTTCACTAAAGCGTACCAGTATAGATCAGTGCAACAATAGTTGAGGTTCAAACGATGACATAGAAAATCTACCAGCTTGATTAATTTTGAAAAATAGAAACACTCAGAAAAAAAGAATTTTAATTTTATCTATGTAACTAACGTAATAAGGATTGGTTGATACAAAAACAGCATTGATTTCCTCAAAACTTGTACCCATCTTTATTTTATCTTTTTCATGACAATATTTATGTTTGATTGATTTTATAGTTTAATGCTAAGAAAATTAAATACAAAACACCAAAAATAAGATAAAATCGAGAATAACAGGAACAAAAAGGCATAAAGAAAATGAACATTACCAGAAAATGAGTTTCCTCATGTTGAACCGTTACTTGGAACTTCTCCCCTAAAATCTGTCTGGCTTGGTGCCGCATAATACCACCGAGGCATTCATCGACGACAGTCGCCTACTCCACCTCTGTACCTCACCTCATTGTGTGACAAAACAACCACATCTTCTAACAATTCTACATCATCATCCTTGTCAGTGTTATCAACTACACCAATACCAGTATAATTTGAGACATCTTTTTTTGTCCTTATGATGATAATCGTGAACTCGGATGATGTTGTAGTCCCATTACTATTTCAGATATAGACATTTATCGAATCAAGAGCCTCAGATGGTGAAATCTTCTTTGTTCCTTTTCCTTGCCTTATACTAAAGTTATTGGTACATGTGCTAGCAGGGGTAGCACTGGTTGTAGCATATGTTCTTGCTGATAACATTAACAACAAAATAGCTAAACATTGTTGAAATAAATCATATCAAAATAAAAACATAAAAAATTTTGCTGGCAGTGGTCTCTCTATATTTTGAAACAGTAAACTTAAAGAAGCATTCTATATATTAAATCAATTTTTGTTTATTGTTGCACTTAGTCACCTATGAAGGAAGTAAAAAAAATTTCTAATCAAAATTTGAGACCAATAGAAATGACAAATAACATTACAGCCTTGTATTGTAAAACGGTGTGTAGAACACTTAAGTTGAGACCCAAAGAGAAGAAGGCAACACAATTAGATGGCACATGCCAGAGACCCTGAGAGAGCATCAAATTAAAATTCAACTTGACAATTGAATCTTCTGTATATTTTTTAGAGCATTTCATCTGTTAAAACCCTGTACCAGTACATTCCTCTATTATTAATGAACTCTTTCTTTTTGGCATTGAAACCCTAAACTTTTCTGGTTTCTTTTGAACAGTATCATAAAAAAGGTTATACTACTAACCATGACTATTTCATCATCAATATATAAATAATATTTGGTTTAAATAAAAACTCGTTTTGCTATTCAATTTTTGACCCTGCATAAAATATTGTCTCAAACTTTACATCATTACCATTTTTCCAAATTCAAAATATAAAGCTGGTAAAAAGCTCTCACATCTTTAATTCCCAAAGTTGCCCGGTCCGCATCATCCTACATTACACCAGAATAATATCAGATATAAAAAAAAAAAAAAAATCAAAGATGGTTCTTCTTTAATACTCCTATAATAGAATAATCAGTTTTAATTTATGTGCTACGATCCATATCTTAAATAATCCACCCTTGACCACGATTTTCTGTCATTCTAGGGGTATGTTGGTGAGAGTGTTCAGTTGGAACTTGAAGACAATAGGTGGTTGACTCGTGTCAATTTCTATCTTCGCAAAAAACTCGTGGAAGTAAGATGAGAATTTTCAAATTAACCTCAAGTATGCTTAATAAGTTCAAGAATTAAAAAACTGGCATGCCCAACTCTTACAAATAATGATAAACCAAAGCATAATAATAACTTATCTAATAAAGAAAATTGAAAATACCTCTATTTTTTATCCTAATTAAGCCAGCTGTTATACCAGAGGAATGGAATTGTTCCATTTTGTTTGGTTCCTACACCATGTGCCATCCCTACCTACCTCCTCTTGGCTGGCCCTATTATGGGCTTTATGGGTATTTTACTCCTAAATGGACTTTAATTCATCTAATTAAATCCACTTTTTAATGCTCTATGTTTGGGCTATAAATTTGCTATATACAAATTAGCCCAATAATTCAATATAACAATTTATATTAAATTAAGTTGAACCAAAATAATTATTAACTATTTAATAATTATTCTAGGATTAGCCTATGCTATTATTTATTTCTATATGACCCGTTTGACTTAATTAATTAGTACGTTCTATAACGGTACATAATTAATTAATCAATTCGTCATATTATCCGCAATTTTCACTGTTGCGAATAAATAAATAAATAAAGCACTGTCTTGGTCAAAACTCTATTTGTGTGACCCTTTGAGGATTTATACTATGTTGGACATGGAATTAAATCGTTATTTAATTCCAATAATCATAAGCGGTATCTAGCAACACGTTATGATTCCCAATTCGCATAAATAGTGTACTGCTACAGTATTTAAATCCTGCATAAGAGAATAAAAGTATTTTTCTATTTTGATTCTTATGTCACACGATATCATCGTATAATCCAAGATAGGAATGTGTCATTCTTGCAGATTATACGTATCTTGATCTAGAGTTGATCGCTTAGTTGCGCGCATACGATCCAACTCCATCAAGGAGCCCAAACAGATATCGTCACTAACTAAGTGAATTAATGAGGGACATACGGTTTTTCTTGATGATTAGCTTTTCCCCACACAATTCAAGAGAACATAAATAAAGTCCGTATAGCAGCCCTTATCGGGAATCAGCGGTAGACAATATTTATTGAACCTATCCTCATGTGGAAAAGATAAACATCTCAAACTTAGAACCAAAATCATAACGAAATAAATAATGACACATAACACAATCCATATATTTATTTCGTTGGGTCAAGTCCTGTACTATGTTCCATAATATATACATATGCAATTAAGTTGGTAACTCTTTACCTATGATTTGTAGAACTTAATCATCACTTAACTTGCATACTAATCTTATATGATAATTAATGTTCTTTGTTAATTATCAAGATTATGGACCGTTTAGATTTATTATTGTCATTCTAAAGAATGATCCACAGAGATCTACAATTCAGATCCTCAACCTGAATTATCTGTCAATAATAAATCTAGGAACAGATGATAAAATATCATCCAAAACATAAACTAACAATTAAGTCATTAAATTATTGACTTCTAGGACATAACTCTAACAAATGGATGGTCGAAGCTATCTGAGGCGCGTGCGATGGATTTTCAGTTAGGTTTGGGGCCGTTTGGATCGCTTAGGAATTTGGGGAATTTCCAATTCCTAGGCATAAATTTATTATAAACAATCCAAACTCTTCACAAATTGCACACTTCCCAATAAATTTATGTCTAGGAATTAGAAATTCCCCAAATTCCTAAGCGATCCAAACGACCCCGAAGAGTTTAAGTCAAGACATTGGGATAAACTTTTTCATGTAAGGCGAAGCTCATAACACCTTCTTTCAATGTATCTTTTTCCAAGTACGATGAGAAAGAATAAAACAGATCTTTGAGGAAAAAAAACTACTATACGAAGAAGTTCACCAATAAATTCACTATTGTTATCGGTAAGCGCATCTAGCTTCGAAGGTAGGAAAGCCAAAGCACAGAAATTCCACTCCGTTCTGGGTACCGAACTACCTGATATAAAACTCGTACCAGAAAAAAGAGAAAGAAGACAACAATACCGCTCTAACATTTAAATATATTAACTTTAATATTTAAAATATTAATTTCAACAATTATCATACATGAAGTGTGAGGGAGGGGAGAGGGGGAGTCGTATCCTCTGGATGGTTTAACAAAACCATCCACTGGACGTCTAGCGATCTCAACCGTCGGATCTAAACGGACGGTAAGATCTCAGAATCTATCGAAAAAATTTAAAAAAAAAAGAAAAACGCAGGTCGTATACGGTTTCGTATAATCGTATCCTCTTTCTCTTTCTCCTACCAGTGAGCGAGAGAAGGCGATCGAGAGACAAGGCGATCGTCGAGCTAACCTAGTTCTCTCGCACAAAAAAAGACAACAAAAACCTAACTTTCGCGAGAGGATTCGGTTTCCTCCGCAAATTTACTTCCTATACAAAACGATTAGTCTTGAATCGGCGGAGAATCGAGGGGAAGAAAAATCGTTGAAAATCTCAGAAATGCATATTGACACCGATACCCCTCTCTTGGCGCGAGATTTCTGCTTGGAGCGCGATCCTTTTCAGCGAGATTTTCATAGTTGACACCGATATCTCTTTAAAACACCACATCGCCACCTCTCCTCTCCATCGGCTGAGCAAACCAAATATGAGATTACCCTAGCTTTGTTTCTGTTTCTTTCTTCAGGATCTATATTTCTAATTTTGGTTTTGATCGATTAATTTTTATTAACTTAGGACGTTGTAGGCTCAGAACAACTTCAACTGGTTCCGATTTCATGAATTTCGTCTAATATAGGTACATACTGTACTTAATCTATTTTACCAATTTCTTCTCCAGATTTTGTCAATTTCTTTTGTTCTAAATAGTTCTAGTTCTGGTGTTTGATAGTTCAAATTCTGGTGTTCTAAATAGTTCTAGTTCTCTAATAGAATCACAAATTGCTGATTCATGTAGCACATTAAATTAACACATTTTAGATTAACACATAGATATTCATGTTCCGGTCACTTCAAAATTAGGCAGCAACTTAAGACTTTGATTTCAGTTGTTAGTAATAGAATGTTGAAAAACCATGTTGATCAAAGTCTTGTTGTTTCCAGTTTGTGTGAAATAACATGGTGTACCAGCAAAGAAATTGGAAGTTCAATTGTTCTGAGAAATATTTTTTATTCTTTACTGGTCTATGCTTTGATATTGTCTATGATTAATTGTTGTTGCTGTGTGGTGTGAAGTAGAACTTGGTAACAACCGGTACTTTCCTATTTTCACTTACTGGTATAGTTCCATAGTCCAAGGACTCCTCTGTCAATATTTCTTGGTTTCAGGGACCTTTGTGTAAAATCGTTTGAAATGATAGAGAAAACGATAAGAAAAAACATTTGCTCCTGCCTCCTTTAACTTTGCATCGGTGATATGCTTGACATAATTAAGAACTTACTATTTTCCTTAGCAGTACAAAACATTATGATTTCATTAGAAATATTTAAAATCATATGGGCCTTAAGTAATATTTGACGATTGTTCAAGCTTGGTCCATTTCATTTTTCTTGATCAAGATTATAACTTAATAATTTTTTTAACAAATGTGTACTATATACTAAGGTTCTGATTTTGATTCCTAGGTACTGAAAGAGAAGGCTGGGATGAATCAATGCGTGGAGTTAAATTTTGAATTTGCTTGGATGTTGTTTTTTTCTTTTTCCTATTATTTTCTGGCTTTGTTTTATGAGTATGTTGTAGTTTCTTTTCTGCAATAAAGAAATAAGATATAGACTATTGGAATTGGGGCTGATTACTGGTACAGATGGTGGGTTTGATTGAGAAAAGAATGCTACTGGTACAGATTTTGTTGTTGGTTTTATATATTTATTAATGTTGGGGTTGGGGCCGATTACTGGTACAGATGGTGTACAATGCTAGGAATTTCGCATGTTTGCTTTCTGATGGTATGCATGGTACATGTACAAACGTTGCTTAGGTACTGGGTGCTAGGTACATGAAAACAGCATTCAATTTACATGATGATGTGTTTTATTACATGGGTACCAACTACATGCACCAATGTCATTACATGACAACAATAAACATTAAACAGTATGATGTTGAGCTTGGAATTACATTTGGTTGATTGGTCATTGTGGAGTGTAAAATGTGAGACCTGTACACAATTACGGTCTTGACAAACTTCTATATCACTAACCATCAAAATAAAAGCTTTGAACTGAATATATCAATATCAGAAAGTTCATTTCAGAATTCTAACAGAAAAAGCAAATAAATGGTTTGTATACACATTTAGTTAGTCAATCCCGCGATAATATTCTTCAAAATAAATTTTAAATCCCGACAAAGGTCATCATCTCTAATTGCTTCTTGACGCCGTCTCGATTGCTTTGGGCCATAAGATTCTCGACATTGAACTTTGTCACACCACTCACGAAAATAACTACCTTCAACGCAATTGCATGCATAAAATTCTTGACCCGGATTACATGTTGATCTAGATACTGCCACATCACACGGGAATTTACATTTTTCACAAATGTACGACACCTTCTTTGGTGAGGAACAGCTTCCCTCATCCCTTGCTTTCATTTCTCAATCAAATAATAAACCTAAAGGAAAAAAAATTACGTTCTCACTTGTCAGCAATTTAACCTTACAAATGAAATTATAATTTCCATTAGAAATCCAAAATATTACAATACCAATAAGTATTATAATAGCAACAGATATTATATTAGCAACAAATATTATAATACTGCTAAAAGGCACTCTATAAAGGATAAAAGTGATTAAATTTTACTGATGAAAAGAGAACAATTTTCAGCTGCTGTGCCAGTATAAAAGCTTGTTCAAAACTTAAAATATGTGATATCACCTGTTGATATCACCTATTCATATCACATATCACTATTGATATCACCTTGCCAGTATAAAAGGTTATTAAAAATTTGAAATAATGCCAACTCAGATATGTGATATTCATATCACATATCACTAATAACAGTGAATCCCTAACTTACACGAAAATCACCACAAATCTTTACTTTGCTTTGAAGTCCATGAAAACTAGTTAAATACTACTACATCCAAAAAGGTAACTGATCTTTAGGAGGAATCAAACTACATATATAAAGCTTATTGCTGTAATTCGGATATTTTTTTTAATTAACTTAAAATAAGCACAATTAAAATTACACACCACATGATAACTTGAATGTAAACAAGTTTACTATACGATCTATTTAACTGAGAAATAATTGTCACTTGCGTAACAGAAAATAAGTACAATTAAAATGAGAGGTGTATCTGTGCTCGATTGAGGATAGGGGAAATCAAGAGGTACTTCGAGAGGCGGAGGCAGTGGTGCTTCGAGAGGCGATCGAGAGGAGATCAAGGCGGAGCCAGAGCGAGCAAGGGTACGGATCGAAAATGGAGAGACAAAATCTAGGTTTTCTCTCTAAAAGCTCACTGGCAGAGGGAAAAAGAGAAGGGATACGCAGAGGGGAAGAGAATACGCAGCGTATACTCTAATTTTTCTTTTTTTTTTAAATTTTTTAGACGAATTTCAGATCCAGCCGTTGATTTAAATCGGAGGGCTCAGGTGGCGAGACGTCCACTGGATGGTTTTTTTTTTTTTTTTTTTGAAACTTCACTGGATGGTTTTTATTAACCATCCAGAGGATACGACTCCGGGGAGTGCCTACCTCTGATCCGAGCCGTTCGATCTAATCTCGACGGTTAAAATTTTTCGGGCCTTAGGTTACATGCACGGGGCTCCCTTAACCGTTAAGATTACATCTAACCCTTAACCGTTAAGATTACATCTAACGGTTCAGATCAGAAGTGAGCAGAGTGCTCACCTTAAAATGTAGGCAGAGGATGTGATTCCCTCCGGGGAGAGGGGGGCGGACAACGTACGCAGTAGGAGGAAGAGGGGGTGGAGAATAGCGTACGCAGGAGGAGGAAGAGGCAGTGTTGGATTTATAGAAAAAGAAAACGCGTAGGGGATGATTTCCAAAAATAGAAAGAGATGATTGGGGACGACAGGATGATGGATCGTTATCATTCCCGATTCCTACCACCTCCTCCCTCCACGGCTCCACCCTTTTTTCTCTCACGCAAAAACCCTAGCTCGCTGCGGAGCCGCCGTTATCCCCTCCTTCCTCCGCCCTTTTTCTCTCGAATTGTACCACACGTTTCCTTGAAAACCGTGATAATTCTACTAGACGAATTAAGGAGGTCAAGGAATCAGGTCCGATTCATCCGGCAACAGCATGCTGCTGGTAGGTGTTTTACTGATTTCGTCTACATTTCTCTTCGTATTTTAGGCTTAATATTTCACTTTCCGTGATTGGGAATCCTGGATCTATTCGCACTCCCTCTTTACTAAATTTGAAGAACTGCAAGTGCCTATAGTGGGTAGGTCGAACTTTAGGTATGATTGTAGCGTTTTAGCGGCACCCTCTGTATTTAAGTTCCTTTCAGGAAGGATTTCTGTACGTGTTTACCTTCTCCGTTTCAACTGGTTATTTAATAATCCTCTTAAAATATCTTTACACCACATGAAAACGAAAGAAAATGAGCTACCCAAAAATGAGGGACTTCCATTTTTTGGGAAATTGCTCAGCACATGCCCACATTACTCATTCACTCCCATTTTCTTTTCATAATGACCAAAAGCCCTCTCCTCTAACACCTTAATTTATCAGACATATTGCTGGAGTGGAGGTTATTTTAATCATTTTAAAAAAGAATGGGAGTGAATGTGTAAGTGGGGCGTGTCCTGAGCAATTCCCCCATTTTTGCTATATGGCGTGACAAATACTGCCAATGCCTTTAGAAGAAGACATTAATTGGATATTGTATCAGATGCTATTATGAACCTTAATATCTCCTAAACAATGGTCCCCTGAATAATACAAAACATGCAAATCTATCCCTTGCTTTTCCACTGTGTATCTTGTGAAATGGGGAGGAAGAAGGGATAATGTTAGGCTCTAAGAAATTAGTCGTGAAGTCGCCAGGAGGTGTTTTCTTCTTTTGCTTGGTATGTATGACAATTGACTGACAATTTAGCTTGGCAACATCAATACCTTGAATCTTGTGCTTCCTGGATTTTGAGCTAATTTAAAAGAAAATTCATTCCAGACGGCAAAGCTGCTAATGAGGAAGGCTGGTCATGCGGACTTCATCGCATTGGGACATGTGCCAATTGAAATACAGTATCAGCTGGTTAGTTGCATGCTCACTTAATGATACGATACCACAATAACTGTACTTTTATATGGATGATATGGCATTAAAGCACTTTAAAAACAGAAACAAAAAAATTTCCTTGATAGCAACTGTCAAGATTTCGAAATAAAAAAACAGAAACAAAAAAAAAACAACAATGAAAAAAAATGAAACAGATTTGGTGCAACTTGTTTTCTTTAGCACCATTACTTTTGTTACCAGTGTCAAGTTGTGGCAGGCACACTGATTTAAACAAAATGAAAATTTAAATGGAACAAGAAAAGATCTGTTTCTTTCAAGAGCTCTACTTGTGGGAAGTTATATTATACTTTCATATTATGAGCATTAACAATTCCAGGATACAAAGAAGATAGGTTTGCTATTATACAATGAACCACATAAGGAGTCCACTTTCTTCGAACTCTTGCCTGTTAATACTTACAAGAGGCCAAGAGGTATCTATTTGTTATTTGCATATATTCTGATTTCTATAAAGAAGGATAACAGTATTCCTACTTCCAAATGTATAGCAAAAGCAATACCTGATTTATGAATGTTAGCTGAATGCATGCTATATATAAGATGCTAGATCTCAATACAAAAGGGATCTGACAGTCTACATCTACATGCACTCAGCCAATATTTCGAAACATGAGGCTGAGGATTCTAGGTATAGTTTTGTATTCTATCAAGAGTAGGGATGTTGTTATTATCCTTTACAAATCACAGGACACGATCAAAGAGTTTTTTGTCCTCACAGGCCCATATCAGCTCAGCGTCCTCCTCTCTGTCTACCTTCTTTTAGTTCTTTTTTTTTTAAAAAAAATGAAACAAGAACGACACCTGATTGCTTTCTTTTCTGTAATTCATACTGGTAGTTGCTGTTTGCACGACAAACTCCAATTGTTGAGCCGGATACTGGTATGAGTAGAGTTTACCAATCACTCCTTGTGAGCACTGTTGACTATCTTATTTATGTGTATGATCCTCTCCTAATTTTAGGTAATATTATTGAATGGTGGCAGCCAACATCTGGTGCTGATTACTTATTGATCTTCTATGAGGAAATTTGTTGTTCTTATATATGGTACTTCTTTTGTCAGTACTCATGTTCTGTTGTTTTAATTTATATTGATTCAATTGTGTTTTCCTCTGTGGATACTCAGAGGTTAGTATGGACGTCCACAAATTAGTATTGCTCATTGTTTTGCATGAAGTTGGTATGAAATGTTATACACCACTTTTGTCTTGCAGGGGTATGATTAGTCGAATGCAGAGAGATTGGCATTTGAATAATCATGAAGGTACTTCTCAATATGTATATTTCGTACCGCAGAAAACTTTCTGGTGCTGTACCCAACTTGTTCTGAACCAAAAGAAATCTTTCGAGATTATTTCTTAGCTGTTAGAACTATGCTTATAATTAAGTTCTGTCAAAACAAAAGTGAAGCAAATCGGAGAAGCAATGCAGTTCTTTCTGTTTCCCTGTCTTGTGTTGTGGACTTTTGAGCCTTTTGGAATTCTGTAATCAAATGATATTTCAAAAACAAAATATTTCACCTCTGATACCTTCATTTACTAGCATTTTGATGTGGTTTTGTATAAGTTGTAGATGTAACTTCTCCGATAGGTCCACTTTATCCTGGGAGTAGTGACCTGAGGGAGCTTCCATCTGTTGATCTTTCCGGTCTTCCTCTACTTTTGAAGGTTTGTTTGTAATTACGTTGGATTATTCTTTATACTATTTGCCTTCTCTTGCTCTCATGTTATTTATAGTATTTCTTTTCTGGTTGTAGTAAATAACTAAATACGACCAAACGACCTACTGCATCTGCATGAATAAGTGTTGCTACCGATGCTAGGCACAGATAGCCAGTTGGCCCCATAGACAATTTTAACGGATTTACATGATAACTACTTCACATTAACTAATCCTGATATCCAAAGCGTTATCTTGATTTTTATTCAATTTTGACTACCACCCATGCATGGTTAGAACTCAAAATGTACAATTGGGATCATTCTCACACACAAACTATCCCGAAAGCAATGAACTTATTTTTTTTTATATGAACCTTGTATGATAACTCTGTTGAGTGTTGATCGCTAGGCATGAACTGTGTTTTTTGTTCATTATAAATTTTCAGATAATTTTAGGGTGCAAATTTTCAGATCAAAGGCACATAGCTAAATTACTAGAACAAGATGTAAGTTTGATCGCCCACTTTGTTGTTTTCTAGGCAGACTTTATCTTTCCTCTTTCCCCTTCCAAGTATTTTCTTCCTTTTTTTTATATTAGGAAGCTATACTATATGTTATTTATTAGTGAAAAATTGGTGCAGAATGAATTTGTCCCTAAGCTGATGGCTCTATTTCAAAGTTGTGAAGACTCAAACAACATTGATGGCCTCCACATGATTTATCGATTGGTCCGGGGTATTAGTACGTATTTTCCTCTATTTTTTTTAACTTACTCTTGTTTGTAGTTTTTCTTTTTAGGCATTGCTTGATTTTTTATAACATCATAAGGCTTCCTGGAAAACAGTAACTAAGTACATACTGTATTCACCAAAGTACATGATGGATTTCTCTGGTTGATTTGGCAGTCTTACTGAGCGATATTGGAGTGTATGATCGACTGTTCACTGGAAAATTTTTAATGGGTGTTGTTGGTGCTCTTGAATGTATGTTCCTTTTTTACTCTTTTGTATTTTTGCACACAAGCCAACACACTCAATCTTGGTGGGGGGGGGGGGTAGTGGCATACATAAAGTGCTATGATAGTGACTCTTGAATGTATGTTGCTACCTCTGGGGAATTGCTCAAGGCACTCCCAAGTTACTCAATCACTCACTTTTTTTTGAAAATGACCAAAAAACTTTTCTATTTTATTTTGTTTTTCTCATACTTTAGCACTTGAAGTGGAGGGTAGTTTGGTAAAATAGGGAGTGAATGAGTAATTAGGCGTGTCCTGAGCAATTCCCCTACCTCTGTAACAGATCTGCAGTCCATAATTTTTTGTTGCATTGGAAATATAATGTTGATACATTTCCTTGGAACAGACAACCCTGAGGAACCTAAGGCTCAGATTCACCGCAGTCTTGTTGAAATGGCTGTGAATGAGCATGTTATTTTCAAAGAGGTAATTTTATTATTAATATTATTATTTTTTGTTTGCTCCTAGTAGGTCAGTGTCATGTTCTAATGTTAATCTTATTTATTCTCTCAGGCACTCCCTGTTAAAGATCATTCACTTTCGAGGAAACTCTATAAGTCATATGGAATTGATTATATCAAGGTTAACAAATCCTTCTCCCATTTTGCTAATATCTTTGGTGATTCCCTTAAATCAGATACTAATTTTGTGCTTATATGGGATTTGCGCAAAACATAGGATGTGATACTGGTGGGAACCTTGGATAAAGTTACAATTGACGGCCTCACTATGTATGTACGGGCCATTAATTTCATGGTGAGAAATAACTATCTCTGTCCAACAATGTTTACTTTGGTCTGATCTTTTGCAGAAAAACCTGACCCTCTTAAGTCATTACTGCTATATATTTTAAAAGTTTTGATCTTTCTTCATATAGCTATTTTGTATGCTGAAAGGCGATTCATGTTTCATGCGAGAGCTGCTTGCTAAGTTGAAATCATATGGCATATCCCCTGATTCGCAGAGAGATCTGGTAAGCCATGATATACGGGGCATGTTGGTTAATACTGCTACTGTTCCTTTCTAATTTGATATGTTTTCTTTTATGTGAGCTTTATTATGTTTTAGACGTTATCTAGTCCTTAGGTCGAAACATAATATGTAACATTATTTGCTATCTTCTCAAAACAATCTGTGTTATTCTCTTTCTTTTGTTTCAGGTTTTGCTCTTATGTGAGCTTTGGTCTTTCTCTGAAGCTATTGGCAGTAAACAAATTTCAGACTTTTGGTGGTACTGTTCCTCTTCTCATAAATAAATGTGTGTGTGTGTGTGTGTGTGTGTGTGTATATATATATATATATATATAGAGAGAGAGAGAGAGAGAGAGAGAGAGAGATTGGCTAATGCTGGAGTCGTTTCTCAAAATCTAAAATTAATACAGTCGATCTGAATCGTTCAAATTGTTCTCCATATTGAAATCTCTTAGGAAACCAAAATTTATATTTTTTCGAATTTTTGCTATATATTATGCTATTTTCAAAAAACACTGTAAAGGAGTATTTCGGACCCTTCAATTTGAAAATAACATAATATATAGCAAAAAAATTTGAAAAAATGTAAAATTTGGTTTTGAAGGATATTTTTATATGGAGAATAACTTGAACGGATTGGATCGATTGTTTGAATTTTAGATTTTTGAGAAACGACTCCAGCATACGGATTTGATCCGTATGCTATAGTATACTTTAGCCAATATATATATTTATAGAAATGCTATGGTGCATCGCGATGCATTAAGGCTTTTGTACATCGCGATCATATTTGTCGATAGTTTTACAAATTGAAAATCTAACTAAACAAATCCAATATATATATTGAAATCTCATTACAAATCAAATTTTATATTTTTTAAAATTATTTTACTATTTTTTTCGATTTTTTTAAAACCTGCCATTTTTGGAATTTCTTTATTATTAATTAGTATCCAAAAAAGGAAAGTTGTAGAAAATTCGAAAAAATAGTAAAAATAATTAAAAAAATATAAAATTTGGTTTGTAATGAGATTCCAATATGTAGATTGGATTAGTTTAATTAGATTTGTCAATTTATAAAATGGTTGACGGATAATGATCGCGATGCACCATAGCATATTTGTCTCTCTCTCTCTCTCTCTCTCTCTCTCTATATATATATATATATATATATATATATATATAAGAGAAAACCTATGTTGCATACTAATGTTAGGAAGCTTTGGTGCACACTAATCCAAACTCTTCTATCTGTTTCGAAATGTCCGATCCAAACCGTCCAATATGATCTCCCTATTGAAATCTCCTTACCGACCAAATTTTTCATTTTTCTGAAATTTTTTACTATTTTTTTGAAATTTTAGAAAATCGTTAATCTAATTTTTTCTGAATCGTTAAAAAGTTGCAGTTTTCAAAAATCCAAAAAAAAATACTTAAAAAATTCGAAAAAATGTAAAATTTGGTCAGCAAGGAGATTTTAAGACGGAGATCATATTGGACGGTTTGAATCGATCATTTTGAAGCGGATCGAAGAGTTTGGATCAGTATGCACCGAAGCTTCCATACATCCATATGCAATTATGCACCATAGGTTTTTCTCATAATATTAATAATAATATTATTGAAGTATTTTTTTGGCTACCAGGGGTATTATTGATGGAGAGACATACAACATCACTGTTACGGTCATGCAGACCATCATCTCCCAGAATGTTTGTTTTCCTCTCTTTTGTGTGTATTTGTGTGATATTTGTGTGATATCAGTGGTTTAACTGTGTGGCGCAGCACTGAATTAAGTTTTTTTTTTTTTTTGTTACTTTCGGCCATATCTTTGTTTGGAAATGTTTAAATATTCTTTGAGCTCTGAAATAAGTATCAATTAAGTACTGTTTGTTGAGCCATTGAAATGTTTTAGTAAAAATGCAAGCTAATAGCTTCTTGAAATGGTACTGTTGTCAAATGAGAATACCTTGATATTTACTCACATTATTTCTAGGATGAGCATCAGATTCGCCGTGTTGTTAAAAACAATCTGTTGAGACTGATTATCGAGATCTTCTGTGAAGTTGGAAGCAGGATCAACGTGTTTCACGATGGCGTTCTGCAGTTACTTGAGTATATAGCTGAGGTATTATGTTCTTTGTATGTTTCTGTAAAAACCACTGCTTCACCTGACCTGATAGAGGCATCCAATTAAATCACTTGAAACGCTTAATTTTTCGACGAGCCCCAGGAAAACCGAATGAGGGTTGACTAATATATGGTCCAATATCCCTTTTAACTCTTGTTTAATAGTGGGATCCAACAAACCCAAGTTGTGCAACTTAGCCCCAGGATAACCTGGCGACCTTATTTAAAATTCATCTTTATTTTGGTCTCGTTTACATTACGGAAGCTAAAATTTACCATTTTTTACCTCAGGAAAGAATTTTTACGGTTTCTTAAGTTACATAGAATCTATCACTTAATTGAACTTCAAATTGACCTTAGAATCTGCCAACTCAATTAAAAAAATAGCACATTCAAGAATATAATTTGAATAATTTTTCTGTTAGGAGAATATGGAAGTTCTTGTGATTCATTTGTGGGAGATGTTCTCTGAGAAGCTTGAGAAGTTCGAAATGTTACCGAGCATTCAAGCTCTTAAAATGAAATACAAGGTTTGTATCGTCCAACTTAACTTGTGTTAACGAGGGTTATTGAAAAAATGGAACCTTGTGATGGTTACATGGATGTATAAATGTCAACTCTTTTCTGGGGAAGTTTCGGTTGTATGTCTAAATAATCTCAGGTATCATATGAAATACCAGCAGTGTCTCTCTTCTATTTATTTCAACTAATTGTCAAATTGGCTGTACATCCTGCCTGATCTATTTTAGACAAAAGAAAGGGATGTTTTAGATGATGAGCTTTTTTTAAATTTCATAGGAGTTGCTTTTCTAAAATCTTGTTGAATGGTGCAACACTTCATTTATTTTATTGGGAAGCCAAACAAAACCTTGCTAAATCAGAAACCAAATTTATGTAGTGTTTAGAGGATAGTGAACAAAAGACCGAGTACAATGCAACAGCAGCAAGCAATATAGCAGAAGATAGTGGTCTGAACAAGCTAGCAGCAGAAGGCTACTTCAAGGATGATGATGGGTGGACCTCCCATGTTCATTCCTTTTACAGGAGACTTGTAGGCGGGAAAGAAAAGGAGGATTGATGGTGAAATGGTGTGTGAAATTCAATTCAGCCTTTTAGAATGCATCTGGGTCTAAGTAACTGAAATAATGTATGTGTTATATGTGCCTAGACACTTAATTAAATTATGTCCTATATGTGCCTAGCAGCTGGCTGATGATTGCAAGGGCATGCAAACAGTAAAAATGTTGAGGCGATGTAGCGGATACAGGATTGAACTTTTTGAACCTTTTGGTGCTAATCATGTTATATAAAGCAGTTCCTAGTTAAACATGATTTTTTTAAGAGATGTGTTCAATCTTACAAACAAGGAAAAAAAAAGATGATCTTGTCCGAAGGGTATCAGACAACATACATCTTAAGAACGGTTTGGAAGTATACACCGAGATCTGAAGTGTATGCACGCCGTTTACAAGAGAATTATGATATTGTTTTTCATTTTGCCAAAGTCCTGGTTGGGTGCAACAAGGAACGTTAACGTGATCTTTATATAGAAATTTGCTGTGAATTAAATTTAAAAAAAAATTTCACTATTGTTTCAAATTTTTTGAATCCTTATATAATTATATTAGAGGGGATAAAACTAATTAGATTCAAGGATTTTTCTTTAACATGTATCAACCGAATGGACTGTCCTACCCGTTGATAAAGAAAAGAAAGAACCCAAGCAGCGTGGCTGCGTGGGGGTGGTAGAAAATCAAATATCATCTCGAACTGAATGTATGCTTCGTTAAAACAACTTAACAAAACAGAACAAAACTAAAGTTAAAAAAAATTTAAAGTTAGACAAATCAGACAAATCTAAAGGTCAGGATTTAACAAAGCTATTAAAAAAAATAAAATCCACGCGAATAACTCATCTTCGTTCTCTTTTTAATTTTCGTCATGCTCTCCGTCCCCTCTGGCCCTCTCGTGCGCTGGTCTACTTCGAAACCCTAGAATCGTGATTAAATCGGAAACAACTCCTCTCCTCAAATCAGCTAATTTGTTGCTTTCTCTTCGCCTTCTCTCCACGAAACGTGCAGTCTCCGTGCCTCTAACCCTCAGTGGTTCTGGCGTCTCCTTCGCCTGAGCTCGTCAAGGTTAGTTTGTTTCCTAATTTTGCTAAATATGAATTTTGTAATCTGGTTCAACTCACATAGAACTGCCTGGTTCAAGAAAGCAAGGTTTATTTTTCTTATTATGTGAATATTCTTTTTTGTCTAGTAAAGCTCAGACCAATGCAAGGTTTCTTTTCTTCTTTAAAAAAATTGTGTACATGGAAGGTGTGATTAGAACATGGATTTTGTACTGACCATGGTTGGTATCAGTAATGCAGTGGATGGAAGGTGTGATCAACGAATGTGTCTTGACCATGGTTGTATTGCGGTAGCCACGTGTTTAGGTGTGGTTAACTTTGTTGCGGCAGTCATGTGTTTGGCTGTGGCCGTGGCTTTGTTGCGGTAGCCTTGTGTTTGGATGTGGTTGGTGGTATTCGACAGTCATGTGTGGGTGTGGTTGGCGATTGCGGTATGAAACCTAAATTGTGCTGTGTGGTGGCCTTCGGGGAGATGCAGGAGCTCGTGTGCGTTGTCCCATTTTGAGGGTAACAGTGTCAGTTAGGTTTAGGTGGGGTTAGTTCAGGTTTTATTGGTACGGTATTGGTACCGTCTAGATTGTAAACTTGTTGGCAGTTTATGGCTAGATTGTAAACTTATTAGGAGTTTACCTTGCTTTTAGTTTTTTCGTTCGTACCAGTATAATTAGGTATGAATTCTAGATTTTTTTTTGTTCCTTTCGTAAACTTTTTTTTTAATAAAAATTGCTAGCTTTTGCTAGCCCTCAAAAAAAAAAAAAAATTGTGTACATATTTCCATTCCCTGCGCATATAACAAAATGTGAATTTGGTATTGAATAAAATTATTCTGATAACTGTTAACAGGGTTCAATTATTTTATTTTTGTCATGAGATCTGTAAACTCACACCCAGTTCACTGAACTTATTTGGATTACTTTTGTTTTCCCAAGATCTGGGCAAACATGATCTTGCAGATATTACCCTAATAAAAATGTTACAAATTGGCATCTACACAAATAAAATGCTACTAGAGTTTATCTATATTAATTTTTTTTTTATTTAGAATGGTTTCTAACTCAGCAATTGTGTGTAACGGCATTTAGTTTCTCAAGAACAGGAATATTATGATCATTTGCCACTGCAACTATGCAACTTGCAAGAATTGCAACTCATTTCGGATGCAATAAACGAAGAGCAGATTATTACATATTTTCCTTTTTTCGGCTATGCCCCTCTCCATCTCTAGAGAAACTTTTCATTGAGGTTGGTATTAGTAAATTTTAATTTATTGTGCTTGTTTTGGTAAATTACTATTGTCAAATGGTAGTTACTGTTTTTTGTCGAACTTGAATTTGCTGGCCAAAATTGGTGAATCTGTTGAATCGGAGAGCCTAATTGTGAAATTAAGCTGATCTTTTTTGTTATTTCTTGAAACCAATTAATAATTTTGTCTTCTTTGATGATTCTGTAGATCACAAGCCATTGTTATCAAGAAGATATTTCGAGTTCAGCAGAAGAGGGGCAGCTGGTACCAGCTGGAACGAAATGTCATTATCATCCATTGCAATTGTAATATTTTATTTTATACATAAATAATCCAGTTAAAGATTTGGTTTCATTATAAAAAAAACAATATTTTATTCCGTACAGCTCTTTTTCTTATATTAAAATACGATAAATAAGATATTGCAATTTATATGTGAATCTATCTTTTAAAAATGAGATGATGTTGCTGAAGTATACATTACAAAGTTTGTATACAGAGAAGATCCTTTTAAAAAAAAAAAAAATGAAGGCTACTAATTAAAGACTTACATGATATCTGGAAAATTACAGTAATAAAAATACACAAAATAAATCCTTATAATTGCTACAACTTATATTTATCAATTTAATTACATAGGCATACAGATTCCATTCGCAAATTATTCATTTCATGTCCTCATCATCATGAACCTAACAATTATTACAAAGTAATTGTCTAGCACTGTCGACTAATTGTACTTCAATAGGTATATTATTTATAATTATTTATATTGAATTAATTAGTTGTAACAACAAACTTTCTTACGATATAATTATTCGACAAGAACCACACAACAATGTTTCATCTGGAAGAAGGATAACGATTGAAAGGTGGCAGTATGTATTTTAATCATCTCGAATTTATTGGAAAGAAACTTTTATAGTCTTTGTTAATGATTTTGTACGCTATTTTCATTATTTTTCAAAAGGGACATGGTTGCCACTTTAATCTGTTCTAACAATACAATTCGGTAGGCCTGGTAAACGTGCCAAACGATCACGGAACACCCCATTTTCGTTTTCGTGCCGTTTCAGAAACGGAATCAAAGTAGCTGTTTCGTTTCTATTCCGTTTTTGAAACAGTAGTGAAAATTTGTACCACATTCCATTTCGTTTCTGTTTTCCATTGTAATTTCTTATTTTCCTGTCCCATTTCAGCAAAACGATATAATTATCTGTTCCGTTTCCGTTTCATTTTTATAACGACAACGAAAGTTGGTGCCACATTCTGTTTCGGTTCTGAAAACGAAATGGCATCACGTTTTTAATTTCCGTTTTGACAGGCCTACAATTCGGCCCCACTGATGGCCTGATGCTGTGATGCACCTACTTTATTCGGATTATTATGATTGAGGACACTACACTAGGTATATATTTTAGTATATACCATATACAAATAATTAATTTGCGTGAAGTGGTGGTTCAATTTGTCGATTCAGGAGCCATATAGGTACTTATATCGTAGTAGTACTGATTTTTAGCTAGGTTCTTTCGTAAGCATGATTATTCCAAATATTTATTTATTTTTCATACTACTAGAAATCTTTTTAGGGAAAAATGAAGGGATACTAATTTGACGAACTATCTCTGCTACTTACAAAAACACGTATCTAAATGCTAAAATAATTAACCGAAGGAGGTATACATTTATTTATTTTTCATACTACTAGAAATCTTTTGAGGTCTGATGGACTTATATTTTCTTAAATTATGGGCCAAGGACTATTGACAGAAAAGCCCAAATTCTTCTTAACCTCCAAATGGTCAATGGATGGTCATAGGCTCATAGCGACACAAGCACTTAATTAAACTAGAAAGCCTGTACTGACCGGACCATGTTTAAGTTTAATTGTACCGGAACAGGATTTTATATATTGTATAAAAAATGATAAGTGTTATCTGCAGTTTTACTATCGCTTGAATAAAATAAACATGGTGAATATACAAATGATCAAAGTAAACATATACAAAAAAAACTAACTTTTGTCATCTCTTATTCAGATTTTTATATGCATATTCAACTTATTTTTATTGTACTTATTTATTTCTATATGTTCACTTTGATAATTTATATGTTCACCTTGTCTATTTTATATTTTCAGTTTGTTCAAGCGATGACAAAATTGCAGATGACTGTAATCAATTTCTTATTTTGTATGTCGTTATGTAAAAGGCCCTCAATATAAAAATAAAATTGGACATGCTACACGTTGACTGAGCATGTTTGGATAGATGAGAAATATCGCTAATTTCAAAAATTGAATTTGTTTTTGTTAATCTGTCTATTGCTGTCAGAATAGCATTAATTAATATTAACTAAGCAACATCCTCGCTGTTTTAGTTCCTGGTCCAAGCACACCTAATATGTTTTTTGGTTGTCCTCTAGGAGGAAGGCTTGAGATGAGTTTAACTTGATTTGGCACTGGATCTTTTGAACAAATTTAACATCACAGATGGTGGGAAAACAACAGTGTACATGACGAAAGAAAGGTAACTTGTCAACCGCTTGAATAGCAACGAAAAACTTTTGTGAGAGACTAGGCTGTCTATCTTCCAAATTGATTTTGTTCACACCTCCAATTCCCATGCATTAACTAGTTAGTAAGCTCTCTGGCATCCAATATACAATGAGCTGTATTCAAAACGCATAAATTGTAGAAGATAAGAGAGCATATAATATCTCCCTCAAAGTTATCCTTGTAAGGGGAGTAGAAAGAGGCAAATAGACAAACGGTGAGGCTAATACATACGCGTAGGTGGCTCGGTTGACGTTTCCTTTTCCTTCATTTAATACTTCCACATCTGCTGTTTTGTCTTTGTTTTTCTATGAATCTAGATTCTCTGACGCAAAGAGGGAGACGAGCCATATATTACGGGTTTTGGCAAATAGGTGGATCCAGGGGCGCAGCAAAATGGTGGGTCTGACCCACCTCAAAAAAATTTTTAATTGATATTGCATTTATTTTTAATTAAAAAAATCACAATAAATTAGGAATTCATCTCAAAAATTTGAAGGACTCAGCTAAATATGTCGTGTTTGATTTGAATTGCATAACGACGCAAAAAAAAATCGCGTATGGACCCAGTTGTATTTGTTGTCTTGACTAATCGTCTTATTTCTTCCTCCCAATGAGTTCAAGACAAATTTTAGAATAGAATGAAATATTTGGATGAATAATTATTTGTAGCATATATATACTAGTGCGAATCTAGCACATTGCGTGATTTATTTGGACATTATAAACAAAAGATACCATAGAAGATCAAGAATACAATTCTGATTATATAAAAACTGTCACTAAAAATACTAAATATTATTCATGTTAAAAAAATTCCAAACGCCACAAAGAAATTAGAAATATTGTGGTTTGAATAGTGACCGAATTTTTTCGTATGCCTCTCATCTTTATATATCTATAATATAAAAAAATAAGTGTTCAATAAGATTTCTAATAAATCTATTATGCAAAATTATGAGAAAAATAAAAATTCAGAGAAAATTGTTGTACTTTTTTATTGTCTTGACTTTTGAATTATTATTTTATATTTTTTATTTTTATTGTAATATATATTTGATTTCTTTTGAATTTTTTATGTAAAATTATTTTAGAGTTATTTATTTAAAAATTATTATTATATTATGTCTATATTAGATGTTACATCATACATATGTTTTCAGTAAAAAAAAATTACGGACCCTGCTGACACGAAATTCTAGCTTCGCCACTGGATGGATCTCGTAGAATTAATTGTTAGTATACAATATATTATAGGATAATTCTCCACATTAAATTTTAAATCGGATTTGAATTCTATTAGTTATATCTGTTCATAATTTAAAACGAACGATTGACATTTAAATATAGTTTAAAATTCAGTTCACTACTAAAATTTGCCTTTATAATATTGTAATATTAATTGAAACGATCCAAATACAACAATATTACTCTTATACAACTTATATGATGAAGCACTAAAAAAAATTACTTAAAGACAAACAAAATACACAAGATATATATTGAAGAAAAAACCGAAGAACGATAAAAGTTGTGATGATGATTAACTAGACTTTTATTGCTTAGGAGAAGTTATAACTTCAATTATACAAACGAGAAATAACATGTGTACGTGATACATTTCATCATGAAAAAAAAAAGAAGAAGATCATTTTCATAAAGAAAAATTTTGTCTAACTATATCTTACAAAGTGGAAAACATATTAATTGCTTATATAATTATTCTATTCTAATCATAAAATTAAGTGAACTTCAAAAAATATTAATCATATTACCACTTAATTATGAAACAACCTAGTTGTCATAATTAGATTTTTTTTTCTTTTTAATTGATATAGAGTCACATTCAAATTAAATTATCGCTTTCCAAGCATGCATCATGCTCCAGATCTTTCATCAAATAGAAGAGGCGAAGCCATATAACTAAATTGAAGTGAAATTTTATTAAAAAAAAAACACTAAGGAATATTTGTGGTTATAAAATTTGTAGAATCTAACACTTCTCTACCATCAATTCCTTCAGCCTTTGTTAAATGATAAAATACTAACATGCTAGGCATGAATGAAGTAATTTTATATTTGTAGCAAAATAGAAAAAATTTTATTCACATTTTATTAGTATCTATCAAGATCACCTTGCAACTTAAAATATAACTGTAATTCATGGTAAATAAATATCTAAATAGAAAATAAAAAATTGTTATGTTTTGAATCAGTGTTTTATGGCATAAATTTTGTTCATCTGTCAGCACCATCTAATTTGGAGTTAAGAAAACAATTCACAGCATGAGAATATATATATTATATTATCTTAGTCATTTTATTTGTGTAAACTACAATAGTCCACGTAACTTTTAATCCATAAAGAACTTGTCAAAAATAATAGTCCAAATTTAATTAATATTTCGAGCAAGTTTATTATAGGACTTCGCAAGAGATAATTTCAATTACAAGAGTATAATATAGAATGACTTCTGAAAGAGATATATCACAAGCTTACGTTAGGACTTCATATATATCAATTACTAATTTACTATATCAATTAATTACGATTTAATAGTCAAGTCAACATGTGAAAAATTATGAGCATCCTCTTCTACACAGTTTTTATTTATTTGTGATCCGAAGAGATGTTAATGATTCACCATAGGGTGTAAAAGTTATCATGTTGCCACATAGGATTTTATGCTCCGTGTTTTCTTGTGAAGGCCATACATCTTGTTCCTCCGGAACTACGGGTTCAGCTCCACTTATATCTATATTTTGCTAGAGAATTTAAAGACGATTCAGACTAAAATCTGATGTTAGAAGTAATCAATCTGAATTCTAAAATTAATAGTTCAAATTTATCTGAAACTCTTCGAAAAAAATCTGTAAAATTGAACAAGAAACCATTCCCTGAGCTATTGGCATTTAGCTGGTTAGGATCTTTCCTATATTGAGGCAAATATTATGATGTCAATTGATATTTAATCGGATATAAGAATTAATTTGATTAAAGTTTCCAGCCATTTGATCATCCAGATTTGCTTTAGAACGAGAAATTTCGTCGGGAATCGATCATATATGGGCCTCAAGTTTCCACCCATTTGCAGTAGGTCTTACACCTGAGAATAAGGATTGCTGTTTTTTCGATTTTTCAATTTTTACTCTTAATAGGTTTGTAATTATCTTTTTCTTCGGCTCATAGATTCTCAATATGGACTTTTTTTTTTTGTAAATATCTTTGATTTAATACAAATTTATGGGCCACATTACCCCTAATTTTCTTAAAAAAAATGTCTATATGCACATGTTTTGTGATTGTTTCTCCATTAAAATATTAAGTAAACTTTCTTCACCCTTGTTTGCATTGGGTAATATAAATCTTTTAATATAAAATTTATAAATTTAACATAGTCATAGGGGAATGATGGGATTGGCATGGTTTTTCGAATGCACATTGATATCTGATATTTAATATTTTATTTTTTTTTGAAGAAAGAGGGAGGTCTTTGCCATCCAACTTTTTTAAAATTAAAGGTGCATGCAGGACTTGAACTCTTAATCTCATGGAGGCCAACCTAGTGCTCTTGCAACTGAGCTACTAGGCCAAGCCTAGTGCTTTTTTTGAAATTCCCTTTTGGTACTTATTTAAGTTCCCTCAAACGAAAGGGGGGGGGGGGGGGGGGGAGAGATAAAAGAGGTCGTCATGTTCTGAGCAATCATGAGCAAGAAAAAGAGATGACCAGTGATTCTCACATTTTGAATTAAAATGACTTGGAGAAATGAATTATGAACAATAAAGACTAATTAAAAGCAATTAGTCGAAATATGTAAAACTTGTCTGGCAAATAAATGGTATGTCTATTTGTCCAAGATCAGGAGAGCCAGTTCAATAAATTTCCGATTAAATTCTATGTTGTGTGTCATTAACTACAAATAAATTCAAATCATGGTGAACTGAACAGTACTGTTGGACATTCACACAAATAGTACACAGTAATTTAAGAAATCCATTTGCAGCATGAAAGAGTCTGGATCTTCTGTGGCCATCGCGTAAATGTAATATATGCTGCTCACCAACGGTTCTGGCTGCAAAGTGATTCTTTTTAGGGGATGTTACATTGAACCAAATCATACCAAAGCTACATTTTAATGATCTTTTTTTTTTAAGGTCTTTTCCGCTTTTAAGATTAATTATTAAGCAAAGCCGCTGACACTTAATTATCAAACATACAAATGATGTACAAATAATAACATGATGAGAACATCAGAGAAACATGAATGATTAACCTTTGACCAAACTGATACACTTCTTAAGTAATGGAAGTAATCTTTTCTTCTATTATAAATCAACTAAATCAGACACCGATTTCAACCAAAGACTAATATAACAAGCATAATTTCAGGAAATCCGAAGCCTAATTGACTTTTTCATTTTGGGGAACTGGAACTTCTTCAGTTCAATTCCCAACTAGAATTTACATCACGGACCTTAAACAAATCCTAAATGCTTCAAAGACATTGTTTCGTGCACATTCGCATAGCATAGAAATTTGAGAGCAAACGCAGAATACGGGCTTCTCCAAACCAAGAAAAGCCCAAACTCAAATTTACACTGAAAAGTGAAAATCATTACATCTTTTTATTATTTTTTTTTTGCAAATCTAAACCATTACATTTGATAACGCCCACCTATTCTGCATGCAAAGCGTGTCTCCCTTCCACTTCATCAACTTTCCTCTCTCTCTCTCGCTTCCTCTCTCTATGCATCCCTATTTAAATGGGTCCTGTAGAGGTCCCCTCCTCCCCCTTCCCAATTTCCCGTTTTGAACACTCAACTGGTCCTTTCATATTGCTCCTTAAACCCCAAACAAGAGAAGGAAACAAAAGAAAGGAACCCACCAAACAGAACTCCGAAATATAAATAAGTTCCAATCAAATCTAATGAGAGACCTCATATTCAAGGAGAGGCAAGTAGGGATACTTGAGAGCCTGGCTAATGCCTGGCGGGGATTGCGGGGTCCAGTTGTCGTTCCACTGCTGCAGTTTGCGGTGTACGTCTGTTCTGCCATGTCGGTCATGCTGTTTGTGGAACGAGTTTATATGGCTATTGTGATTATCTGTGTTAAGGCTTTGAAAAGGAAGAGATATACTAAGTACAAGTTAAAGCTTGACACTGTCAAGAAGGAACTTGAGGACAGTGGGACCCATCCCAAGGTGCTGGTGCAAATTCCCATGTTCAACGAGAAAGAGGTAATTTAATTTGGTTCCAATATTTGGTATTTTGGTTTTTCATTTATAAGCAAATTAGGATTGCATGCTGAACTGCTTTCTAAGCGCCAGCCATAAATTATTCCTCCTGAAACCAAACTCAATCGATCCAATCTAAAATCGAATTATATTTCTTCCATACACACCTTTTACTGAGACAAAATAATTCTAATTGCAATTCACAAAACTACAAAACCGAGGTGACTTGTCCTGTAACCGATTATACAGTTTTATTTTATTTTTTTTTCATTTTTAAAGTTTTGCTTCCATACCAAATTAAATTGTTACGTTCTGTTAAAAGCTCAACTCAATTTTTCAGTCCATCTGTTCAGAATGGTTCAGGAAAAAATTGAGTAGTCTGACACATACCTCAATTAGAACTGTTATCCATGTTGAGAGCTTTAATTATGCAAAATAAATGAAGGACAATTAATTAATTCTCCCTATAAGGAGTTTGGATTCTTCCTTATATTATACCTTTTCTGTTGACATCAAATGATCTTATTTCCATCAAAAAAGAAACGTTTTAGTTAAAGTCTCAAATAAAAAATCTAAAGCTGCAAAAAAATTGTGAAATTTCAGTTTTTACTTTTGAGTTCTGTGAGTTGTGGCACCAAGGCTCACAGTGCTGAGAGGTACAGTGTGAAATTAGCTAATGAAACAAATTCTTCATTTCTAGATTAAACAATTGTTGCAATTGTAAAACTTAGATGATATTAAATAATGTTCGACAAAAGGCTCCTGCCAGACAGGAAAATTTTTAGTACAGAATAAATTGTGTCTGTTTTATACTTATTAGTTTGTTATACGAGTATAATAATTCCGTAGTATATTCAATTTAGTTAAACATTGCAGTCTAATTTCTTGCCAAGATATTTCTACTGATTTTAGTTTGTGTCGCCATATAAAATAGTAACTAGCGAATAACTGAACTAAAATGAAAAAAAAACTCCAGATGTTGACACGTTTCCAAAGCGTTAGGCGTTTCGTTACCGACAAATTAAACTGAGCTGGAATCCATTCCGTAGTTAAGGTCCCTCAAACACGTAGTGCATAAGGATGTTATCTGTAGGACAGATGTTCTGCAACACTGAAGGAGTGGTCAAAAGTTATTTGTCCAACTTAATTAAGAAGAGATAGACTTATTATTAATGAATGATGCAATTGATAGGTTATTTGATGTTAAACTGATAAATTCTGTCTGAAGTACAAAGAACCACTGAGTTCTTGAAGGTAAAAGGTACATTTCGGTTTTTTTTACAGAGGAAAACTATGAAGTACTCTGAAGTAGTTGATTTTAACGAGTGAGCCATTAATTACAACTTACTTTAAAGAATTTGTGATGTCAGACATATATTTCAAAATTTTAACCTTAAGATCAGTGTCTAATCTTAAATAAAAAATCCATTATATATGCAACTTAATTTTAAATCTGGATAGGTTTTTATTAATTTAGTTCTTTTATACTTTTACTTTGAGTAAACACATATAGTGGTAAAAGTGGAAAGCAAATTTCTTCAAGATTTCGACACGTCAATGAAACGTCCCTTGTGGCACGAAACGACAATTTACTTTGAGCTGGAAATCCTCTGGAGCTTTCAATTCATTCCTTTGTGGTGCTCAACATTAATAAGATATATGTCCTCCACTATAGGTTTACTTCAATTTGATATGCTTGAAGTTAGCTTGCTTTATCTTTACTTATGCATTGAAATGTTGTTATACTGAGACATCTGAACTTCTTTTAGATTGCCTTAATTTAATATATTCAATTATTATCCCTATTGCACTAGTTCTAAGTTTCCAATTTTGATGAAAGACTTCTGAATAGCTTCTTTCTTTTTTGGTATGATCTTGAAGTTAGGTTTATTTATCTTTACTTGGTAGTGCTTTAATTCAAACTACACCAAATTTTCTATGCATTAACCACTATTGAAGTGTTCTTAGATTGAGAACTAATTAATCAGAAAGCTGTTTTTACTTCCAATTTTGATGGAAAGGAATTTTGAGTATTTTTTTTGTTTTTTGTATTTTGGTATTTTCTTCAACCACACAAACCAATGATACACAAAAGCTAATATTTGTTACATATACAAACGTTATCAATAGACTTGAACGGTTCGTTTGACTATCAGCTAGACGACACACTTGTTTGGGATGTAGCATGTATGTTGCAATCGGCATGACTTTATTTGTCTGAGAGTATTGTTATAACGTCTGAGGTCGAGTAATACCATAGAGGACGGTTTGTCACTGTTCGCAGTATTGTGCCTCCTCTAACTGTCCTGTGCAGTTAAAGCCGAGCTATAACTAAAAAGGACTCCTAATTAAACATTATTGGTGTAGTCTTTAGTGAATCTAGGGATACAAAACCATTTGAGATAATATTCTATCTGTAACTTGGTTGTTTCTGACAAAAATCATTGAATAATAATTCTTCAGCGGTGTCATGCTAGGTTTCAGATTTTGGACATCTAGTACTGGTGCTGTGGACCTGTGGTACATACAATTACATTTTGTACCATCCCACAACAAACTTGATGTATCAGTTCTTTTATTGTTTGATTGTTGTCTATAAAAGGCATAACTTTGAGGCCAGAAAGCTACCGAATTAAAACTTCTTCTACATCAGGGATAATTAGGCAACTGAAATTTAATTTCCATAATAATTAATTTTTTAGTTTTGTTTATGCAACAGTAGGAAGAAAAATAAATGTTAAAACATAAAATTATATAATAGGAAAAGAGCTTCTAGCACGAAATTCTGAAGCTTTAAGAAATAAATAAATAAATTGAAACAAATAATCCCAGAAAGAAATGAAATTGACTTAAAGCTCCTTTTTTTCCCCTAAGACTCAACATTTGATGATCTGTATATGTTTACTAAAGTTTTAATACTTAATTTTGAATATTTTTCTTATGTTCCAAAATAAATTTGAATGATCAATGTCATATGAAAAATTAATAACATTGTATAATACAATACATCATCCATATGACTGTGAAAAGTCTGTAATATGCTTCATCTGGCCTTAAGCAGCAAATATTCCAACTTGGCTAGCCTTGGACTGTTAATTTATGTGTACTATGTATGTAGCTTAATCACACATGCTTGCATTTTCATATTAATTTTTCAGGTCTATCGTTTATCAATTGGAGCAGCATGTGGGCTTTCTTGGCCATTCGACAAGATCATAATCCAGGTCCTTGATGATTCCACTGATCTTGTAATCAGGGTAAGATAAAATCTAACCGAATTTCTTATACAAAATGCAGTCTGCATATCTGGTTTTTCATATCGGTATGTATTGGGCAGAGCAGGCTTTTTAGTGTGATATATATATATAACCAACTACCATTCTGTTCTTTTACTTTCTGGTAAGGTAAAAGGATCAGGCATACAATTTCCTTCATTCAGACAAAAAGGATAGAGAAACATGACTCAAATATAATCAATATAGACCATCGCATCCTTTGATACATCACTTGATTTATTACTCCTCAGTCCTCATAATACGACTAATTTTTGAAATACAAACAAATATTAATTTATACCGAGTATCATATATATTATATATATATTAGCATACCAGTATACCACAGGCCTCCAATCTCCTATTAATTATTTAACTATGTACAAGTTCTATGATCCACTCTCATTCATGATCCTCTGAGTCCCATTTCCAACTCCCACTTATCTTATTACACAATCTCTCTTGTTACATTTGATGACCTTGTGATATAAGGTAAGGAGATGTTCGAATTTTATCTCTCATAATTTATTGCTTAAAATTTATTTTCATCCTACTGCGACAATGTGGCATTTTACTAGTTTATATGTATAACATATTACAAGAGACGCACCACAAGTAGCAAAATGAGAAGTGTACATGCATGAGCAAGTGGTCATATGCATCAGTTACAAATCGATTTTTTCATAAATTATAAACAGGAGCTGGTGGAGTCTGAATGCCAAAGGTGGGCAAGTAAAGGTGTAAATATAAAGTATGAGAATAGAAGTAATAGGAATGGCTACAAAGCAGGAGCCATGCGTGAAGGACTGAGGAAGTGTTACGTTAAAGATTGTGAATATGTGGCAATTTTTGATGCTGACTTCCAGCCTGAACCTGACTTCTTGTGGCGGACTATTCCTTTTCTTCTCAGCAATCATGATTTGGCTCTAGTACAAGCTCGGTGGAAGTTTGGTGAATTTCAAACTTTACATTGATATATTGTCTTGCTAAATATTAACAAATAAAAATTTTATACTGTTGCAAGAAAGTTAAATTCCACTTGTTCCTTCCTGGTTCATCATAAGTTCCTTTCTATCTTCTTGATTACAATTCCAAAATGAGGGAGCCTATAGTAGAGCGCTCCAAAGTAGTAATTAATCAAATGAATTTTGAAGCATTTAATATTTATCTAGACTCTAGAATGTTGTTACCTTTAATTTTGTTTCACTGAAACAATGTTCTTGCAAGAACATGTTCAATATGGGAATTGAATTTATTGAAGTACAAATTAAGATCGTAGTTTTTTCCACCAATTGTGAGTTCATGGAAAAATATTTCAATAGCTCTTATGAATGGGTTTCTTCTATATATTGTAGTAAATGCAAATGAGTGTTTGTTAACACGTCTCCAAGAGATGTCTCTCGACTACCATTTTGGTGTAGAGCAAGAAGTTGGATCATCAACATATTCTTTCTTTGGTTTCAATGGTATAAATGTCTCCCGAATTCAGCCCAAAGCTTACATTCTTTGCTGAAAGGTGACTTTACATTCTGAATTGTCACTAGGAACTGCTGGGGTATGGAGGCTAGAAGCACTGAAGGATGCTGGTGGGTGGAAAGAAAGAACGACAGTCGAAGATATGGATCTGGCTGTTAGAGCTAGCCTCAAGGGTTGGAAGTTTGTATTTGTTGGAGATTTATTGGTGAGACAACCTATTTGTACACCAAAAATTTATAAGCAGAATTATTTAAGTTTTAGTAGGAGATGTTGCTCTAATGCAGAGGACCTTCTATCAGGTGAAAAATGAGCTGCCAAGTACCTTTAAGGCATACCGTTATCAGCAGCATCGATGGTCTTGTGGCCCTGCCAATTTGTTTCGAAAAATGTTCAAAGAGATATTACAATGCGAGGTATAGTTTTTTTTTTTACTCTTTACGAGTATTCCTTTTAGTTGAAACATAAATAACAAGGTTTTAAAATGTGATTTATGCGGTTTGACGGTTGGGTGGTGATTTAGCATTTATCAGTGATAAAACGGTAAAAAAACTGTTTATGCGATGATAAAACGGTAGTACGGTATAAACCAAAATTAAGATAAAACGACGATAAAACGAAAAAAATGGAGTTTTTTAAAAGCTTGATAAATAATCATCTCCTTATCTAATTCTTCATATTCCATCATATTCTTATGTTCTCTTTTCTTTTCTTTTCTTTTCTTTTTTACTTCAATTGTTGCAGAGGGTGTCACTGTTGAAGAAGTTTCATGTGCTGTATGCATTCTTCTTTGTGAGAAAAATAGTTGCACACTTCGTCACCTTCTTCTTCTATTGCATCATTATTCCTACATGCGTCTTGGTCCCTGAAGTACATCTACCCAAGTATATTGCAATTTATATTCCATCCACTATTAGCATCCTGAATGCCATCTGTACCCCAAAGTATGCTTATTTTTTGTTTTCTATTATCTAGATTTGTTGATTTAATTTCTGATCTAAATTTGTTTTTCTCCAATAGTTGCAACTTGCAAACTAACTATTTTTCTGCCTTAATTATAGTCCATCTATCTCCAGTGACTTTTTTTTTTCCCTTTTTTGCCTCAGTTATAATTGTGAATAATTTTGCAACTTGTGTCAATTAGGGCTAAATTATGTATCCATTGACTTCATTTTGCCAGATTGTACTTTTATCAATTAAATGCAAGCACACCACCAAATCTAATGAAAAAAAAAATAATAATAACAATGTCAGAATGAATGCATCATGGTACTGGTACTTCTCTCCTAATTGTAGTTTTACTCGTGAACTTTAATCTTTTTGTTCGATTTGTATATGCTCTGTACAGAAGGTGCAAAGTACTTCTAGAATGTTTCATGTAAATAAATCTTTTCAGTTCAGAAGTAACTTGTAATTACCTCTTTGCAACAGGTCTTTCCATCTGCTAATATTTTGGATCCTTTTTGAGAATGTCTTGTCTATGCATCGCTCTAAGGCGACCATAATTGGGCTCTTAGAGGCTAATCGTGTTAATGAGTGGGTTGTCACAGAGAAGCTGGGAAATACCGGTAAAATAAAAGCTTCTTCGAAGTGGCTAAAACGACCTCAGTTCCGCCTCATAGAAAGGTACAGATGAATTAAAACAAACAAAATATCATTTCCAAATATATACATGTAATGTAAGGTTAGGTTGTATTGACCTCCAATTTCAAATGGTTAGCTTACATTTATTCGAGTCTTTGACAACCATGGCATGGGACAAAATTTCATTGAAACATAACGTACAGATTTATTAACAAGTTGTGCCGTATGATTGCAGGATTCACATGTTGGAGATAATCTTAGGATGTTACCTGTTATTTTGTGCTATTTATGATGTACTGTATGGTCGAGATCATTTTTATGTATACCTCTTTCTCCAAGCTGGAGCCGCCTTCATTGTAGGGTTTGGGTATGTGGGAACTTTCATGCCCAGCTAAAGTGAAATCAGAAACAGAGAAAAATCGACGAAGTTCCCTTACTGGAGATTGTAGGGATGAAGAACGAAGAAGGTTCAACATGTTTAGTTTCCTTTCCTTGCATAAGTATAAAATATGTATACTGTTTGAGCAAACTTAAATAGTTCTTTTCATTTTATTTGTTCAATCTAATATGTATATCAACATATATATGTAAAATTGCGTGTGCTTTGTGATTAATAAAGTAATGCTAGAACAAATAATTGGCATAATATTTTTTAATTCTTATTTCTTGAGTTGAATATCTATAAATGTAATTTGATGATTATGACATTAACTCATTAAGTCTAATAAGCCGAAAGAAAGAAGAGCAATCGTTTGAAGGTTGAAAATTTATTCTTTTCCAAGACGAATAATATTATTTTGTCAGAGTGAACAAAAAAATAAATACAATGAAGTATGACATGGTTATTCATCACCCCCAACAAGTACAACTTCACAATAAATTTAGCAACTTTGTGCACTAAAAACATCAAAAAAATAATTATTATGTACAAAATCAGACAAGCTCATCAATTTTAACCTCAAACTCTTCTCTAGTGGATAGGTTCTTTACCCGAACAGCACCTCTTTCCCACTCTGAATTTCCTACCAATATAAGCCTGCTTGCACCTATTCGCTCTGCATGCTTGAAAACCCTACTCAACAAATTGAAGATTATACCATTAAAACAGATGGCATACATAGCTTTCGTTTGCTACAAAAATTTTGTATAGATAAATCTTACAAAACCCAGAAATCACAAACAGTTCTAGCAATTTAACTTATGAGAAAAATCCCAACGATGAAATATTGAAGCAATAAATAGAGCAGCCCCACAGTCAGTAGGTCAGTCAAATTTGCGTCTAAAAATCAGACAAGCAGTAAAAATACCCCCAAAAAATATTTAGAATTTAGTTTTTCAGAAGATTTTAATATGGAGATAACATATGAATAGTTTGTATTTGTAGTTTGAAGCTCAAAATTCAAGATCTGTCGCAATGCACAGACCCCATCCATGGATTGCACTGTATTTTAGCCATACAATTATATATATGTGCACACACGTGCACGCACGACTATACATACATAAAAAATTTGAACTATGTTAGTAGTTACATAAAAATTCCTGAGGAGGTCACTAGAGTTAACACAAGGTAACAAATTAGTCATTACAGATTGTTCATCCCATATCAAAGATAATTTTTTCTCGTCCCAATCAAGTCAATCTATATGACTATCAAATAATCAAACAAAAAATTTTGAACTGTAGATTTCGCTTAAATGCAATTGTACTAGTCAATTAACCATGTCTAAGAGGACACATGCACCATTATTCATTTGTGTGTTTTGATCATTTTCAACCTTAAATGGCACTGCTTGCAATGTAGTATTGTTCCTGGCAATATTAGGGCTTCATTGGTAACCATGTTGTTTATGTATACTAAAATCTTGGAGATGAAAATTATGATAAGAAAGAAGACAATGGATGACAAGGACTATTTTCAGAACTCCTGAAAAAATTATAGGGATGACTTTGCTTTTGCAAATGCTAAGAATATGTGTTTTACTTGTTTTTGCAGTTCAGGCATGGTATATGGTTTTCCTCAAAGTTCCTCTTTTTTAAGTCATAAATCAAGTAAACATTCAACCTATGTGGTGTATAAAGAACCGTGTTACCATTTCCCTGGTAACAACTTAACTCTAGAGATATAATTTGATACTAACCATTTGAGACGCTTATCCTCTACAAGATCTACACTTCGTCCTTTTTTTCTGAGAGAAGAAGCAATCCTTGATGCAGTGCCATCCAACACTTCATCTAATGGGAACACAATGTCATCAACCCTATGAGCTAGGTCAGGCAAAAGTCCCTTATCTTTTAGCAACTGCCACACAAATACAACAAAATATCAGGTGTGAGCATACAGTCAAACTGCCACAATTTATAAACTTTTTCTTTGGGAGGCCCTATTTGGCGCAATTAGTTTGCTTATCTCTCTGATGGGTCCGTTGTGCTAGCGAAGAGCCATTACAGGTAACAAAAAAGACAGATCAGCCTAAATTGATTTTTAACAATCGGAAATTTGGCTAACCTTCATGTGTAAACTAAGCAGTACTCTAGACATAAGCACCAAGGACAAATCAGAAATTAACATTAAAGAACAAAAAAAATACAGTTACAGTTATCTCATTCAACAAAATCTACACTAAAATCTTTAGCAAAACATTAACCAGACTTACCGTTGACCCCCCCCCCCCCCCCCCTCCCCCCAACCCAAAGCCCAAAAAAGAAAATAGTAATAATATTAATAATAAGAAAAAACAAAAGACTAAATAATAAATAAGTAAACAAATAACAATAAAAAGAGTGATTTTTTTACTTTTAGATTCTTACTTCAACTATAACAGCATCTCCAAAACCAAAACCACATGCTGGGATATCTTCACTGCCAAATGTGGAAAGTAGCCTGTCGTATCTGCCACCACCACAAATAGCACGCAACTTGCCCTCCCTATCAAATGCCTGCCAAATACAATTTCAAAAGAAGAAATGATAATCAAATAGTACAGTGCTATAACAGAGATATCAGTGACAGATTTCAATAACCCACAGTACTGTCTTTTCGGTATCATATTTGGGGCACAATGATAAATATCAGTAAGTCATTTGGTGATATAACAAAGATCTGCAGCACTTGTCAGTATCACATTCAGGTAATGATTACCTGATAAATTCTGGCAAGTTGTAGAGATATAAATCATGTGTCATAATGCAACATTACCAGTAAGAGATATCACATTCAGATATCATTTGAGTTTAAATTAAAGCCCATTTGATAAAATTGGTATAATTGAGGCTCAACGCAAAACAAATCTGACCTAATATCAAGAGTCAAAATTCACACGAACCCTTTCAATGCATCTATTGATAATGTAACACAGAATAAATCACTCAGACCAACCATAATTGACAAATGAGTGCAGCTAGTCATATTTTCTTCTTCAGAAAATAAATAAATAAATAAATAAAAACAAAGAATTGAAGAAAGAAAAGAAAATTAAAACAATCTGTTCAAGAATATGAAATACAAGGAACAACCACGAAAAAAATTTGGGAAAAGCTATAATTCAGGGTTGACCCGAGTTAACACAAAAGGGACTAGCCTGCCAGGTTTAGTAACCCAACAGTGGTCAGGTCATTGGGTAACCATAATAATCTTCTTATGTACAAAATATTCTGGACCCACATTCACTATCCTTGGTGTATCCTAGATGATATCATAAATGGAAAATATGCAAGTGTTAGGCTGTGTTAAGCTTATAGTTCTACATTTAAGCCCCAACGAGTATTCTGTTATTGTAACAGAATTCAATTTTTGGCCTTAGTAGGTTCCTCAAACTTAGTTTTATTAGCCTTTGAAAGCCAGTAATAAATAAATTGAGTTGGAGCATATGATACATGGGTGAAAAGAAAAAGAAAGAAATTGACCTCAAAAACAATGCCTGTGTAGTAGGCAAGGCCACGTACAACAGATGCATCAAAACATATCCAGTCAGCATAACCATAGCTCTCGGCAAGAGAAAATAGCTTTTTTAACTCAGAAACAGCTTCCTCCTCAGAACCCAACACCTCTATAAATACAAAAGATAAAATTTCAAATTGCATAACCAATGAAAAAGTTTGCAACTTCAACAAAAAAAAAGAAAGAAAAAAATTATAAAATTAAAGTGAGATAAACAAGACCTTCGAGCTTGGATAATGACTTGAGGGAAAGCACTTCAATTATTCCATTAACTGCTTGAATTGAAACCCCCAGTGAAAGCAGCTCCTTCTCTATCTCTTCTCTTGTAATTTTGCCAAGCTAGCATGGATACAAAAAAGATAAATGCATGAACTGAACATAAAACCTGATAATTAGGAATATTATCTTCTAGTGCAGGCAGAAGCTTACCTTGTCAACAATGACACAGACTTGGGTAAAAAGATTATCTGGGATTGCATACATCTGCAGCACGGCTTGTAAAACCTGTGCAAAAAGATTACAGCCTAAGAACAGATAACACTGGTTTAATAAATCTAATATGGACAGCATGAACAATAAGATCTTAAAGAATGTACCTTTCGGCTCGATACTCTAATCCCCACATCTGACGAATTTATCCCAAGCCGCTCAAATAATAACACAATAGCTTGGATGAGCTCTGCCTCACCCTATATAGAAAATTTGTAAAACGAATTCGAAGGATGAACTTAAGGATCACATGTGATGTACCAGATAAGTCAAATACAACTGAGGCATTACTTTTGCTCACCTCAGTGTTAAGCATCAGCTTTAGAGGTTCAGACTATTTAAAAGAATATAAGAACTCTGAACTTGTGACAGTTAAATAGTGCACTGGTATAGTAGGGTATGGATATGTGCAGCCGGTATTAGAAAAAAAAGTAGGGTATGGTGGAATGCCAATTATATCTCATAGAGATATACCTGAACAATAAAATCATCAGTGTCTTAAAGGGTCATTAGACAAAGTTTAATTATTCATACCCTAACTTTAGAAACCCCAAAAATATCCATGTTCCACTGGTAATGTTCTCTCCTTCTCCCCCTTGTCATTCTTTCATACCGCCAGCACTGCCCTATCGTAAACCACTTCAGAGGAAGGGACACAGATTTTCTAACAGAATAAATGTCGGATAAAGAAGTAACTATCAGTAATTGTAAATTACAAAAGGGACAAAGAAAAAGAAGAATTGTGACTGTACCCTTGCTTTATCACTAGCCGTGCCAGTGAAGGGGTTATCTCTGGACGAAGCACCACACGTCTACCTCCTTTATCCTCAAAATTGTACAGCTAAAAAGACAATTCCGACAATTCTACTTTGTTAACCCTTTCAACTCGTTGTTGGAACTCATAATTAACTAGATCAGTTTGGAGGAAATAATTAGAAATATTAATGTTATTTCTATAAGGACAATTTTTTACACTTTGGTGTAAAAAAGGCCCTTGTTGGGTTTCATTTCTAACGTACCCCAACTTGTTTGCGACAAAAGGCTTTGTTGTTGTTGATGTATAATAAAAGAGCTGATTTGAAAGTTTTAAAGTTAACAAATGGCCCCTAATTCTTTTGAGTCTTGACAGCTTCTGTCAAGTTTTCAAAAAAAAAAAAAAAGGCCCCTAATTTATTAGCCATTTACATTTTATCCTTAAAAATTCCAAATTACATTCCTAGGTCCTCACGAAAATGTTTTTCACCCAAAAGAAACAAAAAGTAGTCAACATGCTGTTTCATAAATGACTTTGATGGTTGATTTTCCATTTGAAAGGCTGGTCACATTTCAGTTCATCCTATGCCAAACTTGGATTAAGTAGGACGATAAGTTTGACACTTCAGGGCACAGAAGGGAACTCAGCAATACTTGTAGAAGCATTTGCATATTCAGTAATGTAGATGGCTTCAACTGCACATAGAAATGCCAGAAATGAAGGAAGGAATACCTGCTGAGTGATCTCTTCACCAGCTTTTCTTATAAAGAGTGCCTCTGATTCAAGCACTGGGAAATCAACCTCCTCAAAGGACAGAATCCGAGAAATCTTAGCTTGGGAGAAAAAAAAAAAAAAAACCAAAAACAAACCATTGAGACATAAGAACAAACACCTGGAGTGCAACATCAACTACACCACAAAAATACCTCTCTGAAGTTCTGAAAGAGCCAATTGCGTAGTCTCATGTCATCAGGTGGGAAATCCCTGGTGCCACGTGGCGGATTGACGTCGATCAAGGACGAACCCTTTCCCACAGCCTCATCGGCCTCCTCTGAAAAAAACCAACAATGATAGATTCATAAATTGACATCAGAAGCGAAAAGTAGAAGAAAGAATGAGCTGAGAGTGGAACCTTGAGTGAGAGTAGGAGAGGATGAACTGGAGAGGACACGGAGAGAGGAGGGAGAGAAATGGTGTGAAGGGGCATAGGAGAGGAATGGAGAAGATGAGGTACTTAGAGCGATGAAACGGAGGCGAGGTCGGAGAAGGAGGAGGTGACGGAGAGAAGGCACGGCGGACATGTTTATTTGGTTGTTAGCTGTTGAAATGGCGATCTCCGATAAGAGAGCGTTTAACTGCGAACAGGATTAAAGAAGAAGTTGCATCGTCGCCACTTACATCATGGGCCCAATGAATTGAAAACGTGGAAAAAGGTTTCTGGATTCCAGGCCTGCTGTACCTTCTTTTGGGCCTTATTTAGGTCTATAAGTATTAAGCCTTTTAAGAGTTTGTATTGTATATTTCAATATTTGTATATTTGTATGAATGTTTTAATTTATACATATATGATACCTAGTAGTTGGTGTAATGGTGTTTGGTTGGATAGTTAAAGAAATTTTACCATTCGGATTAGTGCGTGAAATTAATGTAACCTAATGTAACTCCGTGCAGGAAATATGTTAATGTTTATCTATTTCATTATTTGTTATTTGATCTGAAAAAATGAAGAAATTGGAGTATTGTCATCCTTCAAATTAAGCGGAACTGTGGAACTCTAGAGGGTTCAAATACTATTTAAGCCTAAAATGGCTCAAACCAACGGATTTAGCTGACGAAAGAGCCTAAGACAAACAGCTCAGCGAAACCAAATATCTTGAACAGAGAAAACGTTTGAACTTTGAATGAGTTCAGTTGATGCATGATTTTCAAGCAACAAGGATAAGAAAAATAATGAGGCCAGGGCCACATAATCATGCAATTCAACACAATGTTATCTCAATATCTCCACTTAAAATGAAAGTGCGGTAAATCCTACATAGCAATCATACATAGCAAAACTGTTTATTTACATTTGACAATCTCCAACACCAAGGTTTAACAACACTAAAACTCGTTTTCCCCATAATAATCTCGTTTAACAGCACTCTAGTAAAGATTTAAGAGTGGGAGGGGAGGGGAGATTAGGAGAGGCTGAGTAGAATAAACTTTTACACCTCAAATTTGGGGTTATAAAAATAAATCATTTGAGGATTAACTCTTTACTCTTCTCTCATTCACCCCTCTGCTTTTAAAGTTGTGGAGCAAGGTTGAGTAAAAAATTTAATCTAATCTCCCTTCCTCTCCTCTCCAAAATTTGATACTCGAGCACAACCTAAGTGAGCTAATCTTGCTCAACAAATGCATAACAAACGCATAACAGACGTCCCGAAAAGAATCTCTACCCACTACAAATCACCCATTAGACCCCCGCAACACATCACTTGAGCACCAAGTATCACCAAGGCGGGCCCTGCTCATCAGAATCAAGTTGCAGATTAACCCCGTGGGACGGCAGTATGGATATATGCAGTCGGTATGGATATGTGCAGTCGGTATTACACAAAGAAGGGTATAACAGAATGTGAATTATATCTCATAAAGTAATACCTGGTCAAAATAATCATCAGTGCCTTAAAGGGTCATTAGACAAAGTTTAATTTTTCATACCCTAACTTTAGAAACCCCAAAAATATCCATGTTCCATTGGTAATGTTCTCTCCTTCTCCCCCTTGTCATTTTTCATACCACCAGCACTGCCCTATCGTAAACCACTTCAGAGGAAGGGACACAGAATTTCTAAGCCTCCGTTTGGATGGTTGAGAAGAAGTAGGAAGAAGGAAGAAGAGAAGAAAAAAAATTATAAACAATTCAAACTCTTCACAAAGTTACACACTTCCCAATACTTCTTCTCACTTCTTCTCACTTCTTCCCTTCTTTCCTTCTTCCCACACCTATCCAAACGGAGCCTAACAGAATAATGTAGGATAAAGAATTAATTATCAGTAATTGTAAATTACAAAAGGGACAAAGAAAAAGAAGTATTGTGACTGTACATTGTCGTTGTTGTGTTTGGCTTGTCAAAGAAACAGCATAAAAATTGTATCATTCGGACATATTACTGCATGACAAGTAACCTATTATCTCTCCTTGCTGGACAAATGTAAAATATTTCTCTTTTCATTATTTGCTCTTTGGTTGAAAGAACGAAGAAATTGGAGCACTGTCATCCTTCAAGTTAAGCAGAACTGTGGAAACCAAATTTCTACTTAATTTGAAGGATGACAGTACTCCAATTTCTGCTATACTTGTCAATCAAAATCCCAGTTAACATGAAATGCGCTAGATCCTAAATACAGCCCTGAACATTTATCATTCAATTTTATCAATCTACCAAGCATTTCAGCAAACAGCTACTAGGCATCCATACCAACACCATTTAGTCACATTTCACAAGCTCTAACCTCACAAAGATTTTACCACACCAGACCCCATCCTTTCCATGGTAATGAACTGGGAACAAAGCAACCGAGCCTTGCTCAATAGTCAATACATAATAAAACAACACAGGCTGGACATTTCAACAAACACCTACTAGCCACGCCCAAAACTCTCTTCTCACTACAAACCAGCCATCTTAGACCCCCGCAACACATCAAGGCGGGCCCTGGTCATCAGAATCGAGTTGGAGATTAACCCCGCGGGACCGCAAAGCATTGAAAACAGCCCAGACCTTGCTTTCAATCTTGAACCCTTTCTTCGCAACCTCCTTGGCAGCATTGGCATAAATAGGCTCCCGATGAAGACCATCGACCTTGAGCCGCATGGCAAGAACTTCTCCAACAGTCGCAGCGGCCTTAGTATTGCATGTGCGGCCACACTCAAACTCGTCCTTGAGAGACTTCTCGATGGAGGAGGCAGTCGCCGCGACACGGCCGGTCTTGCAGTCTATGACATTGGCAGTTATGTGCTTGAGAGAGATGAAGAGACGCACGACGTAGCGCTTCGTTACTGGCAGAGGTGGCAGCTTGTTCATTTTTTGATTTTCAATTCTTCAATGGTTCCACTTCCCACATTAGTGAGATGTGAGATGGAGTCATGGAACGGGTCTCATGTCTAATGGAGATGTAAGATGAGGATTGAGGAAGCTTTGGAGATATTAAAAGTTTTGGGCTCACTGGTTACTTTCAATTGGGCCAATTGGGTTATTGGATTAGGTTTAGAAATTGCCGAAATTTTGTAAAATAATATTAAAATAATATAATCCAATAAAATTAATATCAATTTAATCAGTTTAATATAAATAGTATCGTCAGATCGGAATCCAGGATTCCGAACGTTAGATCGGATTCTCGGATTCCGATCTAACGTTAGATCGGATTCTGGGATTCCGATCTAACGTTAGATCGGATTCTGGGATTCCGATCTAACGTTAGATCGGAATCCTGGATTCCGATCTAACGTTTACGATATAACTCTGCTCCGGACCTCCTTTCCGCGCGCGAGCACAGTAAGTTTAATTTTTTTTTTTTTATTTTATTATTTATTTATTTAGTTTATTAGTTTTTAATTTAGTTAATTAAATAAAATTTATGAGGAAAAATAAAATTTAAAATTATATGAGGAAAAATAAAATTTAAAATTATATGTAATTTATTAATTATATTAGATTTTTTTTTGTTGTCTTTTTATTTGTTTATTAACTACTTAATTAATTAGAAAAATAGATAATAAATTGTAAAATTATTTTAAAAATACGGAAAAATAAGAAAAATTCATATGAAAATTTATGTGTAACTAATTTATTTATTTTATTTTTTTGCTTTTAATAATTAAGATTTTGATAATTAAATATGAGAAAAATTAGAACTGAAAAAACAGCTCCGGATTCGAAAAGTTTGGCGCTAGAAAAATAGAAAATACGCTCTGAAAAATTCTAAAAAAAATACTAAGCTGTTAATTGGCGGACCAATTTTCCTAAACTTAAATTTCAAAATTTTTAGGCGTACCATTTGTTGAAAACAAAAATGACAAAGGACCAAGATAGTCACACTTTCAACTGAAAAAACAGCTCTGAATTCGAAAAGTTTGGCACTAGAAAATTATGAAATACGCTCTGAAAAATTTTATCAAAAATACTGAGCTGTTAATTGGCGGACCTATTTTCCTAAACTTAAATTTCAAAATTTTTAGGCGTACCATTTGTTCAAAACAAAAATAACAAAGGACCAAGATAGTCACACTTTGAACTGAAAAAACAGCTCTCGATTCAACTTAGTATTACGAATATTACAATTATTTTTCACATCACATAAGAGTACAATTCAACTAAATATTACATTATCATCACAAAAATTACAATTATTTTCTTCCTCCTCTTGCAAAATTAGTTATTCTTGCGCCAAGACGTAAAATTCCACCACGTATTCCGGTTTGTGCTCTGCTACTCGATGCTCCTTGACTGTCCCTTGTAATTAATGTCCCCTGACTTGTGACATACCTAGCAGAACTTGAGCGTGGATCCACGCTAATGGAATTTCGGCGTGGTTCATTTCCTCCTATACCAAGACTAATACGACTTTGAGTTCGTGGATCTACGCTAACAGAACTTCGGCCAGGTTGAACTGGCTCCCTGGAAAAAGAACTTTCACCTCGGTTACCTGTTGAAGGCGGAGCTCTATTCCTTGTACTTGTTCGTCTATGCGTGTTGGCACGCCTACCAGATTGAAGTTCCTCCAAAGAGATAGGTGGTTGTGGGTTGTTGTCCTCTGTGGTTCTTCTTTTTTTATTTTTATTATTTCGCATTGCATCCATCCACATCCAAATTCGGTCCTTCTTTCGCCGCCCCCGATTAATCATATTCTTATCAGGGAACACCACAGGTCCATCGTAGCGAGGCCAGTTCTCTTCGTCTTCATAGCAGTGGAAGTCACTTGATGACCATATTTTAACCATGTTCTTGTTAGAGTTATGTCCTAGAAGTCAATAATTTAATGACTTAATTATTAGTTTATGTTTTGGATGATATTTTATCATCTGTTCCTAGGTTTATTATTGACAGATCATTCAGGTTGAGGATCTGAATTGTAGATCTCTGTTGATCATTCTTTAGAATGACAATAATAAATCTAAACGGTCCATAATCTTGATAATTAACAAGGAACATTAATTATCATAAAAGATTAGTATGCAAGTTAAGTGATGATTAAGTTCTACTAATCATAGGTAAAGAGTTACCAACTTAGTTGCATATGTGTATGTTATGGAACATAGCACAGGACTTGACCCATCGAAATAAACATATGGATTGTGTTATGTGTCATTGTTTATTTCGTTATGATTTTGGTTCTAAGTTTGAGATGTTTATCTTTTCCACATGAGGATAGGTTCAATAAATACTGTCTACCGCTGATTCCCGATAAGGGCTGCTATACGGACTTTATTTATGTTCTCTTGAATTGTGCGGGGAAAAGCTAATCATCAAGAAAACCGTATGTCCCTCATTAATTCACTTAGTGAGTGACGATATCTGTTTGGGCCCCTTGATGGAGATAGATTGTTTGCATGCAACTTTATACAATTATCTCTAGATCAAGAAACGTATAATCTGCAAGAATGACACATTCCTATCTTGGATTATACGATGATATCGTGAGACATAAGAATCAAAATAGAGAAACTGTTTATTCTCTCATGCAGGATTGAAATATTGTAGCAGTACATTATTTATGTGAATTGGGAATCATAACGTGTTGCTAGATACCGCTTATGATTATTGGAATTAAATAGCGATTTAATTCCATGTCCAACATAGCATAAATCCTCAAAGGGTCACACAAAATTGGTGTTTAACCATATGTGCATTATTTATTTATTTGCAATAATGTGTATTGCAAAATATGATAGATTGATTAATTAATTAAATAGCGTTATGGACCGTTATAATTAATTAAGTCAAATAGATCATATAGAAATAAATTAATGCATTGTCTAATCTCTAAATAATTATTATTAAGTTAATAATTATTTATAAATAACACACTTAATTTATTTAAGTTATTTGGGCTTTAATTTATTAGTAAATTAAATGTCCAAATTGAATAGTTATGAGTGGGCCTTTAATTAATAGAATTAAAGGGATCAAATAGAGATGGCCTAGTGGGCCAAGAGAGCCCACTAGGAGGCCGGCCACAAGAGGTAGGTAGGGGTGGCACAATTGTAATTTTGTGTGAACTCCTATCTAGGGTTAAGAGGCTATATAAGGCACCTATTGGAGGCTCCCTTGGTCCTCTTCTCTCTCCTCTCTTCCTAGCCGCCACCATTGGCTCCCCCCCATGTGTGGTGCGCCGCCCCCCCTCTCCCCTCTCCACTCTAGCTCATGTGTTGAGCGTCCCATTCTCCCACAAATCCATTCGGTTCGTTGGTTGAAGAAAGGGAACGCTTGGGATTAGACTCGCTCTTCTCTTCGCTAGCACGAATTGAGAAGGGCTTGGTTAATACCATAGTGGACTCGAGGCGCCGCGAATAGGAGGTGTTTGGAGAGCACGCCACCGACATCAACGCATTGGAACGAGCCTCTTGGTTGCGATACCAAGAGAGGTAGACTTCCAATCCCATTTTCTCGTGTGTTTAAATAGCTTGTGTACTAGATCTCTTATGTGTGTGATTTGCTTGGTTAATTAATTGGTAATTAGCACAAAAATGAAAATTAGCACACTTCCTAAAAGTGGTATCAGAGCCAGGTTGTACTTAAGCTATTTTAACACTTAATTAAGAGAAATTGGCTAATTAATGGATTAGTAGAGATGATGCGTTTGTTTGCTGTCTGGAAATGGTATTTTCTGTGTTATTTCGCGTTTTTGGATGTGATAAGTTCTCTGGAAGATCTTTCCATCTACATGAAAGTTGTAGATCTGTGGATTGTGATTCTTTGGTCGTTGGATTCACATTTTTATGAATTAGTATGAATTTACTGTGAATAAAACGGCGACAGTGCGCAGAACCAGTTTTTGCTTGCACTGTCCTGTTTGAATGGCTTGAAAGATTTATATTTTGAATATAAGTACCAGTGTTCTATAGCTAGAAATAAAGAGGACTTGAAGCTCTTTCTGAGCATGTAAAATTTGTTGCATGACTCGGATTAATTTGTGGGTTTTCAAGTATGAAAAGGAAGATCTTGTCAGATCCAGTTTATTGAGCAAATCGATTGTTCTAATAAACTGTACCAACTGAGAACTCCTTTAAAAATTCTGTTTAAATGGAGTTGTTCTATTTTGAGTTAGGATTCCAAGAAAATTAATTTCATAATTTTTCGTGGATTTTTGGACCTTCAACTAGGTTAAAACCTTTCGATTGACAGTCTGTTCCAGTACAGAATTTGTTGATTGTTTAGGCTGTAACTTAATATTATTGAACTGAACTTGGTTGTTTTCTTTTCATGAATGGATAGCCTGTAGTCTAAACAAGTTTTTCTATGTATATTGTATATATAAAAACTGGATAGAAGGTGGTCTAACAGACCAAATGGTTGAGAGGATAAGCTGAAAATCTCATAACGGTGTTTCGTGCACTTGTAAGAGATTTGTCTTTTTTGATTCTCCCAGATGGTTTAAGATCTCTTCTTGAAATTTTTACTGGTAATCACAATTATGATAAGGAGCTTAAGTAATTTATTTGAGAATTTTTGGAGACCGAAAACTGTTGTTTTTGTTGGATTCCATTAGTTACGTTTTTTGGTAAATTACTGTTTTTCTAAGTATTCAAACTAGTTGAATTTAATTAGAAAACTCCTTGTTTGATCTCCTTTCTGTTATGGGATGTTGAAAGAACTTTCTAAATGAATTTAAACAAGTTTGGTTGTTTAAAATTGAGGATTTGTACACGGAATTTACTTATAGCAAACGATACGCAAAGATGCTTGAAAATCGTTAATTGGAAACAAAGTTCTTGTATGTGCTAACTTTGTTTTGTAGGTGGATAGTGGGTTTAGTATGGCTCAAGACTCAATGCCTTGTGGTTGTAAATGAATGCATGTGTGAATGTTTGTAATGCGGCCTTTGGTGCCATTAATTAATTTTTGATTAATTTTTGATGTAACTTGTGAGGCTTGCATGCCCCTAAGGATAGGAAGGGAATAAGATGTTTTCACATGTATTTTGCACCTTTATTTTATATAGGATTTAGATCCTTATAGAATTTAGTGGGAGGGCAAGGATTAGATTAGTTTTGCTTCATGGACGATGTGGCGAAACTAATGCAAGCGGGAGCCATACAAACCCACAACTATGAGATGCTTATATGTGATTGCTTGTGATTGCTATGAATTGTCATAGGCTAGGTATGGGTGTATGCTTACATGACCACCATACAAGTGTCACTTAATTGATTGTCCCAAACAAAACATGATTAAGTTAAATCGCCCTCCTTCTCTCTATCCCCTTCTAACGTGTATGATCGTTCATTGATGCATTCTCGCCGACGCGGGACATCGTGTTCCATCATCCGTGTCGGGGTGTAAATCGGATTTACTAGGAGCAAATAGAGAAAGGTTACTTAACGATGTTTTCTAATCGGATTGGACATCGGGGCAAAGTTTGTGGATGTACATGTGATATTTCACAAACCAAGAATCATATGGAATGATTGGTTGGAGAACCTACTCTATCTAGTTGTTTTTGGTGTCACGCCGACGCTAGCACCATCTCAACGAAAATAGGGATCTTGGAAAACCTACTACATTAGGGACATTAAATAATTGTAGTGGGAGTTTTATTTGTTATAAATAAAACAATTGCATAAACTAAATGACCGTAAATTGATTTTGTTATAGATGTTAAAATTGTTAATTTTGTTGCGATCAATCTTTGAAAATGAACAAACTCGTTTCTAAAAGTATTCACTTAAAGAAGTAATACCGATTCCTAAGACACGATCTTAGTGAAGAGAAACTTGAGTATGTCAATTCCCAAAATTTTCCTCAAACTACCCGAACGTAGCATCGCGATGATTGATTGACTTTTGGCGAAAAGTTATTCAATAAAGCGTATGGCTAGTATCCTCATTCAAAATTTCTAGACCTTTGAATTAGAGAATTCATATGGACTAGATTTAACTTGTACGCTCTCATTCGCTTACTCAAGAAAGTGTTCTTGGAGAAAGTAGATATTAACTCCATCATTTATGATTGAGTATAAAGAATATGAGTTGACCAAGAGATTATTCTTTTAAAAGAAGTTATATGAATGTTTCATTAGCTCACAAATCGAAAGATTAAAGTAGCTAATTGATGACTAGAGATGTTAATCTCCGATATCAAGGATTGTTGATATTGTCATACGATCTCTTTGGAATCATGAAGGATATAATGTTACCTTTTTTCGCACGCTTGTTAATGCAAAAAAAAGGTGATTGGTTAAGTATTCAAGAAATACTTCACCAATGTATGAGTTGAAATTTCGAGACTCTCATTGATGACCATGTGTCACATGAGATGTTTCATTTGCCGTTTTATGGGAGGCATTTGAAAGGTTGTCCGAAATACCATGATTGTGACGATTAGAAATATTCTAATCCTAAAGTGTATTTGTCGTTCAAACTATCTCACTATCTCTAATTTACACTAGTAACTTGATACTAGTTCATATGCTCGCATTTAACGAAATGTGTTGGCAATGAAGAATAAGAGAATGTTCGAGAGATATAAAGTAAACTCCGTATAGGAGATGACTTATTCATTTAAGTCATTACCATTGAATACGTAGAGTTATCTTTATTAAGAGTTTGTTTAGGAATTGAAGGTTGCATACCTTAATTCTAAAACCTCTCATAGCGTCTCCATTTCATATTTGATGATGGATAACTATGTTTAATAAAAGACAAGTTCTTTTATTATGAATTTGTTTATATGATTTCATGCATCTTGATGGAATTTGCTTGAAATAGATAAACAAGTTATGAATGACAAATAGGATGCGTAAGACTTGACATAAAGTATTTGACTTTCATGTTATATATAACCGCTTAGTCACATATATAAACGAGAATCGCATTACGAGAGTCTACGTAACGTAGAGCTCGAAATTCAATTCGATTTCAAATCGATTGATATGCGAATCATGTTTGTTAAATGACAAAAGCGCCTTTAACCTACAAAGGTTTAAGGACAAGTGACTTGATTAGGACTTATACATATCGATGTATAAAGACCAATAAGTACTTGTGCAATGAAAGGTTGTTGATACTTTACTACTTAACCAACGATCATTGTAGATATTAACATATCTATTTGATAATGTATAAGTATGAACCTTTTGACTAGTTCAAAGGAGTTCAAGTGTGAAGTTAAAAAGACCGTTCAAGAAAAAAGAAAAGTCTTACAATTTATCGTGGCAAATAAGTAGTTAAGTCATATGATTTGAAGTATTATCTAAAGAGTATGAAAATAGTTTCATAACTCACTCCATGAGGAACATTATGGAATAATGTGTCCAAGAATGGAGGTATCGAACAATATTTTGTATAGTTCGATCGATAATAAATCAAATTGACTTATTCGACTCGTATTAGGGAATTATGTTTGAGGACAATATTGTTTACACTGAATGGTGTTCCATCAAAGTCTATTGAGGAAGGTTTCTTACGAGATTTTGATCTCTAAGTATAATACTTCTCGAGATTTGGTGTTGAGAAGCTTATTTCAAGTATTGTGGACTTGTAAGCTTAAACCAAATAAGACACTATATATTTGTAGGATGCTTTATATTAAAAGGCACTACTTCCACGAATATGATAAGAACAAAGTAGTTGTTGCTAATCATAATGTAGTCTTGATGAATTGAAATTCTCAAGAAGAAGTAGTGGGAGTAAAGTGAGCATTAAAGGAGTTTATGCGTCACTACAAGAAGTACTCTTATGGGAAACTTGTCACTCCATACATGGTGCTTAGTGGGAGTTGAGCGGAACTTCATTCACAAGTTGTTTTGAAAAGAAGTTTAATAGTACGCTCCTTCCAATGAGGACTCAACCATATCACGAGTTGATGATGATTCGAGAAACTCATGGAATATATGAGGAGTCAAGAACTCGTTCAACAATTCATTGTGGAAGTAGTTCATGAACCTCAAGTACCAGTCCTACAAAAGATCAACGATTGGTGCATTGGCTTCACGACATTCTCAAACTTAGCATATGAGAATCCGTTGATAAACAAGAAAAACGATGGAACGATCCGATTCCACATATATGGTTTGAATTCATATGATCTTTAAATAAAATCCATGTATAACAACAAGGTATAGACCTTGGTTGACGTTCATGAAGGAGCAATCCATCAAGAACGTTTTAGATCTTCAAAAAGGAAAGATCGACATGGATAACAAATCGACTATGTACAAAGCGCGGCTTCTCGCTTGTAGCTATGTCTAAGTCGATGACTAGTTGACTACGTACAAAGCACAACCTCTTGCTTGTGGCTATGTAAAAGTCAATAAAGATCATTCTAGCAATAGTTGTATTTCATATATATTGATATATGGAAAAACACATAAAACCGCCTTCTTCGTATGAATGAAGGATGATGTTGTACATTTGACACAAATCGAGGTTTTATGTATTGCTAAAAACATACGCATGCTTCAAGGATCCATAAATGGATTAAAGCAAGTGTTGTGGAGATTGGAATAAAAGTTTTGACAAGGAAGTCAAGGAGTTGAACTTCGTCAAAGGTATCTTGTATAAACAAGATATTCAGTGGGAGCATAATTGTATTACTTGTATTGTTCAAGATAACAATTCATTAAATTGGGAATAACATTAACATTAAGAAAATGAATATTGTCGAGATCTCTTTGGAGAATGCTTTCTCAAATGAGAACTTGGGCGAAATCACCTAATCCTAGGAAACAAAATCTATAAAGATAGATTATGATGGATGTTAGGTTTGAGCAAATATGCATATATTGACGAAGTGTTCTAGAAACACGAAAGTTACACTCCAAGAAAGGATGTCTAACTATACGTCATATGGCATGACTTGAGTGTTTTAACTCGGTCTATTGCAACTCGATTCAAGAAAGTGCATGAAATAGTTCAAGCATTCCTTCATTATGAGTTTCATTGTGTACGCCATATTTATGCATATGCCCCAATGTGTAGTATCCAAAAGATATGACAAACAGTTGTCGAATGGATATAAGAGAGACACATTAGGACGATAGTCAAGGATATCCTCGAGTACCTTATGAGAAAGAGTGATATAATGTTTCATCTCTTAAAAGGAGCTCGTGTAAGTTAATTACACTAATGCTAGTTTTTCGAAAGATTGATATAATCACAGTTGAACTACGTATTTTGCTAAAAGGTGGTGTTGTAAATTTAGAAGGTGTTCTAAATGGAATATTACAACCGTTTCCGTCACCAAAGCAAAATACATAGCAACTTGTGAAGCAATAAAAGAAGTTTATTTCGGATCGATTTCTTAGTTGAGTTATTATGGTTCTAAGCATCTCGAACCATAACTTACTCCTAAGAGCCCAATGTTACATTGGAGATTCAAATATGATCTATAACGATATCACTTGATATCATATGATGGTGATCAAGAATATATATAGGAGTATATATATATATAGTCAAACAATTTTTGGATAGGTTCGCGAACACAGCGAACACTCTAGCACGACCTCTACCTTGAGCAGTATACGAGATGCAGTTATGCATCCATACGTGGTGGACGTATGAGTAACTAGCTATAAGCGTATTATTTATTTTGAGGTCCGAGACATGTATATATGTAGATATATGACATTGTTCTCAATTCTTCGTTGGCTAGAAGTCACTACTGATTGACTCTAGGCCAAGTGGGAGATTGTTAGAGTTATGTCCTAGAAGTCAATAATTTAATGACTTAATTATTAGTTTATGTTTTGGATGATATTTTATCATCTGTTCCTAGGTTTATTATTGACAGATCATTCAGGTTGAGGATCTGAATTGTAGATCTCTGTTGATCATTCTTTAGAATGACAATAATAAATCTAAACGGTCCATAATCTTGATAATTAACAAGGAACATTAATTATCATAAAAGATTAGTATGCAAGTTAAGTGATGATTAAGTTCTACTAATCATAGGTAAAGAGTTACCAACTTAGTTGCATATGTGTATGTTATGGAACATAGCACAGGACTTGACCCATCGAAATAAACATATGGATTGTGTTATGTGTCATTGTTTATTTCGTTATGATTTTGGTTCTAAGTTTGAGATGTTTATCTTTTCCACATGAGGATAGGTTCAATAAATACTGTCTACCGCTGATTCCCGATAAGGGCTGCTATACGGACTTTATTTATGTTCTCTTGAATTGTGCGGGGAAAAGCTAATCATCAAGAAAACCGTATGTCCCTCATTAATTCACTTAGTGAGTGACGATATCTGTTTGGGCCCCTTGATGGAGATAGATTGTTTGCATGCAACTTTATACAATTATCTCTAGATCAAGAAACGTATAATCTGCAAGAATGACACATTCCTATCTTGGATTATACGATGATATCGTGAGACATAAGAATCAAAATAGAGAAACTGTTTATTCTCTCATGCAGGATTGAAATATTGTAGCAGTACATTATTTATGTGAATTGGGAATCATAACGTGTTGCTAGATACCGCTTATGATTATTGGAATTAAATAGCGATTTAATTCCATGTCCAACATAGCATAAATCCTCAAAGGGTCACACAAAATTGGTGTTTAACCATATGTGCATTATTTATTTATTTGCAATAATGTGTATTGCAAAATATGATAGATTGATTAATTAATTAAATAGCGTTATGGACCGTTATAATTAATTAAGTCAAATAGATCATATAGAAATAAATTAATGCATTGTCTAATCTCTAAATAATTATTATTAAGTTAATAATTATTTATAAATAACACACTTAATTTATTTAAGTTATTTGGGCTTTAATTTATTAGTAAATTAAATGTCCAAATTGAATAGTTATGAGTGGGCCTTTAATTAATAGAATTAAAGGGATCAAATAGAGATGGCCTAGTGGGCCAAGAGAGCCCACTAGGAGGCCGGCCACAAGAGGTAGGTAGGGGTGGCACAATTGTAATTTTGTGTGAACTCCTATCTAGGGTTAAGAGGCTATATAAGGCACCTATTGGAGGCTCCCTTGGTCCTCTTCTCTCTCCTCTCTTCCTAGCCGCCACCATTGGCTCCCCCCCATGTGTGGTGCGCCGCCCCCCCTCTCCCCTCTCCACTCTAGCTCATGTGTTGAGCGTCCCATTCTCCCACAAATCCATTCGGTTCGTTGGTTGAAGAAAGGGAACGCTTGGGATTAGACTCGCTCTTCTCTTCGCTAGCACGAATTGAGAAGGGCTTGGTTAATACCATAGTGGACTCGAGGCGCCGCGAATAGGAGGTGTTTGGAGAGCACGCCACCGACATCAACGCATTGGAACGAGCCTCTTGGTTGCGATACCAAGAGAGGTAGACTTCCAATCCCATTTTCTCGTGTGTTTAAATAGCTTGTGTACTAGATCTCTTATGTGTGTGATTTGCTTGGTTAATTAATTGGTAATTAGCACAAAAATGAAAATTAGCACACTTCCTAAAAGTTCTCTGTACTATATAGTGGGTCTATAAATTCATCTACTTCCCATCTATATGTACCGCATATGGCAACAACATGAGCACATGGTATTCCGGTCAGTTGAGGTTTTTGACATTTGCACGTCACACGCCTAGTCGGTAGTTGAGGATCTTCCGGTTGATAATTTCGGTTGATGAGAACTTTGTACTTCCACGTTCTTCCAGGGAAATCTTTCTCGTTGGGCACCTGTACTTCGAACTCTCCACGTTCAACATCAATGGTTACCACAGTCATCAGCGCTGTAAATATTAAAATATATAAAAAAACATGTAAATATAAATGAAGGTTAATTTTAGGTAAAGTATACAACGGTAATCCTTACCCGCTTTAAGAGTATGCTTCATGACTTTTAATTGCACCTCTTTTGGCCACCTTTCTCCATCTGCTTGTCTTCCCAATGCTATTTGCTTCCTTTCATTAAACCACTGCACAGTCTTGTACCAAGTGCCTTCTACGAGTCCAACAACTAGGAGTCTTCTCTCAACCTTGTACCGGCTATTTAGACTTTCAGATCCGTTACTAGTCATAAGACCCCAACGTGCACCAGTGTCAAAAGTTTGTGCCCACCTCTCTGGTCTCATTCGCTCATTGGTATCTGTCTCGTTTTCTTTACCACACTTCTTAAGATAATCGATAACTTCAGGGTTTGTCACTCGGAGTTCCTCCCACATTTTCATGAATGGCCGTTTCTTTTTCTTGTTAGCCAACTTATTTCTAAATTTGTGTGGTATACCTTTGTCTTTACCAGAAACCTTGTACACATTTTCACATAAATGTTGCATACAATACCGATGTACGGCCAATGCAGGGATTTAACGTCGGGTAAGGAAATACCGACATCTCTCTTTACTGCATTTGTAATACAGTTGGCGATAACCTCAGCCGTTAAATTATCATGTGTGAAGTCTCCGGCCCTCCTCACGCATGTATGCTCGTGTTCATTCGTTATTATCTTCCAAAATTTGCCTTCTCTTTCTGTACGGGCATACATACGCCACTTACAACCATATTCCTTACAGTTCAATATTAATTTTTTCGGAGAACTAGCAGTGGTTTTATGTTGTACATTTAAACGTAATGAGTATTTTTGACACTCTCCTATGAGTTGCTCTTTCGAGAAAAAAATTGTCCCTTCTGCTAATGGCCCTGATCCATGAGGTTGAGACGGTTGAGGTACGGAATTTCTATACTCAGAAATGTTAGAGTTATGTCCTAGAAGTCAATAATTTAATGACTTAATTATTAGTTTATGTTTTGGATGATATTTTATCATCTGTTCCTAGGTTTATTATTGACAGATCATTCAGGTTGAGGATCTGAATTGTAGATCTCTGTTGATCATTCTTTAGAATGACAATAATAAATCTAAACGGTCCATAATCTTGATAATTAACAAGGAACATTAATTATCATAAAAGATTAGTATGCAAGTTAAGTGATGATTAAGTTCTACTAATCATAGGTAAAGAGTTACCAACTTAGTTGCATATGTGTATGTTATGGAACATAGCATAGGACTTGACCCATCGAAATAAACATATGGATTGTGTTATGTGTCATTGTTTATTTCGTTATGATTTTGGTTCTAAGTTTGAGATGTTTATCTTTTCCACATGAGGATAGGTTCAATAAATACTGTCTACCGCTGATTCCCGATAAGGGCTGCTATACGGACTTTATTTATGTTCTCTTGAATTGTGCGGGGAAAAGCTAATCATCAAGAAAACCGTATGTCCCTCATTAATTCACTTAGTGAGTGACGATATCTGTTTGGGCCCCTTGATGGAGATAGATTGTTTGCATGCAACTTTATACAATTATCTCTAGATCAAGAAACGTATAATCTGCAAGAATGACACATTCCTATCTTGGATTATACGATGATATCGTGAGACATAAGAATCAAAATAGAGAAACTGTTTATTCTCTCATGCAGGATTGAAATATTGTAGCAGTACATTATTTATGTGAATTGGGAATCATAACGTGTTGCTAGATACCGCTTATGATTATTGGAATTAAATAGCGATTTAATTCCATGTCCAACATAGCATAAATCCTCAAAGGGTCACACAAAATTGGTGTTTAACCATATGTGCATTATTTATTTATTTGCAATAATGTGTATTGCAAAATATGATAGATTGATTAATTAATTAAATAGCGTTATGGACCGTTATAATTAATTAAGTCAAATAGATCATATAGAAATAAATTAATGCATTGTCTAATCTCTAAATAATTATTATTAAGTTAATAATTATTTATAAATAACACACTTAATTTATTTAAGTTATTTGGGCTTTAATTTATTAGTAAATTAAATGTCCAAATTGAATAGTTATGAGTGGGCCTTTAATTAATAGAATTAAAGGGATCAAATAGAGATGGCCTAGTGGGCCAAGAGAGCCCACTAGGAGGCCGGCCACAAGAGGTAGGTAGGGGTGGCACAATTGTAATTTTGTGTGAACTCCTATCTAGGGTTAAGAGGCTATATAAGGCACCTATTGGAGGCTCCCTTGGTCCTCTTCTCTCTCCTCTCTTCCTAGCCGCCACCATTGGCTCCCCCCCATGTGTGGTGCGCCGCCCCCCCTCTCCCCTCTCCACTCTAGCTCATGTGTTGAGCGTCCCATTCTCCCACAAATCCATTCGGTTCGTTGGTTGAAGAAAGGGAACGCTTGGGATTAGACTCGCTCTTCTCTTCGCTAGCACGAATTGAGAAGGGCTTGGTTAATACCATAGTGGACTCGAGGCGCCGCGAATAGGAGGTGTTTGGAGAGCACGCCACCGACATCAACGCATTGGAACGAGCCTCTTGGTTGCGATACCAAGAGAGGTAGACTTCCAATCCCATTTTCTCGTGTGTTTAAATAGCTTGTGTACTAGATCTCTTATGTGTGTGATTTGCTTGGTTAATTAATTGGTAATTAGCACAAAAATGAAAATTAGCACACTTCCTAACAAGAAATATCTAGAAATTGCCCTACGGGATGGTATGTTTCTGTCCTTCCTGTAAGGTAATACTGGTGATTGGGGTTCACGTTTGATTGGGGTCCACCATCGATTCCCTCTGACTCAAATAAGTCCACTTCTTCATCACTAAAGTCCTCACCTGTTGCATAGTCTGACTGAAAACCGGGACCTCGGTCGTATAAATCATCGAGTCGACGTGTTTCTTCTTCGTTTTCTTCGTTTACTTGAACGACATCTTCTTCTTCTTGTGGCCGGCCGTGCCTACTACTACTACCACCACCATGTTCTTGCCTACTACTACCACCATGTTTCCAAGTGCCTTGACCGGTGTGAGACTCGTAGTATGTACCTTCTTCTTCCTGAAGTGTACTATCACGAGGATCTATACTGTTAGGGTCCCAAGGATCCCAATCTAATGTAATGGTTTCATTCTCTTCTTCTTGATTGGTTGCATTTGGTTGTTTGTGTTCTTCTTCCTCATAATTTTGTTGTTCATTATAATTATAATTATAATAACCACCTAATTATAATAAAAAAAAATGTGTTATAATCACATACAAAAATTGTACAATTTGGATAGTTGTTAGAATCACATACAAAAATTGTACAATTTGAATAGTTGTACAAAAATGTGTTATAATTGTTCTTATTAAAAGCCATTTCTAGAAATTGTTCTTATTTATGTTTTTATGCATAGTTAATATTAATAAATCGCATTTTCATAGTTATTATTATTCTATAGTTAATATGATTTTAATATGATTTTAATATGATTTTAATTATTATTCTATAATTATTATTTTCATAGTTAATATTAATATAAATATATATATTTAAGCAAATAATTCTATTATTCCAAAATTAAATGTCACATAATTAAATTCAAAATTAAATTTACCTTGTGCCGGAAGTAAATCGACATGCATTTCTAGACCATCAAGTCGCCTTGCCTCAAAGCACTCGTGTTGAACGTATCGCCATTCATTTTGAGAGTTCACCGGCAAAATAATTTGTTGAAACCTTCCGTCCATAATTACGTTGAAACGCGAAACAATTCTCAAATTGAACTCACCTTGATAAATTCCCAATGAGGACAAAATTATTTGTTTAATGGATTCATAATCAGTTTGTGGAAAAACATCAAAACGAAAATTATTTGCTGGATTAAAGGGAGATTGATTGACAAAAACACTAATTGAATACATTTCTATATGACTAAGAATTAATTGGAAAAGATAGATGATATTAAGATTGTGATAACGACCAACTATTTATAGTGATAAGATCGGAATTTGAGATTCCGATATTAGCAAACAGATTTAAAAGTTCACGTCAATTCCCGATCAAATCAAATAATTTGCCGCAGTGTGCTCAACTTATTGCTTAGATCGGAATCTTGGATTCCGGTCTAAGCTTAGATCGGATTCTCAGATTCCGATCTAAGCTTAGGTCGGAATCCAGGAATCCTATCTAAGCTTAGATCGGAATCCTGGATTCCGATCTAAGCATGTCAGGAATCCACCGCCCAATCAAATCAGTTTTTGGTCTTTTTCCCTTTTTACTGTTATTTATTTTATTAATTTAATAATATTTATTATAAATATTTTAATTATATTAATTAATAGATAAAAATTTAAATATATATATTATATTTTTTGTAATTAAAATTGATTTATTAATAAATTATCATATTCATTAATTATCATATTCATTAATTAAAATAATTCATTACCTAAAATAAATTATTTTTTTCAAATATAATTACTTACATTAAATCAATACTTTTTCTTTTTCTTTTTACTGTTTTCAATTTAAGTAAATTAATAATTATATTTTAATTAAAATTGTAAAATTAAATTAATAATTTATATTGTTTTGTAAATTAAATTAAAGTAGTTAAAAAAATAATAGCTCAATCAAATTAAATTAACTAAATGAAATTAAATTAAATTAACTACTTCAAACAACTAAATAAGATTTTATTACATTAAATTAAGTCAAATTATTAAATAATTTTATTTAATTAATTTTTAATATATTAATTTTATAATATATTAATTTTATAATATATTAATTTAATATTAAAATTTTATATATTTAATTAATTTTTATAAATAGAAGTAAAATAAAATATATTAATTTATTATTTTATCTTCAAAATATATTACTAAAATTTCATAATATATTATTTTAATATTAAAATTTTATATATTTAATTAATTTTTATAATAGAAGTACAATATAACCATGATAAACGACAAAATTGAGTAGTTACAGCACCGTTCGGAATCCCAGATTCCGATCTAACGTCAGATCGGAATCCCAGATTCCGATCTAACGTCAGATCGGAATCCCAGAATCCGATCTAACGTCAGATCGGAATCCAGGAATCCGATCTAACGTTCGGAATCCAGGATTCCGATCTTATGATACTATTTATATTAAACTGATTAAATTGATATTAATTTTATTGGATTATATTATTTTAATATTATTTTTTAAAATTTCGGTAGAAATTGTTGGATTGCTTGGAGAAAAGTAGGCCTAATCTGCTGAGAGCCAGACCAAATTCCTATTAGACAGGTAGGTTAGGTTTCATCCAATGATATTCAACTAACATTAACATGTCGACATTCGCCTAAAATATACAAGCTCTTGGTGAGATGGCAATTTCTAATGATCGTACGTCATGATTTCTGATGTCATTATCTGTTGTAATGCTTACTTATCGACAGTGCCTGAAGACGTGTTTTTGCATTACAAAATGGGATATTATTGATGGTACGTTTGAAAATTCAACTATTTAATATTTCATAAAAAAATTTCGAATTAGATTTTTGTGTTAACTTACAGATCATACAATGCTATTTTTTTATAGTATGTCTCAACTTTAAGATTCATACTAGCGATGTTTTTTGTTCTTATAAATCAGCTGCTTATGTTTATTTAAGACACAGTTTTGCGTATTGCTCACTGACTCATGGTAAGAATATCATTAGACTGGTTTTTTTTTTAAAAATAAATAAATAAAGATTTAAGCTCCACATACACTTAATTTTGAAAAAAAAAATTTGATGACAAAGGCCAAAACTCTGTATTAAAAAAAATGTATATGAAGTTCTTTTATTTAATTTAATATAATTTGTTTCATTTCCTCATCTTATCGTTTGTTACATCCTTTATTTTTATAACAAACTGAAAGAACATAGTGATCAGCACAGATTGCTATTGCATAATCATGCAAAAATAGGTTCAAACTTCGTGAAATATAAGAAGAAAATATTTAATAATTCAAACGTCGGACCTTGGCCTCTAAGATCTACATAAAGAAAAATAAGATTAATAAGCCTCTTATATACTTTGCAACGCAAGATACTTTCCTTTCCCCTTTTAAAGCGTGCACCAAAAAAAAATTACTTTTGGCTATCATGCCGTTTAAATTGTTTCAGTTCAATAATAAAATATCTTTTTTTCTGTTTTTTATTTTCCTTTTACCAAATCTATTCGCAGAATTTGAATGTTAGTCACTGCTCTGGATAATATTAAAACGCGTACTACATTTAAAATTGTGATCGGTGGGTTTCATAACTTTATTTGGTGTGATAGGTCATGTACGATCTCAATTGGAAAGTTTGGATCAAATGAAAAGGTTACAATTTGAGGGGGGGGGGGGGGAATAGAAAAAGCAAATTTCTAACGTGGGTCGTTTGATTTCTCGAGAAGTTTGGATTAATTAGTCGATGATCCTGTCGTCACAGCATTGAATTGAAGTCGTCTAGCCACTAATCACTATTTATCATTTCAATTGTGATACATCAGCCGGGTAAATGTAGCCACAGAGAATCATTCTCAACCGGGAGAAAATGTAAATTGGAATCGTAACTTCTCACGTACTAAAACAAGAAAAGGCCATAGGAAATAGACGTAAGCTTCTGCGCAATCTGGGGAGGTAAGTTTGGTATATATCCAGAATCGTGGAGACTCACAAAGTCACAACTCACAAAGCAATTTCCAGCCAATGATATATCCAGAAAAACAAATGGAGGAAGGTAAAATAAAAGGTACAGTTATGATCTTACCTTTTTTAATAGTAATAACATTTTCAATGATCCTATCTTTGACATCGTTTGGATGCGTTGAGAAGAAGGTAGAAAGAAGGAAGAAGAGAAGAAATAAATTATAAACAATCCAAATTCTTCACAAAGTTACACACTTCCCAATATTTTTTTCCACTTCTTCTCTTCTTTTCTTGTTCCCACACCTATCCAAACGGAGCCTTTGCCTGGAAATTTCCAACGGTAAACGAAAGAATGCAATTTACTTCTAGCCATGAAAAAGACAACCACAACATATAGCTAGTCTTCTCAAATTCAATTATTATGATCGAGTATGTGCCAAAAAAATCAACGATAGAGTTCCTTAATTAACCAACTAATGAACTAAACTATATAGTCACTTTCATTTGCATGGCATTTAAGATCATCTTAATTTTATAATGTACTGCTTTCCCTTTTCATTGATTATTTGATCTTCTGAATTCAGCTGATTGATCAAATGAAATCTGGTCAAGGATTTTCTTGGCCACAAGAAATGTTTACTATTTCTTTTTCATTATATTTTATGCTCCATAAAGTTACAAAATATTTAAAATCTTTTTGCAGTTCTCTACCCAACTTGTATCATGATTCTTTCCTCCGTCTTTCATTGAATCTGTGTGGTTTTGTTTTTAATATTTTCTACATTTTTAATGAAATTTTAGTCAACAGCTTAATTTGTTTTAAACAAAAAAAAAAAGAGGTCTTTGTCATCTAACTTTTTTAAAATTGAAATCATGGAGAATTTGAACGCTTGATTTTTTTTTTTTTAGACCAGTTTAGTGCTCTGTGCTCCTGTCATTAATCTACAAGGTCACATGAGTCAACATTTTTCTCTCTTTTTTTTATATCAAGGCAGATTTAGAACAAATATTATCATTTCTTACAATCCAATTTATTCCTTATTTGTAATTTAGGTTGGGATTCCATTCTTTTTGTGATCCAGAAAAGTTCCTCTTTATTTTACCATGAAAGAATTCTGAGTCTCGTGGATCAATTTATTAGACAAAGAATCTCAAAATAATATTAAAATGCTAGAGTCCAATATATTGAATGGATATGGTCCATCAAATACGATCGTTTTCATGTTTTTAAATTTCAAATAACCAATACGAACCGTTCAATATGTTCCCCATATTGAAAATTTATAATAAACCAATTTTTACATTTTTCCAAAAAAATTTTACTTTTTTTTTGGTATTTTAGAAAATCGTTGTTATTGAACAATCCATAATGTTTATATTATGAATTTTTAAAAATACCAAAAAAATAGTAAAAATTTTCGAAAAAATGAAAAAATTGGTTTATTGTAAGTTTTCAATAGGGAGAACATATTGAACGGTTCGGATCGGTCATTAGAAATTTAAAAATGTGAAAACGATCATATTGGACGGACCCATATTGGACACTAGCATTTCTATAAAAAAAAATAGCCAATTTCCAAAATATTTGAGAATTAAAGAATTTTATGAGGTAATTAGCATAATTTTGTAAAAATTGTGATTTAGGGATTGTATACCGTATGCGACGTGGTCTTTGCTATCTTAATCAACAAACTAATTATTGATACGAGTTTTCTACTGATAGTGAATAATAATTACACGTTTTCTAAAAGTTAGACGGACTGCAATGACATCATACCTTGAGAGTCACCAATAAATATTAATAATGTCAATTGTGAGAATGTAGAGGTTAATTAAGTCATCATGCTGTAGCTCAAATTAAGAATATCCAAAGTACATGCGGGCCTCGCCTGTTAGTTGTTACCCATGCATAAGATTGGAACAGAAACTTTGAAAAACAAAAAAAAATATTGGAACCGTAACTGATGGTTGAATTTTTCTTGGAAGGAGCTGTTTTCTGTGACAAAAAGGACCCAAAAATTTTGTTGCCTTCGGGAGCCACGCCATAAATATACCAGGTTGTCAATATATATATACCTTAATTTGAAAGTTGAAACTTGAAACAGCATTGATTCATTGATTGCCTTGGCAATTAAATTACCTATTATCTTACAAATTACAAATATCAAATGTAAACTCAATTATATGCAACTATGAAACTAAGTGCCGAACTTGCATAATTTCTGTTGATGTGTAATGACAGTTTAGCATCCATCTCCTAATTCCAATCTTAAATGTAGTGTTAATCGATCGAGGATATTAAGCTACCAATGGGCCTATTTCGATGCGTTGGGATTTGGGGAATTTTCAATTCCTAGACATAAATTTATTATAAACAATTTAAATATTTCACAAATTTACACACTTCCCAATAAATTTATGCCTAGGAATTGGGATCCAAACGCCCCAACATAATTTTCAATCATTTTTGTCATTTAAATTTATTGCAAAACATGGATGCCTCCATTTTATAAGGACCGCAGGTCAGGAGATGTAGGCTTGTAATGAGCGCTAGGAATTTCCTGGCAGCTACGTACACAGAAGTCATGCTACATGTACTTTCTTTCTTTCCCTATAAATACACATCCCCTCAACCTTATACCTTGCACCAAACAAATATATAGTCTTTAACTCTTTTGTAAAGTAAAGATAAAGACTACAAATTAAGAGGCCTGTCCGTTAAAAACCTATTAAGTTCCCCAATGGTAAGGCACCTACATGGATCTACATGCCTTTTTCTTCTCCTTAGAACATGCAGTTTGTTTTCTAGGTGCTTAATCATCTTAATTACATGTTTTTTTTTTATGTTTTTACAGTCGCTTTGTGCAGATGACTCTGATATACTGTTGTTGAAGTTTGAGAACCACTGCAAATGCAAAGGCTGTCCCCTCCAAATCCGCCGCGCTATTGCGACCTTTGATGGTCTCTCTCTCTCTCTCTCTATCTTATTTGATTATATTTGTGCCATGTTGGCACTATATATATATGCTTTAGTATTTGAAAGCCTGACAGTAGATAGAAAACTTTGTTCCTACAATTTTCTTTTAATTTGCTTGCTTACTGCAATCTGTATAAATGATGATCATTTGGTTGCATTGAAATTATGATTAGGTGTTAGAGAAACAAGAAGTGTAGATTACGATAAAGGAACCGCTGAGTTGATCGTAAGTTCGAAGGTCGCAGAAAACCCTAAGAAACTCTGTGATTGGATTCTGAAGGAGGCCAAGAGGCATGCATACGTTGATAATAACACATGCATCACATCTTCTTTCGATGTATGATCCCTTCTATATGGGCGTATAGATCATGTAAGAATAAAATTAAGATTAGTTATTTGGAGTAAAAAATATTATTTCTAAACGATTAAAAATAAAAATTTTGGATCTAGAGTGTTATTTTTAAGTAGTCTAACATTCGGATTAAATTTTTATTTCTAAAGTGTTTGGATCATTTTCTTAATCCGGATTAAGAAGTTGTTGGGATTAATTCTTAATTCGGATTAAGAAGATGATCCAAACACCCTAAAAATAAAAATTTAATTCGAATGTTGAACTTCTTAAAAATAACACTCTACATCCCAAAAAACTTATTCTTGGTAGTTTAGAAATAGTATTTGTTTACTCTGAATAACTAATCCATAATTTATTCTTAGATGATCCAAACGCCCTAAAACAAGATATATGGTAACAAAAATCTCAAACACTAGCTAAATCCTGATTTCAGTAAATTAATTACCTTCCTCCAAAAACCATCAACTAGACCTATCATTTTATTTTCTTTGACAAAGTATATATTTCTCAAACAGTGAACAATTGAACATGTCAGCCAATTACGTTACGAGTAGCAATGAAAAATTTTGGTGCAAATGAAAATTATATTTAAGATCAAAGAAAGTAATAAATCTCCTCGTTCATCTTTTCAGCATGAACACTTGGAAGGGAAGAGAAAGGAAAAAATAGTCTACAAAGAACACCGAGACAGGGAGTTTCGCATTACTAGATATTACTAGAAGATGAACACAAGTCGCATGTGCGCTTCTTATATATGTATATCGAAGTAATAGTTAATATTGTTGCTTTACTTTTGATTGCCTTTAGTTTGTATTGTGTTTGGATTATTAATATTGTAGTATTATTGTATAAATGAAGTGTGGTTTAATTTGTACCTCTCTGGTTTAATGTGACTTGCATCGCTTGACATTATAATATGTCTTTCTTTTTGTTTGCACTCTATATTTCTAACTAGCTAATTAATTAAATGACAATGCATAACCGATCAAAGATTTAGAGAAGTTACGTATGGGAAATGTGTATACGGATAATATCATTTGAAAGTTCACATCATATTGCACGTTCTAATTGGTTGCTGCTACTTGCTAATTAAGTCATACCTTTGAAATTTTCTTGTGTAAATCATGACAACTATATATAGTTCTATTTTCAAGACAAAAAGGTGTTTTCGACAACAGCATCTGGAAATTACATGTGGTAATGTTACATAAGTTGGACTACAAAAGAAGAACGAAAACTACTACCAGTGGCGGATTTAGGAAAAATATTTAGGTGGGACTGAGTTTATAAGAACATTGGACCAACATAAGTTCATCATATATCCATCTCATACAATACTAAAAATATAGTTTAAAGTCATATTATAAAAAAAAAATTGATGAAGCACTCAAAATACATCAAAAGAAAAATTGCAATTTGAATTTATTCATAGTCCATATCTGTATATATAAACCATGATAGGTGGGGCTCTAGCCCTAGCTGCCCCACCTGTGAATCCGCCCCTGACTACTACTCAAGGGGTCAAATACTCAGTTTTGCGTGCTGGCCTACGGAATACAATTCTATTTTTTTTTTTCATTCAAACCCGTATAATATTTTCATTAAAGAAAAAAAAAGTTTGATATATATAAAGAGCGAATTTTCTGATGTCTGTGTACAGTAATAAGGTTCTAGAATAATTTTTATTTATTTGTATTTTGAACATATTAAAAATTATTACGAATAAATATTTTGTTATATTAAGTATACAAATCATGCGTTATTTGTATTTCATATTTCCTGAATTTATAAGCATTTTTTATTTAATAAAAATATCAATATTAAACATTTGATCTGAATCATAAAAATAACATATTATTTTAAATTTATATTGCCTAGAACCACTAATTTTTTACTACAGTGAAACTATTCTGAATCATAAATTTATTATTATGCACCATTCTTATTGCTTAATTTTCCGATGAGTGCATATGTAAATAATATCATATACAATTAGAAATGTTTGGGCAAATATTGTTAAATCCATCGAGTTGGAAAGGGCAGTATATAATTTCCGAGTATAGCGAGTCACTTCATTTATCCAAAGCGACCCGCCATACAATGCTATATGTCTACACATGCTCAATGAAACCAATTTCCAAACATATTGGATTTGCCTCCAAGTTATCCGGTCTTTTCGAAGAATTATTATCCACGGAGACCATCCATCATGACTTCATTTTCAGTTTTGGCTCCTGAGTCACCGTCCTAAACTATTGCCAAACTAGTTTGTGTGTCGTGAAGTAATGAATAGCTAGCAAAAGGGACAAAAGACAGCACAAAAAATAAAAACCTTAGTCTTGGGAAGAGTAGCAGTACTTCCCGTTCAAAAAAAACCAAAAGATGTGAGACCACCCATCAATTAATTTAATTGTGATCATATATATACTCTCTTCCGATGGGTTTTATTCCAATGTCAAACTGACCAGCTACATTAAAATACACTCTAAAAAATAATTTTAAAATGTGGCAAATTTTCATCGCTGCGACGAAGATTAGAGAAATTCAAAGAGACAAGCGCACTATCCATTCGCTGATGTAACGTGACGTCGAAAATTGAACATTATATATATATATATAGATGATTGCTAAAATGCTATGCATAGGACGGATGTCCTTCGTGCTACGGATTCGTTCTTGAAATTCATTCTTCAAACAACCGATCCAACCCGTTCATTATCTTCTTCATATTGAAATCTCATTAAAAATCAAATTTTACATTTTTTTTAATTTTTTACTACTTTTCTCAGATTTTTTAAAATACTTAATCTAATAAATTCTGAACCCTTCAATAACAGTGATTTTAAAAAATCTGAGAAAAATAGTAAAAAAATATAAAATTTAGTTTCTAATAAGATTTCAATATGTAGAAAATAATAAACGGTTTGGATCGGTTATTTGAAGTATAAAATGCAAAAATGAATCCGTAGTACGAAGGACATCCATGCTATGCATAGCATTTTAGCAATCCACTATATATATATATATATATATATATATATATATATATATATATAGAGAGAGAGAGAGAGAGAGAGAGAGAGAGAATGGCTAACGTGCCATCAATTTTCTATCGGCTTGTTTTTCGAAATTCAAAAGTCAAACGGTCGATCCAAACCGTTCAAGTTTATCAAAATATTGAAATACCTTCGGAGACCAAATTTTATATTTTTTCGAATTTTTTTGCTATTTATTATGATATTTTCAAATTGGAGGGCCTGAAATACTCTAATCATAATGTTTTTAAAAATATCATAAGAAATAGCAAAAAAATTCGAAAAAATATAAAATTTGGTCTCCAAAGATATTTCAATATGGAGAACAACTTGAACGGTTTGGATTGATCGTTTGAATTTTGGATCTCGAAAAATGACTTGATGGCACGGGACCCTCCGTGTCATCGATGGCACGTTAGCCATTATATATATATATATATATATATATAGAGGATTTCTAAAATGCTATGCATAGCACGGATGGTCTTCGTGCTACGGATTTGTTCTTGCATTTCATGCTTCAAACAACCGATCCAAACAGTTCATTATCTTCTTCATATTGAAATCTCATTAGAAACCAAATTTTACATTTTTTGTTGAATTTTTTTACTATTTTTCTCAAATTTTTTAAAATACTTAAACTAATAAATTCTGGACCCTTCAATAACAGTGATTTTAAAAAATTCTGATAAAAATAGTAAAAATGTTTAAAAAAATGTAAAATTTGATATCTAATGAGATTTCAATATGTAGAAGATAATGAACGGTTTGGATTGGTTGTTTGAAGCATGAAATGCAAGAACGAATACGTAGCATGAAGGTCATCCGTGCTATGCATAGCATTTTAGCAATCCTCTATATATATATATATATATATAGTGGATGGATAAAATACACTCTAGTGTACGGATCGTCTCTCGTACACCAGAGTCGTTTTTGAAATTCAAAAATCAAACAGTCGATCCGAACTGTTCAAGTTGTTCTCCATATTGAAAAACTCTTGGAAACCAAATTTTACATTTTTTTTGAAATTTTTTGCTATATATTATGATATTTTCAAAAAACAGTACAATTGGAGTATTTCATGCCCTCCAATTTGAAAATATCATAATATATAGTAAAAATTTTGAAAAAAATATAAAATTTAGTCTCCAAGAGTTTTTCAATATGGTAAACAACTTGAACGATTTGGATCAACTGTTTGATTTTTAGATTTCAAAAATAACTCAGATGTAAGGGAACAATCCATACACCAGAGTGTATTTTATCACTCCTCTCTCTCTCTCTCTCTCTATATATATATATAGAGGATGGCTAATGTGCCATAGATGACACAGAGGGTCCCGTGCCATAGAGTCGTTTTTCGAGATCCAAAATTCAAATGCTCAATTTGAACCATCCAAGTTATTCACCACATTAAAATATCCTTGGAGACCAAATTTTACATTTTTTCGAATTTTTTTGCTATTTATTATGATATTTTTAAACAACGTTATAATTGAAGTATTTCAGACCATCCAATTTGAACATATCAAAATAAATACCAAAAAAATTCAAAAAAATGTAAAATTTGGTCTCCAATGGTATTTCAATATGCTGATCAATTTGAACGGTTTGGATTGACCGATTGAATTTCGGATCTTCAAAAAATGACTCAAAAAAGACATCTATGGCATTGCCATCTATGGCACTTTATCCCACCTCTATATATATAATAGTTAAGTATGAAATTTGACTTCGCAGGAAGGTCTAATAACGTAAAATCATAAAATTGAGACTTTTACAGCTGGTATAGTGGTTTTTGTTGAAACATACCAATCAAAGTATTCGTATAAGGATCATACAGATCTTCCTATCATCTCCAAGATCTGTAAAAAGATAAATATTTAAGTTATTGTGTAGTATGCATGCATGGTACCAAGCGGCCTATGCGACGGCTTCAAATTTCGATTTTTTAAATTTGAATCACTAATTTGAGCTACCCAATTCAATCTACGCATTAGGTTCGTCTAAATTATATAATTCTACATTTTTGAAGATTTCTATTATTTTTCGGATAAGAACATTAATTGTTTCCATTGGACGAGCCCTTTTTTAAAATCAAAGTTTAAAAAATCATAGAAATATAAAGAAATTTAATTTTTCACAAAATATCATAGAACAAATTGAATTGAGCAGTTAAGATTAGTTATTGAATTCTCAAATTAAAATTTAAAACAGTATACTTACCACTTAATTAGCAAGTACGTATGTTGCTCATAACCTCACTCAAGATATATAAATAATAAAATAAAACATTTTCTACGTACAGGTAAAACTGAATGCGCTAGTGTTTCCACATTTTCAGACAAGCGTCAATGCTAAGATCTGTATTTATACATAGAATATACTTTATATATCGATCAGTTGACGTGCCGGTCAGGTTTAGCTCAATTTGAGCCTCAAGTGTAACTGTGTAAGAGCTTCAACAAAAAGACAGCCAGAACTACTAATAAAACATGTTTTCTCCACAAGTCCACGTATGACTCAGTCCGCGGTCTAAATTTGATTTTAAAAATTCTTCTCTGCTGACTTTTCTTACATTTTTTTTTTCTACTGATCGGGAAATGATATTGAACTAGTGGGGGCGTCGCGCGTTGCGCAACCTATCTTTCATAATATAATATTTATTACCAAATGATTAATATATATATAGTACATACACAAAATATAAAAAATGGAAATAAATGAATTAATGGTCTTATCTTAAATTATCACCAAAGGCAGAATGCTAACTATAGGTGTGTTAAATGTATGAACGATCTATATTTAATTTTATTGACTGCCAATTGTCTGTGAGATTTTGTATTTTTTTCATATTTTTTTTTAAAATTTTAATATTACATATGATGCGTGATTTTTCTTTTTTTGCTCTCCATTTCGGCAATGGTACAATTAAGTATTAGATATATGCAAAGGAAACGCAATCACTGGATATGCTACATTACTCATGAGTACTGGAATTATAGTTACATTGTCATGAATTATGGTTGCATTAGAAAAGAAGAAATCATGATTGAAAAAATAGTTCATAGGCACAAATCTCCTGTGTTTCTAGCCATATTTCTAGGTTTTTTCCCCTACTGTTGGTTGACCGCCAATCCTACCACACGACCGAAAGTAATGAACATAGAGCTTTCTGCACATTCAATTCCACAATATGCCGAGTTATCAACGCTGGAATTTTCTGTGCAGTAAATGATGTAAATAATAGTTCAACTGTTCTAAATGGCACCAAGCTGGTTGTAGAGATGCAAGGCACGAAATGTGATGGTTCTGATGGCATGATCCAAGGTAGGCATAAGCTCCTTAATATTATTGTACCAACGGGGACTATATATGTTGCCATAGATACTATCTTGGCTATTAGAAAATTGAGACATGAAAGATAAGTGAAGATAAGCCTGGAGAACATGTTCAATCATTGTAACAAATGTACTGTAAATATGAGAAATCAAAGGTTTCATGGCTTAAATGGGTAACTTGATTTACCATAATCAGGCAATAAGTACTTTACCATGTTAGTATCGGAATTTCTTGCAGACACCAAACCTTACAGATAAATCATGACAATGTAACCACTGGGATATCAGTCGTATTTTGATTTGTGCTCGTATTTTGATTTTTGAGCCGTTTGATTTGATGAATGTAACCACTAAGATAAATCATGTTGGTACCAACCATATCAGTCACTACCAACCATATCTTTTTTTTTTTGCAAACCAACTAACACACATTCGTCATGAATTTGGATCGGTACTAATATGGTACCTGTCACTACGAACCACATCTTTTTGCAAAAAATACACATGATTATTTAAAACAATATAAGATCTGAACTCTGACTACCCACAATTTGCTCAATCAGAGAAACAATCATTTATGAGGATGTCAGCAATAGAAACCAACATGATAAGTCTAAATATCCTCACAAATAGAAAGAAAATAATGAAAAAACTCAAATGTAAACATTTTTAATTACCAAAATCAGACTCCACAACCCCTAAGAGCAATGGGATGACAGCAGTTGTGGGCCTCGGCATAGATGGTGCGAGCCAACATCTTGCCTTCGTCTGAACACTTGGCCAGAGTAGTGTAAAGAGGCCTAAGGTACTTCATCCTACCCACTTGTTTCAGTGATCTCTCGGCCTCTGCATAGCACTCGTTGCACTCTCCCAATCCCTGCTCTTTGATAGCATGTACCGCATCCAGTGCCAATGACTAAAGTGCAAAGATATTAAGAACTTTTTAAAGTCAGCGTATTCTCAATGATATAAATAATTATTGGTTTTCACGATGTCGTTAGCTGATATTCAAGGTTTACAAAAATTAATACATATAGGACAATAGAGTGGCAAATTTATTTGCTGTAGGATCTGCATTTATTTTCTTTACAAACGACACACATCTACTCATTAATTAATTCCTTTGATCAGTTAGAAATGAATAATCAGATGCCCTCAACGTTATACCAACCATGGTGCTTGGAACCTTTTTTGGACTTATATATGTGTCAACTTCAGTTTCTATTTATCTGGACAACCAAAAAAAAAGGTTCTATGACATACCAGCTTTATTGTTATATAGCAGCAATGTCGGTATCAGTATATGCATTGCTATACTGATATATACAGTACAAATCGTTATATAAGCCGTGCATACTATCTCATGGGTTACTTGTCATGAAAAAGAGAAAAAAAAACTTAACAATACAGTAATATATACCAATAGAGGAACTTACACTAAAATTGGAAACTATGGACATGGTTAAAAGCAATTTAATTGGATAGCCAGTAAGCAACACACCCTGACGCTTGAAACAATGCACTGCACAATTATCTAATTATTAATGGGGCCGTTTGGATCGCTTAGGAATAAGAGGAATAGTCTCTTCCTAGACAGAAATTTATTCCTAGCCATCGAAACTCTTCACAAAATTACGCACTTTCCAATATTTTCTGCCTAGGAATAGACTATTTCTCTTATTCCTAAGCGATCCAAATGGCCCCAATGTTTGTTAGGATTTCAAAGGCAGGAAGACCAAAATAGCCAATGAATTCACTAAATTATTTTTTGCTTCTATATCAGTGCATGCCACCCTGATTTGTTCCACAGAATTACCAAGAACGAAGAAGACTATAAGAATTTAAGAAATATTACAATATACGTGAGTTATCTTAGAAATTACAATATATTGAAATAATGTTAACACCAGCTAATTAATAAAACACTATATGCAAAAAAGACCATGGAAAATTTTTTGGTAGGCTGCAAATAATTAACGCTCATGGAAATTTGTCTTTGAAAAAGTTTGCCTGTCAATTGTAAAAAAGCTTAGTCATCATTTAAACTCTTTTAGAATCAGGACCTTGCATTTCACAGTATTTGTCTCCCTTTTTTGTTGGCCTTTTGTATGTCCTTTATTTTTCTAATTTGCATACATTAAATAGTGATAAAAAAGGGGATCCTTTATGAAAAGTTTTTGTTTTGAACATGACTTATCCAGGTCTGGTATACACACTCCTATAGCTTAGAATAGCCAATATAATTTGCATTTTTTTTTCCATCCGACCATAAACAGACGATGATCATAATTTGTTACTCTTCCATTCTGTTAAATTTGTCATAAACTGACAGGTATTGATTTACACATAATTTAGAATATGATAAAGTCATGGATTAGGTCACACAATACACATCTATGGTTCCAACTATGCGAGAGGCAAAAGAAATTAAATCTTTATTGCAAGCAAGCATACCATTGTCTCGTCAATAGCAGCATCAGCACCGTCGAATGGCTCTGAGCACTTCCAAAGTGGTACTCATCCAGTCATCCTAAATTTGGTATGGAATTTGTGTAGGAACTGAATCAGAAGCTGCTACAAATTAAAGAAAGAACCGACTATAAAAAAAAATGAAAGGCGATAACTATTACTCAGTAATAAGGTATATATTTCTCAGCTCGTCCAACCACAGCTGAATGCATATCCCTGATATTGATATTAATCTGATTCTGGTTAAATTAGAAGTACAAATGATTAATTCACCAAACAATCATACTTCATAATCATTTAAAACTGAAAGATTAACCATTTGGCATCCAAATTAGTAGCTATGATTAGTATATTCAATTTAACCATGTACCAAAGTAGAATGAAAGAAAGTAATCCCTAGCATCCATAGTGATAGAGCAAACTGAAACATGCTCGAAGCAACAAAATTTTGAAGCTCGATAAAATCTCGAATTACCAAATATTGCAATCATTCATGCATACAAAATTAAAAATCTTGCCTTCTTTCTAACCCTATCGTTGCTGCCAAAAATGAGCCGGATCTTTCTAACCCTATCGTTGTTGATTTTCTCTCCATCAACCAACGCCCTTCTTGTTGGAACCACCAAATCGATGAAGAAAAAGACTTCATGAACCTATTATTTGTGCATCTCGCGATGGATAGCGAAATGGATAGAAAGAGAGCACAATGATTGAATGGATAGAGAGGCGGCGGGAGCAATAGCGAGAAGAGATGGAAACGATGGTGAGAGGAGATTGAGAGAGGATCCAAGAAAGAGAGAGATCGGAGCAAAACAGAGAAGCTTGGAGCGACAGAGAATCTCTAGGGTTTTCAAACCGAGTTTTATCTTAGTTCTGCGAGGAGAGAGAGAGAGAGAGAGAGGCGGAAGGGTGTAGAAGAACAATCAATCGACGGTGAAGATTTCGCGCGGAGAACGAACGGGCAGGATTCAGTTACTGTCCGAACAACTGTTTACCCACAGTTGTTTCGGATCGGATCTGAACTGCAGGGATTAATATATTAAATGAAATGATAAGACTCTGGCGGTTTGTTTATAAACAATTTCATTTGTCTTTTTCTTCTGTCTTTTGAGAATATATATGTATGTATCCGCAGTTTTTCTAAAAATACAATTTCTCAGAATGATCTAATATATGTATGTGTTCTCTTCATCTTTAGTATATTAGGTTCCGTTTGGATGCGTTGAGAATAAGGTAGGAAGAAGGAAGAAGAGAAGAAATTTATTGGGAAGGGGTAAATTTATTGGGAAGTGTGTAACTTTTGTGAAGAGTTTGGATGGTTAGAAATAAATTTATTGGTAAAAAGTGGTTATTCCTTATTTTTTATTCCGAAAAGAAGCCATCCAAACGGAGCCTTAGTCTTTGATTATCTGTGTCAGACGCATTTGATATCAATACCGGTGCAATATTTATACGATACATATAAATTGTGGTGGATCTTATCATTGTAAAAAGTTTGATATAGAAATATTAAAGTACACATATTGACATGTAATCGTGCACAAGTAAATAAGTAATTAATCCGAAATGTTCTATTAATTAACTTACATGGTTTTCTAATAGATCCTTTATAACTTTGTTTTCTTATAATTTTTTAAATAAAAATAGCAATAAATATGCTCAGGCACTTTTCAAACTAATAATGTTTTAAAGAGAAGGGCAGAGCCTTAATTAACATTATAGGGGTGCTAGTCTAAATTCTAAGAACAACCAATTATAAAAATTAGGCATATTATGTATAGATTAAATTTTATATATGAGTCGAAATCCAGATCATTTCTACGATGAATGACTATGATTGGTTAGGACTTTAGTCCAGTTAAAAGTTTTAGTCCACCACAGAATATCCCAGAAATTTATATGATAAAAATTAATTGAAAAACAACTTCTAACAATACAAGTATTTATACTAAGCAGATTAAAAACAATATTATTTTTTAAATAAGCATAGTTCAAGGGGAAAAATAAGTCGTATTTCTATAACAGTTACATATTTAGTCAAATTTCAACAAAATTGCATCTTAATTTAAATTTTTCTCTAAAAGTTAAGGGGAATATGCCCAATTACTAATTTCCTAAATCCTAGACTAGATCTAAAAATTATTCATTAATTTGTCATCTTATGCGTAAGAGATGATTAAACTTGGGCTGAACTGCACAACCTTGATATATTGGGAAAAAAAGGCATTATTTTAGAAAGTTTGGTTCAGACTTCAGACATTGAGACATAACATGCTTCAACTGGCATGACCCAGCCAGAACCTGAACCAGAACTTGATCGCCTGTAATTAACAGAGGCCACAAGCCCGTTGGTACTTTAAACCCATTATAAATCCACCACGCAAGCCCATTAATTTAATATTTTCTTAGTCCAGTAAGAAAAAGCCCATTAGATCCAAGCCTCCATCTATGCATGCGGCATCGACAAGGAAGAGTCAACTATCTATCAGTGACCAGTCTGTCTATCAGACTATCACGACATCGACACGCCAATTTTTACGTGTTATAACCAATTGCTTCAAGAGAAGTGGCACCTGACAGAAAAAAGCAAAGCTTGACCGCAAAAAGGCTCACCGACTAATGCTTGGACCCGAGTTGGCGGCTTCGTGCTTTTGTTTAGGTTTCGCCAGGTCTAGTGCCTCGCGAAATCTCGACCGTCCACGTTTTCATTTTCGCGCGACCTGTTCCTATCAGGGCGTTCCGGGTCACTAGTTTTTAGGGCACGTGTAGGTCACAAATCAGGGGCTGCCTCTGCAGTTTGCACAATAGCCCTTCAAAAGTATTTAAATTGATCAACACTGGTAAGGGATACGTTCAAGAAAAAGAAGATGACTTCATTTCAATAATTATGTTATTTTATTGATAATCAATGATGATTTACTTCTATACTGTAATTGTAACTTATTGATATAGATTATTTGTAACTAAAATTTTATCTACCTAGATGTCTAATATTGTTTTCATTACATTGATTTAACTAAAATTAAATCATTAGAATTTATATAGTTGATTTATACTGTAATTACAACTTATTGATGCAGATAATTTAAGAGATCTAACTTCACAATGAGAAATTAAACCTTTTATGAGATATAAGAAAATAAAGATAGTTTAAGTTTCGATGTAACCTGAATTAATTTTTTTATTATTTGAGGGAAACAGAAATATTTTTTTGAACCATTTTTATTAATATTTTAATTTTTGCATCCTTGAAATTTTGGTTGTGCTCCACAACTATCACAGTGGAGGTAAGAAGTGCGGTGAAGAAGGGTTGTCCAGATTTTGTCATCTTCGATTTGGAAATTACAACTTTGAAGAAGACTTCTCAAAAATATATAGCTCTTATCTTTTCTCTCTTATGTGTCCTCGTCTCCTCTACACTCCTTGAGATACATGACATAAGAGTTTTGCAAACACATATCATCCTTTTATAAATGAGAAAAAAAAAAGATACATTGCACAAGAGTCATCCAATTAAGATAAAGATATAAAAAAATAATAATATCAGACCAGTAAAGAACAATAAAAAATATATAATATAACAATATTGAATTGAAAGCTTAATACTCTTTATATATGATTTAGTTTAGTTGAACCTAAAATAGAAATTATTCTAAATTTTAATTGAAGAATTTCAAAATTTATGTTCAAATATTATAGAGATCTATCTTGTTAATGTAAAAGAAAAAATAAAATATGAAAAAAATGTATTTTTGAGTTTGCATTTAAAAGAGTATGTGGATAAAGTTGCGTGACTTCGCTAATATCTTTCTTTTATATATGAGAAAATTTTTCATGTATATAAATGCCGAACTGCTCTTCATCACAATCATTCATAATTAATAATAAATTAGTCTTTCTGAAAACGATCAACTCTAATAAAAATCTGGTTTAGAATTTAGATCCATGAAAGATTTTTCCATGAGATAATATTTCAGAAATACGAGAAGTTATTTGTAAAAAAAAATGATGAGAAATTTGCTACAAGTAGTATGATTATGTAAGTTTTGAAGGGTTATTAAGCAAAACCCTAACAAAGAAAAGAAGAAACGAAAATTCTATTGTATAAATATGTGACCATCTCTTCTCTGCCAAACCCTCAAACCCTTGGTCGGGTACCGCTCTTTCCTTTCTTCCTGGAAAGAGAATATACCAAATATCTAAAACCCAAAAAAAGAAAAAGAAAAATCATCGTTAATTAGTTTTTTATATCTTTGTTTGAACTCCGTAAACCCTAGATAATTTATCAGCTCCAGAGCCGCCCGAATCCTCCACTTATTTTTAGTTCGTAAGTTCTCTTCTTTTATACATCGATCTAGATTTTATACCAATTTAGCTTCGTCTGATCTGACACAATTGCTCTTGTTAATCTCAGGATCGTTGATTAGAGATTGAAAATCTCATCGCTTAGCACCGTCTAGTTGAAGAATTTGGTGGGTTTCTCTTGTAATTGGTTTACTTGATCTAGAATTTTGATTTCATCCTTATTAAAGAAAAAATTGAATCTGGGTATCAATAGAAAATGGTGTCTGACGCTAGCAAGAAGAAGGCTGCTCAGAAGAAGGCTGCTGCCGCGGCAAAGAGGGGTGGCAAATCAGCATCTGCCACGTCCTCATCGTCGTCTAATGGAGTCGACAAGGCTTCTGACGGAGTAGCTGCTCTCAAGTTGTCAGATCGTACCTGTACTGGTGTTCTCGCTTCACATCCACTCTCTCGAGATATTCACGTATGCTTTTTTCTCTCTCAATTCTCAGAATTCTCAAATTCTTTTTTTTTTTCAATTAGATATATTTCATGGTGCTTTCAAGAAGAAAGCGTCTTCAATATTCCACTGTTAAATCCTTGAAATGGTGGTATCATAACATTCCCAGCTTAGGAGCATGACAAATTTGAAGGCTTGAGAGTTTATATTGATATTTGGTATGGAAAGGGCTCATGTGTATTAGTTAGTGCGATGATCAGACTTTGTTGAATTTTGTTCTTTCTATAGAGATTGACATTTGTGTATGAAATGGAACCGATATATAGATCTTTCATTAATGAGGACCGTAATTATTATAACATTTTAGATGTCACAGTATATGTACTGGAAGTATTATGATACTATGTGATTGTGAACCTTCTAACTTGAATTTTCGTGTAACTATTGTGCAACCCGCAGATAGAGTCTCTGTCATTAACTTTTCATGGGCATGACCTTATAGTGGATTCTGATCTGGAACTCAATTACGGAAGGTAAGTCGCAATACTACCTTGCGCTTTATTGTATCATTTATTTACTAAATATGTGTCATGGTTAATTTACTTTTCTACTTAGTCAGATGTGTTAGTATGCAAAAAACATAAATACAGATCATCTTTTTGGTATAATGGATCTATAACTTGAATTGTGTTCTTATTTAGGCAATATGGTATAAGTGGATTGGATGTGTTATTCTCCACAAATATAGAAAATCATCTAGTAGTTATTATGTCACCTATCTGAAATTCCCACTGTACTCTCGCTTGTTCTTCTACAGGGAATCAAAGGAGTCTTACTTTTGCATGTTTTGATGAAAATAGAAAGCATGGATAGTGATAATAATCCAGCATTTGAATGTTTTTCTTTTTTTTTAAAATCCCAGACGTTATGGTTTGCTGGGCTTGAATGGTTGTGGGAAGTCAACCTTGCTTGCAGCATTGGGATGCAGAGAGCTGCCGATACCTGAACATATGGATATCTACCATCTTACGCGTGAAATCGAGGCCTCTGACATGACGTCTCTAGAGGCTGTGATCAACTGTGATGAAGAGAGAGTTAGGCTTGAGAAAGAAGCTGAGCAACTTGCTTCACAGGTTAGCTTTTTATGCTTTCTGAAAACTTTGACGATGACAGTTTGGATTCTGTTAATGATATACAGGGGAAAAAAACGACTGTTACTAGATAGAATCTAATTTGGCAGTGAAATCTGTAATTAACTAATAGCAAACACAGAACTCTCTGCAGCTTTTAAAGGGAACTGATAGTAGTATTTGGATCTTACAGAGTTTGTGTCATGGAGTTCTCATGTTTTATTTTCTCAGACAAACAACATTGTGGGTTAACCATATTTTTTGTAGATTGCAAGTATAACTAAATTTTGTATTTTCTATGATAATACCCTCTAAAATTGGGAGTGTTTTGATATTTTGTACGTCGTTCAGGTGATAAGCATGCTGATTCTGGTAGCAGTTGTTTACGTCTTTTTCCACGGACAGTAGTAACAAAACTTTAATTTAATGAACTTTGACCCCCAGCAGTTATTCCCCTTTTTTTGGCCAATACTATACTTTTTAATCCTTTTCACATTTGGAACATTGCAAATGATGTTGTGTTCTTAATTTTCTGATTTCTGATAGCAGTTGTTTTATATCTTTTTCCACGGACAGTAGTAACAAAACTTTAATTTAATGAACTTTGACCTCAGCAGTTATTCCTCTTTTTTTTTTTTTTGGCCAATACTATACTATACTTTACCAATCCTTTTTACATTTGGAACATTGCAAATAATGCCGTGTTCTTAATTTTCATCTTTTGACAAACTTAACAGTTCCCTTTATCAATATTGTTTACTGTGTTCAAATTCTTTAATAAGCTTTTTTGCTTCATTGCAGTGGAACACAATTTTATTGCAGATTGAATATGTTTACTGTGTTCAAATTCTTTAATTAGCAAATTGAAGTTTTCTTTCCAATTCTGCTCTCAATTTTCACCACAATGCTTTAATTTAGCTATGTTTGCTTATATCCTGACAGAATGGGGATCAATGTACCCAACTTTTCTGTTTTGGACTGTCTAATCGAAAATGAGCATGCCTGATCGACTCGATGTTGTTTTTAAGGGTATGTTTTTGATGATTCCATCAAATTAATATGATGTCTTCATTTTTGATCGGATGGTCCAGACCAGAAGGGTAGGACTGCGCTTTATGAGTCCAGAGTAATTGCAGAATCTAGCACCACAGTTTTTCAAAATTTAGAAGTTATATGCTATCTTTCAATGTATAAAAAAATGTCTTCTTTCTATGTTTTGACTCCCAATAGTTTTTGCAACCAAGAAATTTTGTATGATTGATCCCTGGAGTCTAATATTCTGTCTCTGCACTGCCCCTGCTAAAAGCAGAATGTATTTTTTTTCTATTGCTTAGGCATTACTATTATTACTATTATTAATTTATTATTATTCTTAGTATATTTTTCTATTGTGACTTTTTTGCTTAGTTTTTTTTAGCCTACCCAAACTTGCTTGGGGCAAATGGCTTAGTTGTTGTTGTTGTTGTTGTTGTTGTTGTTGTTGCTTAGGCATTACTTAGTTATCTTACATTAACGTATTCTATTGGTTTTAGGAGGATGGTGGTGGGGAGCAGCTGGACCGTATATATGAGCGGTTGGATGCACTTGATGCTTCAACTGCTGAAAAACGTGCAGCTGAGATTCTATTCGGACTGGGCTTTACCAAACAAATGCAAACAAAGAAAACCAAGGACTTCTCAGGTGGTTGGCGTATGAGGATTGCTCTTGCTAGAGCCTTGTTCATGAACCCCACCATTCTTCTGCTTGATGAACCTACTAACCATCTTGGTATGCCTGTTATTCACATTTATTCTATTTGCTAGTTGCAACATATAGCTGCTGAATTGTGTGAATATAAAAGGCAATGAGATGTATGATTTCAACTACTCTCGTCTCTTCTAGATTATGATCGTCTTCTGGGAATCCCAACATGCTGAAGTCCTTCATTTTTGTTACCTTGGGCTTAATATTTACTTAAGCCAATCTTGACAATTGGCTGTGTGCTTGCTGATATGAGGTTTAGGTATTTGTCAAGACTTTTCAATGCCTTGCACTGTATTTAACCAGAGCTGAATAAGCTCAGATTTCACAAGAGAGATACTGACATAATGGACCATGATATTCTAACAAAGTTGTCTAATATTTCATGTTAGGTCCTTTTGTATTAATCATTTGCTTGTGTGCTTACTTATTATTTGCAGATCTGGAAGCTTGTGTGTGGCTGGAGGAAACCCTGAAGAAGTTCGACCGTATCCTGGTGGTTGTGTCCCATTCACAGGACTTCCTAAATGGCGTGTGCACCAACATCATCCACATGCAGAGCAAGAAGCTGAAGGTCTACACAGGCAACTATGACCAGTATGTGCAGACCCGTTCTGAGCTAGAGGAGAATCAGATGAAGCAGTACAAGTGGGAGCAAGAGCAAATCGCCAACATGAAGGAGTACATTGCTCGCTTTGGCCACGGGTCTGCCAAGCTGGCTCGCCAGGCCCAATCTAAGGAGAAAACCCTCGCCAAGATGGAGCGTGGGGGCCTTACGGAGAAAGTTGTGCGTGACAAGATCCTGGTGTTTCGCTTCGTTGATGTTGGCAAGCTGCCGCCCCCTGTTTTACAATTTGTGGAGGTCACTTTTGGGTACACGCCTGAAAATCTCATTTATAAGAGTCTTGATTTCGGTGTTGATTTAGATTCCCGCATTGCCTTGGTGGGACCCAATGGAGCTGGGAAGAGCACTCTCCTTAAGCTGATGACAGGCGATTTGGTTCCGTTGGATGGAATGGTGAGGCGCCATAATCATCTGAGAATCGCCCAATATCACCAGCACCTGGCTGAGAAGCTTGACATGGAAATGTCAGCTTTGGCGTACATGATGAAAGAGTACCCCGGTACTGAAGAGGAAAGGATGAGAGCAGCTGTTGGTAAGTTTGGGTTATCAGGGAAGGCCCAGGTGATGCCTATGAAAAACCTCTCTGACGGACAGCGTAGCCGGGTTATTTTTGCATGGCTAGCTTACAGGCAGCCCCATATGCTATTACTTGATGAACCGACTAACCATTTAGATATTGAGACAATTGATTCATTGGCTGAGGCTCTGAATGAGTGGGATGGTGGTATGGTGTTGGTGAGTCACGACTTCAGGCTGATCAACCAGGTGGCGCAGGAGATTTGGGTGTGCGAGAACCAGGCAGTGACACGGTGGGAGGGGGATATTATGGCCTTCAAGCAACACCTCAGGAGCAAGGCGGGCTTGTCGGATTAAGTTTCATGCAATAGTTTTTGCTTCCTCTATATATATGATGTGTTATGGTCATGGTTCGATGAGATCTAATCCTTTTGGTGTTTTGTCCTGGGGATAAGGACTCGGTATTTGATATGTAACTGAAGAGTTGAGAAAATTTATTTATTTGACAATGTAGCTCATAAGATTCTCTTTTATATTTATTTATTGATCATGGAACAACTTCTCAGACTGGATTACCATTGTTTGCTTCCTTTGTGCTTTGTGATGCTGGGGAAGAGGTGAAAATTAAAAATATGTTTAAAGATTTTCTTTGTGCCGCAATAATTATTTTTCCGAAATGCTAATTTATTATTCGGACAACTGTATGACCCTGAAAATATACAATGAATGGTGTTCCAAATCACAATAATTTGTTTGGTCAATTGATCACGTGACAAATTTGCATGTTTGGTCCAATAACAGAGAAAGCCTAGTTTTTTTGCCCTTTATTTTCCATGTTTTCAATTGTAATACCGTAGGGGTCCGTGTGGTTGGTAGCGGCGTAGACGGCGTTTTCACCTTAACAAAGATGGGGCGTCGGTAGGTGAGATTTTTGTGGAGGGATTAAGAATTTTCTAAAGAAGAATTAACATATTATGAAATCACAAGAGTGCCTCTGTAGTCTCGGCTAAAGAAGAGAGATGCATGAGAAGGGAGGCGGCGATCCATAGGAATGTAAAAACCAGAGAGATAGAATAGAGAACCGATAGGATTTAGAATTTAAAATAGACGTTCGATTCCATAATTCTAGGGCTGTCAATAGGTACGGTACGATAGAAGGTATTTTTATATTCGCATCCGATAAATTTTTCTTTATCCGTACCTATACTCATGCCCGTTGAAAATAGCTTTACCGTACCTTATCCATATCCGTTAAGAATTAACGATACGGGTACGGTAACGATAAAAAGCGAATATAATAATAATAAAATTTGTACACTTTGTATAAATAAATTATATCAATAAGTATATTAATAAAGTGTAACAATGATGGCGAATATTTTGGGTTTTTGTTTTTCTATTTTTTTACACTGAATGGAAAAAATTATAGATCTTAAATAAAATCTAGCAATATTTTTTACCAATCATGCAATATAAGATGTCATTTGTATCATGTAATAGTATCTTTTTAATTGTGGCAATTACCCGTTATAAAAACGGGTACGAAATAGTTTTTACCCGTATACGTTAAATTAACGAAAAAAATTTCTTACCCATATCCGTACCTGTTAACTTAACGAAAATAAAACTTTATCCATACCCGTCTTATACGGTACGGTACGGATTAGGTAAACGGGTTTCATTGACAGTCGTACTTAAGAAAGAATGATATAATATTTAGTCTATATATAAAAAATTAGTCCATTGCAAATTTTATTTTAAATATATTACACTTTTTTTTTGCGGGAATCAATGTGACTCAAAAACATTTTTAGTCAATAAAATACCTAAAAAAAACTCTTTATGTATTCAGATCAAACTAAAAACAAAACAGAAGACCAGCAGATAACTATACACTATACAGTCAACAACAAAGTTGAGCTTCTTGCCCCCTTACTCCCTTAGTTTTAACTTATTCATTGTGCAGTTCGGTTAGCCCGTCAAGCACCAGCGACGATCTGGCCCCATGTTAAACTAACTTTTGTTTGGGAGGGGACATGTATGTTCCACTTGCACAGTTGTCAGTAGTAGAATATTATAATTCCAAAATCAAAGGATCAAATTAAAATTATTTTTTTAATTAGTGATGAAAATATAAGACTCGTAATCTAGTAGTTCAATAGCAGGAAAAGAGAAATGACGTATTATATCATTTAATTATAAAAGAGAAAATTTATTTTATGCCACTCTTAAATTTACCATTTATCAGTATGTCATTCTTAAATGACTAATTAAATATATGCCATCATATAATTTTAAATTTAGTTTTATGCCACTAATACTTTTCAAAATATTATAAAATTCCATATTTGTCATTGTAAAATTTATCAGTATTTTTTAATTCCCAAATTATCCTTTACATTTGTCTACCAAGTAATCCCAAAATTCCAAAAGCCCAACTTATCCTTAAAAGTTTGTTTGTCAAATCCCCGACCAATTGCAAATCAGGGACAACTAATTAGCGTAGTAACTGAAATAATCGACCTTGGAATTGATGAAGTTTTAAAAGAAAATAGTTTTCTTCTGTCTAAATATGCACAAAGGCATATTCCACAAATTTGAAAGTATGGCGTTTGGATATCTGCATTATTCTTAAACAATAACCAAATTAACTAATTAAATGAAAGGTCACAATAAGTGAGGCATTAACATTCAAACAAATTATTTTTTACTACACAGAAGCTGGTTACTGAAACCAGAAACCATGCCTTTTAATGGTACAAAAAAAAAAATTTAGCCACAAAGTGATGTAAGATGAATTTTTGTTTTTTTGTAGTGTCATAAAATTCATTTTTATTATTTTGTAGTGGCATAAAATCAAATACTTTATTTGCAAAGATATATATCTCAAATTTGAGTATTTTGGGGTGGCATATTCAAAAGGCTAGAATAGTCATTTTAACTGACCAATGGCATAAAAATAAATTTTTTTTACATATTTATAGTGACATAAAAATAATTAGTCATTTAGTGGTGGCATTTCTCGAATTTTAAATGTTTGCAGTGGCATAAAAAAATGCCCCATTATAAAATGATCAAGTCAAATAGAAAGCAGCATTTGGAAGGCAATAATCGAGTTCTTATTTAACATTGTTTTGCCATATTATTGAACTATATAAATAGCCTCCATTAACTGATAGATTTACATTCTTTTTAATTCATCGGAGTTATTTTTTCATAATTAGTGTTTTGATAAATGATTAACCAGTTAATATGTAACAATTTTTTTTATGCATATTCATATATAGAATGTCGATAATATATAGAATATATATAGAAAAAGGATTTTCAACAACAGTTTACCTCCCAATATAGAAAGAATCTCTTACCATTTTAAATGTTCTTTATTTCGCTGCACTTTTAGGAGGACTTGCTAAAATTTAATTTTTACTTTTTGTAGAAGAAGTTTCTGGAAGAACAACTAAATCTTTCGCACATTCTCCATAATTAGAGAATTTCAATTTCAATTATGTCAAATTTACATATATGCATCCTCAAATAATATTCTCCGGTTTTTTATTAATGGAAAGAACTGGAGAAGAGCCACACCTATTATTAAATTAAACTAAATTAATTTTGGTCTCTCCGCCATCCAAAAATAACTCCAGGACTCGGCACAACCCTTCTAATTATGCACCAGACCGACCTCAACCGTCTAAGCCAAATCCGGCGCTTCAAAAAATAACGCTTGATCAACTTCTATCACCCGTCCGATCTCCATCTGACGGTCATCCCGAAACCGAATCCTTTCTTTGGGAACACGAATGATTATTCCTTAACCAAGCCTTCAAGCAACTAAACCCATCCTCTCCTATAAATTCGCACCTCTCTCCCCATCTCCTCCGATCCCAAGCTTCTCATCTACTCTTCTCTTCTTCTCTCGTTTCTTCTCTCTTGCGTACATTCTCTGATTTCTCTTAATTTTCTCATGGCGAATCAAGGAGAAGCTTCCGCTTCGTCAGATCCGTAAGATCGATCTCTCCTTTTCAGAGATTTTAACCTTTTTAGCGCTTGAATTTTGGAGTTTGTGCCTGATTTCTAAAGTAAACTGGATTTTTGTTGTTTTCAGGAAAGGGAAAAGGGACATGAGCACAGCGATTTTGGAAAGAAAGAAGGCGCCGAATCGTTTGATTGTTGACGAGGCGACGAACGATGATAATTCAGTCGTTGGCCTCCATCCTGACACGATGGAGAAGCTTCAGCTCTTTAGAGGCGATACGATCCTTATTAAGGTCTGGTTTTTGCGCTTTTTAGAATAACTTTCTGTGATTTTGCAGTTGGAATAGCATGTCTCTTATTTCATAATTTTACTACTGATTAAGTAGATCTGAGAGTTTTAGCTTTTGAAAATAATGGATTAAACTTTGTTTAGGGCTGTGACTCTTTTAAGGTTTAGTGATTAGTATAAGGTTGGATGCATTGCATGATAGCTATTACCTGTTCATCCCTTTATTACTAATATATAGATATTAGTTTACAGATCATTGCTAACCAATAATTGTAAATTTCTTTGGAGTAATGAATTACTTACAAATTGTCCTCTTGATGATGGTTACGAAATCAACAACTTAAGTTACAAATTCTGTCTGACATATTATAATTTTTGCATGGCAATTAACAAAGCGTATCTCGAACTATTTCTCATCTGAATTTTAGAAATTAGAATTGAAGGTGTTTAAATAAGAACTATGAGAATCATCTTTTGTAAGGAGGTCCTCAAATCGTTATAACTTAGTTATTACTGTTTTGTGGAGCTTTTCAATCTATTATAAGCCTTAAAATTAGTTTTCTCCTTTGAGGCAGTAGTGGCTGAAGTTCCTCCAGTTGATGACATAAACATTTTTTTTTCTGCATGTTCTGTCACCATTTTCTACTGAATATAAACCAAACTAAGAAGTAGCTGACAATTGAAATTAATTTTAAGGGCAAGAAAAGGAGAGATACTGTCTGCATTGCCCTTGCTGATGACACCTGTGAAGAGCCAAAAATAAGAATGAATAAGGTGGTCAGGTCGAACCTGAGGGTCAGGCTTGGTGATGTAGTGTCAGTACATCAATGCCAGGATGTTAAGTATGGCAAGAGAGTCCATATTCTGCCTATTGATGATACAATCGAGGGGCTGTCTGGGAATATCTTTGAGACATATTTGAAGCGTAAGTTTAAACTGTTATCTACCTTGATTACTATTATGCTTTAGTGCCTTTTCTCTGGTGAACCCTTCTGGCATTATTACTGTTATTTTTTGATAGAACTAGCAAATAAACTGCATTACCATTTGTTTTGTTTTATTTTACAGCAAAAAGTGCTAAGATTGTTATTGTAAAAGTTCAGTTTGGAATTAATTTGGATCTTTTTTTTTTCTTTATCTTATATGCAAATATAACAATGGAAGTAGCTGCTGTTAATCACACAGATGTTAAGCTACTGGAAATCGTTAACACATATAGCTGATATGCTGTAACATATACAAAGTTACTTGATAAACTTCTGATAGTTTTTAACGTTAATGTTAGTGGTGTCTTTGTTGCTTATACATTTCCATGCTATTGATGTGGTACAAATTATATGCTATATTAAATGAAGTTGGGCTAAAGTTAATGTGTGTGTTCCTTTTTAAATGTTGTTGTTCATTTGATTTGCATTGGGGATTTGAATGCATTATATGACAAACCTTGACCTTTCCTAAAATTACAGCATATTTCTTGGAGGCATACCGTCCTGTTAGGAAAAATGACCTCTTCCTGGTGCGTGGTGGCATGCGCAGTGTAGAGTTCAAGGTGATAGAAACAGACCCAGCTGAGTATTGTGTGGTGGCCCCTGATACTGAGATATTCTGTGATGGAGAACCTGTCAAACGTGAGGATGAGGAGCGCCTTGATGAAGTGGGCTATGATGATGTCGGCGGGGTTCGTAAGCAAATGGCCCAGATCCGTGAGCTTGTTGAGCTCCCCCTTCGCCACCCACAACTGTTCAAATCAATTGGTGTGAAGCCCCCTAAGGGCATTCTCCTATATGGCCCACCTGGCAGTGGTAAAACTCTTATTGCCAGAGCTGTTGCTAATGAGACGGGGGCATTTTTCTTCTGTATTAATGGGCCTGAGATCATGTCCAAATTGGCTGGAGAGAGTGAGAGCAATCTAAGGAAGGCTTTTGAGGAGGCTGAAAAAAATGCGCCTTCTATTATTTTCATTGATGAAATTGATTCAATTGCTCCGAAACGTGAGAAGACAAACGGAGAGGTCGAGCGCAGAATTGTGTCTCAACTGCTTACCCTGATGGATGGGCTGAAGTCACGTGCACATGTTATTGTTATAGGTGCTACAAACCGTCCCAATAGCATTGACCCTGCTCTGAGGAGGTTTGGGAGATTCGATAGAGAGATTGATATTGGCGTGCCTGATGAGGTTGGCCGTCTAGAGGTCCTTCGCATCCATACCAAGAACATGAAGTTAGCTGATGATGTAAAATGCACTATCCTTCTTTTGGTCATTTATTTTTATATTTTCCCCCCTAAACTGGAGTTTGAAATTTAATGTCTTCTTTCTTTGTAGGTTGATTTGGAAAGAATATCCAAAGATACACATGGTTATGTTGGTGCTGACCTTGCTGCTCTATGTACTGAAGCTGCACTACAGTGTATCCGTGAAAAGATGGATATCATTGACTTGGAAGATGAGTCAATTGATGCAGAGATACTAAATTCCATGGCCGTCACCAATGAGCACTTCAAGACTGCTCTTGGCACAAGCAATCCTTCTGCATTGCGTGAAACAGTAAGTTATCATCTCACTTCATTGTTATTGTATTTTTTTGTGAGTTTGGTTTTATATTGTATTGACCTTACTGGTGTCGTTAACAACTGATTAAATTTTACTTCTTCAGGTTGTTGAAGTTCCTAATGTCAGCTGGGATGATATTGGTGGCCTTGAGAATGTCAAGAGAGAACTGCAGGAGGTATTTATTTTGGCAATATTTTCTGTTGTTAAAGTTTTACAATTAACTTAATGAATTTAAAATTATTTTTTTTAATAATGTGTGTACCCTTCTTTCTTTTGTTCTCCTTTAGACTGTCCAATATCCTGTCGAACATCCTGAGAAGTTTGAGAAGTTTGGGATGTCACCATCTAAAGGTGTCTTGTTCTATGGCCCACCTGGGTGTGGTAAAACTCTCCTGGCAAAGGCGATTGCAAATGAATGTCAGGCTAATTTCATCAGCGTGAAAGGTCCAGAGTTGTTAACAATGTGGTTCGGTGAAAGCGAAGCTAACGTTCGTGAAATATTCGACAAAGCTCGCCAATCTGCACCGTGCGTACTGTTCTTTGATGAGCTGGATTCCATTGCTACTCAGGTATTCACTTGAAAAAACATATTTTAGTTGGTGTTTTTGACATTACAAGAACTAGAAATTTTGGTTCATCTCAGCTTATTGATAAGCAAGTATGCTTGCTGTTTAGATTGGATCTTTCTCATTTACTTGATCTATATGACTATCAGTGCAACCAAAATGAATTTGACTAAACTTCAAATTCGTGCAGTTATTTTTTCTAATAATAATAATAATAATAATAATATTGTATTCATTAAAATTTACAGAGAGGTAGCAGCGTTGGTGATGCTGGTGGTGCAGCTGACAGGGTTTTGAATCAATTACTTACTGAAATGGATGGTATGAATGCCAAGAAAACGGTGTTTATCATCGGTGCCACCAACAGGCCAGACATCATTGATCCTGCACTTCTCAGGCCTGGTCGCCTTGACCAGCTTATATACATCCCTCTGCCAGATGAGGCCTCTCGATACCAAATTTTCAAGGCCAACCTAAGGAAGTCTCCCGTTGCTAAAGATGTCGACCTTCAGGCACTTGCCAAATACACCCAAGGATTCAGTGGTGCTGATATCACTGAAATTTGCCAGCGTGCGTGTAAGTACGCCATCCGAGAGAATATCGAGAAGGTAACTCAATTTATATACAGCTACTTTGTTAGTCCACTAACTAAATAAAGTAACAGTGTCTTTGTAAATCATGACTTTGATTTTCGATTGAATAATAATATCAGTGATACTTTTTACTTTTACAGGACATTAAGAGAGAGAAGAGAAGGAGCGAGAACCCCGAGGCCATGGAGGAAGATGATGAAGCGAATGAGGTGGCAGAAATTAAGGCTGTCCATTTTGAAGAAAGTATGAAGTTTGCTCGGCGTAGCGTCAGTGACGCAGACATCCGGAAGTATCAAGCTTTTGCCCAGACACTACAACAGTCAAGAGGCTTTGGCTCTGAATTCCGGTTCGCAGAGCGTTCTGAGGCTGCTGCTGGGGCTGGTGCTGTTGATCCTTTTGCTGCAGCTGGCGGCGCTGCAGAAGATGATGATTTATATAATTAATAAAATGTGTAGAATTAACTTAATACACAATGTTTAATATTTTTCATATCTCAAATTATGCCCAAACTCTAGCTGTAGTGTTCAAGGCATAGATGTGCTGTTTAGAATGGATTCATCTGTATACTATTGAGCTTGTTTGAAATTATGTGACCTCCATGGTATATTTAGACGTGTTTCACACGAGCAATATTTTCTCATAGTTATTTCATTTTTTTTTTCGCCGTTTTGTGGGAGATTGGTACCCAAAAAAAAAAGCTCCACATTATACACGGTATTTCGATTCTCGCACTTCCATCAAAATAAAGCTCCACATTATACACGGTATTTCGATTCTCGCACTTCCATCATAAATAACGTGAGAATTAATGTCCATACCGTGTATAATGTTGGAGCTTTATTTTGGTACATGTAAATGATGGCATAAATAAACAAATTTCTATCAACAATCAAGTAAAAGTAACAAGTTATTAACCGGAAGGAAATGGCATTTTGAACATACATTAAATGTCATCGATTGAAGTAGGGTGAACAACAGAACATCTCCTCTTTGGATCAGCTTAGGCCCAGTTCTTAAAGTTCACTGTATTTATTTGTTGACTACTTCCTGCTAAAATTCTAGGCCCATACGTGGTTGTGAATTCTGGATTAGGACCATCTTAACGGTACACCAGGATTTCCCTTCTTTTCAGTGAAAAGAGGCAATCATACGTCCCCAAAAGAAAATTCATTAACACAATTCAGCATACTTCTCCAACAAAAAATAAAATAAAAATAAAAATAATTATATTGATAATAATAAAAATAAATAAAGAACAAAACACAATTCAGCAATCAGCATTCCGGAAATATCCGTAAATCAATATTGTTCAGACAATGATTTATTTTTTCCTCTGCTTAAATGATGAAATGAAGAAAAGCACCCAGCTATTAAAACACAAGGGAACCTTTCCCAAAGGCCGTGACCAGCTTCTTAAATGTACCAGAATCTCAGTTTCCAGTATGCCTGTGTTGCCTAAGACGCACGACACCTGCGCAGTCCCTAAATTAGTGATTATTAAAATTATAATTAATTTATGTTTATTAATTAAATAATAAATGTGATAATTCAAATGACGGTCCAAAAGGAACACAACAACGAGCTCCAAGCATTGATTAATTAATCAATTATTAATGATATAAAAAATGCACTGTTCAGAGAAACTTCTGACACTACGCGAAATATTGGATTTTGTAACGTTCAATAAAAAGGGTCTGTAACGTTCATGGGCACGTTACAGTAGGCCCCGTTACAAATGGATTAAACGTTACAGATCTGCAACGTTCTTTTCCAAAAAAACGTTTCAGATTATTAAATTAATATTTTACTCAAAGACTTTCTGAATAAATCTGTAACTTTCTATTTGAAACAAACGTTACAGAATATAGAATTCTGTAACCTGTTTCTTGAAAAGAACGTTACATATTTGTTTTTTAATATTTTATACAAGATTTTCTGAATAAATCTGTAACTTTCGTTATGAAACAAACGTTACAGAATATAAAATTCTGTAACCTGTTTTATGAAAAGAACGTTGCAGATTTTTTTTTTTAATACAGATGGTATTCTATGGCTAGCCCATGTTGCTAGCCGTACCAACTGGTACATATATGTACCAAACTATATAATTAACATATCACAAACACAATAATCACGTAAATATCAAACACATGCATATATATACACACATCAAAACAACAAACAAGTACTTATGCAAATGAGAACAAATTTAAGTTCAACAAATTAAAATATAATGTCAGTAGCTAACAGGGTGGCTTTAGAAGCGTGCAAATTTGTTTACAAGATCAGTCATGATACATGTCAAATTGACTATCCGAATATATTACCACACATGAATTCCATGACTTCATCTACAACTCCATCAACGTCTTCTTTCGTGTATGGCTTTCCAACCGGATCAATTTTCTGCATTTGATTATAAGCAAACCAAAACATATATTATAGTTGATATCTTAAACTCTAAACTCTAAACATATATATGCTTTAGTTTCTGTGCAATCCAAACATACAAATTAAATCTGGAATAAGAAACACATGTTTGTTTCTTCAAAAAAAGAAACACATGTTAGCAAGCAGATCATCCCGATCTACTGCCATTGTTGATAGCAAGCAGATCTTTACACTTGTAGATCTATCCAGACTATCTAAAGTTGTGTTATAACAATTTAAAAGTTAGAAATTGGACTTATGACAACTTAAAAGATGGAAATTGAAGAAAATCGGTATTACTTCCTTCAAAATCGTGCAAAATATCATGGCACGGAGCTTGAACTCAGTTCTAGAATGTGCATCAAATACTTTCACTCCCTTACGCCACAATTCACCAAGGTCATCTATCAATGGACACAAATACACATCTATGTCATTACCTGGTTGTTTAGGACCTGAAATCAACAAAGGCATCATCATGTATCTCCTTTTCATACATAACCAGGGAGGAAGATTGTAAATACACAACAAGACCGGCCACATAGACTGACGGCTACTCATGTTGCCATAAGGATTCATCCCGTCCGTGCATAACCCCAATCTTAAATTTCTGGGTTCACTGCTGAATTCTTCAAAGTCCCTGTCTATATTCTTCCAATCTGGAGAGTCTGCTGAGTGCCGGAGCATTCCATCGCCTCTTTTCCTACAGTCTGCGTGCCATCTCAACAATTTGGCATCCTTCGCATTGGAAAAGAGCCGCTGAAATTTTGGTATTATTGGGAGATAAAACACCACCTTGGCGGCTGGTCCCTTACTACCTTCATCAATCTGATCGTCCCTCGGTCTATACCGCGCGTGATGCTTTACACTTTGGGCATTTATCCAGATCACCGTACTCATTTCGGAATAATATGCAGTCATTCGGACATGCATGAATTCTCTCTACGTCTAGTTTCAAAGGACACAACATCTTCTTAGCCTCATAAACTGAATCCGGCAACTGATTATCTTTGGGGAGAAAATCTTTATGCAAAAGGTCAAGCAAAGATGTAAAACTAGCATCACTCCATCCATTTTTGACTTTCAAGTTCAACAATTTGAAAACAACATTAAGTTTGGACAATTCACAACCAGGATATAACTTTATCTGATCTTCTTCATGTAACATACCAAAAATTTCAATATAATCAACAAAATCTGCATCCACACTGTTCACAATTTCATCTAAATCATCATTCAATTCTGGATTATCTACATTTTCATCATCAAACACATTTTCATCATCCAATAATACATTTTCTTCCTCAAGTTGTGAATCTACAATATTTTTACTAGTCCCACCTATAAAAGGTTCCCCCCCACTCTTTCCATGAATCGTCCATCGAGAATAATCCGGCTGAAATTCATTTCTAATCAAATGAACTCTCACTTCTTCAAAATTAGACAATTTCAACAAATTTTGACAAACATAACAAGGACAATATATTTTATCATCTTCCTTCTTTTTCATATTCTCTTTAGCACAAACCATAAATTCTTGAAGTCCTTTTTGAAATCTTGGAGATAACCGATCATTTGAGTACATCCACGTCCGATCCATCTGAATGAGAAAAATATATGCAAAATGTCAGGGTATGGGCCAATTTTGTCACATTATGTTTTCAGGCTGGTCACCATCCTAGCCCACTCTTTGGATACTTTGTCTCATTAGCGAGCGTACGCTAGATGCAATCTGTTGTCTGAGAAAAATTCGGCAGCATTTCCCCTTATGTTCCCTGAATGCACCAACACACGATTGCTCGTGAGGACACATCCGTGGGAACATAAAGGAAAATACCGTCGAATTTTTCTCAAACAACAGATTGCATCTAACGTACAACTCGCTGTCCTAAATGAGACAGATCGTATCCAAAGAGAAGTACTCCCGATCGGGAGTACTATCCGAGATTAATCCATTAGGGATTAATCTCGGACGGGCAAAGACCTAAATTCGATATTTGTTCCGGTATTTTGGTCCTATATGACAATATCATTTCAATTAAATGCATATGCTAATTATTAATGCATGCATGACAATAAATGAAAAATAGAAAAGTTTATGAAAATATACCTTCAATTGTGTATAAATTCTTCTCTTCTTTCGATGTAATTCTTCTCCTATCGAATGACACCTGAAATTACGTCCAAAAACCAACCTAATCATTAATTTAACTACAAAATCAAAATAAAAAACGAAATAAATTAAGAAGAAATATAAAAATACGAAATATTCCTCAAATTTTAATTTTTTATACCTTAAAACTGTTAGGAAATGTCCAATTTTTAATTTATGTGCTAATTACAATTAATTTAGCAATTAAAACATCAAGCACCAAAGAATCTAGTGCAAAAGTCCATTCAACACACAAGAGAAAGAGAAAGGTTTCACCTCTTCTTGAATCGTATCAAGAAGGAGATCCTAGGCTTTGAAACCGGTGGCGTGCTACTCCAACGTCCTTCAATCCACACCTCGAGTCCACCTAGAGATTAACCAATTTCTCGATTCGATTTGTGCTAGCAAATCAAAGAGAAAATAGCTAATCCAAAGGAGCAACCCTCTTCTAGTTCAACTAATTGATTTAGGTGGAGGGTTAATGGCTCAACACATGAGCAAAATAGGTGGAGGAATGGTGGTGGCCGACGGCCAAGAGAGGAGAAGGGAAGAGGAGGTGGCGGCTAGGGAAGAAGGGAAGGAAGGGAGAGAGAAAATTCAGCTCAAGGGGTCCTTTTATAGCCTACCAAGCCTAGGTATAAGTTGCTAGAATTTACACAAAATGCCACCCACCTACCTCCTCCTTGGCCGGCCATAAAATGGGCCATATGGGCCTCTCTAATCCACATATTTGGACTTTAATTCATATAATTAAATCCATTATTATTTGCTCTATGTTTGGGCTATAAATTTGCTATATACAAATTAGCCCATTAATTCAATATAACTATTTATATTAAATTAAGTTGAACCAAAATAATTATTAACTGATTAATAATTACTCTAGGATTAGCTTATGCTATTATTTATTTCTATATGACCCGTTTGACTTAGTCAATTAGTACGTTCTATAACGGTACATAATTAATTAATCAATTCGTCATATTTATCGTAATTTTCACTGTTGCGAATAAATAAATAAAGCACTGCATTGGTCAAAACTCTATTTGTGTGACCCTTTGAGGATTTATGCTATGTTGGACATGAAATTAAATCGTTATTTAATTTCAATAATCATAAGCGGTATCTAGCAACACGTTATGATTCCCAATTCACATAAATAGTGTACTGCTACAATATTTCAATCCTGCATAAGAGAACAATTATGTTTCTCTATTTTTATTCTTATGTCACACAATATCATCGTATAATCCAAGATAGGAATGTGTCATTCTTGCAGATTATACGTTTCTTGATCTAGAGATAATTGTATCAGTTGCCAGCAAACAATCTATCTCCATCATGGGGCCCAAACAGATATCGTCACTCACTAAGTGAATTAATGAGGGACATACGGTTTTCTTGATAATTAGCTTTTCCCCGCACAATTCAAGAGAACTTAAATCAAGACTGTATAGCAGCCCTTATCAGGAATCAGCGATAGACATGATTTATAGAACCTATCCTCATGTGGAAAAGATAATCATCTCAAACTTAGAACCAAAATCATAACGAAATAAATAATGACACGTAACACAATCCATATATTTATTTCGTGGGGTCCAGTCCTGTACTATGTTCTATAACATACACATATGCAATTAAGTTGGTTACTCTTAACCTATGATTTATAGAACTTAATCATCACTTAACTTGCATACTAATCTTATTGATAATTAATGTCCTTTGTTAATTATCAAGATTATGGACTTTTAGATTTATTGTTGTCATTTACTACTAAATGAATAACAGTAATCTATAATTCAGATCCTCAACCTGAATGAACTGTCAACAAATAAATCAAAGAACAAATGATCTGAAATCATCAATAACATAAACTATAGAAGTAGCCTAATAAGATTGGCTTCTAGGACATATCTCTAACAAAAACTGCTCTCCTTCTCTTCGTCTTTATAATTTTTATTTTTTCAGAATTTTTGAGAATTTTTGGCTATTTTTTTGGAGTGGAAAAATAAGTATGAAGAAAAGATAATAAATTTCGATTTTCTTTGGTGGTTCGGCTGTCTTTGATGAGAAATAATGGAGGAGAGAGGAGAAAGCTAGAAACCCTAACAATTATCAGGAAATTCTGTAACATTCTTTTTAAAAAAGACGTTACAGAAAAAAAAATTAAATCTGTAACGTTTTTTATATAAAACCCGTTACAGATCTGTAACGTCTTTTGTATAAAAAACGTTACAGAGGCATTATATATTTTATGACATCTTTTGGATGGAAAATCTGTAACACTGTTTTTATAAAAAACGTTACAGATTAGGTGTACTTTTTTTCAGAACCGTATTTTTGACAGGTCTATAACGAGTTTTAAAAAAAGACGTTATAGATGGCCTGTTACAAAAGCCTGTTTTTGTGGTAGTGTGACGGTTATTAAGAAAAGTAAAATTTACCTAACTCATGTACATCATTTACTTTTTATTGACAGGACCACAATTATCAATATCTGCACCTGACCAAACTCGCTACAGTTTTTTTTAAGGGTTGCCAAACTCGCCACAGTTACATCCTTTTTGTTTTATTTTTCTCTCGTAAGGAAGGGTCCATGTTTTCCTTTTGTTTTTTTTTTGTATGAATCTCAGTTGGAGTTATATTTTGAATATATCACTTAATACACAAAAAGATAGTGCCTTAACCAACTGCGTTAGGTATGATTATTCAAATTCACTGAGAAGGAGAGACATATTCTAGTCCACACACGTCTGACGCAGTCCTATAGACCTATATATTACTCAGGCAGCAACTTGGAGATTAATTGTCTCAGGATGGTTTATACTCCTCTTCAAGTTTATGATGCGCTTATGCTGAACTGCTGTGGCAAAGTAAAGCCCCACCTAAGGTAAAGGTACCAGGCTATTGCTATTGTATTATTGTTACAGCCTTACAGGATAGAAATTAACAGAGCAGAACCTGCAAAAAAGAGGATGGTCCATAGTTCATCTTTTTTTTTTTGCAGTGTCACCACGCTTCCCGACTATGGACGATATTGTCCTCCAATTTGAATATTGGTATTAATCTCAACCAAGTTCAATTAGCAGATTAATTTCTAGCTACTGTATAAATAGAAGGAATGTGACTCAAGAGGAAGATGTGCTTGGGACTCGACTAGGAACGCTATAATATTTAACAGAAGAGAGCCTTCCTTCCCGAGACGGCCGGTGTCGCTATAGTGGAGCTTTCAGCTTGCCAATGGATGACACATGCTTGATGATATTGATGGATAACTACGACTCCTTTTACTTCTGTTTTTTTTTTCGGCTTTTCTTTCGTTTGTAATTATTCAATTTACATCCTCTTTTTTTTTTGTAAATAACTTTTATTTAATTAATTCTGCTATCTCGCCCTAAAAAAGAAGATTATTCAATTCAATACAGTTAGGACATACTTGTTATCATTGGAAAATAAGCGGGCCTGAATTGACAATCAGGTCTTCCCGGTTTCTTTTCGTGCCCTTTTTTTTGGTACCTGTGCGTTCAAGATGCACGTAATAGAAAAGTTAGAGGTAAACTGTCAATCTAAGCTAAGTTTAAATCTAAAGAATTCTCAATATAAATTTTTTCTACAAGAGCAACAGACGGATGCGATGAAATTGATTGTGTTCCTTTTTATGGAATTAAGTCACATATATGTTCAAAATTATGTCTTTACAATTAACAATGTAGTTAATAAGTAAAATTTGTTTTACATATTTCATATATATCTAAATTCAGTGTTAAAAACTAAGCCTAGTATTTTTTTTTCTTTTTGTGAAATTTATGAGAAATTAACTGAGCAAAAAAGTTTCATAGAAGAGGTGTTGGTATAGAAATGCTAGAATCCAAGATATAAGACGTCAAACATAGAGATTTTATTACAGAGAACAATTTGAGTGGTTCGGATCGGCCGTGCTAATTTAAAATTTTTAAATTTCATCATGTTGAACGAGTACATGTATGTGTCCAACATATTGGCCTCTAACCACACCCGCACAGCAATAGACAATTTCTTTACCTAGAGTTTCTTGTACGCTCTAGTGGAAGAAAGAAAAGAGACCGAGATGAACAAATGGCTTCTGGAATCTCATTTGATTTTCTATTTTCCCCTTATCAATTACATGGTTTACGTTGCGCATATATATCAGATTCCATAAACCAATAGTTACAATCACATAATTTATGTTGCCAAATACAAATTAAGTACGTACAAGAATATTTTCAACATCGATATTACATGAAAGCCTATATGAACATCTTCAAACCAAGTCCAATAGTATACTTATAACCAATAGCCAACGTTTTTATCATTTTAGTACATAAATACTTACAAGTTACAGCCCAAAATATCAAGTATTAAAAAGTTGATATAATATTATACTTGATATTTTGGTATTCTAATATTGATAATGTACACATCTAACCGAAAAGGTGTATATGCATTTCCTCTTGTCTCAAGAAGATAAAAATATTATAACAGAAGAGGTGTGTATATGCGTATATCCCTACAAGAGTTGGATCCCTGCAAGATAAAATCTACGTACGGTATTTTCCAAAATTGCACAGAAGTGTATATGCATTTTCTCGTCTCAACTCGCGAGTTAATTTACTTGAAGGGAAGTTAGCACCTACGGATACGCGCGAATGGAAGTGTGAAAACAAGACTATAGAATAATAGAAATAATAAAAGAAAGAAAAAGTATATATGAGAGTGGGTAAAAGCCGAAAAACTATGAATTAATAGATCTTGCCATGAAATTAGAATCGGTCAATATTTTTTTTGTTCTCGTTGTACTGTTTCGACATATATGTTGTGCGTATAAATGGAGGATTAATTGTTCCAGTATTCACTGTGTAATATATATGAAAGTTTATCAAAATTTATCAAATACATGGTACATTCGTGAGGGTTATCGTACTTGATAATGAGTGTGTTGTTTACTACTCCTTAAGTCCTTATCTATCTATAGTATTAATTAAAAGTCGTGGGGTGTCTAGAATTTTTTTTTTTTTGTGTTGATTCTTTTTGACACACCATTAATTAATTTTATTTACTTCTTCCTGCCTATTGTTATTCTTCGTGCGCGTCGAGTCTTTCGACACGCCATTAATTATTTTGTTTCTCTTCCTATCTATTTTTATTCTTTTTAAAATAGAAATTACACTAATATTTAATTTTTTCTTTTATATATTATGTATTTATTTTATTTTCATATAAGAGAGAAATTACAAAGATTATATTTTTTTGAGCATTTTTTTCCTCAAATTACAAAGTTTATATATTTTTTGAGCATTTTTTAAATTTCTCTCATTAACATCGTGACAAATACTCGATTTGAGCGAAGCCCAATTTGTTCAATTTGTTACTCTATCGAATACACATTAAAAAAATGAACCCTCCAAAAAAAAAAGTTTACAATAATTATCTATATATCTATTCAAATCTTATTTTAACTATATTAAGATAAAACATTAGACATAATTAATATTTCTTTGTAGGCAATATCGAGAAGCTCGATCGATTCACTAATCTGGTAGACATTATATGCTGTAATCAAGTCAAAATGCATTCAATTCTTTTAGAACTAATTTAATGGAACGGAAGGGTGAAGTCTTTGTTATCAAATATAGGTCTTAAATGTTGATTACGATACATATTGAAGCCACGTGGGGTTTATTGAAAATAAATTATGGACCTGATCATAGCATTCCTTTTTATTTCTTATTTTTTATTTTAAAGAATTTTTTGAGAGACGTCATATAATGGTGCATGTGACCAACTTACCATCGCTCCCTGATGACTCCTTTCTTTTTCTTTGTTGCAGCCTTGCTGGGGGAGAACTAGACCGCTTTAATCTCTCAAATATATCTATCGTGACCCCTCCAATGTTTTTTCACACTATCTGATCAATGTTAGGGGAATTATATATTTGTCAACAATCTATACACTGTTAAAAAAAATCAAATTTGTACCTGAAATTTTTGAAGTGTAATCCTCTAGAGGTTGGTAATGATAAAACAACTCCGCCTGTTTTCCTATTTTAAAACTTCGTTGATGTTGGGTACTGCCATTTTTTTTCCTTGAAAAAGTTCCAAGTAAAGTTGTCAGTATGCTTTCCTTGATACCAAAAGAGCAAATGAGGGAGTAGTCCTTTGCAAAATGATGGTGCTAACCATGATTCAAACAAAACAGAAACCTGGAAAACCTTTCTGATCTCAAAAAGCTATCAAATAATATTATTTTCACAAATACTAAACTACCAACTAGAAATAACAACTCGACTCTATAAATTAAAACATAGGAAAAAAATCAACTAATTCCATCTTTGTTAGTATAAAATTACTAGTTTACTGAGACATCAGTAACCTCAACAGCCGTGCGTGAAACTATATATTCTATTGCACAGGTGTCCACAATGAAAAATAATTCCAAACCTGCATAGTAAACATAAGCAACTCTCTGATTCCACCTAATTTTAGAAACCGGTTTATTCCTCTTCCCCAAATCCTAAATAGACCAGATAAAAGCTGTGTCAAACATGGTTTGTATTCTTTATTACTTAAAAAGATATATTCAGACTGTTATAACTCCATCAAGCCTAGAGAATATCAGTAACAATAGTAAATTAAATTTCTAGGTTAAAAATACTAAACTCATCCCAAAATTTTTTAATAATTACAGTGTACGAAATATGATCTGCTGTATCTGATTGTTACGGAAACAATAATCATTAATCACAGGCCAACTCTTTCTACCCAAAATTGTCTTTAGTAAGAATTTTTTTATGAAATATCAACCAAAGTAGCCACTTTAAAGAAACTTCTAAGATCGAAATCGTTTCAGAAAGCCTAAAATGAATACTCTTATACTCTTATTATTCAAAAAGTTATACATAGATTGAACTATATATATATATGGTGCCCTTTGGAATACAATAACAAACCACCTTGATCGCCTCCAACATTACAGTACTAAAACAGTATATGTAAAATATATTCTTTCCATAGGTACTGCTAATTAATTAAAAGTTTAAAACTAGTACTCCAGAATGTAGACTTACATATTGCTTGCTGGTTTGCTTCTGTGTTTCAAAGTTTCTATTTTACAACAGAAACAGGCGAATTTGTGTTGTCGTTAAAAAAAAAAAAACAAACAAAAGTAGCCTTTCTTTATGAGAACAAGCAAAATGTTTAAGGCCATAAGCATCAGGCCTATTTTAGTTCTGAGCATCTAAAACTTCCTTCATTTAAAATAACGCTATACTCTAATTGTTAAGATACTAAGACACTCATAAATTTGTAGCATATTTAGCTAATATTAATGTCAGGAGATGCTGACAAACAAAGGAATTGCCTCCCCACAACCAGCTAGTGTTAAAATTTTACTGGTTATTTGCATAACTGTGTTCACTTTCTCCAGTCCTTCCTGTCAAATAATTAGGTATTACTTAACACTAAACTCAATAGATCATATAATAACCCTAATTGTTAAGATATTAAGACACTCATAAATTTATAGCATATTTAGCTAATATTAATGTCAGGAGAAGCTGACTATTAATAAAAACTCCCTACCACCAGCTAGTGTTGAAATGGTACTGGTTATTTGCATAACTTTGTTCACTTTCTCCAGTCCTGCCTGTCAAATAATTAGGTATTACTTAACTGACATAAAAGTTTCATCACTAACAAAGCACGGACGGATATCAAGTACTGTCCCAAAACTTACTTAACCGCAGCAAAGTTCAGAATTCAGAATTGAGATTGAAATGAGTCCGTTTGAAATTTGAATCAGTTCAGACTCAAGTACTTTGAGCTTTTTGACAAATTAAAACTGCAAAAAAAGCATCGTTCAAAAAAGGTCTGTTTGGAATGCCTCATGAGCAAGATGTTAGCGAACAGCTCTAATTCGCTGCACCCAAACTAGTGAGAACTAGCATGAACAGCTTGTTCACCACCTAATTCTTTTTCCTTATTATTCGTGAATAACTTGTTTTCTGAGAACTAAGAACTAGCACTAATTCACCTAGCTCATGATCTAGTTCTCCTTTTCCAAACACACCCCACATTCCCTTTAATAATAAATGAGCAAGCTGTCAAAAGTCAATGCAAAAGGTTCAACAGTTCAACCTAGCTAGCTCATTGTTCATAGTTGACAAACTTGTACTTCTCTCTTTTCCTCCATGATCTCATCAAGTTTTTAAATCTATTGAAAGAATATAATGATTTAATTGCTCAGAAAATGTAAAACTACACTAACAAATAGCTGAGCGTACTGACACCATTTTGTTTGTTGAACAAATGAGTTCAGAGTTCATACCTCAGTCTCAAAATTGAAGGGGTATATTTCTCTTTGTTAATCTTAACAATGTTCAGAAATTTAGAGTGATGCAATTATTAGTTCTTCAAGAAGCATTGAAATATTAGACCTTTTCCTATAAGAGCGTTGTGACACATTGGACCATAAAAAGACATTGTGGCTAATGGACCCAAAGATATTCATGAAATTAAGTATATATACAAAGGAATTGATTGAAATTAAAGTGTTTTTGATAAGTCATATTGTATTTTAGAGAAAATGAAATTATAAAGACAAAAAATGATGCACAAAAAATAATTGAAATTAGCAAAAAATTTGCTAAGAGAATGTAATAACAGAATGCTGTAGAACTACGCAAGTTAAAGGTAGCATAATTAAAGACAACTATTTTAAGTAACAACATGCCCCTGAAGCTAAGGAATATTATGGCATCTTATTAGTTCCAAGTTTATCATAGGCAAAAACAAGCATTACATCTTTTACATGGAAATAAACAATATGAAAAGTTCTGATCGATTAACGAGTACATTTTATGTCATTATAATTAATTGAATCCTACAAGAAACACCATCCAGATTACAATTACAGAAAGTGAGTTGTTTTTCCTTTTCAAATTAATAAATAATTAATTGGAGGAATAACATAAAATGAGTTAAGGGTAAAAGATAGCTTTGCTGCATTTAACTGAGAATTTATTGTTTGAATATATAATTGATCCAGCAATTAATTGAGAACATATAAGCTTTTCAGCCGGACAAGCAAGTGAACCATAAATTGAATTAAGAAGGAACTCAAAAGTCAGAATCCATATTGAGTATCTGATCAAAGGGATGTCAAAACAATTCATACTATCCAGATATTATCAAAGGTATTTGAGTATCTGATCTGAGAACAAAATATAGGTGGAGAGTCAAGGATAATAATATAACCTTGTTATATGTAAATCACAAGGGATGTCAAAACAACTGTGCAACAGGCAAAAGATTCTTCATAGTTTAAGGAAACGGAATTTCAATTAAATGTTAAAAGAAAACTATTATTTCGCCAACAATTTTGCTTCATTAAGCCAACCTCATGAAATTTTGAGTAGAAAGAATTACAATTTCTGTTTCAAGAGCTTGAATAAAGGGACTATTAGTAAACTGGCATTATCAGTGAATACAAACAATAATCTATGAAATAAGAAAACTAACCTTTATAACTCGCAGAGTGACAGAACTTGCAATTGGGTAGTCTTAATTTCAAATTGATATAGTTATTTGTTTGCCGATGCAGCATCATCAAGATTCTCATTCAGCACATGGATTCTTTAACATCCAATCAAACGATGTGAATCTTGATGATGCCACATCAGCTAACAACAACTGTTTTTCTTTTCCAAGGCTCCGTACTTCTTGTTCCTGATGTGAAATAGTGAAAACCCCGTCTCTAGATTAGCAAGGGAAAAAATAATAGTCCATAAAATGAAGATTCCTCTCTAGATTTGAATCAAAAGGAACAAATTACAGCAAAAGCAAGGGGAATTTTGGCGCATGATGCAACTTGCACCTGAAAAGATCCCTTTTAATTTGCCAGGCACCTCTTTCAATACGATTGATTCAGGTGCTTAACCTGACAAAGATTAGCCCCGTATATAGAAAAATTTAAGAAATTGAGAGAGAGACAGAGACCGAGAGAGAGAGAGAGAGAGATCTATTAAAAGATAAATAATCTCTCTAATAGTAAAGCTACTGGAGTTTGCACAAAGGACGTTGTGATCTGAGGTTCACAGAGAAAGAGAGAGAGAGAGAGAGAGAGAGAGAGAGAGAGAGAGAGGAAAAAGAGAGAGATAGAGAGAGCACCTGAGGAAAGTAGGCAGGAATTGAGAAAGGGGAGAGGAGGATTGGTTTGGGGTTTTTTCGAGGAGGAACTCGGGTCTTGTAAACGGGATTTTATAACCATACCGCGGCCAGAACTGATGGGGTCCATTGCTAATTTCACCCCATTAATTCTTTTTTTTTTTGATTGAAAACACCCCATTAATTCTTAAACATGATGTCTAGGTTTTCTCTTTTATGATTTTATTTCAACTATAACTCACAACTATTTCATGGGAACACAACGTATCTTATTTATCTATTTGAACAAATTCATATGTAGTTCTTAGAGTAATATCATATATTGTTAGTTTGCATTTAACACTTTAAATTTGTACTAAATTGATCTTGTTAATATCATTAGTCAGGACTCAGGACATTATATAGATAAAAATCTCTTTTAGCTTCCATGTCATATAATGATACTTCTAGCTAGATTTGTAAGTACAAATATTACTTTTAATTAATTTATGATTTCTCACGCGTTGATATATATTAATGTTAATTTGATTAGTTTATGGTTTCTCAAAATGTTATTAGTTTGTGCATTTTTTGTTTTGTTTGGGCGACTAAATCAATACTTGTTGCAATCCTAAAATATAAAGTTTATAATGGATGGAAAATATGTATAGTATATTCAATACTGGATGTTAAATGTACAAGCAATTTGATTCCAATTGAAACTAGGATTAAATTCATATTTTTCAAGGTTCTGACAGAAGTAGTAATTGGTTGATACTCCGGGAATAAAAATTTAAATATACTTCAAGGACCACTTTTTAATTTTGATAAACTACTAATTAACATAAAGTCTAATTGCAACATGAGTCTATAAATTAATTAGTTCCATGTACACTCTAAAAAATGATAATGAAACACATATACGATCGAATACATAGCACAATATATAGCCTAACACTAGAATATATAATTAAAAAAAAGCATATTCAGTTGATCGATCTAGTGCGACTGTGCGAGGGACTAGAGGGGTGCAAATATCATCACTTGAGGGGCTTCCAAAGCCGTTTGCTGGTAATAGGATACGAAAACACGAGAAAGATCTCCAATTGGATGATGCTTAGCTGTCTTAGGTGGTGTTTATGTACTATCTGACTTTTTTATTTTTTATATACAAAATAATTTAGAAGTATTTAAACCGATTACGCATCAAACTTCCTGTCATCATAATAATTTGATTAATTAAGACATACTCTCATTTTGTAGTACGCCAATGCTGATATGACAATGTATAATAATATCAACGAAATAGTGCGTTATTAACATACTTTGCGAAGTGCGTAACGGAATCTTGTTTCGTGTTAGTTTTTTACTTGATGATTGATTTTAATAAACTTTTTTTATTCTTTTGAAGGATGAAAGATAACAGTCGAATAATTAAAGTAACTCAAAAGTTACTTAATTATCGCTTATTTTAAAGCATATGAGAGACACTCAGATATTTTTAATAATGTTTTGTTTTGGTTTGATAACGATGATGCATTTATTATTTTACCGTTATTATGTTTCAAGTCTTATTATTAGTCTTGTTGTTGTGTAGTACTATATATATATCTTCAAAGAACAGTAAGTATGATCTTCACTTAGCTATCAACAAATGTCAATGACAGGGGGAAAAGATGGGGATGTTAAGGAATACCAATTTTATTAAATGTCTATGGCAAATTGGTCCTTAATGTTTTCTTCCCCTCAAAGCGAGAGAAAGAAGTCATTGGTCTCCATAACAAGTTTTCAACACTACTGTGAGACGGTTTTTTTCTTGCGCCTACTCCTCCATCCAAGGACCAACTTGCATGTACCCTTTCCTTGATCTTCTTCAAAAATTTTCCAGAAAAAATATGTATAAGTACTTCCCTAACGTATAATTTACTATTAAACCCCCGCCTCTTTTGAGAAATAGCACGTTAAGGCAGCAGTACTTCCTTCTTACTATAGATGCGTGTTTGTACCTATGTATTAATTTACTCGATCGATGCTAATCAGTAAATAGCAGTTACAATATATGTTCCGGTGAGTAGCATATTGCATATGCTTTAAAAAATATATATATAATAATTTACATACCCTCAGAAATCTCCCAGTAAAGACACGTGATGGAGGAACTTCCTGTCCCAAAAAAGATGCCACTGGTTTGTCTCCTTTTTTTTCTTTTCAGATCTAAAATTTTCTAAAGACTTCATACATGTTTGCAATAGAAGTTACCAGCACCGTTGGGTTGCTCAATTCTAGTACTCTTTTGATCTTTTATTCTTAATTTTTCATCCTTATTTCTTTATTCCTTAGAAAGACACTAATATTTCGATCTTGGGACGCAATAAAATGGATAAGATCGATGCTAAAGTTTTAACAATCGAATTGGTAAAATGGATGATAAATTCATCATTACAGCGATTCTAGAGCCAACTATGTATCTCTTGACAGAGAGCAACATACTTTAAGAAGAAATCACGGATTCGAAATCCAAATAGAAATCATTTGTCAATAATTAATTAAATTAAACAAAAAATTAGAAGCCTTAATTTCTATCTAATGATCATAAAAGAAAAATAGTATCTCAATTCTATAAGGTGTACATCCAAGTTTTGCTTATTTGGATGCTTCTCTCAACGAAGGAAGGAACAAACTAATTAAACCTCGGGGGATATCTCTCAATGCAAGGTGTGGTTGGGAGGTGCTTCCGTACCAGCTTATAATCGAACTTAAACAAAAATAAACATTTCATAACTTCCTCTTAAAAAGAACAAACTTAAAGAAATTAATATTTAATTTGCCTATCTGTTAAATGTCTATCGATTCAAGATATTTGACGAAGATGCCGCACCACAATCTTTTCTAGGGCGGTTAATTTTTTTTTTTTATTTGTTCTTGTTCTTAGCATTAACTGCGTGTTTTGTATTTGCTTATAAATTTTTTAACTTATCTACGTGATTGAATTTGAGTGAAAAGAAAAATATGGAAAACTTTCACTTTCATACCAAACTTGTGTAGTTGTGTTCTTGAGCTAATGAGCTATCATATAATAGCTTTAACGGCCAATGTTTTTTGAGCTATCACAAAAGCTTAAACGGCCATTTGAACTACCATAAGACGAATGACGTGCCCTTTAATGAAAATAATAATTATAATGAGCCTAGCTAGCTAGCTACGCCTACGCACACCAGGCTAAACATAATAATGGAAGTGATCATGGAACTACGTTAATAGGCTATGATTAATCAGATTCCTTCATAATTTTTTTGTTTATTAAGAACCTAGCTCCTTCATTCAGTTAAGTTACTCGTACTGATAGGTTACTAACAAAGTACATTTATTTTTCTGCAGCTCACGGAAAGTTTTTTTTTTTTTAGAGGAAACTTGATAGCGGCTATCAAGCAGAAGAAAGCAAAAACAAATGAAAAAAACAAAACCAAAAAACTAGTAAACTAAGAGCTACACTCAACAATGCTCCAGGAATATCTTCTGCTGAGCAACAATCCAGTGGCAGAGGGACTCAGCATTTCTTTGTTGGTGTCTGAATACTCGATTGTTTCGCTCTAACCAAACTGCCCAAAGAGTTGTGATCACCAGAACTGGTATGGTACGATCGCTGACCTGTTGAGAAAAGTACTCCCAAAAGGACTGAAGAGAAGAGAGGTTTGTTGTTCGAAGGGCAGGAAATAGAGTCCTCAGTTTTTGCCAAGTTTGAATAACGAAGGGGCAGAGACAGAAGAGGTGATCAGCAGACTCCAAGCTGACTGAACTGCACAACACACAACCTGGCTGAACCATAATATTTCTTTTATGCAGGGCTTCCTGAGTTAAAAGTCTGGCATGGAACAGTAGAACAGCAAAAAGCTTTATTGAGGAGGGTAACTTTAAATTCCAAATTGAAGATGCCAGGAAATTGCTTTTGCCACCGGAAATCAGCATTTGATAAGCTGATTTAACTGAGAAGGTACCGGTTGAATTCCATTTCCAACTAACGGAATCGGTTCCCATATTTGTGACTGCAGTAGGCAAGGAAAGAACTGCTTCATTAACATCTCTTGACCATGGTGCAAAGAGAGAGGTTGCTGGATTATTCAAAACCAATTGAACCGTTAGCTTATGATTAGCAGGTTTAAGATTGTTGTTAAAAAAATGGAGGTGGCCATTTCCCCAATTGGCATACCAGAACAAAGTATTTCTTCCATCTCCTAAGTTTACTGTGGTGGAAATTGAGAAAATATGTCGTAGCTCGAGTAGATCTTTCCAAAAGAAAGAGCCATAAGTTGTCCAGCTGAGAGGTGCTTGCTGGTTTCTAGTAGCAATCACAGAATTGACAATGGTAGACCATTGAGAGGACGGTTTATCGAAGAGCCTCCAGAGCCAGCGCAACAGCAAGGATGTGTTCAGTAACCTCAAATTGAGAACCCCAAAGCCACCTAAATTTTTTGGCATGCAAACCCTATCCCAAGCCAGCAAATTTAAACCTCTGTTGCTGGTACCGAAATGCCCCCACAGAAAGCTCCTCCTTAGCTTGTCGATTGAATTGATAACCCAAGAAGGTAGCCTAAAAACTGACATAAAGAAGATCGGTATGGAAGAAAGAACTGAGCAAACAAGGGTTAGGCGTCCTGCTCTCGAGAGTAGTTTGTTTTTCCAGCCCGCCAACTTGTGCTCCAGCTTTTCAATTAAAAGCTTGTACACCTCTCTTGAAGGTCTAACAGTTGTCAGTGGCAAACCAAGGTAAGAGAGGGGCAATTGGGAGAGGTTGCAGCCAAGTACATGCTTCACTTGCTGCGACTGCAGAGCTGTCAAGTTAAAAGGAACAAAAGTTGATTTAAGAAGATTAAGATTGAGGCCAGAGCAAAGAGAGAATAATGTCAAAGCCAGTTTTAAGGATTGCACCGAATTCCCTTTAACTGAAGAGAAAATGATAGTGTCATCGGCGTATTGAAGGATGTGATAGGGGGTACTCAGTTTCTGAGAAATATTGCAATCACTTGAAGCCCCAATAACACCACACATCTTAGCAAGGACGTCAGCTACTAAAATGAATAAAAACGGCGAAAGCGGGTCGCCTTGCCTGAGGCCCTGAGTGTGTCGAAAAGTGGGTCCCTCTTGATTATTGATCAGCACAGCTGAAGTGGCCGTATTCAAAAGAATCTTAATCCAGCCTATAAAGTTCTGTGGAAGACCAAAAACTTTCAAGACATGAAGAAGGAAATCCCAATTGACCGTGTCGAACGCCTTGTAGAAATCTAGCTTTAGTAAAAATGCCGGCTCCTTGCATTTCATGAGATGCACAGCAATTTCTCTAGCACAGATAAAGTTTTCATGAATCAAGCGGCCCTTAACAAACCCCGACTGGTTTATGGCAACGAGATTAGGAATATGAGTAGCAAGTCGGTTTGCTAGGACTTTAGAAATTAACTTTGGGATGTAATTAATGATGCTAATTGGCCTGAAGGATGTTAACTGCATTGAATCTTCAGATTTTGGCAACAAAGTAATATGTGCAAAATTGTGAGGCTGAAGATCAATTGAGCCAGTAAATAAATCCTCGAAGATTTCGAGGATATCAGTTTTAAGTACATCCCATTTCAGTTTAGCAAACTCGTTGGGAATACCGTCTGGACCTGAAGCTTTATTATTTGAGAGGCATGTCACTGCAAGTTTAACTTCTGCAGTTGAAAACGGACTTCCCAAATCACTGAGCAAAGGTCTCAAGGTGTAAAGATTCTGGAGAGAGCATTCCCATACTGCTGTTGGTCTGCCTAGCAGTGTCGAGTAGAAATTGGAGAATGCCTGAAGTATGGCCTGCTGGTCAGTTGTGACGTGACCACCAATTAACAAAGAGTTAATTGCTTTTTTCCGCATTTTTGCAGAGGCAGTAGCATGGAAGAATTTTGTGTTTCGATCCCCGCACTTAAGCCACTGTATTCTCGCCCGTTGATGCCACCTTTTTTCCAAAATTTCAGCCAGGAAATAGGCCCTTTCCCTCATTAACACTCGAGTTCTGAACTCCAGTGAGGTGAGTGCACGATGTTCTTCAAGTGAGTCAAAAAGAAGAGTAAAAGTTTTGGCATTCAAGAGATGAACATTAACATGAGGAAAGGTGGTTTTATGCCAAAGGTTAAGGTTTCTTTGCAACTCCTTATTCTTGCTGAAGAAACGCTGAGCAGCAGGTTGATCAACATTATTATTCCACGTGTTATTCGTGATGGTATGAAATTCATTTTGCTGAAACCAGAAAACTTCCATCCTTAGCCTCTTAGGCACTGAAGCTGGTTGCTTGCAGTGGAGTCTAATAGGAACATGATCAGAGACTATTGTTGAAAGTGCTTCAAGAAAGAGGGATGGAAAGGAATGTAGCCAATCAGGCGAGAGCAGAACCCTATCCAACCGAGACAAGGTGGGTAAAGGTTGTTTGTTGGACCAGGTGAATTTTTTGTTAGCTAAAGGCACATCGAACAAACCAAAGTCCCTAATAAAGTCATTTAAAAGTTGCATTTGGCTAAACTCTGTTGCAGTGGTGGACCGTTCATGCATCCATCTAACAACATTGAAGTCTCCAAGGATCATCCAGTGGTTAGAGGCTAAGTTTGCAGTGTAGCGCAACTCACTGAAAAAAACAGTTTTCAAGGAAGGGGAGGTCGGTCCATACACATTAGTTATCACATAAGTGCAATCAGTTCTAGAGTCTAGCAAGAGCACAGAACAGGTGTGCCGCGTAACCCAAGAAGAAATAGCAACAAAGCACTTTTTCCAGCCAATTAAACATCCACCTCTTGTATCAATTGAGTCAAGGATGACTAAATTTCTATCAAAAAAAGAGGGGGTGAAAGAGGCAATGACATTATAGGTAGGAGCAGCAAGTTTAGTTTCTTGTAAGCAAAAAATGTCACATCTAGAAGATCTAAGTGTTTCACAAACCACAAGTCTTTTTGAATCTTCCCCAAGACCACGAACGTTCCAAGACAAGAATTTTAAAGGCTTATAGATCATTACAACAAGAAACACCAATCAAAAATTTCCTTGACAGGAATCAAGAGCACTAATAAAAAAGATCTAATCAGAGGAATAGTCGAGCAGATCTTCATCCGACCCTGGGATGTCAACCTTATCTTTTGAGGAGCTTACATTATAGTTGCTACGCTGCTTTTTGGCACGACCTGAGGCACTTGGAACCTGAATAGCAGGGTCAGCATAAGCTGCCAAGCCATTCTCTGGAGCCGAACCTTCCTGCACCGAGGCATGCAGTTCAGTGACATCAATGTCAGACAGTCTTTTGTCACGCACCTGGATCTTTTGTGGCACTGAAATTGTTGCCTTGCTAGAGCTGCCCCCCGCCTGACCCGCCGGAGCTAGATCACTGCGACGGAGAACCACGCCTTGAGAAGAAGAGATTTGCTGAGATTGGGCCATCCAAGAAGCAATTTGGGGAGGAATTTGTTCTTGGTTGACTCCTCTGAAAATACGCCGAAAGGAAGAAAGATTGAGAGTGACGGTGTCACCATTGACGCGACACTCTTCCTCGTCAGAGGTACTGGGCGGAGAAGGGGACTTTGGGACACGGTGGCTAGGGCGCAGTATGGGTGAAGGCGGGTTTGGCTGTACAACCATAGAACTAGGTGGGACTTGGATCCACCTGTTGATGTGGACGGGTACCGGAAACTGAAATCCACCAGAAGTCATAAGGATGTTGTGAGGGATCCGGCGGAGATCCGGCGTGGAGACAGCCACATCCCAAGTTACATTAGGTTCTTTACGCATATATTTTGATCTCCTCCCTTTGCAAAATGTGTGGGTAAAATTACTGGTACGTGTCTCTGCTGGTTGTGCATTTTCTAGAACTTTACAAAATGCAACTAAAGACTAAATTAAAGTTATAAACTTATAATATTTTGAAATTTAGAAAAGGTGTTTCCTGATGCTGCTTGGACATTTTGAAAATACATGCATGTTTGGACTATACAAATACAATGAACTTTAAAGTATACATATGTTATGCGTAAATTTATCTGTATTTGAAACAAAATCTTTCTGTTTTAATGGTAGGTTTCATTGAATAGGAATATAAATTAAGAAGAACAATAAAATGGAGTGTGATGGAATCAAACAACCAACAAAAAAAAAAAAAAAAAAAAACGGAAGGCAGTCAGACAGATGTGCCACGATTAACAAAAAAGGGGAATCGAAACATTTGTTGGTAAAATTACATTAGATTAAATTGAAATATTTGAAATAAAAAAATGGACTATTGAAAACCCAACACCCCGTTTCAAGACTAGACTTTCAGAATTCAGCCAATAATTCTAGTCCGGAAATGAATAAGTAAAGATTGTCTGCCGAAGTTTGAAATGTTGACCTGAAAATATAACAACAACAGCAAAATCTCAAATATGGTCCTTCTTCACATCTCAAATACATATTTTGATCGAGTGAGTTACAATTTAACATATATATATAATATTACGAATTAGCTAGACTTATATATATCCGAGGTCAAGGAAGTTCACGTTATCTGAAGAATGTGAAATGCAACCTGCAGTTAAAATTTATCTGTAAATTTGTATATCTTTCGTATTTACTCTTCACTAACATTGACCCTTCCGTGCTTCATAAATTGTTCAAATTTCATGTGTATTTTTGTTTAATTCTAAAAAAATCTTATCATTTCCCCCTAATTTAATCTGAATAGCAAATTTGTCCCCCCAGTGATTATTTCCTGGCTAATCACTAAGTAAAATATCTTTCGAGTTTTACATTTTTGTCCAGAAAAATTTATACAATGCATTATGTACTCACAATCTTGACGAGATGATGGTGATTTTCTTTTGATGAGAAAAATCCATCACTGTTATTATTTTATAAAAAATATGGCAAACAAAATATCTGCTGGTTTATGTAGAACATTCGAGCAAGGTTACCTACGTACAACGTGCCATTGAAGCAAGGCATAAGATCTTTCAAATATTGGAGCAACAGTGAAATAAAAGTATAATTTGTTGCAATATGAAATTTTGACTTATTAATTTCTAGCGGTCCATTTACACAGAGTGCCAGAAACAAAGAATCTGTAAATACTAACAGCTAGTAGTCTAGCTAGTTTATATGGTCCACTTGGTCTTTTCTATTTAATAGGCTGAATAAAAGCCTTCCATTTGATTGGCTAGCTGAAAGTCCTGTGTCGCTAAGGTTGTGTTTCCTGGCCTTCTCAGATATGAGTATGGGTCATATAAATATTTTCTTTTTACTGTCAAAAAATATATATATATGAATATGACCCTCTGCCTCCACCAACAGAACCTAATTGATAAACTAAATGCCACGAATTTTAAATTTATATTAATACTATATATATTAGCATTCGAAAAAGAATTAATTATTTTAACTAATTAATATACAAGTAATACATTAACGTATGAAATAGAGTGCAAATTAATTTTTTTCATTAACATATAAACAAATTCTAATGAAGATAAATTCAGTCTTGTACCTTATCTTACGGATTATACTAATAACTATGATTATGCATACATATATATTTGTAAACTTTACCTGTTAAACAACAAGTACTCGTACCTTTATTCGATAAGTTAACAAAAATATTTTCTTTACTCATACTCATACCTGATAATATGGTACAAGTATTATCAAAGATTGAACTTTACCCAAACATGTATTATCAAATACGGTATGAGTAAGATAAACGGCCAAACAAATTTTATTAAGCTACTGGCATGAATGTTACCGGCGTGTATGAAACAATGCCACACCCGCGTACAACATCAAAATTTACTATACTTAAAAAATAAATAATTTAATATTTTACAAATTTAATATGGGAAAATTTACCATGACAATCAAATTTTTGAATCGAACTTTAATTTCAACCTCATTTTCTAAGAAAGATTAATTCATTACCATTCCATTCCTGAACTGTTGCGATTAAAGTACGATTTAAAATTGATTCTATGGCAGAATTTTCCATTTAATATTATTAAATATTAATTATTAAAAAAACACAGTATTTTATGGCGTAGTACCGCGATCCATGCGAATTGATTTGAATTGTCGATACCGTCCATTTTCATGCGGTATACCGTATACCTACTGTGCATTATTTGAGGAGTGTAATGCATGGTTTTCTCCAACTTGTATTAATTAGATTGAGGTTGTCAATGTTTAGTTTAGCGCAATATCTTTCTTTTATGCAATTGCATTTTCTGATTTTCGGCGGCTTCTTTGAAATTTTCTGCTTGATGTAATCTATTTTGTTTAATTAATAGAATTTGCTTGTTTGGTCTCGTCAAACAGCCTTAAAATATATTTTTTTAGAATAATCTGCAATGAAAATTGAAATAACACGGAGATAAATATCATTTTTTCCTCTCTATTAAAGTTCTGGTCACGTTTCAAGTTTGAACCCTACTAAATAATAAAATATTTGATAATATAATAAGTTTCAAATAAAGCAGTATATATTGTTATTCAAAATAATATCAGAATATAGGGTTATCTAACAGAAAAAAATTGCAGAACTATCACTCCGGACGACCCAAAAAAAAATGTCGCCGTTATAATTGTGCAACCCATATATGGGTTGAACTAACAGATCTAAATAGATCAGCGAAGGACTAGCCACTCCATTCCCCACCAACACCATCACAGTATTTTGTCTCTGTTTCTACTTTCTACCCACTATATTCTAAACTATAAAATCAAAGTATAATTATAAATTTATAATTAAGTAGGTGCAAACGCTCAGACATCATTGATGTAATGTAAGAGAAAATCTTGAAAGTTACTGCACACATATTATATAATGTTAAGAGAAGCAAGGGCGGAGCCAGCACAGGGACCCAAGAGGGCCAGGCCCATGCAGTTTTTTGCATATTAAATGGAATATTATGATTGGACTCCCCCTAGCTAGTTAATACAAAGTTCAATAGTTTTCCTTCTATTTCTTGAGTGAAATTAGTAGCCTAGTAAAAATGAGATCCTGTCTCTCGAAACTTTTTTGCATAATACAAAAAATGTCTTTTTTTCCTATCAATTTTAATGTATTCAGTCACATATTGATCGACCGAGCAACTCGGAAGTTTGACCTCGGCCCCCCAGATTCAGTGACTTCGCCCCTGTTAGAGAAGTTTGAAAGTTAGTACACACATATTATATAATGTGAGATGCATGCATCACAAAAGCAATTTCAATTTGCATGGAATGAGTATAATATTACTGCACATCATGAGGATTAATTCGTCCTAATAAATATATACAAAGAAAAGAATAAGTTTGTATCCTTGTGGGTACGAAAAATTTGTGATTTCAAATCAATAAGTCCTAGTTATCTTTAACTAATAAAAATCACCTAAACATGTCACAGTGACACTGAAAAAAAAAATATAAATCAACATCCATTGTACATATATAGACTTATTTTAGGGGTAAATATAATTGTAATTAAATTTATTTGATAACAGTAATAACGGGTAGAAGATATATCCAAATTAAAAAAAAAAACAAATTGTACATACATATATTCACTATAATTTAGATATATATAATGCATAAAATTAATATAATTTAGAAATAGTTTGGTTAGTGATGAAAAATGCTAATAAAATTAACAATTAAAATATCACAATATTGTTTGATTAATGACTAATTTTACAAATTGTTTCAAATTTATATGATATAAATAATCTATTCGAACAACAAACAATATTTCTATAATTTTTATTATTAATTTGATAAAAAATTTAATAATTGTAATAGTTATTAAATACGTTACTGTCAATATACATCATTTTTTAATTAATTAATTTGTTTGTGGCTCCCACATTACCTAGAGTCGTAGAGTCACATGTGGGTGTAGTGGTTAATTGATACCTACGACGGAAAAAGAAAAAATATAATTAGATTCGGTGTCCAAATCAATAGTTTTTTTTTTTGTGAGTTCTCATCAGTGATATATCAAGAAAAATATAATTAGATTCCCCACCTCTTAAATTCTAAAAAAATGCGATACGCCGGTACGTATATTACTTTATATAATACTAGATATATGACAGCGACCTTGTGGCATAAGATTTGGAATATACACTTTTCTAGTCTGTCATAAGATGATTTCGCTGTAATAAAACATGCCATAATTTTAATGAATAATAAGATCATTAATACTTGTGTCAATTATAAATCTGACGGTAATTAAGCTTGACCAAGTGAACAAAGGGTACTGTGCACTAATAAATTTGTAAGTATAGTCTTATAGAGGCAGTGGCGGATTTAAAATTTATGAGCAAATGAATTAAGTTTGGACCAATAATACTTTCCAATCTAGAATAAATTTACTACGCTACTAATATATATCTTTTTTTTTGAAGAAAAAAGATGAGCCTATACGAAAGTCTGATTTTGTCCCAGGTCCGTCCTTATATACAGGAATGACCAAAAATTGAGATTCTAAAATTATAGGGGACTAGCTTTTACTCTGTGATTACTAGAAGTATCTCTCAAAAGCTAAATCCAAATCGAAAATTATATTTCTAGGTAGTGAACGTCTTCCATGGCCGAGCTGACTCTGGAGAGGCCGGATATAAAAGGTCCTACTCAAGGGCCAGAGCGGACTGGATTTAGAGAGGCTTTTGGAAGGACCGAGTTTAGAAGGGCTTAAATGTGAAGATTGAGTCTGATTCTTCTCAAGTCTGGACCTTTTAGGCCCTCTGAATTTCGAGAGGCCGGACTTGAAGGGTCTGAAGAGCCGACAAACAAATAATATTTTTCTTTAAAAATTCATTTAAACTATATTTAAAATTAATCATTTTTATTTATAAAAGATAATGAAAATACAATAAATTATTTAAATATAAATTGTACACATTTATTTTTCATTATATATAATATTTGAAAAAACATATCGTGCATACTAATGTACGGAAGCTTCGGTGCATACTGATCTGAATTCTTGAATCTGCTTCAAAATGACTGATCCAAATCGTCTAACATGAGCTCCTTGTTATAATCTCCCTACCGACCAAATTTTCTATTTTTCGATATTTTTAAGTATTTTTTTCAAATTTTCAAAAATCGCTAATCTAAATTTTTCTGAACCTTTCAAAAATAGTAGTTTTTAAAAATCCGAAAAAAATTACTTAAAAATATCGAAAAAATGAAAAATTTGGTCGGCAAGGAGATTTCAATAGGGAGATCATATTGGACATTTGGATCGGTCATTTTGAAGCAGATCCAAGAGTTCGGATCAATATGCATCGAAGCTTCCGTACATTAGTATGCATCATAGGTTTTCTCATAATATTTTTTAATTGTTTTCATCTTTAATTTGGGTTGAAGACCGGTTATATTATAATAACATAAAAAAAGTAAAAAAAAACAGTTTTTATTAATCTATTAATGAATTAAAATAATTAAAATTTACGAATGTACGAAATAATGTTGCGTAAAAGATGAGAAATATGTATATATTTTTTTAACTTGTATTAACACATGTTAAAAAATTTAAATATTATTTGAAATTATCAGTTCGGTTTATATTGGATTAGATAAGATATTACCATTCACATGTGATTGTACATGATTTTTCATAAATTCGACCTCTCTAGATCTTGACCTTGCCCTTTCCTAATTCTGGTCTCTCTGGGCTCTAGCCCTCTCAAAACCTAGCATCCCTAGACTCAGGATCTTATCCTTCACCCGTTAAAATTGCTTATTTATGAACAAAGAGATGTTATTTCAATTAGTAATTCATCAGAAACAGAAAATGCAAGAACAGAACGAGTACAATAATTAAAAATGCCCCGTCTGATTTGCTGTTGCTGTATTTTGCCAGCAAATCCACTAGCTAGCATTGGGTAAATGGGCAGTGGGCACAGAGCAACTTGGCAATTGAATGAAATACGCAATCGTGGGTCCCTCTAAACCACTGATGTCTATATTATGGCAAACAACCTAGTACCATTAATTACTCTTGGTGGCATATACCCTATTACCCTCCATTCAAAATCGTAATGCACAGGTCTCCTACCGTCCTTTTGATTCTCGGACTTGCTTTTTGTGGCCCAACCGTCCTTATTACCTCCCCTCATTTATTTGTGATTTTCCCTCTTAACTAAGCAACCTAGGCAACCTAAAATATTATTATTTTAGGTTATCTAGGGACAACCTAACACAATAATTTATATTTTTATAAATATATATAATATTTCGATGCATATGTGTGCTTCCATGTGAGTTTTCGTCCAGTTAAACATTATATATATGTGTGGACATTTGTATATGTTTCTTAGTTGGCAAATTAATAGGCGTTGATCGATGGTGTGTCATGTTCATGCTACGACATAATTTTATTACAACTGTGGTGGATAGATAAGACAATATTTAGGGTTTCTTATTTGTCAATGGGCCGGCAGTCATATAACATATTCAAATTTACACAGATAAATAATATAATTTCATTATAGTTCTGATTGAAGGATGATGAGCTGATTTGGTGATTTGGTAATTAATAAATGAGAACATTTTTAAATAACTAAAATTATTTTTGTTGACTTTTGAAATACATTTATTATGAAATCAAATGATAATGTGAAAGTCTATTCCAGTAATTCTACCACCATTAGTATAGTATTTGCAATAACGTTAATTATCATGCACATTGAACTATCATAATGTGTATATTTTATATAATATCAAACTTACTACTACGCACTTTCAACTTTTCGCTTCCTTTACTAGTAAGTCCTGTTTTCTGTCATTTCATCCTGTTTGTGAGTTGGTGACTACAGAGTACTCATTCAAGGATGCTATAGTGACGGATTAAATGTGAAACCCAGATCTGAAGATCATATATTAATAGTAAATTGGAATCTTAATTAGATTGAAACAACTAATATAATATATACATAGCTTGCTCATTGTTCATGATTGGAAGTTGAAAAAAAAAAACAAAAAGTGGCCAGTGGAGTACATTGTATTAATTTTGTGGGCCATCGATCGTCGTCTAGTTATTTAAAAAATACAATACAATTCCCTAGTTTAATATTGTATTGATTAAACGGCATAGGACTACTTCAAACCTAATCCATTTTATCCAAAGGAAAATTAAACCATATCCATATTATTAGCTTGTAATCTGATTGGGTTTCTAGGGTGTTTTGCAGAGACTCTGTACGTCATATGCTGTATATGAGTATATCATACATCATCACTTATTTATATGTTGAAAACTTGAGGTCATTAGCAGCAAACTTTCAGGCCATTGGTTGTGCTAATTGAAAAAAGATGGACACAAACGCACGGGGTCGGTGATCCCTTGTCAGTTGTCAGAGCGCGTTGCACCCACACTTGTCCTGCTACTTTACACGGAGGATGCCATTCCCATTCCCACAGATTTCTCAATTTCAATCAGACACATCCATATGGATTTTCAAGAGGCAGGATATCCCTTCACCATTGTGCGCTTGTTCGCTGCGGTTTTCCGGGACTGGAGATGGTGATTACCAAAGAAAATCGGTAATTCATCCAAGGGACGACGCGGATACAGTGGTGTCAACCAATAGCCAGATGGCGGTTATCTGCGGTATTGGACTCTGTAGCATAACGTGTGAAGGATAGTCTTGAAGTGAAACATGTACAGTTAAGAGCAGCTTCTTAGTTCTTTCTATATAGATATATAATTAAATTTAAGCTATCAAAGAAGGTGGCCAAGCGATTTTTATATTCTTAACACTTTTTTCCCGCACATGATGACAAGGTTTGTTCAAAGATCGTCACTGACAAAATCGTTAACTTAAAGAAACACTATTTTATAACAAATGCTTGACGAGATCCGGATTTCACGGCGATAATCAATCGATTTCTCTAATTAGTCACTTAACATGCTAAAGAAAGCATCTTGTTTTTACACTTTCTACACCTCTTAAATTTCTGGTTAATGATTCACTAACACATTAAGTGCCACATTATAATTATAGTTAAGGGCACATGAAATTCAAATTTATAAGTTGAAACTCTAATAACATATAAAATGAGAAAATATTCTAAACCTAGAAATCAAGTGACAATAGGTTAAATTAACAATTTTATATATGTTGTTTAATTGAGTTATATAATTTTTTTCTAAATTTGAAAATTTTACAGATATGTTGATGACATTATAGATGGATTGTGCATTCTTTTTTTGAACTTTAAGTGCTATTTGATATCTCATCGGATGCTATTAGATATGTACTTTTGTAAATTTCAAATATTTGATGAATGATGAAACTTGCATCAAAATTTCGTCCCCCCCCCCTTATGTGCACAATATTTACATATAGTCTAGATCATATTCTAAAATATCTAATTTAATAAAATTCAAAATTATGTTTGCCATGATCATACTTGACAAGCTAACAAATTATTGATGGATCCTGCACTATATGAAATGTTTAAGTTAATATAAAAGGTAATTAATTGCTTTGCTTTTGTATATATTTTTAACAGTTCGTATAGAGTATGTATATGGTATATCCTTAGTTTGAATATTTAATATCATTTCTTTAAGTATTATATCATTATGTTTATAATATCTATACCTAATACAATGCTATTTTAACATTAACATCATAATTAATGCAATAATTAAAATGATAATTGTTTCTTTTTTTGTCAAAAAAAGATAGCTCTTAGTATGCAGTCTGTTTCGTTAAAAATGAAACCTTGCATGGTAATGGTACAAACTTAGTAGTTACACCGTTTTTACAATCCAAAAACTTAATGTCATTGTGTTCATAATTTGAAGTAATAATATTCTCTCTCTCACACACACACAACAATTTTTCTTTTTTTCCCTTACCGAATTTCAATAATGCATATTATGCTATACGACTTCAAACGTAGTGCAACAGAAGATCCAAACTAAATAATTTGTTAAGTAATAATAATTTTAAATGTTCGTTTCAGTACTTCGATTGGCTCGACGCATGTGAACTCCTGTTGGGTACTGGCACGTGACCTAGGATTTCCTTGTCGCGGGAGAGACGGAGGGTGTGCGTTTATGCGTCGAGTTTGTCACGTCATCGTGGTGCCGACATCTCATTCGATCAAATAATAAAAAAAAATCTCATTGGATGTTGTTTTGCCTCCAAATCTTCGAACCCGGATCCATTATCTATACCGCTCCGTTTATCCAAAGACCATTGGTCGCAACAGTAAACATATATCACAAGTATTTAAGAAATTTGCTTCTAAATATTTTAGCTCTTATTTAATGAAAAAAAACGGCTAAAAAAATTTAATAAACCCTTTTTTAGGGCAAAATAGGATATAATCCCCTCAGTTTTTCTCTATTCAAATATAAACCCCTCTAAAATGGGATATAAACTTTTTCTTTAATTTTAATGATAACCTAATCAATAAAAATCAATTTTTAACATATTTGACATTAATGCCCCTCTGTCGTCTTTTCCCTGTATCAATTTTCCCTTTGCCCCTCGAGAAACCAAGCAGAAGAGACCAAGCTGGCAAGCTTGCTCTATTTGTTAGAGGTGTCTTGAAAAATCAAGAAGCGCTACGTTTGGATACATTTAGATTTTGGTAATGCTATTTGTCGTTTTCTTAATTTAGAGCTCAAGACAATTGGAGAATTTATTTTATATATACAATAAAATTCAAACCTCGAGTTCTTCTTGTTCATTGAGGACATGCATGGCATCTCTAATTAATGTAGATGTACAAAGTTGATTATTATTGGTTATATTTAACTTGTTTCATCGCATGTCACTTTGCCTTCTACATTATTGGTAGAGCATCCTTCGCTTTTGAACGTATTCGTGAATTGCATATACGTTACTGCTCTCCTATAATTTCTATAGGCAGAAACATTGTTTAAAAAACCGTACCAGACCGGCCGGTTCAACTGGATTTACTGTGAACCGTACACTGGTCCGGTAGGGTTAGTCCATAAAACCGTTCTGTTGGAGAACCGATAAAAATCGCTTAAACCGGAAAAACTGATAAAAGAACTTGCCGGTTTATACTTTTTGAACCAGAGAAACTAACCAAGTGAAAATAAAAAGTTTGAAACCATGAAAAAATTGTGGAAACGGGGAGTCGCCATGGTCATCATTATAAACGCCAAAATATCTAGCCATGGACCACGAGCTTTTATTGATACAAATAGACCTTTGTATATTATTATACCGGTTTAAAAACCAATAAACTCGGTAAAATCAATAAACCTTATACCGGCAGCCTCACCGGTTTGAAGACCCGAACAATATTTAAAACACTGGGCAGAAAGGAAGCACGGATTTGAAAAAAGCAAGGAAGAGGGACATTATTGTATGAAATAATAAAAAAATCCTTATTATGTTATCATTGAAATTAAAGAAAATAGTTTATATCCCAATTTAATATGATTAGAGGGGTTTATATTTGACTTTAAAGATTTGAGAGATTTATTTTCGGATATATAAAAGATTTAAGAGAGTTATATCTGATTTTGTCTTTTTTAGAGATCATCTTGTTGGAGTTATGTTCTAAAAAGTCAATCATTTAATGACTTAATTTAGTTTATGTCATTGATAATATTAGATCATTTGTTCTTTGAGATTATTATTGACATATTAATCGGGTACAAATTAAGGGTCGAATCACAGAGATGGTGTTGGAATATCGGTCTTTTATTTTAATTAATTAGCTAGACGAGTTCAACTCTTTTGGGCGTTCAAAGAATTAAAAGTGTGTCCAAATCCTAAGTCTAAAATCAAGATCAAAACTAGAACTAAATGAAAGATAATCAACAAATCTGAATTCTAGTATTTTTTGTTTCAACTTATCTGTTCAGTTCAATTCTCAAACGGTCCGTTTGAGCCGTAAAATTGTTTACCGCTTAGCTATTCCTGATATGTGTGTGGAATCATATTTTAATTCTAGGTTACCAGATATTAACCATTGTTACAATTCTGATTTCATATGTTAAACTACTTCTTTCCTTAGAAATCCTAAAATTTGGTCATCACTTTTGGCTTAAGTTTTCTAAGTCTATCTTTCAATTCGAAGGATATCTCACAACCATCGTTGCGAGAAAGGTTCACATATCGGCTATTAAATTTTGGTTTCACTCGTCAGCTACTATCATTCTCAAGTTGGTCAATCAAGTTATGCAAAAGTATAGATTATTATTACCATACTAGACAAGGCCTTAATCTACTTGGTATAATCAATTCTACCTAAGCAATCAATGATATCACATAATTAATTAAATCATGAAAGATAAAACACACATAAAGAAATAACTAAACAAATAAACAACTAAACAAATAAGTTTACAACCATAATCCTAGAATAACAAAATCAACAACTAAAAGACATCGAACAAACCCTTGTTTTCTCTTGATCTTGTCGAAATCTCCTTCTAAACGATCTGTTGCTGTTGCAAACGATCCATCTAACGTGGCATACGGTCTGGACTTGAGACTAAACTCTCGTATATTTCTATATGGCTAACCCTAAAACTTGACCTTGGATCTTAAACACCACTTTGGATGTTTTTGTATGCTCTTGTATGCTTCAAAATCTCCTCAAATTCATCTTATATAGGCATTAGAATGGTGTAGAGACACAGGAGGCTTGTTCTGGACGTGCTGGGAGTACAAAATAACCACTCCACTAAGAATAACCTCTAAAATGGGCATTTTCTGCTAATTTTGGAAGGTTCCAGACAGACCGTTTGAACCTCCTGACGGAACGATTAGAATATGACTAAAAATAACAGTTTGTCCTGTGAAAGTCAAATGGTCCGTTTGACTTTTTAGACGGTCCATTTGGAAAATTCAGCATTGCGCACTGTTCAGTATTTTGTCCATATCTCCTTCATCCAGACTTCGTTTTAGGTGATTCAAAAACCAGTGAAAAGCTTACGAGGAACTCTACATCATTATTGATTCATCCAAGTCATATTTTTGTCCAAAATCTACATTTAATTAGGAATTATAGTAATAACTCATTCTTGACACTAAAACCTAATTAAAATGACTCTAATTAATCTAACTAAATTCAAATTGGTTTAGTTCGGAGTCAAAATCCTTCCAATATATATATATATATATATATATATATATATATATATAATTCACTCATCACATATCATTCAGGTTGAGGATCTGAATTGTTGATGAGTGGATTTTATATGCATATTCAGGTACCATTTTGTCTTCAAACTAAACCAAATGCCTTGAGTTTACATAGTTTAGATGAGTTTAGGTTAGTTTAATTAGAGTTTTGTATCAAGAATGAGTTACTACCATAGTTTCTAATTTTATTGCAGATTCTGGACAAGAAATGACTTGGATGAGTCTATAAAGTTGAAGAGCTCGTTCTAAGCTTTCCAACGGATCTTGAATCACCTCAAACGGAGTTCGGATGAAGGAGATATGCCCAAAATACTGACAGGACGCAGTGCTGACATTTTCCTGCGACCCGCTGAAAGTCCCAGCGGCCCGCAGACCTGAAACTGCCAGATTTAGCAGAATCGCCCGATTTAGCAATTCTATATTTGGATGGCGGTTTCTATCGACTCCAGGTGCATCCAGAGCACGTCTTCAGTTATTTCCAGCGTTTCTACACCTTCCCAATGCCTATAAAAGACTAGTTTGAGGAGGTTTTGAAAGGAGAACAAGAAGGAGACCATATCCAAGGTCAATTTAGGGTTAGACATAGAGTTATTTGAGAGTTAGGTCTCGAGTCCAGATCGTGACAGCGCCAAGCAGGTTGATTGCGACAGCAAGAGACGTGTTTGATAGGAGATTTCGACACACGCAAGAGTAATTGGTTGTAATTTTTCCTTATTCTCATTTTCTCTTGTGTTTATATGATGTCTTTTAGTTGTTGATTGTTTGTTCTAGGGCTATGGTTGTAAACTCGAATTCTTAGTTGTTGATTGCATGTTTATTTAGTTTATTTGATATCTTTGTGTTTTATACCTTGCTTGAATTGCTTAAATTGATTATGCCATGATTGTCTAAGTAGATTTGTTTACACCCGTTAAGTAGAGCTCGCTTAATTGCTAGGTGGTTAAGTCCAAATAAACTTAGATTATTAGGCATGGTTATGATTAACATGAAGGTTGTAAACTGAAAGGTTAAACCAGGACTAGAGTTAAGTCCTTTCCAAGAGTGAAAACTCAAGGATTTCATAGGTTAGAAAGGTATAAACTTGTAGAAACTAGACCAAGAAACGATAGTTGAAATCTAGATTCTATACGAGGGAAATTGGATTAATTAATTGATAACCAGACCTAAACGAGAGTTTGATCTAGGACCTTAATTAAGCCATTATCCCTACACAATTATCAACTGAATTAAGTCAATTTGCATTCACATCGCTAATCCTAGCGGGCCGCTGAGTAAACCAGCGAGGTTGTCTATGCCCGCCAAGTAGCCAGCGACCAGTCTAATAGATTAGCGACCTAAGTTCTTTTAGCGGGCCGCTACGAGAGTCAGCGGGCCGCTGAAACTGGGACTAAGGAGAAGTGTTAGCAACCAGAAACCCTAGAATTACGTGACTTGTTGAATCTCTCTCATTAATTCTTGTTTTGACCTTGAAACTAGACTTAAGATTTGAACCCACCTGCAACCCTTAATTTACAAAAGAGTTGAAAACTGTCTAACTAGTTTAGTAAAGTAAAAGATTAATATTCCAACACCGTCTCTGTGGATTCGACCCTCAAGCTGTTCTACAAACGATTAGATCGGCAGACACGAGGTTTTTATTTTGAGACTTGGTTTCCCTTCGATCAATTGTAGATCTATGTGGATCATTCTTTGGAATGATAATAATATCTCAAAAGAATTCCTGAACTTAATAATTAACAAGGAACATTAATTTTCATAAAAATTAGTAAGCAAGTTAAGTGATAATTAAGTTCTACAAATCATGAGTAAGGTGTTACCAATTTAATTATATATGTGTATGTTGGTTGACCATAAGTATTATCAACTTTACCAAAGTCGAGCTCTCTTAAGGTATATCTCCCATATTTTTAGAGATAATGATAGTGAGAGTGATGATGAACTAACTACTTCAACCAAATTTGTCGGTTGTGATAGGTTGAACTCCATTCTACATGATTGAAATCCTAAAAATCAAGATAGATGAGCCTAATTCTAAGGTGAGTGAGTATAAAACGAAAAAAAAACTTGAAAAACAACTTGGAAAATCAGTTTTGCAAAATGAGTTTAGTAAATCTCTTCAAGCAACCCAAATGAATTTGGAAAATCTTTGCAAGGGTCAAAAGTCTAATGACAAGTTCGATCTTGGTTATAAAAATCCAAAACCAACAAAAAAAACTTGTCACACAATAATGAAAAATAAAATGTACAAAACACACACTTTTAAAAATCTAGAAATTATCGTGATCATGCTTATATGTACCAACAGAAACATAGACACACTAGAGTGCAAAAAAAAATGAATTAAGAGAAGAAAATTTTTGTTCCAAAGGTGTCCAATAAAATTTATTTTAGAGGACTTGATGGATGATTTTATGAATTTAAAGAGCAAAACTTCTCTCAAAACTATAAGGCTCATTAAATGAGCATTAAAAGAATTTTTCCTAACATTACAAAAAGGATTGCAAAAAGAATTTCAAAGCCTCATCTAACGATCCTAAGAAGAAGCTTGAATATCTTAGAGCCCATTAATTGCATTTTGCGACTATTGTTGTCAAAATGGACATATTTCTTTGGATACAAACTTAGAAAATCAAATGGTAATTTCAACGGTAATTAGATTCTAAAAGAGTATATCTCTAGTGGTGCAATAAATGGTGCAATACTAAAGGTGGCCAAAATACCAATTTTACTGGTCCTATAAGCCAAATACTTTGGGGAAGCATCTTTATTTTTCTATCTTCTTATTATTTAAGATGTTAAATTTAGTCACACTACTTTGTGTAGTGCCCTAAATTGATTTTATAATTCCATTTCTGAAAAATAATGGGGAGTCATAAATTTAGGGGAGCTCGCTACAATATTTCACCTTTTGTCGATTTTAAAAAAAATAATTGTAGAAAACTTGTGAAATGTCAAAATTTAATCATTTTACTAATGATATTATTTTACCAATTGTCAAAAAAAATTATTGTACTAAATGTCCCAAAATTTGTCGATTGCAAAACAATATCATTTAACATTCAACAAAGCTTCTTTGAGATTTATATAGGAAGAAAATGAAAACTTGAAGACTTAAGTAATAGCATTTAGCGAGATCAAGATCAAGTCTTTGGAGAGCTTGAATGTTAGTTTAGACTAGGGTAAAAGATATATTTGAGTCCTTACTTATCATTGAAATGGTATGGATAGCAGAAAAACTCATTAAACTTGCAAAATTTTATTTTCTGTGAACTTGCGTTATATAACGCAATATAGCGTCACATAATGTATCAGTAAATAAAAATTCCTGCGAAATACTATAAATCTGCATTTTAGCATTATACAACGCAAACTTGCATTATAGAACCCCATGAGTTATAGTAAGCTGTGTAAAGCAAAACCAGTGCGTTGTACAACGGGTAGCCAATTAAGTTCTCCACTTTAAACACGCTCTATTTTTCTTGTGTGTTATGTAATGTTCAATTGAGTTATATAATGGATGAATAAAAGTGTTGCATGACCCAAACTTGCGTTATACAACGGATCAACTGCTTGGCCAATGCTTCACAAGAATATATGCTCTTTGCCTCTGTTTTGAAAACACGCCATTTTGTTATACAATGAAGGAGATGATGCGTCATGTAACGCCATTTGGGCTGATTGGGCTATGAATCTGTGGGATGTCTAGAATGGCACGCTTGTAGGATGTGATCAGTTAGTAATTTTGCTCTATCTATACAATTAACTCCATTTCTTTAATTTTAATAGTGCTTTCTGTGCTCTTCAGACAATATGCGAAACTTTTTAAAATGAAATTAACAAATAATACGGGCTTGTGCATTTTGCTATGTTTCTGTCAGCTTTAGCTAAACATTTGTTTTTTAATAACCAGCGAAATATATTAATTACCATCCACGTTGATCATCAAATTTAAGTACTATTTTAGTACACTCTTAAACACACCAGGAAATAAGGACGAGTTTGATGTATTTGGTTCCTCCAAATATCTCTACAGTGAAACCTCTAAAAGAATGACAGGATCGAAGAATTCAAAATTTGGGATTAATGAATTAGTTAGTCCCATCATCGAATAATTGATGGTTGATGGTAGAAAAGCTAAAAAAAATATTAGTTTCATGATTAGCTGGGTGTCTGTGTCGCTCTTCTATAATTGAGGGTCTATGTCGGCTTTGCTGGTACGGTTGGGAGATTAGCCAATAGAAGCAGCTTTTGTTGGTACCAAATTTGACGTGCTGTTAAACCAACATTCGGTCCGTGTAATAAGCATATTTGTGAACTTGGTAATAAAATCTGTCTTAAATTCTTAATTCATAATCGAGTATTATATGAAGATAATGTAAAAATAGTTCAGCTACTTATAATGAATGCAAAAAATTATATATATCAAGATACTAATATTTCTTGGCAAGAAAAAAAATCATAACTTTTGTATATAATTTTGTGTATATTAAGAATAATATGAGTGACGCTAATTTCTTTGATACAGAAACGCGCATGAGTGAATCATTTTTCGAACGTAAAAAAAAAAGAGAGAAAAGAAAAGAAAACGAATTGAATCATTTTTCAAGTTTTGAATCTACTCTTTTGGGACAAACGAATTGAATCATAAGCGGATAATCCTTGTTCATCCTGTCGTTTAGGCTGGGCCAGACCAGAATCACAATTGAATCTCCAGCCCAGTATTTGATTCGACTCCCTTTCTGTTTGGGCTCCTACGTAATGCAAGCAAGCATCCCCAGTCCCCAGAGCAAACGCAGAAATAGATACAATAAATTTACTGTAAATAAGATAGGTAAATTCCCAAATTGTAATTCTTTTCCTTTCTAAAGCTGCTGCTGGACTGCCTTGTGATAAACGTGATGATGATGAGTTTATGAACTTGATGAATGGTCCAGTTTCTTTTTCTTGGACTGCTCCAGATAGCGTTCAAGCCCATTGTTTACGTAGTGCTAGAAGTGTAGGGGTGCATAACATCTAAAACGACTACGAAAATGAGATGTTGCGTTAACCGTTTCGTTTTGGACACAAAGCTGACTACGTGTTTTGTTAATTGTTTCGTCCAAATGAAACGATTGAAATCACAAAAATACCACGAAAATACACATGGACGAAATCGTTCTAAGCTTTCGATAACTGTTTTGTTTTTGAAACGCAACCAAAATTTTTAACCATTTCGTTTCGTTTTGGACAAAATAAAACTTAAGAACGGTTAAAAAATAGTCGTAGTTTTCACCCCTACAGAAGCGATTGCAAGAGATGTCATGTCATTGCCTATATTCAAGCCCAAACTTCAAAGAGATGGTCCACAGACTACTCTAAAGAAAAAAAAAAAAAAAAAGTTTCAAAGAGATGTCATTGCAAGAAGCCCCAATATTGTTTCTTCTTTAGAAAATATAGAAACATGCTATCTAGAACAAGGAAAACAGAAAAAGAAAAGGGAGAATTTTGGATATGCCACCCAAAACTGGCGAAATTGTAGAATTGCCACTCAATTTTTCAAGTTTTCAATTTTGCCACTCAAAATTACGGTTATCTTCTAATTTTGCCACTTTCAGTCATTTTATTAAATATTTAATATATTGTAACATTATTGTTAAAATGGTGACCTTTTTACCCCCAAGTCGACTAGAATCAGAGAACCATCTAACCTAACCCAGTTGACTCTAACCCGTTCGAACTCATCTCCTCTTTCGCACTTTTCTTTCTCCTCCCTCGCAAGAACAGGCTGAGCAAGCATAAACCCTAGCTCTTCTCTATCGCCTTTCTTGCGACTCTCTCTAATCTTACCCAAGTCTAGCGCTCCTCCGTAAAACCAAAAACCAGCTCTCATGCATCACCGTGCGAGTAGATCCGAATCTGTCTCACATTCAGCGTCGTCTACCGTCAGCCACCAACCAAGTCGAATTGAAAGTTTGCCTCTCGTGCCATGCCCGGACTGTGGTGTCACTGTGAAGAAGCTCACGAGCAGAACTAAATTGAATCCAAATAGAGACTTCTACAAATGCTGCAACATGGTAAATAAATAGCATTTTTGTGCACTTCTCATCTTGCTTCTGAAATTTGATTTTTTTAGATCAATTCGATTTTTTTTTTTTAGATCTTGTTTCTGAAATTGAGATCAACTTACCAATTTGTTTTGACCAATCAATTTTTATCAATTTAGATCAATTTGTAGCAATTTAGACCAATTTGTAGCAAATTTAGATCAATTTAGATAAATCTTTCAGTAATTTGTACCAATTTTCCTTCAATTTGTTCATTGGTTTGTCACATGAATAGTATTGTTATAACAGTACTGCTAGACTTCAGTAATTTAGATCAATTTATTTAGTAATTTAGACCAATTTAGTATTGCTATTCATTTTGTTTCTTTTTTTTTTTCAAAAGAATACTAGATGCAATTTTTGAAAGTGGGCAAATGAGTATGAGAGTTATGTAACAAATCCAAATGCAAATTGCTACACTGGAAGCTCTGAGCAACTTGCTACACTGGAAGCTCAATTGGAGGTTATGACTGATCAATTCAAGAAGAAATGCCGGTATGATGAGCAACAAATTGAAGCACTAGTTGCTTCACTGGATAAGATTAAATTACATAATGATATAAGTGCCATTGTGATTGTGACTCTATTAATTGTGCTGATTGGTTTGTTCTTTTCTTTAAGCTGATCGATTGTAATGGCTAATGGATTTGTATTGTACTGGATTAGATTATATTAGATTAGCTGATGGATTTGTTTTGTATGATTAGCCTTTTATGTTTCACTGTAATGGATTTGTCTTCTATTGTATTGTATGAAATTTTCTCTGCTCATATGGTTTCTGGTAAAGGTTTTAGGAGGGAATCTGGGGCCATTTTCTCTAATTTGTCTTCTATTGATATCTTGCATGAACTGAGTTTCTCTTACAGTATGGATCTGCTGGCACTGGGATTGTGACATTGGATAAACTAACACTAATGTCAATTAATGGTATTACAGCATACAGATTGCACACCTTTTTTTATTTTTTTAAACAGTTTCTCTGGCTCAATGGGCTATGCATGAAAATATGTAAAATGAAGCATTCCCTAAATGGGATTGAAAATATGACATCAACGCAGACAGGTACCAATTACAGCAACGCAGAGGGATTGAAAAGAAGCAATATAACATCATAAATATCTCAATTAAGGCAGCTTCCAATTGTCATTAAAATGGTCCTTTTTTAATGCGAAATCTGTTAACAATATGATCATACACACTGATATGTACATACATAGGTCTCCATGAATACAATGAGTAAATAACACTAAATAAACATTAAAAAAAACACAAGTAAAAACAACAAGTCATTTATAACAGCATCATTGCATAATAAGAATAGGAATAAGTAATAGTCTTACAAAATAAAGCATCTCTTACAGCATCATCATTGCATCAAATAGTATGGTAAATTAACTAACTAATCAAAAGTTACATGATCATCATTGCATCAAATAGTTTGGTAAATTAACTAACTAATCAAAAATTACATCTTGAAGAGCAATTACATCATCCCCATCAGAAAGATACATTAGCTCTCCTTCAGCTTCAACATATTCTTCATACTCCCCATGCTCCTCATGGCTCTTACTATCACCAACAAGGCTAGGTAATTCTTAATTGATGCTGCAGCTTGTACTTCTGTCCATTAGATACAAATCTGTCCATTAGATACAAATTGCGCGAATATTGTGAAACTCAACCAGTAAGCAACCCAAAGGTGCGATTTTCAACTAAACTGGTTTGAGTCAAAATCAAATAAAATTTTGGGACTGGAATAGTATAACTGAATTGAAGTACGGGAGATTGAAGTGCGAAATAGGACTGAATCTGGTGCGCGAGAGTAGCTAAGTGCCTGAGGCCTGAGCGGAGAGGAGGTGGAATCGTGCTGAGGCCTGAGGAGAGAGAGAAGAGGCAGAATCGTGCTGAAGCGCGAGACGAGGCGGAATCGTGCTGAGGTGCGAGACGAGGCGGAATCGTGTTGCGGCGGCTGAGCGAAGAGAGGCGGAATCGAGCAGAGTCTGGAGAGAGAGGAGAGAGGTTTATCTAGGGTTCATCTTTCTCCTCTCTCAGAGAACAAGAGACGAAGGGAGACAGAATCATGCTGAGACTGCTAAGTTCAATTTGTTGGGTCTTTGGTTAGGTCCAGTGACTCATTCTGATCCATGGGGGTAAAATTGTCATAATTTTCTGTTTTTATTATTATACAGCTCAAAATGTTATAAAATAATACATGGTGGCATTTTCAGAAGAAATTTGAAATTTAGGGTGGCAAAATTGAAAACTTGAAAAATTGGGTGGCAATTCCACAATTTTGTCAATTTTGGGTGGCATATCCAAAATTCTCCCAAAAGAAAAACTACAACTAAAGAAACGACTAGCAATGTTTCATGAACAGAGTTGCCTGAGAAACCAGTGTTTCAGGAAGTGCCCATGGACGTATTGTGTTTGTTTCCTAAGGAATTTAAGAAGCAACTCTTTTATCACCTTTTACCGTCTTCAGATATTGGTTTTTGGTGGGACAAAATGAATTAATAATGTAATCATCAATCAAAAAATACTCCATTTCCAAGGATGTTTTCTACAGTGTCATTTCAGATTTATCCAAGCCGTTGATTTCATTCTGATCGAACCGTTCGGCGATTTCTTCGATCTGTCCGTCAGTCCCCAACTTTATCCGAACGGTTCCTTCGATCTGTCCGTCAGTCCCCAACTTTATCCTTCAGGGAACGAGAGGGAGCGAGATAGACAGATCAAGTGTGCCAGACAAGCAATAGAAGGGGACAGAGAAAGGGGAGACAGATGAAGTAGCGGGAAGTGAATCCAGAAAAAATTACTGAGGGGACCGATTTTCCTTCCAAATTTTTCCTCACGCACAAATTTCATTCTCCTCCGAATCGAAGGAGAACGGAGGGAAAGAAATCGCAGACGCTGATTGATAGTGATACCCCTCTTCCCGCTCTATCTCCGTGGATCTACTTCTTATACTGCACGCTCTCACCATCTCCGTCTCTTTCTTGGCTTTTGCTGTAGGGTCACTTTTTCTAGGTACTATACGATTTCACAGTTGTTGTTATTTTTCTCTCTCTTTTGCTACACAATCCCTTTTTCTTATAATTCAAGTCTTGATTGTCTGATTTGGACACGTTTGTCTGGAAGATCTTCATCATCGTTCCTTCTGCACCAGTTTAGCCATTTGTAGAAGCAAGGGAACTCTTTACCTGACTAATAAAAATTTCAATTTTAGACCTAACTAATTTTATGCTCATAGGAACAAGCAGTTTTGATTGGGAATTTGAAAGATGTTTGTTGCAAATTTTTGCTAAAATACGTACGAAAAAATGAAGCACCTTTAGAAAGTAAACATCCTTATACATGCTAGGGTTAAGCATCAAGTTACATTTGGTTCTAAAACTTTTGTTATTTTTGTATCTACTTATCGACCCTCCATTAATTAATGGTAAGATGTACAATATTTACTACTAAAGTCACATACTGGTATGGTAATGCTAAATGACAACAAATTCATGTACCAGTAAATTTAAAAATGTCAAATAAGAGAGTAAATACCTTCTTTTGTACTGGTACTAATGTTATTTATGTGACAGTCCTCATAAACAGTCACTGCTTTCTCAATAGTAGCAAACCAAAAACCAAAAGAAAATGGCCTCAGAAATACTTGCTTGTGACTTCTGAGGTAATGGATTGATCTTATTATTCTGATTTTCAATTATATTTTTTTGCACAATATGGTTGGGTTGTTGAAAATTTATATCTAGCTACTTGACCATTTTATTACTTTACTTTCAGCAATTTATTAGAGATAACATAAATACTGTTTATTTTTTTATATTCTGGACGAATTTCTTTTGATTGTTTCAACAATTTATTAAATAATGTTTACTTTCAAATAGAATGTTTCAGCTCAGTATTAATTTTGACTTTGACAGTAACGTCAAATGTGCAGGGGTAAAGTAGACAAAAAGCTATAATTTCCCTTCACTGAAATAATCCAGCCAAACAAGATACAAGAAGGAAAAGAAATTTATTTTTACTTTCCCCTCATTGCTCATCCAAACAAAAAAAGTAAAATTATTTCTCTTTCCATCCCATTCCTTTCCTTCCCTCTTTATATTTTACTTTCCCTCACATCCTTTACCACTGAACCAAATAGAGTGTTAGTTTCCTCTGTCAGCTCCATCGCCTCGGTTCTTCGATTTCTCTACAGGTCTGGTATTATCATATTTATTCTCTTTTCTAGGGTTTATTTCGTTCTGCTTATTTTTCCCCTTTGTTTCTTTCTTTCTGCAGTTGGTTATTTCTCATCATTTTTCTTCTTCATTTGTTTCGTTTTTGGTTCTCCAGTTTCTAATTTTCGTTTGCATTTTGTGGTTTTGGTGTTCTTTTAGTTTTATTAATTAGCCCGTATTAAAGATGGAACATCCATCCTTCAGATGAGTACAGTAGCGCCTCCTCTCCGTACCCTCAGGTTCTTTCTTTTCTCTTTTTTATGGGTAATTATTACCTTTATTTTTTTTGCTTGATTTGGTGTTTCTAATTTAGGGTCAGGATTGACGGAATCGTGCAGTCGATTTCCTTAGTTTAGGATTTGCAATAGAAAATCATTGAAATGTTTGAGGCCAAGCAAGCAAATTGATTTTTTCCTTATTTACTGGTCCAAGAACCTTGGTATTTCTTCAGCTGTATTCAAAATTAATGTTTCCCTTCTCATGCACTTCTATTTGAGAACTTGACATTCTTACAATTAAAATTTTTTCAGGTTTTTTTTCCATTAATCTTCACTGAATTGGTCTCTTGCACTTTGGGGTTGCATCTTCTTCCGGGCTGGTGCTTCTTTACTCAGGTTTGATATCATCCATTTACAGTTTATTGGGTTTAGGGCTGAGTTGTGAGGATTTCTACAGTCCTCTGCTCTTCGCTCTTAGTGGATTTTCTACAGTATCAAGGATGGTTAAGAGTATTCCCTGGACATTAATTTTGTTGAAAGTTGACACTATTTTAGTTCAAATTTTTTTTTTTTTTTGCAAATGCTAGGTTGCGTGGTTTCAATTTTAGATCACTATACATGCCCTGTTAGTTAACCATAAACTGAATAATACATTAAAAGTTGTTAATCAAGCTAATGGTAGCTCTATTTAGCCTTCAACAGGTGTGGAGGATAGGTCCTGAGGCTAAAGACACCAAGAGTGGGAGGATGACAAGGTTAAGCTACAAGGTGATTGCTCAATGAAATAAGCCGTGGAAGATTGCTCTTCATTTCTAACTGCTACTGGTAAGGAATGAAGTATTCTCTAGATTCAATTTTTAAATGATGAATTAATGTTAATATGTTGTCAACTCAATCAGCTGGCGATGATAATCAGGGTCATCACAAGTCAATATCCGAGGTCAATAATGATCAGTACAGCTTAGACGATAAATAGGTGAATTTATTTATTTTTTTCTGAATTTTTTTGTTTGTATAGATGATTTTCTTTCTAAAGGGATTCATTTCTCTATATGTGCTTGAGTTAAGAGAGACCAATTATAGTTGTGCCTTTCATGGTAAAGTATATAAGAATTAAGTGTGTTTTATAGCAAAAAAAAGGACATGTACAGGATTAATTTCTCGAACGATTTATAAAGTGGTTGTGTTTCTAGATTGGTTTCTTTCTATATGTTCCATTTAGTTGCTTCCTTTATTTAGATTTTATTTGTTCATAAATTTTTCCTGCTAACTTCAAATAGAATGTCAGAATTCTCATATAATGTTTATTGAATTGATTTCTATGCACATTTGTACATAAAGCAGCAATGCCGCTCAAAATACTTTTCTTATGAATGTACATCTCCCTTTCTATCTTTTCCTCTTAAAGGGTTGTTATTATTGTTCTTTTAATGCTCTCTTAATTTGTTCTGAAAGTGATCCGTTGCAAGTATGCATCTGCAAAAAGGAGAAGTGCCTTGATGAGCTGGTGCTTTTATTGCCCTTTCTGGTAATCTTATTCCATCTTTATCTTTTAACTTTATTACTGTTGGCGGAAGAAATTTTGATGTAATTAATAATATACATGCTTTCCTAATTTTACGAGGAGGTTCTGGATAAATTGAGGTGTTGCTAGAGATGATTACTTGGTCTCAACTTTGTATTCATGTCAGAGTATTAGGTTCCAGGGTGGATTTGTTAAAAAAATAATTCTTTTAATAATTGTCGTAAGTACTATTTTATCATCAGGTGGATTACTGAATATAAAATAACACATGCCACAAGTGTGCAACACATTGTTGGTGCTAATTTTTTATTTGTCTATTTCCTATAGTTGGGCTTGCTAAATGTAATATAAATACTGTATATGTTTGGTACTGTGTACATTTTACATGTGGTTTCAAATCAATTTACATTATTTTGAGAGCTCATACGGTAAGTAAGAGGCTTAATTTTCTTGCTTTGAGCTGATTGTCGAAATTTTGATTTTAATGGAACTATTATTGAACTGTTGCAGTGCATGTTGAATTCCCTGTACCGTTCCTCTAGAACATAAAAAAAAAGGCCACATAAAAAAAAAACAATAGTTGTCCTTTACACCTAGCCGTTCAACATGATTACCGTTTTATATAGTCCTGCTCCTTTCTTCCCAACATTAATCATTTGAATCAAGAGACTAATTGCAAGCTATTTTTTTATTAATTCAAATAATTATGATCGTAACTTTAAACGTTTCTCATAATTGTATGCCGGTCTTATGGCATGCCTTCATCGCGCGAAGCGCGAATATGCAGCTAGTTACTGACAATTCCTAATTGAAAAATTTTAACAGGCATCCGAACGGTCATGATTTAGTTCATAACTTTAGTGTTCTAAAAAAAAAAGTTCACAACTCCAGTATGATATATACTGTTATAAACCAGTTCGCACTTTTCAAGAGTATAAATTTCTTGAAGTTGTGTAGTAATCTACTAAAGTGAGTATTAATTCTCCCAAAAAGACAGTACATTACAGAGGCGAACAGTAATTGAAGTGCCAAAAAGAGCTGCCGATCCATTGGCACTAAAACCAACAGTCCAACACTACTACCTATCGAAAAACCTTGTGTTTGTCCGCATGAACTCCACTGGTATCTTTTTTTTTTCTTGAATAAAAAAATATATTAGATGGTTTATCCAGAAAAGGATCTTGTAAATTCTTACTTTTCAGCTTCCCCTTAACCCTGTACACCCCAAATCAAAGTAAAAAGAAAAGAAAAGGGCCTCAAGGACGAATAAGAATATTTCCAAGTCAAGGAACTCTATTAAGTTGGTAAGAACTAATCCTCAGGAGTCACTGCAAGATCTGAGCCCCGATACATAGACGAAGATTTATTTAGAGCTCGTGCATTTTTTGCCCGGCCTTGCAACCGAGACGAATCACTAAACGAACGCTGTTTCTTTCTCATACCATGTTTTCTTTGGTCTTTATCCTGGTTCTCTTGTTCACTTCTTTTAATAAAGAGATTCAAGTTGTGGTGGTATTTCCCGTTACTCTTTTCTAGGTTTTTATCAGTGTTTGTTGGGTCCATGTCCTCATCAGTCCAGTAACCATTATCATTGTGGTCCCGCAATGCGAGATCCTCATATTCTTCATCAGACTTTGTCGAGTACTCATCCACTGAGCCCTCCATCTGGAAAAAAACAGGAATTACTGAAAGCTTTTCTTCATAGAAGAGACAACAAGAATTGCATTAAAAGATCAAATACTTAAGGTGTTTAGAAGAACTTACATCATCATGATTATCATTGTTATCAGCATCGCTTTCCTCATCGCTCTCTTCATCAGGTCTCACATTGGGTTCTTCATCACTACTTGTTACTGACGCATCCTCCATTATCTATAGTGCAATACAGTATCATTTTATTAAACTTCTTTTTGGTACATCAACAATTCCCTTGGGACAAAATTGTCCAGACATGTCTTTAACAAAACAATGTCCTTTTTGTGATGCGAACATTTGAATACCAATTACAGTGGTTGATTAAAAATATTTTCCTAACAGAAAGAAAATAAGAAAACAATTATTAATTAGGTAAAATAAAATTTTATACAATAAATACCTCCTTTGCAGGCCCATCTGAAATCTTAGGAGAACTGCAAGTCGATGAGACACATCTGCTACCCGAACCAGTAGCAGCTTCAGTAATATCAACCCTCAAATCATCATAGGATCCAACTTGACTGGCCCTACCTGTATCATTCGGCCATGCACTAATACCAAGATGCCCAAACTGTAAATTAACAGGTTCTGCTGACCCAACAGTAACAGGTCCATATAATGGGTCACCCACACACCTCTCACCTCTTTTAAGCCCAGATTTTGACCTAACAGGCCATGCCTTAGCCACCGACCCATCATTGTTTACAAGAGCCATTAAGTGCCGAGACGAACCTTTCCTTTGTATCAATTGAAACATGCCCTTTGAACTAAGTGAGTTAGCTGTGCACTGATTTCTGAATGATTCGTCTATTAGCGGTACAGTGTTTGTTAATGGGTCATATAATGAGTCGCCCCTGAACTTCCTGCGGAGGCAGCTGAACACAGTGGCATGTATGGCAGCCACACTGCGATCAACATTGGTATTGTTTATCTTGGGCACAAGGTGCTTGTCAGCACGCTTGCAGAGGTATTCCTGAATGGTGCGAATGTTGCGTATGTATTTGATGTATTTATTTTTTGCTGGTTCAAGGGTCATGTATTTTGCACGTACAGCAAATCGCTCCATGTGTTTGTCTTCACTGGAGATGTATACCATAAAAGGAATTATGGATGGGTGCTTCTTCATTAATCCCATCTACATTAACGAAAAAATAGATAAGGGTACTGATCATTTGAAGACTGAGTGATCAAATTTTCTGGTTTTGGCCAAAAATACAAACACAAATTTCTGAAGAGAAGCCTCTTTTGACACCAGTCAGGGTTGGCACTGATATAATCTTCTGGTGTTGGTAAGTAGGAGGAATTTGCATTGCCCGTGAAACATTTATAGGTACGAGTAAGGTTCAAGCAGGATAATAGTATACAGCTGATGCACAGTCCATACACAATACCAGTTCTGTGCCAATTTTTCTGGCATGAAATGAATTTTAACCACATATAGTTGAAGCAGTATGTTAGCAGTTTTTCTTTTTTTTTTTTTTTTGGCAGACTCCAAAATAACTGCAGTGAACTGTTCTGCACTTTTTACCATTAAAAAATAAAAAACTAAACCTCACCACAAAATTGAGGCTGAGATGAACACCCTCAATGATAACTGATTCTCTCTGAGCTTCCCACGCTGTAATCAACCGGTCAAGGCTATCAATCACCATCTCACTCTGTGCCTTGTATCCCTCCACAGCCATCTGCTTTTTGCTAATCATCTCTGATCCAAGCACCAGGTCAGATGATCTGACATGAAACTTTTCATCAGAAACTCCATCTTTCGTGATTTTCTTCGCTCTCCTTTTAGCTTTTGCTTTGGCTACTTCAACCGGATCGAGGCACTCACCGGCATGGTACGTCGAAGCCCAAAGGAGTGGGTTTTCTTTCTCATCTACAAAACTGCGCATCATGTGCCTTATTGAATCAGTTGAAACAACAGTTGTAATGCCCAATCTGCTTCCCTGAAAACAAGTGCACATAACTGAAATTCATTAACAGCAACAGTCAATTAAACAGTAAAATGATTAATTGAGCAATAATAATCTGCAGATTTACCAATAGCAATTTCTTTTACTGAGTCAACTCTTAATTTTACTAATTTGTCATTTTCCTCAAGATGGTATTATGAGCATAAAAGAATTTCTAAAGTCAAATAGAAAATGTCAACAAGAGAATAAATCTAACCAGTAAAGCAGAGAGAGTAGACTTGCCACACCCACTTGTACCACACAACAGAATAGTTACCGACTGCTTCCTTTCTCGAATCCTACAAAGCCAAAAAGTATCACATAATTTCTCTTTTCCAAAAAAGAAAAAAATGTTTTGAATTATTAAAGTCAAACTGAAATGTGAAAACATGACTTGCATGAAAGTAACATACAGCTTTGGATCTACCGTATAGCAGAAATGATATCATTATCACAGGAAGATAGGACAAATAATTTCTCTATTATCGTTTACAAATTACAAGGCATATGAATCAAATTCCAGTATCCACTACAGCAAGTAAGAATCTTTAAATCTTCAATAAAACCCCCAAAAGGGAACACAACAGCCCAGACATGTCACAATAACCACTATTTTCCTTTTCTAATGATGCACCTTGTTAGTGCACGTAGGCTGGCATAAATAGACTACCAGTGCAAAAAGGAATCAGAACTTATTGCAATGAAAAGACAAAAGCTCTCATGTTACCTGCACGCGAGAAGAAGGTCAGTTCTTTGGTCGGGGCCAACGTATTTGTACTCAGAGAGAGCACGGCATACCACCCTAAGAAATTTCTCTCTGGAGACAATAACAGTCGTCTTTCTCTTATAAAGCTCAAATAATATATTCTCCTGACCTGAATTGTTCACTGCCTCTCCAAAATTAGCATTCTCACTCAGACGTGCAATCGCCATTGCATCCGAGTGCTCATCTTTCATCGCCTCAAATACCCTTCGGCTAATCTGAGAAAATTAACAAACTAAATTGAATGATCCAGACAGAAACTTAAATACATCAGTAAATTAATCAAAATTGAGGCTTCTCATGATCTGAACTTTACATTACACAATGAAACAGATGCGCATCTTGTGATAATAAAATAGGTTCATTTCTCAACGCAGATGCTGCTCAATTAAAGAGATCACAAGTGTAGATAAATACCCCATGTTAAAATTTGAAGCAATCCATGAAATCACACATCGCATCAAAAGAAAAGAAAGATCAATCGCCATACCTTGAAGGCATGGCGCGGCTTGCAACCCATGAGTTGGAGCGTACTCTGGAGCACAGATCGGCTGTAGCGAAACGAAGAGCTCTCTTTCTCCTTCGCATGATCACCTTTTTCGCTCCTCTCTCCTTCATCTACAACCACAATGTACAACAGCTTCTGTACCTCCGCCATTTCCCAATTCCTCTCCCTTCGAAACCACCAACGGTTCAATGTCCAAGAAGATGGGAAGGATTGATCCAAGCTTACTCGATCTCCGTCTCTTTCGGTTCGAGACCTAGGGTTTTGTTTTGTTACTATAAAGAGGAGAGATTGAATGGTGAAACCGCCATGGCGAGAGATGCTTCCAATACGAGCGCGCCATTCGGTGCTGGAATTGTTATTTATTAGTCGGGCATATATCTTGAAAAAAATATAATAAAAAAGGAAAAGAAATCGGATTTTTTCAGGTCCGCTGTGTTGGTGCTATTAGCGAACAGCGGAAACCGTCTTCGGAAAGATTGACACGTGTGTTTAATTAGAGTTTGGGTTTGCCACGTCGCAGGTGCGGAAGAAGTCATAATTGGATTTTGGTGTTAAATCTAATAATAATTTAATCATTAGTTAGGGGATTAAGGAACGAAGACTCGGTCAATCTAGTCGGTGAAAGAGGATCTTGCGAGCTTCCCAGAAAGATATTTTATTATTGTTGTATCTAGTGATACCTTTACGGGGTAGTGAAGCTAGTTCTTCTGTGGCAAGTGGCAACGGATCAAATTACTACTAACATTTTCAAATTTGAATTTTGTTATTGAAATAAGAGCAAAATATAGGGATTGTATGCAGTATATTTCCTATAATTATAGATTCTGTTAGTGGGAAAGTAATATTGTGAAGTACATTTCCTAAAATTAATTATAGAGTCTGTTAGAGAGAAGGTAATATTATGAAATTATGATATATTAATCAGCAAACGGTAACAGAGAGGGTAAAAGTGTAAAAATATGTGATATATTAATTACCAAAAGGCAGTGAAATTGAAAAAAAAAATTTGAGGAAAATTAAAAATGGAATTCAAGAAAATTTGCAATTAAATATCTTATTTTTAGAATAAAATCAATTATTTTTTCTTTACCATTTTTTTATTATTCAACATTAGAAAGATGTGTTAATTTGTGAAAAAAAAAATATTATAATGTCAGGTAATTCTGTTATGGATGAAATTTTGTAACAGACCTAAATGCATATCGTTTATTTAAAAATATGAACATAAATGAATAATCAAGATTAAACTCAGTTTAAAATTTTTATTTAAACATAAAATTATCCTACTTAATATATTTGAGGACACCATGACGCGCCAATCTTTACTTAAACATTTTTTGCATTTTTTTCCCCTTTTTTTAAAAGTTCTATTCTGACTCGATGAGACAACAAAGTATTTAAAAAACGCTTCACATAGCTTTTCTAAATCGTTGAAACAGATAGCAATATAAAATCCTACAAAGAAAGATGCAACTGAAGAATAGTGCCTTAAATGTTTCTTAGTTTTTTTTAAAAAAAAAAAAAAGATTTAAGCTTTGTAGGCATGTTTGTTAGCATTTGACCAAAGAGAAAACTGGATGCAGGTGATTTCTTTGGTTTGCTTCGCGCCTTCGCCGCCTCAAAGCGTGTCCTGCAAAAATAATTTTGTAGGATGATTAAGTAACTACACTAAGAAACTCGATGCTGCAAGTTTCACTTTCAGTCTAAACAAAAAATTGTTGGACTGTTTCTTCAAAAAAAAAAGAATTGTTGGACTGATGTGATATCAGACCTAACAGCTGTACTTCTAGTTCAAACCTAATAGTATCCAATTTTCACCTCGCCAATTTTAATTTCTTTTACTTAGATCACATTAATGATCTTGCACAATGTGTATCCAAAGAAAACTCCCCATGTAAATAGTGCTTAATAGGGTAAATTAATCAATATCATCTTGATTTCAAATTTTCAGTAGTTTTGACTTTTGAGAATGTACGATGGGCCTGAATCGATGGATTTCTAGTTATAGACTTGTGAAAGGAACGTAATGTAAGAATTTTTGACCGACCGACTTCCACTATTTTAACATTTTGTATTTTTCTTTCCCTCCTAAATTGTTGCTATCTAGTGTACCACAAAAAAATATTTAATTGTTTTTCATTGAGCAATAAGTGTGTCGATAGCGTTTCATATATTGCTAGTTGTTCTTTCTTAAACGACTAATTATTTATATTCTTGCTTTGAGACGTAATTTTCTCAAAATAAATTTTCACAATTTTTTTAACTTAATAAATCTTACTGGTTTTCCAATCCATTAACCAATATTAGGGCCCGGTGCCTCCTTATTGCTCCCGACCTGGTTACCGATAGTGGCTACTGGCTAATTAGCATCAACTTGGGTTTCTCGATTATGGGTTTTTTGAGTGATTGGACAGGGCAAATTTATTACTTTTTTATGATATGGAATAAATGCGAGTATAAATTACCAATGTTTTAAAAACCGAACCAGACCAACCCATTGAACCAATTGGACCGTGAACTGGAGCCATGTCCATTTCCGGTTTAATCGAAAAAAAATCCGGGTTGACCACAGTTAAACCTGAAAACCGGTCTACCCAGTGGCCTTTCCGATTCGAGTTTGATTTTTAAAACATTGGTATAAACTCGTGAATAATATGAGCAGTCAATTTTTTTCAAATTTGTTGATTCACCCGCACTGTCGCGGATTTATGGGTTACAACTCATGTTAAAAACCAAGTGCTATATGAACTACCAAGAATCCATGACGATTTCAAGATGACTTTTTGCATACACCTTTTAAATATTCATTTTAGGTAGAATTTATTTTGTATAGAACCATATATTGATTAGTATTTTCGATAATTTATGGAAATTGTGATATAAAAAAACTTTTAGAAAAAAAAACATAATTATGAGTTTACATATTGTGTTTATATTAGAAGAGAGTCCTATATCAAATATCAACAGTTTTCAAATGACTTTTATATACTATTCTACTATAATAGTTCAGAATTAAAAATTTAAAAATAAGTGTAAATCATCATGTCATGACCCGCTAGATAAGTTTGTCTTTGTCAAGTTCTTTTCTTAAGCTTCAATTACTGATAGTTTAGGAAACTTTTATTAATATATGATAGTTTATGCAGCAAAGAAAACTATTAAATTTAGAAAAAACATTTTTGCTTAAGAAAGTATAAATTATGCATATTCTATTTTACAATTGCTTTTTTACTCTATGTAATGCATTGTAAGACACAAGTTAGAAACAAATCATGTTTTTTTTTTTTTTTAAGGTTAGGGTGTCAACCACTGCTAAATCATTTTTTTTTCCTAGGGAGAAGAATTGCAATTCCTGAGCAACCATTTTTTTGTCAACTTTAATGCAATATAAATTTAACAGAAATCAAAACATCTACTAGTGTCATCTCATTGAAGATGAAAGCGGTCTAGAAGCGAAATTGATTCAAAGTATTACAAAAAAGTCGTTTTTTTCATAAATTGACATAGAAACCTAGATATTACATGCAAAAAAAAAGGAAAAAAGAAAAAGACCAAACTAACGGTCTAGAAGCAAACCAAACTAACGGTCTAGAAGCAAAGTAACCCGACGGGACCAACTACTCATTAGTCTATTTAACCAAAAGAAACGGTCCTCTTGCATAATTGGTCATGGTCTTGGTGCTGTGAATTAAAGTGCCTAGATTCTTATCTATTTCAGTATTTTTTTATTCTCACTTTGATAAATTGAAAGAAATGTTTTTGGGCCGCGAAAAGTTGAAATATTCTCAGACTGCGGTCAATAAACATCGTGTTTGATTCTGCATGTCTTGAGCAGTTCAATACCGTATATACACCACCAATTTCCGTTCAATACACTGCTCATATGCGACCTTTTGACTATTGTACTTGCAATTAGGGGTGTCAATAGTCTACCGTTTCAGCCGTTTTCGTTCCGTTTCGTTCGAAACGGAACGGAAACGGAATGGTAAATATGTTACGCTTTCAGAGACGGAACTGAAACGGAACAGATGGTATTGCACGTTAATGTTCCGTTTTATCGAAAAATGACTGAAATCAATGGAAAATAGGCTGAAATCAGTGGAAAATGAGGAACGGAACGGCTAACGGAACAGTTTTATGTTCCGTTTTACGAAACGGAACAGAAACGGAATGGATTTCATTTCCGTGTGCTGGAACGGAACAGAAAATGGAACACCCTGTTTCGCTTCCGTTGTTAACATTTAACACCCATACTTGCAATGCACTACTGAACTTCGACTGTTGTATGGACTCTAACACCAAATTCAAACACCACATGCCGTCAAATATCATGATTTTATTTATTGTTAATATTTTAAAATTTTAAATTCATAGATCAAATTCAAATAATTTCAGGGGCTAAGCCAGAAAATATGAAAATTTCATATTTGGAGGGGTCATTCTACATATTTGCTCATACTTTTACTACAAGGTAAAAAATAACTTTTTGTAGGTATTAGTAAAATTCAAAAATGAGTGAGGCCGAGCCCACCAGGGCCCCACGCTAGCTTTTCCCCGAACAATTGATTTTGATCAATTTAACAAATGACGTATCACCATATTTTTATAAATTTTAAAATTAATTTGATACTCGACCAATAGATAAAAAATTAAATACTTTTTATTAAATATGCTAGATTAATTTTAATATGTTCCAAAAATGCTTTTTGATTGAGTATACTCCAAAATTTATAAAAAGTTATATAATAACAAATTGTATGTTCCTTAAATCAAACAAAATCAACGATTCAGATTTAATACTCAATTTTTAATTTTTAAAATAAAAATATAAATAATTAAGTTGAAATATTTGGTGGTATCTAAAAATTGACGACTCTACCTTTCTTATTTTTCTAATGCAATAATTTCAAATCAGCCAATTATTTTCTTAGAGTTAGGGATGAAAACGGATCGGATAATATCCGCTTAGATCCGAATCCAAAAAATTGTGGATTTGGATATTAATATCCGTATCCGTTCGGATTCGGATATTTTTAAACGGATACGGATGTGGGAAGAAATTTTGGTGCGGATACGGATGCGAATACGGATAAAAATCCGTATCCGATATGTTTTGGAAAACGGATATCCGTATTATAGGAAGTCACGCTTGGATCTCCGATGCGATGTATTCTGAATTTCTCTGGGGGCTCACGAGGAGAGGCAAGAAAGTAATATAGCCGATAAGGGACGAGAAGGAGGGGAGAGATTGCGAAACTAAATTCGAATAGAGATTCCATGAGAACGAGAGAATAGAGAGACTTTCGGATTAACGAAAAAAAAAAAAGGAGAGGAAGGGACAACACGGAAATGAAAATGAAAATGGGGGAGAAGGAAAAAGTCGTAAATAAAATGATTGGGATCTAGGATCTTGATGGCAGAAAGCAAATAAAGTATGTAGCGAGTGTAACATTTTTATTTTTTAATATAACGTCTGTATAAACATTGCTTAAACAATAAATTTGTACGGTTGCCCCAGTACAAAAAGCTAATAAATTATTCCTATTCCTTACCCATCTAGCATATGAAACAATTAATGATACATAAAACATCCCTTCATTAACCATACAACACAAAATATAGTAAAGAGGTTTTTATTCGGCAAGTCGCCCATATGCATTAAAAAATAGACTTAATTTTAATTTATAAATAATAATTTATACTAATTTATAAATAATGCTTAATGCGGATTATGGATAATTTATACATAATATATAGTGTTAATGTGTAACCATGAATGTGATCCGTATCCGACAAAATATATTTGTATTCGACTCCGTATTCGACAATATATGAACCGTATTTGTATCCGTTTAATATCCGAACCGTATCCGTATTCGAACGCATCCGTATTCGTATCCGTATCCGAAAAAAAATATGAATGCGGATATGAAAAGAGCAACATCCGCTCCGCATCCGATCCGTTTTCATCCCTACTTAGAGTCGATATACACGCATAATTGTGTGTGGGATGAATGTTTTTATTTAGGATGGCATTTCCCAGCGTTATTTGAAAAAGAGTATACATAGATCAGCCTAGAGATCACTATATAAGCCGGTTCAGCTTTTTTTTCCCCCTTTTTTCGTGCGTCGTATGCAAATGTCATTTATATATTTCACGTTAAATGGTTTCCTCTGAATTGTTACTCTTTGAATAAAATTCACCTGTTTTTATATTTCAATGGAACCTACAAAAAATTGTTACTCTTTGAATAAAATTCACCTGTTTTTATATTTGTAGTACTATTCAAAAGACAAAATTTTAATATCATTTCTTACTATTAAGTAACATATTCCAATACTCTTTTTAATTTACCAAAATCTGCTTAACAATCGAGACTAGCTAGTTGGATCACGATCAGCCGAAATTTTCAATGATCTCTTTTTCTATAACATGGGTACACGTGAAGTATCTTTTTGCTTATTGACTATCCTACATGCATTTCACATTGGCGACTTGGCGTTGTACATGGAACCTTTCCACCGCAGCCTATCCACTTTCAGGCTCAGCTGTACAAATCTGATCGCCCTTCAATTTAATACTAAATAAGTCGAAAATATGTAGATTAAATTAATAAAAACAGTTCACAATTTTATTTTTTTCCCCCTTTTATGTTCATTTCGACATCATTAATAACGAGTGTAAAATAAAATTGATTTAATATACCTATAATTTTATCTTAAAAAAATTAATTGACATCTAGTATATATATATATATATATATATATATATATATATATATATATATATATTAATTAAAACCGGTGGGTGTCCGATGACCGCTTTTTTGCTGGATGCGCGACACGCCATCACAACCGTCCGCATGTTTTCGCGATCAGATCTGATTTGCCTTTCTTTTTTCCTCTTTCTTTCCGACCTCACGCAGACGCCACCTCCCTTTTGCTTTTGACCTGGTGTGTGCCTCTACCTCCTCAACATCTCAATTCCCCCTCTCCATTTGTTTGTGCCCAAGCTCCTACCCTCCTCTGATCGACACCGCCTCCCTCCGTTACCTTGCGTGGTTGCAAACGGCAGAGATGGTACGTAAGAAAAAGGGGCCCGACTCACCATTAACGAATCTCAGTTTGATGTAATTGTAAGCTGCGACTGCCGACGAAGCCACACGCCGGTCTGCTCGGTGGCGCTTCCTGAGGGGAATTCAAAGGAGGATGAGGACCTGATCGATAGCCGCTGCCGCCTCGATGGCACTCAAACAAGCAAGGATTTCTTAACCTAATCTCCTTCCTTGACCTCTTTCCAACCCCGTTAATCTCCCCATGGCTTCCATATGAAAAATGAATACGAGGAGCACTCCTTCAAGCGATTAAATATTCAACTCTATTTGTTACTGCAACATGTGTGATTTCAAGTTATTTTACTTCTTTCTATTTTGGCATTTTGCTACCATAACAAATTTGGATTGACCGAAATCTTATTTAAATAATATTGCACTTGCAGACTACATCAATGAATATTTAATCATCATCTCTTATAGATGATGTTTACTGGTACTCATTTTAAGGTTAATTTTTCCTTTCTTTGAATATGATCGTCAAAATTCAAATTGAAGATTGTTTTTTGTTTGTAAGTTTTTTTAAATATTCCTCTTGCACCTCTAATTTGAATTAACATTAATAGTTTGATATGAAAAATTTTAGGCAGTTGGATTAAAGACAAAAAGCATGGAAGAGCGGATAAGTAAGCTTATGAATTGCTTGGTAGAGAAAGCTGGACAATTGAGATGGGCTTTTTTAACAACCCACTAGGTTAGATCCACTTCTTACTGTTTTTTGTTTTAATAATACAATTGCTAAAATATAGTTATAATTGATCTCCATGAGAAAATAGTCTGGTCAAATTTTAGTGCCTAAGCACCATCACAGGCTGGCAACTATTGCAATTTTTTTTCAACTTTCCAGGTAATTTTTATAGAGAGAAGCATATTTCAATTATGTTGGAAGACCTTTTCATTGTCCTTTAATGCATCATAAACATGTTTAGAATATTCTTCAATAGTAATATTGAAATTACTAATTTGAAGAACTTTATAATAAAAGTGATCTTTGTGCCCTCATTGTTGTTTCCTTGGCTACATACTAAAAGGTAAAAGCTTCTGTGATATTGATATCCCCACTATACATCATGTTCAGCCTATTTTTGTTTTTCCCTTAAAAATAATATTCTATGATACTAATTATTTTAATTATTCACTGACTGAGAAGACATCTTTTCTTATTGTACCATGTTGAATGATTGGTCTGCAAATATTTATGAAAAGAAGAATGTTGTTACATTGAAATAATACTGATACAAGCAAAATGTACAGAGAGTGAGGGTATAAGGGTCAATAAGAAAAATTATGTTAAATAATTATCTTTCATATTACATGATGGTAATTGATATATGAGGTAAATTAACTGATATTGCTCATCAACAGTTTTTTTAGCAGTTATAAGCTGTTTATACACTAACAAAATTGTCGTACGAAGAAATATGTGAACGGCTTAACAGTGACAACTTCTATTTACATTTTCTATTCTTCTATTGTTCCTCAACACTGGAATTGAAGTTTGTCCAGTTACCAAATGTTAATATAAGCTTTGAACCATCATTAAAAGCTTGGGGTTTTTTTTTTTATCTGGAACACTGAACTGCTGGGAATCTTCTATTGAGGAACAATAGGTTCCTTTAAATACCTCAGTATATTGTTTTCTGCATTGAAAATTTCAGTACTGCAGTTAACAGTTTAGATAATCACTTGACATTTTTTTTAAAATGTAGACCATGTTTACAATAATTTTAAGATAATTTAGTATATTTTTTATTGTGGCAGTAACAACAACGTGCTTGCAAAAAGATGATGGAGATGGTGCGGCACATGCATCGAGCAAAAAGATGATGGAGATGGTGCGGCACATGCAGGTATGAATATGATTGAAACATGACAAATTATATGGTTTAATTTGGTTATCACATGTGCTAATCACTGTTAAATCAATGCACAGAGACATGGCATGTAAAAATGAATATTTTTCATTAAATTAAACATGAGACTTTTATGCAATCATCAAATGATTTTCCTGTATTTAATACATGTTTCCAAAGTGAGTCCAGAATTGACTTGAAGTGAGTCTGGCCCTGAATCAGAAATGTTTTACAGGATCTTTTGCTAACGAATGACCTTAGACCAAGATAAAGTATATTCATTTATTTAAAGTTTTCATAGCAATTTCTGTGTACATATTCACATGTTTGAGATGTAACAAGATGGTGAATTTTATTGTCAATATTTATTTATACCAAAACCAATTTTTAGCGTGGTCCTGTCTTCTTTTGCTGCTACTGCCACATATATTCTAACATTACCTCAAGTTCTCACGTTCCAAAGACAATCAGAAAAATATTTGCAACTGCAATCTTCATCCTTGGAGAGAGAGGTGCAAAATATTTGAGGGAAGTTGTAAATCACCTTCAGACTTGATTGTAGATTCCTTTCGAGAATGGAATGTGTTAAGAACAATCTAATTTTCTGGTAGTTATTTCTTTTTTTTTATTTGTTTACTTTTATAAGTTTGCATCCTCTTATTCTTTCGCTTAGGCTTCAAATTTTGCTTTTATTTTTATAATTACTTATCTTTCTTTTATTCTTTTAGCTCCTGAATTGCAATTGAACTTTTAATTTATATAAAGATGAGGGCTTTGTCTTCAAGAAAAAGAAAACAAATATATGATGGTCAAAATGGGATGCATTTTAAATTTTTAGATATATATGCGTACTTTGGAGCCCAAAATATTTCACTAATAGTACAAGTGTCATGACTTTTGTACAATCATCTTTCATTGTATTACGGGCACTTAGTCTTGATGTTAATGTATTTTAAAATTTTACCATTTCTGCCCTTTTTTTTAGTGTCTTGGCCAGCTAAAATAATAGATTTTGTTAGAGACTTGCTTTTTTGTTACAGGTCATGAGGTTATACTCTTTTATATTACTCAACCAGTTACACTTAGCCTACTTCTAATTAGTCATGACATTTAATTAGTAAATGCTATCATCAATAATTCCAATAAAATTTATCTTCTTAGAAATAAATGAGGAATTGATCTATTTAAAAAAATGAATTTTGTATATAACACATTGGCTCCGTTTGGATGGTGTGGGAATAAGAGGAATAAGAGAAGTAGGGAAGAAATATTGGGAAGTGTGTAACTTTGTGAAGAGTTTGAATTATTTATAATATATTTACTCTCTTATTTCCTTATTCCCTAATTCTTAGGGCTCATCCAAACGGAGCCAATTAGTGGCATTCATTCATCTACATTATTAAGCTGGTGATGCTGATTACAATGACACTAATAATTAAGCTTTCTGACAAGTTCATCTTTAGGCTAAAGTTTGTGGTTCAAATAAAAGACACATCGAAACATAGGTCATGCATGTATTTTCTTTTACAATTCTCTTTCACCAAAAAAATAAACTAATTGTTGCAAGTTTTTAGCTTCAGATGCAAATATTAAATGGAAGTCTTCAAAATCGAAAATTTGGACAAGTTGATGAGAGTATGCATTTTTTTTTTTCAGGATTAAGGGTTAGCAATTTCTATAGATTATATATGGAGGCATTTTGACTGAGCATGTATTTTGCTAATTGTTTAACAAATATTTTTAAATAAAATGAAATTTAACCAGTTTTTGCATCTCAATCGTAATGAGGAAGAGACAAGTATATATAGAGGTGGTACTTTAGTTTCAAGTATTATTGCGATAGCTGAACCGGCATTCTGATAATTATGTAATCCAAATGCAAGAACAAGTACCTAGACTAAACATACGTATTTTTCTGTTGATTTATTCAAAAATTGAAAATTTTAACTCGCTTTTTGCCTGAAGGAATGACTAGGTTTATGAATATCAATCAAATGTGTGGTGGCTCTATTTGGGTTTCTTCAATTGCTTATGTGTTTTTTTTTTAAAAAATTCAATGTATATGGATGCTAAAGCAGCTCATGTATGATACTTATGCACTTATATGTCGCACACAAATTAAACTTAATGACAAATTATTAGTGGTTCTTAAAATTAAAATACAAAAAAAATCCACTAAAACGCGGCAAAGCCGCGCTTCCCCACCTAGTTAAATATAAAATTATTTGAAATTGAGTTTACTTGCGTGAATCCAAATAATATATTACACGTTCAGTGGAAGACCGTGGAAGAGGAACAAAAGCTATACTCCTCACTGCTTTTTCGTTTTTTTTTCTTTCTTTTAATACGTCTTTTTTTCCTCTCTCCCACACTTTGTTTATATTCGATTTGCCATATTAGGTTCCTTGATAAAATTAGATAGGTTATCAAGATAACAACTTTGAACGAGTATTATTGAAGTTTGAATGACAAAAAGGCGGCCAAATGAGAACCTCAGTGATTGTGAACCATATTATAATTTAAATTACAGAAGGGTCAATTTCACAAATTTTATTTATGCTAGAATTATTTTTTGGATTTCAATGCACAGTTGGTTTTCTGATTTTATTTCGGAAGGAAATGTCTACTAAAATAAAATAATAAGTTCTAAATGAGAAATTTTCAATAAAAAATTTTAGATCAACAAATATTATGCATATTCGTTTTTTTTTTTTTTTTTGGGAACTCTAATGACATGCACAATGAAATAACCCAACAACTCCCTCAAAATTAAAGCTAAGTATCACAAAGATATTGACAGCGAAGGACACATGCGACATGAAATGGCTAAGGAACTTGGAAATTCAACTATTTTTATGTATTCATATTTTTCAATTTATTGTCCTGCTTTTGCTTGTCTTTCATTGCAATATGGCGAACCGGTTCGGTTGAGGCACGTTTTTTTTTTTCATTTTTATAGAAAAAATTTAAAAATTCAAAAAAAAGAAAATAATAAAATTATAAAAGAGATGTATCTTTATTCACCCCTCGAGTGTTCTACAAGACAATTATATATTAGCCTTGAGAAGAGTTTCTTTCCATATCAAAATCACTTCACCTATCTAGTTAACAAAAAATTAAAAGAAAACAAAAACAAAGCATAAAGATAAAGGTCACTAAAATTATCAAAATTTCTAAATTTATGAGATTGGCGTTGTTGCACAATTTCACTTCACATTTTAGATTCGCTCCAAGTGTCCCTAAAAAAAAAGACATTTTGCCTAATTGGAAGGACCATTAAATCAAAAGCAAATTCACATAAGATACATGATTTGAATAGTCAAATAATTTGGACCAACAAACATTTTGTATTAGTCCATACTTGTGGATTTAACTTTTCTAAAAAGAGAATAAGCTTCTGATCTGGCAAACAGCGAGATAATGAAGAATTAAAGATCGTTCCGAACACCAAAAGGTCCGGTACAGCATGCTTAATTTACTTCGCGACAAGTGGGTCAATAAATTTGTATTTGGTGCGGGTCCAACACGTAAGTTTGGCCCTTCTAGCCACTTTAATTGCTCAATATTAATCGTATTTTGGCGTTGTGTACTTGTGTTATAGCCACTTTATTCCAGTAACAGGTAACAGCATCTAGCCTACTTTCGGAGTCGTGAGAAACATTAAAATAACTCATCGATCGCTTGATCGAAAAAGAAAAGCTTTTTTTTTCCTTTTTTCTTTTGAGAACAGAAAAAGAAGAATTCACATTGAACATTAGTTTCATTTGCAGCAATTGCAGGTAATGTATTACTTTGAGATGTGTACGCAATCACGATATGTTTAGTACGTGTCTGGGTACGTTCAAACTCGATATGCAAATGTTAAATTAAATACGTAGTGATGTATTCATGGGTTGTGTCATGACTTCAGATTTGAATTTTGTGCGTAAAACGTGATATATTATCAATACAATTTGAGCCTTAAGACAGGATGATGCATGATTCAAACGGAATAAGGGAAGACGTATTGGGAAGTGTGTAACTTTGTGAAGAGTTTGAATTGTTTATAATAAATTTGGGAGTAGAAAGAAGCTATTTCTTTATTCTTGCATCCATCCAAACGGAACCATAATCAAGTTTAAAACAAAATTTAACTTCTCTTAGTTTTTCTATTGGATTAAAATGTATTACTTCTTGATACTCTGATCGACAAAAATAAATAATAATAATCATAATCATAATAAATTAATCATCATCTCCTTTTAATCAACCTAGTGTGTTTTCAATCAACTTTTAACCTAGCGTGTTACTTTTCTGGATACTCGAGCAACTCAGTTTTGAGCATTTTTTTTTTTATAATTCTTTTCTTGGGAGAAGGGATGTCAAAATTTTCTATTTTATTTTAAATTCAATATCTATAAATAATTCTCTAGCCGAGTTTCAAATTCAACTCAAAATGTGTTTTGTAATTTTGTAACTATTTTGACATCCAGTGGAGCCGTAGAGAATAGAAAACATGTCTTGCTGCAAGGACGAAACAAGCTGAAAAATACAAAATGAGATAGAAGGGGAGAGAAAGTGTATACAGAGAGCAAAGAGTCGAAAAAGTAACTTTTTTTTGTCATTTTTAAATGACCGTAGGCTATAATTAAATAAAAACACGCCAGAAGGCTACAAATCAAGAATATAACATAAATCTAAGAACTAACTCCTAAAACCAGCAATAAAAACCTAAGAAAAAGATTACAATAAAATAAGAAGTAAACAACTAAAATTTAATTAAAGAAAACTACCCAACTAAGTGAGGAGTCCTAAAAATAAAAAACATCCAACTCGAGGTGGATCAAATTAATTTTTTTGGAAAAACTTATCATCTAACCTATCGGCAACCTCTTTTTCATCCGCATGCCAGAATCTTGGATTTCCCAGATATCTTCTCCCTGAGACCCTGACCTTGCCATATCTGCCAGTAAACGTGCCGCCTGCACTGCCTTTCTTCTGACTTACTTACCGGTAGCTTGTCTTGAAATTATTGTGCCAAATGTATCACCTGCATTGTATCATCCCAAACTTGCCAAGATGGGACACTATCCACATTTCCTTCAGTTATGACTGCTACCAACACCTCATAATCAGTATACACCTCAATCTCTAACATCTGCAATCCTCTTTCTTGTACTCTCTGTAATGCCTCCTTCATAGCCACCACTTCAGCTTGGTAAGGGTCATGCAAGCAATAATTTGAATGACCTATTTCCATCAATTACCCGCCAGCATATAACACAAAAGCACAACCAGCATTTTGCACATCCCATGACCCATCACCAACTGGTAAGGTACATATGGAAAAGTATCAAATATCTCGTTAGAATTTAACATGGGCCGTAACGACAAGGCCAGCCTAAAATTAATAACGGCAAAACAATCTGCTCCACTTTTTTTATCCAAAGAACAAATAAAAGAAGCAAAAATTCAAGAGAACTGTGAACTTCATAAGAGCAGGAAAAGAAAACATTGGCAGAAAAAGATCATTGATCTCATATATCAATTCATACTATTTATTAAGCAGTTCTTATAAAAACAACAGCACTTAATATCTCTTGATTGCAACTTCTATAGTTCTTTTTTAAGGCACACCTCTTCTTAGAATCAGCATTCTGCTCCAAGGACATTTTCCAAGACAATGCTCCGAGGAGAAATTAATAGGATAAATAAACAAGAAAACCAAAAGAGGAAAACAAATTCCAACAGCATTGTACTTAGTTTGTGATAAGGACAGATTTAATAGGACATTCGCAGACAAATACAAAAACACAATGCAATTAATTTCTCATGGTTCTTCTGTATCTGATTTACATCCTGCATTATTAAATTTATGTGCTTATTATGATTTGCCAATGTTCATGCTTTCTTCTCACGATAGAGATACATATGGTGCAACAGAAATCGAAATAAAACACATTGAATGAACTACCAATGATTTTGCAGAAGTCATATGCTTATCCTATTGAAAATTATATCGCAATTATGAAATTGAAATTTGTGGAACGTATCTAACATGTTAAATTGGGACCATTGGCAATTTTCCAATTCTACTCTACTAAGAGGACAAAATTAAATTGTCATATTAGTTGCAATTCAGTGACTCAATAATTATGCAACTTTGTTATCCTCAGACGAGAAATTTACTAGTTTATAGTTTGTTCATATTCACTCTTTATTCTCGAATAAGAGAAATTTGGTTGATAGAATTCTGAATAAAATTCATATTTAATGACCAACAGTCAAAATTTTCCATGAGGATTGCTAAAATGCTATGCATAGCACGGATGGCCTTCGTACTACGGATTCGTTCTTGCATTTCATGCTTCAAATAACCGATCCAAACCGTTCATTATCTTCTACATATTGAAATTTTATTAGAAACCAAATTTAACATTTTTTTAAATTTTTTTACTATTTTTCTCAGATTTTTTAAAATACTTAATCTAATAAATTATGGACCCTTCAATAACAGTGATTTTCAAAAATTTGAGAAAAATAGTAAAAAAATAAAAAAATGTAAAATTTGATTTCCAATGAGATTTCAATATGAAGAAGATAATGAACGGTTTGGATCGGTTGTTTGAAGCATGAAATTCAAGAACGAATCCATAGCACGAAGGCATCCGTGCTATGCATAGCATTTTAGCAATCCTCATTTTCCATTGGATTTACTACTGATTCATTCCATTAAATTTGCTGAATACTAATGTCCATATCATAACATGCCTCATGTCTCAAAATGGTAAGTGCAAAAGCAAAAAAAAAATAAAGGATATCGAAAATTTGAAGCTTTCATACAAGGGGAAAACAAAAGATATCAAGCCAGCTCTGTCATGGAGCCAACTCCAATTGATTCCTATCTTATTTCTTTTTTCTTTTTTCATATAAATTAAGGCTGCAGTGATATACAGCTAACGTTTGCACAAAGATAATTCAATGCTTGTTTCCAAAGCGCCACCATCTTTTCTTTTTCTTTGTTTCTGATACTGGTAGATCTGCAAACATTGCAAAGCAATACAAAACATTTATATTGCAACTTCGGTCATACTGCATATCAACTAATCTATTAAGCACACTAAAAAGATGTTATATGATTACAATTGAAGAACTATGGCCTACATTATCATGTCACAGCAATAATAATTGACCATATTATTAGGAACAGTATTCACAACTTAGCTCATGTATCAAATGAGTCCTCCATCTTTGACTATAGAACCCAGACAATAATTATGCACCAGTTTATATTTCCCTGTATATAGAGATCTGGTACTAAAAATATTTAATACTTCTTTTATTGTGAAAGCGCTATGCACTATTACTATTTAACCAACCTAATCTACATATTGACAAATCTAATTTAAACCAATCTAATCTACATATTGAAATCTCATAGCAAACCAAATTTTACAATTTTTTAGATTTTATTACTATTTTTTTCGAATTTTTTAAAACATGCCAATTTTGGGATATTGTAAATAGTACAACATTCCAAAAATGACATGTTTCAAAAAAATTCGAAAAAAATAGTAATAAAATCTAAAAAAATTGTAAAATTTGGTTTACTATGAGATTTCAATATGTAGATTAGATTGGTTAAATTAGATTTGTCAATTTACAAAAATATCCCCGAAAAAATCTGTGGTGCATAGAAAGCGCTATGCACTATGGTGCATAATTAAACTTTCTTTGCTTCGGAGAATAATTGAAGTCTATAGAATCTAACCTCCTTCAGGGTAGATAGAGTTGTAGTGCACCTCTGCCCAAAAGCTCAAGAAAATAACTGACAAAAAATAGTTTTATAATTAGCCACATGATTATTTTTAGTTATAAATCAAGGTCAATGAGCATTCATGCTTATTTTTTTTTTTTTTGAGGAAAAAAATGAAATGAGCATTTCTTCTATAACTTTTCATGTTAGCTTGTCCACTTGATCAATCATTGCTACGCTATTTAGCACCTGACTTCTTGGTATTAGTATAGCAGATACTAATCATATAGCAGCCTGCATCTCCTCCTCTCATTGTAATGATATTCATATGCTTTTTTTTTTTTGGTATGCTGATTTGCCAATAAAAATAAAAGATGGACCGGATTTAACTTTTAATTTGCTTTGGTGTGCAATTTTTATCTCAGATCTTAATGTTCTGATTTCGATAGGATAGAAAACTTGCAATACTGGAAGTGAGCAGTTATTCTTTCATGGCAGCGGGTGGGAAGCCCCCCTCACCTTAAGTGCTCTTTGTTGCCATTGACAACTCCAAGTAATTTTTTCTACACTATCTTAAAATTTGCTTGCACAAGTAACAAACCTCTTTTAGATTTTTGAACATTTGGCAAAATTTCGATGTAGCATGTATCCTTGAAAGATGTTATCACAAATATTTTCACACCGTACTGCGATGAGAGAAATAAGAATTTTATTAATCCACCCTTACACCCCCTTCAAGAGAAATTCAGTACAGATCTTTGGAAAGAGGTGGACCACAACCCTGTCTCCACCCTTTCCTTTTCATAAAATACCTAAACTACCTTCCTATCTTTTCAGTCCAGCAACATGAGAATTATGAAAAATTTCTACACTGTGGCAAACCAAACTTCTCATGAAAAAAAAAAGCAATTCAAAATTAATGAATGAAAGAAAATATATTTACCACTAGTTGCTGCATTGATGGACAAAAAAAAAAAAAAAAAAAAGAAAACAATGGCTTTAGAATATGTACCGAGTCTGCTGCGGCTTGCAAGGTTACATGGTCACCCCATTCTCCAGTCCTTCAAAAATGAAAACCAATAAACACTTTGAGAATATATTGCAAATTGAAAAGGAAAATTTATTAGAATATTGCTTTAAAGAAGAGCTGCATACTTTGAGAGTTTTTTCAGATAATCATCATATTCCATTGGAACATATCCCTCGTATATATCACGATTAGACTCAAGCTAAAAAATAACAAGAACCAAAATGAGTAATTCAGAACATAAATACAATCAGGTGATAACTAAAGAAATGATAAAGCATGATCAAAACCTGACCTGGTTAATAACCTGTTGTCTTACAAATTTGTGATGCTCCGGGCTACGATAGAATTGATCAGATAATGCTCTAAACTGAAAGTGTTTCAAATATAAGCCTCAAAAATAAAATTAAAAACAAATTATGAATAGAAGAATATAATGCATATTTGCATTGAGACTAACCTGACAGTTTCCATCTCCCTCAACCTTCAGTTCAACCAGATCATACAGCCTCAGACTACAACATGATTTAAATTGTACCAGATAAGATATAACTGAAATATGCACAGTTTTTGTTTCTGTAAATTGAAAAGAGGAAAAGGAAATGACAAAGAATTGCAGTTTAGTATACCGATCAATAAGCCGTTGATGGTCTGAAATGGCTTCATCAATTGAAGGAATTTCCCCGTTAATTCTTGGCACATGCTGCAGCAAAAATTATAGTTCAAGATGTGATAAGTATGAGACCTGTTCACAAAGAAGTCCTTTTAATTGCAAGATGTTCCTGAATTATCAATAAAATACAGAAAAGATTCATTGTTGGATAAATTTAAAAGAAGAAATATGATCTAAACATGACTCAGCTGCAAAATTATAATGATAAATATAATTCAGATTTAATCAGTAATTTCATATAATTTCAGGTTTATGCAAGCTTTAATCATTCATTAATACTTCAAATAACATTGCCAAAAAGGTTTTATATAGATATTCAATACTTTTTAAGAAAAATAATTTTACACACTACCGCTGATTTGTCAATATTTAATATACAACATGAGGGGCAGTTTTTGCAAATGTAATATACATAGAAAACCTTTTTTAATTCCTGAAAATGCAGGGCTTCTTGCAAATTGGCCTACTTATCAGCTAATCACCATATTAAGTTTTAATAAAGTTTTCTTACAGGGATGGGGACCATCTGATTTAACCTCTTCCCAACTTCACCATCTATCTCAGAGCAGTCATCTAACAGCTCCAATGGCCACTCTTCTTCGTGCAATACCTCTCCTGGGCTTGAACATGAACTGGATGGCTCCATTTCATCTGTCTCCTCTGTTTCTTCTTCACAACCATCATAACCTGCACAAATTTGAAATAAGTCAATGATAATTAGAACATACAACAAATTTTCAATATGGGTAAAATTATCTTCCAATATCCCAATTTACTGTGATTGTAGTTTCTTATAGACAGGCCCAGCCAGTCGTGCTCCACATTTGACATCCCAAGTTGTTCTGCTGACAGTTGTGTAGGCCCAGGTACTTCTGCATTCAAAATAGTATACAAATAAATAAATGATTTGAACTCCCTACTGAGACCCACACAGTTGCAAAACTAAGAAAGTACCACTGTTCAACATTTACTTTGTTGACCTGATGCCATTTATATATATATCACATAACATCTTTGCCAACTAGACCACGATGTGTTATATAATGTTTTGTTATAATCTAGATTTTGCATCTGCATTTCATATGCCACATTTTAAATTATAATGTCTTTGTCAACCCTTTGTGCACCTTGTGTCCATTATATAAATCAGGGTTAGTAGTTATTAGTTAAATTTACCACAAATTTGCCTCAAGACATTTTTGGTTCTACATCAAAAACGAATCCAGAAAACTAATGTGACACTGACAATCTAATTCCACTTTCAAAGAAAAAAAAGACAGTGATAATCCAACTGTTGCAGTACCCTAATTTAGAATTATCATGAAATTTTACCTTCTCCGGTATAACAGCCATTATAAAATGTCGCGTCACTTTGGATGTGGCCTCCACAATAGCCATTGTTTTGAAACGGGTCATGAAATGGATTGAAAGTATTCCACTGAAGAACATCATCTTCCTGCCCGTATGTAATCATCAAGTATGACTCTAAAACTCACCCTGTAAGAGGTAAACAGACACAACTGATATCTAAATAGCATATCAGGATACAATTAACAGAATATGTTACAGGGTATGGCTGTAGTTTGCCTCCTATGCAGCTCGCTCTTATATAGTCACCAGTTTACTGACAATTTGTCAAAGCCCCAGATCCTGAATTTGAATCCCACTAGACCTCAACTATATTATTCTTCCCTCCCATTAATGATCTGGCATTGTGTGTAAGCCAGTAACACAGGGTATGGCTGCAGTTCCGGAATATCGTATTGCAACAAATTGGAATGACAATTAAGGAATCAGAACTTGGGGTAGATATATGAGTTTCATAAATAAATTTCAAATTCATTGGATATTTCTGTTATAATACTTCTGACTTCCCACCCAAACATATTTTGACCAGCTTTCATTTTGAAGGAGGCTGAAACCACCATTGGTTCCTTCTTTTTCTATATTATATTATTATATTTGTTCGGGTGTGGATAATTCTGTTCAATTTGGGATTTGTGCTTCAATTACCGTCAGTTTAGGATACTAATCTATTTATCATTATGGAAGAAAGAAAAAGAAACTAAAAAATGAGCAAACTAACATGAAAATCAGTAAATGCATTGAACTTTCTTCATAGCATCTTACATCAATTTTTTGATGAAAACAAGTGCAAATTCCACAAAAAACAATTTTCAACACTAAATCATCTTAAATTATTTATTTAACCCTCTAAATTTGAGAAATAGAATAACCAATATAAATTACTGGCATTAGGAATTCAAAGCTTAAAAGAAGTAATGAATTAAGAACATCATCTTTGTATTTGTATTCTCCATAAAAGGAGCAAGCAGTGAAGCAGATAAACAAAACCCACAAAATTCTTTATAAATGCATGACACCACACACCAGGACCCAACAGAAAGAGAACGGAAGTCAAAATTTGACCGTTTGACACTTGGAACTTTTTTCATCTACCCTTCCCCTTTATTTCTTCCCTTTCTACCTAATCCATTATCCATGTTCTTCGTCTCTTAAAGAAAGCTTGACAATCAGTAGAAGGATCCCATACTGTTCATCTCTCTGCACGCCTCTATGCAGAGATCGCATAAGCATTTCGACTATCCTAAATTCCTGACTAATCCAAACATTGTCTAAATAAAGGCATCTCAAAAATCTTAGAACTTAGAAGACAAAGATAACACTAGATCAACTAACAAACTTATGCGACACAGTTGATGTGAGTGGAAATTGACAATACAATAAAACAATGGTGATCTGAAATTTGGAATAAATTAACAACTAACCTCAGTGTATGTCAGTGTGAACTGTGAAGAGTAGAGACCTCAATGTCTTTGAAAGAGATTGATGAGAAAAGGAAAGGGAGAGAGGGATTGAAAGGGTAAACAAATATAAATTAAAAAGAGAGAAGCGGCTTCGAGACGCCACAATGAGAATGAAGAAAAGAAAGTGAAGCGAAAGAGCGTGTGGGAATGTGAGATGTGTGAGGAAGAGAGACTTAGAAGTAACCGCTGGTGTTGTGCGAGAAGAAAAGAGAGAGAGGAGAATCTTTGTGTACGTCACGAGATAAACAAGCCTGATCGCCTGTCTGAGAAGTATTCATGAGTCATCCTTTGTCATTTTGGCATTGCTTATTATTATTATTTATTATTATGTTTGCATATTTATGTACGAAAGATTTAAATCTTTTTATTAGATGTAATTGTGATTGTACATCAAGATCAATATCGATATAATAATTATATCAAAATAAATAATTAGATCGTACTTGTAGAGATCAATAATTAATACAATTCTCGTACTTTTATGAGGTCAAATATTTTTCATTATTATTAGATATCGTACTCGTATTTATATCTTTGATTTTTTGCTGAAGTTAAGCCATTTAATGTTTCTTCATATCAAATAAATAATGAAAGTGGCCACTTACGAGCAACATTATATAATTTTTTATTACAGTTATTTCAAAATTCAAGAAAAAATAACTGCAAATAATAAATTTATAGCCAGCAAGTTTAATACCTTCTTCACTTCTTGTATGCTTCTTACACAAGGACAACATACTTTCAATGTGATTGCAGAAGTCAAAATTCATCAAACTAGAATTATTATCCTTTATCATTTAAATGGACTATACATCAAGTTGTTCGACAGATCATCAATTTATTGAAACTTAAATTACAAATAATATCAACCTATTAGAATAATATATGTACAATTCTGTTTTTCGGATTTTACTAAGTATTGAGTTGGTTGTTGCAATTATCATATAGGTTTGTTACTAACAAAAGTTATTGTTTAACATGACTTGTGCATCGTTTGATAGCGCGGTAAGACTACAAGAAACTATTGATTAAATTGATTAAATAATTATAAATTGCTCCGACGACATTAAAATATTCACCAAATCTTACAACTTCTAACAAGCATGATGCAGATACTAACACCTTGCTTCTAAAATGATATGTAGAACTTAAACCTATGAACCTACAAATAAATTTGAATATATGCAAGTCACATTCATAGTTATTTTTAATCATTGCATTTGGGGAAATTGCGTAATTGTACTTTGTCCAAAGGTGAACTGAAATTGAAAGAAAAAAGCATTCAGTTGTCACACCACCTTAATTATTTGTTTTCAATTCTGTATGCAAAAATTTTCTTAGCATACTTTGAGTAAAGACTTATTTGATTTCGTTGAGAAATTATAGAAACCATAGTTGTACATTAACACTTTGAAAATTTTATTTTTTTACGATTCGAACAAATAACTGAGAATATTGCTATTTTTTAGCCGCTTGTCCAGTTGTCCCTAGTTCCAGGAATTTCGCCAGTCGATCCAAGAGCAGCTTACCCCAAAATTCAACAATTCACTGACACCATGACCCCACCGTTGTGAATGAGAGAGCAAATTTCAGGACGGTTCAAGATGACCGACACATTCTGAAAATTTTCTTTTTTTAGTTTTTGAAAAAAAAAATTGCAATCACAATCCAAAATAACTTGATCGGAATCTGTGCGACTATTTTGTGGCAACACATGATGACACAGGTGTGATAGTATCCAACCAAAATTTATGCTTTGACATTCTGATTTTTTTTCTTTTATTTTTTGCGATAAGGCAAAATCTTTTCCAAAAGCTCTGAAAGCATGGTGGGAGACAGCGGCGATTGGAATTTTGAACCTAGGCTCCGTTTGGATAGGTGTGGGAAGAAGGAAAGAAGTGGAAAGAAGTATTGGGAAGTGTGTAACTTTGTGAAGAGTTTGGATTGTTTATAATTTTTTTTCTTCTTCTTCCTTCTTCTTCTTCTTTCTTCCAACGATCCAAACGCACCCCTAGGTGCAAAATCTATGCTAGCTCCTGTTTATTATCTTATTTAGTGCAGCAAAGTTTTCTGCGTGGAATTTTGTTTGTCGCTGCGTTTTAAATTCATGCTAATTCCTTTTTAAAATATAGGCTACAGCCTACGACACTTCACGAAATAATTAAAAAAATTTTCTAACTCATATTATTGGAATTTTTCTTTTTTTTTTCGAGTAGAAGGTCTGCAATCGTTTTATAATGATGTTTACAGAAGTTACTCAAAAGTAAAACTTTTAAATTAATTCACAAAGCACCATGGTCCATGAGTCATATTATATTTTTAAAAAAAAAAAAAAATCAGAAATCAACAGACGAATCCGTGCAGGAGATAATAAAGGCCCCCTGTCATGGCTTATCAGATATAAAGTATGTTAACTAAATCGATAGATGCTCCCTTAAAAGGTCCATGAATGGAATTTTCATCTGGACCACTTCTTTTTTGGTCTAACGCCTGCTAGTGCTAATTGCTCGAGCACATGGTGACCTAACTTATTCTAAGATGGGAACACAGAATACTTTTTCATTCAAAATATTTTTTAAAATGTAAATGTACTATTATAGTTTTTAACTAATGTTAATAGTTGCACATGAAAAAAAAATTAATATTTTTGGTTGCTCGAAAATTAAGTTAAATTTAATTTAAATATTACAGATCTACACTTAATGAATATGCAAAGCAAATCAGCCAAATAGATCAGGTTCAAACAGCTAAAATTAGTTCAAATATGATAACTATATTTTTTTTAGATTATTTCATTGATTTAATTAAGTTTGTCATGTACAACAACAACAACAACTAAGTTTGTCATATATTTTTAACAAATTTCAATTAATCTCATCACTAAATGGACGAAGTTGTTTAATCTTTAAATTTTATAAATTAATGTTCTCATTCCTTTCATTTTGGTAGATAATGGAATTTCATGTTTTCACCCAACTTGAAGCTCTCTTATTCTTTATTAGTACGCATAATTAAAAAAATTATGTGTTGGACATAGAAGTATTAACCGGATTTAATCACAACTGTTCATGATTTATAGTGAATTTTTTTTTTTTAGAATGAACGATGGTGATTAAAGTCCGATTCAAAATTTATACCCAAATTTTCCCTTTGAAATTTTTAAATTCTATAAAAATTAAGTGAACTTTGAACGAATCAAAATTTACCGAAGAATTAAAAAAAAACACACACACACACACACTCTATTGAATTTGTACAAAAAAATATTCCAACGTGAATAATAGAAATTAGATCCGGTTCGGACGTAGAACACACCTAGGTGGGAGAACGCGCCAAGGCAACACCGTGCATCTGTTTGTTTATATCACGGGAAGAATCTCAGCCCTCTGCTTCCCTCCATCTGACGGCTGTCAGTCTCGGGCCCAGCCATTCGTACTCCATTCTTGTTCCCTCAGCGCACTCCCCAAAGCTTCCCTTTCCTCCTGACCCAATCCCACACCGTCCGATCAAAAACCAACGGCCCAGATCTCCAACAGTACCCGAATGTCAAATGACAGTTGCTTTTGCCTTTTGGGAAGAGGGAAGGACAGCGCGCAGTCAACCAAGGCATTTACGAATTACTGAGACTTATTTACTCATTACTGCAGTGAGAGAGGCATTGGTTGGAGTGCTACTTGAAATAGAGTAAACTGTAAAAGTAGTTGCCTAGTTGGTTGGGTAACTTGGGTTTGGGTTGATGAAGAGCGGCCAGATTGACCCGGTCAACTTGGGAATATGACTGGAGCTGTACTGACAATTTTGGACACTAGTGGATTGGATATGGGCTGCTTTGACTACCATGACCGTTGCCATCATCATATCACAATCTTATACATAAATTTTTGGTCTTTGTTTTGGGTACCCACATTTTTCCTAAGAGCACCCACCATGACCGGAAAGATTTATGATTATCATAATGTCAATTAGTACATAAAAATTCAACAATAAAATCAAGGAAAATTCTGGCATGAGAATCAATTTTGAGGGGAGGAGAGATTTGATTGCAATTGTTCATGAGTACTAATAAATTAATCTTTCTTAGAAATAAACGGTTGAGATGAAAACCAGATTCAGAAATTGTACTCATTGTAGAATTTCCCTAAAATTAATAGTAAATAATTTACCAATACAGGTGACATGTGCAATTATAATAAAGTCGTTATATTAGAAGATAAAAGCAAATAGTATAAAATGTGAAAAAAGTTGAGTCCTAATGAAAAATATCATTACAAACACCGTATGATAAAAAAAATTATTATCATCGTATATAAAGTAGAAATGTTATATTAATTATCATCACACAAACTTCATTTTATTTTTGTCACATGTTACAGCATTTAAACAAATTTTATCAATTTTTTTGCAATCCAAAATTACACACTCGGATGTAAATTATAGGGACTTAAACCACTAATGTAGCTCTCTTTTTTTAGTTAGGCAATAAACTATTTGGACTTGACGTTGTCCATGAAATGTGCATGGATTTGACCATACTTGTATATTCCATGAGGAATGATAGTCATAGGAAAAAATAAAGAAAGCAATTGAAAAATGAAGCACTTTTGGAGGTCGAGAATAATGCTTTCCGCATTTAGTTAAACAACTGCACAAAACTAATAAACTTTCGGCTACCTACAAAGCGAAAGTAGAATCTCACGTTATAAACCAGTCAAATAGCACCAAGTGAAACGGCCATAAATCCCTTTAAATGGAACCTTACAGCTCTGCACCTACCTATGTGGTATGATTGTATGAATGTATTGGATGCATCAAGGCATATATGCTTTTTGGATAAAAGTGTTTTGTACTAATACTTACAGATCGTCACACTGTAGGAGTCACGGAGGAAATTAATAGAAGGAAAAAGAGAGAAACGGTATAAGTGTAACTCGATAAACGAAAAGTAATGCAAAAAAAGTAAAATTATTTTTCAGCCTTGATTCAAGATAACAGAATATATACTTGACGATCATAATGAATATCAGAATATGTGAAATTTGGAGTTCCTGTATACATTAATCAATTTTGAGGCTCATGGGATGAACCTTTGTTGAATTATCTTTTACTAATTGTATCTTCTTGTAAATATATATGGCTTATCATGCCATGCTGATGCATGTTAAAAACCGGACACGACTTGTGAATATGGCATCACGAAATGTCACTACTATATCAAGTTTCAAACTTTGAACCAATATTTTAAAAACCGGACCAGTACGGATCATGAACCAGTAAGGCAATTAGTTGGCATAGTCGACCGGTTCAACCAAGGTTGTATCAGTTGAAAATGGGTGAACCAGAAAACGAACCGCTATATATCCAATTCGCTGTCCAACCGATTCGACCTGGTTTTCAAAACATCGGTTTAACACATGGCCATGTCATCCTTAATGTGTCAAAAGTACAACCCTAGATACAAGTACAAAGATCAAATTTAAATTTGAAAAACAAAAAGATTTGAAAAAGACGGATGCGTTTAACATAGCTAGAGGGAATTGGATTGAAGGGAGAGTCACATGGGGCCAGAATGGAATAAATGGCGGGGTCTAAAATGAAAGGAGACAAGAGCGACACAGGCACACAGCCCATATAGCTAGACTTTTTTTTTTTTTGATGAACATATAGCTAGACTCAGAATTAAAAGAGATAAAGGAATTTGATCAGGGGAATATTGCAGTGTGCATGGTCTCTAGTCTGTAGTCTGTACAGATAGCAACACACACTTTGGACGAATTCCACACACACAAATATCACCTCCTCCGCTCCTTTTCTTTGCGTGCGTCATCCCATTTCATATATGCATTTCTTCTGTTCTTGCCTGAGTTGCCTCCGCAACAAAACACAGCGCCATTGTTTGTCCATCAGCGCCAGTGGCCACATGCATGACATGCATAATCTCTGCCCAGATTCTTCGTCCATTTATTGCTCTTTTTGTCCTTAACGCAGTGTGCTTGATGGGAAGAACTATTGATTAGAATTGGGTTTTGTAGTTTTGTTGTGATGTACTTCAGTTGAGTTCGGTGTGTTAATAGGTTGAACGTGTTTTGTTCATTAAATAATTTTATGTATGATGTGCAAGCATAGTTCCAACTTCCAAGCTGATTATCATTGTTTGGGTTCGATCAAATTAATTCAATAATAAAAAATTGCAGCTATTTGCTGTTAATTTTATTAATTTTAATTTTAATAAACCAAATGTTAGCTAAATGAGAAGTGTCCGCTATTTTAGGCTCCGTTTGGATAGGTGTGGGAAGAAGGGAAGAAGGGAAGAAGTATTGGGAAGTGTGTAACTTTGTGAAGAGTTTGGATTGTTTATAATTTATTTCTTTCCTTTTTTCTTCTTCCTACCTTCTTCTCAACGCATCCAAACGGTGCCTTAAAGGAGGGAAGGAATATATTAATGGTTAACAGCCATATTATTCGACAAGAAAAAAATGATTATCAAAATTTTATTTAAAAAAATAACAGGTGTAGTTTATGCGGTTATTTCAATTAATTATTAAATTTTGTATAATTCAAAACGGAAGCGTTGATATAAATAAACCATTATTTTAAACTATTCAATGGATGGCCAATATGTTTTAAAATTATACACCATTTATGAAAAATTTTAATTGATTTTCCAAATTTTTAATTAGTTATTACAGTTATCAAATCTAAGTGTCATCAGTATAACATATCTTAAAAAAAAAAAAAACCCTCATATTGACACTCAATTCTCTAATTTGTAATTTCTAACATCCAGCCTGCCCAACTGATTTAGCAAAAGCAAACAACCACTAAGAAAGCAAATAGGCCTGTTTAACGTGTCAAACGGCAACGGAATCGCACCTATATGTTTCCGTTCCGTTTTAATAACGGAATTCATTATTTTGTGCGTTTGACGTTCTGTTCAACTAACGTAATGAAATTTTATGTCGTTTCCGTTCCGTGCTAGTAACGTTCATGAACGTTTCTGACGTTCATGAATGTAAATTACAAAATACCTTAAACAACTTGGAATTTTGCAAAGAAAAGCATTACACAAACGTTACAAGCATTCATTCAAAAATTTATAGGAACATTACACAAGTATATATAGCAGCCATAACTCATAACTCACAACTCATAAGCACTGACTTAAATGAAAATAAGCAGTCATAACTCATAACTCATAACTCATAAGCACTGACTTGTGCAGTCATAACTCAAGTCTTAATTCACAAAATATTACAAACCAAGAGACATAAGTCACAACTCACAACCTAAACAGTGGTACCAAGCACTGCTAAATATTACAACAAAAGGTGGTACCAAGTACCAACAGTGTACCAAACAGTCATAACTCATAAACAGTCGCAAAACATTACACAAAACACAAGCAGTCACTAGAAGCAGTCTCCACCTAACCTAAAATCATTTAGAAAAGCATTACAAAATAAGCAACACTGACAGCTGCATAATTAAGACAACACTTAGCTTCTAGCTAGCAAAATAAGAAAAATAAGTATACATAGAAGAGCTTACTTTGCTAACAAGTTCACAAGGTAACACAAGCTTCATGGTTGGCTGTCAGCACTACCACAGATAGTGTCATCAGAGGGCTCACTCGACCAAACAACATCTCCAAAGACTCTCCCATTTTCTGCAGTGATAATTAAAGTACTCATGTCATGTGTAAGTTAGTAAGTGACAAAGGTATATATCAAGGCATACAACAAGTTTATTGAATTGAAAAGCCGTACCCGTCACTGAAGCCCTCAACCAGTCTTGTGTACAAATGAGAGCTTCTAAACTCTCATCATTTAAGGAGCTTCTTGCTGGGCTTAAAGTTCTCCCAGCCGTATTAAAGGTGGACTCCGAGGCCACCGTTGAAATTGGTACAGCCAAGATATCCCTTGTTAATCTAGACATTATAGGATACTTAGGTGCCTTTAGTTTTCACCATGCTAGGATGTCAAAATCTACTTCCAAACTGGTTCCATCTAGTGCATCAGATAGATACTCATCTAACTCTGATTTTGTCGGTTCGGCATTCCTCTTACCACTTAAAAAGCTCTTTAACCCAGCCCTTGTATCACTAATATCACTTGACCTATCCAATAAAGTTCACAATTGATCAGATATTTAAGCAAGCATGAAAAAATAATTAAGTTCATAGGTTGAAGTCATTACCTCATCTCTCCAGTTGATGTTGTTGGATTGTTAGGTGGGTTGTCTTTGGAATATGAATCTGAGTACTCCTTGAAGAGTTGATCTAAGCAAGTCTTTAGGTTTGCCATGAACCTAGGGCATTCTTCTGGATGCAACATTTTAAAGTAGTACTCAACTACATCTAATTTGCACCTAGGATCCAAAACACAAGCGACTGCCAACAAATGCATTCAAGCACATAACTAACCATTAAACATACACAATAATTACTCTCAAATCTCAATAATAACTACCTTCATACACAGACACAATAATTACTCTCAAATCTCAATCATTCAAGCACATAACTAACCATTAAACAAATAACTAACCATTAAAGACACAAACCATTAATGCATTTCGGACACAATAATTACTCTCAATCATTCAAGCACATAACTAACCATTAATGCATTTCAGACACAATAATTACTCTCAATCATTCAAGGCACATAGATAACTAAACATTTAAATGCATTTCAAGGCACAAAACATAAATGCCACACAGACACAATCATAACTCATTAAATGCATTTTCAGCAGATAAAGCAAATTTGAGAGTATTAAATGCATTTTCAGCAGACAAAGCCACACAAAACATTAAATCCACACAATCATTTTCAGCATTAAATGCATTCATGAAGATAGCAAAGTTGAGAGTATAAAAATCATACTTATCAGGATCGCTTGAAATGTCAGGCTCAGAGTCAGATTTGTGTGCTTCTGCCATCCTTCCGCTCAAAAATTACAAAAAAAGAACAAAAATCAGACGACTAGAAACAAAAATTAACTCAAAGTCAAGGCAAATTAAAGAAAAAATAAACAGAAAAAATTTACCTTCGTTTTCTTTTTTTTCCTCAGCCTCAGCCTCTTTCTTTCTCTCTCTTTTCTCCGCCTCAGCCTATTTCTTTCTTTCTTTTTTCTCAATCCCAGCCTCTCTCTTTTCCTTCGAATAAACAATATATAACCAAAATCCACATCGTTTCACTGACCCTAAACCCTAGCTTCTGGTCGTGCTGCCTTGGCCATCAGATCCGTCACCGTCTCACACCAGTAGGCAGCGCAGCAATCATCTCAGATCTATATGTACTATTCTCAGCTATGAGCCATTAATCTGTCAACTCAGTCTCTAATTGTCACAGATCTGGTTATATAAGTTTCTCTTTGGTGGAAACTTGTGACAAATCGATAGACAAAGTTCTCGACAGCCACAAAGCTAGGGATATAGGGTACAGTCAGATTAGAGATAATCATTTGGCGTGTAAGGAGGAGAGATTGAGAGACTGGGAGAGTGGGAGATTGTCAGATTGAGGCCTGAAGGTGAAGGAGGCTAGTCGCTAGAGGATGGAAGAGACAATTGAGATTATTCGGCGCAAGTACGAGGAAAATCAGGGAAGGAGGAGGAAAATCAGGGAAGGAGGCGGAAAACCCTAGGCTCAGCTGAGGTGGGTTGAGTAAATGAGTCGAATTAGAGGCGGAGATTACTCGAGTATACTATATCCCTCCCAGGTCCCCTTCTCTACTATACTATATAAATTGTAAACTAATAGAATTCTGAACGGAACAAATTTGAAACGTTAACGGAACATACCAGTGCGTTTTCCGTTCCGCTAATACCAACGTCACCAGAGAGAATACCGCCATACGTTCCGTTCCTTGCGACGGTACGCTAAACCATTTCGTCACACGTTCCGCAAGCACGGAACGTGCACGGTAAACGGTTAACGGGTGTACCGTTTTCAGGCCTAAAGGCAAAAATATCAAACCTTGAAGGACCCTTTGACTTCCGTGACTAACTTTGGCAATAGTACATTTAATTTCATTGCCCATGACTTGGTGAACATTTTGGATCCAACTGCTTCACTGCTAATGTCATAAATTGGTTGCTTGTTGGTTTGCATTTAGAAACTCTGTTGCAAGCGCTGATCATGCACCTTAGATAGGTACTCGTTGGAACTTCGGATGTACAAGTTAAAGTGAAATTGAATGGGCTTTTTAGAGCTCAATTAGCCCACTTCTATATCTGCCGTCTTATTTAGAAACCCAAAATAGCCCAAAATATTCTACTTCTTCGTGTCAGAATGGTGCTAGGGTTTCTGGAGACCTACTAGGCGCCAAGTCGTTCCGAGTTCGCAAACGCTAGTCGAATACTTTCAGAGACGAAGAAGAGAGAGAGAGAGAGAGAGAGAGGCGATGGGAGGCAAGTGTCCGCATAGGAAGGTGAAGAAGAGAAGGTTCTCCCACAAGACATCTCGCCGCTCCAAGTTTCTCCTCAAAGATATCCTTTTTTATTTGTTATAAGATATAAGATATATAGATTACTTTTAGTGTTTTTACAATTTTACGAGTTTATCTTTAATTGAATTTCTACGCGATGATATGGTTTACCAAGAGATTATGAAGCAAGCGGAGATGGGAGATGTGAAGCAGCTCCCGCAAGATGAGGATCTGCCTGGCATGGGTCAATTTTACTGCCTTCACTGCGAGTTAGTTTCTTTTTTTATTTGTTTTTCACATGATACTAACATTGGTGTTTAGAATGGGCCTTTAGATTAGGATTTTTGGGTAATTGGTGGTTTAGATACAGAATTTTTGTGCTATCTAATAAAGCTTGGGATAATTGGGGTTAAAAATTTTGGTTTTGTGTGTAAATTATTTAAGGTTCCTAATGAGCATGGGCGGAGATGGTTTTGTTTAATTATCAGTAGGCCATTAATTTGATCTTTTTTCTATTTTTTTCAGTCGATATTTTGCTAATGATGATGTGAGAGCTGACCATTACAAATCGAAGGCTCATAAGAAAAAGTATGTATTTGTTTTATTTTATTCTTTTCTCATATGTCAAATTTGTGGACTATTTTCTAGTCCTATCATTGCGTAGTTATTTTCCTATTAGAATATTTGTGTTTAAAATAGGGCAGAAGGTTGCCAATTTTTTGTATCTAACTTTTTGTGTATTATATCGGTACTTCACAATTTCTGTAGTATACCTGTGCACCATGTAGCTTGAGTTATCGTTTCATTCGTTATTATTGATGAAGTGCTACTTTTTGTGCAGGGTGAAGCAAATGGCGGGTCCTGCGCCACATACACAGCTGGATGCTGACCTGGCAGCTGGAATGGGAATGCCCGACAATGGACCAAAACTCATGTCTATGTGATCCTTTTTTGCAGTGTTCTCATATTTTCAAGGCAACCTTTCCCTCAGAGGCTCTTTTTGTATTATTTATCAGATTATAGTTGCAAGTGTTAATTACTTCTTTCCAAAAAAATGATATGCAGAGGTTTTGTCAGATGTTGGATAGAGATTTGTAGTTTGGGATGTTTTAATTGGCTGATTGTGTTAATTTTCTTTAATGAAAAATTTTAAGATAAATTTGGTGCAATGGAAGACCAATTTGGTTTATTTCAGATAATAAGGACCAAAAATCTCAATTTAATCCGAGTATACTAAAATGGACCTGATAAATAAGTGTATGCGTTTATTGATGAAAGAGTTAGTTTTTTACATCAAAATGTTATGATTTATGTTGATTTGATATAATCGATGAGGTAACATGTTATAAATTTGTTATAATCATATGATTTGTATGTTATATTTATTGGTATTTTAATTTATTTTCTTTTTGTGTTACATTTAATTGTTTGTGTTTTTCTTCTGTCCAAGGTGGAGTAAGGTATATAAAAAATTTGAGTGTTGATAGATAAAGATAGGAATCCTGATAAAAGTCTTTCTTAATAGTTTTATCGACCAGTTTTGTACCTGTCTGTAGTTCTGGACACTGTACCCGTGTACCAGCACCAAGAGTCCTTTCATTCGTCTCAGTTAAGTGAGGCTTGTGACGGGATCTGTATTTTTCCTATTTTTGCTTGGTTTATTTAGTTTTCATGTATTGTTTTCTATATGCTGGGGCAAATGAGCAACTATGTGATTGAACTTTTGTTTTGAGTAATGTATATTCCTACGGGCTTTTACTCAAAAAAGAAAAAAAATGTTAAGTGAGTCTTGTCAACGTGTTGAGGCCTGTCAGTAGGACTGGACATGGATCGGATTTGATTATTTTTGGTAACACGTCTCAGTACAAGTGGGTTAGTTAAAGGCTGTCAGCCTGTCAATGGATCGGATTTCGATCGAATCCTTGGAGGATAAGCGGGACTCACATAAAAATATAATACAATTCATGTGCAGGTACATAATTCTGTGAGCCTAAGTTGATCAGAACAAATAGTTTTGAGCCTCCTCCTGTGCATAACAAGGAGAAATAATCATAATGACGACCTTTGCAAGTGTCACACAATTAAATATATAATCCATATGTAAAAAGCTTAAATATCTCGAAACTAAAACAAAAATGCAAGGTAAGAACTAAGAAGTCTACATCCAAAAGACCGATCCACTAATCGTAAGTCCATATACTATTTTAGGCATGTCAGCGGTCAGCCTCTAATTGATAGAGTAGAAGAGCTGAGACTGAAGGGGGTTTAGCAGTAGCAGTTAGCAATAAACCAATTCCACCTGTGGTTAATTCAAGCATAATATACTTCAACTAACTATGGAAAAATGTTTTAACAAACACTCATAGAGTTAGTAGCTCACAGACGAGATGCGCATGTCAGAGACTAGACGTTGGCCATTATGCTGGGGAAGTGACATCTGCAAATAAGCTATTATGAACTTCTGGTAGGTACAATTTAGAGCAGAGACAGAAGAAGCCTTGCAGCAAGAACATTGAACATGACAACATGTCAGCATGCTGAAAGGTTTTGGTCTCGGGGCTTCTATTTCCTCATCTGATAGGGACTTATTGAAACAAGTCAATGCCACCAGTTCAGAGTTCTGGTTTTGGGTCTCTCTGCAGAATTTAGTCATTACACTCCATCACCAGTAAAGCTTCTTACTGGTCTCCAAGTCAGAGATATTGTCGGTTAAGTACATCTATGCCGATAAGATGCCAGTTTAGATCCACAGGTCAGGGTTGTACGTGTCCGGTGGGCTATTTGGTCCTAATAAAAGGTTAAGTCCATTTTGTTAGCGCAGGGCATCTCAAATCCTATAAATAAAGATGAACCAGACCATCTCTGACACTAATCCGGCCTCCACCCGTGCACTGATACGCTCGGCCTGACACAAAGCACAAATCCCTACCTTCTAACATTTTAAATAATTTATGGCAATGGGTTATATTTAAAATCTGGTACCAATGGGAAAGTTCTTCATCCATTAGAATTCATAAATTAAATATTTGAATCTGGTAAAAATATCAACAGGAACATTAAACTAGACATAGTTAAGAACAGCACCAAGCAAACTTAAAGTAAGTTTAGATCACCATGAAATTTGCCTATCTGGTGCAGCATTATAAATCCTTGGCAGCAGCTTTCAGCTTTATATGCAACGGGAAATCTGCTGGTTTATATAACAGTAGCTAAGAACTTTTTTGATAAATGTACAATTCAAGTAAGTATCAAATCTCATGTTTTAGTTGAACAAGAAACAACTAAAAAATAACTTGGGGATTCAAGAACCAATGTGATTATATCGTAATTGTTCAGTCACAAAGTCTTTGATCTCCATTTCACCATATTTAGTTTCTCTCATACATCAGCTCATCCAAAGGACTCAGAAGTCAGAACTTATGCCAGAGTTTGAAGAATGCCCATCGTTGCAAAACAATGGTTGATGTTTACTTGGCCATCAACCGCAGTAGTTGAAATTTGCATATAGTTATGCTTTTTCGTTCGTATAGTCATATTGGCTAGGTGAAAAAACACTATTCATATTACCGAAAGAAAATTTGCCGTGGCATTACAACACAAGCATACTAGAAAGAGTGTATCCGACCATCTCTATTGGTACAGCCCCAGGCATTCCTTCGAACAAACCAGGCAGGTTGAAGAAAAATTGTTGAAACAATTTTGCACGGGAACTAAAAAGATGTGAAAGTGAAAGGCGTACTAGAGCCATCCAGGAATTCTAGAGAGAGCGTTGGATATAGGCCTATTTTCTTTTCTTTTTTTTCCTTTTTTGTCTCGAATATGTGATATAGGCCTTTTTCTAAAAACGCTTTCCATTTTTAACAATGGGTAAATTAGTAGCCCATTTTAGCTTGGGGTATAATTTCCAAGCCCAAATTAAAAATTGTAAATGACAATTGACAAATTTCGAGTCAGTTCAGTTGATTGTTTTGAAAATGACAACAGTAACATTTTAATGTCAGCTTTAATGAAAACCACCAAATATTTTTTTACTCAATAAATTTTGGATGCAGAAAGCCAACAGAAAACATCTTTTTTTTTCAGAAAAAGGGTGTATCCCTTGGTTTACTTCGCAATCATTTTTTTACAGCGAGGTATTGGAAAATAGAAGAAAAATTGGAGACTTTCCGCTTCATCAAAAAAAGAAACAAACAAGTGCATTAATTATTGTGGTGTCAATTAGTGGGGGTGACAGTGAAAGCATGACAAACTGCCGATGTTGCACATGGACACGGTGCGCTTTCATGGGTCAGGGTTTTGGTTCGAACGGTACAGTTAGGTAAACGAGGGGTATCTCAGGTTGTCTGGAAAGATCATGGCTTATAATGATGCATCCGAATTATTTTGCTTGTGAAGCGTTGGTACTGTACCGCTGCATTCTTCCCATATACATTGCTTGACGACACCATCACATGATGTAACATGAACTTATCCTTTTGGGTAATTATTCCTCTTGGACCATTTTTCTGACTCCTAAAATTTAGTGCGCCAAATCAAGTTTTGGTACATTTTGGTCACGCAGTGATGGCACATAGAAAAGGTTGCAGTAGGAACTAGGATTTGAAACAATATTGGCAGAGGTTTTGCACACCATCTGAAAAGTATGGGCAAATGCAAAACCTAGTAATTTGTGGCATGTTTGCCTATTTCTAGAAGGTTATACCTTCAACTATCTATAAATAAATTCTAAATATAATGTGCAAATTGTGAGTCATGTTCAATTAATCTAACAAACAAGAATGCATTGAACTTAATAAAACTGATCAAAATTAGACAGAAATCATCTCAATTCCTATATATATTGAAAAAACCTTAGCTTTCCCTGAAAAAACCTTACTGATCTACTAGTGATTTTTTTGACAGCTTCCTAGTAAATGCTTAAGCTACACAGCTGGACATTTGTTGCTTGCTGGTTTTTCCTTAAATTTGAGTACCATTTGTTAAAACATGTGTAAACATATGAATCACATCATATGTTATCAGTTTCGTATGTATAATGCTCTATAATATAGATGATCATCATATTTAAAATTAGGGAACCTTAAAATTATCTTACTTTTTTCTATTGTCAAAATAATCAAACTAATTCATCATCAATGGCTACCACCCAATCTAATTCATCAAAAAAAACCACCCAATCTAAAATGATAGATCTGAAATTCACTGGCAAACGGATAGGAACTTAATTCACTTGTATTCTGTTTTTCACTTTTTCTTTCCTTTTTTTTCAACTCCCCAAATTTAGCAAGAGAAGTGTGGTTTTGGTTGACATGTCACAAAGCGTGCATAGGCTACTTTTAGCCTCTTATAAGGCTGTTAGGAGCAATCAATGTGACCGTGCTTTCTAAAACTAAAGTTGATTTTTTTCTTGTTGATTGGTGTATACCTAACGGGGACCAAGTTATCAATGCCATTATATCTCGCTAGTTGCTATAATTTGGCGAGTCCCTATCAATTTCTTTCTCCGCCTCTCTTTTTCTATCTCTTTCTTTCCTTATCCATTTTTTAGTTTTCTTTGAATCTTAAGCTTAATCCTTATCAGCTCCCGCGCGGGACCGTCCAGCACAGCCTACGAACCGTCTAATCTGATCTGGACGGTTCGGGCCTATCAATCTGGTTACATGTACGGTTCCCTTTGCCATTGAGATTAAATCATACGGCTGTGATCTATGCGCTGCACGGTCCTGCGCGGGGACTAGATTTCATTTGTCTTAAGCTTCCTTGAGACTTGCCACTTGTTCACAGGTTGCTCTCAAGTCTCATCTGAGTTGCTCTCAAATGAAAAATGTAGTTCTTTTCAAAGGTTTTATTCTGTAACATTCTCAGCTATGTCACACAAGTAATTTACATATGGACATCCTGTCTTCTTCAATTATGCATTCTGACTTGAAATATCTTAAATTTAAAACATTTCATAGGTGAAAAAAAGTATATTTTTTCATGTATTATTCTAACTTATTTAGGGTGCGTTTGGATATAGGAAGAAGGAAAAAGAAGAAGGAAGAAGGAAGAAAAAAATTATAAACAATCCAAACTCTTCACAAAGTTACACACTTCCCAATACTTCTTCCCTTTTTCCCACACATATCCAAACGGAGCCTTAGAGAGACATGGTTCGATATCTTTGACATTCTTTCTGTTTTCGCGTTCTGTATAACTCAAATTGACAACGCTTTAATTAGCTTTTGTTTCAAGATTTTCAAACTAAAAGTAACTTTGTATGTATATGCATCATTTAACATATAGAATTAGACCGATATTCAAACCTAATCCTTTAAAAACTGGAATTTTTTTGAAAGGTTGCAGGTTCGAAATCTTATTGGAGTCTTTTATGTATTACGTTAAAGATAAAGTAGGATTTAAAATCGAGTTTCACTCTATACAAAGACACAATTGTGAAATTTTTATAAAAAGTATTAAGAATTCGAGTGCCTATGCAACGAAAATTAAGTTTTAGATTTGAGAAGATATGATCCAGTTCACCGTGTTTCTTTGAGTTACTCAGTATGAGGATCTCAGTATAAATTAATCACACAATTAGATACAAGAGACACGAGAGCACCAACTTGTGCTTACGTCCTCCACACACGTATACTCTTTTTCTATTATTTCGGGAGAAACATTGTTGGAGGGAGAAAGACGAATTAAATAGGAAAAATTACATGACACCTTATCAAGTCTTTTTAGTAACAAAATCAATTAAATTTTGTTAACTTTTAATCTCTAATTTTTTTCTCTTCGGATACACATCAAATCCTCCATACACAAGGAAACTTATTCTTTTTATGCATAGAAATAATCTTCAGGTCCTGCCATCCAAAACAATGAAATATCTCCAAAGATTACTTTCTTTTTGTTCCATATATTTTCAAATCATGCTAGATTTATCCTTTTTATGTTAGTTCTTCATATATGATCAAGATATTTCAATAGCACAACTCGTGTCATTCCATACCATGCATCCGATTCCAAGTACGATTGTCTGCGGCACTATATTTCAACAAAAGGCCAATGTATTTAGAAGTATTGGGGAAATCATTTATGTTTTATGAGGATTTCATTTTACACAAAACATGGAAATGAAAACTGGACTAAAGGATAAACAGTTAAACACAACAAGATCAACTAAAGGAAAATACTAAAAAAAGACATTGTATATCACCGTATGGATTTTTTGTATCTAGATTTTTTTTTATTGAGAGTTGAGGCTCTCTCTTTTTTTCTTTTTTTCCCCCTATTCTGTAGAGATTTCATTTCTATACTTTGAATTAGATTTGTTTTATTATTATTTTTTTGGGTTCAGAGACTGTTGGATATTTATACATCTCGAGTACATTGTAATTTTTGCATGCATGCTTCAAAATGATTTATTTGTTTGAGTTCATTGAATTAATTTTTTTTTTTTGTGTTTATGACACCATTTATCAATTTTGTGAACATTTCTCAAAAAAGCAAGCGCACATTAGATCTCTCTTGAGTACAATAATGACATTAATCAAACTGTCCCCAAAACAACTCGCATCTGTCGACAGATGCTTCCCCCCATTTTGTGTCACTCTCATGCTTTTATGAAAAGGACCTGTAATTTCCATCCAATCTACTATTGCTATCAGTATCAAGTCTAACTCGTTCTCTTAGATTCAATTCGCTAGAGAGAAAAAGGTTGCAGGCTGTTTGGTGATAGTTTGCTTTAATACTAAAGAACTCCAACTTGAACCATTTGTTCTCTAATTGGGGTGGTACTAACGTAAGTCACTGACTCACTGGTATTGTCATATATTAGTTATAATGTTGGCTTAACAATCAGCGGTTGCTAATCAGAAAGCACTCAGAAACACCTTTGTGTATATTTATTTATTTATCTGTTCAGCTTCATGACACAATGCTATGATGAGATAAGTTATGAAAATTGAAAAAAGAAATACAGGTTATGGTCCGTATGGGCGCCCACTAGAGATCTTGCATGTTTGGACCTAGCAACCAAAAGTTATTCCATCCACAATCGCCTAAATACAAAATACCAAAATATAATACATTGCGAAAGCAAAAAAAAATATTTTTGAGGGTCCGAAAGCAAAATTTTTAAGTTTAAGTGTGTCCCAGCAACTAAAGGGGGATTCATTCGTACACTAGATGAAAAACAAAAATCTATATGGTTCCCACTCATTGATTTGTACATATAGACATACATTAGTATGTAGTGGCGCATTCAAATTGAATCTACGATATGCAATGTCCGTTATATTTTTCTTCCCAACAAACATTTTTCATATATTTTATATGGGTATATAAATAATTTTCTTTAAAAAAAAATTACATTGAAACCTTATACAAATAGGATTATAATTCTATTGTTGTTTATCATAGTTAAAAATTCTTACTTATTGATATGATAATTTTATTGATGTTGGCACAATGTTAACTATATAATTTTAAGTTAACTTTACTCAACCTCATAAAAAGGTTTTTTGGGCTCCGCTTATATGTTATTGAATCCGTATACTCCAGACTGGTGCTCGACAGGTGTCACACCTTCGGGCACACGTGAGATTTTGAGACTTTACAGGGTCACTCGTTAAAACCCTTTTAATAAATCCTTTGGAGTTCGCATGCTCAATGTCAACCAACAAAATATAGTACTGGTAAAGTACTGCCCACCACCCAATAATGAGAACAATACAATTATTTTTTCTTAGTGGGATGGGTACATATATTTCTTCCATTGTACCGCCCATCCTAACCACTTTATATCAACGGTCACAATATAATAGTGCAGTTTTGATTTACCAAGAAAATTTATTATATATAATTATGTCCAAAAGAAAGAATTGCAATTGCGCAAGCTAACCTTTTCATTTGCAAAACAGACCAAAAAATGGCTAAATACATATTCTCATTCTCATTACATAATTATCTAATTAATTACAAGACAAATAGACCTTCGGCGCCCCCATCCAAAATTACCTAAAACTCACAAATTACACAAAAAGGTAAAACAGGCAAAAACGCCCAAAAAAATAGTATGTAGTACCAACACTATGGTGATGATCAAACACTACAATCCACCAGCAATGGATGATGGACCCGGTGCACCGGGTCCTCCATGGTGATGTGTAAGTCGTTGCAGCTGTAGCATCTTCGCGTACACCCCGTCAGGGTGGTGGTTAAGCAGGTGGGAGTGCGACCCCTGCTCGACCACCTTTCCCTCATCGATAACTGCAATCGAATGAGCATTTCTAATTGTGGCTAGACGGTGGGCCACCACAATCGTGGTCCGGCCAGATCCCGACTTATCCAATGCCTCCTGGACCCACCTCTCAGACTCTGCATCTAGGGCGCTAGTTGCCTCATCTAGAAGCATGACTTGTGCCTTCTTCACCAATGCTCTGGCTATCGCTATCCGCTGCCGCTGCCCACCCGACAGCTGGGCCCCACGCTCTCCGACTAATGTTCGGTATCCGTCAGGTAACCCTGATATAAACTTGTGTGCATTAGCCTGGGTCGCTGCTTCCACCACCTCTGCCTCAGTTACCCCTTCTTTACCATAGGCTATGTTGTCAAAAATAGTGGCAGCAAAGAGGAAGGGCTCTTGTGGCACAACTGCTATTGCTTGCCTCAACGATTTGAGATTGTATTTTCTTATGTCCTTTCCATCCATAAGAACTCGACCTGAGTTTGGTTCATAGTACCGCAGAATTAGAGCAAGCACTGAACTCTTCCCACATCCACTAGGGCCAACTAGTGCTAAGGTTTTACCAGCACGAGCTTTGAGGGTTAAGTCACGGAATATGGACACATCCGGTCGGGATGGATATGAGAAATCAACATGCTTGAGCTCAACTTCACCACGTAAACGGTCTGGTACTGGTATAGACTCTGGCTCGTCTGGCTCAATCTCAGTCTTCCTATCAATTGTTTCAAAAACAGAGTGCATAGCCCGGCCACCTTTTATAAAATCAGGTGCAAGTGTCAAGGTCTCTGCAGCACCATTCGCTGAGACCATGAGAACCATGAACACACGAATAGTCTTGGAGAAGTCAGACACACCGTGCTTGACTAGCCAAGATGCATACCACAGACCAAGAGCATAAGATGCATACAGAAGGAATTGAGCCACACCAAATCCACTGCCAGCAATCTGGCCCTTCCAAAAGCACCGCCGGAGTGGGCCTCTCAGATTGGCTTCAAATAACCGTGTAATTTTTGTCTCTGAATTAAATGCAGCCACTGTACGCACATTCGCCACAGCCTCCCCTGCAATTTGAGTAGCTTTGGCATGAGCCCCTTCAAGATCCCCAGAGAAACCTTTCATGAACATTTTCTGCATGGAAACAAAGTCAAATTTTTTGTTAAGTGAATCTAGCATTGAAAAATAGAAAAAAAATTAAGCAACATACATTGGTTTAGACTTATTACCTGTAAGACAGTCGCACCAACAACAAGAGGGAACACAGCAATGAGCACAAGTGCAAGCCTCCATTGTAAAATGAACCCAGCTGTGCAAGCAACAAGCATGAGAGCTGAGTTTTGAACTATAACTGAAATCCTATCTCCTATTGCTGATCGCACATTGTGTGCATCCAATGACAGTCTAGCAGCAATTCTCGCACTTGAATTTTCCTCTCGGTCGAACCATGCAATTTCATTACGCAGAACAGAAGTGAACATCTTCTCTCGGACACGCTTTGTTAAGTTCTCCCCAACTGTGTCCCAGAAGAGATGTTGTACCGTGTTGAATAAGAGTGCGGCTGATGACATGCCGATAAGTAAATAACAGTATTTCCCAATTTCACGGTTCATGTACTTTGGGTCTTGTGCATAGTATATGCTCAGAACAGCACTGAGAATGTAAGCAAAAATAGCACTAAAGGAACCACAAACCATGGAGCCAATGGAGCCCACAAGGGCGTAGGCCCATTCAGGGGAGTTCATCTTGGCAAGACGAACAAAGGAGCTCGCTTGAACTCGGAAAGCAAGCTTCTCCATGCGGTGGTGAGGGTCAAATGAGAGGCTGAAGTCAGAGGTAGAGAAGTCAGAGAGGCGCCGGTATGGTGACCGACCATAGGACGAGTTCCTCATCATGATCGGTGAGCTTACTGAATTCCGTGCGCTCGAGGGCCTGGAATAAAAATTGAAAAATTTAATATGTTTAGCACTAAAATCTAAAACAGAAACTTCCTAAATAACATCAACCAAAAACCAAAGAAATATAACAAAAGGAAAACGAAAGCAAAAAAGATTTAAATAAACAGAAAGCACTCTAAAATAAAATACGAAAAACAGAGCCATCTCTTAGAGTTTATAGAGTTATATAAGGTCCATAAACACAATCTGATTTTGGTACCTGGCGCTGCTTTTGCGGGCATTGATCATAGCTGCCTCGTGTGCCTGCTCTTGCATGCGAATCAACTTTGCATACAGGCCATTATCCCCTTTAGACATGAGATCATCATGTGTCCCAATTTCTGACAGGCTGCCCTGTTGTATAACCGCAACAGTGTCAGCCTTGCGGATGGTGGAGAGACGGTGAGCAATCACAAGGGTGGTGCGACCAATCATGAAGCGGTCAAGTGCCTCCTGAACCAGTTTCTCCGACTCTGAGTCAAGGGCACTCGTTGCCTCATCCAAAAGGAGGATTGCTGGGTTCTTTAACATGGCACGTGCAATAGCTATGCGCTGCTTCTGTCCGCCTGACAGTTGCAACCCCCTTTCTCCCACCTATGTTACACGGTCAAAGTTGTATTTATCAGGCTATTCTGAAGAATTGAAAGTTTAAATCTTCTACCAGTAATAGTATTGAGTCATGCTCGAAAATCTGAACGCTATTAGATAGCTTAACCCTTTTAACTGGCTGTGAGTTGTTAAAATAGTTTTAAAATCTACCAGTAAAAATCCATCAGCGGTTTCTAAGTTGAGTTTGTTTGGTAAATAACATTTATAAGTTTGAAACCGTTGTTTTTTTCAGTTGCCTTTGTTCTTTTATTTTAATTTCGGGAAAATGAACACCTTCTCCATAAGTCCAGTAATTTCGGATGCCTTTCATTAATAGTAACAGGCAGAAACTTAAGTAACAGAGCATGGACCACTGAGGGTCTTTTACTGATTAAGAAATGTAAAAGATCAGTAAAACTTCTACGATTCCAGTCAAGGGAGGTGACTTTGACAAACAAAAAATAGAAGCTAAAGACTTTGGAATTTAATAAGATACAAAAAGGGATAAGCATCATTAATATAAGTCAGGTCAGTTTGACTGAATTATGCAGTTTACAAGGTTAGGGTTGACAACACTTTAGTTATAACATATGTACAGAGATTTCTACCATAGGCCATGTGACATGCTCTATTAAAAAATATTCTCCTGCCTAGAAACTCAAAGATGCTATAATAAAAAGCCATAAACCTATTTTTCAAGGAATCATTAATCTAATAACAAAGGACAAGGGGATTCTCGGGATCATTTTGAAAATTGACATTCCCCACTAGTGAGCTTTCCGCTTTATATTATTATAAATACATGAGCAGATGGATACAAGTCGGAAACATTATTATATACTTTTAGTTAGAAGATGGATACAAGTGGGAAACAAACTAGGGATTTGAAACCTAACTCCATTTAAACATGGGCTGGTAGCTGAACTCAGCTCATGGATGTAGAAAACGACCCTTAAGAAACGAATCTTGTCATGTTACTCGTTGTTGGGACAAAGTGGCACTGCAAACAATTAGACAGCACCACAATTCTCTACAACCATTTGTGTGGTACTGGGTTGAGGTTTCCCCAATGAACATATCTTGTCTTCTAATCTGCTGTAATGGCCCGCAAAAGAGCTAAGCAGGTCCACTAACCTAGAGTAAGAGTTCATAGCACAAGAAAAAGAGAGAAGTAGCACCTAAAACACTCAATAAACAAAGAGAGACCAGAAAACATTTTTTAACTGCCAGAAAAACAGATAAGTAGGCATACTAAAACTATGCTTGTTGCAACTGTGCTAATCCATGTAGCAGGTTGCTGAAGCACATAACATCACTTCAAAATGGGATTCTTGTGAATGATTCATAACACAGATGACACCACTGAATGACTTGTGAGGGATCAAGTTCTTATATAACCTCATCTGTTGGTGGGGACACAATAAAGCGGACATTTTTGTCTCACAGAAACTAAAGAAAGAGACGCAAGAAAGGGACCAACAATGGAGGAGATAATGCCTTGTCAAATATTGAAACTAGCTAAAGATAAAGACAGTAAAAGACAGCAGTAAAAAGGAAACAGAGGTAAGGCATGAAAAGAAATGAATGATTGATTCTGACCTGGGTATCATATCCATCGGGAAGCTTAATTATAAAAGAATGTGCATTGGCAACTCTTGCTGCCTCTTCAATCTCTACTTGTGTGGCATCTTCTCTTCCTAGAAGGAGATTCTCTTTTATTGTTGTGGCAAATAGGGCTGGTTCCTGACTCACTAAACCAATCTGTTGCCTCAGCCACCTAAGCTTTAATCTCTTCAAGTCATTCCCATCTAGCAATATTTCACCTAAACAAACAAACAACAAATTTTGAAAATTTATTGAACTCAAAGAGTTGGTACATAATTATTCATTTTTCTTTGTCAATTCTAATCACGATAATTAATTACCAGCAGTTGGATCGTAAAACCGCTCGATAAGTGAAACTACAGTGCTCTTGCCAGACCCACTGCTTCCGACCAAGGCAAGCGTCTTTCCAGCAGCAACCGTCAGAGAAAGATCCTTCAATATAAGAACCTCTGGCCGAGACGGGTATGCAAAATTGACATGCTTCAACTCAAGGAGGCCGGTTACAGAACTCAGCTCAATCCCTGACTCACTATTTCGATCAATGCTTGGTTTATGATCTATTGTTTTGTATATCTTAGCAGCTGCAACCCTTGCCTTTGCAAAAGCTGCCATGCTCGGAGCTGATTGTCCCAAAGCCCTATATTACAAATTACGTAATTTAACACCTATACTTAACATTTTTCCTGAATAAGATATAAACTAAAGCAGATTGTAGAAATGTACTTACAATCCACCAATCATGACAGCAAACATGGTGGCAATTGCAAGACCACCATTGGTATGATGCCGGCGAACAAGAACGCCACCATACCACAATAACAAAGCATAACAGCAAAAGACTGTGAAGTAGGTCCCACCCAGCCCAAGCCCCTTAGCCAACCCGCTACGATACCCGATCCTCTGTGCCACGGTCAATGCTGCAGAGTATGCTTGGAGCACTCTTGACTCACCTACAAATGCCTGAACTATCCTAATTTGTCCCAATGCCTGTAAAAAGGGTTGAAAAACAAAAATGACAAACATTTAAACTGTAGTCCCAGTGAAGAAACAAACAAAAATAAAGTGTGCGCACTAAAATGGAGTAAAAAATGTTGTACCTGTTCAGCAATGTTGCTTGCTTTAGAAAGTGCATCTTGACTCGTAGAAGAGAACTTGGCAAGGGCTGCAGCACTAAGACCACCGATAACTGCGATTAACGGAACCACCGCAAGGGTAACAAGCGCCAATTGCCATGCGGCCGTGAACCCGACTATGAAGCCCGACACAAAAGTTGCCATGTAATGTATCAAGTTCCCCAACTACAATTAGTGGTACAAGTAAAAACATGAAACATACATGTAAGAAACAGAGGGTGATAAGTAGGACCACATTAAAGTGACCAACTCGCTACACACCTTCTCACTAATAGCATCCTGGACTATGACAGCATCGGCGTTGATGGCATAGATAACATCGGAGGTGCGCACATCGGTGTCGAAGTAGCAAACATCTTGGTTCAGTGCCGCCTCTAGATACCGAATCCTCATTTTCGTCGATTGCCTCTCGCCAGTCCACATCCAACATGATATCTCTGTTTTCCACAATAACCATAGAATTAATAGATAAGATATAATCAACCATTGAATCGAGAATGTCAAAATTGAGATCTCAATTCAAGTAAATGTCTCACCAGCCCATGATGAAGCCCAGATTGCAGCTCCGACGACAAGAAAATAAAAAGCATACTGAATCAAAGGTTCAAAACCAACACCAACTCAAATTAAGCACACAAAAGCGCAAGTAATGAAATTCAATACAAGAGAAACAGAGACAAGGTAAGAGAATGAGCTGAACTACCTTTACAACTTCGCGAACCATGGTATCGGGGTCATCGGCATTAGACCCGAAAGAATTAACGAGATCCGCAAAGAATCTGAGGAAAACAGGGAGAGAGCAACCATGAACAAGAGCTCCGACAGATCCGATAGCCATTAAAACATAATCCAAACTATCCGCAAAGCGAAAGAGCTGAAGCAACCCGACAGCCGGAGCCGGAGGCACGGGTTTCTCATCCTCTGCAGGAGGTTTGGAACTGGAGGTGGCCATTTCAGAGAGAGGAAGGTCAGTGGAAGGAGGAGAGGTGGTAGGAATGGAGGGAATGGTGACAGAGGAATCGATGTGGAAAGACTGGAGCTCGGGTCGGTTCCATTCTTCGTCAGTGGGTTTTGTAGAGGAAGAAGAGGTGTGGAGTGGATTTGGGTCGGATGACATGAAGAGGTATCGATTGGAGAGAAGAAAGTGTCTTTCTTTCCTTCACACTCAGTCTCTCTCTTTGTATCAGTTCCTAGTCTAATGGAGGTTGTCTGGCTAGAGTGACACTAGGCAAGGCTCTTTGTTTGTTTGGTTTAGTTGCTTCTTCCTTTTTTTTCTTTTCTTTTATTTCTCCGGTGTTAACGCTAGGTGCCTTTTAAACGACGCTTCCTTGGTGTAAATTAATATAAACTCAAGTGAGGTGACTCTATTTTGCATTTTTGCGCTATATAAATGAAAAATCCTGTGATTGTATTTGTTACGCGTACACAATATTTCCCCGTAAATATGTTCTGAGGTAAGTGAATGATTTATTATTGCTAAAATGAGTTTAAAACTTGATAAATAAATTAATAAGTTTACGTAACAATTATTTTTGCCTCATGTAAGATGTCTTGTTGTCCTTGGAGGGGTGTAAAGTAGGTTTTATGGTGAAATATGTACAGCAAATTGGCGCCAAAAAATTATGCTCGCATGTTAATCAATGTACGATGCAAATGTATATGTTTAGCACGTTAGTTTAGACACTATATATTTAGCAAATTTTGTAGTGGACTAATTTTTTTTTCATGGATTGTACAACGCATTGTTAGAATAAAATTATAAATGACTACAATTAAACTAAAAAATTAGTCGAGAATCACCTCTTAGTTTAGTGACAAAGAGAAATATATCTTGAGTTAAATGTCATAGGTTCGAAACCCGACTAGAAGGTCTTTCATAGACATTTAATTTAAAAATAAATTAGAAGGCCTGACTTCCAATTTATCTTAAAAAAAAACTGAAAAATTAGTCCACCGAATAATGTTCATATATTTCTATGTATAATTTCAATGGAAATCAACAAATTCCTTTAAGCGAAGCATATGCAATAATGCAACAGTTGCTCCTTCATTATATCACTGCAATAGGAACATGAAACTATAAATAAATACGATTGTTAAAAATTAAAATATACTTAATTCACCAAGAATGGAGCAAACCTCATTGGTCAGAAATAGAAAAATGGGAAGGAGGGAAAGACGTGCATAGTAAATGGGTTTAATAATTAAAATTAAAAAAAAAACACATTTAAAACGAAAAACGGTCTACCCGACAAGCGGACGTGTGAAAACTGAGATGAGGTGGGAAAAAAGCATTTTCCAGTTTTGACCAACTGGAAACCAAACCAAACTAAACTGGGCTAGAAAATGTACACTGTGTCTGTGACACTGTGCACAGTCGACTGCTACTGTTCTCTCTGAATTTTTAGCAGTGCGGTGCCTAATGCCTACTACTACTAGTTTGAACCGCGTCTGTTTGGTACGAGAGAATTCTGCGACTATGACTAAAGGCGGTACAAGCGCTTCCGGGTTCCGGCCGGTTCCCAAGCTAAGCCTGCTCTGCATGTGATTTGGCCACTCGGTGATACTGTTGTTCTATACCAAAAAAACTGACTGCGGGGCTGTTTGGATTTCCCAAGGAATTTGGGGAATTTCATCTTCCTACCATAAATTTATTATAAACAATCCAAACTCTTCACAAAATTACACACTTCCCAATAAATTTATTCTTAGGAATTGCAACTTCCCCAAATTCCCTAAATTCCTAAGCGATCCAAACGGCCCATGCATGCTTCTGGCATGCCTGAGCCTGATCAAAATTTTGCGTCCAGTAAATTTGTAAAAGAATTAAAATAAATAGGGACATTAAAAATTCTTTCCACTTTTGTAAATAATTTTATTTAATAAAATTTTGGTGTGGTGCTTGGCCACCCACCCAACCCTAAAGAAAAATAATCTTTCCACTAATTTGTCAAAATAAATATATTTTACAGTATTTCTTTACTCTCATTTTTTATTGCAGTAAATTTTAAATTTTTATGATGGAATGACAATAAATAAAAATAGACCAAATTTATGAATTCATAGTCTGCTTTAACATCTAATAAAAACGTACTTCGTTTTCTGTAAATCTGTTCTATTATCTCAAAATTTCAACCTGTTATCATCCCTCTAGACTATTGGATTAGATGCGGATTTTCATTTTTTTTAAGAAAGAGGAAGGTCTTTGTCATCTTTTTTTTTTTAAATTAAAGGTGCATGCGGGAGCTTAAATTCTTGATCTCTTGAAGACTAGTCTAGTGTTCTTACCACTGATCCACTAGGCCGCGTGCAGACTTGCATGTTAAGACGAGGACACCGTCCCTCTTATATTGTTTTATTTTAAAAGCTTTATGTGTATATTTTTCCTCACTAAATTAAATTGTTTTATTCATCATTGTATTTAAACTCTGAAAAAGTTTATATGTTATCTTCTTATCGAACTCTATTTTTAAATTTATAATTATAATCATATGAGGTATTCTATAAATTGTTATATTTTAATCTATAAATTAATTTCTAGCTCAGCTTACGATTGGATCTCAAATTCAGGCATAATCATGTCTATATCTACATTACCCTAATTATCGCAACTATACTTTTTCTATCAGTTTGGATTGTTTAGGAATAAGAGGAATAGTCTATTTTTAGACGAAAAGTATTGAGAAGTGTGTAACTTTGTGAAGAGTTTGGATTGTTTATAATAAATTTACGCCTAGGAAGAAATTATTCCTCGTATTCTCATACGATCCAAACGGCCCCTTTAAAACTAATATTTTAAAATGTCAAGTTAAAATACTACGAATTAGAGTTTTGCTACAGTGAGTCGCTCTCAAAACTCCTAGATCTAGTTCAAAATGACCGATCAAACCCGTCTAATAGGGTCTTTCTTTTGAAATCTCCATGCAGACCAAATTTTATATATATTTTTTAAATTTTTAAGTATATTATTCGGATTTTTTTAAATTGTTGTTTTTGAACAGTTCAAAATTTCGTCTGCATGGAGATTTTAATTGGGAGATCATATTAGACGGTTTGGATCGGTCATTTTGAACCAGATCTATGAGTTTTGAACGTGACTCATAGACCTTCTAGTGAGTCGCGAGTCGTGACTCACCATAGCAAAACTCCTACTAATTAAAATATATTTTCCTGCATATTTCAAATTTATCTTACAAGGTGTAATAAGATATATATTAGTAATTTTAAATCAAATAACATTACATTGCAAAAATAAATTTAACCAATAAATTATTTGTTAAATTAAAATATGACATACGACAGTCGACAGCAAGCACCAAGGATTAGACTCGAAATAAAATTTACATTCCAAATTCTTTGTTTTCATTAACAACAAAATGAAAAAAAGACCAAAAAAAAAACATTAATCCCTATGAAAACACATCTATTACTCCGGGAAAACTTGTACTCTTTTATTATTTTTTTAGAAATTCTACCATAAAAATTCATTTTTGAGTCAAGTTTTAATCTCAACTGTACACTTTCAAAAAAAATATGAATTCATTAACACTCATGAACGATTACGATTAAAACCCGATTCAAAATGTGTTCTCACACTAGAATTTTTCCATTTTTTTTTTCCTCGCTTCCTTGCCGAAGAATATTCTTTTTTTCCCCTAACAAAGTCCTTCAAATGCAAATAGAAAGACTTTATCTCAGTTAATGTAAAAGGACTTTGTATTGGTCAACACATCTTGGTCACAGTTTTGTTTTCTTTTTCTTCTGTCCCGTAATTAATGCGGCCACTTAGCCATTTTAATAATCTAGACACTCCCTATTGTCTGAGCCTTGCAAGAGAAGGGTAACTTCTTTTTGTTTGGTCAACAGCTTTGCTCTCAGCCTTTTACTTTCCTTTTTCGAATTTCTCCTATGGCTCTCTTCGTATAACAAAATTGTATAGGAGATTACTCTTTCAAATAGAAGTAGAAAAGTGAATGACCCACTACACATAGCACTTCACAGGTATGTAAAAAGGAAACCTTGATTTCTGTTCACGCCGACCCGATCGAAAGTCTTACTTGGCCCGCAAGGCCGCAAGTTGTCTGAACAGTCCGATAATTACCTCCAGTAAATTAAACTGGAGACAGCAAAATAGCCTGATTGGATGAGAGATGTTTCGCTAATACTGGAGAATGGAAGTGCGATATCTGACTGCATGTCGTGCCTGGTACTCGTCCTTCTGACAGGCTGGACAGTTAAGTCTGATCCACACCGGAATCAATTGTTTCGGCGGAAGAGGAAGATTGAAAAATATTTATGAAGAACTAGTTATCTCACTTTATATTTCTTAAGTTTATTTAAAATTGTTTGGTCAAAAAATGGAGTACTACAGTAATTTCATATTTACAAAATACATGTCGATATGTAATCTATTTAAACTATATAAAAAAAAAAGAAAATTGTATTTTTTTTTGTTTTGATAAATATTTGACTAGTTGCCATGGTTGCTGGAATTTCGTTATTAATTAGTACTGACATATTCTTATAATTAAAGTTTAAAAAATGCGATCTATTTTGCAATCTTTACTATATAGATTCAATGGGTCCAGACTCGCACCTGCTAATACAATAAATGAGCTGGTAATTGGTATGAAAGACCTGGTAAATTTACAACTAATCAATATTTTGAAATATTCTTGGCCCCGCATTATAGGAAATAGAAGTTGTATTGAATTGCTGTGTAAATAATCACAAGTATGCATGTGGTTTAGTGGCTTAGTGGTAAGAGTATTAGACTGGTCTCAAAGAAGTTAAGGATTCAAATTTCAAATTTCGCATGCATCTTTAATTTCAAAAAAATTAGAAGACACTTATGGCAAAGACCTTTCTCTTTCTTCAAAAAAAAAAGTATGAAGATCTATTTCTAGAGCAATTCTAAAAACAATAATAACTATTTTCCATCTCATCATCTCCAACATACTCTCTATAATCTCTATTGTTATCAATCTAGAGTCCACTAGCCGAAAGCATCACTAGCTTACGCTCTGACCCGAGTAGCAGGCGGAGCCAAGTGAGCCTAATAGAATGCAATTGACCACATTTATTATTTATTAGACCTAAAAATATAAAATTTTGTTTGTTATTAAGTAAATTATTAAAAAAAAAAAGTTCATTTTTGAACCCCATGAATATGTTAGAATTACTTTATTATGACCCCACGTAGTTAGATTTTTTGCTTCGATTATGATTATTAAATTAATTTAATTTTGAATATTAATTTTGAACCCGTATTAAAATTTTCTAGCTCTGTCACTGCATACAACATCGAAATCTCCTATCAAACATATCTCTAACACCACAAACCGATTAAAAGTTATAAAAAAGCCATGATGTGCATCAATTTTATTTGATATAACATGTAAAAATTATGCTTTTGTTAGTCTCAAGCTACTTATACAAACTATTGTACGAAGCGTTGCAAATTCATTATTTTAGTATATTATAAAGTAAATTTTATAATTTTATGATTTGGTATATGGCTAGAATTGATCTAACACGTTTATTGAAACACGTATTGTGTGTAATTACGTTCATGCAGTAAATATATTAATCGAACTCTCTAAGGGGACGTTTGGATCGCTTAGGAATAAGAGGAATAATCTCTTTCTAGGTGGAAAACATTAGGAAGTATGTAATTTTGTAAAGAGTTTAGAAATGGTTAGGAATAAATTTTCGTCAGAAATTTACTATTCTTGTTTATTCCTTACCCATCCAAACAGCCCCTAAATGAAAGTCGTATTTTCTGATGATAAATTAGGGATCGATTTAATCCGTCCAGTTTACTTTTAAATTAAATATTCATAAAGGACGCCTCGAATTTGCAATATTTCGGTCAAAATGCATTGTTTTTTTTTATCACTAGATCAAAAGTTGGTTATCCGACTTTATATATTATTACTACTTTTATTTAAATTGATGATGAATAATTTCAGTTCAGATTATTTTCTATTTTGAAACTTTTTTTTAATGTGCTGGATAAATGAAATAATTATTCAAAATAACCCATATATCTTTAGCATTCTCATTGAAAGCTACGAACTACATTTAATGTTCATCACTACAAATCTTTCAATACTTGTATACAATGATGATGTTCCGAATAGCATCTGTCGACCAATCACGAAATTGACGATAGAAACTTGGAATTATTCGGGTTATCGTTATTCGTTAGGCGTTAGCTCCTCGGTCACAGCCATTGTCCCTTTCCTGTTTATAAAGGAGAAAATTAATGTCGAGGCGTCTAGCAGACTAGCACGTGATACGGAGGCCAGTAATCCATTATCTTCCTCAGAAGTTCTGACTTGTTGATCTGTTTTCGCCAACTGCAATTAGTGGGGGTTAGTTAGCTAACCGGAATTCAGTACACCTGGATCTTATGTGACTCCATCACAAAATAATTTTTTAATTTTTTTCTCGACTATTGTTCCTGCTGGAGCTTTATGACAACAACGCATGCATGGGGTCAAGTTGATTTTATAACAACAGTAGTTCAAAATTTAAAATAAAATCAAAATTAAAATATTCGTAATATCTTCCTTGTTTATACTGAAAATTATTAACGGTATCAATAACTCATACAGTATTATTATTATTTTTATTAGTATTATTATTCATCTTTGTTTATATATCATTAGCCTGTTACTGCAAATATTACGTGGTCCATTTCTTGAGAAACAGAATGAAATTAAAGTATTAGAGGGTTCTTTCCGGAAATTTTCAGTTATTAGCTCATGTAGCCATTTAGGAATAGATGCGACTCGATTAATAACACTGCACTAAAAACATGTATACTTGCCTCGAACTTTATATAAATTATTTTGATAATAACAATTCTCACAAATTACGTAGGACTTCAATTTTGCATGTTACTGGACCATATGTATAATATTAATATTTTGTAGGGTTTCGTAGTAAGAGATTTCTATAATGAACGCCATAAGTGTGTACTCCGCAAACTCACAGCCATGTGAGGCTCACTCATTTGCAGATGACTTTTTTTTGTCTTTCTCGTGCGTCTGTGCAGACTATGCATTTTCTTTTCAGTTCTTTTTAAAAATTGTTTTGCCATCACTTATGCTTTGGCCTTTCTGTGAGGAAGAAGAACCGTGCCATTACATGTATGATTAGCATTTTAGGTTATATTGTTTATAATTGTTTGGTCGCTTGAAGGAAAAGGAAGGAAAAGATGAATTTTGTTTCTAATTTAAAAAATTTGCAGAGGTTGCCAAGAAGGAAAAGAGGAAGTCCATTTGTTACATTTTGATTTGGAATTATTTTTGCAAAAAAAAACATAGATACATTTTCCTCATTGTTTTAATTATTTCTGAAATTAGAATACGGAAGCAAGATAAATGCAACTGATTCACATTATTTTCTTACATTAAAATCCGGATGATTTTTTTTTTTTGAAAAATTAGATTAGACCGGAAGCAATTAATCTAAGGACTCAATTCACAAATCGATTTGTATTTTATCTCTCTTACTATATATATGATTGTATGTATGTACGTACGTGCAAATATTTTTTTTGTAGAAAGATAACTTTTTTGAAATTAAAGGTGCATGCAAATATTAAATTCCTCAATATAATGATAACGTATATCAAGTTTTCTCGTTTATAACGTGCAAGCTTGATACACTTGTCACACATTATCAGATTTTTTTTTTATCTTAGAAAAATGCTACGACCATTTTCTCTCCGAAATTTTAGAAAAAAAGGGAAAAGAAAAAAAACGTTAAATTCGCGTAAAAAAAAAGAGATTAAATTACGTAGGTGTCACTTACCAAGAGTTTCTTTGATTAAAATTAAATTCGTCATTCTGATTCCTAATTTTTGGTGGCTTAGGTATACATATCCCGACATTGTCGTCCTTAATTGAGCAAACTGATAAGATCTTACATCATGAAAACAAACCTGTTTATAAACAATCACCGGCCTTTTGCTTTGATTTTCTGGATGTACATATCAGTTCGCACCTAAATTACAAAACGGTACTTCACACTTTCACAGAATCTACAAAATCGTTTGAGAAGTTTCCCAAAACAAAGCGGCAAAAAAAAAAAAAAAATTGATGAAGGAAGTTTGAGGAAAAGGAGTATTGGAAGAAAATTTTTTACAAGCAAGGCAACAATTTTTCCACGCCATTTCCTTAACACATTCATCTCAAAAAAGCCAACCAGACTCATAAAATTGGAGGCGAAAGCCTTAATTTTCCCTATTTTTTTCTCAGTAGTGAGATTAAATTTTTTTTTATTTGCAACAGAAAACAACGATGCAATTCAAATATTAGTCAGTTAACATCACGTAATTTTCGGTGTTCAACTATTATACCTAATTCAATGTACATCAATTCTAAGCTACAAAAATATAACTATGATAAAATTATATTTTAGTAATTATACTTCGTGCTTTTAAATATAAAAACTGTTGGATTTCCCAAAAACAAAATTATTATTAAGTCTAGTGAAAGTAATAATATGCCAAAAGGAAAAAAGCCTAGCCCACAACAGTACGTGATTATATATATCCTGTCGGGTATATTTTCCGGCCCAAGATAATAACATATTTGAAGGGTATCACAAGTAATCAAGATCCATCTTACATTGGTTTGGGTCCTCAAATCTAGAGTTGGAAGTTTTTTTCTTTTGATGAAAGTACATTATTAACAGACACATGACCGAGCTCCGAGCAATAAGATAAGAATTAGTTAAACACTTCCATTTCCCCAATCAAAAATCAAGCAAAAATTTCTTTTATGTTCCTTGAACATGTTAACTAGAAGTTCTAAAAACAAAAGTATGAACTTTTTTCATAAGTCATAAGTCATAACCGCCTTGCAAGTACATTTTTATTTTTAAATTTTTTACTCCTTCGTAGTTCGAACCAAAAAAAAAAAGAAAATTAATATTGAGATCTAAACTCATCAAAATGAGACTCTCACTCTATTAATTAACTTATACGGACGATATGAACGATAAAATCAATAATAATAACAATGTACTATAAAACATAAGTTACCATTTAAAAATATTTTGGCTAAGAAGTTTAACAAATAATATATTTGTTCACAATGATCATTGATCTTTCCCATACCGACCAATGTTCCAGTTTTCGGTTTAATTCGGTATACTGTTTGGAATGATGCGGTATTCAAAACAATGTGTAAACTAATTTTAAACATTCAATGAGTGTTCTAATTCTATAAAATTTCGGACTCCGGTGTCACACAATATCACAATCTCCTTTATCCATTTTTATTTTAAATTTAGAGCTCATATATATGCAGAATATAAATTGTTAATATTGTCCATTTTCAAGAGAAATACGTCCGCGTAATTTGGAGTTTCTTTTATAATGGATCAAGATTTTATAAAACAAACACATTAAAAACAATCATCATAGTTAATTTCATTTATTCATTTTTTGGGCACTAGATCTATCATAAAATAAACATAAAAATTTTAAATTTTGCATGAACGTCTATCTCGTGAAAATGTTCAAAACTAAAATAATTGTAGCACAGAAACTTAAAATAGTGGAAACTTAATCTCAGTTAAATTCCCGTAACATTATATAACTAATCAGAAAATATTGCAGGTTTAATACGAAACAATGTTCAAATCAATTGCGTCGGTGGCACCCCATCTATCGTAGTGTATATATATTGAAATATTTTTACATCGGTAAGTAGTACTTTTACGACAATTTCCTGGTTTCTCTCCGGCATACAGAACTGTCTTGCTTTTCGTCTGATTTTGCGTTGGGATATTAAAGCTGCTCCATCTTTTTGGCATTTGTTTCCCTCTGTTTGCACTTTCAATTCTTCAATTCAATTTTCATCAAAGGCTCCGTTTGCATGCAAGAAGAAGAAAAAAAAAAGAAAGAAGGGAAGAAAAAAATTATAAATAATCCAAACTCTTCACAAAGTTACACATTTCCCATTACTTCTTTCTACTTCTTCTCTTCTTCCCTTCTTCCCACACCTATCCAAACGGAGCCAAAATTCATGCATTAAACCAAGTAGCAAGTGCCCCTTATTTTAAACATAAATAAGAAGTGGGTAAGATAAAACTCTCAATGATGAGTAATTATTAATTAGTTCGTTGGTTAAAAATAATAAATTTTAATAATTAATAATTAGAATAAAAGTGAGTAAGATTCTCAATGATGAGTAATTATTAGTTTATTGGTGGAGCTAGGTCTTCATGTTCTCATGTGAATTGGTGAATAGACCGCTAGCTAATTGCACATCTTTAGAGGCCCTCGACCCTCCTCACAATGCAATTTGTCCCTGTCACATGATTTAATTTTCTTCTTCCCCCTTTTGTTATATATATATATATATATATATTTTGCGTCCAATCAACAGAAAGTGCACAGACTTTTTAATTTCTTGTTGATGTGATTAAAATAAGTATAGTATGCATTGCGCAAGAGATGACATTACGGGTGTCAATCAAACTTATTTCTTAATTATTCAATTCACGTAGCACATTCAAACGAATATTGATAATGATTTTTCTTTTAAGTATCAAGGCTGAGATACATTCTCCTTTTAATTATTTATTTAATTACTTTTTTTTCATAATAATAGCGAGTTCTATTGTGTTTGGATAGGCCAGAAATAGGGAATAAGAATAAGGAATTTCGATTTGCGTGCTTATTCTTATTCTTGCGCAAAACAAACGGTATAAGAATAAGGAATTTGGACCCTTATTCCTATACTAACAAAACCATGGTATAAAAATAAGAAATAAGGATAAGCACGCAAACCGAAATTCTTTATTCCTATTTCTTATTCACGGCTTATTCCGTTGCATCTAAACACACCCGTAGTGTTGCCATTTATAATAAGACCGATAAGTGTGTTATTTATGCATATATTATAGGGTGCGTTTGGATCGTTGGAAGAAAGAAGAAGAAGAAGAAGAAAGAAGAATAAAAAAAATTATAAACAATCCAAACTCTTCACAAAGTTACACACTTCCAAATACTTCTTCTCACTTCTTCCCTTCTTCCCTTCTTCCCACACCTATCCAAACGGAACCATAGTTACATGCTGTATATTTATCTTGACTAAGTTATACGAATTATAATTTTTTCTAGCATAATCCGTTAATCTAAAATGGCAAAGACTTAGTTTTAGTTCAAAAAACATCATCATTACTAAAAAATATATATATATGGAGTAATTTTAGGCAGCACGTTGGAGTGACCAGAAAGTAACGGACAGATCCTTATGCCCTTTTTCTCTCTAAATCAATAACAGATTTTATTATCAATATAAAAGAGATAATAAAATTTTATTAGTTGGCGGCCTTTTAATCGTTGAGATTACAAAATATCCACCGTATATATAATATGACTAGTACTAATGACTAATTGACAACTAATCTGCCTTGTCGACCATCATTTACAACACTGATCTCATCCATTCCTTCCTTCGATTGTTCAGCAAAGAAATAAGAAGGAAAAAGGGGGGAAAACAGAGGGAAAAAGACACAGAAAAATACTAGAAAAAATTAGTAGAGGTGCATAACGTGGACAACAGTCACGAAATTGAGTTTTTCATTAACCATTTTGTTTTAAACGACGATCAAAACGATTGAAGCGATCAATTAACTGTCAATTAATTTTTATGCATGTTTTCCTATTTCAAAACGATAAAAATGTGTAGCTGTGTTCGATTCGCTGCTATGATAATTAATTTTTATACATGTTTTTTCTATTTCGCATGCATAAGTGACTGATTTGATACTAGAATATTTTCGATTCATCAAAATTTGTTCATAAATACTTCAAAAAAACTAAAAAATTACCAAAATAAACGAAACGAAGGAGGCCAATTTCGTTAATCGTTTCGTTTAACAAACGAAACAAAAATAGTTTTATTAACTGTTCAGAAAGAAGGAAAATAATTAACGGATAAACGGAGTTGCGTTTTCATCTCTAAGGATCAGTATTAAAAGGTCACAGATAGGTTCCAAGACCTATTAGGGACCAAACACTGGGATTGTACTTTGTGAAACTCGCCAACGCACGCTTTTGATGGATTATTGTGCAAATGCTTATTGCACTATTCATGCATGATAGAAATAGAGTAAGTGAGAAAAGATAATTCTCTTTTTGTATGGAAATAGACACTATAACCACTCTCAAGTTGTATTGACCTTGGTTCAACGTCCTCATAAGCACATCTTTGACATGTATAATTATGTAACTTTCATGTGAGGTGGTCAGGTGGGCTCAAAATGTTACTATCTGTTGAGATTTGGCGGTTTTTTTTTTTTTTTAAAAAATCAACCTATGTTATGAAAGTCTAGCTAGCTTTCAAAAACTAGATTTGAACTTTGCTAAACTTAAGTTCGTTGAGAATGTTCATATGCTTAATTAAAAAAAAAAAGGTCAAATCGGGTTCAATAAATAAATTCTAACAATTAATCTTGATTTATATTATGAAAGCTCGACTTAATATTTCAAACAATAAATAAATTCAAATCCTTTTCATAGTATAAGACAACTGTTTCTATGAATTTTTTTTAATCATAAATCTGTAAATAAATTGTTCTATGATAGAGAGAGCATTGATATACAAAATCATAATTTGAGAAAACTATTACACAAAATCCAAAAGTGAAACATTCCTACCCTCCCTCAGTCTTTAAGCTTCTATTAATTTTACACGCTTTCCAGAATAATTGTGCTTGCATGATGTTTCAAAGGCAATTGCTTCAAGCAATTCTCTAAAGTGTCATCCTATACCATTCTTCTCCCTTCCCTCCCTCTCCTTTTTTCTCTCCTCTTCAGATCCGATCTAGATCTAGCACGCCCTCCCTCCTCAACCTCCTTCTAGCTAGCGCTAGTTCCGCCCCAGCCTCCTTACGTCACCTTCTCCTCTTTCTTCGCCACTCCAGTCGCCCTTCTCCTCTCTTCTCCTCCCTCTTCTCGGCCACCTTTTCATCCCCTTCTCCGCCGCAGTCGTCCTTCTCCGCTTATCTCCTCCCCCTTCTCGACTACCTTCTCCTCCACCTTATTCTCCCCCTTCTCCGCCCCAATTTTCTCTGCCATCTTCCATCCACCTTCCGCCTCTGCAAGAAATCTGACCCGGAGTTGTTATAATAAGTGATCAACTAATAAGCGGGAATGATCAGTTTGTCGCAACAAATGATCATTTTATAAGTGCATATATTAGATACGATAAGAGATCATCTTATAAATAAATGATCGGATTGTAATAATAAGGGATCATATTATAAAGTTTTATCATACATAATAAATGATCATCTTATAAGCATAAAAGATCAATTAGATGGAGCAAATGATTACCTTATTAGTGCATCTATAAGATGTAATAAGGGATCAATTTATAAGCATAATTGATCAGTTTGTCGTAATAAAGAATCATCTTAATATATCCATATAAGGATCAGATTGTCGAATATTAGAGCGGTGCTGATAAGTACAATCAAAGTTTCAAGCAATCATTAACAATATATGGAAAAATCGAAAGTATAAAAACGGAAAGAAAATAGAACCCTCCCAACGCCTCACCCCTCTCACCCTCACCCCCTCCCAGCGATGCACCCCCTCACCTTCACCCCCTTCCAATGCGTCTCACCTCCTTCACCTATCCTTTCCAGCGCGCCTCACTCCCTCACGTTTTTTTCCCCTCCCAGTGCTCCTTTCCTTCCCTCTTGTCTGCTTTCTCTCTCTCCTCTACAAAAATTTCCATTTTGCTCCTCTTCTTTCTTGTTCTGTCGTTTTTCTGTTGTTGCCTTCACTTTTTTCGCACGTTTTTTTAATATACTCCCTTATTAGATATAAATACTTCCTTAGAACAAAATAGTTACTCCCTAATGATAATTAAAATACTCCCTTGCACTTGTTAATTACTTTTTTTTACTGTTTACTTACTCAAATAAATAATTTTAGTTTTTAAATTATTAGATACTCCCTTATATTCATTATTTACTCTCTTATAGTTATTTAGTTACTCTCAAATAATAACAAAATCATATTTGAATGTTATTTATCAGAACTGAATGTTATTTACTTCTTTATATGTATTAGATACTTTTTTATATTCGTTATTTACTCTCTTATAGTTATTTAGTTACTCCCAAAATAATAACAGAATCATATCTGAATGTTATTTATCAGAACTGAATATTATTTACTCCTTTATATATATTATATATTCTCTTGTACTCTTTATTTACTCCCTTATAGTTATTTAGTTACTCCCAAATAATAGAAGAATCAGATTTGAATGTTATTTATCATATCTGAATGTTGTTTACTCCTTTATATGTATTAGATACTCTCTTATACTCATTATTTACTCTCTTATAGATATTTAATTACTCTTAAACAATAGCAGAATCAGATTTGAATGTTATTTATCAGAACTGAATGTTATTTACTCCTTTATGTGTATTAGATACTCTCTTGTAATCGTTATTTACTTCCTTATAGTTATTTAGTTACTCTCAAACAATAGCAGAATCAGATTTGAATGTTATTTATCAAAACTGAATGTTATTTATTCCTTTATATGTATTAGATACTCTCATATAATAGTTATTTACTCTCTTATAATTATTTAGTTACTCCCAAATAATAGTAGAATCAGATCTGAATGTTGTTTACTCCCTTATACACATTATTTACTCCCAAACCATAGCAGAACTAGATCTTAACCTCTTTTCTGTTCTCATCCTTCTCAATCTCTACTTATATATATATTAGATTATTAATTTGATTATATATTTAGTTTACACACTTATACTCAAATATTTACTCCCTTATAGTAATTTAGTTACTCCCAATACATAGCATAATCGGATCTAAACAATCTTTTTCTCTTCTATCTTTTCGATCTCTACTTCTTTCTTCCTATATCAAAGGGAAGATGGATTGATGATGAGATAGTTCAGAAAAATAAAGGACTATACATGGTTGGGAAGAAGGTAAAGTCAAGGATGAGAGAAAAAGGACGAAGGGATGGGAGGAGAGAGGAGCGAAGGGAGATGCGTGACAGCGCAAAGGAGAAAGAGCGCGGACAAATGAGCGCCAATAGAAAAGTAGGGTGAGAGAAGAGAGAGTGGATAGGGTGAGGAGAGTGAATAGGGTGAGGGGAAAGATAGCGTGAATAGAGGGAGGAGGGAAAAATAGGGGAGCAAAAGAGGGGAGCGCGAATAGAAGGAGGAGGGGAAAAGAGGGGAGCGGACATTTTGATTGCGTGATTTGCGCGTAATCTTGATTACGGCAAGTAATTTCCATATTAGAGGGAAGGTTACGGAAGTTAGAGGGGAGATAAGACGCGAGCACCAAAAATGGAAAGGGTGTTCCAGCGCTCTTTCCATTTTTGGTTGAGCGTACATGATGGTAAAAATGGAATTGCACCTATAACACCGGGATATCTATACGGTCAATATGAAATATAACCAATACTTTAATTGGGATTTTTGGAACGTATTATTTGATTTCTAAATTCTTTTATTATCTCTTTGAGAAGTATTATTAAAACCTTATAACAGTTGTATTATAACTTAATTCCATCCTACACACGCCAGGTTTGATTTCTTACTTTTTCTCATTATTCATTCCCTAAATTTAATAGCTTAAAAAATTAGTTATTCCACTAAGATTAAATATTCAATCAACCGTCTTTACAAAAAAATATTGTGCTCCTAAACTAATTAAAATTTTTTGTGCAACATTGACTTACTTTTTAAGATAAAAATCGAGTTGAAAATTTCAGCTTAAACATTTAGTAATCCAGATTTAAAATATAGCTTCAACCGAATTTCAAATTTAGTAATCCAGATTTAAAACATATTGTATTTTATTTTTATTAGAATAAAATAAATTTCAAGAACCCATTTCTATTCTCTGCGAATCTATCATTCATTTCAATCACCCTGACCTGTATTTTTCCTTAATTAATTCCTCAAAACAATTAGCAATTACTGCTGTAAAAAGTTTTTTTTTCTTTCTAATTTACGGTACTTACATCCAATAAATTGAACGGTCTTTTGCTAACTTGCAAGAAGCTTTCTCATGGGCCCTGATGGTTACACATAACCAACCAAAGTGGCCTTGCCTTAACTGGTTCATGCCATCCCATCATATAGGGCTTCTTTGTGCACATCAATTAATTTTTCTTGTAGGTTAGTGTGCTCCACTGTCAGGGGACCAATGCACCTCTCTGTACTACACAATTACTCTTTGTTTCTTTTTCGTTAGGCAGCAGAATAAATTGAGATCAGCTGCCGCGCGACACAGCGTGTCGCGCGGTATGCTGGCCGTTTGATTAAAATCCAATGGACAAGGGAGCCCCGTGCATGTAACCTAGATTGGTAGGCCCGTAAAAAGTGAACCGTCCGATCAAGATCAGACGGTTCGTAGTGCGCGACACGCGGTGTAGCGCAACAGCGAATCCGGATTGCAGCAGAATCCTAATTCTTTTCCTAAGTGTTATGATTATCCCAATTAAATGTTCAGTTTTACTCAACATAGAGAGTAGAGATAACAAATAATAAACTTGTTATTTTTATCATGCTGGTCTAAGTCAATACAATAATCCGGTAATTTTCATTGACTTGCTCATATAAAAGAACTCTCAGAATAAAATTTCACAAAATATTTTTCTCTTCAAAAGAAAAAAAAAGCCATAGTTGATTGAGATATTCATTGTTACAATAATAATGACACTGAAACTATAGCACTCAAAATGAATTAAATAGCATGTTGCTATTATGTTATGATCATTACTATTTACAGTTCATTAAAATTTTAAACACATTAATAGGTCTTTTGTGACTTGTGAGGTCAAAAAAGGAGAAGCATGCATGGCCTTGAATGGAGCAGAGTAGGGAGTTCCATTCCACTCTGGCATCTGACAAAATCAGAGCGCAGTGGAGACTGGAGAGAGCAGGCTCTGTCCATAACCCGGCCCACTTTCTTTCCTTCTCTTCTTTTGCAGCCTTATTTTCAAGATAATAAATGCTTGGTCTCTCCAGTTGTGACCATTTCCAAGCATGCATTAGAGATGTGTACCATTTGGTCTGGCCATTAAAACAACAGTTGAGCGCCCCCCCCCCCCCCCCCCCCCCCACCCCACACACACACACTTTGTTTTTTTTGTATGAACACTGTAAACAGCAAAAATATGAATTGAAGTATTGAACCACCTGCTAGACGCAACCCTTCAAACTCATGAATTGAGGGTTTTTAATCATATGAGGTGTTTTACTAAAAGAAGTCCATCATGAATTGACCAAAAAAATTAGAATTTGATAATGGCAGGTTTTATTCTATAAATATTTATAAAATATTAGTTACAATTAGTATTTATATCAACAGTTGATATTGTATTTATACTCCATGAAGTATATTTTGAGCTCCACCAATGATATAAATAGTAGATTTGTATTGCAAATTCGTTTATACTGCAACATAATCAATGGGCTATCTGTTTTTTCTAGATTTACATTAACAATCAATTCGACTAAATTTGTACAGGTTAGCTTTATCTTTTTATTTTTACTGAACTCATCTCCGGCATAAACCAGATTTTTATTTTTATTTTTTATTTTTGGATCTGCTCTGGACTTATCATCCTACGAAACTGTTAGTTGGTGTGATCTTTGGTTTAAATGTTTATTATCTCCAAACTTTCTTCAACATATCATGTTATTGGCAAATAAATGGCCTTAACTAATATTGTGTTGTCATTATTAGGCTGACTATGCAACCTGGGTGTCGTGTGTCAGAACTCAAAACAATGTTGGCATTAATGATCGGCAATTTTCCCGACTACAATTTTTTTTTTGGAATGATATTAGGTTTCAAATGGAGACCCAGATCTGGTTCAATTGTTGTAAGCCCAAGACTACATCCATGAAAATGAGAAAACTACCTCCAGCCCACTTAGAATAGCTCAGTTCGAAGATAAGACACATTTTCCTATCAATAAGTCATTTCATTCCCAGTTCTTGTATACTGGTGTCTGATCAGTGATCAGTAACATCGTCGATGATTCATGCCGATTCTCCCAATGTTCTTCACATGCCAATCTCCACCAACTCATCCACTATCCACCTGCTTGTCATTGTTCTTATATTTGATCAGAAATAACTGAATGTACTCACATTGAAATGATGTTTTACTTGTACCAAATGACACTCGTGCTCTAGTACCCTCAAAACAGAATGAATTCTTTGAAATTTCAACAAGAGAACTTATAATGGATTTAAAATAACGTGTTGCTACAAAATTTTTATTCTTTTGATACATCATTGGTCAAGGATCAAGATATAGGGATGTGACTAGATAACTCCAGATTATGTATATCAAATTCTGATAAATGACCCATACATATAATTGGTACGTAAGTTGTATCTACCAGTAATGACCCAGTCGAATCAGTGTACAATTGGTTTTATTTATTCTAGTCCTAAATACATGAAAAATTAGAAATTAGAACACAAACCAAAATTAGGAATGCCTCTTGCAAACTACTGTTTAATTTTTAATTTGTTTAATGAACATGTTGAAAACCATCTATCTGTTGCAATGTTTTGATAGTAAGGTTCCAATGCTACAAAATCGTGGTGCATCACAATGCCGCAATAACTTTTTGTATTTTGTTTTCTTTTCAGATGTTTCTATGATATATTTCATAAGAGCAGAGGAGGTACCAACTAGATCTAGATGTTAGGTTTGCTTTAAAGCCAAAAGGGAATAACAATTCAAATCCGATCAAATAGCAAACTAGGACTTTTGATTTCTACAGAACCAACATTCTGGTGGTCGGCCAGAAGATAACAGGAAATAGAATTAAAATTTGTTCTAGTAGAACTGATACATATATACAAGTACTTATCAACAAGGGTAACACAATAGCAACCATCCTAGTGAGTGCAAATTTATTAAGTCTGTTAATTAATGAAAATTCTAAATTCTAAATTCAAGTGTAAAATACCAGAGAGACGACACCAAAATTCAAAAAAATCCAATTAACCCCAAAATTACACTCAACAAAAGAAAATGAACAAAAATGGATGTAGTAAACTTATAAGATCCCTCTAAAATCTCGGACATAAGATATTGATGAAACCTATGTTTTCTTTCTTTATACACTGTTTGCTGTGTAGCAATATATTGAAAGAAGGAAAATTGATGGCAAAATTGCCATATTAACATAATCACCAGAAGCATGTGGCCTAGTAGCTCAGTGGTAAGAGAACTAGGCTGGCTTACAAGAGGTCAAGGGTTCAAGTTCCGCATGCATCTTTAATTTCAGAAAAAAGTTGGATGACAAAGACCTCCCTCTTTCTTAAAAAAAAAAACATAATCACCAGAAAAGCTGCAGTTGCTTTTTTCCTGAGGAAGAGAGAGGTTTAGAGAGAGAAGAGAAAAAAATGAATTTAAATAGCCAGCCGCGGAGGCTTGGAAAAAAGACAGGAAACTTGGTACGTAGTTTACATACAGCTGAGAATGGCGGGGTGCTGCTAAAGATTTAAGTCGGATTATGAAGGTTGTACTGTCCGATTCGACTTAATTCTGTACTAACCGTCTAATTAAATGATAAAGTTGGATATTAGATGTACGAAAATCTGCACTTGAGGATTGTAAGTTCGCTATCTAGTCTGTCTGAAAAAAAAAAAAACAGAATTGTGACTTCCATCCTTTAGTTTTTATCAATTTTTTTATTTTAAAATATCAGTTCAAAATTATATATCCTTTCCAATAGACACATTTTCAAATAAGAACGTACCAGTATGTGTTATTACATACGATCATCTGAATAATTTTGGGCTTTCAACAAAAATAAAAATTTTGTTCCTACATAATTTGAACGTTTCAAATATAATTAAGTTAATTAGGTCTAATTCAAGCCAGATTTATTCAAAAAGAAGAAGGCCCAATTTCTAAAGGTGTTTCGGCCTTAGTTTAGGTTCTTCGGACATCTCCCTTATTAGTTGTGGCCCAAAATTTAAAACAACCAAGTTCGTTTCCTTTCTCTTATCTTCTTTGGACATCTCCCTTAATTACTACTAGTACCTTTACTTGCTGCTTATCAAACGTCTTAAATTTAGGTCGCTTCAATAATTTTATCGTCAACTCAGTTGTGTTAAATAAATGAACCCCGAGTCCTTAATTTTTTGTTTACAGTTAAGTATTACATAGTTGTGTTAAAGGGTTTGAGGTCTTATTAGTTATTTGCATGGTATATTCGAACGTGAAAAAATTTAGGGGCGTCTGGATCACTTAGGAATAGGAGGAATTTTCTATTTCTAGGCATAAAGTATTATGAAGTGTGTAATTTTGTGAAGAGTTTGAATTGTTTATAATAAATTTATGCTTAGGAATAGAAAATTTCTCAAATTCCCACTTGATCCAAACGACCCCTAGATATTTTTCAATACATAGTGCATATATTTATAGTTGAATCTTAAGGCTCCGTTTGGATAGGTGTGGAAAGAAGGGAAGAAGGAAAGAAGTGGGAAGAAATATTGGGAAGTGTGTAATTTTGTGAAGAGTTTAGATTATTTATAATTTTTTTTCTTTTTTCTTCCTTCTTCTTCTTCCTTCTTCCTATATCCAAATGCACCCTTAAATAAGAAGGATGGAAAGGGGCTAGGAATCTTTTGAAATTTCTTAAGATGGCATTATATGTTAAAAGAAGTTAATACTAGGTATGTTTATGTATAATTAATATATGTCCAATGAATTGAATCTCCCCCAGTTATTTATCTTTTTTGGTGAATCCTATAGGTCACAGGATTCGAAATTTGATTGAAAATCTATCATGAATTGAGAAATGTATTAAATGATGGAACGCTTCACCTCATCTCATGAAAAAAAAAGATTCATTATGCATAATAAAAATTTCAAAGTGTATATATATACGACAACTCTTTTAAAGATATACATTAATTGAACTTTATCACTGTACGTATACGTATCTTATAAAAATTGGAGGAGAGAAATTTCTTATCATCTTAAATAGGATCCATCCCGAGTTTGACACTAGTTAATGAAACTGCCTAAGTATTCTCACGGGCAAAACAAACTGTAAAAAAGACAATTTAATAAAAGTTATCTGTTAGATAAAAGTTCGCGTCAAGAAAGAGCTAGTTTTCCTACTATCATTTGAAACTTTATAATGAAGCCTAAAACTTTCAAATGACTTCCAAATAAAAATTTGATAGGGTTGTCCTTAATTAATATTTCCTGTAACATAATTTATAAATTATGAAACCCTAGCTATATATATATATATATAGAGAGAGAGAGAGAATGGCTAACGCGCCATCGATGGCACGTGCCATCAATTTTCTATCGGCTCGTTTTTCGAAATTCAAAAGTCAAACGGTCAATCCAAACCGTTCAAGTTGATCAAAATATTGAAATACCTTTGGAGACCAAATTTTACATTTTTTCGAAATTTTTTATTATTTATTATGATATTTTCAAATTGGAGGGCCTGAAATACTCTAATCATAATGTTTTTAAAAATATCATAATAAATAGCAAAAAAATTCGAAAATATATAAAATTTGGTCTCCAAAGATATTTCAATATGGAGAACAACTTGAACGGTTTGGATTGACTGTTTTAATTTTGGATCTCGAAAAATGACTTGATAACACGGGACCCTCCATGCCATCGATGGCACGTTAGCCATTCTCTCTATATATTATATATATATATATATATAAAAGTTCAAATTTTGGCTTTATGCTCCCCTCTTTAGACATTCCATAAAATATTGTAAGTACTTCCACCTAAACGAGGGACCTCTCTAAAGAAAAATAGCAATAAGAGAGGCTCTGTGTACGACTTGCCTACGTAACGTGTTGATCTATGAAAAGTTTGTCCGGTTTAGGAAAATATAAGTACATTTCGCTTATTCTTTGCTTCATGTGGCTCTGGTGTGAGAATAAGAAAAATAAGGGAAGAAGTATTGAAAAGTGTGTAACTTTATGAAGAATTTGGATTGTTTATAATAAATTTAGGATTAGAAAAAAGCTATTCCCTTATTCATGCACTCATCCAAACAGAGCCGTAGTGTAGTGCAACTTATTGTGTCAGGAAAGTCTTGCAAAACTTATGTTTCAAGACGTGCCATGCCGTGCTACAGTATGTTATTTGAGATGGTGTTTGGATCGCCTAAGAATAAAATAAGAATTAGTTATTTGAAGAAAAAAAATTATTATTCCTAAATGATCAATAATGAGTTTTTTTCTTTAAGATCTAGAGTGTTATTTTTAAGTGATCCAGCATCTAGAATAAATTTTTATTCCTAAAATATTTGGATCATCTTTTTAATATGAATTAAAAGTTGTTCCAATAACTTTTCAATCTTCATTAAGAAGATGATCAAAAGTTCAAAACACACTCGGAATAAAAATTTATTCCGAATATTGAACCACTTTTTTTGTAAAATTTTAAATCCAAAAAAAAATATTATTAATTGTTTAGGATTAATATTTCTTACTTTGAATAAGTAATTCTAATTTTATTCTTAAATAATCCAAACGCACGCCGTATCGTGTTGGGTGAAACCGGCATGATATGTATCACCTCGTTTCTACTAGAACGTGTTTGGTCATGTTTCTTGCCATGTTAGAACTGTGCATATGCTATGTCGGACGTGGTCCTTCAACACGATCGAGCCGGGCACCGTACCGTGCATATTGGAGCCATGCAGTTCCGTATGTGTTCCGACTTCTCATGCTAAGTTAATGCATAACACTGCAGATTCATGCCGAAAGGTGCCGAATGATTAGTAAGAATTTTCATTTTTGGTGCGCGAAAGGCAAAACTGCGCCAACACACGGACAGAGGAAAGAGCAAAGATCCTAGGTCAATATGGGTAAACAATTTGGACTCGTTAAGCTTTTCTTATTAAGGAAATTTTAAATATGACAGCAGCCAGCCAGCTATACTAAGAGGTCAATGTTTTCCCATTTTTCAACAAATATATATTTATTATATTTTTAAGTGTGGCCCTGTGCTCCTCACTTTAAAAAGTCCAGAGCATCTTTGCCTCGTCTCGCTAACTTGAATTCTATTGGACGATGTGATCTATCGATCAATTATTTCTCATCATTGGCATTGATTTAGAGACTTGAGAACGTGTCCACGAAAAATTTCGAGTGGGATTACATCTAATGATTTCACATGGATATATATAATATAAGTAACATTATTTTCAAAAGCTTCATAATAATGAGTTGTTTCCATTTGTAGAAATATGACACGTAAGAACTCCAAAATAAATAAAATTCACAATTATCACAATAGTACGTTGGGAATAGCAATGTTCTTATCAACAACAGCTATGACAATATTTGCATTAATAAAAAAAAAACAACAATAATTGCAAGCTAAATTATTATTTAAAAAAAAGCATCCACATATATATGGTTGATCAAATTGTTATAACCCTAGTATATATATTATTATTAAATGAGCACTATAATAGAAATTAGTAGAGAATTGGGAATTTGGTTCTTCAGTTTACTAAAGGAATTTGTATGCTTTAAGCTCGAATTTTTCCGATTTTATTTTAATTGACACAATTTCAAAATTATATATAATTGTTATGTACTTATTTTAATTATATATCTTCATTGCAAATTTTTTAATTCTCAATGTCGTGTTCTAAATTCAAGAAATAAAGAAGAAAATATTAAGAAGCTTATATGGTGTTGTTTTTTTCAATAGTTAATTTTTGAAAATATGATTGTACCAAATGAGTTCAAAATTAGTATTAATGAATTTAATGTAGCAAATGTATGTGAAGCAGCTCAAATCGGCCGATTGGATTCTTTGTTTGAAGTAACATTTTTTTTTTCCCGAACGCTTGTCCGAGACTACATTATCTTTCTTAAAGCTTAAGGTCATAATCTTTTTAGCCTATTTCTTTATCACCATATTTGAATGCATTCGAAATATTTATACTAACACATGTAAAGCTAGCTATATATTATTTTCGTGGTAAAACACGCAATAATGCCTCAAGTCAGCTTTGCTTTCGTAAATCCGCAAATCCATCCAAAGGTGTGATAAGCTTTTACATGTATTCTATAATTTGGACAGATTGCTTATCAAATTTAATGTAATTCTAAGATTGATTGAATATCCTATTTGAAATTTTAAAAACAAAAATTGTCATTTTATTAGTATTTTTCAAATAAATATCATACATTCCATTCCTTGGGTGCGTTTGGACCGTTGGAAGAAAGAAGAAGAAGAAGAAGAAGAAGAAAGAAGAAGAAGAAGAAGAAAAAAAAAATTATAAACAATCCAAATTATTCACAAAGTTACACATTTCCCAATACTTCTTCCCACTTCTTTTTTTCTTCCCTTCTTCTCGCACCTATCCAAACGCACCCCTTGGTAAAAATTGATACAAGAGTTTTTTTTTTCCATTTAATTTAATTAAAAGAGAACTAGGAGTGTAATTCATAGATATATGAACTTCTCCTCGTCACGTGAGGCATTGGACAAAGTCGCAGAGGAACTCGAGCAAGGACCAAAAATAAACTTTGTATTGGGATTTTGTCGTGCCTCGAACATCGCGACGGACAAGTTAATTTTGTTTTTCTTCTATGATCCCTGATCCCTGATCTCTGATCGCTCTGATATCTTCCTAGATGGCTAGCTAGATAGAGATTAGAGACAGAGATCCAGAGAGAAACCACGGAAACAACCCTCTGCAATTTGACTTCACATCTGTATAGCCGTGGAGTACTTAGAACAAGTAAAATTTGATTATTTCAATTATTTACTCCGTAATATTAATTATTCTTTTTATTTGTAATCTTGAATAAAATCGTTGTATTTATCAACTCTACTCTTTTAATTTATTTTGAAGATAAATTGGAGGTCCAAACCACCCAACTTATTTTTAAATAAATTAAATGTCTATGAAAGATCCTCAGCAGGGTTTCGAACCTGTGACCTTTCACTCAATTAGGTGCATTACTGTTTGTCACTAGTCCAAACTCTACTCTTTTAATTAGTGCTTTAGCGGATACAAACTCGATCCTCTAATTAATTACAATTAATATATGTATATACCGAAAAAGATTTGATTATATACCACTTTAGTCATGTATGTTTAATTTGTGTATGTATGATTTAGAAGGAATTTGTTGTATTGTTTCAATTTTTCATTGTTTTATCCATTTAATACGTTTTTCAGTTCTGTGAAATATATCCGTGAAATCAATTATGTGGTCTAGTTGAATGAGTTAAAATATGCAGTGAAATACAGTATCATGAAATTACATTGAAAATGTCGGCTTAACATACTTTTCACTCAAGTTTATTTCTTTTCATTAAATAAAAAAAGTGAAACTGTTAGTTTTTGTGAGAATATTAGAAAAAAATTAAATATCTCTAATACTTTATTTCTTGCTTGTGAAAAGTAATTCTTTAAAAATACATTTTGTTATATTTACTGACATTTTTAAGTTAACCAATGTGATGTAAAGTTTATATGTAATCGTATTTACTTGATTTATTTATAACCAATATCCATAGAAGAAGTCATATAATGAGAACTTGTACAATATTTTCGAATAAAATAAATATTGAAATCTTCTAAAAGGCCACAAATTAATAGAACTTGTAAATGATAGCTTCAATTTTTTATTTTATGTTAATATCATGAGTTTATAGGGGAAAATATAAAATTTCATGAACATTAATTTTTGAAGTTTCAAATGATAAAATTAGGAACATCATTAATTCAACATTAATTAAAACTTCTCTTGATAAAAAATTAGGAACATCATTAATTTATACTTTTCATATATAGAATACATTTTGAGATTTGTCTTATTGAAGATATTTGTTAGGCATGCATTAAGATAACTCGCAAGTTTGCCACGTTGTATTGTCATTAATTTATCGACATTACAGAGAAAAACTGTACTAAAATAGTAGAGATATAAGGCAATTGAAGTATTGCAGAGGATAATGATTCGAAGAGGAAGAACATTTGGGAAGACATGCACTGTGCGAATCTCACTGAGTTCAAAACAAGGTGCCAAGAAAATAGTATAATCTCTCTCTCAAGACACGACACACTTTCTGCGGGGCAGCCTACCCCATAACCTCCATGTGACTCCACCTCTTTATTTATTTATTTATTTATGCACGCACACCATTATGTCATACAAAGCTTAATTATTTGTTTTCTGTTGAATGATTATATGCTGGTTTGTAGGACTAGTACTGTTCTTCACAACATGGGTCTTCACCCAATTAAAAATCATTGGACGTTCTAGAAATAGTATAATGAAAATTATCTGTTCTTTGCTTATGTGCAATTGGCTATTTAGTCTTAATTTTCTTCACAAGTGTCCAAGTGCATGATCTAATTATGTCTGATCTAGGTTTTCGCATCGAAACAAAAACTGCGCGCATGCTTCAAATTTGGTCATTTAATTTATCGTAGCATATTAGTTAGCTTTGTGACTAGTTTTATTTTGCCGAAATTAGTTAATTTTTTAAATTAGATTTCTTCATTCTGTTTGAATTATACTACTTCATTTTTATACGGTATTATTTTAATAATAATTATTATTATAAATATAAATATTTTCTAGGATTTTTTCGAGAAATATAGTAAAATTCATACAGCTTAATTTATTTTTTTAATACGATGTGCCTTCTGAGTTCTGACTGTTCTGACGTATATTTAGTATGTAAAGGAATCAGACATGACATTAATTAGAAATCAAATTCAACCTTATTCAATTCAAAACATGAACTTTTCTTTAATTGCCTTGGTATATCTGCACCCTTAGATTTTGTTTATAAGACGGTTTAACATGAATTGCCTTAATTTATACGACAATCATAAGTATGTCAATGCTCGTCTTGAGGGTGCGACCTTCAACCAAAGAAACATTCAATCAAAAAAAAAAACCAAAGAAACAACAAAATTAATTGACTGCGTTACTACGTGGCTTTGTTGACCGTGTACGTACTAGCTACATAAAGACCTAGCCGTTTTGGTTTGCAATTTCGCATCTCTATATAGTATAGTATATGAAGTAAGAACGGATCTAATGTTTTAACTAAGAGCAAAAATGATATAGCACTTTTCTTTAACTTGTAAAAATCTAATTTCGTCCTTTCCATAGTACATCTTTACCTAGGCCATCCACGTCACCGGAACTGCATCCTCTGGACGTTATTAATTTCAGCCGTCTGATTTAATCTCAACGGCTATAGATGCTCCGTACATAATATCAGAATTGATAGGCCTGAAAAAATCTAACCGTTAAGATTAAATCGGACGGCTCGGATAAAAAAATGTCCACTGAATGATTATATTAAATCATTCTGAGGATACTCTCCCGTACCACCAGGTGACTATGCATCTAGACCGTTCTTGGAATCTTGTCAAACTCACTGTTTTAATTTGTAATAAATATATATAACCAGCAATGACGACGCTAAGTCCTGGTTTTAATGATCGGATAATGTTGACAATTCACTGCTTAGAATATCACCATCTCTCTACTTTTTTAATGAGTAATTATATATGTACCCTTAATCAATAAGCTAACGGAAATTTTTCTATCCTTACACACGATAAACTATCAAAAAGTTTTTATTCGTATCTTCCGTTTGAATAAGATACGGATTGAATACATGGTTGACAAATATTATTTAGACCCATCGAACTTCATTGAATTTAATTTGCTCAAATTCATCGTTTTTTAATAAAATATTTTAAAATTGTTTTAAGACATTCAATTAATTTATGCATGGACGACACGAAATTAAATTAAATATATATCTTTTATATTTTCTGATAGTAATTAAATATTAATTAATCTCATATTAATTTTTTTTCTTGTCTACATAAGTATTTTTTAATTACACGCTTAATCTTATATGCTTTAATTTGTACATTTCTAAGCTAATTAAATTTTCGAGCATATAAAATTATCTGCATGAAATGACAATTTATCTCTGGCGATATAATTAATTTTTAAAACTATAACCGTCCCATAAAATTAATATCAAGCATCTAAAACTTTTCGTGTGCTGAAGCAGGATTCTTATTAGTTTTAATGACGCGCGTTCTTACTTCCCTTGGCATAAAAAATTCTGCTCTATATATGTTTATCACAAACACCAGAGATAAATTATCATTTCATGCAGATAATTAATTTTTAAAATTCTGGCCATATAATTAATTTTTAAAATTAGAACCGTCCCATAAAAAATAATTCTGCCCAACGTTATTTAACAATTTATGTAGGCTGAAATTTGAAGGTTCTAATAGAATCGAACGACTTTAATATGAAGTCTGTCCGTAGTTTTAGGACTAAAATTGTAGAAGTTTTTACAAATTATATGACAGCGACCATAATTTAAAATTTGATTAATTCTAAATCACTAAATCTAATTAAAATGGAATTTCAGCTTTCGAATTTTAATTTTAAAATTAGTTGTCAAGTTTAGTTTATACCTAGAAGGGATTTTTTTTCACTTTCTTGGTTTAATTATTAGATGATAAGTTTATAACAGAGATCATCCACAAGAGACTAGGGGTACATTTGTTGGAGGTGAAGTTAGAGAAGTTAGAGGTTGAAGTTTGTAATTTTGAAGTTAGAGGTTGACATTAGTGAAGTTAGAGATTGTGGAAAGTTTGTGCTAACTTGAGGTTAGAAAATGTTGTTTGGTGTGGTATGTTGGAGTTAGAGATAGAAGAAAAAATAATAAAGCATTCATTTATATACTTTTTCTTTTATAACTACATCTACTATAATAAAATATTATATTTATTATTACTATTTTATAATTACAATTATTTTTCCATTTATATTATTATTACCAAATTATAAATATAATAATAATTATTATTATTATCATAATTATACTATAATTATTGTTGTATTTTATTATTAATTCTAAATTCCCAATCAATGTTACAATTATTATTAAATAATAATAAAAATAATAATTAGCACAAAAATAATTTCATTAAGAATAATAATAAAAATAATAATAATAATTATTATTTAATATTATAATTAATAAGTATAATTAAGGATTAATATTAATACTATAATTAATTAATTAATAATAATAATCATCATCATCATTATTTGATTAATTACCATTTATATATTATTTCACAAATTATAAATATAATAATAATAATTATAAAAATTATTATTATAATTAGTACCATAATAATTTCATTAAAAATAATAACAAAACAATAATTGTTATTATTATTTAATATTATAATTGTTAATTAATTAATTAATTATAATAATAATCATAATCATCGCAAATTCTCTTTTATTAATTTTTTAATACTCATAGCAAACTTCTCTCTACTCACCATTTAGCAATGTTAGGATGTTTGAGCCAAATTAGTACAAACCCACCCTAATTCTATAATGTTTGGTCCCATGAAGTTAGAAACTTAGAGTTCTAATTTGAAGTTAGAGCTAATTTGGTTCAACCAAACATGGCCTAGAGAGCAGAGAGTTATCTCCCACGGACGTCAACTCACCACACAAATCCAACATAAAATCCGATCCGTGCCACTATTCTTTTTTTTTTCAATTCAATGCGGTAAAAGAGACAAATCATGACAGAAGTTGGAAAAATAACAGTACTTTAATTTGTCTGTTTCTGTTGCAGAGAAAATCTTATATAAGAAATAAATTAATAAACCAAAGAGCCGGTCTTCTACGATGTTTTGTCATATATGGGCCTGTCAAAAGTGAAATGAAGCGGAAACAGATATTTTTGTTTTGGTAACAGAGCGAAATTATTGTTTTGTTTTCGTTCCGTTTCATCAAACGAAAAAGGTTTATGTTTTGTTTAACGTTTCGTCTTTATTTTCTATTGATTTCAATCTATTTTCGTGTTTCGTTTCATTTACGTTTACAAATTTCAATTTCGTTTCCAATCCGTTTATGAAAACAAAATCCTTTTCCTCTTTCGTTTAACGTTCAGTCAAAACGGAATGGAACGGAACGAAAACTGAAACTTTGAAACAGTACGAAATTGACAGGTATAGTCATATATATACACTGCACTAGCATAAAAAGGTACTAAAGGAGGATAATTGATTTTATATGATTATTAATTGCGATCTTCTATAGAAAGATTTCGTTCCGAGCAACCTTTTGTTGAGCATAGATATAGGTTATATAACTCCAAATTCAAATGTTCCAAAATCTAAGTCCAAAAATCTAGAGTCCGTATATTTTATACTGAAGATATATTCTAGATCTAGATTTCAGAAATCTGAATACGGTAACAAGTGCTGTCCTTCTCTGTGCACTGAAAGCACAAAAGACTTACACAAGCTTTGAATGCCTAGAGGAAGCTTGTACCATACACATAGCATAACATATAACACTCTATAACCATCAGACATCATATCATATATCTTCTCATAAATTATAATAATAACAAAACAATGCACACAAGAAATAAAGCCAATAAATAACACTCTACCTCTTTGACCTCACCTCCTCTATCTTTTAGCACATGTACTGTCAATTATCTTTTCATCTCACAAACAACCATACAATCCCACAGAAAACAAAGAAAAATGTAAAAACAAGAAAAGAAAAATATAATATATGCATATCACATGATGAAGTAAATATCAGAACGAGAACCTCTCTTGACTTGGGTTCTTCATGCTTGCATTGCTTGTGTCTTCACTTGCATTGTAAGTGAAGTTACATCCATTGGTTCCTCCAACCAAAGGCTTCATCTCAACATAGCCAGTGCTATTACTGAATTCCATTAGGGGAGGTGCATCATTGAGTAAAAGCTTTTGGGCTTCTTCAAATCCACCAAAGAGATAATTCTCAAACCCTAATTGGTCGCTAGTTGATATATTGCTCATTTCAAAGTCTACACCTTTACCATAGCTAACATCCGATGTACTGCAACTTTGATCACCACCAAATACTAACATATTTCCTGTCTCCTTGGGATTAAATCCATGAGGTGATAAAATGGTGGAGTTGTTGTTAGTGTTGAAGAGGAATGGCGAGATGGGAATACCTTCAAGGTTCGGAGGGGAAGACAAGAAAGGGGAGAGAGAGGCAGCAGCAGCGTCGAGGGCCGATGATATGAAGTGAGTTTGTGGGGTCTGCTTTTGCAACAAGTGAGTTTGCATGGATTTGGAAGATCTGTGGGTGGAAGGAAGGCCAAGGATCTTTTTCTTCAGCTTTGTGTTCCAGTAATTCTTTATGTCGTTGTCCGTTCTGCCTGGCAACTGCGCTGCTATGATAGACCACCTGCTTGCATACCATGAAAGATAGCAAACTTAAAGCCCTTCTTTTGTAGCACTTTATGATCATATTTTGTTACAAAACAATCTTGGGAAGAAACGAAAAAAAGGAAAAGAAAACCATTCATGTCACTCTTAGAGAGAGAGAGGACAATTTTTCTGTGTTGGGAACTTATATTTATGAATATATTTGTAACCTAATTAGAATATATTTTTATCTCATTTAATTCTAAAAGCAAGCTGTTTCTCGAATCACGGAATCAGTAAGAAATGCAGTACAGAAAAGAGAGAAGTAGAGAAAAGAAGAAAAAGTGAAAGTGAAAAACACAACAGTTCGTTGAGTACATGCATGAAGTAGATATTTTTTTGGGTGAAATGCATGTAGTTCATGTTGGGGTACAAGTATTACACTAACAATTAAGGCAACATGTCTTGCCAATTTTAAGAGTGCAAACGTGCGCACAGTGAAAAGTGATAGAGCTTGTCTTGCCATTTCTAGGGGTATAAATGCTTGGTGCAAAAAGAGTTGCTAATTACGAAGAAAATGAGGGAAAAAAATTGAGAAAACAAACCCTAAAATGGAGGGAAAAGGAGTGTAAAATATTAAAACAAGTCAGCGATTTACCCTCCATGGTATCTTTCAAAACAACAGAAACAATAAATAAATTAAACAAAAGCTGCTCAATGAAGAATTCACTGGCTTTAGGGTCTGCTCCAGAACTCTTTCATTAGAGTAGAGGAACGGAAAGAGAGGGAGGGAGTGACCGGAATTGTGTACCCTCCAAATCGGGGGGTAGAGTTCTAGAGTAACTGCTTCACAATTTTCTCTCTATCGTTACTCCTTCGTCCGTTCCTTTCCCTCATGTCTCTTTCTTCCTGGAGCGAGTAAACAAGCTCGGTCAGCCCACTTTTTTAGTTTGTTCCGCTACCTTCCTTTCCATTCCACTCAAAACCCAATCCTGGAGCACAGCCTTAGATTATAGTTTGATTTAATGAAAATTTATGGGGCAGTGGTCCTGGATCACAGATCTCGTCTTACCCTTTTTAAGGCTATATACGCTTGGAGAAATAGTTGGTGACAAAAGAAGGTATCAAGCCAATCAAGAAAGAAACCCTAAAAAGGAGAAGGAGAAAAAGGAAAACAAAAGTTGTGATTAAAGTCAAACACCGAAAGGAAACTTTAGTCTACCTGCTTCCGATACTAGCGAAGAGGTTACAAATAATCCTGTCTTCATCATCTGAGAAATCACCATGCTTGATATTAGGTCTCAGATAGTTCAGCCATCTCAGCCTGCAGCTCTTGCCACATCTCTTTAAACCTATTTTTATATCAGACACAAAATAATATCAAAATCTCAGTTCAATAATCAAGAAAAAAATAATATCACTGACAACACAAACATGGTTCACAACAGTCCATCAGGCTCACTAAAATTCTCTACTTAGTTTAATTTCTTGGAAGGATTCCATTTTCTTTCCAGAACAAACAAAATCAAAATAAAAGATTTAAAAGAAAGTTCTCTATTTTGATGCTTAACTACAAGTACCACTGCAACCACAATTAAAGATCAAAACTCACACTGACACTATAAAGAGGTCAAATAGTTTTAGATAATCTCAAGTTCTTAACCATTCACTGCAAGGTGCAAACTAAAGAATTTTGAAAATTCTTTAGTGAGCAAAAAATTAAACATATATATCGTGGATCTGTTTCAACAATTACCAGCTTTCTGAGGTAGAGCGATCCAGTTACCACCGGTGCCGTTTTTGTCGATGTATTCTTTGAGTTTCCTGTCCTCCTCCGGAGACCACGGTCCTTTCTTAACGTTAGCCTTATCGCAACACGGTGCTCTTCCCATCCTCTCTTCTGTCCTCCTTCCCTTCTTCTCTCCTCCTAGCTATATATACGCACTCAATTGCTTCAGTTTTCTTTTTTGACCTTCTCAGCAGAAGAGGAAGGGAGGAGGAGGAAAGTGAAGTCTATTTGAAAAGAAAGGAGAGAGATATAGAGATGTGAGTTGTTAAAAAAAGAAGTCAAAGGAGATAGTCTGTCTAGTTCCAATCAGTTGCTTGCCTGGCCCCTCCCTGCTCATTGTTTCTCTCTCTCTTTCTGTGTATCTCAGCGGTGAACTACAGAGTACAGAATCTAACCTCCCCATCCCTATACCTTTGGGAAAAGAAAATGCTACAAGCACGCAGAGTGTTCAACCTGCTATGACTTTGATGATGCGGACATTCTCCACCAATATGTAGTTAGTTACTAGGCTAATAACACCTATTACGTTAGGGTCGTTTGGATCATCTAAGAATAAAATTAGGATGGATTATTCGGAGTAAAAAAATTTATTTCTAAACGATCAAGAATAAGTTTTTCGAGATCTAGAGTGCTATTTTTAAGTGGTCCAAAATTCGGATTAATTTTTTATTCCTAGAGTGTTTGAATCATCTTTTGATCCAGATTAAAAAGTGGTCCTAACAACTTCTTAATCCACATTAAGAAGATGATCCAAACACCTTAAGAAAAAAAATTCAATCCGGATATTGGGCCACTTACATATAGAACTTTAGATCCAAAAAAACTTATTCTGAAATGTTTAAAAATAATATTTATATACTTCGAATAACTAATCTTAATTTTATTCTTAAACAATCCAAACGCACCCAATTTAATTATCAATTTGGTAATATTTAGCTTATACATACATGTTATAATTATCAAATCAAGAATTTGTAAATTAAAAACTAAAATTAAAAAATTAACACAATTTAGATCTTCGACTAGTTCAAATCACAATTAATTAGATCTTAGTCTAAAAAATGGAAATTCGAACACAAAAAATCATTCTGTATTTGTAAATTCTGGTTATTTTTAAATGCAAATTTCGGTGATAAGCGAGATGTACTATTTAGTAAATTGCAGCACAAGACTGGTTATTAGAACTTAATACACTTGTCAATCAATGAGTTGGTCCTTCGAGATACTGCAATGCAGGAAACTGTACATTTAACCAAACGTATCTATGACACTTATTGTATATATTGTAATTACAAATAAGTATAAATAAATAAAAGATTGGACACCTTATATTATTGGGATTAACATTGCAGTCGTTACTATAAATTGCTGTCTGAAGTAACCAATTATTTTTTTTGAGATGCCAAATATGTATTTAAGTCGCATACTTATCAGATTCATTGATCGGGTGGGTTTTGTTTATATATTACATTGTTACAATGTTACATAAATGTCAAATATACGTGTAAGGTTGTTATTTATTTATTTTTAATTTCACGAGTTTTTAAACTTGAGATCATGACCAAAAAAGAAGTCGATTGATAAAAATTAAATCGTTCATGTTTGCTGCAAAGTAGATATCATAGCATAATTATTCTCGAACAAAGAGATTGCTGTTGACTGAAAGAAACAAATCAAGTCCAAACATATATATGAAAACCTAGTTTCTTTTTCTTTTCTCTTCCTATGTTTCTTTTCTCCTTTCATCGTTTCAAAACTGACGAAAAGAACTTGAAATTTTTACATTAGAAAAAAGGAGGAAGTGAGAAGAACAGGGTGTAGGGGCCCGAATCTAGAGGGACATCCTCCAAACCTCATAAGGCTATGTGCGTTTTGTGTGTTTTTTAAACCTTTTATAATTAAGCTATAAGGGGCAGATAGAGTTCTTTAGGAATTTTAGATGTTGGATTAGCCTTTTATCATTGATAGATTTTGTCGTGGGCAGGAAAGAACGAAAAAAGAGCCTACCCTAGCTAGATTACATCTCTAGCATTGCTGAAAAGATTCGTTACATAACATGTATTTACAAGGAAAAATAAGGTTGACACATGTATACCAATATATATATACATACTAAAAAAAAATTCTTTTAGGCTTAGCAACCAATTCTGAATTAGCTACATGATCAACCGTGACAACTGTTTGCGGTAAACTTTAGACAAAAGATTCATGTACAGTGGGTGATAAATTAATACAGTGATTCTACTATTTATCAGTAGGAAACAGTAAAATGTTTCAACCAATGACTGCGCAGCTCATGACTTGTATGGCCAATAACAAATTAATTATTGGTCAAATTTAGAGTAAATTTATCTGTCTGTGGTAAAATGCTAGCCTGTCTGAGGCACTTGAGCACAAGTGTCAGAAAAAAAAAAAACAAATCAGCAGCGGGGAAAATAACACAAAATAGATAAATATTTCAGCCAATGACTCCCCATGCTCATGGCTTACGCCATCCGAAGCACCTTTTTTAGGCCCCAAATTGTCTACACCAGCTTGGAAGAAAATAATTCCAATATAAGAAGAGAAAATGAAATAAAAATAGTCCAAGGGGAGCATGGACAGCAACCCTTGAACTCCCTTGTGGATTATAATGTCTAATCCAAATATGGATGTTGCTTTCATTCCATGTCAAAGCTTTGGTTGTATATGACACTCCATTTGTGGCCTACCTGTGAATCATTTGACAAAACAAAGACTGGGAAAAAATGTATAAAATATATTTATGCTAATATTTTTGTATAATGTACATAGAAAGAATTTTTTTAAACTTACTAACAATTGAATAGACTATAACAAATTCAGATTAATGTATATATAAGTTTAAAATATACAATATTTTAATTGCAATAATAAATTTTCTCCACTAGCTTTCAGATACACATGCTTTCGTGATCTGGTTACTTAATGGCTGTGTTTGGATGGTGGGAAGTGGGAAGAAGGAATAAGGAATAAGAAATTTTTTTCAATAAATTTATTCCTAACCATCCAAACTCTTCACAAAAGTTACACACTTCCCAATAAATTTACCCCTTCCCAATAAATTTCTTCCCTTCTTCCTTCTTCCTACCTTATTCTCAACACATCCAAACGGAGCCAATAGGATAACTGTGAGTAAAATATATTTCATACCCAAGCGTATAGATCATACCACCAATATGCCCAGAACCAGTATATATATCTAGTACGTATACAAAGCAGATCAACAAAGAGCAACACAGTTTTCTAACTTGTGCTATGTTGCACACAAGATTCAACAGCAATGGTCATAAATGTTAAATGTATGCATTGACCCATGTGTAACGGCAAATGGACTCAAACAAAGGCCTAGTCGCAACCATCCAAGACTGAAAATGACATTATATGAAGCCTTTGTCTCTCTGGAACCATTGGGAGTCAATTTTCTGTTTCTTATGAATATATTTTTTAATAGAATCATTTGGGGAACTGCTAAATAATGTATATCCAATATTATCGATCATTTGTATGGTAGTATATACCTAAAACAATGGACTCCCTTTTGCCCCCAAATACCCGCGAGAGCAAAATTGATGATTACTGGAAAAGTAATTTGTAACGAGTTGCATATATTTGTACTATTGAAATGAGAAATAAAGCAACTTTTTATTTATCACAATTTGATTTTGAAAGATTGAATCATTTTTCATGAAACAATGTAACATATTGACTTTTAGTGACAATCATGACGAGATTGTCTTAGCATGGAAGTTTATAATGGTTTCTATAATGCGTCCCTACCATGTAGGTAGTTTGGAAGGAGGTGGAACGTACGTACTGTTCAATATTATAAGTGAAGAGAGTGAGAGGGGAAAAAATAGAGAAAAACTGTGTGTGTTTTGAATCTCAAATTATTTCCGAGAACCATGGGTACCAGAGACCCACCCATCCTGATTGTCGCCGGAAACCTTAACCCCCTCCACGCCTGACCTCTACCATCCCTCTCTCCTTCAATCCCCTCTCTCTCACACCCAGTGTGACTCCTCTTGCCTCACTGTTACCCCTTTTACTCGATGCAGCTCCACATTTACTCTACCTACCTAGTTGTAACTATCCCTTCTTTTGCATTTATTACTCAAATTTACTGCTTCAACTAATTTTTACTCTCTTTCCTTGCTTTTCTCTTACTACTTACCCGTTACAAGCCTTATTTTCGCCTCCTGTTTCCCCTCTAATTCTCCTTTTTACCACTAACCGACAACCATGAGACCCACATACCCCTTCAGACTACAGAGACGCCAATTTCTCCATGTTCACCTCTCCACCAATGACATCTTTGACCGGATTAATGAGGAACTTGAGCAAACCCTTGCTTTCTTTGCCTCTGGCCCTGCTCTTAATGTGGCAACTGAAATTAGGAGGCGTATGGCAGCCCAATACGGGGGAGAACCCCGGGAATATGGAATGCACAGAACCTCAGCCGCTATTTTTCTGATCCAGCTGCCATATCGTCTGAGACCGGATGTGATTTTGCAGGAGTGTGAGGACTGGGTAAGTGAACTTGGGGTCACGGTTCGACCGTTCAGGAGCTATTGGAGATCCTTTCATCATCCAGTCTACAGAATCCGCATTAAAATCTATGATTTTCCTTTGGATTTTTGGGATCCTTTTTTCTTTGAAGCTGCCACTGAGGGTTTTGGAATTTATAGGGAAATGGTTAAAGAAGAAGTTGGGGGAATTGACAGAGGACATGCTACTATGTGGATTGAGTGTCGTGATCCATTCGCTATTCCCGAGTTTCTAATTTTTGACTTTGCATCCAAATGGAAGGACTGCAAAGTAGAGATTGAGGCATGGAGGCTCATAAAGGCTCCGGTCTCTCCTGATGGTCGGCAGCTCATGTCTCAAGATGAATTAAGGGTTTTTCAACAAGAATTCTCTGAAGGAGGTACTCAGTTTTCTCCGTCTCAGCTTCTACTAGATTGCCATCGGAGTTATCTGTGGAATGCCTTACGACTGGGCAATGGACCCACTTCACAGTCAGAGGATGTCTCTACTGACTGTTGTGCCCAAATTGAAGGAAGCGAGCATTCCTTTTTGAATAATTTGCTAAGTTCTACTAGAAGGAATATGGAGGCTGAATTCGATTCTCAGGATGAACTAAGCAAACTGGAGAAGATGGGTAAAGCTGGTGATGTCTGGAATGGAGGGGAAAAGGCTTCCAGTATGCACAATAGAATTGAATTTAATGTGACAAGAAAGGTGAGGGACATAAAGGTGGTAGGGAATTATGATGCTGGTTCACTGCTGACCTTGGAAGGCTTTAGGCACTGTAATAATGAAGGGACGGTAAAGACCTCTCTATCTGTGCAGCACAGTCATGGAATCTCAGATTTTATTATGATTGGACAGATAGCTACTCCCCTAAACCTTCTCCATCACGAACACTTTCTTAGCTGGGAACTACATAATTCGAGGCAAGTCTGTCCCACATCTGCATTTAAAATGGCTGATGAATATGCTAGTTCACAAAAAGGGGATCCACGTCTTTCTATAGTGCCTAATGTTATCCCAATTGGTCAAATTACTATACCAATAAAAACTTCATCTCATCTACTTGCCCCCCATATCTCTGCAACGCTCTCTCCTCTCTCCCAACCCAACTACACCCCTTTCTTCCACCAACACTTACCTAGAAAGCCTCACATCACTACTGTCTATAGCCCCAAGTATACCAACACAATCCCCATGGACCTTTCAGATATTGACTTCCTCAAGAAGTATGGGAGTATGCAGTCGCCGCAAGGCTCTATGGTGCGACTTACTGAGTCAGCAAGCAGAGAGGTGAATTGGAACTTATGCTTGCTCATGCGAGTAATTTCTGACAAAAATGCCGGCTTGCTGGACTTCAAGGACCAGCTGTTAAGAGCATGGAAGTTATCTGCTGGTGTCTCTATTACAAGTAAGGGTAACAATCTTTTTCTTGCTGAATTCTCTATGGCTCAAGACATGCTTTGGGTGTATAATGGTGGTCCTTGGACTTATAGATCAGACATTATTGCTGTAAAAAAAGTCTCTGGCCCACAAGACGTTAACCATGAATTCATTACCCATGTTGAGGTCTGGATCCAAATGCATTCTAAATACCTGGAACTCATAGACCCCCGGGATGTTTTGCGTATGACCCAATCCATTGGTATACCAGTGTCACACCCACTCAAGACTACCAATGCTGGAATTGAATTTTTTAGAGTAAAAGTGGCTATACCTATCAAAGGAGAAATAATGGATAGATGCTCTGCTACTCATTCTCTCTTGGGCAGTTTTGATGTTTTCTTTGTCTATGAAAAGATGAAGAGGCTTTGTATGTTCTGTGGATGTCTGGGGCATGATTACACAGTGTGTCAGGAATGGGCTAGGTATTCCAGGTTGGCAGTTGACCCTAAGTTTCAAGAAATGTTTAGCAATAAGGATGTTACTCCTTTCAACAAAGGATTATGGATTAATAATGCCCAACACCTATACCAGCAGGATTCTGCTCAGTCTGCATATTCCCATACCTTACACTTTCATGCTGGTCCCTCAAACTCGCAAAATTCACCACAACCAATCCTCGTCAACTCTCTCCCTAACCAACAGGAAACTTCCTTTGCTACCCCACCTCCTCCCCCCTTGAGGGATCTGCCACACACAACCAAGGAGAACCAGAACTCCCTCCACATCAACCCCCTTGCAGTCCCCACTGACAAATCCATCATCCCCATCTCCCCCCCTGCTTATCAGCCTCCCCATGTTGAACAAACAACCAAAGACTTCCAAAATGTGTCCCTACACCTTCCTACCCAACCAAACAATGCTAAAAGGCCTAGGGCGGGGCCCATACCGCCAAGTCAGCCTTTATGAACATAATCTCCTGGAACTGTCAAGGCAGTGGGGGGCCTTCGACGATTCCTAATCTGGCTAGGTACCTCCATAGTACACGGGCAAACCTAGCCTTTGTGTCAGAAACTAAGTGCTCGTGTCAACAAGCTTCAGCTAGAATAAGTAGGCTTCCTTTGAGAAATTTTGAGGTTGTACCAGCAGTAAATTCCTCTGGCGGCTTGTGGCTACTGTGGGATGATGCCCTTCAGGTGCAGATTATTGAAAAGTCACACTTCTTCTTCTTTGCCCGGGTAGGAAATAGTTCCCATAATGACCAGTGGTTATTAGGTGCCATTTATGGATATCCTAACCCCAAGGTGCTTGGATATATTTGGGAAAGAGTGCTTTACTATGCCACCACTTATGATTTGCCACTCTGTATCATTGGAGACTTTAATTGTATCCTTGGGGAGAATGAAAAACAAGGAGGCACTTCTAAACCAAAGCTGAAAAATAAAATTTTTGCCTCTCTGGTGGCTAGAGCAGGCTTAATTGACTTGGGATATTCTGGGCCAGCCTACACTTGGACTAACAAAAGGTGCAAACATGTTCTCATAAGGCAAAGGTTGGATAGGGCTATGGCTACCTCTACATGGGTCTCCACGTTCCCAAATGCAAAGGTCCTCCACCTGCCTATGTACAATAGTGATCACATGCCTATTCTCCTTAGTACTGCTCCTACTATTAAAAAGAAGGTGGGCCAGTTCAGAGTAGAAAATTGGTGGCATTTACACTCTGACTTCAAACAAGTCTGTGCAACTACTGTTCAATCCAGTCAGAATGACTGGAACCAATTCATGACAAGTCTCAAAAAGAATGTGAGAAAATGGGAACGCACTAAACCTTCACCACAAAAAGCACTTCAGCAACTGGAGGAGGAATGGTACCATTCACAACAATTACCCGCAGACTATCAAATGCAAGCTGAATTGCAAAAGAAGTACAATGAGGTTCTCATTGCTGCTGAAGTCTATTGGGCTCAAAGATCTAGGTTGCGATGGGCCTATTTTGGGGATTCTAACTCAAAGTTCTTTCATATCACTGCGTCTGCCAGGAGAAGAAGAAACCTCATCAATTCAATAAAACTAGGAGAAGATGTTTGGGCAACTGAAGAAAAGGAAATCAGACAACACTTTGTGAATTATTTCAGAAGTATTTTCTGTCAACCAGTACTTGGGGGGGCCGCATCTCTCAGTTGTTTGGGGCCTAGGATACTGAGGTGTGTACCAAAACTGCAACCACAACTCGCTGAATCCTTAACTCTCTTCCCAACCGAACAGGAAATCACTTCCATTGTCTTTTCTCTGAACCCAGATCGTGCTCCTGGCCCTGATGGAGTCAATGCTCGGTTCGTCCAGCAAAACTGGGATATTCTCAAGCAAATGGTTCTGCAAATGGTCTTTCAATTCTTTCGTGATTCTCTCATGCCGGACCACCTTGCTAGAACTAATATTGTCCTAGTACCCAAGAAGGAGACTCCTATGCTGATCAGTGATTACAGGCCAATAAGTGTCTGTAACGTGGGCTATAAAATTATTTCCAAACTACTGTCCAAGAGACTTCAGCCTATTATTCCTTTGCTGGTGACTGACACTCAAGCAGCGTTCACACCTGGCAGACAAATTAGGGATAACATCATTGTGTTCAGAGAGGTGGTTCATTCTTTTTCTCTCAGCTCCTACAAACATCACTCCTTCTGCCTTAAGGTGGATCTGTCTAAAGCTTTTGATAGGATGAGATGGCACTACACTCTTGATGTCCTACAAGCCTATGGTCTCCCTCTGGACTATGCCAATTGGGTAATGGCATGTGTGCGGTCTGCTAGTTACTCCATACTCATAAATGGAAGTGCTGATGGTTTTTTCAAGCCAAGTAATGGGTTCAGACAGGGTTGTGCTCTCTCTCCATACCTGTTTATTCTTGGCTTGGATATCCTTTCTAGAATGCTTCAAGCTGAGGTAGAGGCAAAACACATTAAAGGGGTGAAGCTAGCAAGAGGTGGCCCGGTATTGACAAGCTTACTATATGCTGATGACCTTTTGGTATTTGGGGAAGCTTCTGCCACCGAGATTAACACAATTGCCCAAACACTCAACTTGTTCTGTCAAATCTCTGGGCAACTCATTGGTACAGATAAGTCGAGGATATGGTTCTCTAAGCATACCCCTCATGATGTCAGACAATTAGCTATGAATACCTTTGGAGCAGTACCTGCTGCTGCCTCTGAGGTTTATCTTGGATCTCCTGTGAGTGTAGGTAGGAGCACCGATTTCTCCCCTCTGATAAACAAAATTGACAGCAAATTACAATCCTGGAAGAGATCCTTGCTATCTCAGGCTGGAAAAATGATACTTGTTAAATCTGTCATAGAGCCGGTTATGCTATACTCTCTACAAACTGCTGCAATCCCAGTATCTGTACTTAAAACCATTCAGTCGAGGGTCAGAGGTTTCTTTTGGGGGAAGGGGAATGAGAGGAGAATGCCTCTAGTTGCTTGGAGCAGAATCACAGTGCCAAAAAACCAAGGGGGGCTGGGTCTTAAAGACATGTTACTGTTCTCCCAAACACTTCACATGAAGAACCTATGGGCAGTTGCTAAAGGGGACAAATCAACATGGGTAAGGGTGTTAGTGGCTAAGTACTTGAATAGATCGGATATTTGGTCATCCAGCAGGTTAAACAGATGCACTCCTCTTTGGAAAGCCATACTCCAAGTAAGGAATGTCATGAAAGAACATGTGAAATGGCAGCTAGGCGATGGAAGAGGATGTAAAGCAATGGGGCAGCCGTGGTTTGATATGTGGGCTCATTTCCCCCCAACTAATGCAGCACAGAGAAGGATAACAATTAGTCAGTTGGTTGATGATGAAAGTGGTAATTGGAATAATCAGAAGCTCATTGAGCTATATGGGTTCTATGGAGCTCTATACATAGCCATGTCATATCCTAATGGCCCCCCCCTTTCTCAGAGGCAGGACAGATTGATTTTCACTTTCAATAGAAATGGCCAGTTCTCCATCAAAGGGGCTTATAATCTATTGCTCAACGCATCTGCCAATGCAAACGCAATTGGGACAGCTGATCCGGTTAACAAGTTCATTTGGCATGTGGAAAGTATGTTACCAAGAACCAGGATTTTCATTTGGAAAGCGGTGAAGGAAGCCCTTCCGGTGGATGATGTTTTTGCTAAAAGATTGGCCAAACAAAGTAGGGGATGTTCAGTATGTGGGGCACAACAAGAAACTGCTGCTCATGCCCTCTTTAAATGTCCTAGAGCACAACAAGTTTGGCTTATGTCTGATTTTAATTTGAGAACTGATGGTTTACCCGATAAGTTACATGACATCCTGACTTTCCTCATCAGCAGTTTGAATGATCGACAAATGGCAAAGTTGGCAGCAATTATGTGGATCATTTGGAAGGATAGGTGTAAGGAGGTCTTTGAGGGCAAAAAAGGAAATGCAAGGCAAACTCTTGCCTCTGCTCAAAACCTACTTCATACACTCCAGGTTGCAGCCAACCAATTTACTAAGTTAACCCACCACTCTGAGCTTCCTGTACCAGACACAGCCTTCAAGTGTTGGATAGATGCTTCATGGGTGCATGAATATCAGGATGGCTCTGGACTGGCTTGTGCATTGTTTGACCAAGGAAATCTGGTATTCTACAAACTGTCAGTCACTAAAAGCACCTCACCGTTTCATGCCGAATTGCTAGCGCTAAAAATGGCAATGCAGCATGTAACTTCCATGGGCCTCACTGATGTCTCTTTCTACACCGACTGTAAAGAGCTCCAACAGGTAATCTCTGGAGCAACTTGTGCCTCTCAGGTCAACTGGCTTGCCTACCATGATGCTGTCGATGCTGTCACACAATGGAACACACACAGAAAGGAAAACTGGTATTGCTCTCATGTTAGCAGGGAAAACAATTCTTTCGTTGATAAGTTAGCTAAAATTGCTAGAACCAGGAGAATTCAATTCACTGGGTTTACTTTTCCCTGTTTTTCAATTTGATGAAATCTTGTATACTCTGAATGTGAACTATCTCTGTACTGATGTAATATTCTTTCTGGTATTGATAGCCTACGGGCAGCTCTCTCTCAAAAAAAAAAGAGGGGAAAAAATGATCCTTTTTAGTTATTTAATGTCAGAGAATCGGAGTGACTTGAATGGAGCTAAATTACAATTTTAGTCGACCTTGTAGAAAATTGGTCAACTAAGAACTTTGAATATACAACTACAACGGTACTGAATGTCGAGTTATGACAATTTTACAGTAAGTTAAAAAACCGGTACTAAACTTTTAAAATTAAATCTAGTTTTTTTAAACTTAATTAGTACCGGTTTTTTATATAAAAAATCAATACTAAATGTAATATTTTTAGTACCGATTTTTAACTTTTTAGTACTAATCGTTTTGCCGCTACTTTCCACCACCTTCTATTACCGTCTTATTAGTATCGATTTTTTATTGTTTTTAGTACCCCTATTATTAGTACCGGTACAAAATCGGTACTAATAACATGTATAAAATCGGTACTAAAAGATTTAAATAGCCTAGTGGTTGCATGTTAAGACACACAAAATGAGTTCTAACACTTCCAGTCGTCCAGAGTATATTTTTTGGACCCCCGATCAGATAAAACTTTTAGCAATGCAAAATTAAGCCGCAACTTCCACTGAAGTTCCGCAAACTAATGGTAACTTCTAACAAAATTGCATAAAATACTAACACAAAGTGAATTTTAAGTAAGACAAGGATGAAACATGACATGTTTAAAGTGCATTTTTTTTTTTGTAAAATTAAAGTTTTAAGTAAGTAAAAGAGGAGTCTTAACATATTCAGAGTATATTTAAATCATTATTTATTAATAATGAACTTTAAAATATATCCAAATTTATCGTGTATGTTGATGAAGCATAAGATAAATTATAACATGTCTAGGCGAATAACATCCACCAATTTAATATGAACTTTAACATATCCAAAGTGAATAACATCAGCCAAGAAGTGTGATTTCCGAAATAAATGATTGTATTATAAATAATTAAATATAGATGCCCAAATTTTAGCCAAACTGCGCGGAAAAAGTTGGTTCTTATGAATATCAGACCTAATTCTCATAATTTAGCTCAATTCACCATAACAATGATGGTATTATAATTATAAGGTATTAATGTATAAGCTTCCTGATTTTTATTATAATTGAGGTAAATTTACTTAATTATTAAGCAAAGACCTCTGAAACATATTGTATCTGCAAATCCTTTATAAGTGAAACTTATTTGGAAGAGTTGACTCCAAAAGTATATATATATACTTTATTAAAATTTCTATTGCAAGCTACCCTGTTTTTGTTGACAAAGCAAAAATCCCTAACAGATCTTAAACCAAATTAGAATCATTCACCATGAAAGCGAAAAGGTCTTCAAGTAAGAAAGGGGTTCTCTTAAAGCAAATTTTCAATAGCGCCAATGTTTTGTTTTGTAGTTACTCTATATGTCTTGGAGTAAAAGAAATGAGCCAGCAAGAATCTTTTCCTTGCATTTTCTTTTTATTTTTCAGGGATGGGGAACCCCAATGATTATTAACTAACCCCTTTTAAAAGAAATTATAGTCTGATTTAAGGATGTTGATAGCTTAGCTACTGTTCTATCACAGAGAACAATATTTCATCCATGCAAGAGTCAAATAGTTTTGGGACCACAAAGCTTTTCCTTTCTCTTTTTCTTGAAAAAAAAAATGCATCGTGAATCCGAAAATATTAACATCCTATAAATATTACAGAACACTCTATTTTCGATTGAATTTGTATGTGATAACGAATGTCTCAGCATTATATTAGATATCGACATTAAGATGTAAGTAATGTTTGAACAAATTAACACAATATTAATTTTAATAAATACAAACATCCTAGGCATTGATTACATATATATGAGCGAGTACAAGTGTCTTACATGGCATGATGTAACTTACCAATTTGTATTGGAACATGGTGTTATAATAGATCCATTCCACTTAAAAATTTTGAAAATCGAAAAATATCGCCCCCCCCCCCCCCAAGTCTTTTTTTTTCTAAAAATGTCACTTTAAATTCAACTCAATTGGAAATTTACCACTTTTATAGCTATCTTCATACCCAATTTTTCATATTGACCAAATTTAAATTCACTTTGCCGAGTGATTTTGAAAACTTCAAAATTTCAACTTTTAAAGTTTGAAAAAATTAAATTTACAAGATTTCGAAATTTTCACTTATTTCACCATTTTGTAATTTGTGAGTGTTAGAGTTTGAACGAAATATATCTAAGTACAAAGATAGATATACCGTTATGCGGAAGCTTTGGATCGACGGTGACCTCTTTCACGTCGAGTTGGATTGCTTGCACTTCGTCTTCACACACCAGTGAGAATAGACCACGTTGAACACGAGTCTATCTCTGTATCCACAGCACAAATGCCTTGGACTCACTGCACAATCACGAGAATGACCGTCGTGACCGAAACACCCCTCTTAAGCGTTTGATTTTGTATTGATACACAAAATCAAGATGATGGAACTCTCCCTCTCTTTCCTGACTCTCTAAGAGCAGTCGAGACTTCTCTGTAAGTCTGTAACGTCTCCTTTTATAAGAGGCGTTCAGATTAAACAGATCAGACACTCTTTGATGAAAAGGTGCCAGTCTGTCGACTCAATCAGCGACCCGCTGAACTAAGTCTCCACCATATAAAACTAATATCTCCCTCTTGGAGACTTTGTTAACTGCAGCAATGTCTTCATACAGCAAATGTACCGTGCGACTAGCGTATATACCTGCATGCGGGAGCTACAAGGCCAAACTTTAACATATGTTAAAGCCAGCCAAGAGGCATCGACCCTTTTCTAAAATTAAGCAGTTTATATGTACATACTCATACCCTAGATCTATCAAATCCAGCACTAGACATAACATTGCCAACCAAACTAAGTGGCAAATGTTTAATCCATTTCAATCTAAGTTTCACAAATGTTCCCTTCCTCAATCCAAATGATGAGTCCGGTGGTACCTGAACATAAAGAAACACTCTTTGTGCGATTTGGAAAAATTAATCTTCCTTATGCACTCATGTCAATCCAAATAAAGTTAATCGCTTTCCCAGTAATGCACCGGTAGACCGAATCATACATAGCCATAGGTAACACACCAAAGTAGCTGAACATTAACTCCACTTTTCATGACATAGTCACTAGTCATAAGGGTATGTATTTGAGATTTACACTATGAGGAGATAGCTGGTATAGGTCCTGGGACCACTCAACTCAATTCCCAACGCCACCAAGCACACGTGGTATGAAACACGTGTTATAATGAACTGTCTATCAACACAGACGTATGTCAAGTTCATTATACAAGTTAAGATCCAATTACAATCTAAGTGTCTATGGTCTAGACCATTATTATTGTAATTCATCCTGAGACTCTCAACAAGACCGCTGCCACGAGCGTCAAGGAGTGACTCACCTTGGCTGCTCTTTGAGCTTCATGAGTTGTGGGGATCAACTCATGCTGACTCGCCTAAAAGAAGACAAATCTCATCTTAGTCTATAACTAAGGCGACAACAAGCTTCGGCTACATAAGTAGCTACATTAGTCCTCAACTAATCGCACATAGCTTGATAGAGTCTCATCTTTGCACGCCCTAGGCATCAAAGGCGAATGCTTGTGTAAATAAGCCATTCTATCTCATCGACATACTACCATAATGCTAACAATTTATTGAACAAAGTAAATATGAAGTTGAACAGTAATCAATTAAACAAACATATTATTATCACATTGTTCAATACACACATACAAACATACATAAATAAACTGTCCACAATCAACAGTATCAGCGGCTAGCTGGATCAACCAGCGGCCCGCCAGGAAATCATGCGGTCCGCTTGAATGTCAAGCGGTCCGCTCCCGTTCTGAGACCGAGAGCTCTGACATGTCTCAAAAACAGATCACGACTGATCGGTTTTGTCAGAGGATCAGCAATCATTTCTCCAGTAGAAATATGCTTCAACATGATCTCCTTATCTTCCACTAAGTCTCTAACAAAATGGTACTTCAAGTCTATATGCTTTGTCTTATCATGAAACTTAGGGTCTCGAGAATACGCAATCGCTGCCGTATTATCGCAATAAAGTGTCAACGGTTCAGGAGAAACCTTGAATATCCCTAAATCACGTAAGAATCTCCTCAAGCATATAGCTTCTTGTGCAGCAGCCGCACAAGCAACATATTCGGCTTCCATAGTGGAAAGCGCCACACATGTTTGCTTCTTGCTACGCCAAGAAATAGCAGCTCCACCTAGCATGAACACAAAGCCAGATGTGGACTTTCTCTCATCTAGATCTCCTCCCCAGTCAGCATCGCTATAGCCGACTAAATGCAAATCAATCCCTTGATAGCATAATCCATAGTCCAGAGTGCCTTTAAGGTACCGAATAATCCTCTTGACCGCATGCCAGTGTGCAAGTCCTGGATTAGACTGAAATCGGCTTACGAGACTCACCGCATAACAAATATCGGGTCTCGTACACATCATTGCATACATAAGGCTGCCAACAGCACTTAAGTATGGAACATTCTTCATCCGATCTCTTTCTTCATCTGTTTTAGGACTCATTCTAGAACTCAATTTGGTGTTTCTCTCAACAGGTGTGTCAAAAGGTTTACTCTCAACAAGAGCAAACTTCTCAATTATTTTCTCTAAATAATTTCTTTGAGATAGTTTAAGAAACCTTTTAGATCGGTCTCTTTCTATCTTGACACCTAGCACGTAGCTAGCTTCACCCATATCCTTCATATCAAACACGGAGGATAGCCATACCTTTGATTCCTCGATCAAAGACATGTCATTTCCAGCCAATAGAATATCGTCTACATATAAGGTCAAGATTAGAAAAATGTTCTTGGACCGCTTCACATAGACACAGTGATCTTCTTTCATCATCTCGAATCCGTTTGATAAAACGGCTCGGTGGAATTTAAGATTCCATTGTCGTGAAGCCTGCTTGAGACCATAAATGGATCGGCGGAGTTTGCACACCTTGTGCTCCTCCCCTTTAGCCACAAACTCTTGTGGTTGTTCCATGTATATCTCTTCCTCTAACTCTCCATTGAGGAATGCAGTTTTAACATCCATTTGGAACAGCTCTAAATCTAGTGATGCAACGATAGCCAGAATTAAGCGGATAGAGGAAAATCTCACCACGGGTGAGAATGTTTCCTCGAAATCCACTCCCTCTATTTGAGTGAATCCTTTTGCCACCAAACGATCTTTAAAACAGTCAATTGATCCATCTGCCTTTCGCTTAACTTTGAGAATCCACTTATTCCCAACAGCCTTGCGTCCAGGAGGTAAATCAACTAACTCCCAAACTTGATTCTTTCTCATGGATTCCATTTCTTCATTCATTGCCCTCATCCATTCCTTAGCATGACGACTCGAAAGTGCATCCTGCACATTTCGAGGTTCAACTAATCCATCCTGAGCAGCCAAAAATATTTCTCCCTCATCGATCTGAAACCGACGACGGGGTACTAGTCCTCTGGCACTCCTGCGAGGTTCAGGATTTTCTGTCTCTGACTCCAAGTCAGCGGTCTGCCGAGTGTTTCTGCAACCCGCTAGAAATTCCTGGCGACTCGCTTGAGCTTCAAGCGACCCGTTCAAACTGGGCGACAGAAAGTCTGTTTCCATGGAAATGGTTGTTTCTACAACATCACTAACACTAGGATGTTGAGGAGGACTTACAAAATCTCCCTCTTGCTCCTCTACATCTGTGTCATTAATGTTTTGAGGAAAAACAAGCGTTTCAAACAGATTTCTATCTTGTGAAACCTCACTTTGCTTAGGAAATTTACTCTCAAGGAATGTAGCGTCCCTCGACACTATTTCTGTTACTGTCCCACTCAGATTATCTCCAATAAATATGTAACCCTTTGACTCATCAGAATATCTTATAAAGACACACTTTCGTCCTCTAGGGCCAAGTTTTCCATATTTATGAGATGAATCATGTACATATGCCATACACCCCCACGGTCGTAGATTAGCCAAAACTGGTTTTCTACCATACCATAACTCATAGGGTGTTGCTGTAACAGATTTAGAAGGCACACGGTTCAATACATAAGTGGCTGTAAGCAGCGCATCTCCCCAAAACGAAATTGGTAGATTTGCCTGAGCCATCATAGATCGAACCATCTCAAGCAAAGTCCTATTACATCTCTCAGCAACTCCATTTTGCTGAGGTGTGTAGGGAGTTGTCAATTGTCGTACAATTCCCTTTTCATCACACAAACTCTTGAATTGATCAGAAAGGTACTCGCGACCTCGATCTGTCCTAAGAGTTTTTACATTAGTGTTTAATTGATTTTCAACCATCGCAAGATATTTTCTAAAGCATTCCAATGCCTCAGACTTATGTGATATCAAATAAACACATCCAAAACGAGTAAAATCATCAATAAATGTGATGAAGTAATAGGCACCATGCCTTGCTCTCACGTTCATTGGACCACAAATGTCCGAATGAACTAATTGCAAAGGAAATGAAGCACGAACCGCCTTACCAAACGGTTTGCGTGTAGCTTTGCCTGCTAGACAATTCTCACATGTTGTCAATGAAATATTGGTTAAGGGACCCAAGAGTCCATCCTTAGCCAATCTATTCATTCTCTCTTGACCTACATGACATAATCTAGCATGCCAATCCATAGAAGCATTTACATACAATTCAGATGAAGATGCATTACATTCAGCAGAAGCATCAATTGTATTAAGTACCATAAACTTGTTATCTAGATTACCATCACCAACAAGTATATCATTACAGTACAAATCCACACAATTGTTCACAAATACAACTTTAAATCCAGTTTTAACTAAAATTAAAACAGATACAAGGTTTCGTCGAATATTTGGCGCATGCAACACATCATGAAGTACAATTTTGTGACCAGTGCTGAACATAAGCTCACAAGTACCAATGCCATGCACATTTACACTACTATTGTTCCCCATAAAGATGCGTTTACTCCCTGCCGGTATCCGACGATACTCCATGAATGCCATGCGATCCTGAGCTATGTGGTCGGTTGCTGCAGAATCAACAGTCCAAACAGGATTGTTTTCTGTTAGCATAAAGCAACTAGACACAAATAAATCAGAATATAACAAGAATTTCGAATCAGGAACAACCCGAGCGGCCCGCTGGTCATCCCAGCGGCTCGCTGGAGCTGAGAGTTGTACCTTCGGTTTCGTGCAATCACGAATGAAGTGACCAACCTCTCCACAATTGAAACATGCACCCTTGGCCTTTTTAACCTTTCCTTTTCCACACCTATCGCGCTTCTTGTTATTCTTGGAAATGGAAGCACCCTCAGTTCCAGACTTGGCATTCTTCCCTTGTTGAGGATGCTTTCCTTTGTTCTTCTTCTTTTGAGAATTTGAGGCAGCAGCCATCATTGCTTCTCCAGTAGCCCTCTCGGCCTTCTCAGCCATTAGCCGGTCATCCTCAAGTTCCACATGGTGGGCAGCTTGATCAAAAGTGCGAATGTTGTCATTATGAGTCAAGTTAACCCTCATGTGCTCCCATGAGCGAGGGAGTGACCGAATGACTGCCTGCACTTGCTGCTCATCAGTGAGAATATGATCAGCACGCGCCAATTCATTAATCATGTTCGCCATGGCATTAAGATGTTCCCGTATCGAATGATCGGGCTTCTTCTTATAGCCTTCGAACTTAAGAGTTAATTGGCGCAGGCGGGTGGTTGAAGTACCACCATACTGGACTTTGACCGCTTCCCACAAAATCTTTGTGGAGCGATACTTCTCAAAACGAAGGAGAATGTCATTGGACATGCTGCTTAGCAACATCACGCGAGCAACACGATCCTTCTTTTGAAAATCCTCATTCGCTGAAGCTTTAGTGGTGTCCTTAAGATCAGCTTCAGTTAGTTGTTTTGTGAGGGTCTCCTCTAAACCCTGGTCCTCAAGGAGATACTGAATCTTACGATGCCATACATCGTAGTTCTTGTCATTCAGTTTCTCTCCCGAGTTGAGATCAGCAATGATGCTCTTACTAGCCGACATTGTATCTACAAATACAATGGAGACGAAACACAATATGTATGCTGCTAGCATTTCTCAAAGAAGTTATAACAACTCAATTATAACTATAATACCTTGCTGCTTGATTCTTGAGTTATTACTAAATACTTAAATAACTTAGCCTTGATGACCAAAAGAAAGCCTAAGACAATCAATCAAATCGCAAGAACTAAATCTCAAAGTATTTACACAACTCAAATCAACGACAAGGATCAGAAACTAGATGAGATCTTGAGTCTTCAAATCTAGAATCACCCTTTGTGTTGTCTATTATGCGAACTATCATGATAACGTGAAGCTCAAGCATCTCTCTCAAGTCATGAGAAAAACACTCCAAGTGTCTATCATCATAACCAGGTCCAATTTGACTAAAGTAGAGGGTGTACCAAAACAGATATTATCGCTAAGATAACAGTCTGTACATTTTTTATATTAATGGATATTAGCCTGGTTGTTTGTGTCATTTTACATCTCTCTGTCTTACCAGAATATGCGACCCACTAGCTCTCCTAGCGACCCGCAGTTAAGTTAGCGACTCGTTCGCTAATCAAGCAGTCTGTCTAAGAAATGAGTGACCTTCTTAGATATCCAGCGACCCGCTGGTCCTGGCAGAACAGGCGCCTTCTGGTCTGTTTCTGGCCATATCTGGCCTAAACCTCGCACCAGTAAAACTTTCATGGTATTTTAAGTCTAAAATTTGGTCCTCAATGACTAAATTAGACTGTATCTACAATCCTTAATGATTAGAAACAAAAAATTAATCTACAACAAGGATATTTAAATACCATGAAATGCAATATTTGACACAAACGATCTAACGAAGGACTTCGCAGTCCAAACCCTACGAAAAGAGGTACTAACAGCGCTCTGATACCACTGTTAGAGTTTGAACGAAATATATCTAAGTACAAAGATAGATATACCGTTATGCGGAAGCTTTGGATCGACGGTGACCTCTTTCACGTCGAGTTGGATTGCTTGCACTTCGTCTTCACACACCAGTGAGAATAGACCACGTTGAACACGAGTCTATCTCTGTATCCACAGCACAAATGCCTTGGACTCACTGCACAATCACGAGAATGACCGTCGTGACCGAAACACCCCTCTTAAGCGTTTGATTTTGTATTGATACACAAAATCAAGATGATGGAACTCTCCCTCTCTTTCCTGACTCTCTAAGAGCAGTCGAGACTTCTCTGTAAGTCTGTAACGTCTCCTTTTATAAGAGGCGTTCAGATTAAACAGATCAGACACTCTTTGATGAAAAGGTGCCAGTCTGTCGACTCAATCAGCGACCCGCTGATGATATCAGCGACCCGCTGAACTAAGTCTCCACCATATAAAACTAATAGTGAGGGATGTTTTCTTCAATACAAAAAAATAATAAAATATATTGTATAAGCGGCAATCAAATTTCTAACTTAATTGATTTTAAGGTGGTATTCTATATCTATAACTTTGGAGTAATATTTTTCAAATTTCAAAATTTTTGAGTGACATAATATTTCCTAATTTTTAGATGTTATATATCCTTGAAGATCTTAGTTTGTGTTTAATATCTCAAATATTACATTTCACTGGTTTTGAATTTTTTAACATGTGATCAATAGAACATGTCCTTTAATTAATTATTATCACGTTTAGGGAAAATTTATTACCTTCGGGGCTGTTTGGGTCGCTTAGGAATAAGAGGAATAGTCTATTTTTAGACGGAAAGTACTGAGAAATGTGTAAATTTATGAAAAATTTAGATTATTTATAATAAATTTAGTCTAGAAATAAACTATTTCTCCGGTTCCATCCAAACGGGGCTTAAGTTATCAAATTATGAACAGTGGATATACATCGAGGACTGAGTTGTTCGGATGGGACAGTGGTCATATTCTTGACTTGATTCCAGATTTTTTAATAATACAAGGTTGTACTAGACCACAGTCATCTCTAATTTCGTTAATGGAAATCTTAAGATAAAGAGGTATAATACTCGTCTCCTGACTTTTACTTCCCATTCATCTAGGATATATAATACTCGTCTTTGCTTGAGAAAGAAAAGACACCAGGATATATCTGATTATGTGTAAATAAGACGTATGTCTATCAGTACATGGACCACAGCATGCAATATTCTTTATAGGAATTTCAAATTTATTAAATATATTTAATTTATGTTTTAACTTTGAACTCATAGCAAAAAAAAAAAAAAAAAAAAACTTGAACAATAACAAAATATTCTCTACTAATAAAGGGATATACATATTCCGACCCAGATAATGTCACCTTTTTTTCCTATCATAATAATTTGAACAAGTTGAACTTCTGCCGTTCTTATCATCTTATGCAGAGGTAAGACGTGCTAAATTGATATAAATAAATATTAATAAATTAAGAATTTATGGCGTAGGTGCCTTCTATCACTATTTAATTCGCATTTATTAGGGATGAAGGTGGTATTTTTTGAGAACTTATAAGGCCACTTACAATTTCTAGAGAATATATATTTTCACCAATCAAAATGTGTTTTGACAGATTAATTATTCTGTCTAAACTGAAAAATTTTAAAGTTTATCGGCACTTCGGGAGAGAGTCGGACAAAAAAAAATTACGAGTGGGGGAATTATCATATCAAAATCATCATATTATAACTATGGAGTTAATTGAAGAATAATCTTCATATTTATGAGGTAAAATATGATTTTTCTTACAAAAATACTTCATAGAGCAATAAAATTATTATTTATGAGAAAATTTGTTGTGAACTTAAATTTTTAACCAGACTTAAATCTTAAACTTTCATTTAAAATTATAAAATAGAAATAAATGATCATCATTCAAGTCTGATTTAAAATTTCTATCCTCTGTAAAATTACTCTTATTATATATGTAAATTCAATAAAAAAATATTACCCTCATTTCTTAAATTTGGATCCGTCCACTGTGTTTCGGCACAAAACCATTATTCAAAGGGTGAGTTAACAGAAATAATTATTAGGCCGTGAATTTATCAAAATGAAAACAATAATTTTACAGATACTACTATTACTGATTTGAAATTTTTACTTACTGAGTCAATCACATAAAGTTTGAAGGCTTATCAGTAATAATAGTTTACATGCTAAATTGAAAGCAATATTAGATTTACATAAGCATATATTGATAAGTCAGAGAAAATCCAGAGGGACAGCCAGGTCGTATCTCTGTTGAAACAGGAAAAAGGAGCCCTTTCCAAGTCTATTAAATTATTAATTACATCTTTGACTCTGCATTGTGCTCTGGTGCGAGAGGAGAGGACGACCCCCAAACGCCATTGCCAGAGAGAGATACGGCGGTCGGCGGTCGGCGGAGGGAGGGAGAGAGAGAGAGAGTTGTGGGGTTGTGGTGACAGAGGCCATCGGAGAGGAGAGGGAGAAGGGTTTCTCTCGGTGGGGTTCAAAGGGGCTCCAGTGAGGAGGAGGCAGGCGCGAGACGGTGAGAGAGATCGCCTCTCTAGGGTTTGTAGCGGCGCTGAGAGGCGAGAGAGAGAGAGATGAGATCGCCGCTACCGCTATGATTTTCTCTGCGAATTTTGGACTGCAGAATTTTTGATGGGCCAACGGAATAACGTGGGCCGACGGAACGGAATGAACCAATTTCATTTACGTTCCGTCCTTACCAACGAAACCTGTTTCGCTTCCGTTTCTGTTCCGCAGAGAAAAACGTAAGGCAAATTTCGCTCCGTTTCCGCTCCGTTTCGGACGGAACGGAACGTAAACGTCCGAAACGGAGCGATATTGACAGCCCTATGAGAGAGCACAAGTCTGAAGTCTCCGCTCGTTCTTTTGTTAGGCGCACCAACCTGTTTAGAGAGAAAGCTCGGAAAAGGCAACTCGGATAAGACTAACGACGGGTTTTATTTTGTCGGGTTCATTTCAAACAAGATCCGTAATCAACAAAAAGTCAATTAAATTCACTGCAATTAACTTCGGTGAATAGAGCTGTCTGCTGTCAATTTCGTACATTTTCATTTCTTTCCGTCTGAAACGGAACAAAAGTGGAAGGAAAAATAATTTCATTTTTTAGAGCGGAATGAAAACGAAATAGGAAGTGGTATATGTTATTATTTCGTTTTATTGAAAATTGGTTGAAATCAATAGAAACTTGGTTGAAATAAATGAAAAAATGAAAATGGAACAGAAACATAATGGAAAAATCATTTTGTTTAACAAAACGGAACAAAAACAGAATGAGCAGTGTATTTCGTTGCCGAAACGAAACAAAAACGACAGAGGGTATTTCCGTTGTCGTTTCGCACGTTTAACAGCCCTATCGGTGATGTACATTCAACGTGAAATTCGCTGCAGTCAACACTTTAGTGTTCAGGAAGAACTGCTAAGTGCTAACTTATATTTTATAATTTATCCCTTCCATTTGTTTTGCTTCTTCCTTTTTATGCTTGCAAGATTTCTAGTATATATAAAAATTAATTCAAACTTTGTGATATATACTAAAAATCAAACGAATTCTAATTTGCAAAGACCATAAGTTTATTCTTATTTAATAATTATTTAATATGGAAATTTTATAACATTTTTAATAAAAATCAATTCAAAGAATTTTATAAACATGCTATTGAATTTTGCATAAATTTTACGTAATTTAAATGATGGATTGTCATATTATTACTTTGTAAAACACAGCAAAACAAAAATCCCTGAATTCAGGTGACGGTCCATAAAAGTTGGACCAAATATCGGATTTAAGAAATTAATAATAAATTTTTACTATAAATTAAGTATCAAATTAATATATTTAAAAAATAACAAGTTTAGCTGTTATTCAATTTGAAACAATATTTGGCGATCACTAAATTCGCTATTATGCCATTCTATATATGAAGCAGAATAAGTGCAGCTTTCTCCACTTTGGACTTAACTTGTGCCATTCAATTTTCCTTGGTAGCCACCACCAAGTCTCCTGGCCTAAAAAAAAAAAAAAAAAAAAAACAGATCACCGTGGCACATTTGCAACGATTCAAAAATCGAAGTACTGTCCTATTGGACTTATTAGATGGTTAGTAATTAGGATCCAAACCACTGTCACCAACCAATTATGTCATAGAAAAATCATGCAAGAAAGATACTGACTGCATGATATATATTACTTAATTGCAGGAAATCCCTCTTGAGGCAAATATGTTGATTTATTTTCTCTTCTAAGACAGATGTCACATGGGCGTCGAGCATATGTAAAAATAGATTGGCAACAGAACCGGCACGGCGATTATTGTGCCGCTTATATTCTACCATTTCTTTATTGATTAATTATTGTTACATAACACAGAGGCATCAGGTATAGTGACCAATCATTATGCAATAATGATGCATTCATTTATGTGCAACTATTGGTAGAAGCGTGCAAATTGCATGTATTATTTATCAGATTTGTGTAATTAAGCAACTTTTTAGTTAATTTTAATCCATTACAAAGAGAAAGTAGGCTATGCATAGAGAAAGCTTCTTTACTTTTTCTATCATCATATTTGGGTGGTTCTAAGTTTCATCAGTTCCGTTTTCTTATTAAATGGCTAACAGAGCAAGAATAATCTAAGAAATTTTCATTCCATTCCTTTCCCTATCCTCTATCCAACAAAACGCTAGAAGCATTTACGTTGATATTTTTCTTTTTTTTTTAAAGAAAATGGTAAAATCGTCATAATTAATTTGGACTGGTCTCTGGGCAATAAAATTTGTAGAGCTCTTGTCTTCTGAGGTTAATTTTTGTGGGGATCCACCTTGCACAATAAAAGTCGGCTAGCGTAATTATTCATGAATAAGGAATTTCAGTGTGCATGCTTATCCAAATTCCTTATTCTTATATCTAGATTTTATTAATATAAGAATAAGGACTCAAATTTTTTATTCTTGTGTTGTTTGGGTTGCACAAGAATAAGAATAAGCACGCATATCGAAATTTCTTATTCTTATTCTTTATTCATGGCTCATCCAAACACACCCGAGTCTATGACAGTGGATGCCAACTTCCTTGTGATATTTTACGTATATATAATAGAATAAACAAAACCCTGGAGTAAATAAATATAAATTTTGTTATTGTGAGTGATGTTTACTACAATTCAACTACCCTTTTGATATTTCAAATTGTACTCAAAATCTGCTCGTAGGGAAATTAACATGCCAGCACTAGTTTGTCATAATGCTATAAGCTTCTGTTTGAACTGTCCCTAATATGTTTGAAATGTCATGGGCTTCATTTTTTTTTTTTGAATTTTAATTTGTTGAGAAGTGTACGGCAGACTATATTAAAATATATATAGCGAATCTTACATGATTTACCAAATGCACCTTCACAATTTGTAGATGTTAAACTTGAAATATGTACACAATCAGAACAGCACGAGTAAAGTGTAAGAGAATTTGAGGTTGGACTGGATCCTCAGTAGATTTTTTTTCTCTCTGTTTGGTTGGTTGTGCATATTTTGTATTTTCTATTTTGGATAGATATGCTGGTTTGTTATATAAGTAGGAGTAATGTGTGACTAGGAGTATTTTTTTTTTTCTTAGTCACCTGGTCATTGACTTTTGTATGAATTATATATGTTTGCATGTTTTAATAGATTCTCGGTGTGCTAGTTATCCAAAAAAAAAAGATAAAGGAAAAGAAGAAGAAACAGAAGTGTAAAAGAATGGCCACCTCAAGTGATAATCAATGAAGCCCTGTAATAAAGAAAATTATTATTGAATCCCTTTATCCTCCATTTACATGCAACTCAAGACTCATGTAATTATGCCTGCAGGTAATTGATCCGCCCGATCGTAGAGTGTTGCCGTGTAGGAATGAAATGTCAGCCATTCTTCGACTGCCAAGTTTATTAAAATATGTATAACAAAAAAAAAGAGTCCAATTAATAAAATAAGGATTATATTAATTATATTGGAAATTATGTGGCAAGGGGAAGTGTGTCGCTTGGACATTGGTCCAACAAACATGCTGAGTCTGTCAGTGAGATCTGAGTTTGGTATGTGTGCGAGATTGCTCCCTATTATCCCACGTCATCATCTTGACTATTTTAGGAAATTGTGCATCGATCCGTACGAAATTGTCAAAATTTTATACATCTCTAGGTTGTTTCCCTAACAACCTGTATACAGACTTCAAACTTCAAAGTGCTCTGTATAGTGTGTATAGAATTCAAAGTGCTCCGGAAAACTTCGAGCCGGTTGCAATTTGAAACTCCTTTCTGTACAGATAGCAAAAGAGTTTGGGATATACATACATCAATATGAATACGGAACTGTCTATTTCACATTATTAAACAGTTTAAGCACTGATTATTCACAAAAATGTGATTTTCTTTTTGGAGAAATAGATTCGCAAGTTGCAACCACGTAGGTTCAGTTTGTTTTATTTTATTTAATTTTAAAACCATTATTAAAGCACAAGGAATATTTGCAATGGTAAATTTAATAGAAATAAAGATATCTTTTATGATAAGGTTAATGTATAATGTATCTATATTTGCAAAGGTACCATCATGAACTAACTACGACTTTATTTAAACAATCTTGCTAGTGTAACGCGGTTCTAAAAGGAAGGGTTGTATTTTTAAGGCCAGAATTATATGTTTAGGTCATCAAATCATAACAACATAACAGAAAACTAAACCATTTTGCTAGCCCAGTTTCAGATGGACTGTTGTCTGTGGGCAAGACGGAATTTAATTACATACGAAATTTTGGATAACTTAATGTAAAGGTAACATAATCAAGCCCATAGGAAATTTGGGCTTAGTCATAATTACAAAAAATGACGAAGTTAAATTAAATGCGATTTATCTGTATTGAACTGGTAGGTTCTACACTTGCAATGCCTATTTAATACATGGCACCTTCCGGCCATTCAAGTTACCACAAAACAACTCTTTCCTTTTAGGCTTTACTTAAAAAGGGATTTGTATAATGAAGTTCTTAAATTAGACTTTTAAGAAGGAAGAACAAAAATGACTTCAACAGTAAAATGTATTGATCCCTACCCAGTTCAACTTGGCAGATCATAGCTCCCGATTCCATTAAGTTTCTAACTGCAAAAAAAATGGATTTAACCAGGTTTGAATGTGTCATGAACTCATGATATGACCTGCCATAGAATTTTAATACTTGAACACTACTGGTTAATTGTTTTGGATTAGCATAAATTCCACATATATTAGGCCGATAATACCTTTTTATTTGATAATGCCCTTGTTGCCTTTTATGTTCAAATCAAGATGCATCTAAAGCCATAACCTACTACATGGATCAGATTGAAAACAATCTAAAGAAAAGTAATCCACACTAGCAAGACAGTACATCAAGTATTATGTATGAAGAGAGTATGTCAAATATTATCAGCCGGTACTATGGTGGCAGTAAGTTTGGCTAGTACCTTTACACAAACATTATCAAATACACCACTTTGGATTACCTGTCATTTCATAGATTATAGGTAAAATGTCTTGCAGAGTAGCTGGAGATGGTAAACTGGACTTCCTAACACTAACAAATTCAAGTTGTTTAAAAGAGAATTCTAGAGCAATCAGATTATGCTCCACATTAGATATCTTTTGGGAAATGTGCTCTCATTGTTCGTGTTTTGGTTTTGCAAAAACCATTTTTGTATTTCATGTTTCTGTAAGGGGAAAAACATCTTGATTGCACTCATAGAGAAGGAAGAAATTATTAAAATGCCTGTTTAATTACCAAGAGAATGTTTGTTTGGTTACCAAAGTAAACTGCTACATGAATCAACCAGATAACATTAACTATACAGCTTCAAAACTGGACATTATCTGAAGTCCAACAAAGCCCAAACCTAAACTGAAGCAAACAGAGTTTCATGATGGCCAACAACCTGAATACAGTGCCCTATTAGACCTGAACCTGATGTAACCTGAACTGAATTTGAGAAAATCTCAAACCTAACTAAATTTACATAATAACCCAGTCTAACTAGAATAAAATCAACTGCAACTTGGAACTTGGAAGTTATTGCATCTGGCTAACACTCAAAGTAACAAAATGCCAGATCATTTAACCCATAAATCCAGTCATGGCCTGAACCTAAACATCACAAAACCAAAATAAACTTGAATTTCTAGATAAAAAATGCTCAAAAGCCTTGAACCCCAAAGGCTAAAATCATCTAAAACCAAAAATAAACCCTACTCCAAAATTTATCTGAGGACCAGATTCCAATATCAATAAGGCAAAACAACCGAGTCTACTACTAGTCAGTCACTGACCAGTTTATCCAAAAAAAAAAAAAACCGAGTCTAATTTGATCATCCTGCGTGATTCCTATATCAACCTTACTCAACAGCCAGTTTGTTCAACCCAAACATATAACGTACAACTTGAAATTGCACACAAGACCAAAATTTCTAGTTTTAACACAAGAAAGTTTTATTCAAAATAAACATGAAAAGAAAATTACACATAAGAAAGAAAGAGAAGAAATAGATCACAATAAGTAAAAACACAGACCCAATCCATTAATATGAATATTCATACAATATTGCGAATTGGATTGACCTTACAGATTCCAATACCAAAATTATCAACCTAAAATTAACATGTGTTCCTGGTAATCGGACATAAACAAGGTAAAGCATGGTTTCTGACACATCCTCAGACCAAGTTAACCAAATATCATTCCCTATTACTCTGATACAGACAGGACAGCTACAGAGAAGCGAGAACATTTAACACAGAAAATTGCCTAAGCATGGAAGTTCACATATGCTAACAATCTCATCTTTACAATCCAATCACATATTGTGGTACTCTAATCCACCAAAATTAAGTGAGTAAAAACTAAAAACACAACTCACCTTAGTCATCTTCATCACTTTCATCACTGAAGTAGCTAGCTCTCTTCCCTCTCTTCTCTTTCTTAACCTGCTCTCCTCTATCCTTCATTCCGGCTGCCACCTCATCACCTCCTCTCGTATCCACTACCGAGGCCCAGCCATCCACCTCAAAACCCTCCACTTCATCCCCTCCATCAGATTCATCACCTCCCTTTCTCTGACTCTGAGCCCCACGTCTCGATTTTTTCTTGGACACCGGGCGTTCTCTTGGCCCCAATTGATTCTTTGGGCAATCATACGACAAGTGCCCCAATTCGCCGCACTCATAACACCTCGACTTGTCTCTGTACTCCCTCCGACGAATAAACTCCTTCGCTCGGCCGTTATCAGAGGCAATTGAAACAGTGATCCGTCGGCCATTGAGGATCTTCCCTTGCATGGCTGAGACAGCCTTGGCAGCATCATGCCGGGATACAAATAGAATGAAGGCAACACCTTTACTTACGCGGGAATCGCGATCTTTCAGTACAGTGACGCGAGCAACGCGACCAAAGGTGGAGAAGAGCTGGTGGAGGTCGGAATTGGTAAGGGAGAAATCGAGGTTGGAGACGTAGACAGTGGATTTGGACGGAGCCAGACCGCCTGATCCGCCTGTGGAAGTAGCGGCGGCGGAGGAGGAGGTGGAGGTGGTGGGAAGAGGGTAGCGGTAGAGGAAATCGTCGTCTTCGTCGCTATCTCTGTTGCGTTTCGCCATAGATTTTCCCCTACCTGACCATCTCTATTTTCCTATTCCTATATGGATGTTACTGGGCCTATGTGGGCTATGTCTTGGTGCTCCATTTAAGTTGGTCTAGTCAGATATCAAGAAACAAAACGCACATTCGGATAGAAACAAGGGAATTATTAAAACCTTCTCACTTCATATCTGAAAACCTCAGCCAGCAGCAGTAGTATTTTAAACAAACAAAGACCATCAATGTTTGGCCATTATCAACTACAAAGAACAGCAGCAGTAGTTTTTTTTTATACAAAAAACAATTTCAAGTCAAATGTACAAGTCCTGTGTGAAGCACTTCAAATAACGTGCCTTTTTTTAATATTCTCAAAGACAATTTTTCCAAAGTATTCTCAGATAGAAAAACAACAGAAGGGGGGGAAAAAAGGACAGGAGAATATCTTTACTCAGCAATATACTGGGTAAGCAAAATAGAGATCAGTTGGCATGCTAGAACGCACTCATCACAACAAAAACCACAGGAAAAGGAAAGCGGGTGCAATATCAAATTTGAACCCTAGTCAAATTTGAATATACTACACACAGACACCTATACTAATGGCTATGAAGAAACAAATTGTGCCAAAACCTAATCATCTCGCCTCATCTTAACATTCACAGGCTGCTCCCTGTATGATGCAACCTTCTCCACAGCTCGCCGCAGTGGCAGTGGTCTGCTCAGAGAAGACCTGCGAGCAGCAGCCAGCGATGGGCGATGATTCAAAGGGTATACAATGATGCAGTCTTTGACATCTGTGTTTTCTTCTTTTATAGATATACAATTGGTCCCATGTTCAGTATTGGGCACAGTACAAATTGGGACTGTGCTATTGTTTTCAGTACTTGCATTGTCATGATCCACTATCTTGCAAGAATCACGGGCAGCCTCCTCCATTTGGTGCCCACTGCTAGGTTTAATCGATCTTCTCCTCGTAGACTTGCTGTTAGTACAAATAATCTTATCTCATTAGCAGGTCGAATAAAACTATTAGCAATTAAGACAAATTTGTACGAACTGTGTCCTTTACCTTCCCAATTCATGCAAGGGAGTATTTATGCCAGAGCAAGATGCAGTCTTCACACTTTGAACATATGAGGAGCTGACTGTAGGCACTGTGGCTATACTTCGTCGTCGTATGGATTTCCTACAAATTATGCACACAAGATTTTAATGAACAGAAGGAATAGACTAGTCAATTGTTCACCGATGAGAAAAATAGAAAATCTGAGGTAGTTACCTATCACCCAATTTTTGCCTTGGTACTTCTAGGTGTACATCTTGTGCTGTAAGCGGAGCTGTTGCAACAGGTACTGTTGATGTCTGGGGCTCATCTGTAGCATCAGCTGCAACCTGTTGCTCAGTTGAGAGGCTTGTAGTATTTTTTTGACAGGAGGTAGTTACATCATCACCAGTCGTTTCTTTTTCTATGAACGAAGGCTCAGCGATCTCAGGCTCAGTTTCAGGTTCGGCTTTTATTGCACAACTTGAAATTATCTTATCATCAACAGTATTGACACCTTTGTCATCGTCTAGCTTGGATGAATCATCAGGGGCCTCTTCCATGGTGAATCCGTTGTTTGGTATAATCGAGGCTCTCCTTGTAGACGTCCTAATCAAGCAAAATACATCTTTCTATAAGCAGCATACATAAAGCAATGGGGGAAAGGGAAAAGAAAATTTATAATATCTGTGTCATACCTTCCCTCTTCATGCAAGGAAACAGCTGAAATTGAACTAGAGGCTGCCTTGACACTCTGGACATTGGATGAGCTGATTGTTTGAGGTTTTGCAATACTTTGTCGCCGAATCGGTTTCCTGTGAATTTTGATCACAACATTGTAATCAACAGCAATAGTCTACAGTTTTCAAAATTGGAAGAAAGTACAACTACTAACCTATCATCCAATTTTCGTTTAGGTGCTTCCTGGCGCACAACTTGTCCTGAAATCTGAGCTGGAAAAAAACAGAAGTTTCAAATATCAAACAACCAAAATCAGGGGGAAAAAAAAGAAAGAATAACAACCAAAACGAAGTCATACAGTTTGACTCACTGCTAGTCTTTTTCCTTTTGGTACCAACAGATGCATCTCCTTCTAAGTCAACTTGCTTTCCCTATCAAACAAAATCCAGAGATCACTAGAAATATCAACTGTTTCTGTAAGTCGATAAAAGAGGGGGGAAAAAATTGAAACTGGAATTTTCTTTTAATAACTTTAGGCCCCATTAATCAATATGAAAAATTCAGTAAAATTCCCAATTTAAGTTTACACAAATCTACAGACTTCACAGTACCCAAAATCAGTGGAATAGAAAACTGGCAATATTTATGGAGATGAGATGCATACCTGAACTCTTATTTGCTGTTGTAGTTGTTTAATCAGCCTTTGCTTCTCCTAAAATATTTTGATAAAATACAGTAAGCTAATAAACATATGGCATTCCAACCTAGGTACAGAACTAAATTTTCAGATTTTACCTGAAATTCCAATTTCTTTTGTGTCAGGACCAGAGTAGTACAGTGCAACTCATGTTGAAGATTTTTAAGCTGCACTCAAATTATCATATTTTAATATTTTAAAAATATAAAAGGATCCTCAATTAATAACAGAAGCAATAAAAATAGGTATATTAGAAAGCGAGCTTACTCTATCCTTCCCAATATTAAGTTCCTGCAAATATAAAATAAAAAGTTTTTAAGATATAAAAATTTACCAATGTACCTTGTATTCTAAAGAATGCATAAGCAACATGGATGATCCTATATGGGATAAAATGTAAAAATCAAAAGGTAATTAACTATTCTTTAGACAAAAAGGCCCTAAACCCTAAACCACATGGATGATTCTATATGTAAGTTGTTGAATTCAAAAGGTAATTAACTTTTCTTTAGACAAAAGTCCCTTGTACTCAAATTCCTAGAGAAATGTTTCTCTGAAACCAGATAGGAGTGATATTGTGCTGTTCCTTAGCTACTGCAGTGTAATTTACAAAATTTTTAATTCTTCATTACAGACGCTGATATCTGGAGGTATTGTAGGTAACAATAGTTATAAAAAAAACTGTCTAAATTAACAAAGAATGAAAAAAAGGGAGAACGTACAGCTAGCATCTGAGAGTTGGACTCAGCAAGCTGCCAGTTCTGCTGACGAGCACCCTGCAATGCAGTATTAAGCTTTTCTATCTCTTCTTTATATGCTTCCATCATTTTTCTGTTCAGTTTTAATAAATATTAAATCAACTCACTAAGACGAACAAAGGTAAAATTTACAATAAAACACATGAACAACTAACAACAGGCTGCAACATACCCTGCCTCTCCAATATTCTTCAAAAGTTGGGCATTTTCCTGCAATTATGAAACATTAAGTAACAACATTGAAAACATATGTTCAGAAATTAATTTTTCTTCTAAATTTGTACCCAAAAACAAATTGGAGCTTTACAAAGCTCATTCGACAATAGCACCAATATAATTTTTTAACTGCAGCACAAAGATCTGCTCAAATGTTTTGAAAACAAGCAGCTAATCCACTCACTAGTTTGTGTATAAGCCCAATTCCAATTTTCTCACGATTTTGGCCCACATCTATAGAAACCTTTTATTCCAACAAGCAAAGCATATCCAAACTTTTCTATAAAATCCTAACTAAAGCCCAGTTCACAGAGAAAGAAATGGAGATGACTCAGGCAAAGTCAAAGGGGAATACCTTCATAACTTCATCATAGCTTTTTTCATAAATCACAGAATTACGATTTTCTCTAACAATGTTTGAGAGATCCATGAGACTTTGTCTTCTGGCCCCCAATTTTGAATTGTTGACACCTGTTACAACAGATTAACTCAATTACGCACAGGAATTCAATAGATACAAAAAACAACCCGGAAAACTTCCAAATTTGCAAATAAAAGAAACAAGGAATTCTCCCAATTTAAGGTAGGGTTTAAAAATTTAGCACAAAGTGCCAAAATCTTGGCAAGAACAGGGACAGGGACAGGGACAGGCCTAACCCTAATTGAACTGTTTGGGAGAAAATTGAACTAAATAGCGCTGTAAAAATGATTTCAAAAGAGCAAGTTCTAGGTTGCAATTAAAAGAAACCAGGAATTCTCTCAATTTGAGTTAGGGTTTAGACAATTAGCACAATGTACCAAAATCTAGGCATGAACAGTGGAAAGGGACAGGCCAAAACCTAATTGTACTATTTGGGAGAAAATCAAAATAAATGGCACCATAAAAATGATTACAAAAAACGGTTCTAGGTCGCAAACAAAAGTAAGTGAGGAATTCTCCCAATTTGAGTTAGGGTTTTCAAAAATTAGCACAATGTACCAAAATCTAGGCAAGAACAGTGGAAAGGGACAGGCCGAACCCTAATTGTACAGTTTGGCAGAAAAATCGAACTAAATACACGAAAAAATGATTTCAAAGAGACAGTTCTAGGTCTCAAATAAAAGAAACAAGGAATTCTCCCAATTCAACTTAGGGTTTTAGGAAAAAATGGCAAAATGTGACTAAATCTAAGCAAGATCAGTGAAAAGGAACCCTAATTGTACAGTTTGAGAGAAAATCGAACAAAATAGCACCGTAAAACGATTTCAAAGGAACGATTTCTAGCGTTAGGGTTTTTACCTGAAGCACGAGACGGAGCTTTGTTCTCCGCGCCAAAAAAGTGGCCTCCTCCTTCCATCGGAGGCCAAGATCTGAGGCTTCTCGGATCCTTTATCGATTCGCTTTTTCGTTGTGGATTGAGAGAGAAGAGACGAAACAAGTTCGAAAGGAGAGAAGTGTTTGTTTCAACTTTCAACTGGGAGCAAAATAAAATATTCGAGCGCGGAGTCGCACTTCAGTAGACCTCGGCGGATGGTTTATGTGGGACCCTAGTGTCATGGAGAAAAATTTTGTACAACGGATCTAGTTTCGATTTAAGGGGTTTGGGGCCGCCTGGAGAGACCAAAGCTAACGGGCATCCTAAGCTAATTCCGAGGCTAGGTTCCGAATTCAAATTAAGGTATATTTTTTTTTCTTCTTTTCATTTAAGGCAAGTTTCTTCTGAGCAGTTATGTTTTGGTTTTTTTGATGTGAAACTTTTTTTGTTTCCAGTTCGGTTACATCCTAACCTACAATTGTGTTCAAGCGTTTGTAATTAATTAAATTTAATATAAAATTTTCTTTCGATTTGATGTAACTTTGAGTTATTACTTAATACTTATTAATGATCAAGAGTCGTAATAACATCACAGTATCACATTTTTAATATTATTTAATTTATTTATGTCGTATTAAAATTTTATCGAAATATTTTATGAGATTTGCATTACTTTATCAATCACTAATTGAAGATGATGGTTCTTTAATTTTAGTTGTGCTAAGTGCCTTGAAAAATGATATGATTATAGGGGCCGTTTGGATGGGTTGGGAATTGGGGGAATAGCCAATTCTAGGCATAAATTTATTGGGAAGTGTGTAACTTTGTGAAGAGTTTGGATTGTTTATAATAAATTTGGAATAAGAAATTCCGGGAATTTGCAATTCCCACCTATTCCAACCTCATCCAAACGCCCCCATACTTATTATTCCGTAATAACTTTTTAAGTTTAAAGTTTAGGGGGTCAGCGATGTATTACTAAAATCAACTCATTTATTTCAGCTTTGGTTTAGGGATTCGGAATTAGCCTCGGATACCCGTTACTTACTAAAGCCAGAACCTTCAATAAAAAAAAAGTCTTTGGAACGGATGATCGATACTTTTGTGTTAGTGCTCTTTTGTTTTGGTTACTTGTTGGCAGTTGGCTAATAATACGTTGGTTGTTTAGCTCGACCTTGGTTTGATTTGCTTGGTAGTTTTAGACTTTTAGTTGAAGTTGTGATTTTCATCATACAAGTGTATGAAGCACGTTTTCTTTAAGGATCCGTTTGGATGGTGTGGGAATAAGAGGAATAAGAGAAGAAGTATTAGGAACTGTGTAATTTTGTGAAGAGTTTTGACAAGGGTACCTCACTACTTTCATCTGAACATATCTCACTACTCTCACCCGAAGATACTTCACCAGAAGATATCTCACTACCCTCGCCCAAAGGTACTTCACCCGAACATATCTCACTACTCTCACCCGAAGATACTTCACCCGAGGGTATCTCACCCGAGTTTGACTCAGATTCCGACGTAGATTTATTTTAGGATATTACTATAATTGTAATTTTCATATTTTCTTTGTGTTTTCGCAAATTTCCTTTTTAGGTTACTATTTCTGAAATGTTTTAGCTTGGATCCCAAGGCGCCGCCTTCTATATAAAGGGGTGCTTGTCATTGTAAACGGTTTAGTTGATTAATTAATGAAATTTCTCTTTGGGCTCTTTGAGTTCCACTTTGCTATTTAGCATTTCTTTGTATTTTCTAATTCCACTAAACCATTTATCGCCGGCCTCCTCTGGCGGACCGGTGGTTTGGGACGAGCGCCGTCGTCAAGTGGTATCAGAGCACAGGTTCCGACAATCCACCTTCGCGCTTGCGTGAAGCTGTATCCCCAACATCCGTCGCCGTCGCCGATCGCTGCGATCTAATCACTCCAACCACCCCCCACTTTCCATCTTTTCGCCGGAATCCATGGCCGATCCTAACATTATCGCTCTTCTCGAACGAATGCAGAAGAGTCAAGAAACCCTACTTCAGCGTATGGATGATAACGCCGCCGTGCGCCATACAGAACTGATTACAGCACTAATGGGACGATTAAACCCTAATGACGAAAGAGGTGGGGGCCGCAACCCCAATCCCAACCCCAACAATCCTGAAAACCGAGATCGAAACTGTTGGAGTTATGTCCTAGAAGTCAATAATTTAATGACTTAATTATTAGTTTATGTTTTGGATGATAATTTATCATTTGTTCCTAGGTTTATTATTGACAGATTATTCAGGTTGAGGATCTGAATTGTAGATCTCTGTGGATCATTCCTTAGAATGACAATAATAAATCTAAATGGTCCATAATCTTGATAATTAACAAGGAACATTAATTATCTTATAAGATTAGTATGCAAGTTAAGTGATGATTAAGTTCTACAAATCATAGGTAAAGAGTTACCAACTTAATTGCATATGTGTATGTTATGGAACATAGCACAGGACTTGACCCATCGAAATAAACATATGGATTGTGTTATGTGTCATTGTTTATTTCGTAATGATTTTGGTTCTAAGTTTGAGATGTTTATCTTTTCCACATGAGGATAGGTTCAATAAATACTGTCTACCGCTGATTCCCGATAAGGGCTGCTATACGGACTTTATTTATGTTCTCTTGAATTGTGCGGGGAAAAGTTAATCATCAAGAAAACCGTATGTCCCTCATTAATTCACTTAGTGAGTGACGATATCTGTTTGGGCCCCTTGATGGAGATAGATTGTTTGCATGCAACTTTATACAATTATCTCTAGATCAAGAAACGTATAATCTGCAAGAATGACACATTCCTATCTTGGATTATACGATGATATCGTGCGACATAAGAATCAAAATAGAGAAACATATTTATTCTCTTATGCAGGATTGAAATATTGTAGCAGTACACTATTTATGCGAATTGGGAGTCATAACGTGTTGCTAGATACCGCTTATGATTATTGGAATTAAATAACGATTTAATTCCATGGCCAACATAGCATAAATCCTCAAAGGGTCACACAAATAGGACATTAATCACACAGTGCATTATTTATTTATTCACAGCAGTAGGTTCTGTGGAAATATGATAAGATTGATTAATTAATTATATACCGTTGCGAACCGTTATAATTAATTAAGTCAATGGATCATATAGAAATAAATTAATGCATTAACTAATCCTAAAATAATTATTAATGAGTTAATAATTAATTTAGTTCAACACTTATCAATATAAATGGTTATATTGATTAATTGGGCCGTTATTTAAATAGCAAATAGATAGCCCAATTAAAGAGCAAATAAATGAGGCTTTAATTAATAGAATTAGAGACTAAATTAAGTGGATTAAGTGGCCCAAATAGGCCCAAAACGTGGCTGCCCAATATGGTGGTAGGTGGGATGGCATAGTTGTAATTATGCAAGAGGTCAATTAGGTTTTGTGCTCTATATAAGGACCACTTATGAGAGCCTCCACCTAGCTTTCTCTCTCCTCTCATTCCCTCCCATGAGGCCGCCACCTTCCTCCTCTCTCCCTCTTATTTGCTCATGTGTTGAGCTATTTTCTCTCCACTAAATCAAGGTTGTTGATTGATGCAAGAGAGAAAACCATAGGGATTAGGCTTGTTCTTTGGGTATGCTAGCACGTACCTTGTAGAACGTGATTAATCCTCCTTGGTGGACTCGAGGGCGGTTACGAGACGTGGTGGAGACGGTGGAGAAGGCACGCCATCGATTCCCATGCCTTGGTCGAGCCCCGCGAATACGATTTCGCGGGAGGTATCGATTTCCCCTTTTTCTCGTGTGTTTGAATAGTTTGTGTACTAGATCTTGTGTGTGCTATGTTTGCTTGGTTAATTAATTGGTAATTAGCATAAAAATGAAAATTAGCACACTTTCTAACAGTGGTATCAGAGCACATGGTCGTACTTAAGCTATTTTAACACTTAATTAAGAGAAATTGGCTAATTAACGGATTAGTAGAGATGATGCGTTTGTTTGCTGTCTGGAAATGGTATTTTCTGTGTTGTTTCGCGTTTTTCGCTTTGATAAGTTCTCTGGAAGTTTTTTCCATCTGCATGAAAGTTGTAGATCTGTGGATTGTGATTCTTTTGGCGTTGGATTCACATTTTTCTGAATTAGTATAGATTTACTGTGAATAAAATGGCGACAGTGCGCAGAACCAGTTTCTGCTCGTACTGTCCTGTTTGAATGGCTTGAAAGATTTATATTTTGAATATAAGTACCAGTGTTCTATGGCTAGATTTAAAGAGGACTTGAAGCTCTTTCTGAGCATGTATAAATTGTTGCATGACTTGGATTAATTTGTGGGTTTTCAAGTATGAAAAGGAAGATCTCGTCAGATCCAGTTTGTAGAGCAAATCGATTGTTCTAATAAACTGTACCAACTGAGAACTCCTTTAAAAATTCTGTTTAAATGGAGTTGTTCTATTTTGAGTTAGGATTCCAGGAAAATTAATTTCATAATTTTTCGTGGAAGTTAGGACCTTCAACTAGGTTAGAACTTTTCAATCGACTGTCTGTTCCAGTACAGAATTTGTTGATTGTTTAGTTTGTAACTCGAACCTTTTGAACTGAACTTGGTGGTTTTCTTTTCATAGATAGTTAGCCTATAGACTAAACTAGTTTTTCTATGTATATTGTATATATGAAAACTGATTAGAAGGTGGTCTAACAGACCAAATGGTTGAGAGGATAATCTGAAAGTCTCATAACGGTGTTTCGTGCACTTGTAAGAGATTTGTCATTTTTGATTCTCCCAGATGGTGTAAGATCTCTTCTTGAAATTTTTACTGGTAATCACAACTATGATAAGGAGCTTAAGTAATTTATTTGAGAATTTTTGGAGACCTAAAACCTTTGCTTTTATTGGATTCCATTAGTTACGTTTTTTAATAAATTACTGTTTTTCTAAATATTCAAACTAGTTGAAATTAATTAGAAAACTCCTTGTTTGATCTCCTTTCTGTTATGGGATGTTGAAAGAACTTTCTAAATGAATTTAAACAAGTTTTGTTGTTTAAAATTGAGGATTTGTACACGGAATTTACTTATGGCAAACGATACGCAAAGATGCTTGAAAATCGTTAATTGGAAACAAAGTTCTTGTATGTGCTAACTTTGTTTTGTAGGTGGATAGTGGGTTTAGTATGGCTCAAGACTCAATGCCTTGTGGTTGTAAATGAATGCATGTGTGAATGTTTGTAATGCGGCCTTTGGTGCCATTAATTAATTTTTGATTAATTTTTGATGTAACTTGTGAGGCTTGCATGCCCCTAAGGATAGGAAGGGAATAGGATGTTTTCACATGTATTTTGCACCTTTATTTTATATAGGATTTAGATCCTTATAGAATTTAGTGGGAGGGCAAGGATTAGATTAGTTTTGCTCCATGGACGATGTGGCGAAACTAATGCAAGCGGGAGCCATACAAACCCACAACTATGAGATGCTTATATGTGATTGCTTGTGATTGCTATGAATGGTCATAGGCTAGGTATGGGTGTATGCTTACACGACCACCAAACAAGTGTCATATGATTGATAGTCCCAACTAAAAAACTCGATTAAGTGAAATCGCCCTCCTTCTCTCTATCCCCTTCATGCCGATTGTCACTCATGGCGCGGTCCGCCCAAGCGGACGTCATGATTGCCAATTCGGTAGTCGGGGTGCAAATAGCTAAGATTTGCAAGGAGCAAATAGTGAGAGGTTACTTTTCGATGGACCCAACTAGAGTTTGGACATCGGGGCGAAGTTTGTAAATATACTTAGATATTCACAAACCAAGAATCATATGGTCGATATGATTGGTTGGAGAACCTACCTTGTCTAATTAAGTAGGGTGACGTGCCATAGCAGGCTCTACTTGATGAAAACCGGGATCTTGGAAAACCAACTACATTTGGGACATTAAATAAATGTAGTGGGAGTTTTATTTGTTATAAATAAAACAATTGCATAAACTAATTGACCTTAAATTGATTATGTTATAGATGTTAAAATTGTTAATTTTGTTGCGATCAATCTTTGAAAATGAACAAACTCGTTTCTAAAAGTATTCACTTAAAGAAGTAATACCGATTCCTAAGACACGATCTTAGCGAAGAGAAACTTGAGTATGTCAATTCCCAAAATTTTTCTCAAACTACCCGAACGTAGCAACGCGATGATTGATTGACTTTTGGCGAAAAGTTATTCAATAAAGCGTGTGGCTAATATCCTCATTTGAAAGTTCTAAGACCTTTGAATTAGAGAATTCATATAGACTAGATTTAACTCGTACGCTCTTATCCACTTACTCAAGAAAGTGTTCTTGGAGAAAGTAGATATTAACTCCATCATTTATGATCGAGTATAAAGAGTATGAGTTGACAAAGAGATTCTTCTTTTAAACATGAACGTTTCATTGGCTTACAAATCGAAAGATTTAAGTAGCTAATTGATAACTAGAGATATTGATCTCCGATATCAAGGATTATTGATATTGTCATACGATCTCTTTGAAATTATAAAGGATATAATGTTACCTTCTTCGCACACTTGTTGATGCAAAAAGGTAATTGGTTTAGTATTCAAGAAATACTTCACTAAGGTATGAGTTGAAATTTTCGAGACCCTCATTTATGACCATGTGTCACATGAGATGTTTCATTTGCCGTATAGGGAGGCATTTGAAAGGTTGTCCGAAGTACCATGATTGTGACGATTAGAAATATTCTAATCCTAAAGTGTATTTGTCGTTCAAACTATCTCACTATCTCTAATTTACACTAGTAACTTGATACTAGTTCATATGCTCGCATTTAACGAAATGTGTTGGCAATGAAGAATAAGAGAATGTTCGAGAGATATAAAGTAAACTCCGTATAGGAGATGACTTATTCATTTAAGTCATTACCATTGAATACGTAGAGTTATCTTTATTAGGAGTTTGTTTAGGAATTGAAGGTTGCATACCTTAATTCTAAAACCTCTCATAGCGTCTCCATTTCATATTTGATGATGGATAACTATGTTTAATAAAAGACAAGTTCTTTTATTATGAATTTGTTTATATGATTTCATGCATCTTGATGGAATTTGCTTGAAATAGATAAACAAGTTATGAATGACAAATAGGATGCGTAAGACTTGACATAAAGTATTTGACTTTCATGTTATACATAACCGCTTAGTCACATATATAAACGAGAATCGCATTATGAGAGTCTACGTAACGTAGAGCTCGAAATTCAATTCGATTTCAAATCGATTGATATGCGAATCATGTTTGTTAAATGACAAAAGCGCCTTTAACCTACAAAGGTTTAAGGACAAGTGACTTGATTAGGACTTATACATATCGATGTATAAAGACCAATAAGTACTTGTGCAATGAAAGGTTGTTGATACTTTACTACTTAACCAACGATCATTGTAGATATTAACATATCTATTTGATAAGGTATAAGTATGAACTTTTTTGACTAGTTCAAAGGAGTTCAAGAGTGAAGTTTAAAAGACCGTTCAAGAAAAATGGAAGTCTTACAATTAATCGTGGAAAATAAGTAATTAAGTCATATGATTTGAAGTATTATCTAAAGAGTATGAAAGTAGTTTCATAACTCACTCCATGAGGAATAATATGTCCAAGAATGGAGGTATCGAACAATATTTTGTATAGTTCGATCGGTAATAAATCAAATTGACTTATTCGACTCGTATTAGGGAATTATGTTTGAGGACAATATTGTTTACACTGAATAATGTTCCATCGAAGTCTATTGAAGGAGATATCTTAGGAGATTTTGATCTCTAAGTATAATACTTCTCGAGATTTGGTGTTGAGAAGCTTATTTCAAGTATTGTGAACTTGTAAGCTTAAACCAAATAAGACACTATATATTTGTAGGATGTTTTATATTAAAAGGCACTACTTCCACGAATATGATAAGAACAAAGTAGTTGTTGCTAATCATAATGTAGTCTTGATGAATTGAAATTCTCAAGAAGAAGTAGTGGGAGTAAAGTGAGCATTAAAATAGTTTATGCGTCACTACAAGAAGTACTCTTATGGGAAACTTGTCACTCCATACATGGTATTTAGTGGGAGTTGAGCGAAACTTCATTCACAAGTTGTTTTGAAAGAAGTTTAATAGTACGCTCCTTCTAATGAGGACTCAACCATCTCACGAGTTGATGATGATTCGAGAAACTCATGGAATATATATAAGGAGTCAAGAACTCGTTCAACAAATCGTTGTGGAAGAAGTTCATGAACCTCAAGTACCAAACCTACAAAAGATCAACGGGAGTTGATTGCCTAAGCCGTTTGGTGCACGGGCTTCACAACATTCTCGTACTTAGCATATGAGAATCCGTTGATAAACAAAGAAACGATGGAATGATCCAATTCCACATATATGTTTTGAATTCATATGATCTTTAAAGAGCAATCCATGTATAACAACAAGGTATAGACCTTGGTTGATGTTCATGAAGGAGCAATCCATCAAGAACGTTTAGATCTTCAAAAGGAAAGATCGACATGGATAACAAATCGACTATGTACAAAGCGCGGCTTCTCGCTTTTAGCTATGTCTAAGTCGATGGCTAGTTGACTACGTACAAAGCACAACTTCTTGCTTGTGGCTATGTGTAAGTCAATAAAGATCATTCTAGCAATAGTTGTATTTCATATATGTCGATATATGGAAATACACATAAAACCGCCTTCTTCGTATGAATGAAGGAAGATGTTGTGCATTTGACACAAATCGAGGTTTATGTATTGCTAAAAACATATGCATGCTTCAAAGATCCATTAATGGATTAAAGCAAGTGTTGTGGAGATTGGAATAAAAGTTTTGACAATGAAGTCAAGGAGTTGAACTTCGTCAAAAGTATCTTGTATATACAAGATATTCAGTGGAAGCATAATTGTATTACTTGTATTGTTCAAGATAACAATTCATTAAATTGGGAATAACATTAAGAAAATGAATATTGTCGAGATCTCTTTGGAGAATGCTTTCTCAAATGAGAACTTGGGCGAAATCACCTAATCCTAGGAAACAAAATCTATAAAGATAGATTATGATGGATGTTAGGTTTGAGCAAATATGCATATATTGACGAAGTGTTCTAGAAACACGAAAGTTACACTCCAAGAAAGGATGTCTAACTATACGTCACATGGCATGACTTGAGTGTTTAACTCGGTCTATTGCAACTCAATTCAAGAAAGTGCATGAAATAGTTCAAGCATTCTTTCATTATGAGTTCCATTTTGTACGCCATATTTATGCATATGCCCCAATGTGTAGTATCCAAAGGATATGACAAACAGTTGTCAAATGGATACAAGAGAGACACATTTGTACGATAATCAAGGATATCCTCGAGTACATTATGAGAAAGAGTGATATTATGTTTCATCTCTTAAGATGAAAGAATTTTCGTGTAAGTAGTTACACTAATAAAAGTTTTTCAAAAGATTGATATAATCACAATTGAGCTACATATTTTGCTTTAAGGTGGAGTTGTAAATTTAGAAAGTGTTCTAAATGGAATATTACAACCGTTTCCGTCACCAAAGCAAAATACATAGCAACTTGTGAAGCAATAAAAGAAATTTATTTCGGATCGAGTTCTTAGTCGAGTTATTATGGTTCTATGCATCTCGAACCACAACTTACTCCTAAAGAACCCAATGTTACATTGGAGATTCAAATATGATCTATAACGATATCACTTGATATCATATGATGATGATCAAGAACATATATATAGTAGTATATATATATAGGGTCAAACAATTTTTGGATAGGTTCGCGAACACAGCGAACACTCTAGCACGACCTCTACCTTGAGCAGTATACGAGATGCAGTTATGCATCCATACGTGGTGGACGTATGAGTAACTAGCTTTAAGCGTATTATTTCTTTTGAGGTCCGAGACATGTATATATGTAGATATATGACATTGTTCTCAACTCTTCGTTGGCTAGAAGTCACTACTGATTGACTCTAGGCCAAGTGGGAGATTGTTGGAGTTATGTCCTAGAAGTCAATAATTTAATGACTTAATTATTAGTTTATGTTTTGGATGATAATTTATCATTTGTTCCTAGGTTTATTATTGACAGATTATTCAGGTTGAGGATCTGAATTGTAGATCTCTGTGGATCATTCCTTAGAATGACAATAATAAATCTAAACGGTCCATAATCTTGATAATTAACAAGGAACATTAATTATCTTATAAGATTAGTATGCAAGTTAAGTGATGATTAAGTTCTACAAATCATAGGTAAAGAGTTACCAACTTAATTGCATATGTGTATGTTATGGAACATAGCACAGGACTTGACCCATCGAAATAAACATATGGATTGTGTTATGTGTCATTGTTTATTTCGTAATGATTTTGGTTCTAAGTTTGAGATGTTTATCTTTTCCACATGAGGATAGGTTCAATAAATACTGTCTACCGCTGATTCCCGATAAGGGCTGCTATACGGACTTTATTTATGTTCTCTTGAATTGTGCGGGGAAAAGTTAATCATCAAGAAAACCGTATGTCCCTCATTAATTCACTTAGTGAGTGACGATATCTGTTTGGGCCCCTTGATGGAGATAGATTGTTTGCATGCAACTTTATACAATTATCTCTAGATCAAGAAACGTATAATCTGCAAGAATGACACATTCCTATCTTGGATTATACGATGATATCGTGCGACATAAGAATCAAAATAGAGAAACATATTTATTCTCTTATGCAGGATTGAAATATTGTAGCAGTACACTATTTATGCGAATTGGGAGTCATAACGTGTTGCTAGATACCGCTTATGATTATTGGAATTAAATAACGATTTAATTCCATGGCCAACATAGCATAAATCCTCAAAGGGTCACACAAATAGGACATTAATCACACAGTGCATTATTTATTTATTCACAGCAGTAGGTTCTGTGGAAATATGATAAGATTGATTAATTAATTATATACCGTTGCGAACCGTTATAATTAATTAAGTCAATGGATCATATAGAAATAAATTAATGCATTAACTAATCCTAAAATAATTATTAATGAGTTAATAATTAATTTAGTTCAACACTTATCAATATAAATGGTTATATTGATTAATTGGGCCGTTATTTAAATAGCAAATAGATAGCCCAATTAAAGAGCAAATAAATGAGGCTTTAATTAATAGAATTAGAGACTAAATTAAGTGGATTAAGTGGCCCAAATAGGCCCAAAACGTGGCTGCCCAATATGGTGGTAGGTGGGATGGCATAGTTGTAATTATGCAAGAGGTCAATTAGGTTTTGTGCTCTATATAAGGACCACTTATGAGAGCCTCCACCTAGCTTTCTCTCTCCTCTCATTCCCTCCCATGAGGCCGCCACCTTCCTCCTCTCTCCCTCTTATTTGCTCATGTGTTGTGCTATTTTCTCTCCACTAAATCAAGGTTGTTGATTGATGCAAGAGAGAAAACCATAGGGATTAGGCTTGTTCTTTGGGTATGCTAGCACGTACCTTGTAGAACGTGATTAATCCTCCTTGGTGGACTCGAGGGCGGTTACGAGACGTGGTGGAGACGGTGGAGAAGGCACGCCATCGATTCCCATGCCTTGGTCGAGCCCCGCGAATACGATTTCGCGGGAGGTATCGATTTCCCCTTTTTCTCGTGTGTTTGAATAGTTTGTGTACTAGATCTTGTGTGTGCTATGTTTGCTTGGTTAATTAATTGGTAATTAGCATAAAAATGAAAATTAGCACACTTTCTAACAGAAACAACACCCGAGATCGTAACTGGGAAGGGGATCTCCGAATTGAGATTCCTGACTTCACTGGGAGTCTCAAACCCGAGGAGTTCCTAGACTGGATGCATACTGTAGAAGAGGTCTTTGACTTGAAAGAAGTTCCCCCTGAGAAGCGTGTGCCCTTGGTTACTATCCGTTTCGAGACCGAGCAGCCGCCTGGTGGCTGATAGGCGGGTTTCACATCGAAATATTCAACCCTTTTAGGCCTTAATTTCAATTAAATGTTTGTGTTTTAGTTAGATTTTATGCAATTTAGGTTAGAAATATGGTACTGCTATTTGCCCTTGTCTAATTTCAGGTTCAGTGATGATTTGGAGCAAAATTGGGCCCAAGGCAGAGTTCAAGCGGAGCAAATCAGGGTCCGAGCGACTGGAGCAAAGGAACGGGGTCAAACCAGACAAGTTTCCTGTTCTGGCGACCCGCCAGGAATTCAGGCGACCCGCCAGGAATCCTGTCAACCCCGCCAGACATAAACCGACCTGCCCAATTTGGAGAGATATTTCTGGCAGAGCACCTTCTCTATTCTTGGACGAACCAGACATGATCTCCACCCATGGGAACCGCCTTTGAGAGCTATTTAAACATAGGAAGAGCTCCAGAAAGAAAACAAGTCAGTTTGAAGTCAGATTTTGGAGCAAGATTCAAGAGGAGTTAGCAGAAATCGCACCCAGCCTGTCTCCTGTCGACCCGCCAGGAATCCTGTCGACCCGCCAGGATTCAAGCTGAGAGCGTTTCTTTTAGTTCTTTGTTGTATTCTTTCTCTATTTTCTCTCTTTTTATGTTTAGTCTGCTGAAACCTATTGTCTTTATGTTTAGTATGACTTTTAGCGAGTAGTTTAGTTTAGGGGCAATTGTAGGGAACCATGACTTGGTAGATTTATGAAGTTTAATTTAGTTTTCTAATCTTTCTAAGTTGCTTTGCTTTGCTTGAGTTTATTTGCTTTAATTGAGAATATGAATTGAATTGTCTTGAAGGTTCGCTCATTAGGTTAAGGCCTTGCCTAATAGATAAGCACCAAGTTCCCTAAATTCAAATCAATTTGTATTCCCATACCATAGGATAGTTAGTATACCCAAAAGGTGAAACCGGAACTTAGCCGAGAGGTTTATTCCCTCCTAAGATCGAGAGATCTAGGATATCCTACCGAATAGTTAAAGCAAATCCTAAAACTTAAGCCAAGAAACGAGAGTTGAAACTTAGGTTTTTAGGGAGGTTTAGAGGTTAAAACTTAGTAATACCAAATCAAGAACGAGAGTTAGTATTTGGACCAGAGTTTAAGCTAAAAACCTGAACTTAGAGAACTTAGAAACTAATTAAGCTGAATTGTCGTACTGTTCTGGCGACCAGCCAGGAATCCTGTCGACCCGCCAGGAACTCTGTCGACCCGCCAGGAATCCTGTCGACCCGCCAGGATAGTGCCTGGAAGTGGAACCCGATCAATTGACCCTAGTTTAAGTACTTAATTCAAGCTTAGATCTTTACCTTAATTTTTAGAGTAATTTAGACATTAATTAGAATTTAGAATTAATTCTTTTAGTTTAAATTCAATCCTTTTAATTAATTAATCGACTTTTTGACTTGTTGACCCCTAGATTAATTGAACTAAATTACTTAAAGTCTAAAGTTTAGAATAACCGTTCCTGTGGATTCGATCCTCAAGCTATACTGCATTAGATTAGATTGAGGTTTAATTTGACCTAGGTTTTACCTCCGATCAGTGGCAAAACTTTAAATATCGTCGTTATCTCGATAACCTTCCACCTCTAAATGACTAGGACGCACTCAAACGCGAGATGAACCGAGAATTCCTACCTCTCAACTATCGACAGACACTGTTTAGGCAGTTTCAGTCACTCAGGCAGGGACCGAGGAGTATTGATGAATATACCCTCGAGTTCTATCAGCTGGAAGCTCGTAACCAGCTGAATGAGACCGAAGATCCATGGACTTCGCGGCTCGATCCAAGATGTGCTTGCTGTACAGACCTTCAACAATGTCTCCGAGGCCCAATCCAAGGCGAAGGCAGTAGAGCAACAACAAGCTCGAAGTCGTAGCTTGCCTCCGAGACATGTACCAACCGCGGGTCGAACTCAATCCGAGGCAACAAGAACTTTCATTCCGTCGGAAAATCCGAGCACTTATCCGTCCCGCAACACACCTCCCTTGCCAAATCCGAACAACCCCTCAGATAATCGTAAAGCGAACATTCGTTGTCATAGGTGTCACTCTCTTGGACACTATGCCAATGAGTGTCCTAAAACTCGAGTTCAGTATACTGCTGATCAAGATGATTATTTCGAGGATGAAGAGGGATATGTTGCACCTGATGAAGAGGTCTACGAGGCTAGTCCCGAGGATGTCGGAGGAGAGAGCCTAGTTGCCAGACGTTTATGTCTTGCACCACCCACCAAGGAGAATTGGAAAAGGCACGACATTTTCAAAACTCAGTGCTCTATCCAAGGAAAGAAGTGCAACATAATCATTGACTCTGGAAGCTGGGAGAACATAATCTCCGAAGAAGTTGTGAAAAAGTTGAACCTCGCGACTACACCACACCCTCACCCCTATAAGCTTGGATGAGTCAACAAGGACGCTGAGATTATGGTTAACAGACGATGTCAAGTCGAGTTTTCAATCGGCCCAAACTACTCCACCACTGTTCGAGCAGATGTCGTTCCGATGGATGCATCGCACCTCATCCTTGGGCGACCATGGCAATCTGACAATCATGCTGTGTATGATGGTCGCAAGCATCTCTACTCAGTCCAGTTGGGAGACAAGAAGGTACACATTTTACCTATGCAAAAAGATTTCTCTAACACAGGAAAAACGATATTTTGTGTGCCCACAGATGAGTTTGAGACCGAACTTGAAACTGAGAGAATGTGTTGGATCGTGGCCTCGACCACATTCACAGAACACGAGCCTAGCGAACTGCCACGAGGATTGGTTGAGCCAATCCTAGCCACATACAGAGATGTTCTGGGAGCGCTTCCTGATGGACTCCCACCTCTCCGGGACATACAACACCAAATCGACTTGGTGCCGGGGTCGAGTCTTCCTAACAGAGCTCATTATCGAATGTCCCCAGATCAACACGAAGAGCTACGTCGACAAGTGCAAGAATTGCTTGACAAGGATTTTGTACGAGAGAGCATAAGCCCGTGTGCTGTTCCAGCGCTACTCGTTCCGAAGAAAGATGGCACGTTCCGAATGTGTGTGGACAGTCGAGCCATCAACCGAATCACAATCAAGTACCGATTTTCCATTCCAAGGCTCGAGGACATGCTCGATCAACTAAGCGGAGCTACGGTCTTCTCAAAGGTCGATTTGAAGAGCGGGTACCACCAAATCCGTATCAAACCTGGAGACGAATGGAAGACAGCCTTCAAGACTAAGGATGGACTATTCGAGTGGGTTGTCATGCCCTTTGGTTTGTCAAATGCTCCAAGCACTTTCATGAGTGTGATGAATCAAGTACTCCGTCCCTTTCTCAACAAATTTGTGGTGGTATACTTCGATGATATCCTCATCTACAGTCGGAACAAGACCGACCACTTGCACCACTTACGCGAAGTACTTGAGACACTTCGAGCGAATCAACTATTCGCCAATCCAGCGAAGTGTTCGTGGATGGTTCCGAGCCTCACCTTCTTAGGTTTTATCATCTCGGGCAAAGGCATGAGTCCAGATGATAGCAAGGTAGAAGCCATCCGCAACTGGCCAAGCCCAACTACCATGGGGGAGGTTCGCTCATTTCTTGGTTTCGCTGGTTTCTACCGGAGGTTCATTAAAGGTTTCAGCTCAATCACCTCACCAATCACTGACCTACTCAAAGCGAAAGACTTCGCTTGGAACGAAAAGGCTCAGAAAGCATTTGAACAGCTCAAAAGCGTGCTCACTAACGCTCATGTGCTATCTTTGCCGAACTTTGATAAAGTGTTCGAAGTTGAGTGTGATGCTTCCTTCACTGGAATTGGAGCTGTATTATCTCAGGAGAAGAGGCCAATTGCTTACTTCAGTGAGAAGATTGGTGGGCCGCGTGTGAATTACTCGGTCTACGATGTTGAGCTCTATGTCATTGTTCGGGCCCTCCAACACTGGCGACATTACCTCCTCCCCAAGGAATTTCTCCTCTACACTGACCATCAAGCCCTGAAGTTCTTACAAGATCAAAACAAACTGAGCTCTCGTCATGCCAAGTGGTTCATCATGTTACAAGAATACACCTTCACCATCGTGCATAAATCTGGTGTGAGCAACAAGGCGGCTGATGCCTTAAGCCGCCGGGTCAATTTGATGTCGGCAAAGAAGAATGTGGTTCTCGGGTTCGAAGAGCTACCTCGCGAGGTTAGAGAAGACGCCGAGTTCGGACTCATAGTTGAAGCAGTAGAGTTGAAGACCCGACATGATTATCTTCTTCACAATGGGTATCTCTTCTTTGGAAACTCGCTGTGCATTCCGAATACCTCACTCCGATTTTTCATAGTTCAAGAGTTGCACAAGCAAGGTCATTTTGGAGCTGAGAAAACGTTTCACTTGATTCGAGAGAGGTTCTTCTGGCCGAACATGTCAAAAGACATCAAACTATTTGTGAAGCGCTGCCAAGGGGACCGACACCAACCAAGGCCTATACACACCTCTGCCTATCCCAACAGCACCTTGGAAAGACATATCGATGGACTTTGTTGTGGGTTTACCAACAACCAAAAAGAAAAATGACAGCATCTTTGTGGTTGTAGATCGATTCAGCAAGATGGCCATCTTCGCGGCTTGCAAAACAACAATTGATGCGCGAAAAGTTGCCGAACTGTTCTTCGTCGAGGTCCTACGCCATCATGGACTACCGAGCTCCATAGTTTCTGACCGAGATGTGAAGTTCATGAGTATATTTTGGAAGGAAGTATGGTCTCGTCTTGGAACCGAGCTGAAGTTTAGCACCACATGCCACCCACAGACAGACGGACAGACTGAAGCGGTGAACATGAGTCTCGCGAATATGTTGCGAGCTCAAGTTACCTCATTTGGAACCTGGGATACTCTCCTGCCAAAAATTGAGTTCGAGTACAATTGCTCTGTCAACCGCTCTTCACAATTTGCTCCTTTCTACGTACTCTACGGATACATTACCCGAGGTCCTCTCGACCTGTTACCAGTGGACGTTCCAAGAAAAGGTCCGAGAGATGCAACTTCTCGTGTCCGTGATTTACAGGAGATTCATGCTCAAGTTCACTAGAATTTAAAGGCAGCTTATGAGAAGTATAAAGCCTACGAGGATAAAAGACGCCGACAAGCACAATTCGAGGTGGGAGAGCTTGTGTGGGTCTATCTGAGCAAAGATCGCTACCCGCGAGGTGAATACAATAAACTTACACGTCGCAAGTTCGGACCCTATCCAATCCTGGAAAAGTTCGAGGAGAATGCCTACAGAATCATGTTGCCCGAAGATATGCACATCTCAGACGTATTTAATGTTCGTCATCTTCACAAGTACTATGGTGAAAATACAAGCTTGAGGTCAAGCTTTTCTCAACCCGGGGAGCATGACGAGGGTACCTCACTACTTTCACCCGAACATATCTCACTACCCTCACCCGAAGATACTTCACCAGAAGATATCTCACTACCCTCGCCCAAAGGTACTTCACCCGAACATATCTCACTACCCTCGCTCGAAAGTACTTCACCCGAACATATCTCACTACCCTCACCCGAAAATACTTCACCCGAGGGTATCTCACCCGAGTTTGACTCAGATTCCGACGTAGATTTATTTTAGGACATTACTATAATTGTAATTTTCATATTTTCTTTCTGTTTTCGCAAATTTCCTTTTTAGGTTACTATTTCTGAAATGTTTTAGCTTGGATCCCAAGGCACCGCCTTCTATATAAAGGGGTGCTTGTCATTGTAAACGGTTTAGTTGATTAATTAATGAAATTTCCCTTTGGGCTCTTTGAGTTCCACTTTGCTATTTAGCATTTCTTTGTGTTTTCTAATTCCACTAAACCATTTATCGCCGGCCTCCCCTGGCAGACCGGTGGTTTGGGATGAGTGCCGTCGTCAAGTTTAAATTATTTATAATAAATTTACTTTCTTATTTTCTAACTCTCTAATTTTCTAATTCTCTAATTCCTAAAGCTCATCCAAACGAAGCCTAAACTCTTTACTTTCGCTTTCGATATGTACACCTTTGCCTTGCTTAAATGGAAGCAAGCAATCCTACTTGGGTTGCTTTCATCTCAAAAAAAAAAAAAAAGTCCTTGGAACTGTTTTGTACTAGATATTGTCTCATTGACACGTGGACTTAAATAAATCAGCTTAGGTCTAATTATAAATTGTTTGAGATTGATATGTGGTTCAGATTTGAATATTAGATAAAGGGTTGATCTTTTATTTGAAAACTATCTACTCGTTGGGTGAAAACATCTCATGATCTCATTAATAATTCCTTTTTTTTGGGTCAATGCAAAAAAAAAAGACAAAATCAGATAATATAAATAAGGAGACAATTTGTTTGGAGATTTAGATGATCAGTGAAATCTTTTCATTTATATATATTAAAAAATGTTGTCATAAATTCTATTTTGATAATTATTTAGTTTTTGAAAATTCTGAACTAAATTTGGTCCACACATTTGAATGAGCACATTTGCTAGTAAGGATTAAAAAACTTGAGAAATTAGTTAAAAATTTTACAAAATTTAATTTTCAGCAAATTTCTATATATAAAGATCACATTATGGTTACTTATTGATCCCACCCAGGGCTTTGGCAAAATGAAAAACAATATCATAATTCTCTTGTAAATGGCGTGCATACACTTCAGATCTCAGTGTATACTTAAAAGTTAAAAGCGTTCTTAAGATGTATGGTGTTTCACACCCTTCGGATGAGATCATCTTTCTTTTTCCTTGTTTGTAAGATTGAACACCATCTCTCTTAAAAAAATCATGTTTAAGCAGGAACTGCTTTATATAACATGGTTAGCACCAATTTTATTAATTAATTTATTTTTATTAATTAATTTTTTTTTTGAAGGCCGGGTGACAAAACACCACACCGATGGAATTTCATTAATAAAGGAAAAGTGTTGCAAGTACAAGGAAAGTAGAAAAGGCCAGCTAAACTAAAACCAAAGGAAAATGAAAAATCAAAGAGCAGCTGTACAAGAAAATAAAAACAACTCTTCAAATCCAACTAGCAAATAGCAGCTATCCCATGGTCTTCCAAGAGCACACCAGAGACAAAATTTCATTATCATAAGTATGCTGGGGGACTTAACTTTATCTGAAAATATCCTGGTATTCCGCTCCTAAAAGGTTCAATCCGGTATCAGCTACATCGGCACATCGCCTTACATTTTTACTGTTTGCATGCCCTTGCAATCATCAGCCAGCTGCTAGGCACATATAGGACATAATTTAATTAAGTGTCTATAGGCACATATAACACATACATTAATTTAGTTACTTACACCCAGGAGGTGCATTCTAAAAGACTGAATTGAATAATTTGAATTTCACACACCATTTCACCATCAATCTGCCTTTTCTTTCCCACCTACAAGTCTCATGTAAAAGGAATGAACATGGGAGATCCACCCATCATCATTCTTGAAGTAGCCTTCTGCTGCTAGCTTGTTGAGACCTCTATCTTCTGCTTTATTGCTTGCTGCTCTTGCATTGTACTCGGTCTTTTGTTCACTATCCTCTAAACACTATATGTAAATTTGGTTTCTGATTTAGCGAGGTTTTGTTTGGCTTCCCAATAAAATAAATTAAGTGATGCACCATTCAACAAGATTTCAGAAAAGCAACTCCTATGAATTTTTTTTTTAAAAAAGCTCATTGACTAAAACATCCATTTCTTTTGTCTAAAATAGATCAGGGAGGACGTACTGCCAATTTGACAAAAAAAAAAAAAAAATAGAAGAGGGGCCTTGCTGATATTTCCTATGATAACCTGAGATTATGTAGACCCAACTGAAACTTCCCCAGCAAAGAGTTGACATTTTTTTAATAACCCTCACAAGGTTCCATTTTTTCAATAGAGTAAAATTCCAATGCCAACATTTTGGTTGGCCCCAAATGACAACATTCCACTATTTAGTTATTTTTTTTTCAAAATTTAAAATAGCAACGTCAAATCCAAACCGCTCATCTTATTTAATTTAACCACTGGTGCGTTTTCATATAAGTTTTGTAAATTTTAGAGTTTATTTGATACTCCATCAAAGGCTAAAACATGAATGTATTAGAATGAATCTATCATAATTAATAAGGTTCGTTTATTTTTCTATCTCTTGATGGAGTATCAAATAAACTCTAAAATTCATGAAACTTATATGAAAACGCATCGGTTGTTAAGTTAAATAAGATGAGCGGTTTAGATTTGACGTTGCTATTTTAAATTTGGAAAAAAGTAACTAAATAATAGAAAGTTGGCATCTGGGACAACCAAAATATTGGTATTGGAACCCTCCTCTTTTCAATAACCCTCGTTAAACAAGAACACAAGTAAAGTTGGAGGATACAAACCTTGTATTTTATTTTAAGAGCTTGAATGCTCGGTAACATTTCGAACTTCTCAAGCTTCTCAGAGAACATCTCCCACAAATGAATCACAAGAACTTCCATATTCTCCTAACAGAAAATTAAGCAAATTATATTCTTGAATGTGCTATTTTTTTAATTGAGTTGGTAGGTTCTAAGGGTCAATTTGAAGTTCAATTAAGTGATAGATTCTATGTAACTTAAGAAACCGTAAAATTCTTTCCTGAGGTAAAAAAAATGGTAAATTTTAGCTTCTGTAATGTAAATGAGACCAAAATAAAGATGAATTTTAAATAAGGCCACCAGGTTATCCTGGGGCTAAGTTGCACAACTTAGGTTTGCTGGATCCCACTATTAAACAAGAGTTAAAAGAGATATTGGACCGTATATTAGTCAACCCTCATTTGGTTGCCCTGGGAATAGTCGAGAAATTAAGTGTTTTACAGTGATTGAATTGTATGCCTCTATCAGGTCAGGTGAAGCGGTGGTTTTTACAGAAACATACAAAGAACATAATACCTCAGCTATGTACTCAAGTAACTGCAGAACGCCATCGTGAAACACGTTGATCCTGCTTCCAACTTGACAGAAGATCTCGATAATCAGTCTCAACAGATTGCTTTTAACAACACGGTGAATCTGATGCTCATCCTAAAAATAATGTGAATAAATATCAAGGTATTCTCATTTGACAACAGTACCATTTCAAAAAGCAATTAGCTTGCATTTTAACTAAAACATTTCAATGGCTCAACAAACAGTACTTAATTGATACTTATTTCATAGCTCAAAGAATATTTAAACATTCACAAACAAAGATATGGCCGAAAGTATCAACAAAAAAAAAAAAAACTTAATTCAGTGCTGCACCACACAGTTAAACAACTGAAATCACACAAATACAGACAAAAGGGAGGAAAACAAACATTCTGGGAGATGATGGTCTGCATGACCGTAACAGTAATGTTGTACGTCTCTCCATCAATAATACCCCTGGTAGCCAAAAAAATACTTACAATTAATTTTTTGCACTAACACATTTACAGAAGAGAAGAGTATTCCATCTTTTCAGCAGGCATTACTAGAGAGAGGCTTATTCCTTATGCCATGTGCTTGTAGCAAGAAGGAAGAAGGGATAAATTGGCTTATTTCTTAATTTATCCTTTGTTTACTTGTGCACTCTTCCCTCTTCTCTCTTTCTTACTCTCCCTTATTTTGGACAACCAAACACACTAGATAGGATCCACTGGATCATGGTGGCAAGCTCCAACTGGATGCTCTACTAGCATGCTCGCTAAAAGAAAAAAAAAACTAAATGTTCATCCCCGTAAGGTTATGGGATAAGAATGATCGGACATGACATATCCATCAAGGAGAAACCATACTCTATTATTATTATTATATACATTTATTTATGAGAAGAGGAACAGTACCACCAAAAGTCCGAAATTTGTTTACTGCCAATAGCTTCAGAGAAAGACCAAAGCTCACATAAGAGCAAAACCTGAAACAAAACAAAGAGAATATCACAGATTGTTTTGAGAAGATAGCAAATAATGTTGCATGCTATGTGTCGACCTAAGGACTAGATAACGTCTAAACAAAACAAAGCATTAAAGCTCACATAAAAGAAAACATATCAAATTAGAAAGGAACAGTACTAGTAGCAGCATTAACCAACATGCCCCGTCTATCATGGCTTACCAGATCTCTCTGAGAATCAGGGGATATGACATCTGATTTCAACTTAGCAAGCAGCTCTCGCATGAAACATGAATCGTCTTTCAGCCTACAAAATAGCTATATGAAGAAAGATCATAATTTTTAAAATGTATAGCAGTAATGACTTAGAGGACCAGGTTTTTCTGCAAATGATCAGACCAAATTAAACATGTTGGACAGAGATAGTTATTTCTCACCATGAAATTAATGGCCTGTACATACATAGTGAGGCTGTCAATCGTAACTTTATCCAAGGTTCCCACCAGTATCACATCCTATGTTTCGCGCAAGTCCCATATAGGCACAAAATTAGTATCTGATTTAAGGGAATCACCAAAGATATTAGCAAAATGGGAGAAGTATTTGTTAACCTTGATATAATAAATTCCATATGACTTACAAAGATTCCTCAAAAGTGAATGATCTTTTACAGGGAGTGCCTGAGATAATAAATAAGATTAACATTAGAAAATGGCACTGACCTACTAGGAGCAAACAAAAAATAATAATAATAAAATTACCTCTTTAAAAATAACATGCTCATTCACAGCTATTTCAACAAGACTGCGGTGATTCTGAGCCTTAGGTTCCTCAGGATTGTCTGTTCCAAGGAAATGTACCAACATTATATTTCCAATGCAACAAAAATTTATGGACTGCAGATCTGTTACAGAGGTAGCAACATACATTCAAGAGTCACTATCATAGCACTTTATGTATGCCACTCCTCCCCCCACCAGAATGAGTGTGTTGGCTTGTGTGCAAAAATACAAAAGAGTAAAAAAGGAACATACATTCAAGAGCACCAACAACACCCGTTAAAAAATTGCCAGAGAACAGCCGATCATACACTTCAATATCGCTCAGTAAGACTGCAAATTCAACCAGAGAAATCCATCATGTACTTTGGTGAATACGGTATGTACATAGTTACGGTCAGCAACAACAACAACTTTCCTTATCTAGCTAGTTTTCCGGGAAGCCTTGTGATGTTATAAAAAATCAAGCAATTCCTAAAAAGAAAAACTATAAACAGGAGTAAGTAAAAAAATAGAGGAAAATACATACTAATACCCTGGACCAATAGATAAATCCTGTGGAGGCCATCAATGTTGTTTGAGTCTTCACAACTTTGAAATAAAGCCATCAGCTTAGGGACAAATTCATTCTGCAGCAATTTTTCACTAATAAATAACATATAGTACAGCTTCCTTATATAAAATAAGGAAGAAAATACTTGGAAGAGGAAAGAGGAAAGATTGAGTCTGCATAGAAAACAACAAAGTGGGCAATCAAACTTACATCTTGTTTTAGTAATTTAGCTATGTTCCTTTGATCTGAAAATTTGCACCCTAAAATTATCTGAAAATTTACAATGAACAAAAAACACAGTTCATGCCTAGCGATCAACAGAGTTACCAATTTACCATACAAGGTTCATGTCGAAAGAAAAAAAGTTCATTGCTTTCGGGATAGTTTGTGTGTGAGAATGATCCCAATTGTATATTCTGAGTTCTAACCATGCATGGGTGGTAGTCAAAATTGAATAAAAAGCAAGATAACACTTTGGATATAGGGATTAGTTCATGTGAAGTAGTTATCATGTAAATCCGTTAAAAATGTCTATGGGGCCCAACTATCTGTGCCTAGCCGCGGTAGCAACACTTATTCATGCAGATGCAGTAGATCGTTTGGTCGTATTTAGTTATTTACTACAACCAGAAAAGAAATACTATTAATAACATGAAAGCAAGAGAAGGCAAATAGTATAAAGAATAATCCAAGGTAATTACAAACAAACCTTCAAAAGTAGAGGAAGACCGGAAAGATCAACAGATGGAAGCTCCCTCAGGTCACTACTCCCAGGATAAAGTAAACCTATTGGAGAAGTTCTATCTACAACTTATCCAAAACCACATCAAAATACTAGTAAATGAAGGGATCAGAGGTGATTTTTTTCTTTTAAATACCATTTGATTACAGAATTCCAAAAGGCTCAAAAGTCCACAACAATAGACAGGGAAAACAGAAAGAACTGCATGGCTTCTCTGATTTGCTTCACTTTCGTTTTGACAGAACTTAATTATAAGCTGGCACCAATCTCAATCAAATATAGTTCTAACAGATAAGTAATAATCTCGAAAGATTTCTTTTGGTTCAGAACAAGTTGTGTACAGCACCAGAAAGTTTTCTGTGGTACGAAATATACATATTGAGAAGCACCTTCATGATTATTCAAATGCCAATCTCTCTGCATTCGACTAATCATACCCCTGCAAGACAAAAGTGGTGTATAACATTTCATACCAACTTCATGCAAAACAACGAGTGTCCATACTAACATCTGAATATCCACAGAGGAACACACAATTGAATCAATATAAATTAAACGAAACAACAAAACTGAATAAGAGCATTTTGAGGAAAAGGTAAAAGTGAAAAATAGATGGATATTCTTAACAATAAGACTAATATTAAAACAGCAGAACACGAGTACTGACAAAAGACATACCATATATAAGAACAACAAATTTCCTCATAGAAGATCAATAAGTAATCAGCACGAGATGTTGGCTGCCACCATTCAATAACATTACCTAAAATTAAGAGAGGATCATACACATAAATAAGACAGTCAACAGTGCTCACAAAGAGTGATTGGTAAACTCTACTCATACCAGTATCTGGCTTAACAATTGGAGTTTGTCGTGCAAACAGAAACTACCAGCATGAATTACAGAAAAGAAAGCAATCAGGTGTCGTTCTTTTTTCATTTTTTTTTTAAAAAAAAGAACTAAGAGAAGGTAGACAGAGAGGAGGAGGCTGAGCTGATATGGGCCTGTGAGGACAAAAGAACTCTTTGATTATGTCCTGTGATTTGTAAAATATAATAACAACACCCCTACTCTTGAAAGAATACAAAACTATACCTAGAATCCTCAGCCTCATGTTTTCCAAATATTGGCTGTATTGAGATCTGGCATCTTATATATAGCATGCATTCAGCTGACATTCATAAATCAGGCATTGCTTTTGCTATACATTTGGAAGTAGGAATACTGTTATCCTTCTTTGTAGAAATCAGAATATATGCAAATAAGAAATAGATACATGTTGGCCTCTTGTAAGTACTAACAGGCAAGAGTTCGAAGAAAGTGGACTCCTTACGTGGTTCATTGTATAATAGCAAACCTATCTTCTTTGTATCCTGGAATTATTAATGCTCATAATATGAAACTATAGTATAACTTCCCATGAGTAGAGCTCTTGAAAGAAACAGATCTTTTCTTGTTCCATTTAAATTTTCATTTTGTTTAAATCAGTGTGCCTGCCACAAGTTGACACTAGTAATAAAAGAAAATAAGTTGCACCAAATCTGTTTCATTTTTTTTCTTTGTTTTTTTTTTTGTTTCTGTTTTTTTTTTCGAAATCTTGACAGGAGCTATCAAGGAATTTTTTTTGTTTCTGTTTTTAAGGTGCTTTAATGCCATATAATCCATATAAAAGTACAGTTATTGTGGTATTGTATCATTAAGAGAGTATGCAACTAACCTGCTGATAATGTATTTCAGGTGGCACATATCCCAATGTGACGAAGTCCGCATGACCAGCCTTCCTCACGAGCAGCTTTGCCGTCTGGAATGAATTTTCTTTTAAATTAGCTCAAAATCCAGGAAGCACAAGATTCAAGGAATCAAGGTATTGATGTTGCCAAGCTAAATTGTCAGTCAATTGTCATACATAATTACATACCAAGCAAAAGAAGAAAATACCTCTTGGAGACATCATGACTAATTTCTTAGGGTCCGTATCCTCTACCAACTTTTTTAGGTTGGTAGAGTGACAACATTAGATCCGAGCCGTTAGATCTAATCTCGACGGTTAAAATTTTTTCGGGCCTATCAATCTAGTTACATGCACGGGGCTCCCTTAACCGTTGAGATTAGATCTAACGGTTCAGATCATAAATCGGCACTCTACCAACCTTTTAAGGTTGGCAGAGGATGTAATTCCAATTTCTTAGAGCCTAACATTATCCTTTCTTCCTCCCCATTTCAAGAGATACACAGCGGAAAAGCAAGGAACAGATTTGCATGTTTTGTATTATTCGGGGGCGATTGTTTAGGCGATATTCAAGCTTCATAATAGCATTTGATACAATATCCATTTGATGTAGTGTTTGTTAAGCATTTCACCTTTTTCTTTTTCTAAAGGCATTGGCAGTATTTGCTATGCCATGAAGCAAATGAGAGTCCCACAATTTTGAAGAAATTAATTAGTTGCTTTGGTTTTTAGGTAATGTAAAGAAATTGGCCCCATCAACGGATTGTTAAAGAATCTACTATTAAAACGTGAGAAGGTAAACACGCACAGAGGAGTGGCTAAAACGCTAGAATCGTACCTAGAGTTGGACTTACCCACTAAAGAAACTCGCAAATTGCAATTCTTCAAATTTAGTAAAGGGAAGTGTAAAAATATACTCACAATACCAATCACGGAAAGAGAAATATTAAGCCCAAAATACAAGAAGAAAATTCGAAATTAGTAAAACACCTACAAGCAGCATGGTGTTGGCGGATGAATTGGACCCAATTCGTAGATTCGTGCAATTTGCAGCGATCTAGGGTTTGTGTGCGCGAGAGAGAGAGAGGGGTTTTGATCGGGCAATGCTTTGGCGCTTTAATTCAACCCCGGATCAAGAAAAGTTTTAATTGTGATATTTTGTTACAACGGAATATCAACTTCTATGTTGCTTTATTGTGATGGCAGAGGAAGAGGATACTTATTTTGGTTTGCTCCACTTGTAACAACCATAAGGCACTGCTCCAGAATGAATGGGAGCGAAGGAAGAGTAAGGAAAGCGCTTTGGAAATTGATTACTGTCATCTGCAGTTTTACCCATTCCTACTATTGTTAAATATAAAGTGAACATATACAGCAAACAAAGTGAACATATAGACAATCTAAGTGAACGCATATAAACAAATAAGTTCAATGAAAATAAGTTGAATATTCATGTAAACGTCTGAACAAGTAGTGACAACACTTATTTGTTTGTAAGTGTTCACTTAGATCGTCAATATATTCACCTTATTTGCTGTATATGTTCACTTTATATTTAGCGATGGCTGTGATGGTATATTTGCCGATGGCACTTATAATTCCTGAAGCGTTTTATCCTGCTCCAGATGGTGCTACTGGGTGACACGGAGAAAACTGAAGGAAACGCAATGTCCTCCCGTTTGGGTAAATAATGAGTTAACCCCAATTTTGAGGTGTACTGGAGATTCCCAAGAGTTGCATTTTTGTGACGATAATGCCTTTTGTTCTTTCTCTCTAATATTGGACCCCACGACTTTGAATAGAATTTAGAAAGGATAATAATATAGTCTTTTACTTATTACAAACAAAGTTAATACTGTTTACTTCTACACATGTTATTTTCATTTTGGAGCGAGGAATCTTCAATGCCATATCTTTCCTTCATCTTCTTTCCTCTTCCATTCCTTTCCTTTTCTCTTTTCTTCAAATTCTGGAGCAAAGCCTAAGGTGCGCCTCAAATCAATGGATCAAAATGTCTGTGCTCTGACCTCGGCGCAATTTCCAAATAGTTGAAATAGCATCGTATCATCTGACTCAGGGATAAAAACGGATCATATACGGATCGGATGGTGGTCAAACCATATTCGCATCCATATCTTTTTTATATTCGGATGCGAATACATTTTGAATGTTAAACGAATAAAATATGATTCGGATATCGCGGATACGAACACGAATATGGTTATATTTCGCACAATAAATTAAATATCTATAAAAAAGCAAAATAATAGAAATAAAATTAAATAAACAAAATAATAATATCGATATAACATTTCATCAAAAATCAACTTAATATTTATAAATTATTATTGTTATTAACATATTAATAATCATTATTAATTATATTATATAATCCGTACTAATAATTAAATAATTTTTAAAACAAGATAAATACTAATGTGTAGCATTTATAAACTGTGATCCATTTCGAAATCCCAATAAGAAGTAAGGAAAGGACAAAAAAAAAAAAACTATTTGAAAAAAAAAAGTGCTTTCCCTCATTTCTTTCCTAGTGGCATAAGGTGCCGCTTTTATAAACATAATATAATCATGAAATATTAGATAATTACATTGTAGATTTCCAATACCCAAAATCAAAATATCAACAATTTGTCTCTTTTCCCAGTGGCATGAGGTGCAGCCGTGCGGGGTACCGCTTTGGAAACTTCTCATCTTGGGTTCGGTAGTTCGATCCCTAGGAAATATTTTGCGCAGTGCTAGAACGGATAGTGGTCTGATTGGGATCGGGGTCATAATGTATTCGGATATCCGATTTGATAAACACCGCATACGTGTCCGCAACAATATTTGTTCCAATATTCACATCCGTGTTCGTTTAAAAAAACTCTCATGCGCATCTGTATCCAAATGAATATAAATATTTTTTTAAGATAAATTGGGGTGAAGTATCTCAACTTATTTTTAAATTAAATGTTTATAAAAAACCTCCCAGTCAGATTTCGAACCTGCGACCTATCACTTGAGATACATTGCTCAAATAAATACAAATATTAATATCCAAAGTCTCTATTTTTCGTATTTCAATACGGATCAAAATGGATTTATCCGATCTGTTTTGCATCTCTAATCATCTCTATATCTTCTCCTTATAAATGCATCGATTACATGCTAGATCCAAGAGAGATTACATACTAGATCTAGCGTGTATTCACATGTTTATGTTGTTCGATCAATTTGATCAATCGCTAGACGAAATAATAATATATTTTAGATTTTCGTTTAATAAGAAAACGAATTGAGCAACATATATACCTATATCACCGGTAGAATGACAACATACCTCTATTATCTAATGTTATTTTATTTCTTTATTTGACCACATATGAGAGCTTCTTCTGTTAGTATATTTTAAAGAGTAGATATTGAGCTAAAAAATCAACCCTTCATTCAAGTTCTAACTAAATCACAATCATTCATCATTTTTTTTTTTGAGGGCCAGCAAAACACTGGCAATTTTTATTAATAAGGAAAAAAAGTTTACAAACAATCCTGATAAAACTCGAACCAAATATAGATGGTAAACTTCTATCAAAGTTTACGAACTTCTCCTAATACAAGAGGAAAAAACCCATACAATTACCGCTTGTACCAACACTAAACTCTACTAGTACCAACTGGAAAAGCAAAAGAAAAATCCAATCATGGCAACCGCCACTTGTACTAGTACCAAGCTCATAGTAGTATCGATCGGTACTTGTACCAGTTTCCAAACTTGCCCCAACCTTAACCGGTATCTATGAGGCATCTTCACGGCCGCGCAGCCCAGACGTGCATACCCACGGTGTCATAGCTACCACTTACCTTCACCTTACTTCCTTGCCCAGCACCTACGAGCCACTCTCAAAGGAATGCAAGCTCAACTGCTTACTCACGACAACCGCTGTGCACACACATGGTCGGTTGCACACCCACGTCGGTCTTCTCGCACTGCACCTCGAGGCACCCACATGGTCGCATTGCATGTAGACTACGCACCACATCTGTACTACCCACCACCAATAGCCGCGCTGCACATGTCAGCCGCGGCACAACCACGGTCGAACCACGCCGCAACCGTACTTGCCAGTCGCACGCAACGGTTGAACCGCACTGCACTCATTGGCCGCACCACAAGGAAGGTCGAACCGCACCACCAGTCCACCTCTGCTCTGTGCTCGCCGACGGGCACCGAACGGTGGTCAAATCCCACCGTACTCGCCAACCGCGCCAAGAAAACGGACATATCGACCTCGCCGACCGCATCTTTTGTCGGCCACCAGTCGCCAAGCCGTCGGAGAAGAGAAACAAAGAAAAAAAATAGATCTAAAGAGGGGGAGGCGGAGAAGGCCGCCGCCACCGGCCTCCCCGCCTAGGGTTTTCAAATTGGGTGAGTTTTTATTTTTTGGGCTCCTCTGGAATCGTGCCCCAGGAGAGAGGATCTTAATCATTCATCATTTTAAATGAATGATATTTATTATTATTTTTTTTGGTGAACGGCCCATAGGCAAATATAATAACACAAGTAGCAAATACAACATGGTTCCAAAAAAGGAGGGAAAAACCATCGTCCTCCATAAGCAAGTAAAAAGTAAAGCAAATGGAAAGCACATATCAGCACTATTGGTCCTACCATTGCACACCTCTAACCGACTAAACAACGAAGCACTAGAAATAAAACAATGAATGATATTTCAAATGACGTTTTTCCATCCAACCAAGTGTTTCAATATCGAATATCGAATGCCTGAATCTGATCCGGTGATATCGCTCTATATTCATGCCAGAAAATATCGGTCAATTTGAAAAATCAGAAATATAAGTGCAAGTGTGCAACCATTTTTTTTTTCCTTTTTCCTTCAAATTTGGCACGCACAGCAATTAAATAAAACACAGAGTCCGAAGTTGTTCCTTCAAAAGTCCGAAATTTGGCCAAAAAGTAATATGGAACAACAAGGAGTCTCACAAATTACAACATTGGACATAAAAAACAACCACAAAATTTAGCAAATATATAATTAACATGGCGAAGCCAGGATTCGGTGACGAGGTGAGCTGAGGTCAAACTTCCGAGTTGTTCGGTCGACCAATATGTGACTCAATACATTAATCAGGATCTCATCTTTATGAGGCTACTAATTTGACTCAAGAAGTAGAAGGAAACTATTGAACCTTGTATTAGTCAGGAGGAGCTCAATCATAATATTCCATCTCTATAATATAATATAATCTGCGTGAATTTTTTGTGCGGATTTTAAAGCAAAGCACACGCTCAAACATTGAAAACAGATCCTATCTGTTGCTATTTTTTTAGTTTTTAATCTAAGCCGTTTATCCTATTCATTGCGTAGCTTCGGTTTCTTCCCCGTGTTTAACTTTCTCATTTACTCATCATTTACTGCCTCGACGCGTCTTCAGTTTCTTTCTTTTAATTTTCAATTTTTCTTCTTAATTCTTCATTTATTCATTTTGTTTCTCGTGGAGACAAGAAGAGCACTGGGATAGAATCATAGAGAGAGAGAGAGAACTAGCGATGGCAGAAGCGGAAAGAAGGGGCACGGAGGAAGGCATGCCTCCAATAGACCTGACTACGGTTCCTCAGCAATTGTTTCTCCGAGCCTTTTGCTCCGGTGTCGACCTCATCGCCATACAGCCCATCATCAAGGCTGACATCAAGGATCCCCTTTCATCTCTATTCCATCTCCACTGTCGATCAAATCTTACTCAACCGCTGCTTACCCATCTCCAATTTCACGCCTCAGCCATCCACTTCCCAATCCAAACAGCGGTCACTTCTCCGTCTGCAACTCTGCCAATCACGTTCCAATCCCAAACTCCAGTACTCTTTCTCTCTCTCTCTCTTTCCTTCTTTCTCTATCGCTCTATTCTTATATTAATTTTGAGAAACAATCAATATGAACCAATATTTGTGAAATTGCAGGGGGAGGTATACAAATTATTGCAGAACTAAGTCTGTAGATTCAAGAAAAACAGATTTTTTGAGTCGTTAACTATTTTTAGCATTAGTCATGATATTGTGCTCAGTTTAATTATCAACACTTACAATTTAACTTAAATTAATACAGTTATATATCTGAGAACTCTTTAATCATTTTGAATTAAAAATAATGATTTCATTGTTGCATGTTGAAAACCTTCTTAGCACATGCATGCCTTAGTTTACAATGATGAATTGCTGGATATTTAACAAGTGTTGTGAGCATAAGGAACCAAAGGTTTCAGAAACCGATTTAGTGATTATACCATATTTAACAAGTAATCATAGTTGACCTTGATGACTGTCGTGATGTATTTTCTACAAAATTAAACTCTTATTTTCAAATGTTATTTATTCTTCTTATGTTCAGTGATTTTTTTTACAATTTTACATATTTTGACTTAGAGGTGGGTGTTCAAGATCATGGGCTTCATGATAGTGACACTACAACTGTTGTCAGGTATAATTTTTCTTGCCTCACCATTCATGTGTTTATTCATCTAATTTGATTGCTTAATTTTTTTTGTATAATATTTCCTTTGAATCACAGATATTTTTATTGGATTTGAAGTCTATTAGAAATTAGGGACTGATAAGTAATGTTATAAATATGAACATTAAAAAAATTAGAGTATGATAAAAAATAATAAACTATGTATTTGAGCTATATATAATATTTTTTCGATTAATAGTGCTATTGTTATAAGCGATAACAAGAAATGGATATGTAAAAAGTGAAACTTTGTGAGCAATTCTTCTTCTTCCCTTTTTTTTGTCTACGTTATTCATCTTTTAATTTCAAATCTGAACTGAGGCTAAGTACGATTGGGCAATATTTTTGCAAGGTTTATAACATTTTGTTGTTCCTTGGTATTTCCTTCAATTGCAGATCGGAACTGAGGACTAAGGGAAGCAACATCGACTGCAGGAGCATCTTTGCTTCAACCTCTTGCAGATTATCATTTTCTTCGAGAGGTAAAATTATAAGGACAATCGAACTGTTCTGACATAAGGAGGCCTTTAGATTTTAATGAATTTCTATGACTTTTACTACAACTGGTGATTAAAGATTAACCCGTATGTTTGATTTTTTTTTTATTAGGTGTGGACCGTGTGGTACCTCCTATTTAAATTCTACCAGATACATATCATAAGGGTTTATGATTTCTTTCATATTATTTATTATTATCTAATAGACAATCAATATTAGATAGTGTTTATTTTAAATTCACTATTAATCAACATGAAGAACCTCACTAATGGCAAAGTTGCGATATATGAACCTGACATTGGTTCAGTTAATTAAACATTCATATTGAAATTTAAAAATATAGACCAGCCTATATTTTGTGGTGTATTCATATATACCTGTGTATGTGTCAGATTATACTAGACCGGTGAAGACCCGTTACGTCATAATACATGATGGCAAATGTTTCCATCGTGTATTATGATTTTTCCACTCTTCCATGGTCTCTCTACATCTTCCTTGGAATAGGTTTTACCCCGTTTCTCTTTTGCCAGATGGCGCCCCTCTCTCTTCATCGCCCCTCTCCATCATCTCTTTACCTCTTCCATCGCCTTTTCCGGGTGTTTCTCCGTCTCAGTGGCTCTTTCTCTCCATCGCCTCTTATGCGAGTTCTCCTCTCTCTGTCGCTTCATGTAGAAATTCAAGTTGAGACAGGTTTTGTTTCTTGCGATACATGGCTAGATGCACAAATTCCACTTGATTGATTATGACAAGGCAAGTTTTTATCTATTTTTATACATTTTTTCGCATTTTTCTGTTTATTTTTGTAGTCAGGTCTTTGTTTTTATTATTTTAGAAATTTGAATTTATTACCTTTCTTACAAATCTTATTATATAATTCAGTTTTGTTTAAAGAAATTGAACTCTTAGGTCCATTTAGTACTGATGCCGTTACTTTATCATTTGGTTGGCTATTCTGTACCACTTAGTATATTTATATGATATATGATATATATGGGAGAAAATTTTAGTTTCGTTGACCCTTCAATTTAATTTTAAAATTTTTAAGGCAAGACAACTCATTTTCTTACCAACCATGGATAGATGCACAAATCAAGGAAATCTTTGATGTTGCCATTATTATTTTGTATTAAATGTGCTTCAAAGTTATATTTAAATACTATTTATTTTTCTTATATAGTGCTTAGAGAAATCAAATTGGTATCAAAACAGTCATTATTGTCGCAGTCTCCATTAATTTTATATCTACTGCACAGGTCATCCCTATATGTGAAATTTTGTGAAAAAATGACCCTTCTTCTCTTTTCTTTTTATCTAGGTTATCGATTATCGATCTTTTAATTTTCAAATCTAAACTGAGTCCAGGTACTATTGGTGCTATATTTTTGGGAGGTTTGTAATTGTTGGTTGTTCCTTGGTATTTTCTTCAATTTCAGATCTAAACTGAGAAAAAAAGGAAGTGATATTGACTGCATGACATCTTTTTTATCTTTTATATTTTGTGCTGCTGATTTTGAAGGAACAACCAAACAATCATCTTTTGGATGGTGGTTTCAGTATATTCATCTCTTACAATTAGGTAACTTAATTTCTTTTTTATTATTATTTTTTTGAAAAACTTTGAAGCTAACAAAGAGAAACAAAATTGAGATAAGCAGCCATGAATTGTTGATGGAATGCATATAAATGATTGAATTCATGTATTTTTTTGGTGCAAACTTCACTACATTAATTCCTCATGCTGGGTTCATGTATTTGTGAAACAGAAAGCTACACGTGTTATATGATAAGTCAACAAGTAATTACACATCAATTGTTGATTTAAGCATCAATTTTTCTATTGTGAGTTTTTTTTTCTAATTTAAATTAATAATAATGTGATTTGTCTTTCTTTTTATTATAAATTTAGAAATTATATGGCTAATTTGTTTAATTTTTTCAAATTTTTGTCAATTTTGATCAGATCTTTTGGCATAGAAGATCTCAGTTGATGAGAGAGTGAATTCATATTGATTATAGGTGTCTTGGTATATATTGGTAGGACCACTTGAGATCAGGTATGGTGGTACAGAAAGGTGGGAAAAAGAGAAATTAGGGCTGGTATGACACAAGTACAGGCTTGATACCAGTTGCATTCAAGGAAAAGCATTGGTACAAGGGTAGTTTTTTAGTATCAAAACAGTGAGGAGAAGGAAGAAATAATGTTTGTTATGGTGATTGTTAATTTTGGTGAGCTGATTTCTTAGTTGGTACAGTGATTGGTACCAATGGATGCAAAAGGCAATTGTCACTACCATGACCGTTATCATGTTCGTTGACCCGTTTAGTTTAGAATTAGGTGAGTTTACTTTAGTATATTAAATTCTGCCTAAAGTTTCAAGTAACATATTGAATTTGATATATATCATGTCTTGATATTCAATAGTGCATGTACTTAGTTATATATCATCAGGGGTGCTTTCTCCTCTTTTTAGTACATTCTAATAATTGTAAAATTATTTATCTTACATTCTATAAGGGACATTCAAAATTTTTTTAATATTTAAACTTTCTATAGTCCAGAATATGTTTATGAGCTGACATATTCAATACGATTGGATTATATATTGTAATTATGCACATGATGTGCAGATTTGAAAGATTCTGAGTAAATTTGAACATTTCAAGCAATTTTACATTCATTTTAAGTCATTTTATCACAATAAACTATATTTATGTTTTTTTACATAGTCTAGAATAAGTTTACAAATTCACCGATTAAAAACAATTGGATTATACATTATAATTACGAATATAATGTGCAAATTTAAAGCTTTTGAGTATATTTGAGCATTTCAAGCGATTTTGCATTCATTTTAACTCCTTTGATCACCATAATCTCTATTTATACTCTTTATATTGTATAGAATATGTTTATGAGATCAATTATTCAAATGGATTGGTTTGTACAATGTAATTATTCACATAATATGCAGATTTTTCAGATTTTAATATATTTCAGAATTTTAAGTGATTTTTCATTCATTTTAAGTCATTTGATCTCCATAATATCTATATATGCTATATATATAATCTAAAATATGTATAAGCGGTTAATTAATCAAAAAGATTGGTTTATACGTTGTAAGTATTCACATAATGTGCAGATTTTACAGATTCTGAGTATATTTGAGCATTTTAAGATATTTTGATCTCAACAATCTACATTGAAGCTCTTTATATAGTCTAGAATATGTTTATGAGCTAAATTATTAAAAACAATTGCATTATACATTGTAATTATTCACATAATGTGCATATTTTGCAGATTCTAAATTTATTTGAGCATTTCAATTGATGTTACATTCATTTTAAATCATTTGATGACAATAATCTATATTTAAGCTCTTTATATTGTCTAGAATATGTTGATGAGCTCAATTATTCAAAATGATTGGATTATACATTGTAATATTCACATAATGTGCATATTTTACGGATTCTAAGTTTATTTGAGCATTTCAATTGATGTTGCATTCATTTTAAGTTATTTGATGACAATGATCTATATTTAAGCTCTTTATATAGTCTAGAATATGTTTATGAGCTCACACATTCAAAACGATTGGATTACACGTTGTAAATATTCACATAATGTGCAGATTTTACAGATTTTGAGTATATTTAAGTATTTCAAGCGATTTTGCATTCATTTTAAGTTATTTCATGACAAGAATCTGTTATGCTCTTTATATAGTTTATAATATATTTATTAACTCATTTATCCAAAATAATTGGATTATACATTATAATTATTCAAAAAATTTGCAGATTTTACAGATTCAGAAAAGATTTGAGCATTTCAAGCGATTTTAAATTCATTTTAAGTCATTTGATCACAATAATCTATATTATTGCTCTTTATATAATCTAGAATATGTTTACGAATTCATTTATTCAAAAGCATTGGATTATACATTGTAATTTATCACAAAATGTGCAGATTTTAAAGATTCTGAGTATATTTGAGGATTTCAAGTGATTTTGCATTCGTTTAAGTGAATTGATCACAATAATATATATTTAAGCTCTTTATTTTGTTTAGAATATGTTTATGATATAACTTATTCAAAATGTTTGGATTATACATTGTAATTATGCACACAATATGCAGATGTGAAAGATTCTGTGTATATTTGAGCATTTCAAGCGATGTTGCATTCATTTTAAGTCATTTGATCACAATAAGCTATATTTATGCTTTTATATATAGTTTAGAATATGTTGATAAACTCACTTATTCAAAACGATTGGATTATACATTGTAATTATGCACATGATGTGCAGATTTTACCGATTCTGTGTATATTTGAGCATTTGAAATGATTCTACTTTCATTTTAAGTCATTTGAACACAATAATCTATGTTTAAGCTCTTTATATATACTAGAATATATTTATGAACTTACTTATTCAAAAATGATTATATTATACATTGTAATTAAGAAACATAATTTGCAGATTTTACAGATTCTGAGTATATTTCATTTCAACCGATTTTTCATTAATAATAAGTCATTTGATCACAATAATCTATTTTTAAGCTCTTTATATAGTTTATAATTGCTTATGAACTATTTATTCAAAACAATTGGATTATACATTATAATTATTCACATAATCTATTTTTAAGAATTTCATGCGATTTTGCATTCATTTTAAGTTATTTGATGACAATAATCTATATTTATGCTCTTTATATAGTTTATAATATGTTTATGAACTCATTTATTCAAAATGATTGGATTATACATTATAATTGTTCACATAATTTGCAGATTTTACAGATTCTGAGTATATTTGAGCATTTCAAGCGATTTTAAATTCATTTTTAGTCATTTGGTCATAATAATCTATATTGATGCTCTTTATATAGTCTAGAATATGTTTACGAACTCACTTATTCAAAAGCATTGTATTATATATTGTAATTTTTGACATAATGTGCAGATTTTAAAGATTATGAGGTTATTTGAGCATTTCAAGCGATTTCGCATTCGTTTTAAGTGATTTGAATACAATAATATATTTCAAGTGATTATACATTGTATACACACATAATTCTGTGTATATTTTAAGTTATTTGATGACAATAATCTATATTTAAGCTCTTTATATAATCTAGAATATATTTATGAGCTCAAATATTCAAAACGATTGGATTATACATTGTAATTTTTCACTTAATATACGGATTTACAATTTCTGAGTATATTTGAGCATTTCAACCGATTTTGTATTCATTTTAAGTCATTTGACCAGAGTAATCTATATTTATGATCTTTATATAGTTTAGAATATGTTTCTGAACTAAGTTATTCAAAACGATTGGATTATACATTGTAATTGCGCACATAATGTGAAGATTTTACAGATTCTGAGTATATTGGAGCATTTGAAGCGATTTTGTATTCATTTTAAGTCATTAGTTTCTGAAATAAGTTATTAAAAATGATTGGATTATACATTGTAATTGCGCACATGATGTGAAGATTTTAAAGATTGTGAGTATATTGGAGCATTTGAAGCGATTTTGCATTCATTTTAAGTCATTCGATCACGATAAATTATAATTAAGCTCTTTATAAAGTCTAGAATATGCTTATGAGCTCAATTATTCAAAACGATTGGATTGTACATTGTAATTATTCACATAATATGCAGATTTTACAGATTCTGAGTATATTTTAGCATTTCAAGTGATTTTGCATTCATTTTGAGACATTTGATCACGATAATGTATATTTAAGCTCTTTATATAGTCTAGAATATGTTTATGATATCACTTATTCAAAACAATTGGATTATACATTGTAATTATGCACATAATATTCAGATTTGAAAGATTCTGAGTATATTTGTGCATTTCAAGCGATTTTGCATTAATTTTAAGTCATTTGATCACAATATTCTATATTTAAGCTCTTTATATTGTGTAGAATTTGTTTATGAGCTTAATAATTTAAAATAATTGGATTATACATTGTAATCATTCACATATTGTGCAGATTTAACAGATTCTGAGCATATATGAGCATTTAAAGCGATTTAGCATTTATTTTAAAGTCATTTGATCACAAGAAATCTATATTTATGTTCTTTATATAGTTTATACTATCTTTATGAGGTCAATTATTAAGAAAGATTGGATTATACATTGTAATTATTCACATAATATGCAGATTTTATAGATTCTAAATATATTTTAGCATTTGAAGCAATTTTGCATTCATTTTATGTCATTTGATCACTATAATGTATATTTAAGCTCTTTTATATAGTCTAGAATATGTTTATGATATCACTTATTCAAAACAATAGGATTATACATTGTAATTATGCACATAATATTCAGATTTGAAAGATTCTGAGTATATTTGAGCATTTCAATCGATTTTGCATTAATTTTAAGTCATTTGATCACAATAATCTATATTTAAGCTTTTTATATTGTGTAGAATTTGTTTATGAGCTCAATTATTCAAAATGATTGGATTATACATTATAATTATTAACATATTTTGCAGATTTTACAGATTCTGAGTATATATGAGCATTTGAAGCGATTTTGCATTTATTTTATGTCACTTGATCACAATAATCTATATTTATGCTCTTTATATAGTTTAGAATATGTTTATGAGGTCAATTATTAAGAAAGATTGGATTATACATTGTAATTATTCACATAATGTGCAGATTTGACAAATTCTAAGTATATTTGAGCATTTTAAGAGATTTTGAATTCATTTTAAGTCATTTGATCTCAATAATCTTTAAGCCCTTTATATAGTCTAGAATATGTTTAAGAACTCACTTATTCCAAATGATTGGATTATACATTGTAATTATTCACATTATATACTGATTTTACAATTTCTGAGTATATTTGAGCATTTCAAACGATTCTGTATTCTTTATAAGTCATTTGACCACAGTAATCTATATTTGTGATCTTTACAAGTTTAGAATATGTTTCTAAACTAAGTTATTAAAAACTATTGGATTATACATTGTAATTGCGCAAATGATCTGAAGATTTTAAAGATTCTGAGAATATTTTTACATTTCAAACGATTTACATTCATTTTGAGTCATCTGATCACAATAATCTATATTTAACCTCTTTATATAGTCTAGAATATGTTTATGAACACACTTATTCAAAAAGATTGGATTATACACTGTAATTATGCTCAAAATTTGCAAATTTTATAGATTCTCAGTATATTTGAGCATTTCAAGCGATTTTTGCATTCAATTTGAGACATTTGTTCACGATAATGTATATATTTAAGCTCTTTACATAGGCAAGAATTTGTTTACGAGCACACTCATTTAAATCGATTGGATTATTTATTGTAATTACACAAATAATGTGCAAAGTTTAAAGATTCAGTGTATATTTGGGTATTTCAAGTGATTTTGTATTCACTTATAGTCATTTGTTGACAATAATTTATATTTATGCTCTTTATATAGTCTAGAATATGTTTATGAACTCACTTATTCAAAATGATTGGATTATAAATTGTAATTATTCACATAATTAGCAGATTTTACAGATTCTGAGTATATTTGAGCATTTCAAGTGATTTTGAATTCATTTTAAGTCATTTGATCACAATAATCTATATTGATGCTCTTTATATAGTCTAAAGTATGTTTACGAGCTCACTTATTCAAAACAATTGGATTGTACATTCTAATTATGCACATAATGTGCAGATTTTAAAGATTCTGTGTTTATTTGAGCATTTCAAACGATTTTCCATTCATTTTAAATCATTTGATCAAAATCATCTGTATTTATGATCATTATATAGTTTAGAATTTATTTATGAACACACTTATTCAAAATGATTGGATTATACATTGTAATTACAAACATAATTTGCAGATTTTACAGATTCTGTGTATATTATGGCATTTCAAGGGATTTTGCATTCATTTTAATTTATTTGATGACATAATCTATATTTAAGCTCTCTATATAGTCTAGAATATGTTTATGAGTTCACATATTTAAAACGATTGGATTAGACTTTGTAATTATTCACATAATATACGGATTTTACAATTTCTGAGTTTATTTAAGCATTTCAAACGATTTCGTATTATATTTTTAAGTCATTTGACCACAGTAACCTATACTTATGATCTTTATATAGTTTAGAATATGTTTATAAGGTCAATTATTAAGAAAGATTGGTTTATACATTGTAATTATTCACATAATGTGCAGATTTTACAAATTCTAAGTATATTTGAGCATTTTAAGCTATTTTGCATTCATTTTAAGTCATTTGATCACAATAATCTATTATTAAGCTCTTTATAAAGTCTAGAATATGTTTATGAGCTCAATTATTCAAAACGATTAGATTGTACATTGAAATTATTCACATAATATGCAGATTTTACAGATTCTGACTATATTTGAGCATTTCAAGCGATTTTGTATTCATTTTATGTCATTTGATCACAATAATGTTTTTTTAACCTCTTTATATAGTCTAGAATATGTTATGATATCACTTATTCAAAACGATTGGATAATAAATTGTAATTATGCAAATAATATTCAGATTTTAAAGATTCTGAGTATATTTGAGCATTTCAAGCGATTTTGCATTAATTTTAAGTCATTTAATAACAATAATCTATATTTAAGCTTTTTATGTTACGTAGAATATTTTTATGGGCTCAATTATTCAAAACGATTGGATTATACATTGTAATTATTCACGTATTGTGCAGATTTTACAGATTCTGAGTGTATTTGAGAATTTGAAGAGATTTTGCATTCATTTTAAGTCATTTTATTACAATAATCTATATTTATGCTCGTTATATAGTCTAGAATATGTTTATGAGCTTTATTATCCAAAACGATTGGATTGTACATTGTAATTATTCACATAATGTGCATATTTTACAGATTATAAGTTTCTTTGAACATTTCAATCGATTTTCCATTCATTTTAAGTCATCTGATCACAATAATCTATATTTAAGCTCTTCATATAGTCTAGAATATGTTTATGAGCTCACATATTCAAAACGATTGGATTATACATTGTAATTATTCACATAATGTGCAGATTTTACCGATTCTTAGTATATTTAAGTTTTTAAAGCAATTTTGCATTCATTTTAAATCATTTGATCACAATCATCTATATTGAAGATCTTTATATTGTCAAGAATATGTTTATGAACTCATTTATTCTAAAAGATTGCATTATACATTGTAATTGCGCACATAATGTGTAGATTTTAAAGATTCTGAGTATATTTGAGCATTTCAAGCGATTTTGTATTTATTTAAGTTATTTGATCACAATAATCTATATTTAAGCTCTTTATAAGAGGAATGATATACTACACTCTGGTGTATACATGTCCCATACACTGATTTTTTCTACCGTCGGATCGCTCTAATTTTCGTGGTAAGATTTTGATGAAAGGCTGGGATAGAGGCGCTAGAGGCTCTCCGTTTTCTCTGTTTTCTGCGTTTCATTAAAATTTACCGTCTTCTGTTGAATCCTCCGTCTGAAGATTCTCTGTCCTTCAAACAAAAAAAAAGGAAAACCTTGACAGCCTCTGTCACCTATCACTTCATCTCGCAATTCTCTCTTTCACGCATCGACACCTTTCTCTCTCCTTCACTCCTTTGTCAACCTTTCCTCCCTTCTAGCGCTCTGTGCTCCTTGGATTCGTCGATTGACAGTTTGACACCAGTGGAGGCGAAGCCAACAATAGAAAGGGGCGAAGGTCCAAAAATTAACATGCGAGAAAAGATACCTTTGTTTATTTTTTTATTCATTTGCGATATTAAATGTCTCAAATCAAAGATTCTTGCCTTCTTTTCATTGTTATGAAAGTTCTAACTTTCAGAGAAAGGGTATGATGTGCGACCAAAAACAGAACAATCGTCTAGGTGTATTAAGATGTGCGAGCTCAAGTTGGCAAATCCTAAGAGAGAAGCGCACAAAGTGAAGTGACGAAAGTACAAACTGCGAGAGAGAGAATTGTACAAATAAGAGTTTTGGCGTTCAATTTTGTCGCAAACGGAGATGAGACCATGAGTGCGAAGAGAGGTGCGAACGGAGAATTAAATAGAAGGAGACGGAAATTTTAATGGAAACGGAGAATCGAATAGCAATCAGCGCCATAATCCGATCCACTCATCTAAATCTGGTGCACGGTTTTTAAAGCGATCCAAAGGCTCAGAAATTCAGTGTATGAGGACTCAATACTCCAGAGTGTAGTAGTATATCATTCCTCTATAAAGTCTAGAATATGTTTATGAGTTCAATTATTCAAAACGATTGGATTGTACATTGTAATTATTCATATTATATGCAGCTTTTACAGATTCTGAGTATATTTGAGCATTTCAAGTGATTTTGCATTCATTTTAAGTCATTTGATAAAAAATAATGTATATTTAAGCTCTTTATATTGTCTAGAATATATTTATGATGTCACTTATGCAAAACGATTGAATTATATATTGTAATTATGCAAATAATGTGCAAATTTAAAAGATTCTGAATATATTGGAGCATTTCAAGCGATTTTGCATTGATTTTAAGTTATTTGATCACAATAATCTATATTTAAGCTCTTTATATAGTCTAAAATATGTTTATGAGCTCAATTATTCAAAACTATTGGATTATATATTGTAATTTATAAATTCTGAGTATATTTGAGCAGATTATGTGCAGATTTTAAGTTATTTGATCACATTATGTGCAGATTTTATAAATTCTGAGTATATTTGAGCATTTGAAGCGATTTTACATTCATTTTAAGTCATTTGATCAAAATAATCTATATTTATGCTCTTTATATAGTCTATAATATGTTTATGAGGTTAATTACTAAAGATTGGTTTATACATTGTAATTATTCACATAATGTGCAGATTGGACAAATTCTAAGTATATTTGAGCATTTTAAGCAATTTTGCTTTCATTTAAGTCATTTGATCACAATAATCTATATTTAAGCTCCTTTATGTAGCTTAGAATATATTTATGAACTCACTTATTCCAAACGATTGGATTATATAATGTAATTATTCACATAATATACGCATTTTACAATCTCTGAGTATATTTGAGCATTTCAAAAGATATTATATTTTTTTAATGTCATTTTACCACAGTAATCTATATTTATTATCTTTATATAGTTAAGAATATGTTTCTGAACTAAGTTATTCAAAACGATTAGATTATACATTGTAATTGCGCACATAATGTGCATATTTTAAAGATTCTGAGTATATTGGAGCATTCAAGCGATTTTGCATTCATTTTAAGTTATTTCATCACATAAGCTCTTTATATAGTCTAAATATGTTTATGAGCTCAATTATTCAAAACTATTGGATTATACATTGTAATTATTCACATAATGTGCATATTATACAGATTCTAAGTTTATTTGACCATTTCAATTAATTTTGCATTCATTTTAAGTTATGTGATGACAATATTCCATATTTAAGCTCTTTATATACTCTAGTATATATTTATGGTCTCACATATTTAATACGATTGGGTTATACGTTGTAATTATTCACGTAATATGCAGATTTTACAGATTCTGAGTATATTTAAGCATTCAAGCGATTTTGCATTCACTTTAAGTCATTTGATGGCAATAATCTATATTTATGATTTTTATATTGTTTGTAATATGTTTATGAACTCATTCGTTTGAAAAGATTGGATTATACATTATAACTATTCACATAATTTGCAGATTTTACAGATTCTGAGTATATTTGAGCATTTCAAGCGATTTTGAATTTATTTTAAATCATTTTATCACAATAATCTATATTGATGCTCTTTATATGGTCTTGAATATGTTTACCAACTCACTTATTCATAAGAATTGGATTATACATTGTAATTTATCACATAATGTGCAGATTTTATAGATTCTGAGTATATTTGAGCATTTGAAGCTATTTTGCATTCATTTTAAGTGATTTGATCACAATAATAAATATTTAAGCTCTTTATTTTTTTCTAGAATATGTTTATGATATAACTTACTCAAAACTATTGGATTATACATTGTAATTATGAACATAATGTGCAGATTTGAAAATTTTTGATTATATTTGAGTATTTCAAGCGATTTTGCATTCATTTTAATTCATTTGATGTCAATAATCTATATTGAACCTCTTTAGATAATCTAGAATATGTTTATAAACTCAATTATTCAAAACAAGTGGATTATACATTGTAATTACGCACATAATTTGCAGATTCTACAGATTTTGAGAATATTTGCATATTTCAAGCGATTTTACATTCATTTTAAGTCAAATGTTCACAATAATCTATATTTAAGCTCTCTTTATAAAGTCTCGAATATGTTTATGAACTCACTTATTTAAAAATATTGGATTATACATTGTAATTATGCACAAAATGTTCAGATTTTACATATTTTTTTTTTAAACTTTGACAGTGGCTGTCAAAGGGGTACAAAGGTAAAAAGAGAAAAAGGAAGAAAAACAGTAACAAGAATCAGCACCACGCGCCAGAACTAACTGTACTTCAAGTAGAGCCCTGCCTCACAAAGGACCCAACTACACAGCTGAACTGCATCTCTGGCATTCCCTCTAAGTAGTGCAGATTTTACATATTCTGTGTATATTTGGGTATTTCAAGCGATTTTGTATTCATTTTAAGTCATTTGATAACAATAATCTATAATAAACCTCTTTGTAAAGTCTCGAATATGTTTATGAGCTCAATTATTCAAAACGATTGGATTGTACATTGTAATTATTCACATATTATGCAGATTATACAGATTCTGAATATATTTGAGTATTTGAAGCGATTTTGCATTTATTTTAAGTCATTTGATCACCATAATGTACATTTATGCTCTTCATATAGTCTAGAATATGTTTATGATATCACTTATTCAAAACGATTGGATTATACATTGTAATTATGTGCATAATTTTCAGATTTGAAAGATTCTGAGTATATTTGAGCAATTCAAGCGATTTTTCATTCATTTTAATTCATTTGATGTCAATAATCTATATTGAACCTCTTTATATAGTCTAGAATATGTTTATAAACTCAATTATTCAAAACGATTGGATTATACATTGTAATTACGCACATAATTTGCAGATTTTACAGATATTGAGAATATTTGAATATTTCAAGCGATTTTACATTCATTTTAAGTCATCTGTTCACAACAATCTATATTTAAGCTTTTTTTATAAAGTCTCAAATGTGTTTATGAACTCACTTATTTAAAAAGATTGGATTACACATTGTAATTATGCACAAAATGTTCAGATTTTAAAGATTCTGAGTATATTTGAGCATCTCAAGCTATTTTTGCATTCAATTTAAGACATTTGTTCACGATAATCTATATTTAAGCTCTTAAGTCTAGAATATGTTTAAGAATACACTCAATCAAAAGGAATGGATTATTCATTGTAATTACACACTTAACGTGCAGATTATACATATTCTGTGTATATTTGGGTATTTCAAGCGATTTTGCATTCATTTTAAGTCATTTGATAACAATAATCTATAATAATACTATTTGTAAAGTCTCGAGTATGTTTACGAGCTCACTTATTCAAAACAATTGGATTATACAATGTAATTATTCACATATTGTGCAGATTTTACAGATTCTGAGTATATTTGAGCATTTCAAGAGATTTTGCTTTAATTCTAAGTCATTTGATCACAATAATCTATATTTAAACTCTTTATATTTTGTAGAATATGTTTATGAGCTCAATTATTTAAAACGATTGGATTATACATTATAATTATTCACATATTATTGTGCAGATTTTAAAGATTCTGAGTATATTTGAGCATTTGAAGCGATTTTGCATTCATTTTAAGTCATTTGATCACAATAATCTATATTTATACTCTTTATATAATCTAGAATATGTTTATGAGGTCAAGTGTTTAAAAAGATTGGTTTATACATTGTAATTATTCACATAATGTTCAGATTTTACAAATTCTAAGTATATTTGAGCGTTTTAAGCAATTTTGCGTTCATTTTAAGTCACTTGATCACAATAATCTATATTTAAGCTCTTTATATAGTTTAGAATATGTTTATGAACTCACTTAGTCTAAACAATTAGATTATACGTTATGTGTAGATTTTAAAGATTCTGAGTATATCTGAGCATTTCAAGAGATTTTGCATTCATTTTAAGTCACTTGATCGCAATAATCTATATTTAAGCTCTTTATATAGTGTAGAATATGTTTAGGAGATCAATTATTCAAAATTATTGGATTATTCACATAATATGCATATTTTACAGATTCCAAGTATATTTGAGCATTTTAAGTTATTTTACAATCATTTCAAGTCATTTGATCACAATAATCAATATTTAACCTCTTTATTTTGTCTAGAATATGTTTATAATATAATTTATTCAAAACAATTGGATTATACAATGTAATTATGCACATTATGTGCAGATTTGAAAGATTCTGAGTATATTTGAGCATTTCAATCGATTTTGCATTAATTTTAAGTCATTTGATCACAATAAGCTATATTTATACTTTTTATATAGTTAAGAATATTCTTAGAACTTATTTATTCAAAATGATTGGATTATACATTGTAATTATTCATATAATATGCATATTTTACAGATTCCAAGTATATTTGAGCATTTTAAGCGATTTTGCAATCATTTTAAGTCATTTGATCACAATAATCAATATTTAACCTCTTTATTTTGTCTAAAATATGTTTATTATATAATTTATTCAAAACAATTGGATTATGCACATTATGTGCAGATTTGAAATATTCTGAGTATATTTGAGCATTTCAATCGATTTTGCATTAAGTTTAAGTCATTTGATCACAATAATCTATATTTAAGCTCTTTATATAGTCTAGAATATATTTATTAACTCATTTATTCAAAAATATCAGATTATACATTCTAATCCTTCACATTATGTGCAATTGTACAGATTCAGAGTATATTTGAGCATTTCAAGTGATTTTTTATTCATTTTAAGTGATTTGATCGCAGTAATACATATTTAAGATCTTTATTTTGTCTAGAATATATTTATGATCTTAATTATTCAAAACGATTGGATTATACATTGTAATTATTCACATAATGTGCATATCTTACAGATTCTGAGTATATTTGAGCATTTCAAGCGATTTTACAATCATTTAATTGATTTAATCACAGATAATCTATATTTATGCTCTTTTTTATTTAGTCTAGAATATGTTTATGAGGCCAATTATTCAAAACAATTGTATTATACATTGTAATTATTCACATAAATATGCATATTTTACAGATTCTAATTATATTTGAGTATTTTAAGCGATTTTGCGTTCATTTTAAGTCATTTGATCACAACAATCAATATTAAACTTCTTTATATTGTTTAGAATTTGTTTGTGAACTCACTTATTGAAAATGATTGGATTATAAATTGTAATTATTCACATAAAGTATGGATTTTACAGATTCTGTGTATATTTGAGCATTTCAAGCGATTTTTACATTCATTTTAAGTCATTTGACCACAGTAATCTATATTTATTCTCTTTATATAGTTTGGAATATGTTTTTGAACTAAGTTATTCAAAACAATTGGATTATACATTGTAATTTTGCACATAGTGTGTAGATTTTAAAGGTTCTGTGTATATTGGATCATTTCAAGCGATTTTGCATTCATTTTAAGTTATTTGATCATAATAATCTATATTTAAGCTCTTTATATAGTCTAGAATATGTTTATGAGGCCAATTATTCAAAAAGATTGGTTTATACTTTGTAATTATTCACATAATGTGTATATTTTACAGATTCCAAATTTTTTGGGTATTTCAATCGATTTTACTTTCATTTTAAGTTATTTAATGACAAGAATCTACAATAAACTCTTTATATAGTCTTGAATATGTTTATAAGCTCACATATTCAAAATGATTGGATTATATATTGTAATTATTAACATAATGTGCATATTTTACCGATTCTGGGTATATTTAAACTCTTTACATAGTCTAAAATTTGTTTATGAACACACTAATTTGTAACGATTGAATTATTCATTGTAATTACACATATAATATGCATATTTTAAAGATTCTTTGTATATTTGGATATTTCAAGCAATTTTGCATTTATTTCAATTCATTTGATCACAATAGTCTGTATTTATGCTATATATATCGTCTAGAAAATATTTATGAACTCACGTATTCACAACGATTGGATTATACATTGTAATTACGCCAAAAATGTCCAGATTTTAAAGATTTTGGGTATATTTAAGCATTACAAGCTATTTTTCATTCATTTTAAGTGTTTTGATCATGTTAATCTATATTTAAGCTCTTTATATAGTCTAGAATTTGTTTATGAGCTAAATTATTCAGAATAATTCGATTATACATTGTAATTATTCACATAGTTTACATATTTTACAGATTCTGAGTGTATTTGAGCATTTGAAGCGATTTTGCATTCATTTTAAATCATTTGATCACAATCATCTATATTTAAGCCTTTTATACAGTCAAGAATATATTTATAAACTCACTTATTCAAAACGATTGCATTATACATTATAATTACGAATATAATGTGCAAAATTTTAAAGTTTCGGAGTATATTTGAGCATTTCAAGCGATTTTGCATTCATATTTAAGTCATTTGATCACAATAATCTATATATATGCTATATTTATAGTTTATAATATGTTTATATGGTCAATTAATAAAAAAATTGATTTATACATTGTAATTATACACATAATATACAGATTTTGCAGATTCTGAGTATATTTGAGCATCTCAAGCGATTTTGCATTAATTTTAAGTCATTTGATCACAATAATGTATATTTAAGCTATTTATATTGTCTAGAATATGTTTATGAGCTCGCTTATTCAAAATGATTGGATTATACATTATAATTATTCACATAATTTGCATATTTTTCAGATTCTGAGTATAGTTGAGCATTTCAAGCCATTTTGTATTCATTTTAAGTGTTTTGATCACATTAATCAATATTTAAGCTCTTTATATAGTCTGGAATATGTTTGTGATAGCACTTATTCAAAATAATTGGATTATACATTGTAATTATGCACATAATGTGCAGATTTTAAAGATTGTGAGTATATTTGAGCATTTCAAGCGATTTTTGCATTCAATTTAAGAAATTTATTCACAATAATTTATACTTAAGCTCTTTACATAGTCTAGAATATATTTATGAACTCACTTATGCAAAACGATCGGATTTTATATTGTAATTACTCACATAATTTGCAGATTTTACAGATTCTGAGTATATTTGAGCATTTCAAGCGATTTTGCATTAATTTTAAGTTATTTGATGACAATAATCTATATTTAAGCTCTTTATATAGTTTAGAATAAGTTCATGAACTCACTTATTCAAAACAATTGAATTATACATTGTAATTACGAACCTAATGTGTAAATTTTAAATATTCTGAGTATATATGAGCATTTCAAGAGATTTTGCATTCATTTTAAGTCACTTGATCACAATAATCTATATTTAAGATCTTTATATAGTCTAGAATATGTTAAGGAGATCAATTATCCAAAACTATCGGATTATATATTGTAATTATTAACATAATATGTAGATTTCACAGATTTTGAGTATATTTTAGCATTTCAATCGATATTGTATTCATTTTAAGTCAGTTGATCATAATAATCTATATTTATGCTCTTTATATAGTTTAAAATATGTTTATAAACTCACTTATTCAAAATGATTGGATTATACATTGTAATTATTCACATAATTTGCAGATTTAATAGATTCTTAGTATATTTGAGCATTTCAAGCGATTTTGCATTCATTTTAAGTAATTTGATCACAATAATCTATATTTTAGCCCTATGTGGTTTAGAATATGTTTATGAACTCACTTATTTAAATTGATTGGATTATACATTGTAATTGCGCACATAATGTGCAGATTTTACAGATTCTGAGTATATTTGAGTATTTCAATCGATTTTGTATTTATTTTAAGTTATTTTATCATAATAATCTATATTTAAGCTCTTTATATAGTCTAGGGTATGTTTATGAACTCACTTTTTCCAAACTATTGGATTATGCATTTTTAGTTATGCACATGATGTGCATATTTTACAGATTCTTAGTATATTTGAACATTTCAAACAATTTGCATTCATTTTAAGTTATCTGATCACAATAATTTATATTTAAGTTTTTTATATAGTCTAGAATATGTTTACGAGTTTAATTATTCAAAACGATTGGATTATACATTGTAATTATTCACATAATGTGCAAATTTTACAGATTATGAGTATATTTGAGCATTTCAAGCGATTTTGCATTCATTTTAAGTCATTTGAACACAGTAATCTATATTAAGCTCTTGATGTAGTTTAGAATATGTTTATGGACTCACTTATTCAAAACGATTGGATTATACATTGTAATTATTCACATAATGTGTAGATTTTACATTCATTTTAAGTAATTTGATCACAATAATCTATATTTATGTTGTTTATATAGTCTAAAATATGTTTATGATCTTACTTAAAACATGATGATATTGATATTTTAGTTAGATATTCACATTATTATTAACATATAAAAAAATAATATAATAGAAACCAAACTTTAAATTATGTAAAAAAATATTGTATCGAGCGAAGCTAGATGTCCAACCCTAGTAATATAAAAAAAATAGCGTGGGCTTGGCTCTCTTGGGTCCTGTACTGGCTCCGCCCCTGATAATTAAATCACACACACCTTTGCTAATTGAGGTACAAAACATCTGCTAGCTGCTGGGGAATATTTAGCACACTATTTAGTTAAGTGTCCAGAACTTAAGACTTAGGTGCATTCTAAGAGAATTGAATTTCAGTGCACCTTGTCTTTCTCGTGTATAAACTTCTTGTAAGAAGAAGAGAACATAGGCGGTCCACTGATCCTCCTCGAACATGCACAGCATTCTCTACTGAACATGACCAAGCATTTATCTTTTTCTCTTGTATAACTAATAAGTTTAAATTTAATTTATTTAAAAATGAACAACATAATGAATTAATGATAGTAAAAGCCTAAAAGGCACAGCAATATTGTGAGTTAAAAACGAACAGTTTGTGGTTGAAAAAGGCACACTGAAGGAAATTTTTTTTTCCCTTTTGTCAATTATAGCTATTTACTATGCTCATCCCCCGAAAGAACAGGATATAGTGCCAACGGGCCTATTCCCAAAAAAAAAATTAATAATAAAAAAAAATAAAAAAAAAAGACCATAACACCGTGCTCTAGTTTCTCTCTCCATATGATAAAACTAAATCACAAAAAAGAAAACGGGACAGAACAAAAAAAATTGCAGTTTTTGCAGCATTTTCTATCGATCTTTTTCCTCTCCCTTCTCAATTGACCAAAATATATGAAAATTCAAATGCATTAATGGAAGGATTGTCCTCAGGGCATGCCATAGCATTATCTTTTGACCATACGTTTGTTTTTTTTCCGTCAGACACTACAAAAAAGATGGTATTTACATAGACTTCATAGCTAGACTTTTTTTATTTATGTTGATTATTGTTCTATTGCTAGATTTATTTGATGCATTAAATCTAGCAATTTTTTTAGCAAGACTCAATTTTCTATCGATAGCTCTTTAAAAATCTAGCAAGTTATTTTTGATAGACTTTTTGATGTTGGAATATTTAATATGTGGCCTATGATAATTAATGTGTGAGCCAAGTTCATCTAAGATAATTAACTAAATGGTGCATCATAATTTGATGGAAATTCTGATGGACCAGATTCATTGTACTTGATCCCTTTAGTTGCCTCAGCATTAAATACTCTATAATCTGAAATTTTAAGGCACCCTTTTCCATAATTCTGCCATTAAGAATTTTCAGTAAAGAAAAGAGAAAAACGCCATTGTTGACCATCATTATGGCCGAGGAAAACTCAAAGAAGATCAATACTAACGCTTCCGCCTAATGACTAACGATTTCTGCTCTTCAATTTGGATACGGAGCAGATGTGATAGAAGAGGAGTCGTGCATGGCTTACGGGTTTCAACTTCATCCACTCAACACTCGATTTCGATTAGCGATGGCACGAGGTATTTTACGATTCCTGGTTAATTCCGCATTCTAGAATCATTGTTGTACTTACATTTGAATCTTGTAATATCTAATGTAGCAACAATAAATTGCTAGACTTTTTTAAATTGCTACACTAGATATTACAAGATTAGAAAAAGTCTAGCAAAAATAAATTGCTAGATTTTTAAAGAGATATTAATAGAAAAATGTGTCTTGCTAAAAAAATTCTAGATTTAGTACATCAATTGAATCTAGCAATAAAAAAAATAAATCTAGCAATAGATCAATGTCCAACCTAAATAAAAAAATCTAGCAATAAAAATCTATGTAAAAACCATCTTTCTTATAGTGAGAAGCTTTAATTGATGCCATGAGTGAGTACAATACTAGCAAACAATCCTAGAAGGTATATCAAAAGCCAAGTACTTTTCATAGGTTGTGCTAAGCTTTGATCTAAGCCTTGAGCTGAAGATGATGAAGAACTGTCAAATAAATTCATAAGTTATTAATTTAACAGATGTAAAATGTTCATTAAGGCAAGTAGACTGCAAGATTTCATTCTATTAATAAGACATATTTTTACTCGTGTTGGATAACATGTTCCTTCTCATAACAGTTATGATGATGATCATGTTTTTGTTAGATTTCTCAACACATCAAGTCAATATTCCACAAACTATAAAAGTTTAGTGCAAATTACAAAAAGGGATATAGTACATATACATCTGAAAGCTAGTACCCGTTATGAAAGGAAGGTGCTGGAGATTGGCCAGGTTGTACCAAGCACTTGTCAGGTTGCCGCACAATGTATATTTGATCCCCCGTGGTGCTTTCTCCATATGCATCTTGATTTCGGTGCCATGTCCAGAGTGCATATGTTGAGTTTATGACCTGTGATAAAAGCAACAAAGCTTACGAATTCTCAATGTATGTTCTTATACAAGTAACCTGTTCTATACTGGTGCATTTATATAGAGCTTTTTTAGAGGGTCAAGTGGCAATCACCACCAACAACAACAACAACGACTAAACTTTTGTCCCAAACAAGTTGGGGTAGGCTAGAAAGAAACTCAATAAGGGAACACATCTAAGAACAAAAACAATCATAAAAAAATACTTATAATAAGACTAGCTATACTAATAATAATACCTCTAATAATAATAGTAATAGTAGAAACTTAGACCTCTACCGTGACCTAATAGCAAGACCTACAAACCTATGCCATCGCTCCTACCCCTAAGTTCCTACGTCATGGTTCCGGTAAATGAATTGCTAACTTCCAAGTGCTCCTATCGATCACCAACTCCTTGGAGATGTTCCATTCTTTAAGGTCTCCTTTTACCGCTTCTTCCCTTGTCAATCTTGGTCTCCCTCTCCCCCTCCGTGTGTTTTCGAAGTGATTAAGAATTCCGCTACGTACCGGTGCTTCTAGAGGTCTGCGTTGGATATGTCCAAACCATCTCAAAAGATGTTGGGTCATCTTCTCTATCGGTGCGACCCCAACCATATCTCGTATGTCCTCATTTTTAATTCGATCTTTCCTCGTGTGACCGCAGATCCACCGTAACATACGCATCTCAGTTATACTCATCTTCTGGACATGTCGTCTTTTAGTAGCCCAACATTCTGCGCCATACAACATCGCAGGTCTAATCGTTGTCATGTAAAACTTGCCCTTTAGCTTCTGTAGGACTTTCTTATCGCATAGGACGCCTGATGCTTGCTGCCATTTCACCCACCCCGTTCTTTTCCTGTGACTAACATCTTCATCTATCTCGCCATCGCTCTGCAGCATCGACCCTAAATATCGAAAGGTGTCCTTCATAGGTACTACCTGACTGTCTAAACAGACATCTTCATCTACTGATCGTATCCCACTAAACTCACACCCCATATACTCTGTCTTAGTTCTACTAAGCCTAAATCCTTTAGACTCTAGAGTTTGTCTCCACAACTCTAATTTCCTATCGACCCCCCGTCCTACTCTCATCGACTAACACCACATCGTCGACAAAGAGCATACACCAAGGAATATCTCAGGTGGCAATCACCATGCCAACAAATTTTATTAATAACAATAAATCTGTACAGAGGGAAAGAGAAAAAAGCTACAAGAAAGCTAAGAAAAGGATAAAAAAGAAAAATACAAGATAAAAAATATACAGAGCTGAAACCAAGTGAAAATGGTGCCTGATGAATCACATCCTCTACTGATCTTAAAAGGTCAGCAAAGTGCAAACCTATGATCTGAATCGTCTAACCAATGATGAGTGCCCCGTGATTAATACTAAGTCCGTCGAAATTAGATCGGACGGTTCGGATTGAAGGTTAGTACTCTGCTGAATACTGATCCGGTGTGTGAATGTTTGCCCCATAATTTTTATTTTCTCTTTGCTCTTGCTATGGTACACTTGGGATTTGATCCACTATTTACAGATAGTTTATGTTATTTTGAGGATTATTGTACACAATATCAACAACTATTTTTTCTTCACAACCCCCCTCCTGAACTTTACAAAAATGGAAAAAGGATTTTCACAATTACCTGTATGAAATAAATAAATTATATCGCAATTAATAAAAAAAATTTATCATTTCTGATGAAGAACTATGTAAATGCCTTTTGTGGTGTAATGAAGTAAAGAAGTACCAAAAAACAAAGAAATGCATAGTACCGAAATGAGCAATTAGTACTCATACACAGCCTTACTTGTGTGTGTCATGCGTGACTATTGTATTTTGAGTCTTTGACCACTAGTCCAGCACCTAGTTCATAGTTGATCGTGTGGTTGTGTTTCATATTCTGTGTGCTGGGGTGTGTGTGTGGAGGGGGGTGAGTGAGGTGTACATGTGCACATCTCAAGGAGGGGGGGGGGGGTGAATACCTCAAGAATGCCATGGCCAAAGCTACTATCCCTAAAAGCACTCCAATCAGGTTGACGATCCCAGCAGAACTTCCCTTCGGCTGGTCCTGTAGAGAAATTCATATGGCATACACCTCCAAATTCAGGTTTGTTATCAGTTGGTTTGGGGCACTTCCCTGGATCATCAGCAAACTCTACATCAACTTTCTCTATGTTGCCTCCATCTCCTACTGTTATGTACACTGGCCCACATGGGTCCAAACTGTAGTTGTACACTCTGTTCATTCGCTCGTATGCATGAACCTGTAAGTCCAGATTGCCATGTTAGTCAGGTGGCATTTAACCCTCACTAAGACAGAGAGTACAGTTTTCTAGATTCAGTCTTTACAAGCAATTATAGCAGACCTTATAACAATATATAAGTTTCTTTTTTTTTTAAGGTCAGGTGGCAATCACCAACAATAGATAATTTTCAATCTAAAATAATACAAATTTAAACCAACTAATCCGAAATTATAGTAATTTAAAGGAGCAATAGTAAGGTTCAGCACAATTATCATATCGATCAACCATATCACGACTTTCCAGTTTTGTACAGCTACGATAATGTTAAATTTATGTATTGTATTTAAATACAGAAGAATCAAAGAATAAACATATATAACAACCAATAAATTTGCTACCAATGATAGTATGTACTGGCCAATACACCAATGTGGTAATCTTTCGCTAACATTATATACTATTTGTGAAATTGTAAGAAGCTCTTTGTATGAAAGTGCTTTGTTTGCCTCTTACATGACCAGAGAAGACAATATCGACCCCATAATTGTAAAGAAGGCTTTCCATCTCTAGTCTCATGCATTCAAATTCTTGATAGTGAGATGAATAGCTATTGTACCATGGGGGGTGCCATGCTGCAACAAGCCATGGTGTCAATTTGCGATCTACCCCTTTCAAATCTTCCTTCAGCCAAGAATATTGCGCACCTGAGAAGCATGTTGTACACCATAACCGATTTAATTCTATATTATTTATCACAAGAGACATGATTGCCCAAGGATTTGATGGCATTTTATTGAACACATTTAAGACATTTCCACATACTAAGGCTGTAAGGCAATAGTCATTGTACCTATTTGGTTTACCAATATACATGCACTTGGGAGCCAGTGAGGTATTGTGATGTGTACATATGATCAATAATCATATTTATGTTTGCAATCATAATTCATCATTAATGTTTATTCCATTTTAGTCTCACTCATTTATGTTTATAATTCATCTTTGAAATTTATGTTTGTACCAAGTTGACCCCACCATAATCTTCCACTTGAAATATGGATGGAAAATCATGTCAATCAGTGTCATGCGGCCAATATAAGTTGTACTTTATGATGGAAAATTTGCTGGAAACACATTTGGCCATTCAATTTAACAGTGGTCCAAAGTTTTACGAACTTATATCCTTTCATACCCTGGACTCAAAAAGGAATTTCCATTGGTCCCCAAATTCCATTTCCTCATTTTTTTTAGAGTTCCTTTTTATCCTTAAATCGGATGGTCTAGAAGCTTGGAACAAAAATGAGAAAGTTTCTGAAAGAGCAGTTTGCAGACTGAAGCAAGAAAATCTGAAATTTTTAAGGAAATAGATTGCTAGAAGTACCATTTATGCAATCCAGAAAAAGAAGCATTGGCAGAATGAATGTTGTTTGCACATCAACAAGTACACATGTAAACTACTGTGCCATACACTCAACTTTAAATTGAAATAATCACAGGACCATTTGGTGAAAGGTTCGACAAAAAGAAATAGGAAAAATGAGATAATACCTATGTTTACTCCAATGAGAACTATTAGCATATTATTACTGTTTAAAAATTTTTTAGCAAGCACTAAATATGAACGCAACAAATTATAGTATCATTGCTGCTATTATTAAAATAATTTTGTTGCTATTAGTTTCAAGGCTAACATAACCATCATCATTATCATTATATTCAGACTAACCAGTACGATTATAGTCAATATAGGCTCCAAGCATGATGAAGTGGATCCCACCAGCATTAAACGAATAGTAAAATTTACTCTTAGATTTGCTCTCTTCCGCCGGTACAGCAAATCTTGACTGGTATGACTGGAACTTTACCCCATCTATTTGCGGTTCAATCTCATGATTTCCCTCAATTATCATCATAGGAACTTTCGAAGTGATGGGCTCCATGAATCTAATTAAAATATTGATTTGAAATCTTATTTTCAAACATAAAAAAAGTTTATAATGGTTCTTTATTGGATCAGATACATAAAGCAGTACGGTTAGGTGCAGGTCAGTACAGAGCATCAAATAAATTCTTACCATATTCCAAAAAGACTTACATCTCTGGCATAATTCTAATATTTATTTTTTTTTCTCATTAACATTAGTTGAAATATTTTGAAAGAACTAACCTTCCCCAGCCATCCCATCTCGGTTGATACGTCTCTCGAATCGGTGCATCAGGAAATGTGCAAGAAAAACAAGATGTTCCATTTCCTCCAGTAGTCACATACTGATCAGCATAAACCAAATCGCCAACGAATAAAATCATAGCTGGGTCATTGCGGTTCAGATGGTCAATGGTGGTGGTGGAGTTATATGTAAGTCCCAGATCTCCAACTACTGCAACTCGGCTGGGGTAATTGTTTGGGCCAGGAGCTGGAAGGGTTTGGAATATATATTCTTCGCTCAGAGCATTTAACGAACTGTCGCCACATTTATAGTAGTATGTTTTCCCAGGCATAAGATCTGAAAAAAAAAAAATAAAGTAGGGTCATAGACTAAGAGGCACCATACATGCCAGAGACATGCCAGAAGTTAAGGTCTCACACTCACAGGGGTAACAGTATGTATCCGACTCAGAATTGCTTATTTGAAATATGGTGCCTTTGTGGCTTGTTCCAATTGGTACCAGGTGTATAGATCATTGTATATCAACAAAAATTTTGAATGAAAAAAAAACATTCAGAACTTTACATAATGTTGCTTACTAACTAAAATGCCGTTATCCTGTTTCAGTCTCTGGCAGTTCTCATTTGCTATAACTATTTAACACAATAGAGAGAAAAATAACATAATAAAATAGACAAACGTATACCAGTAATCAACAAAAGAAACCTTACTGTCTAGCCTGACATGGTGAATGATACCGGAAGTATAGTTCAAGAGACCTTCATATGGGTACAGCTGGCTGTACACCTCAGATGTACCATTTTGTCGATATGTATATTTTCCGCTCTCTAACCCGTACCAGACCTCGCTTCTAACTGTAGATGGGTCGAGAGGTACTACATTACTCCCCATTTGTGCGTCCCCTGTTTCAAAGTTGAAATTTTCAAAAGTAAAGTCAATAAGTCATGCCCAGCCATTGTCAATTAATGATTTAATTCTATACGAAACTCATCCCAGATTTTGAACTTGTACCAGTGATCCAAGATATCCATAGGGAAGAAGGAGAAAATGAGGCAGCTATTGATATCTGCTCAGGAAACGGCGACTTCACCTTCTTCGCAAGCCGGGGATCAGAAAGTGGCACGTCATCACTTCCCTGTCTGAGACTCGAATCAAACCGCCTCGTCGCTGGCTCGAACGGACCATCCAGTGTAGTCGGTATGCTACCTCTGACTACCACAAGAAAGAAGAAGACAATGCAGAAGGAATAGAGAACCGGAGGAGCCATTGGTTGGGAGAAATGGAGAGACAAAGAGATGAGGTTTTAAAGGAAGGTTGGATTCGGGATAAAGAGAGAATATGCGGTTGGAGAAGAGATGGCGATGGGTCCATCCATGGCGTGAAGTCTGAAACCACATTAGTAGTGGGATGGTGGATTGGTGGTCTCGGAGAAGAAACTAGAGAAGAATAGGTCTCTCCAAAATAGAAAATGAAAACTGAATAAAAAAAGATAAGTCGGAAATGGAAAAGACTAGGTAGAAGTTTCTATTTTTTCAAATTTTTTTTTTGTTTTTTGGGGTGATAACCTACTAGGTTTTTTTAAGTTTCCTCAGACTCTGATTGTGTACAATTAAGATAAGATCGTGTCCTCTTCAGTTCTTAAGGCTGGACCGGACCATTTGTGGTACTAAGATGTCACCTTAAACCAGATTGGCTGTTGAGAATTAACACTAAGTACTCTTTTGTAGGGTTCTCAATGGCTCAGAAATTTGAATCAGTTCTAGGACAATTTTCAATGTAATTAATGTATAGTTTAAATATAGAAAGGGATAAGAAAATAAATGTGAATTTTCAAAAGGAAAATAAGAAAGTTTAAATTTTAGCCGAATTAATAGCGCCCAACTGTTGCTTTGATGCCTGTCATTGTCAGGTCCTAATGTCCTATGCAGTGGAGCCGTGGAAAGATTCATAATTCAGTCTAGGATCCAATGTGGCCAAAAAATTCTGTGGTCTAGAATGTTACAGAGGTATTTTTGTTTTCTATGTAATTATTTACAACCTATTCAGTCATTTGGATTGCTTAGGAATAGGAAGAATAGCTTCTTCTTGAAAATAGTTTCTTTCTAGACATCCAAACAAGTTAGGAATAAGGAGAAGAATAATTTCTTCCTAGGAATAACATTTTCTAACAATTATATATACATAATTTCAACAAAATTAGCTAAATACTAATAACTAAATGAAATTTTATGTGCTCTTTAATTAGTACTTTATTTAATATTAAAATAATAATTTTTAATAATTTATTTAAATTAATATCAATTTGCTTATTCTTAACTCGTCATCCAAACAACATTACTTATTTCAAGAATAACATCTTTTCACTTTTCCCAAAATTACACACTTTCCAATATTTTCTTCCTAAAATTCTTATTCCTTTCTTATTCCCATACCATCCAAACGCTCCTATATTACAACGGAAGGCCGAACTAGATGTTTTCCAATAAAACAATATTCTGGATCGGATTCAATTAATTAATTATAAGATAATTTGTGGAGCGTTGGACCTTTGGTCACAAATTATCGTGATAACAGATTTATTTAGCGAAATCCAATAGAAAAGTACAATGAAAAGAATATTAAAAATTTGAGAAATACCAAAAGCTATCTAGCATGAAGCTCAATTCAAAAAACAAAAAAAAAAATGAAGCTGGAAACAACGGGAATACTTTTCTAATCTGAATTAATTTGAAAAATGATAAGATAATATTTGAGGTCGTTGAAAGATATATTCAACCTCAGTAATCAATTTAGTTCATAAACCTCAAATAGCCCAATTAATATTTGAATGAACGTGCGCAGCTAGTAGTCCGGATGCATATACATGATAAAAAGAAATTGAATTTCAAACCAAAGCATAAACATTGAATAAATTAATGCTTCCTTGGACAATAACTATTGTTCAATCCTATAATCGGAATTTTTTTAATTATATTTAAATAATCAAAACTTTAATAATAATATTTATTTTTTTTTCGAAGAATGTTATTGTAATGTGGACTTCAAAAGTCCAACATTAGTATTTTGTCAGCAGAAAATTTCAGAACACATGGGCCCTTTTTGTTCGTCTATTAATATTACTGAAAGTCCGATATTGGTAAAAAAAATAATTTGTTAACCATTGCATCAAAATGGCGAATGATTGTATCTCGATATATTAGTACTTCCACAAGAACAACAAACAACTAAACCATATTTCTAATGTCCATCCTAGAATTACAATTGAATCAAATTCATTTGTGAGGATATTATGTTTGACATTAACTTTTTGTTCTACATATTTTCACAAGTATTAATATAAAGTTGTAATTTAATCATTGTTGTCATCTTATCTTTTTTATTTTTTTATTAAGCATATTTCAGTTGGCAAGTCCTAGAATTTGATTTTTCGACAAGGGTGTAAAAGGGATCAATTGTGTTGTTATGTACACAAAAAAAAACTGATTGGTGAGTACTTACGTCACCATGTAATATATATGGTGTGTTTGGAAAGGTCGGGAATAGGGAATAGGAATAAGGAATTTCGGTTTGTGTGCTTATCCTTATTCCTTATTCTTATACCATGGTTTTGTTAGTATAGAAATAAGGGCCCTTATTCCTTATTCTTGTGTTGTTTGGGTTGCACAAGAATAAGAATAAGCACTTTTATTTTTTTTAGCAAGTTCGTCGAAGGTCATAAACTCATAATAGTGAGTTATATGTGATTTATATTGAAAAAGGACTGCTGAGGTTCGAACTTATTTTATAGTGCCCTTTTTTTGTGTAAATAAGTTTAAAAGATAAATTAATTATAGTTTTTGCAAAAGTTCGTATTTTTTTTCTCTCGTTTCATGCATATAGAAAAAAATTGTCTGAAATAATTTTACTCAAAAAGTGTATTCTCTGAATTTGATGTTTAAATTGTATCTAACTAATTGAATTTCCATTTGAACTTTATAAAGCTTGGTGAAATATCGAATTTCAAGGCGATAAGCATCATTCAAAAAAATGCAAATTATATTTGAAATTGAACTTCAAATCATGTTCCTTGATCACTCATGTCTTGTGATGGTTCACACACTATAGTTGATCCAAAAGCATACATGTTGTATGATAAAATAATTATAGTCCAATTGATATAAAATTACATGGACAAAAAGAAATCACGTCGAAGTAGAAAAGAATAACAACAACAAAATTAATCATTATGCACATGCTTTTATGCAATGATAACGAGATATGCCATCACTAGTGAGATATTGGAGGATGATTAAAGTAAGATAATATTTATTTCTATATATTTATCGACCATATTAAATTGATAAATCAAGTAATATGTATTGATAATTCTTATCTAGTTGAGCTGAAATAATAATATGTAATTTTTGTTTATTTGGATTATTTGTCTCGTCGCTGATTTTAATGTCTGGTACTTGTTCTATGATATTTTTTTTGTACTTCGAACTTTTTGATAGATCTGATAACAGTTACAAATTTCTAGTTTTCGCTGAAATCACTCGTACTAATAGATACATTTATTTATTTTTTACGCCCCTCCCTAACTAGTTAATAAAAAAAGAAAAATTTTGATATAACCCCCTACAATTTTGCTCATCTTGATATAACCCCTTGTAATCTTTAAAACTGGATAAAACCCTTTCTAATCTTGTTTGTGTTGGATATAACCCCTTTTGATTAAATTTATTCATATTAAAATTTTTAAAAGTCATCTTTTACATGTTAGGACCAAAATACTCTTATTGTGCAATATTCAAATCAAAGTTGTTTTGTATTCCAACCTATCCCTGCGATATTAAACGAAAAAAGACAGAATCTGATGTTTTTTTTCAAATCGCTTATATAGACGGTACAAATGTAGTTGTTTCATTTGTTTTCGAGTTGATAATTTATCATCCGATATTTCCTGAGCAGAGGGCACCCAACAACAAAGCACTGATTGTCCATTCTTTTTTTAAAAAAAAATTGAAGATTATCCATTATAATTAGGAATCTAAGTGCAAAGCTATGTCACAAAAGTGTTTTCGAATCAGAGAAAAAATGATAATATGATTATAAAAAAAAATAATAGAACATTAGGATAAAATAAGGATGCATATCTCATGACCAATCCGTTAGCATTTCAAGTAAAAATGGACCTCATACTGTTGCTTTATCACTAATAAAAAAAATGAGCGATAGAACAAGAAAGCATTTCAAATAACTAAGGTCTATTGGTGTTGCTCATACTTATGTTTGGTAGCGACAAATCTTCGGAGGAATAAGCAATTATATTCGAACAACCAAAATGCGCCCCACATGCTTGTTCTTATTCTCCCATTGTTCCACTTTGATCCCCCAGTCCCTAGTTACATGGAACTTGATTAACGTATTGAATTGTTCCATTGTTCTTTGACAATTCGCTGGAGGTAGGAGGGGAATACGAAATGGCTAAAGAAGGAAGATCAGCCAATAAGAGTATATTGGTCATAATATGTGCAAAATGATTTTTTTAAAATATGATTAGATTAATCAAAAGGGATTATATCCAACACAAACAAGATTATAGGGGGTTATATCAAGTTTTGAAGATTACAAAAGGGTCATATCTATATGAGCAAGATTCCCTCGCTTTATTTATTTTATCGCTCACTAGAGTTTTTATTTTGTTGCTTTTATCTTCTTCAAACTTTTTTTTTATAGATATGATAATAGTTACTAGTTTTTACTTTTGCTGATATAGGTTCATAGAAACACTTGTTACAGGATACATTTAGTTATTTCTTTTACCATAAAACATGCTTTTATTTTACTGAAGCATGCAAGTAAATTAACACTATCGAGAACATTATGCTTTGAAATGAAATTCATATGCAATACTAATTTCATCTTTATGGTCTATTTTTTTTATCCAGCTAATTTGTCCGAGTGCCAGTTCAAGCGCTGCAGAGGAACGCACGATCGAGTGCCATTACTATCGGGATCGCCAGGATCAACTGGAGAGAGATGACAGAGGAGAAACTGGCTGCCACTCTTCTCATGTGTAAGCGTTGTACGGTTCTGAGATGATAAAGGAGAAACTCATCATTACTTTCCATGGTAGGGTTTTGAAATCTTTCGACCTCTTTTTGAGTTGTGTGATATCTTTCTCCTCCGTGTCTCGAATTTCAAATCCAAAATCATTTGGTAAGACCCCCTATTACGAAAGGTGTTTTGTTTATTTCATGAATTATGACCAAAGAACATTGGAATATACTATTTTTTAAAGAAATTAAAATAGAATTAGAGTTATCTTTGCTCATAAATCCAATTGTGTCAACAAATTTGATTAAGGAGAAATGTATTTTGGTATGTCCCAATTTCACCATGGTGGTGTTTGACCACAAAATATGGTGCCAAATTCATGAATTAAATTGAATAATTTCATGGATTATAAAATCAAGGAATTGGAAAAAAAATCATGAAAAATATCAAATGGATTCCAAAAATCATGGAAAATTACCCAAAAATACAGTGAAGCGGGAGAAAAATTATGGTGCCCCCAGATTGGCCAGAGGAGTCACAGAATCCCTATTTTATGCGAAAAGGCCCACAATTTTGGAGAAATTAAATAAAATAATAAGAAGGGTATTTTTGGAAAATTCTTGATTCCATCGGATTTTACATATTTCTATGAGGTTGTGTACAAAATTTTATGAAGAAAGTCGAAAAGAAAGGGGCTCAAATAATTTCTTTTGGATCAGCAGCCTTAATAATGTTATTTACATGATTGAATGGAGGCAGCCAGTACTAGGGAAATGGAGAAGAGGCAAAGGGTGAAATTCAGATTTCCCTCCTACGCTCAGAAACTTGAGTGTGCCAGTTCCTCTGTATACCGTATACATAGGATGAGCAGTTTTTAGTTGGTTCACAGTGAGCCGAGTCCACACAAAATAGAGAAAGAAAAAGGGCGTTAGAATGTGTCTCATTTAATCTGACAAGCGGGAGACCTTCTTCCCCAACAAAAAGAGATGAAATCACGAAGAGGAGGGTTCGAGAGGTGCAGCGCACGTAACTGCCTCCAACAAGATTCGTTCAGACCCTCTCGAGTGGGCCCTAGCGTGGTGCGACGAGAGCCGCTGGATCAATCCGTGGGTACATGGGCGCAGCGGCTGAGATCAAAGCCATACTGTAACAAAGCTCTAACCGCCATGGTCAAACCTACCCTTTTCTTCTGTTGACCACCCAAGAAGAAACACAAAATGGCACGATGATGACAGTCAGATCAAGGGTCGATCCATGTGCTCTGAAATGGTGGGGCGAGATTGAGTAGACGGTTACACCAGCTGAAACTTCTAGGCCCCAAGCCATGTCTATATATACCTTATTCCAAGATGAAAGGGGGGACCCTTTTTACACACGACTTTTACACGACCTTCTCAGACCTCTTTTGGAACACACAGACACCATCTTCAATTCTGTTCCCACATCCACTTCAAGACTTCTTCCACACACACGTTAGGCTAGACAGTTATTTTCATTTTCAAAATTAGGTAGAAAGATTGTATTAGGCATTTCTACAAACAGTTGCTAAGCGAATCTAGAACAGAAAGATTAGGCGACATCTAGACAAATTCTGAGAATGTAATTGAAAGAAAGGTAAGAGACAAAGGTAAGAAACAGGTTTGTAATCTGATTTCGGAGTTTAATCAATGAAAGTTGCGATCTTTGAAATCTTGGAGCGGTTCTTCTTGTGCAGCCTTTACTTTCAATTTTAGAAGTGTTTTTTGATTGAAATTGAATCTTGATTGAATGACTTGATCTGACATTTACTCTTCCCTCCTCCTTCTTTTCCCCTCTCTAACACACTATCACACACCTCGGTTGGAGTTTCTTCAATCCCAGGTTTCACAATGCTTCGACTGGAGTTTGTCCAGATCCTAGCTTCACTTTACCTCGACTGGAGTCTCTCTAGTTCCAGGTAGCTTCCTCTTCCAACGGCCTTGAGCCATGGTGAGGGAAACCATGTCAATCAATTGTAAACCGAAATGCTGCCGAAATTCTGTTAGAATCGAAATTGTGTATAATCTTGGACCAAAACGCATAAAGTAAGACCTGATTTATGAGTTTCGAATTTTGATTAAAGATAGTAAACGTAACAGCTTAAGCCTCCTGGATTGAATTGTATAAATGTGGTTGACAAAGGGGCCGTTTGTAGATCGATGTGATATCCAAAGTTTGCTGGACTTTATTAAAAATATTCCATGTTTCATGAATCTTACAGCCTTCTCTAATTCTCAACTGGTATCAATCAATTCTGTGAAAAGCAATTCGTACTTTACTATTTCTATTTTGACTGATCTTTTCTGTTCTTGTAAAGGCCAAAAAGTCAGAACTGCAACATCTTCTTGGTTTCTGGTAAATTACACTTCATGGTCACTGGCATTACAAAGAAGTAGTATTGCATCCTTGTTTAGCAATAAATAGAAAATTGAGGGACTTGTTGATAAAAGTTACAAAAAACTAGTATTAGATTTCAAAGGCATATCACATTTAATGTCCTTGGGATATTTAAGTATAAATCTGCTTTTCTTTTTAAAATAATAAAATGACATGCTGCATCCTTTTCATTCAAAGTTTTATGCACTGTTATCTTTTCATGTTTGTGGTTCCTTCTTAATTGAATCCTTGATGTGGCTGAATTGACCTTTCATTTTTATGATGTTGAATAATCAGATTACAAGGATAAACCGTCCTGGCAATTACCAACAATGACTAGTAGTAAAATAAAACTAAAGTGTTTTAGTTACATATGAAGGTTAGCTTATGTCAAGAACGTATACAAGAAGTGTCAATTATGCACCAGCAGTCCAGAACCTATACCAAGTAGATGCCGTATTAGAGTAGTAAAGGGATTAAGATCAAAAGTGGATAGTACAAACTGAATTGCCATGTTTATATGCACATAGTCATAAAGGGGACTGTACTGTTTCGAGACCATAACTAAAACTGATTTCACCCAAAAGAAATGCCAAATAATGAAATTAATAATTATTAATGTGAAGTTGAATAAAAGTGAAGTAAGTTTAGCTCCTTAGTATAAGCCCAATAAAACCCAGAACCCTTCAGTGCATGTGTCAGTAATGAAGTCATGTCATCGTATCAGGATCAGTGACACATCAATCAAATTAGAACAACGCAACCGTGAATTTTTTTAACCGAAATAAGCAAAAATATTTTTTTAATACCAAACCTTTGACGTTCGAATTTTGAGAAACAGACATGTCAGTGCGCAGGTGCCGTGGCGTCGCTGCAAGCGCGACGGTGGCAGTGGCGCGGGCCTAGCCGCGCCGTTGGCAATGGCGCGGGTACAATAGCATCAATTTTGCATCAATATTTTCATCAACCGAGATTTCTTTCTCTGAATTTGGTTTGTGAGAGGACACGAAAATAGTTAGAATTAGTTTAATCGCAATCATCGTCTCAAGCTTTCCATTGACTATTCGAATGACGAAATCCGTGTGGTGGATGGCCGGATCTTGTGTGGTTGCCTATTAGAAAAAAAGGAGATCGGATGGGGAGGAGGGTCTGTTGGAATTTGGGAAAAGAAGGTTTGAGAGAGAGGAAGAGGTCCGAAATGGACCAGTCCATTTTTTAAAAATTCAAATAATGAAATATAATTGGAATCAGATGGTGAACCGAGGTCAAACCACAAATCGAAAATCAGAATTAGAGAGGTGTAAGATTTATTTGATGGTTAATCTCAATATCACGACTCCAAATTTTTACAATTTAATACCAAATTAAATGTCAAAGCACAATATATATTTTTTTTGCTAGAAGGGGATTTAAATGTCTCCATACTATGTTTCAAAATTTAAAACTCATATATAGGAACAACAATTATATGTAATAGGAAATATTTGCATACGTATAAAAAATTATGGTGTTTCCAAACAATCTATTCTAATCTTCTTTTGTGTGTTTTTTTTGTTTGTATATACGTATAAAGAATACGACAATTCCATTATCTTTTTAAAAAAATAGTCTGAAACAAGATGAAATTAAATACAATATATGTGATAAAATTGTAAATAAGAATCTCTAAATTAATCCTGTAATGTAACAATATATTAGGTAGCTGACTTGAAAAAATCAAATATTATTTTTATAAATTGTTATGGAAACAAAAAAAAATTATTGCAAATATTATATTAGCTTAAAAAAAGTTGCAGCTATGTTGAATTAAAAACGAATGCAAAATTGCAAATTAAACTACTTCCATTCTTTGTTCACCATCTCCAATTTTCCATTTGATTCCAATTATATTTTATTAAAGAAATGGACATGTCCATTTCGAACCTCATCTCTCTCCCGATATCTCCTTTTTTTCTACCACAACCACCACAAGATCCGGCCATCCACCGTACGGATTTCGTCTTTCGAACTGTCAATGAAAAGCTTGAGATGAGGAGATTGCGATTAAACTAATTTCAACTGTTATTGTGTCCTCTCGCAAACCTAATTTAGAGAAAGAAATCTCGGTTGATGAAAAGAGTGATGCGAAATTGATGTTATTATGTCGGCGCCACTGCCACCGGCGCTGCTAGGGCCTGCGCCACTGCCACTGGCGCGCTTGCAACGACGCCACGGCACCTGCGCACTGACATGTTTGTTTTTCAAAATTCAACGTCAAAGGTTTAGTATTAAAAAAATATTTTTGGTTATTTCGATTAAAAAGAATGACGGACAACGCAACCACAATCGAACCTACCTCCGTGTTCTCCTTTCCATCGCGGATCTAACGAAATTAGTCTCATCAACCTCCGGTGGCAATGATCGCCGAAAACATGAAATTAAAACTTGTAGGGACCTAATTGAGTTTTAGTTTTTACTGTCGTACAAAACTTTCCGCCCCGCAACCAAACAAAGACGACGCGACAAAAACGGAGGCCGCCTCCGTGTTCTCCTCTGTCTCACGGTTCTGTCAATACCTTCTTCGTCAACTGCGATGACCGGAACACTTAGCGGGTTCATAGCGGGTTCAAGTCCGCTATCAGTCGAACCCGTCAATACAAAACGAAACCCGTCTCCTCAATTTAGAATTTTAGATGAAGCGCGTTAAGCTTGTTGATCTACTGTGGCAAAAAGACGGTGTTTCCTCCGTATGACCTGTTAGACACCCGCCGCACGTAACCCATCTGAATTTAATCAATTAAACGGGAATTAAGGCCCAAAAAGAATAATATAGCAGTTGCCACCGCAGCGTGATCCAGTGATGTGGCCCAATCAGAAAAATCCAATTTAAACACAAATTTTAAAAATTCTTTAGAAATAGCAAAAAATACTGAAAAATATAAATAAAATATCCATAAAATCCTAAAAATCAAAATAAATCAAATTCACTGATACTTTGATATGAAATTATGTCAAAGTAGGGGCCTTTTGTATTTTGAAATGTTTTCACCTTAAAAATAAATTTTATAAATCCTAGAAAATTACTAAACTCATTTATAAAATTCTAAAATCTGAAACTAAGTATCTTAGAAATAAAATTCCAAATATGATAATCTTCAAAATCAAGTATTTTCAAATATGAATATCAAATCCTTTCAAAATAAGTATTTTCAATTCCAAAAAAGGGACTTCTAAAAGTAAAAATAGCGAAAGGCCAAAGTGGATAGAAATCACCAATATCCCAAGCGAAATATCAAAATTAAAAGTCCAAACGCGAAACCCAAAGCCAAAGCCGAAACCTCTTCGTTTGAGGAAAAGTCCCTCCCTAGGGTTGAGATCGACCTTAGATGACTTAAAAATTGAATTCTTACGGGCCCCCTCGTCCAAAGAATTCTATTTTTGTTCTCACAAGAAGACCAACTAAGATGGTCCCGAGAACCGATTCTTATTAAGAAGACCGACTAAGATGGTCCCTAGGGTCGTTAAAGAACCAACTCCCACAAGAAGACCGCCCAAGAGGTCCCGAGGGTTGTAAAAGAACCAACTTTCGCTCAAAGGCGCCAAATGCCTCGAAGGTTGTAAAATTTCTTTCACTCTCACAAGAAGGCCAGTCATAGCCCCGGGAGTTTACCCAAATTGACTTCAAACGATTCCAAAACGACTCCAAATGAAGACTTCATTTCTCTCAAACGAAAACCTCTTCTAAACCAAAATTCACGTTCTTCTTTTAGTATAAGTCCAAGTTCAAAGTCTTTCAGTAGTAGTTTGGCGATCCTTAATTTGGTCCCGTCAATTAGGTTTGGTACTGTCAATTAAGGCCTCCTTAAGACAAATAATAGCACTCCATAAGTCTCTTTTCTTAGCCCATTACGTTAATATCCTTCGCGTCCGTTAATCAGAGGTTCCCGTAAGCAACTACGGGTAATTAACAATAGGGGCTTGCGCCTATTGGAAAGAAATGATCCGCTAAATCAAGAAACTTCTTTAAGAAGCGACTCTTGTTAGTATTCTCTTGTTTCGAGAAATACCCGCCATAGAGATCGAACCTTAAGGGAGGTGAATCTAAGGCTATATTCCCATTATTTTTCGAAAAATTCTTTCAAAGAGAATAATGACAAAAAAGTCGCAACAGGTGGTTGCTTCCAACCAATGCTTTATTAACGAATTTGTTGCAGCAATTTTCTTTTGGAATAATGGTTTTGTAATTTTAGTGTCTGACAGCCAATGGAGAGCAATTTTCTTCCGATAGCATGTGATAGCAAACAACACATACCACTTGAGGTGTTAGTTATTACCACTTTTCATCGGTATATTAAATTTTAAATTATATTTTAATGTTAAATCAAAGATGAATTGTTTGTTTCTAGCATAGGAGATATACAAGCCCCATGGTTAAGCGATGCACCAGACTGATGCAAACCCTAGGCGTAGAGTCATGTTGCTGGACTGGATAATAAATGTTCACCACATCAACCTGAGACCGGAAATGTTTTACTTGATGGTGAACATAATCGACTAGTACCTTTATCTGGAAGAGGTCTTTGTACCAAAGAGAAAGCTGCAACTGGTTGGAATCAGTGCCTTGCTTGTTACGTCCAAGTACGAGGAGATGAGGTATAGTTAGCCACTGGTAAGAACACGTTGATTTGTTTTAAATTAATTGCCAGGTCTGATCAGTAGATATGAAATGCAAGAGATTGTTTTGATTTATCAATTGTTCCTCTTTCCTTAAATTTTGTGGCTTCATTAGAGACAATTTACTTTTGTTCTTTGTTATTGGGTTATTGTTGTTTAATTTCTGACATATCACAATTTAAAATTGATTTACCTTGTGTACGCGAGTATACCTTAGGGTGCGTTTGGATTGTTGGAAGAAAGAAGAAGAAGAAGGAAGAAGAAGAAAAAAATTTATAAACAATCCAAACTCTTCACAAAGTTACACACTTCCCAATACTTCTTCCCACTTCTTCCCACTTCTTCCCTTCTTTCCACACCTATCCAAACGCACCCTTAGCTCTGAAATTTTTTTTCGAACTTGTTTTGGCTTTACCTTGTTGCTTACTAGTACGAGCTTGTGTACCAGATTGGGGTGGGCTGGAACGTTAGTAGCTAGAAGTTGAGTAAAATAAATGAGTGAATAAGAGTAGTGATAGATCATGAAGATGACTTTTTAGAACCTCCTTTTTGTTTTTAACTTGAATGATCTTTGAGCTTATTTGTGTAGATAATTTTGTAGGTCCACGGGGATAGCTCCGGTAACAAAATTAATAATTATATTTTATTAGATTTTATAAGTGATCAAATGATTTTATACTGAAACAGAACAACTATATGGATTAACTTTGTGGATGACTTTTGTTGTTCAAATCTACATTGTGGGAGTGTGCAAGCATTATAGATTTTGAACGTTATGTGCTTCTGTTCTTTTTCTATATATGTGGTATTTTGAATTTCTCAATTCCTATGGAGTTGTGTTCCTGGATGGGCATTCAATGTTGGCTTGCCGTACTTTGAGTTGCGGGATTCTTAACTGATGAGCTCGATTTTACAGCTAAGTCCAACAACAGTACTCTACCAGGTAAGGATAAAACAATGCCATATTCTATTAGTGTACCTTGTTAGTAACTCACTACAACAATAAAGATTATTAGTACCGGTTTTTAAGAAAACCGGTACTAATAATAAATCATGGCATTTTCGTAATTGTCAGATATATTATTTAGTACCGGTTTTTTTAAAAAACCGGTACTAAAAATCGTCTGAAAAATAAAAAAAAACGTTTTTAATTTAGTACCGGTTTTTTATAAAAAACCGGTACTAATTAATTGATTTTTAGTACCGGTTTTTTATAAAAAACCGGTACTAAAGGTTTGAATTTATTAAAAAAAGACAGTTTAATAGTAGTACCCGGTTTTTTATAAAAAACCGGTATTAAAAATCAATTAATTAGTACCGGTTTTTTATAAAAAAACGGTACTAAACATTTAAAGAATAAAAAAAAACCATTATATTTTTAGTGCCGGTTTTTTATAAAAAATCGGTACTAAAAATATAACGGTTTTTTTATTTTCAAGCGATTTTTAGTACCGGTTTTTTATAAAAAACCGGTACCAAAAATAGGCAGATATTTATTAGTCGAAATACATGTCTTCCTTCACTATTCCTTTCCCTCTCAAGGTCATATACTGTTCATGGCTAATTATCCTCTCTCTATAAAACCGAAAATTTTCTAACTCTCAAAAACCATATAAATAAAATAGCAAAAAATTTAAAAAAATTCAAAAAAATTGAAAAATCATTGGAGGATGCAAAGGAGATCAAAGGAGAGCTAAAAAAATTCGCATTTGAGGTTTTCTTATTGAAGAGGCCGATCGATCAAGAGAAGGGCAATTACGGTAATTTTTATTTTAATCCTCAATAATTTTTTTTTGTTAATTTGTCGATTTGTATGTGCATAATAATGTTGGTTATAATTGGTATTTGCATCTCTTTTAGTTAAGTATTGTCATATAAGACCAAATTGCCGGAATTTGAACTATTTTAGGTCTATTTGCCCGTCCGAGATTAATCCCTCCATTAGGGATTAATCTCGGATAGTACTCCCGGTCGGGAGTACTGCTCTTTGGATACTATCTTGTCTCATTTAGGACAGCGAGCTGTACGTTAGATGCAATGCGTTGTCTGAGAAAAATTCGATAGCATTTCCTCTTATGTTCCCACGAATACGTACGCACGAGCAATTGTGTGTTTGCGTATTCATGGAACATAAGGGGAAATGCTGCCGAATTTTTCTCAGACAACACATTGTATCTAACGTACGCTCGCTAATGAGACAAGAGTATCCAAAGAGCGGGCTAGGATGGTAACCGGCCCAAAAACCTTATATGTTGCATTGAATCTATAAACCCTAAATCCTGATTTTTTGGATATATATACAGATGGATCAAAGGGAGAAGTACATGTTTGATTATTCAAGAATATCGTATGAATTTGTTGAAGTTGTTGAAGAGTTCATAAAATGTGCAGAAGAACATCGAAAGTTGACTGGAAAACCCAGAATTTTATGTCCCTGTAAACGCTGCCTTAACTTTGAGAGACATGATAGTAATGTGATTAGATCACATCTGATTCAGCGTGGATGGATGACAACACCTAAATACCTCCGGTGGGTTAAACATGGAGAAAATTTGGAAGAAAATTTAGATGCTGGAACGAGCAATATTAATGTATCTGATGATTTGGAAAATATTGTACAAAATGATTGTGGGTATGATACAGAGGATAATGTAATAGTGGATGATGATGATCATATAGAAAATCTAAGTGAACAACAATATAATGATGACATTAGAGAAAATGATTTGGATGAAATGATGAATGAATTGCCCTGTGATTTTATTGATGATGTTCCTGATGTGTTTCAAAAGTTGAATGAAAACTCTCATATACCCTTATATCCTGGTTGCAATGAAGAGAAATTCTCAAAAATAAAAACGATTTTTAAGTTATATAACTTGAAAGCTAAAAACAATTGGAGCGATAAGAGTTTCACACCTTTGCTCGGTCTTTTGCGAGAAATGCTTCCAGCAGATAATACATTGCCAGATACAACTTATAAGGCTAAAAAATTACCATGTCCTTTGAAATTAGAAGTAGTGAAAATTGCAGCATGTCCGAATGATTGCATATTATTTCATAAGGAGTATGAAAACCTCAATAAATGTCCAAAATGTAATGTATCCCGGTACAAACAAAGGGACAATGATTTGGATGATGAAGAAGAAGGTTGTAAGAAAAGACCAGCTGCAAAAATATTGTGGTATTTGCCAATAATACAAAGGTTTGAGCATCTTTTCAGTAATTCAAAAGATGCTAAACTGTTGAGATGGCACGCAGAAGGCAGAAAGAAAGATGGAAAACTCAGACATCCAGCAGACTCACCCCAGTGGAACAATATAGACAGCCATTTCATTGATTTTGGCAGTGAGCCTAGAAATTTGAGATTGGGACTATGCACAGACGGAATGAATCCTTACGGTCTCATGAGTACCAACCGAAGCGTTTGGCCTGTTTTGTTGGTTATTTACAACCTTCCTCCTTGGTTATGCATGAAAAGAAAATATCTGATGATGCCGCTGCTCATTTCTGGTCCAAAACAACCCGGCAACGATATAGATGTTTATTTGGCTCCGTTAATAGAGGATCTTGATGTGTTGTGGAAGGACGGAGTGAAAATCTTTGATGCACATTCAAGGAATTATTTCAACTTACGTGCCATCATATTCTGCACGATTAATGACTTTCCCGCTTACGGGAACTTGTCGGGTTACCGAAATAAAGGAGAAAAGGCATGTCCTATTTGCATGGAGGAAACACATTCGATATGGCTATCGAATTGTAGAAAAACTGTTTATTTGGGACATCGTAGGTTTCTCAGTCGTCATTGTTAGTTTAGTGCATAATTTTCATTTTATGATTAAATACTCCTAATTATCCATAAACAATCATGCACAAACACGGATCTTGCACTAAGCCATTCACACAAGAGAGAAAGGTTCAAGGTATACCTCTCTTGATGTAGTAATCAAGAGGCTCGAACCGGCTAGGTTGTAGGTGGTTGTGCTCGCGTCTAGCTTCCGCCTCCTTGTCGAATCACCTCGAGTCCACTTGGTATTAACCAAATCCTCTACAAGTTATGCTAGTAACTTGGAGGAAATGCCTAATCCCTAGCTTTCCCAATCTTCTAGCAAATGAACTAATTGATTTGAGGAAGAGAGGGGGCTCAACACATGAGCTAATGGAGAGGGAGAGGAGGGAGGCGCCGGCCACAAAGAGGAGGGGGGCGGCTAGGGTTTGTGGGAGAGAGAGAGGAGAGATTTGCTACCATATACCCCTTTATATAGAGCATAAACCCTACCTACCTCACACCATCAAATTACAACTTTGCCACCCACCTACCACCTATCATGGCCGGCCACATTATGGGCCCTTTATGGGCTATGTGCTTTGCCTCTTGGGTCCACTTAATCAACTATTAAATGGCCCTTCTTGTTGCTCCCAATTTGACTCCCTATTGGACCTTTAATTAACTATTTAATTAAAGCCCTATTAAATGCATATGTGTTGAAATAAATAATTATTAACTTAATAATAATTATTTAGGGATTAGATAATGCATTAATTTATTTCTATATGATCCCTTTGATTTAATTAATTATAACGGTCTACAACGCTATTTAATTAATTAATCAACTCATCATATTTTGCAATACCAATTATTGCAAATAAATAAATAATGCAAGCATGGTTAAAACACCAATTCTGTGTGACCCTTTGAGGATTTATGCTACGTTGGACATGGAGTTAAATCGCTATTTAATTCCAATAATCATAAGCGGTATCTAGCAACACGTTATGATTCCCAATTCGCATAAATAGTGTACAGCTACAATATTTCAATCCTGCATAAGAGAATAAAATATATCTCCATTTTGATTCCTATGCCTCACGATATCATCGTATAATCCAAGATAGGAATGTGTCATTCTTGCAGATTATACGTTTCTTGATCTAGAGATAATTATATCAGTTGCTAGCAAACAATCTATCTCCATCAAGGGGCCCAAACAGATATCGTCACTCACTAAGTGAATTAATGAGGGACATACGGTTTTCTTGACTATTTAACTTTTCCCCGCACAATTCAAGAGAACATAAATAACGTCCGTATAGCAGCCCTTATCGGGAATCAGCGGTAGACGATATTTATTGAACCTATCCTCATGTGGAAAAGATAAATATCTCAAACTTAGAATCAAAATCATAACGAAATAAATAATGACACCAAAACACAATCCATATATTTATTTCGTTGGGTCATGTCCTGTACTATGTTCAATTAACATAAACATATGCAATTAAGTTGGTTACTCTTAACCTGTGATTTATAGAACTTAATCAACACTTAACTTGCATACTAATCTTATTGATAATTAATGTTCCTTGTTAATTATCAAGATTATGGACGCTTTAGATTTATTGTTGTCATTTACTACTAAATGAATCACAGTGATCTATAATTCAGATCCTCAACCTGAATGAACTGTCAACACATAAATCAAGGAACAAATGATATAAAATCATCCATAACATAAAACCATAGAAGTAGCCAAATATGATTGGCTTCTAGGACATATCTCTAACAGTCATCACCCTTACCGTCGGCCACCTTACAAGAACAAATTTGATGGCAACACCGAGAACCGCCGGGCTCCTGCACCAAAATCTGGAAGACAGACTTATGAACGAGTGAAGGATCTTAAAATTGTACTGGGCAAACCATTTGTGAATAGAATTCCAGAAAAGTGCTTTTGGAAGAAAAGGTCTATATTCTGGGATTTCGAATACTGGCCTTATTAGGATGTAAGACATTATTTAGATGCCATGCATATAATCAAGAACATTTGTGAAAATCTAGTTAATTTGATTTTAAATGCTCAAGGAAAATTGGACAATGTTAACGTGAGGAAAGACATGGTGAAAATGAGAATTCGACTAGAACTAGCTGCAAAGGAAGATAATAGTAAGAAGCGGGATTTGTTACCTAATGTTGTTTATACTTTAACAAAAAAAAAGAGAAACTCAATTTGTTGGAGTGTTTGAGGTCTATAAGGGTTCCTACTGGTTATTCGTCAAATATTTCACGAAAGGTTTCCATTAAAGATATGAAATTGATTGGAATGAAGTCTCACGATTATCACGTGTTGCTGACCCAGTTACTTCCGGTTGCAATTCGAGCATGTTTTAAAGAAGAAGTTCGAAATTCTATTATTAAGTTGTGTTTCTTCTTCAATAAAATTTGCTCGAAAGTTATCGATCCCGAAAAACTGAATCAGTTGGAAACCGATGCGGTTCAGACCATATGCGAGTTGGAGATGCATTTCCCCCCTCATTCTTTGTTATTATGGTGTATTTGACCATTCATTTAGTTAGAGAGATAAAGCAATGTGGTCCGATATTTTTGCGGTACATGTATCCTTTTGAAAGAGCAATGGGTCAATTGAAAGGATTAGTCAGAAGCAGATCTCGGCCCGAAGGAAGCATAATTGAAGGATATGTTGCAGAAGAGGTAATTGATTTCTATAATGATTATCTAGATGGAGTTCAACCTATTGGCCTGCCCAAAAATAGACACGAAGGTAGACTCCTAGGAAAAAGCATAATTGGTATGAAAGTAATTACAATGGACCTTGCAAAAAGAGAAAAAGCCCATCTTAAAATTTTGCAGCAAGTCGCTGTTGTCTCTCCTTATGTGAATGAACATATAACCGAGTTGCGAGAGCAGAATCCTCAGAGATCAGAAAATTGGATCACCAAGGAACACAACAAAACTTTTGTAAAATGGTTAGAAACAAGGTAACCGAGTCTCGACCTTCAAATGAAACGGTGAAATTTCTTGCTAGAGGTCCCAACGCCAATGTGCAAACCTATCAAGGGTATGACCTGAATGGTTTCACTTGGTATACAAAAAAACAAGATGGGAAAAGTACAGTCCAAAACAGCAGAGTCACAATAGTAGCCATATCAAGTGATGGAACTTCATCAGAGCCGTATTATGGGTGGATTGAAGAAATTTGGGAAATTGATTATAATGCATTTAAAATACCAGTGTTTGGATGCAAATGGATGCTAAAAAGCGGCGTCAAGACTGATAAAAACGGATTTGTAACCGTTGATTTCAAAAAGTTGGGATATGCTGATGACCCTTTTATACTTGCAAACAAACAAGCAATGCAAGTTTTTTATATTGCAGATCCGGCTGAAAAGGGACGACATGTGGTCCTTCCCGGAAAAAGACACATCGTTGGCGTTGAAGATGTCGTGGACGAAGAAGAATATGACCAATTTGATGAAATAGCTCCATTCTCCACAGGTAGTACTAAATAATTTTATATTTAGAAAATTTAGATAAATAATTTTAAATGTAAGAAATTTGACCAATTTATATATGTTATTATTCACAGGTATTAATGGGACACCGCAACCAATTGAAGAGTTAACAAGTAATTTGCGTTCCGATCAGAAAGAAGGCGTGTGGGTAGATCGACCGAAGTCATCAAAAAATAAATAGCTTTCATGTGTATTGTAATATTTTTTATTAGTATAAATTAGTCTTTTTTCGTGTAATATTTTTATTTTGATTACAAAATATTTGTTAAACTAAATTACAAAAAAGAATTAGAAAATGAATTAACCTAATTAAGGAGATTAATTAAAAAAAACTGAAACTTTAAATAATTTAATTTGACTATATAATTAAAAAACAGAAACTAATTTATTTAAGTATAACTAATTAAATATATTTATATAATTTCGAAAAAAAATCAATTTAGTACCGGTTTTCTGTTAAAAACCGGTACTAAATTTGAAAAAATCGAAACTTAATAATTTATTCTAATTAAGTTTATTAATTAATTTCAAAAAATATTTAAATTATTATTTCATATAATTTAAATATTTAAATAATTTAATTTGACTATTTAATTAAAAAATAGAAACTAATTTATTTAAGTATATCTAATTAAATATATTTATATAATTTTGAAAAAAAACCAATTTAGTACCGGTTTTTAACAGAAAACCGGTACTAAATTTAAAAAAACCAAAACTTAATAATTTATTCTAATTAAGTTTATTAATTAATTTAAAAAAATATTTAAATTATTATTTCAATAATATATTCTAATTAAGTTTATTAATTAATTTCGAAAAAAAACCAATTTAGTACCGGTTTTTAACAGAAAACTGGTACTAAATTTAAAAAAACCGAAACTTAATAATTTATTCTAATTAAGTTTGTTAATTAATTTAAAAAATATTTAAATTATTATTTCAATAATTTATTCTAATTAAGTTTATTAATTAATTTCGAAAAAAAAACCAAACCGGTACTAAATTTAAAAAAACCGAAACTTAATAATTTATTCTAATTAAGTTTATTAATTAATTTAAAAAATATTTAAATTATTATTTCATATAATTTAAATATTTAAATAATTTAATTTGAGTATAACTAATTTATTTAAGTATAACTAATTAAATATATTTATATAATTTCGAAAAAAAACCAATTTAGTACCGGTTTTTAACAAAAAACCGGTACTAAATTTGAAAAAACCGAAATAAGTCCATGCAGCCGCTGCTAAACTCACTCGATCTCTTACTCTCACTAGCTCTCGCTCTCACTCTCACTCTCACTCTCCTAGCCGCCGCTGCCCTCTCAACCTCGCCGACCCCTCCATCGTGTTTCTCTACTTCGCCACTGCCCCTCTCTCAACCTTGCCGCTGCCCCTCTCTCAACCTCGCCGCTGCCCCTCTCTCAAGTAAGCTAACCCTCTCGGCCTCCTCTCATTTAAGTTGTTTAGTCCTCCTCTCGGCATGGATTTGGTTTGCCATCGGTATGGATTTGGTTGTAACACCCATCGGTATGGATTTGGTTGTAACACCCATCGGTATGGATTTAGTACCGGCCTTATACAATGATACAATGAAATTGGTATTGAAATTAGTAAATATATAGTGTAAATATATTTACTAGTAAATATATAGTGTAAATTAGTAAATATATAGTAAATATATAATGTAAATTATTCTGTTTTAAATAAGATCTCAACAAAATACAATGAAATTGGTATTGAATAGTAATTGGTATTGAATTAAATAATTGTTATGTTGGTATTGAAAAGTAATTGGTATAAATAGAATAATGGTATAAATAGTTATGTTGAAATTTTGAATTCCATATTAAAATTGAAATTATTATAAATAATAAAAGAAATTAATGGAGAAACCTGAAGGAAGCAACAAGAAAGGGAAAAAACAGATCGAAAAGGTTTATGTCCGGCGAAATGAGGAGAAGAAGAAGGAGAAGGAAAAAGAGAAGGAGAAGGAGAAGGAGGTGAGCACCACGCCATGGTGGATGCGAGGAAAAAACTACCCTCCTCCTGTTAGAAGGTCTGTTTCTGCTGTGAGGTCCTGGCCACTCGGTTGCGGACGAACTCCTGCTGATATGGAGGAGGTTCCAGAGGAGGTGGTCCCAGAGGAGGATTAGGGTTTAGTGATTTAATGGTTGTTTTAGTGGTTTAGTGGTTTTTTTATTTGAACTTGAATGAAATGTTATTGTTTTAGTAGTGGAATGTTATTGAACTTGAATGAAATATGTTTTAGTAATGAAATGTTATTATTTATGTCTGCCTTATTATTTATATTTGTTTGATTATAGTTCTTTGATTTGTTTAATTATGTTAATTGTGCTATGTAATTAATAGTTGCATGCAATTATACTTGAAGTTGCAGTCATGTCGAATCAAGATGATCAGGATTTTACGACAAATCAAGATGAGTCGAGTTCTGAAGAGGAGCATGTGGTTGTTAGCCGAAGGGGAAAAAGATCAACTGCTAAGTGCATGAAAACACGTAAAGCGATAGCCAATGGAGAAGACATGACTGTGGAATTCAATACAGAAGGCAAACCTTGCGGCGAGAATGCAAAAAGATTCACGAATTGGTGTGCAGAAAAAACAAGAGATATGATCCCTTGCAGGTACCTAACTATATACATATACAAATATATATGTGCATGAGTGCTAATGATATGAATTGGTATGCGATAATAGTATTTATCGGTTTCAATGCAGTTATAGTAGTTGGCATGATGTGCCAAAAGAGTTGAAAATGAATTTGTTACGAGAAATAGCGAAGGATTGGAATATTCCAGCGGACCTACCATTCCAGCGGACCTTCCAGCAGATTGGTGAGATATTATTACTTGCAAATCAATTATAATTCTCTCTAATTTCCGTTTATAAAAGTTTGATTCAATATTTCTGTCATTGTAGAATAAAAAATACAGGATCAATGCGCAAGAAGGTGGACCTAAGCCATGGGATGTACAAAACATCTCGAAGGAGGAACGGGAGGCAATGGAAGCATATTGTTCTAGTGAGAAATTTGCGGTATGAAAACAAATTTAATATAAAACAATCAATTATTTCTAGATACTAATTTTATTATTTATACTAACAGTCTTTTGAATTTTTTAATAGAAAATGAGTCAACAAGGAAAGATTAATGCTGCAAAGAAAGATATGCCCCACACACTCGGATCAGGAGGTTACATAAGTGCTGAGTTGAGATGGAAAGAAGGAGAGGAGGTCCATGGTGGGTCCTCAGTTATTACCAAGGATATGGATGGTCGGACTTATAATTGGAGTAGGGCACGCGCTAAAAAGGATCCAAATACCGGCAAACTTATGGTTAAAAATCCTAGGACTGCCGCGGTGATCGACAAAGCGGTACATGTAACAACTCCAATAACTCCAATAACTTTATTTATGTATCAAATGAATTTAATTTAGTCTAACTAACATTAATTTCTTTTTGTGATAGGTTGCTCTAGTTCAGTCAGGCGAGGTTGAGTCTGTTCGTCAAAATGACATCTTAACAGCTGCGATCGGTACACCAGAGCACTCCGGACGGTTGAGAGGATATCCACATTTTTCCGGTGTGAAGCAGGTGTATGGTAAGGGTACGAGAAAATCATCAAAGGGGTATTCCAAAGAGGAGGTTGATCGGTTGATGGAGGAGGCGAAAGTACAAATGCAAGAGGAACTCAATAAGCGAATGGATGAGGAACTCAAAAAGCGAATGGATGAGGAACTCAATAAGCGAATGCAACAAAGCTTTTCACAAATGTTTTCGCAAGGCCAAGGTCAAGTGCAGACACCGCAGACCTACGATCAAATTTACCAACAAGCTATGCTGATGATATCACATGGTAGCAATAATCAACCACATCCGATTCCTCATCCGAGTTTTCAGGTTATTAATTTTATCAAGCCAATGATATATATTATTTTTCTCGCATATAATATTTAGGGTTTGATAATTTGTTATTATTTTTTATATTCCTAATAAATACAGACGCCTGTCGAAGCTTTGATTCTCCTTCCAGGAACGTCCGATACACCTGTGTATGTAGCTAGAGTTATGGTGCATGCACAGACTTATGGTGATACAGTCCATGGAGAGCCATTGGGTATAGGGGAAGTGAAGGTACAAATTTTGGAAGTTTTTGATAATGCGAGACACACGATTGTACCTTTTCCACCTCCTAACGGAGATGATCGGCTTGGTGTTCTGATGGGTTCATTTCTGAGATGGCCAATTCATCTTGTGGATTACGATATGTCAAAATTGGTATGTATTAGTAATTATATATATTTAGTAAAAAACGAGCGTGAATAATATCATTTTCATGACTAATATGTTGGTTGTTTAGGAGCAAGTGAGACAAATAACAAAACAAACTAATCCGCAAGATAAGGAAAAGCAGTTGCCGCAAGAGAATGACGAAGATGATGAACCGAGCGTGGATCAGTTTTTTGCAGAGGAGGAAATTGAATTACACGATCCGTACGTCTCCGAGGAAAAATTGACACAGATCGGGCCTTACGCCAAAGAAATGCATAACTACATGAGAATGTTCAACGTGTCAGTCACTGCATTCAACAATCTTCCTGGTGATTTCGAGTTACAAGATGTCAAGACATTCCTTCTTGATTTTGAAGATATCAGCCATGTCTTAAATCGGGAAAAACTTTACGTTCAAGTGATTAAAGTTTGGGTCTTGTAAGTATTCTAGCTCCTAACTTTGCAACAGTGGATTATTAATTATATGATATGTCTTGTAAGTATTCTAGCTCCTAACTTTGCAACAGTGGATTATTAATTATATGATATGTCTTGTAAGTATTCTAGCTCCTAACTACGTTCAAGTGCAGGCGGTGCAGGGAGTATTGTGCTGAGACTTTGATGAAGAAGTGGGCATTTTGGGATCCGAAACGATGCTCGGGTTAGGATGTAGAGAACAATCAAATCGGCACTGTAAGCTACATATTCAATCTTTTGAAGAAGTATGCAAAAAGGGATCCCTATCATGTTTTAGTGCATCATAATCAGTTTGTTATAAAATTTCTAATTTTGACTTTAATTATAATTTTGAATTTGCAGTTTATTGTTAATTTAACCAACAAAAATATATGTATATAATTACAGGTCGCATTTTGTGATTATTATAGTTCAACTCTCGACACGAAAGATGTGGATAGTAGATTCACTCCAATATAAGGAAGCCTACCAGTCTACAATTATAGAAAATTACGATCAGTAAGTTTAATATTAACATATATATAATACGTGTATGCACTATTTAGTTATATAATAATATCTAGAAACTAATTTTTATAATTATATATTTTTTTTGCAGAGCTTTGTCAAGATTGGTGAAAGTTTCGAATTTTGAAGTTCAAATGATTCCTGTACATACTTGCAATTAATATATATATATAGTTTCGTCATTTCATTTGGAATTTATTGAATTTAAACTTAATTGTATTAGTTTTGAAATTGTAGAGTCCACGACAACCAAACAATACAGATTGCGGCTTTTATGCGATGGTGAACCTACGCAAGATCCTTGATCACTGTACGCTACATGAGGACCTCCCATCGGTATGGATTAAATTTTAATCTTACTATGTATATGATTAGGGTTTAGTAGCAATTTTCATAGGTTATTAACTATATAAAATGTCGAAATGCAGGTTTTGCAACCGATTGGTAAGCGTTATAGTGAGAAAGAGATCAATGACACGATAAATGAATGGTTTCGTTATTTACTTACGCTTGTAGGTCGTGGTAAATAAATACAATTAACTATGTGTGATTTGTGCTTGCATGGAAATATTAACTAACTATGTGCATGATTTCATATGGAAATGTTTGTGATCGATGCATGTGATTTGATATTGTTTGTGATTTGATATTATTTGTGATCGATGCATTTGATTTTTTATATTGTGTGATATATATATTAATTGGTACAATTGGTACAATTAATTGGTACAATTGGTACAATTAATTGGTACAAATGGCTAGCAAAAAGGGGGCTAGCCCAAAAAACAGATTTAATTTTTTTTTAAATTAGTACCGGTTTTTTATATTAAAATTTTCGGTTTTTCTTAAATTAATTTTAATTAAATAAAATTTACAGATTTAATTTTATTTAAATTAGTACCGGTTTTTTTATAAAAAACCGGTACTAAATGAATTTAATTTTCGATTTTTTATTAATTTAATTAATTAAATAATTAATTAAATGATTTCTTAATTTAAATTAATTTAATTTAGTACCGATTTTTCATAAAAAACCGGTACTAAAAATAATAAAATTTATTTTTATTTAAATTAGTACCGATTTTTTATAAAAAACCGGTACTAAATGAATTAATTTTAGTACCGGTTTTTTATAAAAAACCGGTACTAATATGGTTTATTTCCTCCTTTACTACCGGCTCATTAGTACCGGTTTTTTGTTGCTGTTAGTACCCCTTATTATTAGTACCGCTGCAAAATCGGTACTAATGATAGGAAAAAAACCGGTACTAATAATTGTATTTGGCGTAGTGACTTGTAAATTAGATCAAGATGCTGAAATTATCTTCCTATATGGCTCCGTTTGGATGGCTTCTTCCCGGAATAAGGAATAACCACTTTTTATTAATAAATTTATTTCTAACCATCCAAACTCTTCACAAAAGTTTCACACTTCCCAATAAATTTACCCCTTCTCAATAAATTTCTTCCATTCTTCCTTCTTTCTACCTTATTCTCAACGCATCCAAACGGAGCCTATATATATATTTTTAATTTCAGGAATCAGAAATTAAGGTTAGTCTAAGACTCCAATATTTTTTATCCCTCAACCTTAATCGGCATGTTATCAGTGAATATTATAAAAATTAATATCTTGATTCCTTAAGCATTTTGCTTCGTTGACAACTCTATTTCTTGGCACTATTTTGAATTGTACCGTGTAACCATATTACATAAATTAATGCATAATTTTATTCTTCATTTGTCGCTTTATTAAAGGTGCCTAGCAAGCAGAAACTAACTTCAACTCTCATGTTATTTGACAATAAATACTTTCCTTTTACTTTTCCCATGCCGTGGATTCAACAGTAGCTCTTGATGCAGCTGCCAGTATAGTTAATGGGTATTACTTGACTTCTTAATTTTTTATTTTTATGAAAAGGGAGGTTCACCTAATTTCTTCTTGATTCAATAAAATAAATAAAAGTGGTGCTTCTTTTCTGAACTTATTATGCCGCTGGTACTGAAATGACATTTCTATCATGTTACTGTTGAAAACTTGACATGCCACTTCTTGTATCAATGAAGTTCATCAAATAATCACAGGCACAAACATGAAGAGGAAATAATGCAATTCCTTATCTTCTATTTTATTTTATGTGCAGATGTGCTCTTAGTTGTGCATCTAACTTTTTGAAGACGCTTTATATCTAGAGAACTCCTGAGTCTACCCTTAGAAGCTCCAAGTTCCAGGTATACATATATATTCTTTTTTTTTGTTTTCCTTTAATCCATCTATGTGAATAAGGCAATTTGTTTAAATGTTACATTCTTTTCTTCTGGTAGATTGATATATTCTCCAAGTAAGAGTATATATTCCTTTTTATGTTTTCCTTTAATCTATCTATGTAAATAAGGCAATTTGTTTAAATGTTACATTCTTTTCTCTTGGTAGACGTACCGATCTATTTTCCTTGAGGGAACGAGACCTGCGCCAACGGTTTTCTGAGGAATTAGACCCAAAACAGCATTGGTTGGGTGGAACTAAGGCTGTCAACGGTACCCTTTTAATCGTTTACCCTACCCGTATCGTATTCGATAAGACGGATATGGGTAAGATTTTATTTTCATTAAGTTATCGGGTATGGGTATGGATAAGAAAAAATTTTCGTTAATTTATTGGGTAAGGGTAAGGATAACGCTATTTCGTAACCGTTATTTACCCATACCGTTATATATATAATATATAATTGATAATCATTAATGGGAAAATATATGATTATAATATCCAATTAATATGTTAATAACTAATAAGTCAATTCAATTGATAGATTTAACTGAGACAATATACTACATTAATAATTTATAATTCATGATGATGAGTAAGTAAACTTTTAATTATTAATTAGTTATATATATTTTTCATGAGAAGATATTATATGATTTTATTATATTTAAAGTATTATTCAATTTTGCACTTTATTATATTTATTTGATATTATTTATTCATCCTATTGTACATTTTTTATTGAATTATTAGTATCATTATTATTCGTTTCCTACCGTTACCCTACCCTTATCGTTAATTCATAACGGGTAAGGGTAGGGTACGGGTAAGTTAATTTTTAACGGGTACGGGTAGGGTATGGATAAAAAAAATTTTAACTGATGCGGGTAACGAAAATATCTCTACCGTACCCTACCTTATCCATTGACAGCCCTAGGTGGAACAGGTACTGGTCCAGGTAGTGGAAAATCGTATCTTTTTCGGAAAAAAACTGGTTCAACTCATCATTGACGAGTGAATTTAAGAACACGTACAAAGCAAAAGAAGACATTCAGTAAGATATTTGTTTATTTATTGATTTGTAAGAAATAATCAATTAATTAATTAATTAATTCATTTGTTGATTGTATGATTTGGTTGCAGAAGTTCAAGAGTAAAGATTACAACATACAGGTGGATGACTTGATTACAGTATATAATTCAGTGAACTATCAACACTGGATTAACCTACCATCTAATGATAATTATATATAATTCTAATATAGGTGGATGACTTGATTGCAGTATATTTAGATCACAGGGGTGGCCAAGTTTATGGATAACAGTCCATTAGCTGTTGCTCTACGATCACAAACATCTTTTTAGTAAAAGAGGAGGATCATGCCACATAAAAGGGGCTGTTTGGATGTGTTGGGATTTTGGAGAATTTCAAATTTCTACACCCAAATTTATTATAAACAATTCAAATTCTTTATAAAGTTACACACTTTTTAATAAATTTATGCTTAGAAATATGAAATTCTCCAAATTCCTAAACGATCCAAACGGCCCCTTTATGAATATCACAATTTTACATCTTTAGGTGTTAGCTTTAATTATTTCGTGCCTTGAATAGAGAAATCCCTATTTGTTCAATGGATATGGAAGTTAATTGTTGATGATTGGTTCCAAATTTATGGTATTAACCAAATTGCGATAGTGAGTATTTTATGCTTGTTTCATTTAAAATATCAGTCCGACTTTCTCTTGTTTTTAGCGAGATATCCCGGTGACTGGTACTATAAGACTTTCAAATGTTAAATTTATTGTTTAACTTTTCTTTTGTTTTTGATTTTCTTAAACAAAGCATGTCATTGAATTAAGTATGATCATTAACTCTGTTGCAACAGTGGAGCATGAGCAACAAAAAATTGTGCATCATGTTGTATTATATTTTCAAGATGCAAACACGCCTTTATGCAAAATCAAACTAACAAAATACAGATCTGTGTTTGGATGCACGTTGAATAAGAGGTTGGAATAAACATGGATTTCTCTCTCCTCACTCTTATTCAATTTCCTTATTCATTTTTTGTTCCAACACAATGATGGAATTGGAACAAGCCTTTGAATAGGCCCTTATTCGAAATCCCTTGTTCCATATTTGGTTCGTGCACAAAATTTCTTATTCCGAATAAGTCATCCACCTATATTAGAATTTTCTTATTCTCTTATTCCACATATTTTTCGCATATTCAAATTCGCCCACACATTGGATAGGTACTGCTCCTAGTATTATAAGTAAGGTTGCAAACGGAAATTGTTTCAGCCTTATTTCATTTTATTTCGTGTCAAACGAAACGATAACGGTTAGGAAATTCTGGTTTCGTGTAAGGGGCGAAACGGTTAGTGCAAAACTGCAAATAGATATAATTTGTTGATTTAACGAAACAGTTAACGGAATGGTGCGGTTTCGTTTCGTTTCAACTGTTGTTTCGTGCATGATTCTACAGTTGTGTTATTAAGATGATTGCTGACTCAACAGGCGGAGAAAACGAGTAAAATACAAACCCTACACGCCTCTCCCACGTCATTTCTGCCGCTCCTCTCTGCTGTGGCTGCCCTCTCTCTCTCTCTCTCTCTCTCTCTCTCTCAAGCGGAGAAATAGGAGAATTCGGAAAAGATTGCCGCTGCTCTCTACTCTCTCTCTCTCTCTCTCTCTCAAACGAGACAAAACCAGAGCCATCGGAGAAATCGGCCTCGGCGCAACACCACCACCAGGTCATCTCTCTCTCTCTCTCTCTCTCAATCAGTACGAAATTATTGTTTCAATCAGTGCAGTATTTTTTTTTTTTGAAAAAAAGGTGGGAGCGCCACCAGGGGAATTGCTCAGCTTACTCCCCTCTTGCTCATTCATTCCCGAAAATGACCAAAATACCCTCCTCTTCTGTTTTGATATTCTCAGATTTTAGCCCTGAAGAGAGGATATTTTAGTCATTTTTGGGAGTGGATGAGTAAGATGGGAGTGCCCTAAGCAATTCCCGCCACCCAGTCTCATTTATAACAAAATGAAACCAAACAACAAAAAACCAACAATCAGTGCAGTATTGTGTGTGATGAATTAATCTAACAGAATTTCTGGATTTACATTGTCAGATGGATCATCACATGGAGTGTGACGATAGTTCCCATATCTCCAAAGAGGCAAATTCTAAACTGGAGAGCAACTTGACGAAGGCTCAATTGGAGGAGAAGCAAAATGCTGTTCGTGCTGAGTTGTCTAGAGTTACCAAGCTTCCTTCCAATAGTAGCTATGCAATCCACCGTGTGAGGGTTTTGCACAAGCTGCTTCATCTTCTGTCTATCCAGGTACAGTTTCTAATTTTCTAATTTCTTTTGTGTGACTTAAGCTATCTTTTTTTGTTATTGATGGTTCTGATTTTGTGATTAGCAGAGAACTGTTTCCCAAGATGAGGAGTTGGATCTCCTGTTTGCTAGCCTCTCCCTTTGAAACCCTGCAAATGGATTTGCTAGCCTCTCTCTCACACACACTTTAGGCTAATTCTCCGTGTAATCATCAATGGTTAGTTGTCGATCTCTTTGTCGTTTTTTGTCTTATCTTCTGATAAATCTAGGGTTTAGGCCTCAAAATTCTGTAAATTAGATCTCTTTCATTGATCTATTTACTGATGTATGTTCGCTATGGTTTCTCTGACAAATCATTGAACAAAATTTCGCTAAAAAATGTGGCTTCAGTTCCTATAGTTCAAATGATTTGAACAAAATTTTGCTCAAAATTGTGGCTTCAGTTCCTATAGTTCAAAAATCGATACTTGTATTAGCAAAAAGTAGCGAATCTCACTTTTGTTTACATTTTCTGCTATTTTGACAATTATTGATTTGGGTTTGTTGAGAGAGATTTTCCTTTGCATTCCTTGAATATAATGTCTGAACTGGAAATTGAAAATGCTTTTCATGACGCCCTGTTAATTGCTTTATAGGGTCTCTCTCTAGTAACATTTCAGTCAGATTCTGGTACAAACTGATTCCATCCTATTGATGCCAAAGAAATTTAAAGTTATTATGCTTTGTCATTATTTCTGTTTGTATACTAAGAAACTTCTGATCTTTTTTTCTAACTACGATGATCTAGAGCTTTAAGTGATCAGGCAAAGGAGAAGGCGAGAGCTGATGGCACAGCGTGGCATGGTAACTCCTCCCAAAATGCTTTTGCAGCTCAAAAGCCCTGATTTCTGCAGAGCATAGATTGTTATGCTCTGGATGTAAACTTTAGTTAGTTATGTTTATTATTGGTTCAGGCCTATTTATTAATATTGGCTGTGCTACAAAAATAAAAACAATTGTTAAAACAGTTAAAACGGTTAAACCATTCTAATCGTTTTCGTGGACGAAATGGTTAACGTAACAAAATTTTCTTTTGTTCAAATGACGGAACGAAACACGCAACAAATAAAATTTTCGTGCTAATGGATGAAACGATTAACGAAAGAACATTTGCGTGACTGTTGTCCACGTTATGCAGGCTTATAATTAGGGGTGCATAACGTGGAAAACGACCACGAAAGTAGTCATTTTCGTTAACCGTTGCATTGATGCATAGAATTTTTATACTTATTCGTTGATTGTTGCACCTGTTTAACATATGTTGCGTTGATCGTTTCGTTGATGGAAACGATCAAAACGGTTATAACCGTCTTTGACTACCTAACTGTTTTGTATTTTTATTAAGATGCAAGAAAATAAACTATTCTGCATTTTGTATGAAACAGAGATAGAAAAATGATAGGTTAGGTTAGTGGGAAAGGGTTAGGAGGCACCATCATCACCTCTCGCTCTCGACGGCGATTGTACTGGGTGGTGCAGAGGCGAGAGAGATAGATGTGACTGTGTTTGGCGGAGAAATGACGGAGCGACGTTGCAGAAATCTAATTTTACTTGTTTCTCCCTCGAGCTCTCCGTTGAGGTCCTCTACAATCTAATAATAAAATCATGAAAAAAATTTTAGACGAGATGCGCGAAATAAACGACCACTAAACGTACCATTTTCACTAATTGTTCCGTTGTGAGACGAAACAATATTTCTATTTGCGTTAGTTGTTCCGTTCTTTAAACGAAATTGAAATCTTTATCGTTACCGTTCCGTTTCGGACGAAACTAAACGAAAGAACGGTTGAAACGGCTACTTTTTCAGCCGTACTTATAATATATGGTAAACTTATTCGAAAGAATTAGATATTTAGATTATACATTGTTACAACTTACAAGTGTAAATATAGGCTCAATAAATTTAAAGTTTCAGCCCTTCTGTCATGTACACGGGCCTCAAAATGTTAAAGCCCATATATGGGTCGTGGACTCGTGGTTAACTGGTTATCAATAATAAGTCAGTGATTCAGTGTTGTAATTTGGGTCTTAATCGTTCTGCTCAAGGACACACTATCAAAATATATTTTGGCATTATATCGCTAATTTTCTTTTCACCAATTTTAGTGTGCTTATTTTTTATTGAAATTCGAAATAAATTAATTAGTGTATGACTAGTCACTTGGCGTAGTAGATAGACCTGTCAAACGTTAGAGGTGGAAACGGAACAGCCATTTCCGTTTCCGTTCCGTTTCGGTAACGGAACGAAATGGCTGTTTCATTTCCGTTCCGTTTCGGCAAACGTAACAAATTTCTGTTCCGTTTAACGTTCCGCCTCACATTTCCTATTGATTTCAACTCATTTCCGTGTTCCGTTTCATTTACGTTAACAAATTTTGATTCCGTTTCCGTTCCGTTTCTGAAAACGGAACCCATTTCAGCTTTCATTTAACGTTCCGTTTCGGCGGAACAGAAACGGAAACGTTAAAACGTTTCATGTTTGACAGGTCTAGTAGTAGAGATGATATGCTTGGCGCTCTTTTTGACTTCTGAGCATGCAAAGACATGACAGCTCATCTTCACTGTGACAAGGGATTCTTTGGTGAATTTGTGATATAATTTCTTCAGATTTTTCCTAGGTTGTAGTCTCTTTGTCAAAAGGATAGTTTATTTTATCTTTTCTTTTTTTGACGTACATATTGTATTTTCATTTGACACACACAAGGTATTCAATAAAATATTTAAGCATTGCTTTTGCTAGTATCGTATTCGTAAACAATAGCATCAGGGTTTTGTAATTAACTAATTCTTTGATTTGTGTTGTGTTTGGAACCTGTGAGCCGTTGAACGATATAATTAGGTGGCTTGGAAAAGAAATGCACACATAACCTCAACCACATTTGCTGTAGTGGCATTTTTTTCCCTGGGGATATAAAACTTATTAAATTATAACGAGAAACAAAAAAAAAAAGAAAAATGAATTCGATTTTGGACCAAGTAATGTTTTCAACCTTTATCCAATTTATTTCCCATTCCAAGATGTCCTTATTAGTACTTGAAGGACCCCTAGGCAATCTAGTAGATCATCATACATTAGAACCACATCAATAGAATGCTACTTGTGAGTTTTTTACCTCCATTTTTGTTCGTAGTTGCTAAATTATTTCAAAGACAAATGAAACTTAAAAAGATTATTAATTTTGTAATTTTTTTCGTATATGATTGAATATTGAGCATTCATGTGATTTACAAGTGCTTTAATGTTAATTTAAGCATCTCGAAGAGTTTTTAGAGTACAAAACTTATTTTTATTAATGTAACTTGAGGTATAAATGTAGATAGATCTATTCATGTACTTGATATTATTAATATTTTTCCCGATTATTCTTTAATCTTATGGCGAAATTGGGAGAATGATTAGGACCTTACACAGATTAATAGAATAAAAAGGGTATACATGTAAATTTTACCTAACCCCAAAAGAGCCTACAAAAGCATCTGATTCACTTCTTTCTTGTTTTAACTTTCAAATCACAGAAAATGAATGAGCGATTCCAGCGCAAAGAGAGTGATTCCAGCGATTTAAAAAAAAAAAAATCAAAGCCCATAAATACCGAACACTGCCACCAACAGTAGTGTTCACCGCCACTCGCCGGTGTTTCCTGCCCCTAGACCTAGTTACAGATCAAAGCCCAGAAATACCAACGTCTGGTACTGCATTTTTTGTAATAGCTTGGATTTTTACTTGTGTTTTATCTGATCTAGTACCAGTTACAGATAAAAAGTTATTAGTTATTTAACATTTGTTAATTTATCAGAAAGTTTTTGTTACAAGATTGTTTTTGTGATGCGTAAGATTTCAAGTACTATTAAAAAATTGGAAACCACCCTGACGTTTTGGATAGAATTGGGGGACTATTTCACCTGTTCCTTTCATTTGCTTTTTTCTTCAAATGTTTGAATTAAAAATTATTGATGGATTTTACTATTCGATAGTGACCTTATGTTACATCTTATCTTATAGGGTGCGTTTGGATGGGTGTGGGAAGAAGGGAAGAAGGGAAGAAGTGGGAAGAAGTATTGGGAAGTGTGTAATTTTGTGAAGAGTTTGGATTGTTTATAATTTTTTTTCTTTTTCTTCCTTCTTCTTCTTCTTTCTTCCAACAATCCAAACACACCCATAGATGTGGGTGTGTTTGGACAAGGGTAGGATAAGAAATAAGAATAAAAAATTAGAATAAGAAATAATAATAAAAAAATTCGGTATGTTTGTTTTAATTTGCCCTGAGAAGTAGCATTAATTCTACGGATGCGGTCTTATTTTATGATAATTTGCTGGGGCACTTCAAATTTGTACTATACTAATTTTTTTAGTTTTTTGCATACATCAGCGAGAAACAGTGCACACCTGAGTTCAAATCCACGGATTGTCATCGTACGGATGAAATGCTGCCGCAAAAGAGTTTGGTTTTTTGTGTATTCAGATGTGTAGCAGGTCACAATGACTTTTAAACGACATGACAGAGAAAGACATGGTTGTACGTCACGTCCTTCCTCATGCGGGTCCCGCCAGAGCAGAGGTATTTTGATTGTTTATTCTACGAGCTTGGTGTATATAATTCTCTAGAACATGCAGCATGCACTATGCAGGTGACCTGCTGGACAGATCGTTCCCACCACACGGTTCACAGAATTGAAGTATAAACCGCGGGTATGAAAAACAAATATCCAATTAGAATTTATTGCTCTCTCTGTTGATGAACCGGAAATATTATAATATTGAACCGGTCAGTATAGATGCAAAATAGAGAAACATGTATAAAAATTAAATGTCAAAACAACAAATCTAACACTTAGATACACGTTTTGCTTGTTTCAAAATAGAAAAATACGTATAAAAATTAATTGTCAGTTAATTGATCGTTTCAATCGTTTTGATTGTTTATTGAAACGAAACAGTTAACGCAAATAAATTTTTGTTCGTGCCATAAATAAAACGATTAAAGCAACAACTTTGTTTCATGATCCTTTTCCACGTTATGCAACCCTAAATGAAAACAATAACAAAAAAGGCTGACAAGGCCAGAATTAAAAATAATGCGAGTCTAGTAGTAAATTTTAGGCGGAGCTGATATGGACATCTGAAAAATGACATCCTAGGACATCCCATACGAAGCTGTCCTAAAATACTGACGTGCTGGTCCAAAAGAAAAGGAGCATTGTGATTTCAGCACGATTGTGCGACGCTGACGTCAATAAAAAACTGGGAGTACTTCTATTAGTGTAAAGGAGTATATAAATGTATTTTCTAATAAAATTTAAAAAATTAATAATATTATTAATATATCAAATTTTGCCGTTTGGAGCTATCAGTTGGAAATACAAGGAAGCAAATACTTTTCCGTAAGGGAGTATATACTTCTACATATGAAATACAAAATTATCATTTAACAAGCATATAAAATTGTGTAAATAAGAATTGAAAATGTTAAGGAAGTATATACTTCTTCTAAAAGAAGTATATACTTTTCCATATGGGAGTATATACTTTTTCGTAAAAAGGTTCAGATAAGCATTCAACATAGAAATTTCAAATAAGGATAATCAGATTAAGAATTAAAAATATTAATTAAAAAGTAAATATTTCTCCGTAAGAGAGTATATACTTCTGCGTATGGAATACAAAATTGACATTTAACAAATAGACAAAAAATTGTATAAATAAGAATTCAATATAATAAGGGAGTAATTCTTAAAAAGAGAGTATATTTCTTCATAAGGGGTTCAAATAAACATCCAATATTAAAATTTCATCCAACTTTGTTCAAATAAAATACCAACATTACTATTCACTAAACGAAATTCACTGAACAAATAAGAGTTATTCCCCAAACAAAATTCACTCAGCAAAAAATAAACAACACCAACAAAGTTATACTCACGACCAAGTTTTGTAATCTTCTCAGTCAACCACCAAGTTCAGTTTTCTTCCTCAAAATCAAAGAGAACACACTCACTTGCAGATCTAAATTTCGGCTTCACCTCGTTGATAGGATCTAGTAGTAGCTGGTAAGCAACAACATGTTTATCATTACTGACATTAATCTGTAAAATATAGAATTGTCGAATGTTATAACTGTTGGAGTTATGTCCTAGAAGTCAATAATTTGATGACTTAAATATTAGTTTATGTTATGGATGATATTTTATCATCTGTTCCTAGGTTTATTATTGATAGATTATTCATGTTGAGGATCTGAATTGTAGATCTCTGTTGATCATTCTTTAGAATGACAATAATAAATCTAAATGATCCATAATCTTGCTAATTAACAAAGTAACATTAATTATCATATAAGATTAGTATGCAAGTTAAGTGATGATTAAGTTCTACTAATTATAGGTAAAGAATTACCAACTTAATTGCATATGTATATGTTATGGAACATAGTACAGGACTTAACCCAACGAAATAAATATATGGATTGTGTTATGTGTCATTATTTATTTCGTTATGATTTTGGTTCTAAGTTTGAGATGTTTATCTTTTCCACATGAGGATAGGTTCAATAAATATTGTCTACCGCTAATTCCTGATAAGTGCTGCTATACGGACTTTATTTATGTTCTCTTGAATTGTGCAGGGAAAAACTAATCATCAAGAAAACCGTATGTCCCTCATTAATTCACTTAGTGAGTGACGATATATGTTTGGACCCCTTGATGGAGTTGAAACGTATGCGCGCAACTAAGCGATCAACTCTAGATCAAGAAACGTATAATCTGTAAGAATGACATATTCCTATCTTGGATTATACGATGATATTGTGAGACATAAGAATCAAAATAGAGAAATACTTTTATTCTCTTATGTAGGATTTAAATATTGTAGCAGTACACTATTTATGCGAATTGGGAATCATAACGTGTTGCTAGATACCGCTTATGATTATTGGAAATAAATAACGATTTATTTCAATGTCCAACTTAGCATAAATCCTTAAAGGGTCACACAGATCGAAATTTAACCATACAGTACATTAGTCATTTATTCACATCAGTGTGTGTTGCGAAAATATGATGAGTTGATTAATTGATTATATAATGATATAATTAATTAAGGTAAAAGGATCATATCGAAATGATTTAATGTATTAGATAATCCCACAATAATTATTAATTAGTTAATAATTATTTTCAGTTCAACACAATTTAATATAAATAGTTATATTAAATTAATGGGCCAATATTTATATTAAATATATAGCCCAAATGTAGATCTTCAATTGGCAGTCGGCGACGTCGTCGGAGAAATCGACACCTGCGTCGAGCAGATTTGGTGGCGGAGCGACAACAGTCATACATCGGTAGTTTGATTAGTCTCACATCTAAGAGCGAGATTCGTTACAACTTACAAGGGAGTTTTGTACATGATTAACACTGAAGAATCTATCATCGACCTCAAAAAGGATACCTAGTTGCCTCAACTTTACAATTCAGTATTTATCGAGTGTCATGTACAAATAAAAAATTATTCAAACATGTTTGATTTCGTCCTTTTTTGTGATTTGTGTTCTTGTAAATGTTAGATTTATGCGAAGATCCATCCCTTTTGTGGTTATATAGCTTGGTATGGTGTTCTTAGTGTTGTTCACCTGAAATGTTGTTTGATTTATGGTTTTGAAATTGAAAATAAATTCACATCTGTTCTAATCTTTCAAATTTATCTAGAAATCAATTGTTCGGAAACAGATCTAGATTTTTATATTTTGTTTGAAATCAATTATTTGAATGAGCTTGGTGAAATTTGTATCTATAATGTTCATTTAAACCACTCATGAAGAAGTTTATGCTCCCTTATTAAGAAGTATGTACTCCCTTAGTATATTGAATGCTTATTTCATCCCCTTATGAAGAAGTATATACTCCCTTATAAAGAAGTATATACTTCTTTAGTATCTGAAATGCTTATTTGGAAAGGAGTACTTAACAAGTTGCTTCTGTAGTATATACTTCTTTAGTATCTGAAATGCTTCTTTAGTATATACTCCTTTATTCTCATTTGCAAGTTACTTAACAAGCCAGTACCATCTTCTCAGGTAATTTACATAAGGGATTATGTATTTGTTAATTATAAAATGTATTGAATTTTTCTACTTCTTTAAGCGTTTTGTTTGCTGTTTTAGTATAGGCTTAAACGAGTACAAAATATAGGATAAGGAAGTAAATAGTATCTAACAAGAGAGTACATATCAAGAACCTGGCAGGTGTGTTTGGTATTTTAGCATAGTTTTAAAAGAGTACAGACCATAAGATAAGGGAGTACATATCAAGAAGCTTTGTTGTTTGTTTGTTGTTCTAATATAGGCTTAAAGGAGTATAAAATATAGGATAAAGGAGTAAATAATATCTAACAAGGAAATACATATCAAGAACCTGGCATGTGTGTTTAGTATTTTAGCATAATCTTAAAGGAGTACAAAATATAGGATAAGGGAGTAAATAATATCTAACAAGGGAGTATATATCAAGAACCTAGCATGTGTGTTTGGTATTTTAGCATAATATTAAAGGAGTACAAAACATATGATAAGGGAGTAAATAATATATAACAAGGCAATACATATCAAGAACCTCGCAGGTGTGTTTGGTATTTTAGCATAATCTTAAAGGAGTACAAAATATAGGATAAGAGAGTAAATAATATCTAACAAGAGAGTACATATCAAGAACCTGGCAGGTATGTTTGGTATTTTAGCATAATCTTAAAGGAGTACAAAATATAGCATAAGGGAGTAAATAATATATAACAAGGGAGTACATATCAAGAACCTAGTAGATGTGTTTGGTATTTTAGCATAGGCTTAAAATAGTACAAAACATATGATAAGGGACTCAAATAATATCTAACAACGGAGTACATATCAAAAACCTGACAGTTGTGTTTGTGTATTGTTAGGAAAGTGCTAATTTTCATATTTTATGTTAATTACATTTAATTAACCATCCAAAACAAGAAGCACCTCAAGAATCTAGTGCTTAAGCAATTCGACACAAGAGATAGGTGAAAAATTGTACCTCTCTTGATATCGCAATCAAGAGACTCGATTCTACGGCTTAAAAATCGGTGGCGTGCTCTCCGCGCAACCCCTTTCCAAATCAACCTCGAGTCCATCACGAAATTAACCAAAACCTATAAGCTATGCTAGTAGCTAGAAGGTTTAGGCTAATCCCTAGTTTTTCTCGTCTTCTCAATTAACTATTTAATTAGGGGGGAGAATGAAGCTCAACACATGAGCAATGGTGGTGGGAGGAGAGTGGTGGCGCCGACCAAAAGAGAAGAGGAGGGAAGGTTAATGGCGGCCAAAGAAGGAAGAGAGAGAGGGAGCTCAAAGGAGCCTCCAAAGAGGTCCTTTTATAAGGCTCAAACCCTAGCAAATAGTTCCATCTATTTACAAGTATGTCAACTACTTACCACCACCCTAATGGGCCGGCCACAAAAAGACCTTTATGGACTTCACACACTCATTTAATTGATTCTTAAATCAATTACTTAGGACGATGTCATCGAAGAAAACATCGCACTGGCTCCGTAGAGAGAGAGATCTGATCGGAGAGAGAGATCTAATTGGAGAAAGAAAAGAATTTACGAAAATGTTTGAAGAGGCGATTTCAAAAATCAGAAATAGATCTCACGTGATTCTGGAGAAGTTAATGGGCTTTCCAGCGTTAGCCCATAAGGATGTCGGGGATGGCACATCTTTATGATGTTATATAGCATATCCGAATCAGGAATTATAAGTGCCATCGCGATTTATGCAATCGCTACCATCGCTAACCTCAATTTCCCTCTCGCGCGCTCCCCTCCTCTTCAGATGCGCTCTCATCCCCTTTTTTTTTGGTGCGCGCTCCCCTCCTCCTCACCAACAAAGTGACGCGCTCTCCTCTCCTCTGATCCTCTCTCCTACTCCCAACCTTTTCTGCCTCCTTTAGACCTCGCCTTCCTTTTTCGTCTTCCTTGGACCTCGCCTCACAGCAAAACAAATTGAACACATAAAAATAACAAATTGAACGCATGAATGAACAAAGTGAACATATACACTAACAAAGTGAGACATATAAAATAAACACAGGAGTCTGACGAGCAACAAAACAAATTGAACGCACAAAAGTAACAAATTGAACATATAAATGAACAAAGTGAACATATACACCAACAAAATGAAACATAAAAAAATAAATACTGACGCACAGTAAAACAAATTGAACATTAAGAGTAACAAAGTGAACATATGAATGAACAAAGTGAACATATGCACCGACAAAGTGAGACATAAAAAATAAACACTGACACACAGTAAAATAAATTGAACACATAAAAATAACAAAGTGAACATATACACCAACAAAGTGAGACATAAAAAATAAACATTGACGCACAATAAAACAAATTGAACACTATAAAGTAACAAATTGAACATATGAAGGAACAAAGTGAACATCTACACCAACAAAGTGAGACGTATAAAATCAACACAAAAGTCTAATGCACAGCAAAACAAAATGAACACTTAAAATAACAAATTGAACAGATACAATAAACAAAGTGAACCAAATATGACGCACAAAAGGAAGAGAGGGGTAAGGGAGAGAGATGCACAGAAAGAAGGGATATAGACGGAAGATTGCGTAGAAAGGAGAGTGATCGTACCCGGGTGAGGAGAGGGGAGCGCTTCACTGGGTGAGGAGAGGGAGCGTTTTGCTAGGGAGAGGGGAGCGCTTCGCTTCGATGGGTGAGGAGAGGGGAGCGCTTCGAGCGATGGTAGGGATGGTAGAAATAGGGACGGCAGTAATCAATTTCCTATCCGAATTTTAGGCGCTCTGTACGAAGTCCAGTGACTTGTATGAAGCCCATGATTCAAGAAATAGCCCACTGGATTCAAGTTTAGGAGCTGATACGGTCCAAACACAAAATACGGCGATCCGCAATTCATGATATTCTAGAATTCATGTTTTCTTGTATATATACATATATTTAGTATTGCCTTGTCTTTTATGTATGTACAAAAACTAACTTTTGAAAACAAATCTAAATGCACATTTCATTTTCTAGAACACGTACTATAAAAAGTTAAGAAAGTTCCAGTCCACGAAAATTTGGAGCCACGTCAAAAAAAAAAATTTCATTATTAAATATCAATTAAAAATCTCAATTTCAATAACGAATTTTTGTGTAATTTCTAAATTAATAAATTCTAATAAAGGTTATTAAAACTTTTAGTTTTCTTCTTACAGAATTAAAGGAAGAACAATCAACATTAAAAATTAATCACAGTGAATTCTTGATATATTTTGCTTGCTATTGGACAATATGAATTTCAGATTTACTGTGTTCGATATGAAATTATAACAGTAGAACTAACACAATATATTCACATCGTTTCTTGTCAAATTGGAATTTGAACTATGGACAAAAAAAGTTATGGCGATGATCGGACGCCAAAAAAATATGGATATGAGATCCTTAAATATGTGCTTAGTTCTCTAACATCTGATAATCTTCAAAATAGATCATGTAGCTTCATACTAATTTTATTATAAACTGGGCCTCAAATCCATCATCCCGCTTAACAAGTTTGGTCAGTTCGGTTTAAACCAAACTAAATTTGTCCAACAAAATTCTATTCGTTTTGCATAATTTAATACAAATCGAACTAGAAAATAATTTCTTCATCGAATCACAAAACGAACCAAATAAATCGGATTTTAATTCAGTTTGTCTGGTTGAATCGAATCTGCATGAAAAAAATCAATTCATAACATAAATGAAGTATCGGCATATACTGCAGAACCCGATCAAAATCTAACAGTAAAATGATTACTCAAACTTATTCAGAAGTGAGCATTTTATCCAATTTATGGTGTTACATCTTAAACGTTGATCTTTTTCTTAGGTCAGTGCATTTTAAGTTTTTTTGTTTACTACGATATAAAATTAACAACCCCAAATTAGTTTCGTATTTAAATTATAATTAAAATATAAGTCTAATAATTCACTAGCTACCTATATTACTTAAACATTTGTTTGTTTTTACCTCCTAATAGCATTTATTGCATGTATATTCTTCTTTTTGGTTCGCATAATTAAAGCTATGCAATGTAAAAATAAATAAATAAATAAAATCGTCCTGTCGGGATTGGCACATGCACGCATTTGGTTTCATCTGGTTTGAATTGAATTGATCTGCACATGCATTCAATTAACAGATTAGTAACTCTCATGGGTCATGGGTTTATGGCCCAATAATTCGGTAGCCTCACCATTAGCTACATAATAAATGAAGTTACAAAATAATTTAAATCATTTAATTTAAATCGAACATTATATGAAAAAGTTATACTTTAAACAGTGTTAACAACCATTTCAAGTGTCGGTCCATGAGAAGAAACATAAATTTTCGCATATTGTTCAGATGGCGCTTATGCCTTATTTTATCGCTACCGGCCAACACTTGCAGAACACTGAACGCGTAAAAACAACAAAATGAATATATATAGGATTGCTAAAATGCTATGCATAGCACAGATGTCCTTCGTGCTACGGATTTATTCTTGCATTTCATGCTTCAAACAACCGATCCAAATCGTTCATTATCTTCTACATATTGAAATCTTATTAGAAATCAAATTTTATATTTTTTTGAATTTTTTTACTATTTTTCTCGGATTTTTGAAAATCACTGTTATTGAAGGGTCCAGAATTTATTAGATTAAGTATTTTAAAAAATATGAGAAAAATAGTAAAAAAATTCAAAAAAATATAAAATTTGATTTCTAATAAGATTTCAATATGTAGAAGATAATGAACGATTTGGATCGGTTGTTTGAAGCATGAAATGCAAGAATAAATCCGTAGCACGAAGGACATCCGTGCTATGCATAGCATTTTAGCAATCCTCTATATATATATATACACACACACACACATGAAATGCTGACAATTAATAGAATTTAAAAAAAAATCAATTTGTAATTGAATAAAATTAACACATAAAATAAACATTTAAGAAATAAAATGGACACATACAACAAATAAGTTTAAGAAAAATACAAAATCAACTCATAATTAAATAAAGTGAATACATTAATAAACAAATTGGACATATAAATGAATAAAGCGAACAAAATCAACAATTGAGAAAAAAACAAATACAGAGGAAATTAGATGGAGCACGAAGGAAAGAAAAAAGAAAGAAAGAGAGGAGAAAAAAATATGTCAGGATCAAAAGAAAAAATACTGCAAAGAGAGAGAAGGGAGGGAGGAAAGCGTAATCACCGCTCCGTCAAGAAGAAAGGAGAGAGGAGATAGCACATGGAGGGTGAAGGGAGGGAATGGAAGTAGAATGGGAAGTAGGGTGCGAAATGGGAGAGAAGAGAAGAGAGAGAGAATCGAGAAAAGAAAGGAGAAAAAAATCGAGCGAGATGAGAGAGAGAGAGAGAGAGAGAGAGAGCGAATCGTAGAAGGGAGAAGGAGAGCGAATCATTGAATCTGAATGAGGGAGAGAGAGAGAGAGAGAGAGAGAGAGAGAGAGAGGGGATTATATGTGCGCGGAATCGATATCCTTTGTGGCCCTGTTTTTTGTCCATCCGATCAATGACGGATGCCTTGTGATTAATATAAAGATTCATGAGGCTCATTAATCTTAATCATTGGATTGTGAAGCGATGTATCAGATTTAACAGCTGCGCTCTGCAGTCCTTATGACGGCTGCAGAGGGATATGAGAGGGATATGGATCCCATGTGCGCGAAGAGGAAAGAAGAGAAGGACGCCGGAGCCTGAATGGTTGGAATTGGGCCTACGGGCATATGTCAAAAAAAAAAAATGGTTGGAATTGCGCTAATGGGATTGTATGAAGCAATTTCCATAAAATATACAGTGCAAATACAAAATACCGCAATCCGCAATTTATGAAATTCTAGAAATCATGTTTTGTCGCATATACGTATATTTAACATTTCTTATCTAACTGCATATTTATTTTCTATAACATGCACCGTAAAAGTTTTTTTTCCGATATTTAGATAGAGGCTATCTAGGTTACAAAAAGAAAAGAAAATAAAAGAAATAAAACAGAGACAAGAAAAACAGAAAAATGATAAAACTAGAAGTTTGGCAGAACTTCATGAGAGTGTAGACTCATGCACAATCCATTGTTGTACTGCATCCGGGCTCCGATATTGACTTCTAAATATCCCGTTATTTCTCTCAAGCCACAAGCCCCAAACTTGCACCGTAAAAGTTAAGAAAGATCCGCTGCCTAAAAATTTGGTTCTCCGTCAAAATAAAAGAAGCTTTCATGACAAATTCATAATCTCTAAGAGTGCGTTTGGATCGTTGGAAGAAAGAAGAAGAAGGAAGAAGAAGAAAAAAAAAATTTATAAATAATCCAAACTCTTCACAAAGTTACACACTTCCCAATACTTCTTCCCACTTCTTCCCTTCTTCCCACACCTATCCAAACGGAGCCTAATTGAAAAACGAATTTTTTGTGTGTAATTTCCAAATTAATAAATTTTTGTAAAGAATTATTGAAATTTGAGTAATTCTATGGTAGAAAATAATTAATCGGGTTTCAATCCTGATTATTCATCTTTATTTATAATTTTAAATGAACAATCTGGATTTAAGCACGGTTCATATTAGAATCTGCATCAAATTTTTAGTTTACTTCTAACAGAATTAAAAGAAGAAAAGATCAACATTGAAAATTAATTATAGTAAATTGTTGATTTTTTTTCCTTAATGGGACGCCAAAAAAAAATTGTGGATATACGACCTAAATATGTGCCTATTTCTGTCGATCTAACAACTGATAATCTTGAAACTAGATGATCGATGTAGCTTTGATAACTAAATTTATTATCAGTTTGGCATCTCGATCCATCATGCCGCTTGGCAAGGATATTCATTCTGACAGTTCGATTTAAACCAAACTATATTTGTCCAACCAAATAATTATTCGGTTTGCATACATATAAATCGAACTAAAAATTCATTTCATCACCCGAAATATAAACCGAACCGTCGGATTTTAATTCAGTTTGTTTTGATTCGAATCAGCGTGAAAATTCAATTTATATAACATAAATAAAGTATCGGGATATGGTTCGGAAAACTTGAAAACGTTGTCCTTTAAAGAAAACGAGGTACAATGAATTCTAAGCTAGTTTATTTAATTCAATAGATAATTAGAATCCCATATTAGTTGCATATTTAAATTGATCTTTAGAAAATTATTATAATTTCAAAAGGATCAATCTAATTATGCATTGCCTAAATTACCTAACATTTATTCGTTTTTACCTCCTATGGGTGCGTTTGGATAGGTGTGGGAAGAAGAGAAGAAGTGAGAAGAAGTATTGGAAAGTTTGTAATTTTGTGAAGAGTTTGAATTGTTTATAATTTTTTTTCTTCTTCTTCTTCCTTTTTCTTTTTCTTCTTTCTTCCAACGATCCAAACGTAACCTATAATCATATATGTATTTATATTCTTCTCACTTGTTCGGGTAATTAAAGCTAGCACCACAAAAAATAAATAAATCAAATCTTCCTGTTGTTAGGATTGGTACATGCACGTGTATGGTTTGGTGTGGGTTGAATTGAATGCTCTGTACATGCATTCAGTTTACAGATTAGTCGCTCTCAAGGCCTAATAATTCGGTAGCCACACCATTAGTTACATAATAGACAGCTTGTTTGCTAATGAGCATGAACTTAGAATTGTAATTCCACAACAGCGTCATTCCAAAATAAAAAAGCAACACTTTGGTTAATAATGTTGCATTTCTAATGATTAATAGAAAGAGCGGGTTAGAACGTGCTGAAGTGGAAGGTATGAGACACAGACCAATGGCCTAAGTATCGTTTTTTGTCCCTTCAACCTACATGTTAGTTAGACCTAAGTGCTTATCAGTGGCTCCGTTTGGATAGGTGTGGGAAGAAGGGAAGAAGGGAAGAAGTATTGGGAAGTGTGTAACTTTGTGAAAAGTTTGAATTATTTCTAATTTTTTTTCCCTTCTTCCTTCTTCCTACTTCTTTTCAACGCATCCAAACGGAGGCAGTAGTGTCAGTTATCACTCATTAGTCATTCGCTAGTGTTTTGCTAATCGAACTAGATTAACGGATTAGTTTGATTAGTTCGACTGAAAACGAGCCAATAATATCCCAATCGTTATCTTACTCAAACTTTAATCGAGAAAACTGTTTAAAGTTTTTTTTTAAAAAAAAATCCTCACCTCTATAAGTTTGATGTCCGATTTTTACCATCGATTGAACCAGTTGAACCATTAAATCGATATTTTCATCAGTTTAACGCACTTTTTAATTTTCAATATATTAGTCATTGCCTAATTCCACTTTTTTCCCCTATATAATTTTGCTGTATTTATTTGACGTAATTAAAATTATACAATATTAATTATTCAAACTAAACGTTATAGTTTACGGCGAAATGTCAATGACTGACCCCTAATTTTTTTCCAACAAAAAAAAAGAGAAGAAATGTCAATGACTCCGTTATTTTTTAGAAAGAATAAATTCAATTTGCTAGAAATGAAAGTTAAATAAAGTATATTTTACACGCTATGCATTGCCTTTTAAAATTAATGATCTTGATTCTTAAAAAAAATATATTCAAGTTGCAACTTGACTATGATAGAAATCAAACTCCGAGAAATAACAAATTTAAACAATTCTTATTTATATGGTTTAAGTTTGTTCCGAATAAATTTTAATTTATAATAGGAGCAATTTGTACCAGTCTCTTCTTTTTTCTCTTTTTTTTTTTTGGCAGACGTAAAGGAGAGTTAATAAAATAAAAATATATTGAAAAAAAATCATGACATGCTTTCTTCGAAAAAAAAAATTGAAAGCCCTTCTTTGCTCACCGTTTTTGACAATCAATTAATTTTTGCGTGTAAGTTTCTTATAGTGCATCTAACCATCTTTTTTTATTTTCCTTTCCCCTGCAAAATTAATGTCCACTTCGTTGTTTCTGTGGTACCAATTTGGGAATTCTTCGCATTTTACTCAAACAATTTGATGCAGACTCATAAAGGAAAAGATAAATTATAGTCGTCGGCCAACATTACAATTTCAATCTTTTGATGCCACAGGTTGGGGGTGTCAAATGTGCAAAACGAAAGCGGAACAGGGGTGTTTCATTTCTATTCTGTTTCTGGTAACGTAACTCATATCAATTTCGTTTTCGTTCCATTTCTTAAAACAGAATTGTTTTCCGTTTCGTTAGCTTCTCCATTTTCTATTGATTTCAGCTATTTTTTATTAATTTCAGCCTAGTTTTTGGTAAACGGAATATTAACGTTTACCGACACTAGTTCCGTTTTCAGAAACGAAAACCAATTGGAACAGAATTCCATTAGTTGTTCCATCCGGACGAAACGGAACAAAAACGTTCCAAACGGAATCATTTTGATAATGCACATTTCATAAATTTTAGGTCATACACCCTGCGATGTAATTAAATTTCTTTTGAAATAATATCAATCAATGTTTAATTCTTAGAAAACTCTACTCCTATTCACAAAAAGTTACAAATTAAAGACTCCCCCTCCACACACATCCATTTTCATTATGCTCTTTTTTGCCGTTTAAACGTTCAATATGATCTTCAAATTGAAATCTAAGTACGAAACCAAATTTTTATATTTTTTTCCCCTAAATACTTTTGCTATTATTCAAAATTTTTAGACGGTTCATAATTTTAAATTGGTATCTTTTACAAAAATATGAAAAAGTAAAATGAAAATTAAAATTGTGAAATTTTATTTCCAATTTGATTTTATTATGCATATTGATAAGTTTGGATCATTCATTTAAAATTTGAAATATGGGAACAAATGCGTTTGATGACGGGGACTCTAATGCGTTGGATTTTATCCTTACTCAAATAACTTGTCGAAGATGTTTTGAAAAAAATTATGAAATAGTGGAAAATTAATGAAATAAATAATATGTTTATATTCGATATTTATCGTTATCGTGCTAAAAAGATTGAAGCTTTTTTTATTAATCAAACTGCTTTTGACTTTGGTGGAATTTCAGTTGTCCTATGTTTTCGAGTTGAAGACGTGTGTGATTAATGTGTGCGTGTGTGGTGTGTCTATGTATTTTGATTAAAATATACCATATTGTTAGTTTAGATAAATTATTACTTTATATTTATTGGAATATTTTAGTTCTGTAATCATAAAAAATAAATGTGTGTCATTCTAGTTGTGCATGAAATTTTTAATTTGAAATATAAATATCCTCATTTAACTTTGCACTTCTTAATATATCCAAGGAATCTTGACAAACTTATATTCGAATTATGACATAATTAAATTAAATTTTTCTACGAGGCTATTTGGAAACCACCATTCCGTGCCGGTTTGCTTCCGCTTGTCTCTCCTTTTCTCATTTTACGCAATGAATAATATTGAAAGCCATGTTTCTGTTATTGAAGTTGTGGACTAAACATGCAAAATCACGACGTCTATTCATGGCAACTGCAAAAAGGTCATTGGGTCATGGCTATTCGGCCTGTTTAAAAAGGTTTGAAAATTAAAGGATTTTATTGGTTGGTCGGACAGGTTTTATATTGTTCGATGCAAGTTGGAATATATGTACTGTTATTTCTTGTTTCATTGAATAAAAATGGTCAATGGTATATTGTTATTGACACTGTCATGGACATGATAATAATGTACTTCATATTTAAAGCCAAGAAGTTGAACAAAAAAGAATTCAGTCAATCCAATTTTAAACGCTTGCAACAATTATTAAAAAAAAATTTGTTGATATGCTATTTTATTGTCCATGACTGAGCAATTTTCAAATAATTGTTAAGAAAATTATATCACTACTTTCATTGTCTACACATTACGCACTAGTCATTGTTAGGAGTGAGGAAAAACCTCGTAATTCATGAGCTAATTCGAACTCGACTCAGAAAAACTTGGTTTTAACTCGAGGCAACGAAACTCAAGTTGGCATAACTCGAGCTAAACTAACTCGGTTAGTTGACGAGTCGAGTTTGAGTTGGGCTCAACTCAGCTCGCAACTTGTGTGCCGACTCGTGACATAATAAATTTATATTTTAGATAGTATTATTAATATGATTTAGAAATATTAAAATTTTATAAATTAATCATAAAAAAAATTTTCTTATATAATTTTACTTAAAATAATTGTAACATTCGATAGATTGAGTTTCAAGACATATTTTATTTCAAACCAATAAAAATAATATAAAAGACGACAATTCTATGTTTTATAATATTGTATATGTCAATAACTTTTTTTACTAAAAGGACATATTAATTAAATAAATTAAATTTTGTAGAATATATGCTTATTTGAAGTTACCTCATTAGCCACGAGCTAGCTCGAGTTATAAATGAGCCGAGTTTGAGCCTGTTTAAAAAGCTAGAAAGTATTTCTCGCTCGGCTCAAGTCAACTTGAGGGGAATTGCTCAGCACACACCTTGTTTACACATCCACTCCTCCAAATTTTTTAAAATAACCTAAATGCCCTCTATCGAATGCTAAAATCTGGAAAACGAGATAGGACAGGAGAGAGGGTATTTTGGTAAATTTCGAAGTGTTTGAGCAACTTTGGCGTGACCTGAGCAATTTCCCAACTCGAGTTACGATCGAACCGAGTTTGAATTGTCTCCAACTCGCTCGAACTCAGCCCATATACAGTCATAGGCATTGTCAGGAACTTGCGCTTTTATGGACATTATATTATATGCTCATGATAAAATATGAAAAGCAGGAGTTATAACGATGGCCTATTACAGAAGTATAGCGATAATTATGGGCATTTTTTAATCCACAATTTGCTATTAACCCCCAACCTACCATGCTCCTTTGGTAACTAAAGTCAAAAGGAAAAGTATTTTTCAAATGACATTTAACGACTCCGGTAATACCTAAAAGGCCTTCCCGGTACAGAATCATGCACCTAGGCCTGTCAAACGTTGAAACGGAACACGGAACAGGCCTGTTCCGCTTCCGTTCCGTTTCAGTCGACGGAATAGAAATTGATTCCGTTTAACGTTCCGTTTCGTCAAACGTAACAGTTTTCCATTCCGTTTAACGTTCCGTCCTTTATTTACCATTGATTTCAGCGGAATTCCGTTTTCCGTTGTAAAAACGTTTATAAATTTCAGTTCCGTTTCCGTTCCGCTTTCAGAAACGAAACTGAAATCTCTTCCATTTAACGTTCCGTTTGGACGGAACGGAACGGAACACCCATGCGGAACGGAATTTTGACAGGTCTACATGCACCGACGCAATAGCCATGCACGGACAAAAGGAAAACAAAAGTTGGGCCAATATAAGCTAGTTTGTCAAAGGAACTGGACAATGTGAACTTGACCGTTGCTAATTAATCACCGTAGTTGTTGCTTATTAAACACCGCATTTTACTACCCATGATTGGAGTATCAATTGGCCCTTACCCTTAGACTAAAGTTTGATAAATTTCTTAGTCTACTCTGATTAGACTGAGTGAAGCTAAATGATTCAATAAATTCTGACAAAATATATTTTCTTAATAGGATTTTAAGAAGATACAATTTCTAATTAGATTCTCTTAATAGGATTGACTCATCGAGAAAAAAATGATATATTTTCAAACATATCTCTTAATTCTTAAATGAAAATATTTTTTAATTTCTTAAATAGGATTGAGACATTGTATTTTTATCTTGACTGTCATACAAAAATAATTAAGTTAATAATTTAAAACGAACAGGGGGGGGGGGTGGGGTTGTTAAAGAAATTCATGATTTAATCATTCTAGTAAATTACTGACGTTGTTCCCTTATTCTAATTATTATAACCCATAAATCAATATGAAAATAGAGAACAACAAGGGGATGAATGAGCGTGATTTGAAAATCAAACCTAGTTGTCTTAATTTTCAAGGAAGTCCAACTATGCTTACTACAGTCAAATTGGACCATATTCCCATCCATAAATTATCCCAACTTTCTGAGCTACAGGACTGGAATAAGCACGCTTCCTGCTCAGAAAAAGGAATTGACGCTGGGATAATTTCCCAAACTTGCGCCTGATATATGGGACCTCAAATGATGCTTCCAATCCACTCTGTAGGCCTGTCAAACGTTGAAACGGAACACGGAACAGGCCTGTTCCGCTTCCGTTCCGTTTCAGTCGACGGAATAGAAATTGATTCCGTTTAACGTTCCGTTTCGTCAAACGTAACAGTTTTCCATTCCGTTTAACGTTCCGTCCTTTATTTACCATTGATTTCAGCGGAATTTCGTTTTCCGTTGTAAAAACGTTTATAAATTTCAGTTCCGTTTCCGTTCCGCTTTCAGAAACGAAACTGAAATCTCTTCCATTTAACGTTCCGTTTGGACGGAACGGAACGGAACACCCATGCGGAACGGAATTTTGACAGGTCTACCACTCTGTTCACCTGCGTCCAGACAAACATCAAGATAAATAAATAACCAGACCGGGAACAAAAAGTAACCAAGTAGAGCGACTGCTGTTTTATTATTTTTAGTTTTTTACTAATTATTCTGACTTGGGTCCTCTGTTGTGGATTTTGATTTCAGAGCAGCATTATAATTTCTTTATATTAAGAACGGCAACATAATTGAATGCTTTGTTGCGCAAGTTACACTAAAACAGTAATTATACACAATTATTTATTAGCTTGATCTAAGTTGTTAATTTAAACATGTACGGTCATCATTGGGTCACTCAGAGGCTGATTTACTCTATGTAGGGTTGAAAGTAAACCGGATTTTTATCCATTCCTTGTTCGAATCAAGTTCAAATAGGAAGAAGGAAGAAAATCCATATTTATTATAAACAATTCAAACTTTTCACAAAGTTACACACTTCCCAATACTTCTTCCCATTTCTTCCAACCCCATCCAAACAAGGCCATAGATATACATAATAAATTCAAATCCGTGTTTTTTGAAATTTCAATATCTGATTATGATTTAAAGTCTACGCAATTTTAATTACAAATTAATTTGACATTTACTAGACTTAATAATTTAATTGCACATTCTAATCTTGCATTCTCCATAAAAAATTCTGATTTTTCTTATTAAATTTTATCCAATAATTTAATAAAAAGATGAGATTATGTATTTTCTGAGCTAATGTATAATTCTAGCTAACAATTTCTTGTCAAGATAATGTCCTAAACATCTTACGAGTGTACAATAATACGTCTATTTTTCGTATCAGAATTATATTTATATTCGTCTAATATTTGATTTATTTCTGTTTTTATTTAATATATATCTTTATTCATGTTCAAAACTTTTTGTATTCGATTCCGTATCAGAAAGTAAAAGCGGATTTAATGCAGTTTGGTCACTAACCGTTCTTCCTTTTCTTAATCTTTTTTTTTTTCTTTTCTTTTTGATACTGTGTCCGTTCTTAATTGATTTGTTGGCACCTAGTCCAATTCCTTTAAAAGCAAGGAATCAATCATTTTAGCATTTTACAGCTGTGAAAAATAACAGAGGGAGGGTACATGGGAAGACAAACTCATATTTTTTTTTAATTTAAAGACAAACTCATGTTTGATGGGAGAATAGGGAATGCATTAAAACAGCCTCGACAAGCGTGATGACAAGTTATGATTAGTTAGCGTGCAAATTATCCAATCGTAAAACCCTGATCCTAACCCTTAGAATTTTGATCTCCTGTGACCATCATACACCTTACTACTATGTGGAAGGTATCTGACAGACATAGCTGGACCGTATTTATTCAACTCCTTTTTATTTGCACATAAATTATTAAATAATTTTTAGTCTTATCTTCATCCCTCCGATGTCATTCAGTTGTATAAAAATATTCATGCTCACTAGATGTACTAAAGAGCAATTTTATATACAACATGGTGTTAAACTGTTTATCCAAATTTACTTGAATAGAGCATAGAGGTAGTTTATACTTTATCCAAACATATTTACCTTTATGAAATAAAAATATATTAAACAGAGTTTCTGATTCTGATTCTGCGGCAAAGAAACCTCAAGTGCACGCACCCCAAACCGACCACTGCTGCCGGAGAGACCTTGTTCTCCCGGTGGGCCCCACTTTATGAAGGTATAGTTGTTGCTGGTTAAAAAGTAAAAAATAAAACAGTAGTTTATGCAGATGTAGCCTCTTATTTCTTCATCTGTTAATTATAAAGGCAGCTCCTTTTTGTAAAAGTTGTTGGCGTTATGAAATAGATACATGTTTTTTTTTTTTTTTTTGAAGAAATAAAGAAATAGATACATGTTTTTTGAAGATAAAATGAGCAATCCGGATTCGCTGTTGCGCTACACCGCGTGTCGCGCACTACGAGCCGTCTGAACTTGATCGGACGGTTCATTTTTTACGGGCCTACCAATCTAGGTTACATGCACGGGGCTCCCTTGTCCATTGGATCTTAATCAAACGGTCAGCATACCGCGCGACACGCTGTGTAGCGCGGCAGCGGATCTCAATTTTAAAATGAGTCCTCGCCTCCTCGGGCTTATTTCGAAATAAAATGTGACAAAGACCTCTCGTCAATTCTCACAAAATAGATATATTTCTGATGTGCAACAATTCTTACAGTAACCACTTCATAATTGTTGGAATGTTTTTATTTTCATTTGAAAATACTTCAACAGCAGAAGATGGTCATAATGCAAATTTTATACTGATTTATTAGAGTTGAAATACTGTGCTGAAAAATAAGTTATTAGCGTTGGCCAAAATAAGTTGAAATAATTTATTTTTCTATTTGAAATTTAGGGGGAAAAAAATCTGCCGAATAATCTGTTCGAGTAATAGAGCAATGCATCTCAAGTGAGAGGTCGCATGTTCGAATCGAGATCTTTTATAGACATTTAATTTAGAAATAAATTGGAACCTTAACCCCCAATTTATCTTTAAAAAAAATAAAAAATATGTTCGAGAAACGTGAATAAAATTTTGCCAAAAAGCGCCAATAAACAAATATATATCCACGAGCTGTTTTTGGGAAAGGAAAATTTTGTAACATTCTAGACTTCAAGGACAAATAATATTTTTTTGCAGGTTGCTTTTTTTTTAAAAAAAAATGGAACATAGTTCTCAAAAAATATGACGAGCGAGGTTACATTGTCACAAGTCATTGAACGCTAGATTAATTACGATAAACGAATAAATGATTGTGATTGAGAATCATTAAAAGTTTAACTGTTGTCCAACCCAAAATGCTCCTGTCTCCTTTACTAGTCGTAGAGAAATCACATCTTTTTTATTGCTTTCAATTTTTTAATATTAATAAACGCCGATCAAACTAAGGCCCAAATACTTCAGGCAGCTCCTAAGCATAAACATCTTATTTCGTGGCATATTATATGTAACATCATGATATATATTGTACTCTCAAATTTATGTTTTCTCCATGATAAGGAATGGGACATCTAACAGAATCACTCAAATCATAATTTTAATTTTATGTTATTGAAATGACATATGAAAATAATCGAGAATAAAATTGCATTTGCTACTATATCGTGGCAACTAGAAAGAGAAACAGAAAATTTGCTATGTTGGTTTCAAGTGATATGACAGGGAAAACAAATGTCACTTACCGAGTAAAAAAAATTGTTTAAGTTACTCAATCATAAGTAGTCGAGAGAGGTTATTATTTTATTCAATTTAATTTTGAAGGATGGTGATTGCAGATAGGGGTGTCAATATTCCGTTCCACGCACGTGTTCCGTTCCATTCCGTCCGAACGAAACGTTAAATGAAATAGAAAATCAATTCAGTTTCTGAAAATGGAACGGAAACAAAAATGAAAAAAACGAACGGAACGTAAACGGAACACGGAAATGGACGGAATTCTGCTGAAATCAATGATAAATAAAGGACGAAACGTTAAACGGAATGAAATTTTGTTACGTTTGACGAAACGGAACGTTAAACGGAATCAATTTCTGTTCCGTTGACTGAAACGGAATGGAAGCGGAACAGGTCTGTTCCGTCTTCCGTTTCAACGTTTGACACCTCTAATTGCAGAGAATAAAAAGAAAAATGTAAATCAACAAATACTGAACCTTTGTTTTGGTACATTGTAGTATAATTAATTGTATTCGTGAAAAAACCATTAAAATAATCACACATGTTTTCGAAATCTTGATGAATATTGTACGCACATATATCAATATTAAAAAGGAATAATTAGTTTTATGTCATTATGAAAATTGACAATGAGAGAAATGTCATTCTTAAATTACAAATTAATTTTATGCCACTATAAAAGGTTAAAATTAGTTTTATGCCATCAATTTCTTCTAAAATCAGAAATAAGCCACTTTACTTAGAAATATGCCACTCTAGTTTTTTAGAAATACCCAAATTATCCCTCGGTAGATTAGGTCATTAAGAAAACGAAAAAAAACTTGACGAACAAAAATTATACAGTTGATCTCCCTTGCCCCTGTACGTAAGCGTTGTTTCTCTGCACGCCACGAACATAATTTTCATTTTTACAAAAAACCAAGATTTACGAGGCACGATCTAGTTAAATGGCCTATTTGTGTCCATTTGAGTCTCCAACTCTCCAATTGGATTTTTATGAGGCACAATTTAGTCATTTTTATGAGTCTCCATTTGAGGCACGATTATTGTTTGTTCTGTTTTTCACTAGAAATCAAGCTGGTTTAAAACAAAATTGAAGATTCTAATAATATAAATCAATTTTGTAATTTTATAGTGGCATAAAACAATTGTAATTGTTACATAGTATCATAAAATTAATAATTTCTGTTGCGATAATATATTTTTAATTCTAATATTTTATATGGCATATTTCTAATTTTAATATTTTATGATGGCATATTTAAAAGGGTATCATGGTCATATCAATTAAGGAATGGCATAAATACAATTTTGCCATTTAATGATGGCATAAAAATAATTTGTCATTTAGTGATGGCATATCTCTAATTTAAAATTTTGACAATGGCATAAATCTAAATCACCCTATTAAAAAATAAGATTAATTATTATAGTCAAATAGATGGTATATCAGTTGTATTAGTAAGTACCTTTTGTTCTCTTTTTGAAAATTAGTTGATTCAATGATCTTAAAGATCTACACAGGAATTTGATAAGGAAGTAAAAGGAAAAACAGAAAAATGTAGGAAAATTAACATTCTTACACCGAAAATGGAAGGAAAGAATTCTTCAAAACTTAACCAAAGTAGTTCTTATTTTTTTTTTTATCCACCTTTATTTACTTCCTGTCTCCCTTCTCTTTCTCTCCTTACCGATTCACTCTTCGGAACACACTCGAAGCACCAAAGCATATAAAAAGATCAACATAAACAAATTACATAACTTCTGTGGACATATAACAAATATTCGCAAAAAGTAAGGATGTATCATGTGCAGAGCTGTAGCGGGTGGGCGGTGGCAGTCTAACCACGTGCAAAGCACGGACCAAGACGACGTCAGTTGCTCTTTACCCAGGCGGCTAATAAATGAGAACCGTTATAACGTCCGTTAATAACTACCTCCTCAGGACGGGTCACCTTGCGTAACAACTGTAATTCCGGCTCTCTCCACTTCAACATTTACTTTTTTTTTCAAAAATCTCAGCTGTCCGATTCAGATCGGACTGTAAACATGGTCTCAACGACTAAACCTGTTTCTCGCGGGCACTCCGGTAAGACAAAAATTGAGCGATCATCATCCGTCTGATCGAAATCGAACGTGCTGGGAGCGTCTAACAGTATCCGTACGCGCGCGGTTAAAGTGGCAGTATCGAGTTAACTTCTTTAACCATGGTTAAAAGCACAGGAGGCGCCGAGAGCCAAATCGAACTATAAAAAAGGAGCCTCTCTCTTCTCTTTTGAGCTCTATACCTTTTCTGTCTTCTCTCTCCCTCGATTCTAGCTTCTACTTTTTTCTCATCCAAGGAGAGAGAGAGAAAGAGAGAGAGAGAGCAATGGCGGGAGGTTTGAAATGGGTTTCCCTGGCTGTGTTAGGGTTTCTCGTGGTGATTGGAGGTGGTGTGGCTCTGCTTGGGGGCTTAAAGGATACCCAGCTTTTGAATTCATGGTTCAATTCTCTCTTAATTTGTCTTTTCTTTTCACAAGCTGCATTTTTTATGGGTTCAATTTTGTAATTCTGAAACTCTTTTCGTCAATTCTTCCCTTTTGATGAAAGATGCTCAGTTAGGAACGCCATATGTAGCTTGTGGTAGTATTTGGTATAAAATGCTCTTGTTAATGTATCGATTTGGGATTTCTTGGTGCAATTTGGTAATTTACTCAGAGTTCAAGCATTAGATCTGACATTTAAGTGGAGAAACTGTTCTTGTGGCATCTCTGTTTCCAAGCACCTCTTTTTGTCTCTTATATTTTCTCAATTTCACAACACACTCTTCAATTGAACTGCATTTAGTACTCTGTTAATGTTTCATTAAACCCAAGTTTAGCTCTTTCTTAATTTTCTTTCACACTGCACTGCTTCTTCTCTTGCTAGCTTTAGAATTTTGGAAGCTGCTCATGTTTCTGTGGTCCAGCCTTTGAATTGGGTTTATTTCAAACCTTTTTCTTTCAGTAATTTCAACCAAAATTGCTAATTAGGTGTCTCCCTTCTTTTAGCAAAATTTACTTTCCTCTTTCTCAAATATAAAGTTACTGAATTTGTCATGGCACGAATTTTGATATTTAGATGCAATGTAGTATACTACATTCTTTGCAATGCAAATATTCACTCTTAATTAATTTATTTCCTTGGCGCTCTGTTTGCTTTTTGAAATATTAAGCATTAGATATCTTAGAGGGTTCATTTTGCATAATTCAATTTCGGTGGTATTTTGCAGGAACGGAGGAGCTTCTAGAAGGTACCTGAGAGAAGCCACGGTGAATGATTCTGCTTCCTCTCCTTCTCCGGCCACCAGGTCAGTGAAAAAGAGAACATCATTCCAATAATCCAATCGGACCGTCGATACTGACATTAGTTAAATCAGAGCCGTCCATTTCTTAAACCCTAGCGGTTTAGGTCGTTGTACGGAATTCTTATGCGAATATGCGTAAAGGTTGAGGCCAATCAAATCAACCCTCCTTTTGGAGTGGTGGACAGTGTGAGACAGAGAGAGAGAGAGAGAGAGGGAGAGAGAGGATGGTCAAACGGTCAAATCCGTAAAAAGGTAGAAAGTAGTAGAACACTGTCGTGTATTTACTTTTTAATTGAATACCTACGGGTCTATTTACCAAAAACATCGTGTATTTATTTATTTGTTAAATATATTTTTCTTGGGATTGTTCTGTAATAAATTTTTCTTTCTCCTAAATTCCGGATAGAATCCCACTTGTGGCCGTTAAGAGATTCTTGTCTCGAGGCGGCGCTATCTCTTCTCCGTACATTGCGCAATTTATATCCGTTGAATTAATAATAGAGGATAATTTTGTAATTATATGTTTTAATGTTTTTTGCCTTGGATACCTTCAGATCTGTTTTTGGCGCCGTAGAGGATCCTGATGCCGTCGCCTCAACGGTCGCTCAGTAAGTATTTTTCTACATCTCAACTATATTTTACTGTTACTATTGTTGTAAAGAAATTATAAAATAAAATGCGACTTCGGATTCGGGTTTAGTTGGAACAGGACCGTTGCCTCTGTGTCGGCGCCGTTCGGGGAAATTTTATATGTTTCTATTGAATTTGCCAATTTGTTGTTGTATTTAATTTCTTTGGGATTCCCACTACTGCCAAAAAATACCTAGTCAGATCTCATTCGTTGGACTGCCAAAGGCATTTATTATCTAAATTCGGTGTCATTAATAATTTTGTACTCTCCATTTCTTAAAAAGTAAAAGTTGCCATTCCCTGGTAAAAGTACACAATTGTTGCCTCTCGTTAGAAAATAATTTTCATATATCACAATGGTATTGCCATTACTTTCAAATATAGTACGGAAAAGCCTCTCTTGTTGTACGGAATGGAGATAAGATAACAAAGAATTATCGTCAAAAATGGGGGTATCTTATATTCTTATTTGACACACTGTTCGGTTTTACACTGTCTGCCACTGGAAAGGTATTGCTAATGGAAACGGGAGACACGGACACCCCATGAACCATGGCAAGGTCCCATGAACACTATTACACACACAAGACAGCGAGTGGCATGGTGCATTTCCCCATCCCCATGCACCAAACACCAAACTATTAATTGCTAATGGAGAGCAATAAAGGGAAAATCTTCTAATCTCTTTACTGTTTGTGGGGTCTGAGAAGTTTCATTAATTAGGCCACACCTTTTTTGCATGGATACTCCCACCCAATTTTCTCTACCTTTTTTCAGTCCCCTAGCATTAATTCTCACATGGCATGCACAGCATAGGTCTTGCTCTGTTTGACTGTTTGTGCAAATCCCTTTTCTGGGTCCCTAGACCAACAGTCCAATAATCCAAACAAGGTCAGAAATTTGTCGTCATTGGCATGTGTTGTTTTCCTGTTATTTTCAATCTTCCAATTTGTCTGTGTTTTCTAGTCCAAATTTCTGAGGTAAATATTGCTTGTTTTATTTATCTTGTTTGAACGAACTTTTCATGTCAAGATCGCTTCTTCACCTGAAATCAGGAAAAGGAAATAAACTGTACTATTCTCTTAGTTTAATTTAGTGTATATATATAATTCACCAGGCAGTTGAGGGACCTTAGGACAAATCTTTCATTAATGTTCACATCAAAATAATTTTAGTTATTTACCTTATTAATAATTTTCTTCTATGTTATCAATAGGACCATAGTGAACAGCACAAACCGTCGTTCCCTGAGCTACCTCTCTTCCTGTGGGACCGGCAACCCGATTGATGACTGCTGGAGGTGTGACTCTGACTGGCACAACAACCGCCAACGCCTTGCCGATTGTGGTATAGGCTTTGGACGGAATGCTCTTGGTGGTCGTGATGGCCGCATTTATGAGGTCACCGATTCCTCTGATGATGATCCCATTAACCCCAAACCCGGCACTCTGCGCTATGCTGTCATCCAAGATGAGCCCTTGTGGATCATTTTCAAACATGACATGGTCATAACTCTAAAAGAAGAGCTTATTATGAATAGCTTCAAGACAATTGACGGCCGTGGTGCCAATGTCCACATTTCAGGTCATTAGTTTTCCCATCTCACCACCATATTTACCAAATTTTAAGAGCAACTTTGTTTCCAATCTGTATGCAGGACTTGCTAATTACTAATTAGAGTTGCTTAGTACATTGAATATACTGACAAATATGTAATGTGATACTCTAAAATCAGGGGGTGCATGCATCACTGTGCAGTTTGTGACCAACATCATCATACACGGGTTGCATATCCATGATTGCAAGCCAACTGGTAATGCAATGGTGAGAAGCTCACCGAGCCACTATGGCTGGCGCACCATGGCTGATGGTGATGGAGTCTCTATATTTGGATCGAGCCATATCTGGGTAGACCACTGTTCCATGTGGAATTGCGCTGATGGGTTGGTTGATGCTGTGATGGGGTCAACTGCAATTACCATTTCAAACAACCATTTCACTCACCACAATGAGGTGATGTTGCTGGGGCACAGTGACTCGTACGATAAGGACAAGTCAATGCAAGTCACCATTGCATTCAACCATTTTGGCGAGGGGTTGATTCAGAGAATGCCAAGGTACTGATGCATTTTAGATATTTACTTTCCTTAAATTGAGGCTGTTATTATCACTTAGAGAATCTGTTAGACTGTTCATGTAATTGGCAATTAAACCTGCAATGCTACAAAATGAGAGGGCAAGTGTGGAATTAAATTTTGTTTGTCCCCAATTGGACTAAAACTAGGCTTTATTTAAGCTGAACTTTGCAATTAATAACCAAAATTCCTAATTGAAAACATGAAGGTGTGCTTCTGATTCTAGCTTTCACTTTTGAGAAACATTTAGGTGTAGGCATGGGTACTTCCATGTGGTGAACAACGATTACACTCATTGGGAAATGTATGCAATTGGTGGAAGTGCTGCACCGACCATCAACAGCCAGGGCAACCGCTACCTTGCCCCTGCCAACCCTTTTGCCAAAGAGGTAAATAACTATGTCATCACCATTATATTTATAAATTTGATACCGACAACTTGAATTTGAGGCCAATTCTTTCTATTTTTGTCTTTTGATAGGTGACCAAGCGGGTTGACACAGAGCAGGGAGTGTGGCAAGGCTGGAACTGGAGATCTGAAGGAGATCTCCTATTGAACGGTGCCTATTTTACCCCGTCTGGTGCTGGTGCCTCAGCTAGTTACTCCCGTGCCTCTAGCCTTGGGGCAAAACCATCATCTATGGTCGGCACCATTACCTCTGGAGCTGGGGTTCTCTCTTGCAAGAAGGGAAACGAATGCTAGTTTTGTCAAATGCACAAGTGTTATTTGGTATAGTATAGGTTTGGTTGTGATAATACTTATAGTTTACTTAGGATTAACACAGTTGGTGGTCTTTGCTTCGCAACCGCTGCATGCTTCGTTGTTATATCAGAATGCGAGGCCTTGGCAGCAGTGTTGTTGGCAATGAGGGTATATTTGTCTCTCGTTTTACAAAATTGCTTACTTGAGAGCTGTTGTTTACCTCCCAATTCAAGGTACAATTCAATTGTCAAGGTGTCTGTCTTCTTTGCTTCCCTGTTTTTAGAATTTAGGTACACCGTTGAGAGTAAATTGAAACAGATGGATATTGTTCAAGAAAAAAGATGTATGTATTTATCGTGGATTATTGTCTTCTTGTGTTATTTTTTATTGGAAAACTCAATTGGTGAATTTTTACTTGTTCTGCAACTTATCTTCAACATGGTATGAAATACATGAATACTTGAAAAAAATTGTTATACTATCTTCATCATTTAAAAACTTGATTGCAAAAACTTAAATCTGCACATGTAGCGTTCGTGTATAGTGTTGTGTATTTCCCTTTTTTTTAGTGTAACCTGAAGTTTAGATGCTACTGAGAATAGCTAATTAGGAATCGAATGGAATGAGGCCTGATTTTGGGGCAACAAATAAGATATTAAAGAAAAATTGCCGGTAAAATAGTTGACCCTACTGAGATTTGCAAAAGCAATGGGAAACCAGAATCTACTTCTCATCATCAAAGAAAAATTGTGCCTTCTGGTAATGTGGTCGGTCCCATTTGTTTTCAGTTGCATCCATGTGCGATTGTATCAGTCTTTACCAAACCAAGGAATGCAATGGATGAAATACGCATGCAAATTTGCAAAAAGTTGTTACAGGGTCTCCATCAGAAATCATAAAGGTTGTTCGACATTGATTTGATTTAATGCTAGGACAAACGGCCTATTAAACTCTTTCTTTCGCACCAATGTGGGAATTCTTCTTTTTATTATTGTAACAACCAGTTAGGCCCCTCACTTTAGAAGTGAAATGCCTACTCGATTTATTTGTTATTTCTTTGAGTAAAGCCATCTTTAACTATCATTATTATTGGAATACTGTACTATGATGTTACTTATAAAAAGGAGCTTTTGACTAAAATTTGTAGTAAAATTTTTCATATTCATGCTAGGAATTTCTTTGAACGGTTAAAACTACAATCTGACAAAGAAAACCTTCATTTTACCCAACCTGAAAAACCACCTAACTATCATATTTTCTGCCTCATGAGAATCACAAGAATTCCAAAACTTGTAAACCTATAACCAACTATCAGAGCAACTTATCATTTTTTAACACTACTTTTCAAAGCAAAAACCATAAAAAAAAAAAAAAAAACTATCATCTTACCCAACCTGAAAAACCAACTACTACCGATTTTCTGCCTCTTGAGAATCACAATAATTCCAAAACTAATAAACCTCATAACCAACGATCAGAGCAACTGATCATTTTATTACACTACTTGTCAAAGCAAAAACATAAAAAAAAAAAAACACGTGATAAGGCACGAGAAGGTCCTCCAAGCTGGAGGCTGCAACTACCTCTAATTCTCTTGCCTCGCCTATTAGAGGCCACACCCCCTGGTCTGGTGAGGGTACTCGGTTCTCTGGCTGCAAATGCCTCCATTTCTCTCACTTGTCCTGTCAGCAGTCGCGCCCTCTGATCTGGTGTGAGTATGCAACTTAAGCTCGGCGGCTGCAAGAACATTTCCTATATTTTCATATGACACCTCTAATTGCTTCAATAAAGCATACTTGGCCTCCAGTTCTTGCATCATGTTTTTTAGGTGACTTGTGTCCTTGCCAATGCGAGTGTGAAGAGACAACAAATGATCCACTTGTGACACAAATATCCTGTGCGCATTCTGCACTTTCCGCATAGCGTACACTCCTACGTACGGGTTGATATAATGATAGTCTACATCTTGCTCAGGACAATAGTCTACATCCTCTTCAAGAATCGAAAGTCCACTTTCCAACACGCCATAAGGCACGAGAAGGTCCTCGGCAGGCCTAATTTTTAGAAAAATGAGGGTTTATATGTTGATCTCTTCTCCGGTGTCTATAATAATAAATGAATATATCACAAAGTATTAAAAATTTATACCCATCGTCATTATTGTCTTCCTCCTCTAGCTTCAGTGACTCCACCACACCATCTTCAGCTGTGCGTGCAACCTACACCCCGAAAACAATACAAATGAATATGTTCACAGATACATTACCACTGTGTTTGGTTGGAAGGTAGAGGATGGGAGGGAAAGAAAAATTTAAAGAGGAAAGAAAAAGAATAGGATGGAAAGTGAAATAATTACATATTTCTTGTTTGGATGAAAATTGAAGGGGAAGGAAAATTAATTTTTCTTTCCTTTGTATCTCTTGTTTGGATGGATTATTTTAATGAAGAGAAAATATAAATTTTAGACTAATTTACCCCTGAACCGTTCCATCTGTTTCTCTCCACCACACCATTACGTTTATGCAGTAGCAAAATATTCGATAAGATTATCATAAATAGGGATTTTCACCCAGAAGTCCAGAACACAATTTCTCGTTCCGAGAATATACCATAAATAATATGGTAACATAGTCCTAGTAAAATCTTTCAAGAGACCATTTTACATGATTATCTTCTTGCGCCTATTCACTGGAACGAGAATCGGTTCCGATAAGTTCAGTATTTTAATAAGAAAAATGAAATATGCCAGCCAGGGGTATCACAGTCTTGTGAAAATTGGTGATTTTGCACGACTTCTTTTCTCCTTCTGTCTCCTCCGATTTGGGGGGAATTAATTTGCATAGGAAGGAAAAAATCAGAGGGAATCTAATCCCTTCGCTCAAAAATTCCCATCGCGATTTCCTTCCAACCAAACAGAAAAAATTTCCGATTTTTACTTCTATTCCCGTCCCTTCCCAGCCGCTCCCTCTCAACCAAACAGTGTGTACAAGATATTGGAGAGGCAAGAAACTAAAGATAAAATTATGTTGGATGGTAAACATATCAATCAATTTTTCTACTAGGGACCTTTACAATTGGTCAGCGGATAGGGATGACTTAACTCTGAAATATATAGATATAGATAGATAGATAGATAGATAGATAGATAGATAGATAGATAGATAGATAGATAGATAGATAGATAGATAGATAGATAGATAAATAGATGGAGAGAGAGAGAGAGAGCTTAATCCTAGTAACTGGGGTGGTCTGTGGAGGTGTGGATGCACCAACCTCACCTCCGATTGAATCAAAGGCTATAATTAACAAGAAACAAAGCAATTTATTTCCAAAAAAGAAACAAAATCAATTTACTAAATGATCTAGGATTGTACAAGTACAAGGGTTCATAACTTTTTATCAATATTTTAATCCAATCCAATTATAACGGGCTAAAAATTTTCTTTAGTAGACTCACCCGTATTCCAACCCAACCTATATAATTCTTTTTCTACAGGTTTGTACATGTTTCCAGGTTGAGGTCATAATGTATTGACGTCGAGAAAATTAAATATGCTCTACTTGCAGAAATAAAAACATAACATTTTAATCATCGTCATAATTTCTATATTCAACTACAAACCTGTTTAATATATTGTCATTTTTGCATAAAAGATCTCAACTTCTATATTATCCAGAGGGTACCACTTTAGCAATATCATTGTTAGGCATGTAATAAATTTTAGTTTAGCAAAGTGTACTACGGCAAATCAGAATTGAAATCTAATGAAACTTATAGCACATTTTTTAAATCAATGTGCATACAATTGTTTGCCATTTGAAAAGTAAATATATTTTTTTAAAACAGAAAGAAGTGTCAAACAAATATTGTTTATTGTAGGCAAATTAGCTATTAGCTATACATATAAAAGTAAGAGATGCGTTTTTACACAAAAAGCAAAAACAAAATATATTATTTGGATACCGTGTGGGAAGAAGGGAAAAAATTTATTATAAACAATCTAAATTTTTCACAAAGTTACACACTTTCCAATACTTCTTTCCACTTCTTTCCTTCTTTTCTTCTTCTCACACCTCATCCAAACGAAGTCATAGATCAGTTTTGTGTTTGTAGGTAAATCCCCTCCCCCTTGCATACTAAATGCCCACCCCCTCCCGGTAAATACTTGAATAAATGTCTATTATCTCAACAGACATGAATTGATGATACAAACTAAAATATGATATAATATAATAAATAAAATAAACATAAAAAAAATGTTGTCACTAGGCTGTGCAAAAGTAAATGTGAATAGATATTGTTGGAGTTCAGATAAACGGATAATTTTACTAAACGGGCTGGATACATGTTATCAAGGTTAAAATTATGACCCGACCCGATATAACCGAGTTATTAAAATTAAAATCTGACCAAATCCGATTAGTGTTTCAAAAAGGTAAAATACGGGTCGGGGTTGGGTGTGTTAAACGGGTTGGACGGTTTTTTTTTCCTTTGTACAGCCCTGTCTAAATCTATGCACCAGCAATCGAGTATCGAGTACATGAATTAAAACAAAGCGCTAATTGAGACAGAGCGATCAGATTACCAGCTTGAGAGCCGAATGGCGCCGTCTCCTTGGCCCTTGGGTGTCGCCATGACTCACACGGTCTCAGTTTGTGAAAGGTTTGGAAATTGTGGTGGCGGGGCGAAGGTCCAATAAGGATTTTATAGTATTTTATTTAGGGTTCCGAATCGGGCATTAATTATTAATATTTATTACTAGCGGATGTATTTTATTTTTAATATTCTACGAGCATATATAGTAATATTTATTTTTTTGGTATGTGCGTATAAAGTTATATTCTATGGGCATATATAGCAATATTTATTTTCAGACATTTTTAATGAGTGGTTGAAATTCATTATTTTATAACCAGTTTTTTTTGTTTAAGAATGTAATGTAATGTTTATATAAGAAAGATTTTTTTTAATTGTTTGTGGGATTTTATTTGGTATAAATAAAGGTTTGTATTTTTTTATTTTATGTATTTCCATAATGACATTTTAATTTTTCACAAACAAAATGGTTTTCTAAGGGCATTGATTCAGTGGTCGGCATGATGTTCAACTATTGATTTTTCAAATATTAATTATGTGTATCAAGTGGTATTTCAATTAGTGTTCTCCAAAATGACACGACACGATCGTGTTAGCAAGACATGATGTGCGTGTTGACACGATACGACACGACACGGATACAAAATTGACACGACACAATCGTGTTATCATGTCGGGTCATAATAGTGTCGTGTTGGGACATTAGAAAGTTTGACACGATTCAACACGACACGATTCGACACGCAACACGATACAAACACGAATTAACACAACACTTCAACACAAATTTAATTATTAATGTTGATTATTTAAGCAAAATAATAATTTAATTTCAATTTATAATATTATATCATATTATTTTCTATCATTTAAATCATAATAGTGTTCTAATCTAATTATTATTTTTTATAAAATATTAGCAAAAAGATTAAACTTAATCAAATATTGAATTATTATGTTCAGTATTTTTCTCTTACTTTTAATTTTTTTTATATTTTTTAGTTTAAAAAATAATAACATAATATGACACGACTAACACGACGTGTCAACACGACACGAAACGACCGTGTCAGTCGTGTCGTGTCATAATGCATGTTGTGTTGCCTCTTCTCATCACTAAGCACGACACGACACGATTAAAAAAGTAGTTCGTGTCAACACGACACAACACTCTAACACGATCGTGTTTGACACGACACGACACGACGCGCACCATTGAAGAACACTAATTGTAATTAATAGTTAAGCTTGATATTATGGGATCTTACTATTAATTAAATAAGCTTACCGGAAAACTTAAACAAGGAAAAAATAATGAACCTGGCATTGGTATTGACAACCATGAAGTCATTTATCACATGCTCCCAGTAAATCACAATATTAAAGTTTCAACATTCTAAACAGTGGATATTGAAATAACTATAATGTAAATCAAATGTTACCATTTTAACTGACACTTACAACTTGAATGCTTGATATTTTAGTTGAAAACGCAATAATTATATTTATTTCCAAAATTAAAATATTTCAATTTTGATGATGAGATCTACTCTACCACGTTTGGTAGAGGATTAAAGGTAGAGTAACTCATTTAATTCACTTTTATTCTTCCAAACCTGATTAAAATTTGGTGGATTAGTGTGGAGTAAGAAGGAGTAAATTACTCTACCATTTTAGGTGGAGTAAAGTTACTCCACATGATTAAAAGATGGTTCATATTATTTATTTACTTGCTCCATTTTTACTCCATCTTTTCATACCAAATATGATAAAAAAAATTAGAGAATTAAGATGAATTAACTATTTATTCCTCCTTAAGTTAATCCACGGTTTACTCTTTTACCAAACATGGCATACTAAAAGTCTAAAACTGTTAGGTAAGATCAATATACAAAGTAGCTCTCCTAAATTAGGAATAAACATTAGAGTGAAACTGACTTTGAAGCTCATGGAATTTCCAAATTGTAAGAGTACCCAATGGAAGACACAAATTCAGAACATGAAGCAAGAAATGACCAAAATATATTGGAATACTGAAATTTTGACCCAAATGCAAAGCACAATAGAGAGGCTCAAAAGGGGAGGAGCACCCACTTGAATCTCAGAATGCGAGCTCGTTTGGGTATCACATACGAAGTGTATCGGCCAAAATCTGGTCCTTGAAGAGATGAAGTCTCTCTGGGGCTGTTTCACAGACACTCGTCTCACAAGAGAGTTACCAGTTTTCTACCACTTACCACTTGCCAGCGATTTGGAATTTGGGAAGGTAGATTTAGGTATAAAGAATCAGGTTGAAACTAAAATGTTTTCCATGCTGGTGAAATTAATGATAGGCAGAATAGTTACAAATAAATAAGAGGTAGACTAAAATCAGTCACGACTGACGGATGAATCCGTCAGCCGTGATTATATTTCAATTTTTAAGGTTCTAATGGCTAATCTGAACTGTTCAATGTGTTCTCCATATTAAAATCTAATTGGAGATCAAATTTTATATTTTTTTTTGAATTTTTTTACTATTTTTTTGAGATTTTAAAAAATTATTATTTTATTGAAGGGTTCAAAATTGTTTAGATTAAGAATTTTGTAAAATGTAATGTCACACCCCGAACCAAGCCGTAATTCGAGGAGGACAACCCCGCCACGTGCATACATTCCGTTGTATACACGAAAGGCTCTAAAATAGTGTCTCAGAAGCAAATAAATCACATAAATAAAACCACGAAAATAATACCATGTTTATCTTTAACACGGAAGCGTGGCATCAACCAGCAACGGCTTGTGGTCTCTAAAGTCAGGTCTTTGTCATCAGCCAAGCATGAACCTGTCTCCACAAATTAATTTGTGGGATGAGTATGTGAATACTCAGTGTGGTAATATAATCAAGCCATTTTGGGATTTAATTATTCAAAAGATTAGAACTTAATTTATAAATTAATGTCAATCCTGTCTGGGAGACTCTTAATTGTTTTTATTTAAGAAAAGAGATGAATGTGATTCGGTGTACTTTCTTGAGGAAAATCATATAATATAATACGAGAGTATCCACCTTACATAACTCTAACCCTGCGGGAATAATTCCCGTGCCAAATCCACCCTACATGTCTCAATCCTTACTTAGACCTGGGAAAAAGGTCCCGCGCCAAGTCCACCATATTGTATTTCCTGACCGTACCTGTGCTTAATCGATCCTACCCATCGAGCGTATACCTAATGTATAGACACCCGACCCTAGTTGCTTTGCAACCGCTCCTGCCCTCCACCGTGCACTAAGTGGGGGCTAGTATACACCAGTACTGGGTTACTACCGCGGAGTTCCGTGGGGTAGTCCGCTTCCACACACCTAAAGGTCCTAGCCAGTCCAAACAAAAGAAATAATATATACCAAATGACCGCTAATCCGCCTAGAGGCTGAATAGCAGAGTAGATCAGTATGCGTTGTCCGTGATCACTATTATAAGTAGGCCACCGGCATTAGCTGGGGTGCAACCTCCTGATAATAGAAATCCCAGATAAAACAACTTAGCTACTCGGTCTCATTCTGTTTCACATTCATTATCCATTTTCTATTATTCCAAATCACTTTTATAATTCATAATCAAACTTATTGTTACTATCAAAAGAATAACAAAATCTCAAAAGACATCCACACCTGAAATTGACAAGTCATGAGAAGTTAATCTCCAAGACGCCGATAGAGTCATCATCTCCAATCATCGTCTTGTTCTCGGAATAGTTCCGAGTTGCTATAGCTGATGACCTGACGATTGGATTAAGACGTCAAAGTATACTCTAATATCAATCTACATTCGTTTGGTTTTGGTTCTAGGTTTACTGATGGATTAAACCGGACCTAATGATTGGTGTGAGAGGAATTCTGTTTTGAAATATATATATTCTATTCATTTATTGAAATTTCTTATAACATTTTACCATACTTTACATTAGTGACTTGTTATAACGAATGATTAGTTCCAAATGATTATTTTACTTTACTACGTGGCATATGTATGTTAATAAATTAATTAATTTAATTGTAGGTTATTTATAAATTCCCATGTAATTAAGTTGTAATGAAATATATATTTAACCTGATTAATTTAAGTTGAAGGATCAATGCTGATAGAGTGACAGAATTCATGTTGGATGTTTAGTAAAATTTTTGCTAAATGTTAATTAGAATCTAACTTGATACAAGTTTGTTTTCACGGGATGCTATTTGAAAAGACATGATTTATTATTGCTTTTAAGTACAGAAGTGTAAACGACTTTCTATTTTCTTTACCCTTAATAAATATGTCGTCAGTCAGTTACAGATGGCATCTGTGTTATATACAAGTTTCTCGTTGACCATTCTAGATGCAAGATTTCATTTTATTTTCCTATTTTACGAACTGTCATGTCTCTCAAAATACATCTGTAGTAGACAATGTGTTGTAAGTTGTAATAGAACAATTTATATATAGAGATAGGCTATTGTCCTTTGGATAGGACAGAGGTGGTTTCCTATTAAGTTTTTAGCCTTTAGATGGTGTCAAGATTCGTGCCAGATTATAGATAAGCGATGAGGATTGATGCGCTGAAGAGAGGGATTCTGCGTTAAGCGATTTCCGTCTATGCACCTCCGTTAAAAGTTTCCGTCTATTCTACGCGCCTCTCAGCTTGATATCTACGCGATCTCTCTCTCTCTCTAATCCGTACGTGCTCTCTCTCTCGAACCTTCGACCAACTCTCATCTGTCTCTTTCTCAAAATCCATTCGAATTTCATAAAAATTTCATCTCGGCTCAAGCGTTTTCGCTCAAAAGAAATTCATAGCACTTGAGGCCTAAGGTAATCTCTTCATTCTCTTCATCTCTCAAATTTGATGGATTTTCTGGAATTTTCGTAAAAACCCTAGATTGCCATGACTTGTCTAGCCTGGACGGATATTTTCGAATCAATTTTATGGATTTTCTCAAATTTGTGTTTAAGTATTGTTGGCATGGTAAATGCATGAATAATGTGCCTATTGGTTCGGCTGCACATGCCAATCTGATCTGCTTAGGCCTCAGGCCTTGCTCGTCTACTTTCAGCATCCATTAACCATCCTGAGTCGGTTGTAAAATTTTGTAGATATTGTGCTATGAGGTTATCCATGAATACTGTGCTTGTGAGGTATCCATGAAGAAAATTTTGTAGATATTTTCTAAAATTAGGCAATTTTGTTATTAAATTTTGTAGGAATCCAATTAAGATGAGTACAAATGAAGTTAACGAAGGTGTTGCAACAGCAATTGTGGATGAGAATACTAACCATGAGGAATTCTCAGATGGCATCGACCCACATGAGGGTCTAGACCTTGTTCCTTTTGTCGGAAAAGAATTCGGCACAACGGATGATGCTTTTGAGTTCTACAATGATTATGCTTTACGAATGGGGTTTAGCATTCGTAATGAAAGTCATTACAAATCTTCCAAGTTAGGATATGTGTCATCGATATTGTATACATGCTCGAAGGAAGGCATGTGCAAGAGGGATAAAGAAGCCAAAAAAACAAGAGAAGATGGAGTCAACTTTGGTGTATTTTCAAAAGAAGAAGGAAGAAGATGCGGAATTTTTTTATGATGTAGAGGTGGATGAGAGTGGGCGCTTGAAGAATATATTTTGGATTGATGCTAGAGCAAGGTGAGCATTTCAAGAATTTGGAGATGTCGTGACATTCGACACAACCTATCAAACAAATAAGTATAGTGCAAATTTGTTTTTTTTTTATTAAGATTTCAATTCAAATTTATTTTTTTTATAAGATGTAATATGTGTGCACTCTCTGTATATGCGTGCTATGAAAAAGCACCCTTTGGCTATGCATGTAAAATAACGATATGTGCACTCTTTAGTCAATATTTGCTCCTAAAATTTTTTTTTCTTTAATATGTTAACTATAGGTTTTGCATGCCTCTTGCACCATTCGTTGGCGTGAATCACCATCGGATGTGTATTATCTTTGGACTTGCAATGTTAAGGTCGGAGGAGGTATCGAGTTTTGTTTGGTTATTCCAAACATGGGTGAAAGCCATGTATGGTAAGGAACCAAGAGCGATCATCACCGATCAATGCCCCTCAATGAGAATTGCCATCAAAGAGGTATTCCCAAACACCGTTCATAGATGTTGCCAATGGCATATTATGAGAAAGGCGAGAGATCATTTAGGGGCACTTTATAACATGAAAAAGGGTTTTGAAGTAGAGTTAAAACGGGTTATAAATTGTAGCTTGACGGTGTCCGAATTTGAGGTGGGTTGGAGGAACATGTTAAAAAATCATAAATTACAAAAAAATAGGCACCTCAAGAATATGTATGAGAAAAGGTCGGAGTGGGTTCCGGCATACTTTAGAGATATTTTTTTTGCTAATATGTCTTCCTCACAAAGAAGTGAAAGTGCCCAAGTTGTCAACTCTTTATCGGGTTGAAAAAGATGCAAGTGAAGTTTACACCAAAAAGGTGACGAAGGTGTTCAAGGAAAATTTAAAAAATTCTCAACTTGGTCAAGTTGACGAGATTGAGAAAGATGCTTTATACAAGGTGACCATCAAAGACCATCCACATATTAAAAATTGGATTACACAAACCTACATGGTAGAAGTGAACAAATTGGAGGAAATAGTTTGTTGTACTTGCAAAGGATATGAGTTTGAGGGTTTACTTTGTTCACATGCCATTAAGGTTATGCATCATGTCAACATGTTTCATCTTCCAAGCCGATACATAATGAAACGATGGTGCAAAGATGCTAATGCGCGTGTAAAAAGATCAAATATTGAGATGAGCATGGAGATTGGGGGTACTCAAGAGCAAGAATCGGTTAGGTTTGCTACACTCAAACCTCGATTGATGAAGATATTGAACAAGGCATCAAAGTCAAGTGAAGCTTTCATCAAATTCAAAGGACTATTAGAAATGGTGGAGCAAGAAATGCAAGATGTAGTAAGTGAGGAAGATAACTTAACATGTGAAATTGACACGTCATCAAGGGCAAGGGCACCTTCTCAAGGGATAATAGATCCACCAATTTCTCAATGCAAGGAAAAGAGAAAAAAACCGCAAAGATTTAAACCACCATCGGAGGCCAAAAAACCAAGAAAATGTGGCATTTGCGGTAGTAAGAAAGGAAGCCATAATAGAAGGACTTGTCCGGTACTAATTAATTCCATCTTTTATTAATTTAACATTTATATTTTTTGACATGTTATTAACTTTCTTTTCTTTTCTTATTTTAGCTTCGGAATGTTCAAGGAAAGGGTAACAAAAAGATAGTAAGTAGTGATGATGAGGAGGTCGAATCGGATGGTTCGCAAGAAGATGCGGAGGTGGAATCGGATAGTGGATATGAAGACTTGTCAAATTAAAAAGTAGTAGTTTATATTGTTAGTTTGAAGTATTTTGTTAGTTTGAACATGTTAGTTAATATTTTGTTGTTTGGAAATGTTAGTTTGAACATGTTATAGCTTTCAACAGAGACGTATGGTGTATTTTGTTAGTTTGGACATACCGATTTGAACATGGTGTATTTTTTAATGCTTTTGTTCTTAGCAAGTCGTCAATTTCCAATTCACAGAGGTGAATGACCAATTCAAGATATATAGAGCAAGTTTATATATGTTCACTCAGAACTTCAAATTAAGCAACTTTATATAAAAATGACCAATTCAATCTCGTCAGTATATTGACAGCATAATAGTAACTTATTTAAGTTTCATCTCTCAAGCTGTCTCTGAAAAAAAATTTATAGCACCTTAAGGTAATCTCTTCATCTCATCTCTCAATTTCTTTCTCAATTGTATTGTCTGGACAAAATACAAGCATCAAATATTGTCATCAAACATCCAGTAGCATCAAATAAACCTAAACCTAAAGTAGCATCAAATACAAGCATCACATCGCACGCAAGGTGGGTTTGGTCACTCATTCCAATTACTTTGGGTGCTCATTCCTACATTGCAAGATCAATGTACTAGTTAGTACAGTATGCAATTAAATTGTCATGAGTGTTTACTGTTAAAATATCAATAAAAAAAATTATCAGAGATATCAAAAAAATGCTTACTACTAATTCGTGCACAAAAAAACAACTTACTGGTTCTTCAATTTAGGTTGTCAGTTGAAAATTTCAAAATATAAAGGTCTATCTTTCTATTAGGACTAAAGCATAAAATAATAAATCATAACCCAGGCTTTCTGGCCTTTGTTACCAGTTCCAATCATGCTTGGCACATAAGAATATTTGATCAATTTTCTAATTCGTTGTTACCAATTTCAATCATACTTGGCACAATTTCAATCACAGAGAGGGAGGTGATTTCGCGGAGGCCGACGAGGAGGTGATTTCGCGGAGGCGGAGAGAGAGGTGCTTTGGCGGAGATGTCGCGAGTACGATCTGAGGAGAGGGAGAGAGAGCAAGAAGTCCGATTGCTTAGATCGGAGGGAGAGAGGCGGAGAGGGAGGTGATTTCGTGGAGGCGGAGAGATCTAGGTTTCTCAGCTTTTGTGTGGGAGAGAGACGATTTGGAGACGGAGACAGGAGTAACGGACAGAGGGAGAAGTCACGAAAAATTTTAACTCACAATCTATCTTCAGCGCATCAATCCTCATCGCTTATCTTTAATCTGGCACGAATTTTGACACCATCTAAAGGCTAAAAACTTAATAGGAAACCACCTCTGTCCTATCCAAAGGACAATAGCCTATCTCTTTATATATATATATATATATATATATATATATATATAAGTGAACCATTTCTTTTAATAAAGTTACTCTGAAACATAGATCACTTACGTAACATGTACTCTCTTCTTTACCAATCGGATCAATTGCAAATTACTCAACTCATGAGTGTTACGGCTGTTACCATGTGATTAATATATTCCTTTCTAAGTAAATAGATCTCGTGTTATAATTTTGGATGATCATTAAATCTATTTCTTAAATAATATCAATAATTAATTACTTAATGCAAAAGTGCTTTAGTTTAAGGATGTTAATCATTTTCTGATAATTCAAATATTATTATTCCTGGCTATTTAAGTATTCCTCGTTGATAAACCTATCATGCAAATATTGAGTTCGGCCATCTATACTTTAATTTCAACATAATTCAAATCGGACAAGGCTCAATAGAGATACGGGTCCTTGTTGGAAGTAAAATACATAAACGAGGTTCTAAAATGAACCATAGTTGTACAGGTAAGAGAGAGGGGGTAATATTAACTGGTACGGTTGCAAGGAGAAGGTAAATACTCACAACCCAACAACAGCTCATTATCAAATTCCAAATAGAAACTAGAATAAAAGGGGAAATTGGTAAACAAGATACCAGGAAAGGTCAAGAAGGAAAAGCACTGAAAGTTAGATCATCTCACGCCCCACAATCTCCGTGTCCTGCCTCCACCCTCCACTTCGCCATTCGCCAAACCAACTCTCAAATAGAAGGAGAAGAGGATTGCCGTGACCAGTACCAAAGAGGGAAGCGAGAGATGAGGAAGGTCCTTTTATAGACGAGATAAGTAGCACTGATTGGTGAGCAGAGAGGCAAGGATAAGAACAACCAACGTGGCAGGTGAGGTGGCCCTTCTAACAGAGTGGGACCCACTGATCAGGTCGGCAAAAGAGAGCAGCTTCGAGGGCCTGCTCAAAATAGTTGAGTTATCCGTACGATCTCGATCAAATGGAGAATGATTTCTCATAGCAACGTCCAAACCAATCGGAAATCGAGGAGACATATAAGATCGAAGAAGAAGATAAGAACGAAGTTACGGAGGTGATGGGTCGGTTCCAAAATTATGAGAAGGATTAGGGGAAAATGAAGAGAGGGTTTGGGGTCCAGTTCCCTATTCCAGCGGTTCACAAAATTCAGGATTTACTTCAAACGATCGGACGGCCCAAATTAATCGAGATTTAATTTATAATATCAAAATTCTTCAAATCTAGGTAATTAAACACTGCAAGATTTTAGTTATCATAATTTAATATTTTTGTTAGCTAATTACAATATCTTAAACTTACTTTATTGGATATCTTAATGAAATTTGCTCATGTATACGATTTTCATTACCTGATAATACTCAATAGATAAAGTGCAATTATTTTAATATTAATTTCTTTCCCCAAAATTACTGGATATCACATTCTCCCCCACTTATAAAAATTTCGTCCTCGAAATTTCACAAGCCTAAGCTTTCTTAACGATTTACTTATTAGCTTATTTATATTATGTTTAGATATATCAAAGTATATCTATTTCTTCTTTAATAGCCAATTAAAGAAGAAAAAGAGTAACTTTTCATATCTTTAATTAGGATCAATATCAAAACAGATGGCTAGCCTGTGTTGACTTAAATCCTTATAATTATTCAGTTGTTTTCTACTTATTTCTTAATTGTTAATTAGTATTGTAATATCAAGGCTTATTCTTCGCTTCATTGGTGATCAATCAATGAGGAAAGAATAGGTCTTGCACTACTTGATCAATAGACAGTATCAATAATCATTTTAAAAAAAATCAAGACATTGAACTGTCCTAAATGTTATTTATATTGGTTAACAGAATTACTAGTCAACATAGAATTTTTAAGAGTGCCATAAGGTTATAGTTTTTAATTCTGTTACTTCTTTTCTAACAGCAAAGTTTTGTTGATAACGTATCTTTAATCCAAACGTTAACTAGACTAATTACAAATACATTACCTATGGTGGAAGTTATGTTTTTAGTAAGTTGTTTAATTTTTTTTTTATAATAATATTCCATTGTATAATTTGTTGTAGTATTGTCTATTACTTATTCAATTTAATAGTTTATGCACTAATCGTTAATATTTCTGTAAAATCCGATACAGTTTTGTTTTATTGCGAAGAAATCATTATTTATTTATTATTATTTTTGTGCAATTGCTTAAATGATGGTTTGTATTTTATTTCACTATTTATGTGTACCTATCAACAAATTATTAACATAGAGAATACTGTACCGTACAATTTTGCTTTTGGCAATAAAAATCCATGTACACACTTTAATTCTTCAAAATCTTATGAATTTCTCAAGTTTATGATACCTATTTGTATGTTGAAAAATGTAAATAACTTGCTAACCATTCATCCTGTACTAGTAACGAATTCTAATAGTTCTTTTTAGTCGAGCTGTATTAATTTCTATTATTTTCAAGTTGTAATAAACTCGATTAAAGAAGAAAAATATGCTTTTAAGTTTCAGATTTGGCTTTAACTGAAAACAGAACTTAGTAAGCATTGGATACGGCCAATTAACGGGACTAACACGTCAGATCCGGACCTATCAAAAGGATGTACAAGAAAACTCAAATGACAATATATATTTATGAAATAGTCCCTGGAACAACTAGTGCTGGTACTAGCAAACAGATTCTAGAGTTCAAACGAACTGGTATCAAGTAAAGATCAAACACTTGCACTGTTCTTGGATCATGATCAAAATCTCTATTACCTAATTTCTTAACTATTACTTTATTAGTGTAGAATTCTAAATTTAATTGTGCGTGTTATGATGATGTAAATACAAGGGTAACAAATTTGTTATTATTTTATTCAGAGGAATATTGTATAATATAGTTTTGAGGTTCAAAATATGTACACAAAAATCATTTTATAATTATTTCGTAATTGTCTTAACCTTAGGAGTGATACTAATATAGTTGGGCAATTTTGATGTAGTTACTAAGAAAATGATATCTTAATTAATATTTGAGAATTTAATTAAAGATTTGATATATATTTGAGAATAGTTTTGATCTCTATTATTGTATGACATAAATGTAAGAGAAGTTGTGTATGATTCTCTTCTAAAAAAAATTATCTTTCTTACCTTTGAAAGAGTTCAGCTAATATAATAATTTTTTTTTTACTATAATAAACTCTACTTAGATAAAACATCAATCATGAATGCGATGTACGTATTCATGCATACTTGTATATATATTTTATTTATTTTATGTTTATTTGGTGATGAATAATTTGAATATGAGTCTTGTATTGGCAAAATCAATTAAATTGTTTATATCTAAATATTAATAGATGATATCTCAATAATTTTTTTTTAAGGTAGTTAGATTTTGATTATGAGAAATAACCAGTGTTGAATTAAATTTAGACATACTTTTATTCAACCAGTACATTAAGAGTATATATATTATAAAAATAGTAAGCTAGTATCCTGGACAAGATTTAAGCTAGTCAATCTTTAATAAGTTAACTTATTCAATTAATTTACTTGTATGTGGATCATAATTCAATTGTCATCTATAAAATATAATTATATAGTCATCAATGCTAATGAGTATTTATCAAAAGATAATGATATCATATTTTATTTCTATTGAGTTCTAATAAACTAAAATATTTTACCTCCTAAATACAACATCAGTTCATGTATTTATGTTAAAACATTCATTGTTTTTCATGAGTTAGTGTCGTTGCACAAATTAAAGAAATTTATTATTGTTATTATTATTATTATTATTATTATTATTATTATTATTATTATTACCTAACAATTTATTTATTTTTGAGAATGTCGTAATTCAGACTAGAAAGAAATTCGTTACTTTCACCTAGGTTAGGTATTTGTGATCGTCATGCTCTGATACCACCGAAGGATGTCACACCCCGAACCAAGCCGTAATTCGAGGAGGACAACCCCGCCACGTGCATACATTCCGTTGTATACACGAAAGGCTCTAAAATAGTGTCTCAGAAGCAAATAAATCACATAAATAAAACCACGAAAATAATACCATGTTTATCTTTAACACGGAAGCGTGGCATCAACCAGCAACGGCTTGTGGTCTCTAAAGTCAGGTCTTTGTCATCAGCCAAGCATGAACCTGTCTCCACAAATTAATTTGTGGGATGAGTATGTGAATACTCAGTGTGGTAATATAATCAAGCCATTTTGGGATTTAATTATTCAAAAGATTAGAACTTAATTTATAAATTAATGTCAATCCTGTCTGGGAGACTCTTAATTGTTTTTATTTAAGAAAAGAGATGAATGTGATTCGGTGTACTTTCTTGAGGAAAATCATATAATATAATACGAGAGTATCCACCTTACATAACTCTAACCCTGCGGGAATAATTCCCGTGCCAAATCCACCCTACATGTCTCAATCCTTACTTAGACCTGGGAAAAAGGTCCCGCGCCAAGTCCACCATATTGTATTTCCTGACCGTACCTGTGCTTAATCGATCCTACCCATCGAGCGTATACCTAATGTATAGACACCCGACCCTAGTTGCTTTGCAACCGCTCCTGCCCTCCACCGTGCACTAAGTGGGGGCTAGTATACACCAGTACTGGGTTACTACCGCGGAGTTCCGTGGGGTAGTCCGCTTCCACACACCTAAAGGTCCTAGCCAGTCCAAACAAAAGAAATAATATATACCAAATGACCGCTAATCCGCCTAGAGGCTGAATAGCAGAGTAGATCAGTATGCGTTGTCCGTGATCACTATTATAAGTAGGCCACCGGCATTAGCTGGGGTGCAACCTCCTGATAATAGAAATCCCAGATAAAACAACTTAGCTACTCGGTCTCATTCTGTTTCACATTCATTATCCATTTTCTATTATTCCAAATCACTTTTATAATTCATAATCAAACTTATTGTTACTATCAAAAGAATAACAAAATCTCAAAAGACATCCACACCTGAAATTGACAAGTCATGAGAAGTTAATCTCCAAGACGCCGATAGAGTCATCATCTCCAATCATCGTCTTGTTCTCGGAATAGTTCCGAGTTGCTATAGCTGATGACCTGACGATTGGATTAAGACGTCAAAGTATACTCTAATATCAATCTACATTCGTTTGGTTTTGGTTCTAGGTTTACTGATGGATTAAACCGGACCTAATGATTGGTGTGAGAGGAATTCTGTTTTGAAATATATATATTCTATTCATTTATTGAAATTTCTTATAACATTTTACCATACTTTACATTAGTGACTTGTTATAACGAATGATTAGTTCCAAATGATTATTTTACTTTACTACGTGGCATATGTATGTTAATAAATTAATTAATTTAATTGTAGGTTATTTATAAATTCCCATGTAATTAAGTTGTAATGAAATATATATTTAACCTGATTAATTTAAGTTGAAGGATCAATGCTGATAGAGTGACAGAATTCATGTTGGATGTTTAGTAAAATTTTTGCTAAATGTTAATTAGAATCTAACTTGATACAAGTTTGTTTTCACGGGATGCTATTTGAAAAGACATGATTTATTATTGCTTTTAAGTACAGAAGTGTAAACGACTTTCTATTTTCTTTACCCTTAATAAATATGTCGTCAGTCAGTTACAGATGGCATCTGTGTTATATACAAGTTTCTCGTTGACCATTCTAGATGCAAGATTTCATTTTATTTTCCTATTTTACGAACTGTCATGTCTCTCAAAATACATCTGTAGTAGACAATGTGTTGTAAGTTGTAATAGAACAATTTATATATATATATATATATATATAAGTGAACCATTTCTTTTAATAAAGTTACTCTGAAACATAGATCAATTACGTAACATGTACTCTCTTCTTTACCAATCGGATCAATTGCAAATTACTCAACTCATGAGTGTTACGGCTGTTACCATGTGATTAATATATTCCTTTCTAAGTAAATAGATCTCGTGTTATAATTTTGGATGATCATTAAATCTATTTCTTAAATAATATCAATAATTAATTACTTAATGCAAAAGTGCTTTAGTTTAAGGATGTTAATCATTTTCTGATAATTCAAATATTATTATTCCTGGCTATTTAAGTATTCCTCGTTGATAAACCTATCATGCAAATATTGAGTTCGGCCATCTATACTTTAATTTCAACATAATTCAAATCGGACAAGGCTCAATAGAGATACGGGTCCTTGTTGGAAGTAAAATACATAAACGAGGTTCTAAAATGAACCATAGTTGTACAGGTAAGAGAGAGGGGGTAATATTAACTGGTACGGTTGCAAGGAGAAGGTAAATACTCACAACCCAACAACAGCTCATTATCAAATTCCAAATAGAAACTAGAATAAAAGGGGAAATTGGTAAACAAGATACCAGGAAAGGTCAAGAAGGAAAAGCACTGAAAGTTAGATCATCTCACGCCCCACAATCTCCGTGTCCTGCCTCCACCCTCCACTTCGCCATTCGCCAAACCAACTCTCAAATAGAAGGAGAAGAGGATTGCCGTGACCAGTACCAAAGAGGGAAGCGAGAGATGAGGAAGGTCCTTTTATAGACGAGATAAGTAGCACTGATTGGTGAGCAGAGAGGCAAGGATAAGAACAACCAACGTGGCAGGTGAGGTGGCCCTTCTAACAGAGTGGGACCCACTGATCAGGTCGGCAAAAGAGAGCAGCTTCGAGGGCCTGCTCAAAATAGTTGAGTTATCCGTACGATCTCGATCAAATGGAGAATGATTTCTCATAGCAACGTCCAAACCAATCGGAAATCGAGGAGACATATAAGATCGAAGAAGAAGATAAGAACGAAGTTACGGAGGTGATGGGTCGGTTCCAAAATTATGAGAAGGATTAGGGGAAAATGAAGAGAGGGTTTGGGGTCCAGTTCCCTATTCCAGCGGTTCACAAAATTCAGGATTTACTTCAAACGATCGGACGGCCCAAATTAATCGAGATTTAATTTATAATATCAAAATTCTTCAAATCTAGGTAATTAAACACTGCAAGATTTTAGTTATCATAATTTAATATTTTTGTTAGCTAATTACAATATCTTAAACTTACTTTATTGGATATCTTAATGAAATTTGCTCATGTATACGATTTTCATTACCTGATAATACTCAATAGATAAAGTGCAATTATTTTAATATTAATTTCTTTCCCCAAAATTACTGGATATCACATGTAAAAAAAATACTAAAATTTCAGAAAAATGTAAAATTTGGTATCCAATGAAATTTCAATATGAAAAACACATTGAATGGTTCGGATTGACTGCTAGAATCTCAAAAATTGAGATTTTAGCGATGATCTCATCCGTCAGTCGCGATTGATTTTAGTCTACCACAATAAATAATGCTATCTTCAGGCAGTAGTCAAAATTCCCAAGCATGTTGATTTAAAGAAAAATTAAGGGAATAAGAAAAGAAAAAATCAGACGATAAGACTTTAAGTCAGATATAAAATTTTGCAATTTTTGTGCTTTATTTGATATGATATGAGAATATCATCAAAATATTAATTGGCTCCATTTGGATGGTATGGGAATAAGAGGAATAAGGAAAGAAGTATTGAGAAGTGTGTAACTTTGTGAAAAATTTTGGATTGTTTTAATAAATTTGAGAGTAGGAAGAAGCTATTCCCTTATTTCTAGACTCATCCAAACACAGCCATTAATAAGTTTCTTACAAATAGATTTCTTAAGAAACAAAGAGAATTATGATTCAATTAAAATAGGATACACAAAAAATCTTTTTTTATTTCTCAAATTCTTAAATGAATGAATTTGGCCATTTTTTTTTGTATAACTAATTTCACTATAAATTAACTAGGAAATCAAAACTAGTTAAATCAACTAAATAAACTAACTAGGAAAGGAGAAGTAAAAAATAAAGGAAAAAGGGACCAAAAATTTGATTTTTTTTTTATTCTAATTTAGAATTATCAATTCTTAAAATTTAGAATCATTCTAAGTATTATTAATTTTTTTAATGGAGATCTCATTATATTTGATAGAACATCATTGGAAAAATTATCATAGGAGATGCATACATAAGATCGTCGGCTTCCACCTTATATTCCACCTTGTTATCGAAAATTAAATAAGGAATATTCAACAAGGAAAAAAAAAGAAAGAAAATGAAATTACTTACCTAATATATTTTATTTCGTGATATGTTATATCCTTTTGGTCATGTAATATTTAATTAATGAGACAGGCCAGATAATATTCTTGCTATCGTGAGTGAAGCCCAAACTCCACAACAAAAACCTCCTAATCCTATGCGAGTCATGCGACTATGCGAGGAATTCTAGTCGAAATTCATTATTTCGAATAAGGCAGCTATGTTTAATTAGTATTTTATTTAATATTAAAATAATAATTTTTAATAATTTATTTAAATTAATATCAATTTACTTATTCTTAATTCACCATCCAAAAACATTTCTTATTTTCGGAATAACATCTTTTCACTCTTCTCAAAGTTACACACTTTCCAATATTTTCTTCCTATAATTTTTTTACCCCTCCTTATTCTCATACCATCCAAACGGCCCAAAAATTCTGTATCCAATCTCAAATGGCATATCGGCCTGGAACCCAATTAAGCCCAAATAGAATTCAGTAACTTCATCTTATACCGGACCTAGCATAAGGCTTTCTGGCACAGTGGAACTCTGTCGTTTCACCGAAAGTCTGTATTTCGGTAACAAGGACAACACTCTTGGGTTTAGGTAGCGTGTCTGTCAGTTCTGAAGTATCTATCTGACTTGTTTCTGGTCCGGATATGGGATTTGATTTTGCTTGACTTTTCGTGCTGTCAATCAAAAGTAAAGAAGTATGGCCGTATGGGAGGTGATTTCGTCAACAGATTTAAAGGTATCTTGCACGTAACTAGTTCAATCCACTGTTCCACTAGCTGCTTGCTTCTTTGTTGTCTCTGTTGCTAAGAACTATTCTGGGATTCGTTTGTATCGCCACCTGACTATACTGTACGACGGATGCATCACCAATGTTCGACGAAATGCAAATGCAGCATTTGAAATGCTTGTATGATAAAATATATCAAAAACTGCTATAAACTATACGATCTGGGGTGATCTAATTACCAAAGTTGCACATCACTAGCCTCATCATTTTAACATCAGTAAATCAATATTGAGTCCCTCGTTTTGATTTCATTTCAGTGATTACTATTATTCTTATTGTTTGCCTTGTTGAATCTTCAATAAGGAACTTTTGTGCAGGGATGGTACAGAAGCGGAACTCTTATCTGATTGAGCGAATGGAAGTTAGATAAAAATATTAAAACTACTTACAATTTTGTTATGATGTATATAGACTATTAAATGTCAATTTTATTAGTATAAAGTGTTATGATGCTAAAATTATTATAATTATTAATTTCACTTTTGTCAATGAAAACAGTATAAAGATCAACTCAACAGCCTATTGTCACATGTATAAAACCAATAGGTGCAGAATCACCAATCTTAAATGACTTGACTAGAGATGAAAAGGCACAATAGATGGTGAACAAAAAAAGGAAACATATCCGACCAGGATAATAATCTGATTCAATTATTCAAATTGAAATAGCACAAATCTCATTTGACCCAACCCAACTCGAATCTATCAATCGAATGTTTGCCACTCACCCAAAAAAAAAGTAAAGAACGAATGAAATGTCCGAAAATTAAATGGGAAACTGGACCCAATGACCCCACTTCGTCGAAAAATGAGAAATATGAAAAGCCCAACAAAAATATCGAAGAAAACGAAGCCCTACAAAATAAAACATGGGAAATTAAAAACAACAATAAGAAGTAGATGTGTCAAAAAAAAGGAGCACCAACTCACTACCGACTAGGCGACTAGCAAAAGAAACTCCAATCGGAGACTCGGAGTTGTCTCATGTCTCCTATTCTTCAACCCAAGAAGGAATGAACAGAGGTTCCATTGAATGGATCACATTGTGCCATTAGCGCCTAACCCAATACAATTTTTTTTTTGTCTAATACATATATTTTTAAATTTTTCCTCTTTTAGGCAAAGTTAGATCAAGACTTCCAACTTAAATTTTTTTTTTCTAAATTTCAATATTCATAAAGGATTTCAGCTAGGTTTCAAATCTGCAATAATAATGGACGATAAAAAAAATGGTTTGTAATAAATGGGTACAATGGTCAAATTAATTATCCAGTTGCGTAAATTAATCTAATTTTATCATTTAGTGATGACATAAAAAAAAAATGTCATTTAATGAAGATATTTCTCTAATTTCTAATTTTTACAATGGCATAAACCTAATTAATCCAAAAATAAAATAGAAAACAATGAGAATGACATATTGTCTCTGTATCTGATGATGACAGGTAAAATTGCAGGTCGTGATAACGATATATAGATCTATGTTTTCAAGATGACACCGCTCCATACTTTAATTATAATGCTACAATTTTAAATTGACACATGAAAACATCATGCATCATCACATCTTAATTAATAAGAAACAATAATATATAGCATGAAGTACTATAAGAATAAAGCAAATATTGACTGAATGCTAACTAAGGAAACTTTGGAATGATCATTAATCATTAACGAGATATATTTTGAACCAAACTTTTTGGAGTAATTTTAGAATCAAATATATAGGACGTCAAACACAATGTAAACATCAATCATTAAAATTTTAAACGGCCGATCCAAACCGCTCAATATGTTCTATATATTAAAATATTTCTGAAAATCAAATTATATATTTTTTCAAATTATCTAACTATATTTTTCGAATTTTCAAAATTGGAGGGTTCATAATTTTTTAGATTGAGCATATTAAAAAATAAAAATAAAATAGTAAAAAAAATTCGAAACATATAAAATTTGGTCTCAAAGGAGATTTTATAGCGTAGAACAATTTGAGCAGTTTAAATCAGCCATTCTAATTTAAAAAATTAAAATTTTATCATGTTGAACAAATATATGTGTTTTATATGTTTGACACTAGCCACCAACTTTTTGACAATAATGATCGAGTATATTTACACGTATGAATTTGGTGCATATTGAAAGTTGAAATATACCGATAAGTATTCAAGTATCGTTTAACCTACAATGCGCTAAAATTAATGCATTATTTATTTTAAAATAAATATGGGGAAAGTTAAAATAATGCTATGCATAGCACGTATGGGTCTATGCTACACGTCTGAATTGGAAATTTAATGTTTCAAACAACCAATCTAAGCTGTTCAATATCTTCTCCGTATTGGGAAACAAATTGTATATTTTTTTCAAAATTTTTTTTTACTGTATTTACTATTTTCATATGTATATTTTTTAAAATCATTATTACTGGAGAGTACAAAACTAATTATATCAACGACTATCTAAAAATATGGAAAATAGAAAAAAAAATTGATTTCTAATAAAATTTTAATATGAAAAAGACATTAAATGAAATAGATGTATCGTTTAAAATATTTTAGCAATCCACAATAAATACATATCTAAAAAAAATATATAATTTTTTATTAATTTAGTAGTCACTAGTCACCTTTAGATAATTTAGTATCGGTATATTTTTCAATATAAATTAGTTCTTGTTGGAATTTGGAGTCCTTTCGACTCTTACAACCATCTAGGACTAGCCATCAAATTCAAACTTCAAAGCGTAATTCCGCCGGTTCTAAGCTTCGGTGTTACAATTTTCTAGACAGAAGTCAATTTAGCTCCATATGTGATCCAAATTTGCTGACACAATTTCCTTGTTCCATTTTGATTATTAAGCCGTGTATATTTGTCCAATACTACCATACTTTGTCAGAAATCTGCTTCGAATCCACTTGGGGGCCTGCTCTGCTACCCTTCGGAGAGGGCCAGTGCCGCTACAAACAGCACCAGCACGTCTCGTTGGGAACACAATTTGAAAATTTGAAACTTAGCATTTAGCATATGTCCTCAATTGGTTCGGTTGGTTACTAGGGCTGCAAACGGAAGGATTTTTTACATTAAACCGTTTCGTTTCATTCCGGCGAAACGGTTAACAAAATATAATTTTGTATTGTCTGATTTAGTGGAACGATTAACGAAACAATGAAACGGTTTCGTTACAGTGTAAATTGCGAAAATTACGTAAATTTTGTCCATTTTATTCCTGCGAAACGATTAAGAAAACATAAGCCAATTTCGTCACTGAAACGAAACACCCTTGTTTCATCGCCGTTTCTAACTTTACGTACCACTACTGGTTACTTTGGTTTTTATATTTCTACTATATCATTAAGCGTAACAAGTTATCCTGCGTACAATGCACACACTTAAAGATCCTCTGATCTAAAAGGGTTCACAATTTTCTTTTAGAGAGAGCCATTTAGAGCTAACTTGTCACTGAGTCAACTCATGAAAATGTGTGTGTAGTCTGTAGAGAATCCGAATTCTGAAAACTTGGGTTTTCTTTCACAAAGTCAAGTCATCATTTCAAGTAAAAAATAGAAAGTAAAGTTAATGTCTTTTCTGCGATGGATCTGTGCTTTGGCAGAGGGAGGCTATGCTCTCGTGATTTACATAAAATCAGGTACTCCAAGGTCCAACCTAAAAGTAAAAAGTTAAGAGAAAAATGAAAAACACAGGATTGTTTGATACACAAATTTACATTTTCAATCCAGTTAAAATATTTTAACAAATTTTTTTTTTCAGATTATAGGGATTATTGACAGTACTGTCAAGTTTTACAGCATAAGCTATTACACTAACAATATGGACTTGCTCTGTTAATACGATTTAATAGCAATAGGATAAACATTTGTCATCAGGGCGTACCCGTACTGGTTATTTCTACATCCAAAAAAGATCCGACTCAAGGACCAATTTTTTTTTTTAAGGCTAGATGGTGAAAGCCACGCCAGCAATATAATGAGTTAAGAAAAGTATCTACAAGTAAGGTGTGATATTCAGTAATTTTGGAGTAAGAAATTAATATTAAAATAAAGTCACTTTATCTAATGAGTATTATTAGGTAATGAAAATCTTATACATGAGCAAATTTCATTAAGATATCCAATAAAGTAAGTTTAAGATATTCTAATTAGCTAAAAAATATTAAATTATAATAGCTAAAATTTTGGAATGTTTAATTAGCTAGATTCTAAGAATTTTGATCTTATAAATTAACTAAAGTAAGTTTTGATTAATTTGGACCGTTGGATTGTTTGAAGTAAATCCTATGCACGTGGCGGGATTGTCCTCCTCGAATTGCGGCTTGGTTCGGGCGTGACATAAGGAGCGAAAATAAAAGAAAAGAACAAGAAAAATAAAAAAACTAAGCAGCACAAGCAGCTAACTATTTACAAGAAAAGGAACGGCGGAGGCAATTACTTGTAAATAAAAGAATAACATTTTCACAATAATGTAGTTTTATTCTATTTTTAATTGAAATTGTCTTTAAAAGTGATTGGCGTTATATCTTTAGTTCTTTACAAATATTTTTTTTAATAATACTACTTGCCGTGTAGATAAGTAGATGTCGTAGTACTAGTCTATTAGGTTATTTAGTTACCCCGTACCAAAATATATGAAAAAAATTAGGAAAACATAGGGTATGTTTGTCATGGGATGGATAAGTCTTATTTTAAATAAAATTTATTCGAGGTAAAATCGAATATATTTTGAATAAGTCTTATTTCGAATAAGCACTTATCTAAACGAACAACAACCTGTTATCGCTTCTCAAAGTCCTCAAATAATTATTTTTTTTTCCCTCTAACCCACTTTATTTACTAGGCAAAAAGAAAATTCTGTTATCTTTATGTCAAACTTCTAGTAAAAAGTTGAAAAAAGATATTAGCCGGCACATTTTTTTTGAATCTTGTTATACAGTCTTAGGAAACCTCATCACGACCCCTCAAAAGTCTTACCAGACACAATACATATTATCTGAAATTGTTTTGGTGCAATTTTGAAAAATCCTTTAAGACGGCTCCAACGAACAAGGGAGAACCGCAGAAGTTGGTTTGAATTCTATAAAGGCAGACTAAATTAGTTAATGACTTCACAAGTGTCAAATCTTCTTTTTGCACGTGGCAATAAGTTTATTATTACTTTTGCTAAATTATTATTCAAACGTATTTTTACCATGTTATCCTAATTTGTATGTCAGCATTATATTATTTATGTGTTATTTTCTTAAGACTAACTACAAATATCTAAAATGGACAATGTTTTAAGAATTTAACCATAAGAACTATTATCACATTTTTTTTTCTAATAAGTTAACAGATTACTATATTGTGGCATTACAATATATAATTTTTTTCGTAAAATTCATTTTTTGAGTCTGTCAAATTGAATAAATAATCTTCTTTTTATTTTATTTCGTAAAGTTTTTCAACCAAAATATAACAAAGTTTATTTGAAGGCTAATTTTTCTTAGACAAATAAGTCAAGGATTTAATAACTTTCTTACTTCATAAAAATTGCAAACTAAAATGATTCCACATCGGAAATAAATTTGTATGAAAGTTATAAATGAATTGTTTGGCCCAGACGTCGTACATTTTAATTTCATTGACAAAAAGTTGCATTTTGTTTACTCGCATAGCTGGTAGGTCTAGACTAGTCTTCGTTTAACTGGTTGAATTAACTATGCCACTATTCACCATTGGCACTTGCGTTCAATATTGCACCTTTAATTAAACTATTATTGTCACCATTTAAGTCCATACGGTTCTTCAGGAATCATAGTATTTGACCAAAGTCAATGATTGTATCATTGTATTTGTACTGATATCACACCAACTAATTCTAGAGAGAAAACGGACCCACCAAGTCACCTTCTTCCTCATTTCACTTCTTCACACCATAAGCCCCTGCCCCCTCTCTTCCTTTTACACACGAACCTTCAAGGTTCAAACAAGCTTTCTAAAACCCCTCTCTCTACCCTCCTCCACACCTCTGTCTCAACTCTCCCAAGCAGAGCCATGCTAGTGCTACGCTCTTATCTCCTCTTTCTCCTCTTCCTCTCTCTACCTCTTCTCTCTCTCTGCTCAGACTCTGACCTTCTTCTCAAAAAGATAAAACCAGCTCTTCAAGGCAACGCCACCATTGAAAACACGCAGCTCTCCACATGGAACCTCTCAACTCCTCTATGCCAATGGCGTGGCCTCCAGTGGGCCACTGCCACTGGAGCCCCACTCTCCTGTGACTCGGCATCAACCCGCTCCAACCTCTCTCTCAACTCCGACACCTCTATCCAGCTCACCTCCATTCAGCTCCCTGCCTCTGGGCTTCAAGGTTACATTCCCTCAGACATTGGTGACTTCTCATCTCTTCAATCAATTTACCTTGCGGTTAATTCCCTACATGGGTCTATCCCTCTCGAGCTCGGCAACTCCCCTTCCTTGTCAGAGATTGATCTTGGCTCCAATTCCTTTAATGGGTCTCTCCCGCCTTCGATTTGGAACTTATGTGATCAGCTTGTTTCGGTTCGGCTTCATGGAAATCGGTTATCAGGGTCGCTGCCTGACCCGGCCGGGCCGAACCATACTTGTGACTCACTGAAAGTTCTGGACTTTGGAGGAAATAAACTTGAAGGAGGGTTTCCCTTGTTTATCACCAAGTTTACTGGGTTGCAAGAACTTGACTTATCAGCAAATCGATTTACTGGGTCTGTGCCCGAAGCTCTAGCTGAGATGAAAAGCCTCCAGAAGTTGAATCTTTCTTCCAATAACTTCACCGGCAAGCTACCTGCTGAATTTGCAAATTCGAAATTCGGGGCTGATTCATTTGAAGGAAACACTGCGAGCCTATGTGGTGCCCCATTGAAGAAATGCGGGTCGGGTTCAGGTTTAAGTCCAGGTTGGATTGCAGGCATAGTGATTGGTCTCATGGCCGGTGGAGTCGTGCTTGCCTCGGTGTCAATCACTTTATTTCAGAGGAGGAAAAAGATAAAAAACAAAAGAATTGATGAGGAAGAAATAGAATTGGAGGAGGGGGAGCAAAATGGAGAAGGAAGACTAATTGTATTTCAAGGGGGAGAACATTTGACATTAGAGGAGGTGCTAAATGCTACCGGTCAAGTAATGGAGAAGTCCAGTTATGGTACTGTGTACAAGGCTAAGCTTTCTGATGGAGGCAACATTGCCCTGAGGTTGTTGAGGGAAGGTAGTTCTAAGGAGCCGGAGGAGTGCGTACCGATGGTACGAGAACTTGCACGTGCACGGCACGAGAATTTGGTGCCTTTGAGAGCTTTCTACCAAGGGAAGAGAGGAGAAAAGCTTCTCGTATATGATTATTTTCCCCATAAATCACTGTTTGAAATTCTCCATGGTACTTGCTTTCTTAATTTCTTTTCCATTATTTCTCATAGCTTTTTGACCAAATTTATTTATTTATTATAGGGTGTTAATTTAAAAAAAATATGAAATTTGATTACTTAAGTTGCTTGTATTCGTTGTAATTTACTTGGAACATAATACACTTTAGGATGATGCAAAATATATATGATTGTTCATGCCAAAATTCTTCTGGCAAGGACATTCTAAGGAAGATTTAGAAAAAAAAAGGACCTAACTTTAACATCTGGACGCGATCATGTGATAGTATCATAAAAATTCTATGAGTTATTCTAAACCTTTGGGAAAAAAATCCATTGCAGAGAGCACAACAGGAAGGTCTTTGTTGAATTGGCCGAGGCGCCACAAGATTGCTCTCGGAGTGGCGAGAGGACTTTCTCATCTCCATACTGGGCACGATGCTCCAATCACCCACGGCGATGTGCGATCAAAGAACGTACTAATTGATGAGTTATTCATACCGAGGCTGAGCGACTATGGCATTGGGCAATTGATGGTATCAGCTGTGGCTGATGAGTTGGTCTCTGCCGCACGTGCCGATGGCTACAAGGCTCCCGAGCTGAACAAGATGAAAAGGTTTTTTTTTAATCGACACTTAGATTGTCTCTCTATGTTTTAATCGGGCACTAGATGGAATGATTGTAAAATGAATATTTACTTGCACATAGGAAGTCGAAACTATAAAGTAATCACCTATTTAATCTTTAACCAATGTTATATGATACATCTGAAGTAAGCAGAAATAACCAATTTATTAGTTTTCGTATTAAACAAATAATAATATCACATTCTCCTTCAGGTCTAATCCCCGTACCGATGTATATTCATTCGGAATACTATTATTGGAGCTACTAATGGGCAAGAAGCCAGGAGAAAGGCAAAGCGGTGGGTTCGACTTGCCGGCACTTGTCAAGGTTGCTGTGCTGGAGGAGACCACAATTGAAATCTTTGATCCAGAGGTTTTAAAGGGGATCCGAAGCCCTACTGAAGATGGGCTTGTACAGGCCCTGAAGCTTGCAATGGGGTGTTGTGCACCGGTGGCAACTGTGCGGCCCGACATGGCCGAGGTTGTAAGGCAGTTGGAAGAGAATCGGCCGAGAAACCGGTCGAACTTGTACAGCCCTGCTGACATACGGAGTGGGGCTGCAACTCCTTATTAGTATTTTGAAATGCGACCTTAGGATTCAGGTTTTTGTTAGGGAAAAAGGTTATAGGGATTTTAAGTTGGTATTGCCATAGTTATATTTATGTACATGTAATTCCACTTTAGTATAAGTTCATTGATAATTTTTATAAAATTTCGATTCTTTTTTTTTTTTTTGGGTTGTAATATTTTGCTTAGAGTTATGCTGTTGGCTCTTGGCAGGCTAATCATTTTCTTGATGAAGAAAAGGAAAAAGGTAATAAAGGAAAACATAGGTTCCTACAAAGATGGCATGCTTTTTGAAACAAGTGTTATTTTCATGTCTGAAGAATTCTTTTTGCATATTTGGTCTCCTAGATGTTGGGCCGGGAAAGATGTTCCCATGAATATTGTTCATGAATCATGATGATAGATAAAATTGTATTTTATTGGTAAAGTAAAAAGTTGAACTTTAGCTAAAGGATGTTTTTATTTGATGGGATCAAACAATAGCCTGGTAGGATCCTGATCCTCTTGTATAGTCAATTTTTTTGGGTCCAAAATGGAGGAGACATTAAAGAAAGTAGGTGGAATGTTTTTGCAGTTTATGCGTCACAAGGGACCCATGAATATTGTTTCACTATTTTGCGAGCGAATGGAATTCGTCGGTCAACAATTACTGCCCTTATTTGGCTATTTATATCAAGTGAAGTGACAATATTTTACGAGGATTAATTGTTGTTTATTATGTCGAATATATTTCGATCGTGTCGTATTCCCAATTTATATCAAATGACGATAATTTAGAGTATTGATGTTGTGTAGTATTCCCAAGTTATAACAAATGACGGTAATTTATGAGTATTAATGTTTACTCTATGTTTCAATCGTGTCGTTTTGTGTTAAATATTTACGTGGTAAGAGATGTGTTGTGAGGAATCAATAAATGTCGTAACTTTTTTTTTTTCTAATGAACAATTCTTAAAATAAAAAATTAACAGTGAGCATCGGAGAAATAGAGGCTGACTCTCATCTATGGATGCGTTTGGATCGTTGGAAGAAAGAAGAAGAAGAAGGAAGAAGAAGGGAGAAGAAGAAGAAAAAAATTATAAACAATCCAAACTCTTCACAAAGTTACACACTTTCCAATACTTCTTCCCTTCTTTTCTTCTTCCCACACCTATCCAAACGGAGCCTATATTCATAGCTCAAATTCTGTTTCTCCGATGTTTACTGTATAATTTTCATTTTAAGGAGAATCAGCTCTTGATCTAGTGACAATGCATCTCAAATGAGAGGTCGCATGATCGAAATCTGAATATAAAAGAGAATTTTATAAACATTTAATTTAAAATAAGTTGGGAGGCTTGACCCCAATTTATCTTAAAAAAAAAACTTTCATTTTAAGAATTGTTCATTAAAAAAATTTACGGCAATAAATGCATACTTTTTTAGAGACGTCACGGTGTGGTTGAAAAATAAAATTTCGAGACAATACATCTAAAAATACAGTACTTCGTGGTTGTATCGTGTCGTATTTGAACCAATCTTAATTGTGACGTATGTATCTGTTGTATTCTTTTCTTTTCTTTTTTTTTAATTTCAATTTTAATATGTCATTCCGTGTCATGTTTGAATTTTTCATTTTTATCTATGTGTGTCATGTTCGAAATTTTTTTTTTAAAAATAAAGATTTCGAACATGATGACAGGTCATGACATTAGTACATCAACGCAACATGTTGGAGCCAGCCGTAGTACGTATATACCATGCCAAATAAATCATAGGCCCTTATCAAAATGTCATTTTTTAACACAGAATTTCATTTCATTAGAAAATTTTCGATCAACTTTGAGGCATTTAATGTCATTTGATCGGAATTTTTATATAATTAGATCCAACAAAATATCGAAAAATCAATTCTAATAAAATGAAATCACGTATAAAAATTATTTTGATCAAAGCCATACTAATTATATATGCCTCCACAGTCCACATGCTTAGAAACCTGACTGATACTTTTGTCCCGCTTACCATCCAAGGTTTTACTTTTACTCTTACCCTAGTTATTCGTTCATTGAAAAAAAAAATTATCTTCCAAACCAGGACCTATAAATTCAAACAGATTATTGCGCAATCGGAAATTAGATCTATCATTAGAATTGACCTCAAATTAGCACTTCCCCAATGGCGGCTTCACCAAACTGGTCAATGCATGCAGTCAGCTATATATCTTATCCTATTGTTCAAAATAATCGCAGCTTTCCACGATTCAAATAGTTCGTTAGTGCTTTCGTGTTTTTATCACAATAAAAATAATAGTTGCAACTTGCAACTAGCATGATCTAAAAATAGTAAGCCACGTGTTGTTTGAATTGGTCGAAATTTATAAAGCTTGCAGCGTATATTATTATTTATCAGAAGAATGTACGTGGGTGTTGATCGGACTGACGACGGCTGCTGCTTTTATAAGACTCTGGTCGAAATATTCAACTTCTAATTTATACACAAAATGAAGTATTTTATTAGGTTCTAATATAATTAACAGGATGTTAATAAAAAAAATTGAAAGTTTAGGTGATTTCATCCAGAAGAAGTGAATATGGTATATAGAGGTATTAATAATAAACTATATTATTAAAATAATATAAAGCAACTGTAAATAGGAAATGAAATTGTATTAGCTACGTACAGATTGAAACATGTATTTCGTTAGGGACAAAAGTGTATACTTATAATTGAAAAAAAAAAATTCTGTTGACATTTACAAACTTGGGATTAATAGAAGTTGGCGCAAATTAAGGATGGCATTACTTAACAGTTAACAAATATCTAACATGAGAGGTCAGCAAAATAAATGAAGTTCGTTGAAATTCAACTTTGTTCAAGATAAACATGCAGTACTTTCAAGTCATAGGGAGACCCTGGAGGCGTTTGAGCCGTAACGGAATCTTAGCGTTGTTTGCTTTAATTTATTTTGGGTGGCATTTTCTTTGACCTTTACTCTTTGGCAGTAAATTCTAGAAGCAATAACGATACAAAGTTCCATTAATTGCTGAAAAAGAAGTTGAATCGATCGCCTGCTACGAAGTTCTTATGTACAGTTGTTTGTAACTTTGTGTTACTAATTTCTTGTGAAGTGTCATTGCCAAATATATTTCAGTAAAGTGTGAAGCATTTCATGTTGAAGATAATGAAGGTAAAGTTCAAAATAAGATTATACATTTTTTTTGGTTTCGCCCCTCTTTGGAAATAGTAATTTCTCAATAAATTTTCAAGAACAACGATACTAAATATTTATGTGACAGTTTTTTTTCATGCCGAATAAAACTACATACATTTATCTCAATAAACGAACAAAATACAATCATCTTCAAATGTCAACCCCCAGTGCCGTCTGTGATGATCTAATTGACTAACAATTTCAGACCAGAACGAATCAAAAGCAATAGGCTAGAAACCACTTGGGTTTCTTACTATACCATGAACCAATTATTATTCATTTTCCTAAAAACAGTCAGCACTGTACTGCAGCGTTGGTTGACATGGGGGACTAAATTTACACTTTCTTCTGTAGATTTGGAAAGATAACTATTGTTAACTGACTAATTCAGACAATCCTATTCCATACTGACACAAAGAACTTCTATGTGTACTAGGTTCCCAGTAAAACACTACACAAAATTTACCTCAGTATTAAAGAAACTGCTAATGTTTGCCTGGACCACAATACGTCAGGCATCAGCATGTAAATAGAATATTGCAATTGGAACTTTGAAGCCAATTTAAGAGTGGTCACGGCCTCACGGGAGCAGAGAGATTCGATGGCATTTAGCAATACAATTTAAAATTGAATGTTTCATGAACTGATTCAATTTCTTCAAATTCCTTAATGCAAAGTAAAATTGAAGTGAGATATTTAAAACTTGGCAGTTTGCAAAAGAAGCTTATATTTACTTCTGTCCTTATTCAGTAAATTAATTTTTATACGAAACTTTCAGCAAACATGCCTAACATCAAGCTGCAATATTATCCTTTTCCAACTCCACAAACCACAGAAGTGAGAAGTCTTAAGCCCAAAAGAAATTCAAATTGAACGAACCCAATGTGTACAAATGACAAATTCAGTTACTGGCCCACGAAATTCAAAGACTTTCTCAGGTTTACTTTGGAGAAGGTAGCGAATTAATTTTGGGCCTTGATAGGCTAGAAGCCTGGAAGACTCAATAAAACAATTTGAAAGGAACATATTTTTTGACAACAGGGTTCCAGGGGCATGCATGCATAATCTAGTTCCGTTTTAGGCTCTTAGCAAGGAGCTTAAAAATTTGAGAGAATCGTGTATTAAATTTGTAGATAGACACACGCAGATACACGCACAAAAGAATAAGAGAAGCTCTCCCTTGAATTATATGAAAACCACATTTGGTTTGGATGGAAATAATGTATGATTCAGCACTTAAACAAATGTCATAACAAAAGCCTAATAAGTAAATATTCTTTAAAAAAGTTTTTGTAGCAAATTATTAATTCTAGTTAGATGATTATGTTAATTAGTGGAATTTGGGGTTGGCAACTATATTTCTTTTTTAAAATTATTTAACTTGTAGGCTTGGTCAATAAAAACAACCAAGTCACAAAGATGAGTCAAAATCCTAGTAATGAAGAAACATATTCGCTATTTATAATGCACAGCTTCAGGAAAGCAGCGAGTCATTGGATTCGAGTATTTTTTGAAACTTTAGGTTTGCACTGTCCAAATGTGGCAAGTATAGACTTTCTAATTACGCATAAGTACTTACAAATTATCATACGAAATTGGATGAATTAATGAATTTATGGCTGTAGTGCTCATCCAATTATGTTTAATTATTACCACATTATTACCTCTTCCTAAAAGTCTAGGTTTTTTTTCAAAAAAAAAAAGTCTAGGTTTGACTAGTTGATCTAATGCTTAGATACACTTGCACTTAATTTTATAGATTTGTTTGCAGAATAGATTACAACTCCATTAAAAAAATTTCCCTTAAACCCGCCGTTCTTCCTATAGATTGAACAGTTACTATTATTTATTATATTTTAATTAGTTTCCAGGAAAGTCAGCAATGGCGACCTTTGGATTCAAATTACCTTTTACATGGCCAATGAAAAATCAATGTAACGGCTAGAGATGGTATGTAAAATGCTTACCATATAAATTCATTATTTCTTTTTTTTTTAATTGATTCTGTTTCCATATGTGACCAAATAAGGCATGGTTGATACATCACTGTTTCCGCTTTACTTAGCGAAATCAATGAAATAACATATAGAACAGAATAAAATGTCATTCACTAATTAAACTGCAGCAGATTTATTAATGTTACATATTAATATCAAAGGAAAGACAGACCATCAAGTGCATATCTAAAAAAAATATATTTCCTTATTAATTGTCATGCAACTATATATGATTTTACAAGAACTCGATATCTTCGCATGTAATAGAAGAATTAAACGTTAATACTTTCCAATTTTCAATCATAACTTGTGCTTACATGTTGTACATCTACTATAAATCGCATTTAGTAAAACAGGAGAAAACAGATAAATCTTCGTAGTTTTTCTCTGCTTACTTTTTCATCTATGTAAGATTTGTTTTTCTTCCTCTTATCTTGCTTAAAGCTAGCTTTTCTCAATTCAACTTTTTAATATTCCAGGTACCTAGCATTTTCTGAAACGCTATTTGTTTTCTTCTTACATCAGAAATTTTTTCCTGTTATTGCTTAAAGATACTTCAATGGAGGGAGGAGGTAATCCTGCCAAAACATACCCTTGTCGATTTTGTGATCAGGTGTTTGTAACTGCTCAAGCATTAGGAGGTCACCAAAATTGCCATAGGAGTGAGAGAGAGGCCATGAAAAAGGCAAGAGAAGGACAAAACCTATCCATGCTCGGGTCAGCACAGTTTGAACATATGTTTCCTCCAACTGTGCCAGCACACATCCGAAACCATCAAAATCCTCTTGGAGATATCTCTTATTTCCATGGACGACCAACTTATGTACCGAGTCGTATGATCCCAAAAGAGTTCTATTTCCAGCCTTTTGCAAATCAACATGATATGCACCCGAATAACAACTGTTACTTTGGCTCGGGATATCGTTCCGTCAACCCATATGGAAACATGGCTGCAAGCGCCTCAGCTCTCCTCTCAGGGAATCATGACGTTTTGCCTAGTTACTATAAAGGGACGCCTAGACATGAGAAACCTTACTTTGAACCTCACAGTTATGATTTCTTTGCTAATTATAGTGGAGGTACTTCAGGAACTGTGAATCAACTTAATACAAATCTGTCAATGGAAGGAGATAAAAAGAAGGAAGGAAGCACTTTTGTTGGGCCCTCAACTGTAACGGTCAAGGAGCAGACTGCCGCGAAAACAACCGACAGCAATAATGAGGGCAATGAGACAGAGCTTGATCTTACTCTTCGTCTTTAATTGATTAAACTATTTTGTTTGCACCCCTTATTTGAATTGTGCACTTTAAAATGGAATAGAGTTTTCTTTTTTGCCATTGTTCTTGAAACTACAAAGATTTCATGTCAATTTCTATTCAAACCTATATGTTACTATATCATTGCATTATTTAATATATTCATTTGGTTGATCATTCCTCCCTCTTTACTTAATTTATTGTATACGCATGATGAAAATGATGTGATTATATTATGAGTTGCCCCTATGTACAATCGAAGAAGGTTTTAGTAATGTGTGCTTTGTATTTGCGTCATTGCCAGATATCATATAAAACACTTTGTCATAAAAGTGTATTCTAGATTGTATATATGTAGTAAGAAGCCTTCATGCTGGCAGTTGCCATCAACTTTCAATAAGAAAATGTATGTAGTAACTTAATTTGTCAATATTATTCATATCATTATTTATCTAACTGGTTTGTTGTAATAAGCCTAAGATTATTTGGTAACCTTTGATAATACAACTTAACGTCAGACAACAGACAATTCTTTTAGGAGTATACATATATATGGCAGTCAGTGTATAAATCAATAGATCGATGTATGTACATATATAAATGATCAAGAAATGCCAAAAAACAATACCACAACAAATTAAGGAGATGTAAACTTATTTGGCTTTTTGTTGCCTTGAAAGAATGAATATTTGCAATGAACTGAATAAAAAAAAAGCTAGACATCTTTGTCCATATATAATAATAAAAATTTGCATCTGAAACCAAGACCTTTTCAGTTTTGTTGAGAGCGGGCGTACTGTGTTAATACTAGATATTTAATAGTTTCAATATTGGATTCAAATTTTCTTGGTTGCTTTTCCTTCAATATTAAGTTGAGCTAGATTAATTTCTTGTTAGATTACAAACTTCTTTAGTTTTTTATTACTGTACTCATTAGTATTACAACATTATAAATAATAATAATAATAATAATAATAATTTAAAGGAACTAAAATATCATGCGCAAAAGCCACAAGCTAACATGTACTGTGTACATTTAGTAGTACTGATATGGTGATACCAAAAATAGACTCAAATAGAGACCCAAAAAGAAAAAAAGTTTTTCTGATTGTAAATAAGATATAATTTTTTTAATGAAAAGGTATTGCAAAATGCAAACATAAGAATCAATTAATTGAATCCAGTACAATGATACCTACTCCAAAATCTGAACTGAAACTTCTTCTTGTACCTAATTCAGATACATTATACAATACTTTTAAACTATGCTAGCATATGAACATGTGTTTTTAATGTTCACAAGCTTTGATATTGGTTATCACGATTGTCTAATAAATCTGTTGTCTATTTCTATTCAACTATCTCTATGAAGCTTGCTAGTTGCTTCTTATGCTCTGATATGCATAGTTCGTTGAGTGTATATTGATATTTGATGCTTTTTGCAATTCATTACATAATTGCAAATACCTTGCTCATTAGGTTGATTGTGTTTGAAACAATGCGTCAACTCTTATCGATACGGCCCTAAAAAAAACTCTTATCGATAATATTACATGAAAATTCTTCCTTTTATTTGTGTTTGTCAGTTTTCAGAATTCGATTTGTTTTTTCTTATTTTTTTAAAAAGTGGTTTCGAAAAGTGTCATTCATATTCTAAACGATGTTTTAGACCACAATAAATGTTGGACAGTGGTATAACGATATTTATTTTTTGTAAATGCATGCCTACATGTTTTGCAGCTATTGACGTTAATTCGTTACGATCATGAATTAACTAGCATAAATAGTGTGCAGACATGCATTAACATGATGATATGACTAACTAAAAGCTTTTTGGAGCTAACCCTTTGAATAGCATAATTTTTTTTGTTATCTTCTATTAAGTTATATATACTATTTAGGTAATTGTGATAAAACTGCAATAGGCCATGGATATCCTATCTCTAGGAGAGACTCTTCAATTTTCGTAAGAGAAAAATAGATGTCAGATTAACATAACCTAACTTTTAATAAAAATAAATAAATAAAAGTAAAAAACATTTAACTCATTAATTGATGTACAATGCATGGGAGGGATGCACCAAAATTACTCATGAAATAATGATTGTTAAGAGGTTATCTGGAAGAATCAATTTTATTGACTGTTGTACGGATATGGGTCTCTGATACAACTTCTCAAGCTCATCGTTCATGCACAAGAAAGGAATATTATAATTTCATTTAAATATTATTCGAACATAAATCTTACCCTAGATGTACTTGATCAACTATATAAAAGCAAGGCTTTACAACAATACAACCATCCCATGCATATCGATCAACACTAGTCTCCTAGTTGTAAGTCTTACCATTTCATGTTAAGCTTGTGAATGGTTCATTTTCTTATTTCATATGAAATCTTGTTATTTATTCCATACTTATCTCGATGAATTTTTATATCTTTAAATCTTATTTAGTTTTTCTTGAAGATATGTCAATGGAAGGATTTGGCCACAATGTTGTAAGGTACCCCTGCAACTTTTGTGACAAAGTATTTTTCAGCTACCAAGCATTGGGTGGCCATCAAAATAGCCACAAACTAGAAAGAGATATTGCTGTAAGGATGCTATCAGAAGGACAACTGCCCATACGGACTGCAACTCCACAACCCTTGTCACTCGATCCAATGGTACGTACTCACGTACGTAACATTCAAAATATGCAAACCACTCCTCAAATGCAATTGTTTTTGCCGCCAACCTTACATGCTAATGTACAATCTAATGTTAGAAATATTCAAATACCCCACCACTCGAATTACCAAATCAGAAGATCAACTTATCTACCAACCCGTTTGAACCTCGCGGGGTCTTCTTACCATCCTTATGCACGTCGAAGCCACTTTTATCAAAATAGTAATCCTTATGCTAGCTTTATTAGATACCCTTCCACCAATCTATTTGAATCGTCTTATGGATACCCTACACATGGTTTGCCTAGGGCATACCAACAAGTGAACCCATACGCTGAACCTCAAACATATAATTTTTTTGGTGCTGAAAATGGAGGCTCTGCAGCTAGAGACAGTCAGGTTAATGTGCACTCCTCAAATCCCTCTATTGGAGAAGAGGAAAGAAGTGGGGGAAATGTTATCTCTAGGTCTCCAAATGCTATAGCGCAGAAAAACGCTGGTGAAAAGGTTAGTGATAATAATAATGGAGATGGAAAGAATGGAGCTAATGATGAACCTGATCTCGCACTTCGTCTTTGAGAAGGCTAGGGGAATAGGATTTTTATTTCTTTTTACTTTTAAACATAATAAGCTATTGATGAAATTATATTAGCAATTCATGGTTTTTTTTTAGCTATTTCAGAAAGTGTATGAAGTATTGTAAAAGATGGTGAACTTTTATAATATAATATTGAATGTATTATAATCTATCGCTGTTGTCTGATGTTTTCCAATTCATATTCTCTTCCTATAATCTCTTTCTATATACTAATTTATATGGATAATAGAGTTTGGTTGTGTGTTTAATTACACATAGATTCACTTGGCAATTATGTATATTATAACCTTAATCGTATTTCATGAGATGCTACCAGCTCTTCATTTTTTATATAATTAACTAATTAACTACCTTATATCTTGTTGTTATTTCATTGGGCATCAAGAAAAGATTACGAAAGGCTATTTCTTAAGCATGGATTGGTAGCTTTTCTCAGACCAATAAACTAAAGCATTACATTTATAGAGATAAGGATTGAAGAAAAAAAAACGGTACTGTTGGATAGTCTCATAGTCATGGATATTTAACATACCAGTTTATTAGAATATGCTTCTAGTGCATCTGACATATAGTTCGTTTATAATATTTTTCGTTTAGGACACATTAAAACAACAAGTACATGAATAGAATCCATTACCATTGAATGGAAATTAATATTGCTATGTTTCAATTTAAAAAATTCTTTTATTTAAGAAGTGCATGTGAATTACATAAAATATTCACCTAAAAATCAAATTGGCTTGATTCCTCTTTACTAAAACCATTTCATGATTGGAAAGACAATCTGTACCTATGAATCCAAATTTCGTATTAATTAATTAGCAAGAAGAATAAAATTTATTATTTGTCGATGGCCATACTAGAGATCTGTCTGTCTATTGACACTTTTACAATGAATATTACCAGGGACATGAGATAAACTGATGAATCTAGTTATTAGAAATTATGTATATATTTAATTAGTAAGATGAACAAGATCTGTTATTTGTTGGTGTGGTCATAGAATTTTGTCCGTTCACACTTTTACAATTAATACTTATCGACATGAAATAAACTCATGAATCTCGTTATCAGAAATTATGTACGTAAATTATATTTTATATTTTAAGTAATATTGCTTATTTCTAATTATATCTAGTTCATGGTAAGTATAGTGCTATCTATATTCTCTCTAGAAATGACAAAAGAATAAATGATATGTCCCAAAAATGGAGGCGATAAGCGGTTCATGTAGTCGAAGTACATTGTTCGTATTAAAATTATTCATGCAGGATTATTGGTTGTCATTTACTACTCAATAAACTAAAAAATTAGTATTCTTTTGTCATTTTTTCTATAGTTTTCATTATTTACTATGATTTTGAGATAATTTTTAAGGCTGTATAGTGTACGGTTACAAAACACATCCTCTTCTCCGGTCTAGTGCCTTACTCGATAGTAGTGAACTTTAAGATCTACATTACAAAGAGCTTTTTTAGATGCTTTAATTCTCTATTGACATGTAGTTTGATGTGCATCTCTCTCTTTTTTGTCAAGAATTTTATGCGGTTTGGATGTTAAGTTTTATAAACAAAGAATATTTTTAAAAAATTGTATAACAGAGTTAGGAAATAGTCACTAGTAACAATTTAAGATTGTTTAATTTTGCATCTAATGTGCGGATAGGTTTTATTATCTTGTATATTTTTTAGCGAAACTGTAAAAAAATTTAGTTAGTTAAGCAAATTTCTGTTCTATAAACTTTACATAACAAAATTAAGTTTTTCATATTCCATATATTTTTTTCATTAAGTACTACACATGTTGAACCTTAAGAGGATGAATTAATCAGAATAATTGACTTGACATAGATGAAGCATATAATTAAAAAGATTTTTCTTTAATTGCTTTACATGCTTCCATATATATCAAATGTTTGATGTTCACACATAGATCAGGGATACCCACATCCTTTAGCTTTTCATTACCTAACATACCTCAGAACTATACTTCTATAAAAGAGTGCTCGAGAACCATAGATGAGCCTACAAAAAAATTATACCTCTTCTTCAATCATACTTGTGTCGTCATCTCTAGGTGGACGGAAGTCGTACTTTGATGTAAGATCCTCTCTCGCTTCCACCTCTTTTGAATTACTAATTTCATGAATATTGAAAAGTTTTCTCTTACTCTTTGTTGTGCGACAGAAGTTTATATGGAGGCACGACGAGGCGCTGCTAAAAGATATCCATGCAATTTCTGTGATCGGGTGTTCATAACCGCTCAAGCATTAGGTGGTCATCAAAACAGTCATAGAAGAGAGAGGGACACCTTAAAGATGTCTGCGGAGAAGAAGGGTCAATTCAAACCTTTGCAAATAGCACCGCTATTGTTGCCTTTCTCGATTCCAACCATACAATTGAACAATCCTGAAAATAAAGAAGTTCATGTATCGTCTAAGTATAATCGTTGTAACCCTCAAAAAATTTATGTACCCAACCGAATGGTCCTGAAAGATTTCTATTATCATCCTTATGCACATAGCCTTAACAATATATCCGGGCGCATGAGTAGTTGTGAAAATTCAAGGTTAATGCCAAGGTACCCTTTTGATTTTCCTCAAGGCGAAAGTCGACAGGGACATCAAAAGCAAAGACTCCAACCTCAGAATTATGGCACATATCCTCAAAATAATCAAGTTGAGATCAAATGCGACTTTCAGTTAAGGTTGAGTACTTCAATGTCTATTGGTGCAGACAAAAAAGAGAGGGACGGTGAAGGTCCTTCTTTTGCCGTGAAGTTGAACCGGCTTGGTAAACAAGAGAGCAACAATGTTGAAGCAAAAGGCGAAGATGCTGATGGAGATCTTGACCTTACGCTTCGGCTTTGATAGGAAAAGAACTAATTGGCATGTATTAAATTTGTTAGACTTGTCATAGTAATAATAATTAATGTTCAATAAATAAATATATCAGTTTAATTTGTTTTGCCGTTTTAATCAAGTTTTCATTGTTAATAAAAAACAAATCTTTTTCATATCTTTTATTATACACAATAATTAATAACTATAAGTTTGTCTCTCCTTGTTCTTTCATGCCAAAATTATCAATATTTACGAAAAATAGACATCAAACATTCAAATACTATTTTCACAAAACAAGAAGTTCAGTGATCTGTCAGAAAATTTGCATCATCTTTTGTTTCTAGATTTCATCCTAATAATCCTTGATTCATATATATGCAATCAACAAAGTCTGCAAACAATGACTGATCCATATAGTTCAAAGATAAGATTGTCTTGACATTAAGGTGTCCCCGTTATCTATATACATGTTTGCATAGTTAGTCTAATTAAATGCTGTTATATATTAGCCTTATAAAGTGCAAATCAAAGAGAATGCCCATGTAATACCCTTAATATTAGATGTCTGCATTTGATCTGACAACTGTGGTATTTGTTTGAGTTTCTTAATTGAAAAGAGGTAAGTGCTCCTCTACTTATTTTCCAAAAAAAAAATCTGACAATTGAGAGCTAGCCTGCAACTAACTAGCTTTCAACAGAAGACAAAGCACATTCCTAGTAATGTAGATTTCAGTGATATTCAGAAAACGCAAAGAAAGATCATAATTAAAGTACTTGTGTTATCACTTCTTGTCTCATCGTGTATCATTTTTGTATATATGATTTCTTCCTGCTTAACACCTGTTGAAAACATTTTGATGTCCCTTTGCATTCAATATCAATAATCAAAGATCGATATCGATTTCAGGTCCCTGAACCTTCCATCGATGCCTAATTAATCAGTCTTTGGTATTGTTATGGACACGATCAATTAGGAGACCATCACACTGACTTTTTTAAGTGCTAAAAGATGTCAAACATCACCTTATTTCCTAGAAATCAACATAAAGATAAACTACAATGTTTAAATTTGTAAATCCTAACCTATACGTATATCTAGTGTGGAAAACCTTTAATAGAATTATTTTTTTTTAATGATTTTCTTATATATTAGTTTCCCGACATCAGGTTTCCCAAATAGAACATTAAAGGAGAGGGAAAGAAAAGATCAAAAGATAAAGAACATGTGGAATGAGTTGGATGCATGATTCGATCGACTGTATGTGGTAGGAGAATATATATAATTTGTTAATTCTATGTACTTCAAAAACATTACACAACAATCATAACCTTAATACGAAAGATCATGTTAATAAGATCTCTTTGTGCTTGTAACAAGGAATCAATATATGAACAATAGCCAGCCCCTCAAGCTCCTCTCTCCTCGTACTCCCTGTCGTTTTCTGCTTCAGCCTTCAGTTTGGAAGCAATTAATTTCCTTCAATTATTCGAAAATTGGAGAAACTAAAAATTCTTGGAAAAAATAGTTAATACTTATTTCAATTGTGTATTCAATTTTAGACAATATATTTTACAGAAAAAAAATATCACTCTTAAGAAATTCTTATGTCAAACAAATTGAATAAAATAATTATTTAATTAAACTATCAGTTACCTTGTATATGATTAAGGAACACAGATTTCATGTATCTACAACTTGTAGAAAAAAAAAATATATATATATATATATATATATTGATAAACTGTTGAGAAATAAAAGAGGAAATAGAAGAAATATTATTTTCTCAAACATAAAACATTTCATTGAATTACTTCTGGTAGATGCAATGTGGAGGGTTTATAAAAGAAGAAAGTATCAATACGTGTACAGAATTTTCCGTAGAGAATTGTTGAGTGCTGACGTACTTATTTATGAGGAACCAAATTAACAGCCAAACTGATCTAGACTATCGATTAGAACATGTCATTAGCAAAATTTGTAATTGTACAGATTGTATTATATACGAAGTGACATGTGGTTGCAAGTTTGTAAATACAATTATGTTTATATAATTAATTTTTGATGCTTGGATTTGTTTCCTACGAAGGCATGTATCTTCTTAGTAAGACATGCATGTTTCAGCTTTGTTCTGGTAAAGATCATTGAAACATCTTCGTTCCTTTGTTTCATGTAAAAGTTGGAAATTGGTATTCCATGTTTCTACCTCTAGGCTACATATGATTCAAACGAAGCTTATATAAAATGCAAGTGGCAATGTTTAGCTTGTTTTGACACTCACCAATGTGGCAATGTTACCTTGTTTTTCTAACCATATATAAAATGCATATATATATGGGTTCTTGTTAAAGACATATCCAAGTATGAAATATTATACATAGCAGACCCTTTTTAAATAAATCAGAGAACATTATCACTCCTATGACTAACAAGTTATTTTCTAGAATAGGACAAGCCTAGAGATGTTAAAAATAAATCAAGTCGCTAACAGAAGAAAAAAGAGGAGAGACCCCTATGGAAAAGAGAACTCACAACAGACCGAAAATCAACACCATGGAAACCAACCATATACGGGCCGCAATACGTTGAACACTCTTAAATCATCCTATGGAAAAGCCCAAAAATAAATAACCATATCTCCTTAAAATTAATAAGCCACTCAGTAAAACTGCAAATCTGCAATATCTCATGGTTAGAACTTAGAAGTCTAAATAGCTACCTAAAATATTTAAGAAGAAAAAAAGCTAACTAAAAGTTGTGATATAGTGTATTTTCACAAAAAAAAAATAAAAATTTGTGATGGTTAGAAGTCTAAATAGCTACCTAAATTATTTAAGAAGAAAAAAGCAAACTAAAGTTGTGATGTAGTAAGTGTATTTTTCAAAAAAAAAAAATTGTGATGTCTATTCGGCCTTAAGCAGTTAAGCTATTTTTTAAAAAAATTGCAAAACACGGTTATTACTATAATTGATTGTTATTATTATTAAGCGGTTAGCTCATAGGCTCTTTATTAGCCATAATAAGACAATAAATGTGATATACCATAATATTTATATGTATACTTTTAAATTAATTAAGCAAGCAAATAAATGTGAAATAATCATTATACAAAATTTTGACCGAAATGATTACACTAATGGAATAGCAGAGCTGCAGCTGCTGAGTATATTTCCGACATCATCGCTTCTAAGGGAAAAAAACAAATTAGTAGAAGACAAACCAGAAAAAGAACTGAAGTCCAATTGCGAAACTTTTCCTTCAAATTTAACTATTCTACCTCTCAAAATCCACAACATTCTACCAACAAAATGCTCCCCCCATAAGCGTATACAAACATATGACAACTGGCAAGAGAACTTAAGTAGAAAATCGTAAACTCTTAGGTGCAAGTATGAAAAGAAACAATTCGGACGACATGGGGCCCACTATCCCGTCCAACCACGCAGCAGACAAACATTAATTAGCTGCTCCAGATTTCTCAAATAGCAAGTTCAGCTATAAATGCACCTCTTTATTCATTATTCTACCAGGAATAACTTGCACAGTGTAACTCTGGCCCACTTGTTTCCCCACAATTAGCCGAGCGGGTCTACCAACACCTGGTGTATTTATCGAGGTCCTTCTGCCCCTCAATTATTTCAAACAGCAGACACTATGCAGCGCAGCACTACAACCCGAGGACACGAGGAAAAATTCCTTCCTGCACCTGGTTTAATTCATATACACAGTGACAAGTGAGGTCATACAAGGAAGCTTCGGTTGGAGTTCTGTACTCCGGGAGTTCTGAAAGTATTTCCGGTAGATGTAGAGATTATGATGGAAAGAGGTAACTAGATGATGTTTTGAGGAACTGTGTCACTGAATTGTGGGGTAGACATTGTTGGTGCATGTTGGACCAAGTTTAGTCAGATAAATGTTCGTATCTCAGAGATCACTGCACGGTAAAAACTAAAAAGTGATCTTCTGGTTTGGAAACTTCAAGTTGATCCAGGAGCATAACTATCTCTTACACCCTTTAACAGAAAACGATTTCAGAAACCGTAATATACCTATGTTGCATGAATTCGGATTCGAGAACCGAATCCGATGCGGTACGGATGCGGCGATTCGAAAATTTTCAAAAAACTCTGATCGAATGCAGCGATATATATATATATATATATATATATATATATATATATATATATATATATATATATAGTTTAGTTACGGTGAGTCGCGACCAAAACTCCTAGATCTAGATCAAAATGACCGATCCAAACCGTTCAATATGATCTCCCTATTGAAATCTCCGTGCAAACCAAATTTTTTATTTTTTCAAAATTTTTAAGTATTTTTTCGGATTTTTAAAAACTGGTGTTTTTGAATGGTTCAGAACCAATTAGATTAACGATTTTCTAAAATTAAAAAAAAAATACTTAAAAATTTTGAAAAAATGAAAAATTTGGTCTACATGGAGATTTCAATAGGGAGATCATATTGGACGGTTTGGATCAGTCATTTTGATCTAGATCTAGGAGTTTTGGTCGCGACTCACCGGAGGGTCCGTGAGTCGCGACTCACCGTAGCTAAACTCTATATATATATATATATATATATATATATATATATATATATATATATAGAGTAAATCTATTGTGAACCATGGTTCATATAAGCTTTTGTGCACCATGACCGTTTTGGTTGGTGGTTTCATAAATTGTCAAATCTAATTTAACCAACCCAATCTATATATTGAAATCTCATAGTAAACAAAATTTTACGATTTTTAGAATTTTTTTACTATTTTTTTCGAATTTTTTAAAGTTTGCTATTTTTGGCTTTAAATACACTAATTTGTAAGTAAAAAATGACAAGTTTTAAAAAATTCGAAAAAAATAGTAAAAAAATTTCAAAAATTGAAAAATTTTGTTTTCTATGAGATTTCAATATATAGATTGGATTGGTTTGTTTAGATTTGTCAATTTGCAAACTCACCGATCAAACGGTCGTGGTGCACGGAGCGCTCTATGCATCATTGTTCACAATAGATTTACTCTATATATATATATATATAGATTGGCTAAAGTATACTCCAGCATATAGATAACCCGTATGCTGGAGTCATTTCTCACAATCTAAAATGCATACAGTCGACCCAAAGCTTTCAAATTGTTCTCCATATTGAAATCTCCTAGGAAACTAAAATTTATATTTTTTCGAATTTTTTTATTATATATTATGCTATTTTAAAAAAACATTGTAAAGGAGATGTAAAGGCGTATTTCTGACCATTCAATTTTAAAATAGCATAATATATAGCAAAAAATTTCGAAAAAATGTAAAATTTGGTCTTGAAAGATATTGTTATATGGAGAACAACTTGAACGGTTTGGATCGACTGTTTGAATTTTAGATTTTGAGAAACGACTCCAGCATACGGGTTTAATTCGTATGGTGGAGTATACTTTAGCCAATCTCTCTCTATATATATATATATATTTAATATGATAAAAATGGAATGGTATATTTTTTTATATTTTTATCTTGCTCCCTTAGCATTTCAAATATGATCAAAATATCTGGTCAATTGAAGTTCAATAGAATGAATAAAATATATCGGCCCAATAGTATAAAATTAAAGGTCCACCATATAAACTTCGTCCAACTAACACTCTTTTTGGTTCGGTGTAGAGGATAGGAGGGAAAGTAAAATATAAAGAGGGAAAAAAAGAAACGGGATGAAAAGAGAAATAATTTTACTTTTTCTGTTTGGATGAATAATAAAGAGAAAATAAAAATGATTTTTCTTTCCTTCAAATAATTAAATGATAATATTTAAAAATAAAAAAAAACAACATATTAATTCGTACAAGATGTCTTGCATTTGTTAGTGATAACGAATCATTTTGCATACTTACCATAGACATTAGTTTTTGACTCTTTGTATGATGATCCGTATATAATCATGTGTGTTGGAGAGTAACAAAGTTGTTTTATTTAAATAATACAAATTTCTTCATTGCGGAATTTAGAAAGAAAATTCCAAATATCAATGTTGTTCATTAAAATAATACTTGCAAGATTGATAGAAAAGTATACTACAGGAAGTAAAATTTTAGATGGAAACATTTCCCCTCCCTAAAATTTTCCTCTCCGTAATTCCTTCCATCCAAACAAAGCAACATCCTGAATTTAACCTCTGTTCCCATCCCTTCCCACTCATTACCACCAATCCAAACACAGTGTAAGGGAATTGATGGTTGTTCGTCCGGTTTTTGGGGGCATTTTAGTCCCACATGAGATAGATATCCTATATATAAATTGCATATATTGGATGAGCTACAGAGGGAATCGCAAAACCCAGTTGCACATCACCGCGCGTGGGTTTCATGTCTATGTGCTTTGGTGGTTGCTGCCCATATTTTAAACTGAACTTGATAAATCACACCATGGACCCGTTACGTGCATCTCCTGAACCGCTACGTGCGCACCGCTGCGGTGTCTTGATCGAATTCGATAGTCAACTCTAATTAAAATAATTGACACGCCACGTGACACAGTCAGTACGCACCATTGCCGAATTGAACCTGAATCCGTACCCGGTTCGCACCAGGTTCCGGTTCTTTGTCATATGTATGACGAACCGAAGTAATATACTAATATATTACGATATTTTATTGGATAGAGTTTATATTAAATGCAACACCGAGAGCAACCTCAAACATTGTGATCTCTTCTTCAAAAAGTGCTCTCTTCACATCCTTCCTCTCCCTCTTTTTTTTTCTCTCCTCCTTTCTTCCTCTTCACTTCCAACAAGTTTCGTTTTCTCAAACAAAACTTCCAAGGGTTCCTGGTTTCAACCAACCGCTTCTTTCCACCGACACAGAGAGAGAAAGAGAGAGATGAGAGGAGCGACCGATGATGACGTGGAGGAGAGAGGAGTGGAGCTGGGACTGAGCTTGGGAGCAAACAAGAACCAAAACCACACAGCAACAGCCAGGCGGGGCCCGCCGTGCAGAATACTGACTGCAAAGGACTTCCCTGCCTCCATCGCTGGTCCCTCACGTGCTTCTCCCTCTCCGTCTCAGTCTTCCTCCGTGTCATCTTCCTCCGTACGGGCTACCGATGAGGATTCGGGTACAGACGTGGTAGTGGGATCCACTTCCCCTGAGACTGGCAGTGGGTCCATAAACCCGTCTAGGTAGTCCCCTTTCTTTTGGATGAATAGTGTGAAATTTGCTAATGGATAGAACGTTCATTTGTAAAGACATAGAAACTTTAACATGTTTTAGATTATTTTTTTTAGGCATTTATGCTAGTATATATTCATATAAAATAGTAGAATTTCGTAATCAATGAGTCCATTTTATATTGTTGATGAATTTATTTAACCTTTAAAAATTTATAAAAAAAAAGGGAAAATAGTGGTAGGTTTTGCAGTCAAATCTCTAAAACCTTGTCTTAGAAGAAAACAATATTAGTCATTATATAAAATTTTCCCTTCAGGCTCTGATCCTCAAATTGTGCTGACTTAGCTATTAATAAGAGAGTGTTCAACAAGCCCCAATAAAATGAGAAAGAAAAACTATTTATTTAAAGTAATTATTGCTTTATTTTTAATTTTAGCAGCCAGACTGTGGTCGGATGGCCACCAATAAAAGCATTTCGGATGAATAGCCTTTTCAATCTCTCGAAGGAGGAACCCGCCAATAACAAACTTAAGAAGGCCAATCGGAAAGGTCATCACGTAAGCTGTTCGAATGGTCACAGTCTTGCCGAGGACCAGGACAAAAGCCAGCTCAGTGGCAGGTGTCTTTATGTCAAAGTCAACATGGATGGGGATCCAATTGGGAGAAAAGTTGATTTGCACTCCCATGGCTGTTATGAGAGCCTGGCAATTTCTCTTGAGCTCATGTTTTGGGGCACAACAACCTCCTCTACTGGTTAGTTGATTTAACTTCTCTAATCTTATATTTGTATGCTTGGTTGTATTGTTACCCCCTTTGTAGGTTTGCAGTTTGTATTGTTACCCCTTTGTAGGTATGTAGTTTGTATATGAATTTGTATGGTCTGTTCATTAAATATGTCCAAAGTACTAATCGAGCTTGATTGGCTTGATTGTTTTGAGCTACTTATTTCCCCTTGTGTGCTATTTTGCTTTGAGCTGCATTCTTAATTACTAATCCTTCATGCAATAAAATCTTATTAAATATCGTGCACAAGTTTTTTCATCTCTCTCCTATTCAATATAAAGCAATTGGTTCATTCAGTTAGTTGCAGAGGACATCATACCTGATGCAATTATTGTACAAGGAGCGATTAAATATGATACTGTAACTTTTAATGAAAAATAATTCATGCAGTTTACACTAAAAATTAGCATTGATTTTTGTGTAAATTGACAAATTATGTAAATCTGTAGGTTATATGAATGGCTCACGGTTATTGGATAATTCATCTGAGTTTGTACTAACATATAAGGATAAGGATGGCGATTGGTTGCTTGTTGGAGATGTCCCATGGAGGTATCTTTTGTTTTCTTATGGGTTTTTGATTTTTTAATTTTGCTATTTGGAAATTAGCTACACCATATTTTGACTAAGATGAATAAAAGTTTAACTTTTTGAGTGTCTATTTTGTCTTCCTTTTATTTTCTCTCTCTATGTAGCATGTTCTTAGACACAGCAAAACGGTTGAGAATCATGAGAAATTCTGATGCTAGCATGCTCTGTAAGTACTCATCTTATTTTATTGCACTTATATAGTTAATAAGGCCTAAAACATATTCAAAATATATTAAGGAATTTGAATGTTTGAAACGTATTAAAAGAAAAAATAGGCATATTTTCTCAATTTTTAAATTTGTTGAATTGTGAATATTGAAGTTTTTTTTTAAGTATGACAACATTTGCATGATTATTTTATCAATTTTATCTTTTACGGAAGAACTTTTTCTTTTATGAGATTGCGGAAGAACTAGAAGTCCTATTAATTTGTGTAACTGAAAGTATGCATATTTGGCCCATAGTTCAAAAATCATCAAGCAGAGTTGTGCAATTTTGGAAGTATAATTGAATAGTTCAATAATACAGAGCATGAAGAAGAACAGTTTAAATTCTCTGTGTTCCCAATTATGTAATCTCGCTTGCTTCTATGTTGGCCTAGTTCAACTTGAATGGATTATCATTAATTTGACTATGCTTGTATCCCATAATTTTCAATTTTTGTGTTAAGTTAGAACATTAGCTAAATGTACATTATTCTATAATCTTCATTTTTTTTGTTTAATTTGAAAAATTATGCTATGATGATTGGCATCTTCAAATGATTCCATTTTTATTTTCAGTTAACGTGGCAATTTAACCTGCTTTTATTTTATCAGCTCTTCGATTTCAACAGACATATGTGCATGGTGGACATGAACAAAGCTAGGTTTTTTCAACCAAAGTTCCCTTTCCTTATACAAGTAGAGTTCAAAGATGGCCGAGTATAATTATTTCATGCTTGCCATGTTTAGGGGTTTCAAGTTAGTGTTTATCCCAGTAAAACTTTTGAAAATTTATATGCCAAGCCCCTTGTGCTTGCGGTGGCACATTGCAATACTTGTAAATATTTCATCAATCTTCTCTTCACTTTGAAGGCATACATGGCGTTTTGGCAATTTTGGGTAGTTTGATCTAAATGTCCAATCTAATGGTAAACAATAATTAAAGTCTTTTTTAATCAGGCCATTGGGTGTGTTGAAGTGGCAAGTTATGCTTAGTTAATGAGCAATCTTTGATTTAGTTTGCATTATTATACTGATAATGGGATTATGTATTGATTACTAAAAGCAGTGGTGACAGCATAGGTGTTTTTTTATATTGAAATTGGTTAGACAATGGTGCATCGTTGCCTCCATTATGTCCGACAGGAATTCGTCGTGATATCTCCAATTAGCATTATGATGTGGAAAGATATCATTAAGGTACTTTGATGTCAAAAGAAGGAATATAATTACACTAGTATCTCATTGGTTGAGGTGTCGTTTTCATTTATAGAACTAATAAAAGTCTAATCAATGAGAAAATGTGAAGTTCGACCTCAGGTGGTGTTTGTACAAATGCCCCAGCATGGATGTCACAAGATTTAGGCATCTTTAGAGTGCTGATGATGGCTCAATTCAAAATTGTCCATACCACAAAATTTGTATGTAAGCACGCTTAACATCCATTTGACAAGTAAACTTAAAATTAATTAAAATTAACATAGAAAATATTGATGTGTGATAATAGTGAAGTGATGAAGCTACGTTGAATAAATTTTAGTGTAATAGTAACGATAAAGAGGTTGAAAGTTAAAAGGTTTAAGTAGAAAAGTATTTATTATTTTGTTTTGACTTGTAATCATCTCAAAAAAATTTTAATCCACTTCCGTTGGCACCTTAAACATTTTAAAATATTCAAGTTGTCTCTAGAACACTTGGCAGAAAAAAAAAATAAAAAAGAAAGAGTGGATGGATGAAAAGAAAAAAAAAATTCACATGCTGAGCCTTGGAAATTAGGCTATGTTTGGAAGCTGCAACAATCGGACATATTATTTAGATGCGTTGAGAAAAAGGTAGGAAGAAGGAAAGAAATAAATTATAAACAATCCAAACTCTTCATAAAGTTACACATTTCTCAATACTTCTTCCCACTTCTTTCCTTCTTCCCTTGAAATTGTTTGGATTGTTTATAATTTTTTTTCTTCCCTTCTTCTTTCCTACTTCTTCTCAACGCATCCAAACGGAGGCTAAGAAGAAGCCTAGGAGGCTATCAGTACAAGAACGGAAAGTGGTGCAATGCCCTGGGCTTAATATGGGCCGTAATAATATAACAAGGCTTATTAACTAGAGTCTTTCCATACAATGAATAATCAGTTGGTAATTTAGACATGTTTTGATAGTATGTTGCAAATCAACAAACAATCGAGTATAGTAAATAAAAGCAATCACCATTTCCTGTAATATAAGTTATTCGGCTAGAAGACTTGTAGCCTTTTCATCATCTTTTTCTTGCTCTTTTAATCAATAGGAGGAATCACAGCCTTGCTTGGACGTCAATTTTATTCAGATTAGAAATCCTTGATCTCAGGTGCCACCTTAATATCTTCCCTGAGGGAGATCTAGGTATCGAGTCCAAAAATATAACTTTTCTTATCTTCTTATATGGTGCCACCTATATGGGGAAAAAGAAGAATGATGATATAAAATTTGCAATAGATTTTTTTCAGAAAGTTAAATATTTAATCTATTTTTTCAAATTGTCCATTTTGTGGTCAAATTAAAATAAGAATGACATTTTGAGAGTGAAAGGTTGCAGCCTCGCAGGTTTCGAACCCGACCGAGGGGAGGGGGGGGTCTTTCATAGACATTTAATTTAAAAATAAGTCGGGAGGCTTGATCCTCAATTTATCTTCAAAAGAATGACATTTGACAAGTGGAGTGAAGATACTAATCACTTCAAAGCGATAGAATGTTTGATAGTAATAAAATATGTAACTGATGTAATACTAAATGAAAGATCAAGTTACTTTTATTTATTATGATAGCAAGTGAAATATTATGGATAAAAAAGTTACAAAAATATAGAAAATAAATCACTTCCTTTTGGGTCGTCTTCACATTGTCAAATGATGGGATAAATTGCAATGTGTGCAAAATTAGGGGTTGTAATGTAATGTTTTAAGAATTGCAAAACTAAAAAGGGTAACAAACCTTGTCACGCATGAAAGCAATGATATCGATCTCCTTGATTTTACTTCCCGATTTTCGAACAACACAAGCCATCGGGATTTCACCTGCCTCTTCATCTGGGTGCCTGAAATTGTAACAAAAATTTATCAAGTTATTTATGTTACTACTCAAATATGAGAACTTGTTCAGACCTGACATGTACAAAATTTAAGCTTCAATAAAATGCTTTAGGTGGGAGTTTCGCTCACGAGGTGACAGCAACATCCTGAATTTCTTGGTGTGATGAAAGGATTTCTTCTAGCTCAGCTGGGGCTACCTGAAAATCATTAGGAAGTAAGATGCAAATCTATAGAAAAAGGGTATCAATAGCTAATGACTTGCAACATGATAATTGATCCTTACCTGATAAGCTTTATACTTAATTAGTTCTTTGATTCGATCTACAACATAAACACAACCATGTGAGTCAATGTAGCACAGGTCCCCTGTGCTTAGCCAGCCGTCTTTATCTATTGCAAGAGATGTGGCTTCTTTGTTTCTCAAATACCCTGACAGAATACAAAACAGGTGGTTCTCGTTTCTCACTTGTTTTCATTATTTTTCTAGAAGAAATATCTTCATGAATCATGACAATTGATTTGTGGGAGTTGGTTAAATGACTGTATAGATGAACCATTAAAGTATATGCATCACATCAAGGTTTTTGTTCAGAATGAATGGTATCTTGTGGTCCAGATCTGTAATCTTGTTTGCACTGCATTGAAGAGCTAGTACTGTATTGATACAGATCGCCCGTAGGGCTGTTTGTATACTTCCAGAGAAGGAACTGACTCAACATGGTGGTCATTATTTTGATACTGGCTTGAAATTATGTGAAAGAGTTGGGTCCTTCATTGCCACATACACTGTGCTGCTACAATCTATGTACTGGTATGAAGTACCAGTCGGCAACTGCCAACTGGTTGTGGCCTCAGTTTCTGATTTAACAAGTAGCAACTGAGCCAAGTCTCAAATCTTTCCTTTTTGTTGCTCTTTTGGTTCATTTAATTACCTTTTCCTGTCAGTACCTCCAGATCTGCATGATCCTTACTTTATGGCCAGTACCCCAGTACTGATAACATTTTTACCTTTTTTAACTTTAAAATTCTCTAATTCATATTTTTTTACAGATTTAGTATGCTTAGGAACCTAGCCTACTTACCATCCTTTAGAAAGGAAAAAAAAAATGATAAAAGTAATTTTTTTTGTAGGATTAGAAGTAAATTGAAAAAATGAAGTCTTCTGTACCTTGCATCACAGAGGGGCCTCTAAGGCAGAGTTCCCCTATATTGTTTGGAGCAAGAGATTCCCCACTGGAGATATCCATTATCTTGGCCTCCATGGTGGGAATAACCCTTCCAATGGAGGTGTGCAGTAAGACTTCAACCCCGTCACAAAGTGTCACTGGCCCACTAGTTTCTGTTAGCCCATAACACTGCAATGGAATTTCAATCGCGCTTATTTGGCACCACAATTACAACATTTTTTTTTTTTTTGCTTCATCAAATAATTACAACTTTCTTCTCAGCAGTACTTTAAAATCCTAAATATATATGTCTATGAAACAATTTGCACATATTTTTAAATTTTTAATTGCGATCATAAATAGCAAAAAGCAAAATGTTCTGTGTGTGTCCATTTAAAATTCACATTTTGAAGATTAATTTTGGGCCAAATGGGACACCATTGCCTTTTCAAAATAATGATTTTATTTGAACAAAAAAAGAAAGAAAAATAAACGGAAATGATAAATTCCATCTACAAGTTTTATCATCATTTGTTCAGAATTTTACATACATATTCAACTTATTTTCATTGAACTTATTTGTTTGTATGTATTCACTTAGATCGTCTGTATGTTCACTTTGTTTGCTGTATATGTTCACTTTATATTTAGTGATGGCAGAGATGACAAAATTGCAAATGGCAGTAATCAATTTCCAAAAATAAATATTATCACGGACATGGAGAGATCAATTTTATACAAAAATAGATAACAGACATAATGTTTCATTTAAGAAGCAGAAGTTAAAGAGGCACTGAAGGTTGGTGGCGGATATAATAGCGCAAATGAGGTGCATAATTGCTGCCTATCTATTAGGCATTTGCATTTAATTGTTGATCTGTCCTTCTCTGTCTCTTGATATCCAAAATGGAATTCTCCCTAGCCAAACCAAACATCTCGTACAGCTAATAAAACCAGCTAAGCTGGCTTTTATCTGGTTAAATTTTTCCCTCAAGTTTTTTGAAATCAAAGTATTATACTATTTTTGTCATAAAGTGTCCACGTGACAGGTTGCAGAGGCAAGTAAAACAGACCATATTAATGGAAATAATCAAATAATGATGCCAGCCTTCTGCTAATCTGCTCTAGCCAGAGTTAACGGAACTTATATATGTTTAAAGTTTGACCCAACTAATAGAAATGATTATGTTGAGTGATCAGTTCAGTTAGTTCGGTAAAATTTTAGGACTTGAGATGTAATAAAGATTAATTTCCTGGACCTCAAAAAATAAAAATTAATTTAATGATATGCATTTGATCTCAATTTTAGGAATTATCATGCGACATGCTCATATTGCAATAAAATAATAAATCTTAATTAATGTTAAGGACAATTTAGACATTTAACAAAAAAATATGTTGCTCCAAGAAAAAATTCGGCTGCCCAAATTAATTCCCGTACCTTTTGGATGGTTTGTGAATATGATTGGAATTAGTTAATCATGAGTAAAGTACTATTCCTAATTTCTATATAAGTAAAAACAAACTTGTTTGAATGGGTTTACTTCTAAAGGACTTTCGATCCGGAATAAACTTCTAATCTGAGTTGGTTTGAATCATTTTTTAATCTAAATTTAAGTGTTAATTCGGAATAATTTATTATCCATGCATCCAAAAACACCCTAGATTTTTTGAAGTCATTACCAACAGATCAAAATCTAACGGTCAAAAGATATTAACATACCTGAGACAATCGAACGCCGGGGAAACACAGCGCAAACCTCTCCATGTGTTCTCTTGCAAGTGGAGCACCAGATGAGATCACCTCCTTCAGTGATCCAATACCACCTCCTCCTGCCACGTGTCCCTTCCTTGTCATCATCACCACCATCGGTGGTACCACCGGTACACGTGTAACACTGTATTTCCTCACCGCTTCCATGAGCCTATCTGGTGTGAACCGGTCTGGTACTATCACTGATGTAGCTCCAGTTGCCAAAACCCCCATTACAAAAACCGAGAAACCGAACATGTGAAACAGAGGCAAAACACATGCATACACGTCTCTCGTACCAGTATCTGTACCTGCACCATTACCAGTACCAGTACCAGTACCACCCCACACATGACTTAGGACGTGTGTCATCGATATAAGATTAGCGTGTGTGCATATTACACCTTTACTTTTCCCAGTGGTGCCTGATGAGTACATGAGAACAGCTGGATCAGAAGTCTTGATACATTCATAAGGTAACTTAAGCGGAGCCTGTACAGTTGGTTTTGGATTTGTTAACAGATCTGAGATGAAATCTTCAATGAACAGCAAGGGGTTCGGGATGAGGTTACTCATCTTGGAGGAAAGAGATTTTGTGGTTATAATGAGAGACGGTGAGCAGTCGGTTATCTGAGACTCGAACTCTGATCGGGTGAGTAGCGGGTTAGCAGGCGAGAGAATCGCACCAATAGAAAGAATCGCAAGAGATACGACGGGGAAGTAAAGAGAGTTAGGGGCCACAAGGAGGACCACGTCATGGGGTTTGAGGCCATGGTTGGACAAGAGGCGGGAAGCGGCAAGAGAAACAAGATGCCGGAGGGAAGTGAAAGTAAGGGTGGTACCAGTGGAGGCATCAATGAAGCAGGGATGGGAAAGGGAGGGAAGGGGAAGGGAGAAGAGGTAGGAAGGGAGGCTGAGTACTGCTGAGGAATGGAGAGGAAGGTGAGTAGGTAAGGGAAGGAGACTATGGTATATACCTGTAGAGGTTTCGTATCCTGAGGTGGCATGCTCTTCTGACAACATTTTAGGCTCTGTCTAGTGTCTACTCTTTCTCTCTCTCTTTTGTCTTACCTCCTCACTGCGTGTGTGTGAAGGAAATTACAAGAGGGTGGTGCAATAATAAATAGAATGGAGCGAGAGGCAACAACATTACAGCATGGATGCATGTGAGTAAGCAAATAGTCAAGGAAGAAGAGGAGGTTAGCAGGAGACAGTTATTAGGGAAGATGAGGGTCCATGAGGACTTTTTTTTTCTTTTCTGATTAATTTGGTGTTATCTTATCTCCAAATTTCCAAATGATTGATCTATTGCCCGAATTATTTAATATAAACAATTTTATAATAAAAAAATTTAAATAGAACAATGATTTAACTTTTTTAAAAAAGAACAACGCTATAGCGGATCCTCTGGTCGGCTAAAAAAACCGACCAGTGGTAGTTTTTGGATCTGAGTATTCTGATTTAATCTGAACGGACTGATTTTAATCATAGAGCATCTATTAGTGATCGGACGGCCAGAGAATCTCAGTTAGGCTTTAGGGTGCTGTGAGGCATTACTTTGCTAGCTGGATGTTTCTCTGAGATTCTGAGAAAGATTAATAATCTTATTTGAACCCGAGCCGCTAAACTGTGGTTGACTTTTATATCAATCATTATTAGTGCATTGAAATGCGCATCATGGTGTCACATGAAATCGGTGCTAACTTGGATTAATAGATTTTTCTTTTTCAGAAATGCGGGATGGTTGCTATCCTTATTCTATGTTCACCCTTAGGTCAATATATAATAGATTATTATAAAAAGAAATGCAACATGTATCTCGGCTTATTTGTCTTGGATTATTGCTTCTAATATTCTTGAAGGTAACTTCATATATTAACGAGTGCTTTCAGATTAAAAAAAAAAAAAGAAAATGTTACATTTCTGGAAAGAAACAAAATATTTATTTACTTTAGAATACATTTTATACATTGTGATGTTTGTAACCGCATAGAATTCTGCTGTCAGTACAGGAAATAATGACAATTTTATATTAAAAAAAAATTTGTTTATGTTCTATCTATCACCTACCGATTTCAATTTTCGACAAAAGAACTACTTAAATCTTAGTCGATTTAAAAATGTATAAATTTATAATTGATGAATTTTACCACTTGTCAATGTAGATTTCTCAATGACCGCTCTTGTTTGGCTCATAATTTAATTAGTCTTAAATTCTATCATTTTAAAGAACTATACTCTAATAAACTGTAGAAAATCTGTAGAGCTAACAAAAAGTGCAGATATTTGTACTCAAAAAACTGCAAAATAATTAAAAAGAAAAGAAAAAAAGATGTTCAATTGAGAAACAAACTCAAAACCATCGTGTATATATATTTTTTACGCTATCTTCCGGTCTATATATTTTTTACGGGAACACACGAATATGCCTTCGCAATGTCAACTAAGGGGAAGTAGAAAAGTACTGAAGAAATGTCGTCCTTTTTTTTTAAGATAAGCCGGACAGAGGCTGTCTTAGCAAACGGTATACCGTTTACCGTTTCTGTGCATGTTCCATTCAAACAGAACCGTAAATGAGTATGAAATTTCAATACGTTGCAGAGACGGAACGATAAACGGAATACGTTTCGTCATTCGTTTGGGTGAAATGCAGTGCAAATATATATGTTCCATCCAAACGGAATGGTTAATGAATCGTCCGGTACATTTCGTTACCAAAAACGGAATGGCAAAAAAAGATCATTTCATTTCCGTTTGAAACGTTAAACAAGCCTAGCTGTCTAGGACTTAAGAATTGTCGTTATTGGGCTATAATGGTGGTCAGACTACCGCTATAGATCCAGCTTTATAGCGGTGGTAAGACTGCCGGTATAGCGTTACTTTTTTTAAAAAAATAATAAATCATTGCTCTACTAAAAATTTTTATTATAAAATTGTTTATATTAAAAAATTCTGCCCTATTGCGGTTTTGAAATATATACTAATTATATATTGACTTTCTAAATATATGCATGGGTTGACAAGTCATTCCGGAATCATGCTTTTAGACAATATTAAATATTGTCCAAAATTATTTATAAAACTATTGGAACCAAACTGAATTAAATTGTGATATAGTTACAGTATACACAAAAATCTTGACAACTCCATCCAAAGATATAGATAAAATAAATATTTTAACTAAAATAGCTGTGTACCATGTAATACAGAGCTACATCTCCAAAACATAGCCTAAAATTTTAGAGTGTAATTTGCTGTTCTCCAACGAGTTCACATATCTAAGCATAATACAGAGCTACATCTCCAAAAGATATAGCTGTAATTTTGATATATAAAATTTTAGTACCAAAAAACAATCACGGGAATTAATTTCACAAAAATTTACGGTCTTAGAACCCGCGTCACATTTTGATATGAATTTTATGTATCAATATGAAGCTTCTAATAATCGCATTTCATCAATCTTATATTACCAGTGGCGGATCTAGGAAAAATATTTAGATGGGGCTGAGTGCTCCAATGAATCATTTTATCGAACGGTTCATCTTCTTCTGTTCTTCAGCTCCACCTTTAAGTACTCCAATGACAGAAAAAATTCGCTGAGACTAAAGAGGGGCTTCAGGGGCTCAACGGCGGTAGGTGGGGCTCTAGCCCCACCCGCCCCAGTGGTGGATCCGCCCCTGTATATTACGGCTCCAGTTCTATCGCATGGTTATGTGCATTTTAGCGATTTTTGTTAGGACAAAGAAGATATTTTCGTTTTATATTTAAACTCTTTTATACAAATAACTGGCCCAAATAATAACACTAGATTGTTATCGGCCATTTTACTTATAATTTTTTTTTAATCTTTCAATTCATTTTAGAATGATTCAAAATGAAAAAAAAAACATGTCAAACATCTCTTTATATTTTTAACGTTGTTGTTATACTAACTTGCAATAGTTACAAGTGTACAACTGATATATAATTAATTAAAACTTCGATTGTGTTCTAAAAAAAACACAACGTGTCTAAATACGGCACGACACAACACAGTATGGAGGTGATCCGAAACAGTAAAACACAGACAAAACACAACACGGCACGAGAACAAAAAATAATAGATAATATAAGGATGAATTGCACATTCAAATTATGAAATTATTCTTAAAAATACAGCACTACACAACATGATACGGAGGTGACACTAGTGTTCTCCAATCGTGCGTGTCGTGTCGTGTCGTGTCGTGTCGTGTCGTGTCAAACACGATCGTGTTAGAGTCTCGTGTCGTGTCGTGTTGACACGAAGTACTTTTTTAATCGTGTCGTGTCGTGTCGTGCTTAGTGATGAGAAGAGGCAACACGACACACATTCTGACACGACACGACTGACATGATCGTGTCGTGTCGTGTTGACACGTCGTGTTAGTCGTGTCAAATTGTGTCATATTATTTTATTATTTTTAAATTAAAAAATTATTAAAAAAATTTAAAAGTAAGAGAAAAATTACTAAACATAATAATTTATTATTTGATTAAGTTTAATCTTTTTATTAATATTTTAATAAAAAATAATAATTAGATTAGAATACTATTATGATTTAAATGATGGTAAATAATATGATATAGTATTATAAGTTGAAATTAAATTATTACTTTTGATTAAATAATCATCATTAATAATTAAATATGTGTTGAAGTGTCGTGTTAATTCGTGTTCGTGTCGTGTTGAATCGTGTCAAACTTTCTAATGTCCCAACACGACACTATTATGACATGGCACGATAACACGATCGTGACGTGTCAATTTTGGATTTGTATCGTGTCGTGTCGTGTCATTTTGAAGAACACTAGGTGACACACGACACTGTACGGACGAATATTTCTATATTGCGTTGTTACCTATTCTGTATTGGCACTGAGCTTATGTAATATATTGAAATGCATAAAACAAAAGGCAAGTAATTAACGCATCATGAAGTTATTTATCTTTTTTAATCATTTTTGTTTATAAGTAGTTATCTTATTATGCAAAAGTACCAAACATATTTTTTGTCTGAAGTTTCTATCAGGTTAATTGGAATATATATTACGTGGATATATTTTAAGACGTAGGTTTTTTCGAGGAAAAGTAAGGCTAGGGAAAATTTTTATAAAAGACAAAAATATCCCTAACAATTTTAAAAAGGACAAAACACCCTTCGAAATTTTAAAAAGAGCACAGCTATAGCGGCAATAGCATTGCCGCTATATCCCAGTGTTATAGCGGTAATACTATTGCCGCTATAGTTTTTTTTTTTTCACTTCTGACAGATTCTTTTTTGTTTAGGTTTGCGCACCTTTTTTTGTGTTTTGTTTTGTTTTTTTTTTCCTTTTTGTTCTGTGGGCCCTAGTGTTGTTTTTTCTTTTTCGGTGGGTTGTTTTTTCTCTCTTCATTTTTTGTTCTGTTTTGCTTTTTCACTAGGCGGCACGGTAGCTTTTGGGTTTTTGTTTCGTTTTACATCTAAATAAACAAATTGTTAAAATTTTTACATTGTAATTTTAAATTAACTGTTAATATTTGTTGTAATTTTACATTATTTTTATATCTATGTATATAATTGTACATATATGTATAATTAATATTTTTTCAATTATTCAATTTAATTTGTACGTAGGGTTCTCTAAAATGACACGATACAACATGAAATGACACAAGTATGAAATTAGCACGAGACGATCGTGTTATCGTGTTGTGTTAGCAATTTTGAAAAATTAACACGATTTGACACGACACGAACACGAACTAACTAACACGACAAAAACATGACACAACAATACGAATTTAATTTTTAACATTATTAAAAATAGCATCATAAACATACTTCTTCTTTTAAATTATTTTCCTAAAAAGATATTCAAATTGATTTTATATTGAAATTCAAATTATAACTGTAATTTCTTTTTTATTTTCTATTTACCTTTTTTAATATTTTATTTTTTTAATTTGTTCAAATAATAAAGAAATGAGTCAGTGAAAAAATAAAATCATCAATTAATCTTCTAATAAAAATATTTTTATAATTTTCTGACACGACTAACACGACACGACACGATCAAATCAGTCATATCGTGTTAGAATACGTATCGTATTGTATCTTCTTACCACTCAGCATGACACGACGCAATACTATTAAAATGAATCATATGCCTCATATTTCCTTTGAAGAACACATACACAAATCAGCAGTCACGCGCATAAAAAAAAGGTCTAAAAGAGCGTGCATAAGTTTAGATTAATGAATTTTTTAATCAGTTTCAAGGAGCGTGCATAACTACTGTTCTAAAATTTCTAGTAAATTAATTGCTTCCTACGGCATTGCATTTGCACACAAAATGAAGTTTATCTAGTTCCGTTGCATTTGGGATTTATGTTTGTTTCAACCATTTATTTATAGCTCCTGTCACCTACAATTGATGATTTTTGCCAAAAACCACACAATTTGAACATCTGCATGATATAAACTTCTAAGTAACAGTGTAACACCTAATTTTATTATTTGGTTAAATTTAGACTTTTTATTATTAGTATTTTTTATAAACAAATAATTAGATAAGAAAAATATGAGTAAAAAAAGATGGTAAATAATATGATGTAGTATTATAAATTGAATTTAAATTATTAATTTTGTTTAAATAATCAACATTAATAATTAAATTTGTGTTGATGTGTAATGCCAGTTCGTGTTGCGTGTCTAATCGTGTCGTGTCAAATCGTGCTATATATATAAATAAGGTTGGCTAAGAAGTCGGATCTCCAACCATATATACATTTTCAAAATGGTTATCTCTTCCGTAAATATGAAAAACAAGAAAAATATAAATCTTCATTAAAATCAACCTTCCAATGCTTTTCTCAATAAATTATGCAAATATTGATTTTTTTTTTCAATTAGAATCTTTGATATCCAATAATCAAAACAATATCACAATTGCTAACTAAAAAAAAAAGCGCATATCCAAATTATCCGCATCCATATTGGCATCTCCAATTGCATGTTTTTGTTTTCTTTTTTTTTTTGTTAAATTAGTCACATATACTAAATATTTATTATTAGTAGTATTAACATTATATTATTACTATTATAAATATCTTTGTATTAAAAAATTGTTATTTTAAAATACTTATTAGTTGTTGTACATATTTGTAATAAACTAATAATATTCGTTAACTTTTTTTAAACAAAAAATTATATACGTAAAATTATCCGTTATGCAGCTTATATTTTGAAGATTTGGTTTTAATTTAACGCAACTTAAAAGCAGGCCTAAGAATTATAGCAAAGTATTATTAGAAGTTTAATTTTGAGGTCTCTTTACAATAATAATAAATAAACAATAAAAAAATGCCTGCCTTTTATTTTTCATGCTGCAAAATTCAGACCGAAGACAAAAAAAAAGAGAGATAGTTTTGCCTCTTTAAAAAAGTAATCCACATCCATATTGCATACCCAATATTCACTCTTTTATTTTCATTTCGGCATCGCTTTTTCCATTATGCGCAAAAAAACAAAATGAAACAGAGGTGTGTCAGCCCAGAAAAAAAAACCACTATAGCGGCAATAGCAATGCCGCTATAGCCCCCTATAGCGGCAATAGCATTACCGCTATAGGACTGAGCTATAACGGCAATGCTATTACCGCTATAGCTGTGCTCTTTTTAAAATTTCAGAGAATGTTTTGTCTTTTTTAAAATTGTTAGGGGCATTTTTGTCATTGATAAAAATTTTCCCAAGGCTAGTGTTGGTCATCCGATTTGTCCCCCACACAAATTACTATTATTGTAAAGCCTCGCTTAAAAATTCACATTCAAAACAAGAGAAACTAAATATTTTCTCGAATATAAGTAGCACCCTTCCAACCAGCTTTATTGATAAAATTAACGTCTATTACAACATTACGTTCCCAGAGCATTGAAACATGCAGCAAAAGAATAACCCCTGCAAGAATAATGGTACCGCTACGCTGTACCAGCACACCACGAATCAGGATAGATATTTTCACTACATGTTCTACTTGCACTTTTTATGGCACCGAAAAGACTGAATAAATTATCAAAAAGAACAAAAAAAATAGAAAGGAACAATCTAATGCGCAATAGATCCTAGCACTCAACTTTTCACACTCCAACTGGTATTTACTGCACAGAAGACTCGTCATAAGCAGAGAAGCAGGTCCCACCACTTGATTAGGTATCTGGATCGCACCTTCAGGCATCCACCTGTGAACTGCTGCTTTCTGTTATCCATGCCCCTGACCAATAAGAAATTGAAGCCGTAATTAAACAAAAGTAATTTTAATGGTATCTGGTATATGGGAAATTAAAAAAAAACGCTCTTTCAAAACATAACAACAAAATGCACTTTACACTAACAAGAAGCATTATTATCTTTTGTAGATCATTTAATAAAAAAGTGTCACACAACTAGCAGATTGGTCTTCCATTTAAAAAAGCATTATTATCGTATTTGACGTCCTATATGTTTGATTCTAGCATTACTCTTAAAAGAAAATTAGCAATCACCCATTCCATATCAGATCTTCAGTATAAAAAGGGCAAGTAAGAAATAGATGCCTAGATGGTTAGTGGTTTCATTTTCATTACAGAACTCACATGGACAAGGACCACATCTTTTTTCATTACTAGACCACTCGCATGTGGTCTAGTAGCTCAGGTGGTAAGAGCACTTGGCTCTCTTCTAAGAGGTCCAGTGTTCAAGCCTGCATGCTTGCGATAGGCTTGGCAAGCCAGCGTAAAAACTCAGCCATATATACAAGAAATGACCAGGGTCGGGGTGTCATTTCTAGCCTACCCCAACTTGTTTGGGATAAAAGGCTTAGACTTTAGACTTTAATTTCGATACCCCCTGCAATCCAAGAATTATACAATGTATCAGTAGTAAATTTACCACTACTGTCCCACCACCATATTATCTGATGATCTGTCTCTGGAGAGAGTACAAAAGGATATATTTTGGTATCAAAGCAAATCATTCACTGTAAAGAAATGCTGCCAACTCCTTTCTAGAATGAATACTTCGCTTATTAGCATTTAAGCATCATGCACTGTAACTGTGGGATGGAATAAAAAAGGATATGATCCTGGAAAAGCACATTCACCATACTTTAGGCCTGTTAGTTTTCAACAAAAAGATGATTCCAATATTGAATTCAAATCCAATGTCTCCAAAAGCATGGACACCTCAAAGATATCTCCAAGAAGGAGAGATGAGAGATAAGTGAATTAGGAGTATATGTTGTGTATTTTTTTTTTCAGAAAAATGTCTTTCAACAAATCCTATACGTAATAAGAGCTTGGCTCACAATCTTTAAGTCTAAGATCTTGTGCCTTTATGATGTTTACTCATGCATCGTTCGCCAATTGAATAAAGAATTACTTTTTACTATTTTGGGACCTGTTTCTATCAGCTTCGGCATGAAAATTGTATACAAAATAACAGCCAAAATAACATATAGGAAAGAGTACAATAGCCTTCTCAAGGCAAGAGGACACCCATAAAAATTTGGATGTTGGAATTTATCTTATCTATTATTCCTACCTATAGTTGGAAGGAAGGTTTTTACTATAAAGCAGTACCCCTAAATATTTTATAGGAAGGGAGGTTGTTTAACAACCTAACATCAAGCCAAGGACTCTACCTTCCTACTAAAAAGAAAATATAAGTTTAACCAAAATGAAAAGAAAATTGAAACCCAGATTGTAGCGGCTCAGTGTAACCCAGAACATGCTGGCACTGTACATGTTTAAACCTTTCTACATGCAAGCTGTGGGGACGGAAAGAATGAATAAAGAATAGAAGATTACCTAGTCAGTACTGGAGGAAGGGGAAGAGGAATGGAGAGAGTTGGTAAGGCTGATTCGGAAAGTCTGATTTTTCTCATCATTGCCCGGTACATGAATCAAAGCCTCCATTAGAAGGATGTCCCAATCACGGTGTCGCAGAAAGGAAAACATCCCGTCTTCTACATGAATACATCAAGAATAATAATTAAAAGATAGTCCTTATAACTTGAAGAGGAAAGAAAGGTTATAAGCTCTGTAGTATGTTCAAAGGATACATTTCCCACTTGCAGCGATACCTATGAGAAATTTCAAGTTCCCATACATGAAAATATTTTCTTTTACTTTTCTATGCTTTCTGAGCTTTTGCCAGAATAAGTCGGTGCTTAGATACATATTTGGGTACAATAGAGCCTTTTAATCAGCTCAGGTTGTGGCAAGTTAGGTTACATTGCAACCACATCATCGAAAAGAAAAAAAACCAAAATAATTGCACAGAACACCTGATATTATTAACAAATCGAAGGGTTTTAAAAAAACAAAACATCTTATTGAAAAAAATACAAAAAAAAAAATAAGGTCCCTTCAGTCTGCTACGTTTAACCGAGTCGTCCTTATTTTGAAATGAAGTATGATGATTGATGAGAGAGAAAAATAACAAACAAACCTCCAGCGCGTATCGCCTTTAGTTGAAAAATGGCAGATCCGTGAGGGCCTGATACAGGGAAAGTGCAAGAAACTGACCTTCTTTTATGGCCCACTGCCAAAGAAGCATCGTACCAGGGCCCCCTCACAATTGGTAAACCTATAGCCTCTACAATTGTAGAGTTCTCACTCGCCTTCTCGATTGCTTTGCTGAATCATTTGATACCAGTATTATCCGGTCAGTACAGTGATTTTACATCCTGGTACAACAATCCCTAGTCTCCAATTCCCAACAGAAAATTATCTGATAATTTTCATGGTCTGACAAGGACTACTTAGAAGTTCCTTGGTGTGTTAATGCAATTCCATTTATTTAAGAATGAAATCGAGTACAATTTTCTCAACACAATCTGACTCCACACAAGTTCAAATCTAATTATTGGAACTTTGATATGTAAAAAAAAAAAAAAAAAGATGCTTGTGTTTGAGTGAGAGAGAGAGGACCTGGTGCAGCCATGAAATATAGCGAGGTCATTAACCTCGCTAAGAACGAGGCCTCCAGCGAGGCTAATCAACCCAACTTGGACGAACCTCCTCAGAGGTACCTTTTTGGCACCGCCATTGGAGTCGTTTGAATTGGAAGTCTTCTCCGAGCTTGTAGATAAGGCGCTACACTTACAAAGCAAAACCCCATTAGTTATTAGTTACAAGCACGATTGCACGAAGCAGTAGTTACAAGAGGAGATGGGTAATCCGCATTTAATATGGTACCGAATAGGAGAAGCGATTTTGGTGTTGCTTCTCTGGATCAGTAATTTAAGTGATGAGAGATTTCTTCGCCACATCTCTTTCCCTCTTTTTCTACCGTTTGCTTGCTTGGAGAGAGAACGAGAGAAGATAGTCGCTAAAAGCAGAAATAAAATTATTGATTTTTTTCGTTGGGTCTAATAATACGAAATTTCGATCAAATAAAATGAAACGTGTTTATTTTTATTAAAAATAATTTCTAGTAAATAAAATAAAATCCCTTGTGAAAAAAAAAAAGTTATTCTAACCAAAACCTAAGTTGCATCGTTTGTGGCAAAAAAAAAAAAAAGGAATTACTGTGAACGTTAATTCAATCTAGTTCGACGCCAGTATAAGTTCAAGATCACCATCACTTTGTTCAACTTCAAAAGCCAAACATTTGTGTTGTGCTCCTAGTATTGTAATGTCTTGAGCTCATTTTGTACATGATCAAGAGTTCAAGACATTCGGGAACATTATTTTCATACACTAAAGTTTTAACCTTTTCCAATCTCTTGATCTCATATATACGAACTGAACTAAAAAAAAATGAACTTTAAATGTAACGCTTAACTCATCACGTAGATCAAGAACAACAGTTTGAAACTAATCAATAGAGATTAATGGTTAAGATCACAAAAGCCATTGTGAGCTTAAGCTCACCATTGCTTTAATCATTAATAATGGAAGTGTTCTATTTTTCTAAATGATTTCATATAGAAATATGTTCTACTACATCTAAGGCTCTATCCCTCTACTGTACAGGCTCAAGCCAAAATCCCTGCACAACATCCACCCCTCCTTTCTCTTTCTACCCTATTCTGATAAAGTCTCTTCAGAAGATGGACCATCATTATCTATAACCACCAAGTTACTTGGTCCTGCCATTTTTTTCTTATTTGAATCAAAGGAAGACCCGCCATCCAACTTGAAATTTGGTTCGTGCAATGGCTCAGAAGCCGCCATGAAACACATCCCTTTTCTCTTTACTGTTCCACGGTTCTGCAGCTCCAATGATGTAAACCCAGGCCCTTCTGTCAGTCCCGAAGGTGGCTCTGTCACCTCCCTCAACCAATGAGGAAGCTCTGTATTTCTAGTATTGTTGATGTGGCTTGATTGAATGTTAGATATGGGTGGAGTTGCATGAGTTACTGTCTGAGCCTTGGGAGCTCTTCTGATCTGGTATTTAGCTCTTCCCCTGCGTGGTATCAGGTCAGGCATTGGCACCATACCAGGACCCGAGTGGTGCCAAAATCTTGCTGCAGAACTAGTATATGATCTATAGCTACTGTCCTCGAGGTATTGGTCTCCAAGAGGACGTGCTGTTTCTGGATTACTGCACCAATGAGTGGTATGGGGCGGAGGGAGCGTTACTGGTACCTGTAGAGGGCAGGAGAAGAGCCTCCTCTGCTCAACCTCCCATCTTGCTGCAAGATCCTCAACAGTCTTGAATTTTGTAAACCTGAGGCGTGGGTCCCTCAATATAGCCTCCCAGTTGTTTGCGCCATACCGACGCACCCCTATCCACAGAAAATCAAGCTCATCCTCTGACCAGTCATGTAGTTTATAGCTGCTGCAACCACCATAGGTATTATTGGTACCATAAGTATTGTTGTTTCTATTATTATATTTTAGTTTCTCTTGTAAGATTCGGGACCCAGTGTATATATTATCGAGTACTTTTTTGTGCATGTGGTCGAAGGAATCCCTCGCTGCAGGGCTTGGAAAGAAGTCATGAGTACCAGGGGAGTTTACATTCTTCCCCTTGGGGTCCATGGTGCTTGCAGAGAAAGGTAAACCAAAGAGACTTGTACCAGCAGAAAGGGGTCTTGGTTTTGCATGACTTCGAAGGGTACTGAAGATGTCCTGCAACCAGTGAAGTAGAAAGATATAAGAAGCACAACATTGATTAACAGGTGCTACCGATTTGTATTGGGGCCATACTAAAACATCTAGGTAAGTTGTAACAAAAAATTTACATCAAAAAACCCCCAACAGAATATTAAAATTTTTCACTTACAGGTTCATCTCTACCTATGTGTACCACTATGGCAAAGATGAAACCTTAACATCCATTTTGTTATGCCACTGAAATGGTGCATAATGAGATTGCTAGATTTTAAAAGATCAATACCAACCATAACTATATAGAAATAAACCAGTCTGCTATGTACAAATTGCAGACACCACTCTGTTCAGTAGCATGTTGAGACTCTACTAGATTTTTAAAGATCAATACAAACGATAACTATATAAATCAAACCAATGGTATTTTGTGTCCCCTGCTATGTACAAATTGGAGAGGCCTCTCTGGTATCAAACAACCAGAAATGAAAATAGGTTTAAATTCAACTATTTACAAAGGCACATTACCTGATCAAAAGTGGGTCGAAGAGATAACAAGTCAGGAGCCAAACCAAGATCAAAATTTAGCTTCTCCGCCTTTATCTGCTTATCTTTTGCTTTCAGATCCTTCTCTAGGAATTCCAACAATTGCACCTCCTTATCCCGCCAACTCAAAGAAATATTCTCCTGAGGTGCTTCCATTTCAGTGTTTAACTCAGCTTCCATTGTCAGCTTGGTTAGGTCAATCTCGGTTCTAACTTGTCTGGATTTCAGGTTAGGTTTGTCCCTATTACAGCTTGGCTTTCCTTCATTACTTAAAATATTATCCTTAGTTTGGTCAGAGTTTGGTAATGCTGCAGCCATTTCTTGTTTAGCTCTGTTAAACAAACAGACAGTCAGACAGAGAGAGAGAGAGAGATCAGTTAGGAAAATAATTTATTAGTGAAATACGGTGGTCAGTGAGTCACGGCAGTAACCAGACCATTACCTTCTTTTTGTTCTAATTTCTATGCATGATAATGTTTGGACATGTAAAAATAGGTCATAGATAACTTAATATTGGGGAAGACACTTTTTCAAAATGTTCACCTGGTTTAGCCATTGATACTTGTACAAAGAGACTTGATTTGAAATTCAAACGGATGATTTTAGGTACCTATCAATATCACTGGGAACTTTTGAGGGCACAATGCACACACAATCTTCTCCATTGTCAACTTCCTACAAAATAAATAAAATAGTCAAAACAACAATACTAACAGAAGTTACAGATACAATAAAGAATATATATGATACTATGTAGAGTTTTTTTCACCATAGAATCTTCAATAAATTGCTCTGCGCATGTCTGCGATACTAGTTTGGAATCAAGTCCATCAGAAGGATTGGCAGGACAGTTGATTAGAGGACCAGATTGCAATTTATCGATATGTTGGGGTTCGTGCTGACACATTTCTGATTCATTATGTGATTTTTTACTTCTCTCCTTGACTGGATTCTTTGCTAAAGGATCAGCTTCCACATCACTGTCCTTTTCAGTTTCAAGCCGGGTTGGATCCCTTATTTCTGGTTCTAATTGGGGTTCGCATATATTTTGGTGTTTGCATTGCAATTCATCACTGCTTCGAGAATTCAGAGGTTCAATTTGGGATTCATCTACATTTTGGACCTCAATTCGATGTTCATCATTATTTTGGAGATCAGCATGAGGTTCATTCATTTTATGTGTTCCGTTTTGAGCTTTGTCTAAGTTATCAGGTTTACGTGGGATCTCTGTTATAATTTGGGTCCCTGTTGGGAGTTCTGTTCGGGATTTATTTACTTGTGGGAGCTCAATCTGAGGTTCAATTTCTAGTTCATCTATGTCTAAAAGCTCAATTCGAGATTGCTCTATCTCATGCAGTTCCAGTGGTTTACATATGTTTTGCAATTCTAATTGGGATTCATCCGATTTGCATAGATCAGTTTGGGCTTCATCTATATTGAGCTCAATTTTTGGTTGATCTCTTCTTTGGGATTCAAACTGGGAATTGGATTCATTAATCACTTGAGGCTTGAATGAGGGATCCGGTTGCAATTCTCCTATTTTATGAGGTTTATTTGATAAACGCCTCCGCTTGTATGTAAAAATTATTGTACCACCCATCACTAAGACAATTGGCTAGTTGAATATTCAAATGTGAAATATTCTATCTGCAAAGAAAATAAAACAGCTAAATGAGAAACAGTTATTATAATATTTATCCATGGAGACATTTTTCCACAAAATTGGCCATATGACAAGAAACAGCTGACTATTGGCAAGGCTATCGGAGGATATGGCCCTAATTTAATTTAATAGACTAACTCCCCTGTATTCAAAAAAATATATATATTTTATTGTACAGTTAGGACAAGCACCACAAATGAATTACAAATTTAATAGCATAGGTACTAGTGTATTACTATACCAAAAATCCACATTGTAAGCACTAAGTATGGTTCTGGTTCTGGGTAGGTACTCTTACAAGTGATTCTCCATATGCCCAGGTATCAGAATCAAATGAACTCCAGTATGAACTCAATTGAGCAACAATATATAGAAGCCTTATTGTAAATGATTCAAACTTACTAGAGATCAGCACAATTACAGAACCATGAGTTAATTGCTACAAGAGGCCAAGGCTTAGTTTTAGATCTGAACTCAATTGGACATAATAGTTGCTTAATGAATGTTCTGAGACAGATATTACCAAACCATCTCAGTACCAAATCAGTCAGGCTCTAGTATAGTACAATTAGATAAAATCATTAGATTGTTGTAAATAAGAGGTTTTCCCACATTTCTAATAGCACAATAATGTTAAAGAATATAGTGATATATAAGATAAACACTTTGAGTAAAGTACCAACTTCCTCAACTAACCATACATTTTCTTGGTGGTACCAAACGCTGGAGAAAAATTAACCACTGACTCCTTCAAAACCTATAATTTATGGATATCATGCTTGGGAAAAGATATAAGTTATGACCAAGCTAGACAGTCCAATGCTAATGTAACAAAATATATATCAAAACTTATTGAGATAATATAGTCTAAAGATGTCAAATCCTAAGTTAATTGGTAAAAGATGGTTGAAAAGGAAGGAAGCAACTCAAAGATGCTAAATGACAACAGAAAAAGGTGTGGAAGGGTTCCAAAACAACTCAGAAGCTTGAATCTTGTACTAATAGAAAAACTTTTGAGGTTAATGGAAATACAAACTTCATTTGGCTTGATCAAAAGGTAGGAACAGTTTCAGCACAACGCTTTCAGGAAATATAACAACAACTACGAAGTAGACAATTCTGACTGATTACCTAAAATTGTAACAAATTTGAAATGAAAGAGCTCAAACCACTTGGTTTGGAGAAGAAGCACCGAGCCCCCAAGCAGTCGCCTTCTTTTCTTTCTTTTTCTCTTCTCCAAAATTATTTTAATCTCTTCTCTTCTTTTCTTGGACAGGCGCAAAAAATAAAGCTGCTCTTTTGGACAAAAATGCCCCCGCCTGTTCCCTCTAACAGGTCTTTTAAAGCCTGTGGCTTTTGGTCTTTGCGTATTCATCTTTGTTCGAGAATCTGAGACGCGGGTCACAGGATACAGCTCGAATTTTTCTGGGGGTATTCTAGCAGCGCACTTTCTGAATTCTGACTCGCAGTTTTTGCTATTTGCCCCTCTCAATAACATTATTTTTTAAAGTACTCTTTTTTGTCCTTGTGTTTTTGTCAAAACTCAAATTTGTTTGAAAAATTGACCGCTAAGGCGCTAATTCCTTACCTGTTTGAGAAAAGAATAATAGTTCTCTCTGTGACAAAACAATAATTTAAATTTTAATCCAGCTTTCATTTAGTACTTTTTTTCTTTTTTGAAAAAATGTTCCTTGGTTTCTTGGGAACAAGCAAGGCCAGCCCTCGGCAGACCGAAAAGCACTTTGTCCGGTTCTTTCTACATTTTTATTTATTTTCAAATTTCAACAAAAGTAATGTTTTCGGTCTTTAGAATATTATTTCTGTTCCATTCATCAACCAATCAAAATGTACTACGTTTCAATTTTATTTTGTCGAGCAATCATCACGTGTTGACTTGTTTATTCTCCCAATTTTTAGGTATATGTAAATAAAAATTTTCAAAATTGACACTTAAATATATTTACCGAATGGATTGTGTTATATTAAGATTGTTAAACCAACATAAAACGAAAATATATCCCCCTCCCACCCCCCCCCCCTCAAATAGTTTGACCTTTCTTTCAAATTTTCAAAGATGCGTTTCAAAAATAATAATAATTACAAAACTATTTTACAAATTTACAGCATGCGTGCATACGACCGCAACAAATAACTGCGTGTGTCGTAATTTTAATCATTATCGATACATTTGTTTGGTCGGATGCTTTAGTCGCTCTGATATTTCATGAAATATTGAAAATACTAGTTATAATATTATGTTTTGATAATGTAAATTAGACCTTTTGTATATTTACGTCAAAACCAACATGCTGAAGTTATAAAACATTTTTTATAAAATTATACATCAATTTAACTTTAATTATTGAATTTACATTAACTCCTTTTTATCATTGAACTTTTAACCATCCTCATTTTAATCTTCTATATTTTTTCCCCTTATCTCTATTTTATTTATTTATTTATTTTAATTTGCCTCTTTCTCTAACCCTAGCTCCCTCCTTTCTCTACCTGCGCTGCCCGGAAGATGCTTTGAGACAAAAATTTTAGTCGGAACTAATAAATAATTTTTTAAAACGAAAATACCCTTGATATCACCTTGTCAAAAAGAGAGTTGAGGAATATTGGAAACCACATGTTTTTACTCTTTTCCTCTCTGAGAAGAATTCGGTGCTATAATTTTGAAGTATCACAAATGTCACAGTATTTTTTTTATTTTTATTTCCAAATTTAAATTTTAACGTTTGATATGAGCTATTGATCTTGTTCGTTAAAACTATGGATGCATTGTAATAAAATAATAATGATTTAGATTTCATATGATACTAAAAAAAATAAACATATCTATCATAGACTCATAGTTAACTATATAGTTCATTTTCAACCTTTTGATGAAGTATCAAATGAATTTTAATAATTATAAAATTTTATGACAACACGTCCATTGTTAAAATTAACAAGATCAACAGTTCGTATCAGACGTGTATATTTAATATTTTGAAATAAAGGCTAAAAAAATTAAAGTGTGCTTTTCGTTGCAAACAATCAATTCGTTCTATTTGTCAATAGATTTTTCTTAAATAAAAATATCATTACGTTTTAAAAAATATTTAAGTGTTCTTAATAAATTTGTAAATATTCAAACAATTTCCCTCCCTTCCATTACAAGAAATATGTTTACCTGAGTGAGTTTGATTAATTATGATTAATAAATTTAAGTGTATTCAATTTTTGTCATCCTGATCGAGTATAAAATAAATTTCGGAAATTATTAAATGAATAATATCAACGGTTTAAAATAGATATTTGAGTTTAAATTTTTAATATCAATAAATGAATTTTATATGGCGTGCATAAGTTATATCGGAAGAAAAGTGAACTCAATTTTAAAATATCATTAGTATTGTAATTTGAATCGGTATTTGTTATAGCTCAGATACAATAACTTCAATCACTTGTCTCGGAAAATGCAGTACTTAAATGAAAAATTAAAAGCACAAAGGGCATACATCATCAACCACAACGCAAAGAGTCAAGAAAATCCGGTGCATAAGTTATACAATCTTTTGGAATGTAATAAATTATGCATCGTTATGCAATCTAAGTAGAGAAAGTTTAATATGCACCATGGTCCATAGTGCATAGGGCATTCCGTACACCACGGGTTTTTTCGGAAATATTTTTGTAAATTGACAAATCTAATTTAACCAATTTAATCTACATATTGAAATCTCATACCAAACCAAAATTTACAATTTTTTAGATTTTATTACTATTTTTTTCGAATTGTTTAAAACATGTCATTTTTGGAATGTTGTATTATTTACAATTTTTCAAAATTGGCATGTTTTAAAAAATTTGAAAAAAAATAGTACTAAAATCTAAAAAATTGTAAAATTTGGTTTTCTATGAGATTTCAATATGTAGATTAGATTGGTTAAATTAGATTTTTCAATTTACAAAAATACCCTCGAAAAAATCCGCGGTGCACGGAGTGCCCTATGCACTATAGTGCATATTAAACTTTCTCATCTAAGTAACATATATGTGTTTGGGTTGCATAAACAAACACCCATTTAGTACTCACCAAAATGTAACAGAAGATCTGCTAAGTCTCTGTTGACCGCTGAGCTATATTTTTTTTACCGCTGAGCTATATCTATCTCAGCCCAGAGACAGTTGTCGTATCATCACTTTTGAAATCTACCAAGCCAGACGTAACATTTCAGAAATTAGGAAAGACACGTGAAACATTGTTTGTTCGTACTTTTTTTTTCTTTGTTTCGGTGTCAAAATCTGAAAAGCCGAAAACTATTGGCCTGGCCTATAGGTATTCCCATTTCCCAGTTTCCCACCAAACCAAAAGGATTTTTTTTTTTTTTTTTATAGAAAGCACCCCAAGCAGGTACCAAATCTTATAAACTAAAGAAGAGTTAAAAGTCACCGAAGTGACTCATACAAGCAACAAAACAAAGAAGTCAAAGCCCTCCTACAAAGTAGCAAAAGCCTTCTAAGGCGCTAAGTCACAACTACAGTCAGACCAAAGCTAGTAAAAACCCCAGAAAAGAGGTAGTACAGATATAAAGCCAAACACACCAAAGTTATGACATAAAAGAGATCCTCCAACTACTGAAGTAAATCTTCATCAGAGTCTTCTCCTCCTGTCAACTGTGTCACTCTTCCAACATTCTGCACACCTCTTTCCAACCTAGCTTCCATTCATGTCCACAAACGAAAATTGTGAGTGACAATAAAAACAAGAGAATTAAAAGAGCAACCTCTGCTGTCATTGAAAGCTCGCTTATTCCTCTCTAACCATATAGACCAACAAAGAACAGCCACAAAACTAATAGTGTAAATTCTATCTGAATTGTTTAAACCTAAACAACCATTCCCAATAGAATCCAAACTACTAAAATCTAGAGTTATTTGTCTATCATTAAAGGAATTAAAAAGCTCCCAAAGACGACTAACAAAGGGGCAATGAACTAATAAGTGCTCCATTGTCTCAGTGTCCCTACAAAAGTAGCACTTGTTGGGCCCATGCCAACCTCTTTTTTCAAAATTATCTTGAGTTAAGATTTTGTTATGAAGGCTAAGCCAAAAAAAAAAGCTTAATCTTAATAGGAACTTTTGCTACCCAAACTGATTTTTTCAAATTAACTAAAGTATTGTCAGAAGTTAAAAACGAGTAACAACTTTTGACTGTAAAGAAATCCTTGGAATCAAGCTTCCAAGCTACAGAGTCACTATGCTTAGTGAAATGAACTGAATTTAATAAAATTTGAAGGTCTTCTTTTTCGTCTAAGACCTAAAGAGACTCCTCTAGTTAAAAATAAATTCATGTGATCATTCTTCCAAACATCAGCTAAGAAAGCCTCAGGTTTCTTAGTTTTACTAAAGACAATAGGAAAAGTAACAGCTAAAGTAGCATTTCCAGTCCAATTATCCGTCCAGAACCTAATTTGTTTACCATTACCAACAATATGTCTAAAACCTACATTCAGGATGGGTATAAGGGAGTTAATCTCCTTCCAGAAAAAAGAACTAGTGGAGGGACATCTATAGTTATATTTAATGATAACTAACTCATTCCACAATGCTTTATGCTCAGAGTAAAAGAGTTTCCAAACCCATGGGCTGGAACAACAACATCTTCTGCGGAGAAATTATATCTGCTGCCTCTGAGTGAGTGACTGGACTGCTACTGACATTAGGTCATTTTTCAATGGATGGCTCGCTCCATTCCCCGTCTCATCATCTTGGCCAACTTTAAACTTTTTTATACATTTTAGTTTCATCCTTCAATTTCTCATTTTGAGATGGGCTAAAATCAATAAATCAGTCACGACTGACGGATGAAATCGTCAGCTACGATCAAATCTCAATTTTCGAGATTCTAATAGTCGATCCGAACGTTCAATGTGTTCTTCATATTGAAATCTCGTTGGAGACAACATTTTATATTTTTTCTGAAATTTTTTAGTATTTGTTTGGTATTTTATAAAATTCTTAATCTAAACAATTATGGACCCTTCAATAACTATAATTTTTTAAAAATCTCAAAAATAGTAAATAAAATAAAAAAATATATAAAATTTGGTCTCCAATGAGATTTCAATATGGAGAACACATTGAACGGTTCAGATTAGCCATTAGAACATCAAAAGTTGAGATATAATCGCAGCTGATGGGTCTATCCGTCAGTCGGGGCTGATTTTAGCCCATCTCATTTTCAATATTTGCATCAAGTTACTTTTGGACTTTTGAAAAGAAAAGTTGACCATTAGTAGTTAAATTTTTTTAAAAAGAATAGGTTTGGTTTTTGGTTTCTAAATTTCATTTGCAACAAGTTAGTTCTTTTGAATATGGCAATATAGGAATAAAAATGGCAATGTAGGAATTCTCCCATCTTCACAAAAAAAAAATAAATAAATAAATTGGAGTCTATTATATGAAAGTACATTCTGAATATCAGTTGTCATCCTTAAGACTTTTGAACCGTGGGATCAACATTGAACCATTTGGATCTTCTAAAAACTACAAAACGTAAAGTGGAGTTGGGGACTGAATGTAAACGATGACAACTTAACTGCCACTACAACATAAATGAAGTAGATAATAGATGGCTCAAGGGGCAACTTTATTTGTGGGAAAATGGAACTAAAGCAAGTCAACTTAAGAAAATTCAAATCAGAAAAAGGAAGTTCACACGCTACTGTAGGTTTGTTTGTTGTTTCAACCAGAAAAAAAAAAATACTCAATTCCCTTTTCAAAAGTTGGAATTTGTTTCCAAAATAAAAAAGAGTATGAAAATACTGGCTATAATTGCATTTACTAGTAAGAGCCACTTACATCTCTATGTCCATAAAAAGAAAACGAAAGACAAAGGGACTTTACAAGCCAAAGTCACCAGAATCCGTCCACAGTAAGACAGATCCGAGGAAAAAAAAAAAGAAAAAAAGAATACATACACATAACCCAAAAAGGAAGAGAAATGCAACAACCTACATAGGCCCCGCAGATATATACCCACCAATACTCAATAACGAAAAAATAAAAAAAATAAAAAGCTAGCTCGTAAGTATAATAACAAAACCGATTTACTTGTTCTGAGCCGACTTGGATTGGAGAGCAATGGACATGGCTCGTAGCTGGTCAGTAATGGTCGTAAAGGAAGGTCTTGCATCCGGATCCGCACTCCAGCAGTCCTCCATTAACCGTCGCCAGTCTGCATCACATCGCTCGGGGATTGATGGTCTCAGTGTGTTGTTTAATATACCTCCTACATTAATTGTTTGGTAACTATTAAATTTGTATAAAGTTGTAAACATCCAAGAATGATTTGGCAACGGTTAATCAGCATGTGCCACTGGTACGCTATTGGTACCAATAATAACACGAGAAACTACTTGGCGTACACCAAATTAGTTACATTTATTTGTCATATTCAGAATTCAGGTGGATTTCCACATTTTAAGAAAACATAAGGTCTCCTATGGTATAATTGTAATCTTAAGTGAAGGTGTTCTATGGCAACTACGTAAATAGAAAGTTCCTATAGTACACTAAGAAAAACACTTTTGCTGAGTTTAAAAGGACAAAATACCAATAATAGTTCCACAATGCATGTTTGCATAAGGCTCCTCTCCGGTGAGCATCTCCCACAGAGCAATCCCAAATGAGAAAACATCCACCTACATCCATTATATTCAACAAAATTGTTAAATGTCCAGTCCAGATTAGCTATCTAATTTAGGTTTATGACCTGCTGCCTAAATGTTTTAACCAAACATAAGGTTCTTGTGGTTACCACCAACATAGATTCACCCACCAAATAATATCACTGCCAAAACTTCTATAAAAGGAGGTTACATTAGTCCCACAAATAAAGGGACGTCACAAGTCAAGATGTTCGATACACAATAAAGGGAAATCATTTGATGTCAAAAGAAGGTTTTTCTGGCCAGTTCATCAGTGACATTCCAGTGTTTGATATTAGCAGAAAATAATATTCATCAAAAAAAGCAAATCAATGATATAGAAATCATAGGATTAATACCTTCTCAGAGACCTTACTACTGCTGCCATTTAATAACTCGGGAGCCATCCAAGGAAGGGTTCCACGTACACCACCTGATACAAGAGTGTTCCTCTTTATCCTAGACAATCCAAAATCTCCTACCTGACATAAAAAATATAAAAGTTTCTCATGAAAAACACACAAACTATTCTTGCCATGCACATCCCAATAAAAGGCATGATTCAACTTCTGATAAATTATATATAACAAAATATGCACTTCCCAAATGAACCATGAATTCATGCTAACTCATACAGACTGGTTGAGGAAAATACAAAATATAGACTGCAATGCTGTACTCTGACAACACTTTGGTGCATGCATTCAGGTGTATATACAGATTCAATCCTCTTGTGGTATTAGTTGATCAAATTACATTTTCATATCTGAATGAGGATATCAAATGATTCTTAATTATTAAAATATCCCACAAGTTTACCCAAACAAAAGCTTGATCTATTACCATACAGTACAGAACAATACAATAGTACACTTGAGCTGTCAGATCACTGGCTCAAATTGCATACTTTCACCAACTGGTCACTGGGCCAGTAAGGGTACAGAAATAGGTACAAACCTTGCAAATGGGTCTTTGTGTGTCCCGTAAATTGACAAGGAGGTTGTCGCACTTGAGGTCAAAATGGACAATATTTTTTGAGTGGAGGTACTCCATGCCGCATGCAGCATCCATGGCTATCATTAGTCTCCTTTTCTTATCAAGTGCTCTGCACCACAAGTTATTTATAGATCAGCCCTACAAATGTATGAATTGGTCCTCGGCAGCAGTACAGTATATTATTAATTAAATTGATGGACAATTGTATTAGCTCATTATCGTGTAATTACAAACACACAAAGGACTGAAAGAGGAGAGAGAAAAGTAAAATGAAACAATATATTTACTTCTCTTTTCTGATGAGGACATGTCGAAGAGATCCATTAACCATGAATTCTGTTACAGTAGCCAATGTGCCTTCAGGTCCATCAGGGACCACACCATAAAATGCCACAACATTCGGGTGGTGCAACTTTGATAGAATCTGTGCCTCCCTCCAAAAATCTTTTGTCTATTTAACAAAAAAAAGAAAAATGGAATTAGTAATCCTTCAATGCTTCTATGCAAATTTGTTTCACACTTTCATGGGGCCCTAGTGGGAATGTTTGGAGTTACATTCACATGAATACCACAGAAAGATCGACTTTAGTTAAAAGTTTAAGCTATGCATGTGTGTGAACCGCATGTCCGCATATATGAGTTTATTTTAAGGTAGATGTGCAAGTAAGGATATTTGTAGTTTAATCTATTCAAAATGGCCACAGTAAGGTAGATAGCTTCTTTATCTTTTATTTGAAGATGGCAAAGTTCAACACAATAAACTTTTAGCAATAGAACAACAAAACGAACAAAACAAGGAAAATAAAGAAGGCTCTCTAAATATTGAATTATTGTTCCGTTTTTGCAGATGACACTCAATGTTTGTGACATTTGCACTGGGGATTGCCTTTATTGTGATTATTTGCAGATAAAACAGAACAATTAGAGCTTAAAAACCCTAAAAATTGGAAAATAGATGTTTGTCTTTTACATTTATTTTAAAAAAAGAAAGAAGATTGTCAAAATTAAGATACTTTGATAATGTTCTCTTTAGCAATTCATTCTATATCTACTCATATTTGAACTGTCAAATTGCCACTTTGGAAGTCAAAATGACCAGAACCCAACCAGACCCAAAACCTGAACAGAGCCCCAGGAGCCCAAACAGGCCTGACCAGAACCCAACCAGCCTGGGCCAACCAGACCAGACTTCCACAATTTTTTAAAAGCATGATCACCTTTCACCTAAAACCTGACCATGACCCAACAATTCTCCTAAGTCAAACTGACATTACCTAACTTGAGCTAGCCTGATCCAAACCCGACCCACGCCATTGCCTCCTCTGACCATTTTTTATTCAACTACTAACCTAATGTAAGGAGTACTATCTGCAATAAACCTTAATGATGCCAAGACCAACAAGAAATGTAATGTTATAGTAGGTTTTTTGTGCAAAAAGACAAAGACTTCAGGTTTTATTAGAAGGACCCAAAATGAAAGAAATAATAAGAAGTATGTACCAGCTTATCGTGCTCTGAAGATCTTCCAGAGAAGCAGCTTTTCTTGATACGCTTTATGGCAACATCACTTCCCCTCCACTTACCATGGTATACAGTACCAAATGTACCAGAGCCAAGTTCCCGCAACTCCTCCAGGTCAGCATTTCTTATAATCTACATTTTACGCCAGGTGTCAAGCTCTAGGTAACAACTCAGAAGCATCACATGTAACTGATAAATGGCACGCAAAAGATGAATCAATGTACCACCATAAAAGTTACCTGCAAGCCATACATTCCTGCCTCCATTTCTGCAATAGTAGCAGCACTAATGGACCCATCCACTTCTCTGTCCTCATTATCACCACCCTAAGCACATTTTTTGTTTCAAACAAAACTCCAATTAACAAACAAGAATATAATCACCTTCAGACACTAGAAGTACGGAAATTTTTTTGAAAAATTTGAACATCCAACTTTCTTTATCAGAAAAATTGCAGCAAAGCCCCAAGATTTTAATCAAATTATATAGAAGTCATCTTTTTGCAAACAATTAATCTTACACAGAATCAAAATAATTATTTCTGATTGATGAAAAATAGATGCATTTAACTAATAAATTTAACACCCATATTGTAAAACTAAAAGAAAGACCTGTATCATAATCAATTTATTGAAGAAAAGACAGGAGTTATCTTATTAATAAAACAGTAAATGCTATACAGGATAAAAAAAAAAAAAAAGCTTCATTTGATTAAGATGACAAATATGCCTTTAACTACTACTGGTCACACACAAATTTTAACTACGTTATATTATATGGCTGGTGTCTGTACTTTCAAAGGTATCATCAAAAGCTCTACACTTAAGCTTATTCTTTGTTAAGGGGAATATTGTGAGTGATATTTAAAGATTACCTAGCATTTTCCCTTTGTTGTTAATAAGTGCAGTGATTTTAAAATAGAATGCCGAGAGGGATTTCTTAACAAATTTATAGGAGCTTCTTTGTGAAAGATTTCCCATTGAAAAATTGTGGTTTTGTTTCCTTACCTCACTTTTGAAGCCGTGGCTGCTATTAGTTCCTTCAGCACAGTCAACTACATGTGGGGAAGCTCCGTTGAAAGAAGCCACTCCCAAAGGGACTTCATTTGTCACATCTTCTATCCTTACCACTGGTTCTAGAGAACTGAGGTTCTTGTTTTCAACTTTGCCAACTACATTATTGCTGTTCAACTTCTTGTTTGATGACATATCAGCCAAAGGCGTGTTTTGAAATGGGTCATTTCTGCCCAGGTTTGGCATCACTTCCATGCTGTCAAGGGCAATAAGTGGAGGAGCATTGGAGGAATTTACCAGAAGATTTTTCTCTGGAAATGGTATTAGGGTTTCACCGAACACCCTATCAGATTCCAAAACTTGAAAATTTTTAGGCAGGTTCTCTTTGGCAGGATGTGAAACAGGAAAAGGAGATGTGGCAACTTGAGTTTCCAGCGAAAACAAATCCGCAGAAGAGATTTGGGTGCCACTGAGATTACTATATGTGTTATTGTAATATGGATCAGCTACGAGTGCAAATTCATCCCTGCTATTGTTTGAAATCGATCCCTCATGGTCATGGTGTGAAGACGGATTCAAATTCGAATTGGAATTTGAGAAGAAATCATCTGCTTCAAATGGGTTTTGCGAAATTGGAGGCACAACGAAGTCAAGTTCCCTTATTTTGAAATCTTCTTGAACTAGTGAATCAGAGTAAGCATGAGGCATGCTTGGGGTATGTTCTGTGCATCCATAGCATTTCTCAGAGTGGCACCCACTCAAATCACTATCGCTTCTTACAAATGTCTCAGTTAGGACTCCTCGATTTGTCCCAAGAGGCGTGACGGGGGATGCAACGCCAAAGTCAACATCGTTCAACTTCCTCGGATGGAGAATAGGTACTGGTTTCTGATATCCAAAGCTATTACCCATTTCATAGTAATTCTTACTTGGACCTGGCGAAAAAGGAGGGGACTGAGATGTGTAAGGACTCTGGTAAAATCCTTGACCTGACAAATTTTCCCCGCTGAGGCTCCTATTCGGGCTAGGATCAACTGTATTGTTAACTGTAACAACATAGTTGGTACAAGGAACAACACGTTCAATACCTTCCCTCTCCATATCGTTTGCAGATATCAAGAAAATTCGAAGCCTGGGGGATCCGTCAGACTTTTCCAACCCGCCATACTCCTCCATCATATTTTGCAAATCTTCATCACTTGACACTGATATCAAAGCATCCAAATCCTCACCTGGTAATTGGTATTTTATAATATGAGGCTGGTTAAAGACTTTCGAGGTCCTATTTGCAAACTCTGCCCATGTGAATGTTTTTCCCATAGATACTAGTCGGGTTTCTCCTCCCACATATCGTAATTTTCCATCACTTGGCCGTGGCAAAATTTTACCACCAAAACTGCACATGAATTTCACCTTGTCAGATTGTGGGCTCTGACCTGACTCTGACAAGGATATCTTGTTACTCTCTGATATCTCTTCAATGCAATTCTCTTTCTCTGAGGAAACACGGCTCAGGTTGCTCTTTTGCTTTGTTTCTGTTGGTTTTTTGTTCAAATTAATGTTCGAGTTTGAATTTGAATATGAAGAGTTCGAGCATCCACCAGAATCAGATCGTCTATGGGAAAGCATATCTGCTATTTGATCATGTAGAGGGCTGGAACTGGAACTGGAGTTGGCATTGGCAACTGCAGTTGGAATGGTAATTGGACTTGAACTTGGTGTTGCATTGTATGAAATTCTATTTGTTAAACTGGACTCCATTATGGCAGCTCGATTATTTAATCCTCTTGAAGATCTTTGATTTTGAATCAAATCCATCAGTTTGAAGGTCTCTGAATTCTATTGATGCCAAAAGGCCCTTAAATTTATGAACAATTAAGCCAAAACGGTTCGCATTATGCTAAACAAAAGGCCCTTCAAATTACAGGGTAAAACAATTCCACCCAATCCCAAAATTTAGATAATTGCAACCTTCCAAAATGTCGGTTCCTATATATAAATCAGTAACAAAAGTTTAGAGCATAAATATACTAATAAAAATAAATAAATAAATTTATTGATTGATTTTTCCAGAAACAAAACAAAACAATAATAAATGAAACAATGCGTAATCTCTTCAAAAGAATAAAACCTCGGGTAATGGGACGAGGACGACCGTGAAAAAAAAAAATTTACCTCCAGATACTCTAAATTTAGAATTTAAACCCAAATGAATAATTTGATCAATAGACAACCATCATAACAAAGTACTCCAACAGATCACGAATAGATCAATTAAAACAATTTATCCAATACAAATAGAAAATTATTGTGCAATCCAATCAAGAATATAATTCCAATGTTACAGTTGATCAATCAATTAAAAGAATGTGCAGAAGATTAAGGGGGGGAAAAAAAAGACAAGCACCCATCATTTAAAATCTCACGATCCATCGAATTATGAACAAAACAAACCAAATTCAAACACGAAATTACGAAATGCGTACAGAATACATTATACACATAAAAATTCGAAAGCCAAAAGAGAGGAATTGGAACCTGAAAAAGCCGATCACTTGGAGTACACACCCCTTGTGCTTCCCTCGAGTAATCAATCGAGGAATTGAGGAGAAACACAAGACGGTGGCGCTTGCGCTACGAAGTCGGGATGCGAAAGGGGAATTTCGAAATGGGAAAAGATGCTATGCTTTATTTTTTTATACAAGGGAGGTTTAATTTTGGGATTCGTGTGCGTATGCGTGCGGTTAGTTTGGGAGGAGGTAAGCCTTTAATTTCGGAAGAGAGAGAGAGAGAGAGAGAGATACAAGGAGGTGAATCGACAATGAAGGAACGACATAACGGAAAACGGAGACGAAGAGCAACCTCAAAATAACTTTCCCCTCTTTACTTGTTGCAAGGAACTTCTCCGGTTTGGGTGGAATGGAGAGGTTCTTCCTTCGTCGCGAAGGGACTGAAATGGATTGGACGCTGAACTGATAGTTTCTTTGTTTTTTTATTTATTTTAGTTTTTTTGACGGTTGATCAAAGATGGTAAATTAACAAGTTGGAGAGGGTTAAAAAAGGAAAGAAAACTTATGAGACTGTTGCTATCAGGTTGTCCGTTATGATTTTGGCTACTTTTTTTTTGTATTCTTCATCAGATTTCTAAAGAACGTTATTGCGGAAAATGTTTCATAGAAAAATTAAAGTAGTAGAAACTTTGTCCTAGTAAAAGAAGTTCATAAATTTGGTTTACTGAGCTCCAAAAATGGCTTACATGACAACATCTTACCAACAAAATAATGCATGTAAATAGAGGTCTCATGATTGTGTTAAAGTTAATAAACTTAGAAACCAAAACGCAATATAAATAATAGAAAAAATATATGAATGATTTTTTTCTTTTTTTTTTGCATGCAAAGATTATCTCATGCATATATATAAATGATACAAAAAAAGTAAGGTACAGTCTAATACACGAAAAGGAAATTTTATTTATTACTTAAAATAAATTTCTTATTAATATTAATATTATAATATTTTGGCAGAATAGTATATAATATTTTAAATAGACAAATTATGGCCAACGGTATGTAATAGTAATCGGGCAGCTCTTTTGCTGGCAGGTGGCAGCTATTCTGAAGCATTGGCTCTCCAGTTAGAATAAACGATGATTAGTCCATTTGGCTGCGCCTGAATGGCACTGGCAACTTGATTCGCGCCAGATCTTATTTATGGCAACGGAATTCAGATTCCAGGATGGTGGGTCCCGCCTAAAGGCTGATTCACTTCTCCCTCTCAGGCCTCAGCCCTCTCTGTCCCGGGCCCACATCTCCTCTAAAATTAATAAAAACCACTTCCGCTCCGATTTAAGTAGTCCGATTTTTTTTCAGACTTATTTTTTAGGTGTTGATATTACTGTCTTTAATTAAAAATAAAAAAATGAAAATAATGATTTTAGTGACTTTTTAATATAATAGAAGTTGTGAAGTTTGATAGATGTTATAAGACTTTCGACCTTGCTCGATAAATAGCCAACCATGCTCCAGCAAAGTTGCCAATCTGGGCATAGTTTATTATAATAACTGTAAGTTGCTATACTCTGTAGTAGGAGACATTTAGCGTCAACATATGGGAGTTTTTCTTAGGTTGGAGAAAAGGTAATATAATTAACACAATTAAAATGATAATATTTCTTTTTGCAAATTGGTTTGTCGCAAGTTAATATAATGACTCCTAGGTTGTTAGAATAATGATTAATATTAAATCAGTGCCCCTTCTTTCCCATTGACAGTGGGCAATGATATTTTTCCATTAAACTATACATTGTTAGAATATCTCATCTTTAAATGAGTATATATAATGGTCCTAGGTTGACAACATTGGAGCTACGTAGAGCCATAACATTTAGCTACTAATTAATTATAAAGTATTCAAATAGAACTCTCCTTGATTACGAGGTTAGGTCTTTTAGTTTGGACTAAGGTATTTGAGTTTTAGAGGTTGACAAATCACAAATGAGTCAATGACAGCGGATAGGCCGACAGTTGGCGTCGCTTGACGGGACACTGTCTCACTATTTATTTTTTTATTTATTATTATTATTATTATTTTTTTAATGAGGTCTCACTATTTTAATATTTTATAGTTCGGTCTTAACCAAACGGCCTAATTTTTGAACAAGAAAGCATACGACCGTCTACAAACCACACACAGGTAAGCACCGAGACAAATGCAAAAGAAAAGAAACGTAAGGATAAAAAAGAAAAAGTTGCTGGTTTTAAAATAAATAAATTAACAACACATCCACTGTACACCGTTTCACGAGACGGATTAAAGTGCTATGGTGCGTTTGTTTGTGTAGTAAGGAGTTGCATAACTTAAGGATGCCTAAATGCTTATGTAGTGTTATGTAATAGATGTTTGGTTGTGTAGTAAGGATGACTAACTTAATGCATGCATATATTCATGTCAAAAGACTAAAATGCCCTTAAATTTGAATTAATATTATGTATTATATGTTGTGACCTAATTATTGTTAATTTTTAATTATTATAAAAATTAATTATTAATGATGATAATAAACCATTTTTACTATTATGAAATATTTATAATTTACTTTTAATTAAATATTATAAATATTATTATTTATTTTATAATAAAAATTATCATTGATTAATTATCTTCAATTAATTATTATTCTTAAATCATTATTATTAATAATTAATTTTACTTGTTAAATATTATTAATTATAATAATTAATCTTTGTTATTTATTATGAAATATTATTAATTATTTTTAATTAAATATTATAAATATTATTAATTATTTAATAATAAATCAATATTGTTTATTAACTATTATTATTACTTGTTATATATTATTATTTATTAATTATAATAATTAATGTTTATTACTAATTATGATTTTTAATAGTTATTGTTACTTATTAAATATTATTATTTATTAATTATTATAGATTATTAAATATTATTATTAATTATTTCTAAAGGGTATTGTTGGAAAAAAAATTAAAGGAGACCGGTGCATAACTTATGCAACCTATTTAGGTTGCATAACTTATGTACCCTTAAGGCATCTTATGTAAGAGTTGTTTGGTGACTTAAGGATACATAACTTAAGTTATGCACCCTTTAAGTCACAAACAAACGCCCCCATGGGTTGACATCTGCTCTTATTCTCAATCCGAATTATACATATCAGATTGATATCAACGTCGATATCATAACGATTTTTTTGACATTACAAAGAAGATCAAATGTTATTAATTTATAAATTCAATAATCGAAGTGACCAAAAAATGAAAATTGTAAGATCAAAATCAAAGTAACATCAATCCTGAAAAAGCCTAAGATCGTTGCATATCAAAATGGTGTATCAAAAAGGTTTTTTTTTTCTCTAAAAAAAACTAAAGATGAGATCAAATTTCTAACTTTAAATATTCTCAAAAGATTTTCTAATTAGTTTTGAAATCCACAATCTATACTTAAATAAATATTCTTCTTAATCATTGGACTAAAGAATTGTTCTCCATTTCAGTTTTGAAGTGGCCAACAAGATAGTTAATCTTGAAATTATATCGTCACGCAATAGATGTTTCGTTTATTAATAATGTTTTGATTCATAGTACGATATTCTAAAGTAAAAGAATGCTTTATAAATTATTATTTCCTATTACTTTATTTTTCCATCTCAGATACAGTCTTTACTTTGCCTTTTTGATTGATAATTGAACCTTTTAGTGTACTCCACGTGGGGTGATAATATATACTAAATTTTGTATTTCAATTTGTAATAATTTATGGATAGTCCTAGAATTTGGAAAGCAGCCGCTTGCTTCCTAATCCATGTGTTCCATTTTGTGGTAAGGCAGTAAAAAATGAGAAATGATAGCTACCATATACAGATTTATCATCACTTGTTATCGTTTGAACGAAGTGAAGATATAAAACAAATAAGGTGAACGTATAGATGATTAAACTGAACACACACAAATAAATAAGTTATGCCATCCTTGTTGAGATTTTTATATGCATATTCAACTTATTTTTATCGAACTTATTTGTTTGTATTTGTTCACTTTGATTACATATATATATATATATATATATATATAGAGAGAGAGAATGGATTCAATCAAAGCGCTTTGACCGGAATCTCAGTTAAACCCCGTCGGTTCTCAATTTTGAAAGTTCAAACGACCGATCCGAACCATCAAATATGATCTCCATATTGAAATCTCCTTGCCGACCAAAATTTTCATTTTTTTGAATTTTTTAAGTATTTTTTTTCGGATTTTCAAAAATCGTTAATCTAATTTGTTCTGAACCCTACAAAAATTGCTGTTTTTGAAAATCCGAAAAAAAAACTTAAAAAATTTAAAAAAAATGAAAATTTTGGTCGGCAAGGAGATTTCAATATGGAGATCATATTTGACGGTTCGGATCGGTCGTTTGAACTTTCAAAATTGAGATCTGACGGAGTTTAACTGGGACTCCGGTCAAAGCGCTTTGATTGAAGGCTTTCTATATATATATATATATATATATATATATATATATATATATATATATATATATATATATATATGTTCATCTTGTATATTTATGTGTTCACTTTGTTCTAGCGATGATAAAACTGTAGATGACAGTAACCAATTTACATAAAAAATTGCACGAATTAATTTATTTTCTAGACTCTCTGCCTCTGAGACACATACTATTATACGGTGTATTACACAATGGTCCTTTTCCAGTTTTGGTGCCATATTTTTAGAATCTCAGTTTAATCTTTTATAAGAAAGATAGAAATTTTGTAGATGGAATCATACACCACATGAAATGCTAAATTTTAATTAATACTGGTCAATTATAACTAAAATAATTTATATTTTAATGGGGTCAAAATTTCAATTTTCTTTAAGAAAAATAGTAAATACACATGTATCACAAAAAGTACGTGTGTGTGTTATTTATTAAATATAATGAAGAAATTGTCCTTTTTTTTATTTTAATGACCGTATTCTCTATAGATTGACAGATAAGGTAAAAAAAATTTATATTTTCCAAGAAATTTTACTTCTCCTCTGCTCGTTACTGTCATTTTCTCTTCCTTTTTTTGATGAGACATCTATACCAACATGGATGTGCAAGGCAATCTTTTGAAATCGAAAAGTACTACGACTCTTGTTAAATGCTAATGGGACGTAGAGGCTGATGAGGTGTTAACGTGCATCTGAAACCAAGGGTACCGTTCTCGTCGTGTGTCGATGTGAACGGTGACTTAAACCGAAGTACTCGCTATTTAATGAGTTTATGCCGTTTGAATCAAATGAGAATTTAGAAATTTTTTTATTTCTAGACATAAATTTATTATAAACAATTCAAACTCTTCACAAAATTATACATTTTTCAATACTTTATGCCTAAGAATAAAAAATTCTTCCTATTCCTAAGCGATCCAAACGGCCCCTATAATAATTTTTTTAAATTCTATTCTAAATGTTGACATTAACACTAACCAGAACTTTCATTCCAATTTGATAGAAAAAACGATATACGGATAATTGTACGTGTCATATGAATTTTGAGACTTTCCGTTATATATAAAAAAAATGTAAACACCATAACAAATATATATTGTCCTTTAAATTTGTGGATCACTAGTATGGGCACAAGTAATAAAAAAATTTTACTTCTTAAGTAGTTCGAAAACTAGTGTTCAAAATTTAATGCTGATGGGTAAATCTGGATAGAAGTAAAATATTAATTCGTTATAATATTTTTTAAAAAATGTCCAATAATCAACTATAATCAACGTATTTCATATAAAATCAATAAATCATAATAAAAACTCACATAATTGAAGAGAATACATGGCGTAAGGCGTAATATGTGAATTTTTTTCAATTTTTCTTAGTCTGATTGATGGTTTCTTGAGGCGTTTTTCTACTGTCTCTTATCAGATTTCTTAATGGCGAAAATTAATGAAAGGAGGTCAATTAATGCAGAAGATCAGTACATAAGACTAAGGTAATTAAAGGGATCACATATTGAATGAATCTGGTCCATTGAATTTTCCATCAAAATTCAATGCACCCATTAGTTAAATTTAATAATTAAACCCGATTCACATTTATTGGCTCCGTTTGGATAGGTGTGGGAAGAAGAGAAGAAGGGAAGAAGGGAAGAAGTGGGAAGAAGTATTGGGAAGTGTGTAACTTTGTGAAGAGTTTGAATTGTTTATAATTTTTTTTCTTTCCTTCTTTTTTCTTCCTACTTCTTTTCAATGCATCCAAACGGAGGCATTATTATATTATAAGCCATAATTTTCATAACAAACCTTGCTTATGTCTAAGTCCGCCTCTAGCCATCTAAGTAACTTTGATGATGGGTGTTATGATTCTTAGACCTTAAATTCATCATTTTTAATGTTAATACAAAAATATTTACAATAAAATTTTATGACAGACTATAAGGTACTTGGCGAAATAAAGGGTGATATGGACTTGTAATTTGAATCCAAACTTCAAACGACTGATACGAAACACTTACCCGGTGGGTCAGATCCAACCCGGCAAAGAATCAGGAATTTGGACAGGACCGCTCCGACTAGGGCATGGACCAGGTAGTCCGGGTCGAATCCAAATCTTGTGCCGCGCGTCACCGTCCCGCGCACAGAATCTGGATCATCCGTGAAATCTGACGGCCACAAATATTTTTCTCTCTGCTCCCACTACGATCGTTGCCTTATCGGGTTTTATTCGGTTCCGTTACTCCGGATCCGTATCCTTCGTGTGCTTCTCAAGCGAACAGAGAGAGAGAGAAAGCGAGGCGATCGACGGCTAGGCGTCGTGGAAGCGAAGCAAATCGAAGTGGATCACTCCTCTCCATCCTCCACCTCTTCAACTTGAAGCAAACCCTAGTTCTTCGTCGCCTCTCTGCCTCTCTGCCTCGAAACCAAATGGACTTCGAGCTCTTCCTCTCTGAAGCGGAACTTTCCATCGAATGATACACCATTGAAGTGGTACAAATTGCATAATCATACATTTCTGTGATTTTAGGAAGCTGTTAGCTAAAAGTAGGGAAAATTTTGTTGGAACTAATGTTGGATATATTAGAAAAAAAAAAACTCAAAATTTCCGTGAAATTATTAATTGAAAATTTCTTTTGACAATTAAATCAGGTGTGGCGCAATAAAATTAATCTTTGTGTTGAAAACTGAAATAATTCATACTCCCACTATATTTCCGTTTGCTTTGTTTCATGACCATTATCTTTTCATAACCTAACATTTCCATCAATGTCTAATTACTAATTTAACCGTTATCTAGGCAGTTTTAGGTAATAAAAGTCATTTTCTCCATGTCTAAGAACGTGGTCATTAATTCATTAACTCATATTGATGTTGCTTTTAATATGAGCTATACTAAAAGCCATTTGATAATTCTATATAAACAGTTTAATTGGAAGATTCTTTCTTTGTTTTTTTTTCTTGCTTGTAGAAAATGGAAGATGAAGAACAAGGACAAAAAGAAGAGAGATCAAGGCAAGCTATTCAATGGAGAGGAGTCAGACAGAAGATGAAGAAGAAGAGATTAACTCAGAAGATTCAATGCCAAGCTTTTTATTTTCTAATTTGTTCCCTAATTTTGTGTTGTACCAACTGATTTCGGGTTGATTTGTTAGCCTCATTCCTTGAGTTTGACTGATACTTTGTGAACTTATAACGTGTATGTGTAAATAGATTGACCTTAATTGAACTGATTGAACTTATTTCAGTCCATATCTGTGAAATTCTGTCCGTAACAGTGAATAACAGTGAACTAAGGTTTAGTGATAGACATGCTGGTAAAAAATCAGTCCGTAACAGTGAAAAAAACGAATTGATTTCAGTCAAGCAAGCTAGGAATTGTACATTGACTCTTGTAGGTTATCTAGCAAAAGGGTCAGATGTTAGATGCCTGAACATAGGTCAGATGATAGATGATTAGAATGCTTTGTAGTAGATGACTTGTAAAGGTTCAGCTTGTAATAGATGACTTGAATTCCTTGTTCGTAGATGACTTGTAAAGGTTCAACTTGTAATAGATGACTTGATAATCCATGTTCATAGATGACCTGTAAAGGTTCAGCTTGTAAATGACAAGCAATACAGGTTGATTGTACAATGGGCAAATGTTCTTCTTGCCCTCAATAATTACAAGCAGTATTAGGTACAATATGCAAGAGGTAGAAGAACTATAACTATAGGTACAAGCAGTATAGCTTCATATAGGTACATGTTGCTAGAATTCCATGATAACCCACGTCAGGTCTGCACCTTAATCTCTAGAAGAGATAGGTAGATGTGGTACCGAAATAGGTACAAACATTGAATAAACTTAATAACTTATAAACTTAATAACTTATAAACTTAATACAAAGATCCACTGTGAATGAAAAGACATAATCACAAAAAAAAACACATTCAAATTACTATCTGTCATACACAAGTTATGCTAATTTTTTAGTCATTAATCACAAAATCCATTACATAGCGACTTTAACAAAACCACCCAAAAAGTTTTCTAATCACCAAATCTTCTCATTTATCCTCTTCTCCATCACATTACTGCACCATTTCTTCTCCTAATTAAAAACAAAGTAAATTCTTTTAAGACAAAGTTTAATTTATGGTTCTCGCTCCTCGATAGGCGGCACCTCTTTCACCTTCCCTAAAAAAATGAAACAAAAATTCTGTAATTAACGCTAATTATAAGTGGAAAAAAGCTTACTGATATCACGTTACACCCAGTAATACTGCCAAAAGCTTACTGAACAGTGATTCATGGAGTTCTAAACTGAAGCTATCTGAAATGAGATTATATCTGTGCAGATTGTAGGGTCATATTTGAAATTAAGAATAACTAGAACAAAGCAAATGCAACAAAACGATAAGGTAAAATCAGAACAATAGAGTGATTATAAGTATACTTAGTAGTATCTGAGTATCTGGACTTATCTTGTATTAGTTCTCAGGCAACTAAAGAAACTCGATATTGAATTATTAAATTACGTTTAAAGTTTGTATATTAACCTGTTAACAAGAAGATACTGACACAGTAAAGCTTGAGGCAATTATAAAGCCATTGTACTGACAGATATAAACACTTAGCAAAATTTGTCTAAAGCTTGATGCATGCACTAGGACTTCAATACTCAATAACGATAGAAATATTTTATCAAAAAGCTACTGCACAAAAGAAAAAAATTCCATGCTGCACCTCTAAACTTGCAAATGACAAAAATTCCATGTGGAATTCACCTGCTGTCGTGGGATCGTCTTTGTATGCCCAAATCAGTGGGAGGTCTGGGACTCATTGATCTCAAATTGCAGAACACAACACTGCTTCTAAAATGGCTTTGGAGATTATATGATAATCCAGATTCACAGTGGTCACTTGTAGTTAGGCAGCTGTATGGAAAAAGGGACCGTGTTATTGCGCCAATTCACTGGAACCAAGAGGGATCTTTTTTTTGGAAAGATCTTTTGAAACTAAGAACTTACTTCCAACTGTTTGCTAAACACAAGATAAAAGATGGAGCAGACACTTCTTTCTGGTTCGAAAGCTGGGGAATTTCTTTTCTCTCATATTTCGGTTTCCACAAGCATCCTCTCATGAGTAGAAAGAATATTCATATGTCGCTGAGAGATGCAATTATCCATCCTTTTAAATTCTTCTCTGCTCCTTTCACGGCTGAGTTAAACTCTATTCTATGTCAGGCGCAGCAGGTTTGCATCTCAGAAGGAAGGGACAACCTCTTTTGGAACTGTAACTCAGATGGTCATTTCTCTGTTGCTTCCACTTATAAAAGAATGAAAATGGCCGGAAAAACTCGCTACAAATATGAAAACATTTGGAAACTGAAGACACCACCATCTTTAAAGCATTTCTTATTCTACGTGTCACTGGGTCGAATCCTCACCCAAGACCAGTTGCTCAAACGAGGAATTCATATCAACCCACGTTGCTACATGTGTCAACAACAGGTTTTAGAAGATGCAGAACATCTGTTCTGTCAATGTGTCTTGGCGAAAGAAATTTGGGGTAGGCTGAGAATCACTTCATGGGCCACCAATAGCGTGCAAAATATGTGTCAGGCTCTGCACTCATGTAACTCAGGACTTTCACAGTTCGAAAAAACCATCATTTGTTCAGCTATTTGGACCCTTTGGAAGGAAAGAAACAGTCGAATTTTCAGAGATACTACAAGAACTTCACAAGCTCTACATGATTGGATTGTGCAGGAAGCTACACTTTTTATGAAATTCTGCTAACCATTACTTACTATTTAGTTCAACCTTATTTTTCTGTTCTGTAGTACTCTTCTTGTTCTTCCTTTTTTTTTCTTTTTTAGTTTGTTTAGTAGTGTTTGTAAACTTGACAGTCTCTGTCCAGTATATCTAAAAAAACAAAAGCATGAGCAGAACAATTCAGTGAAGGACAAGCAAAGAAATTAAGGACAAATTTTTTGAAAGAAGTTTGAATAATTCATAATTGTGGAACTAATTTAGTAGATATAGTAGCAATTTTGCACATAACTAACCTTTTTTGCCTAAAATTCGATGCCTGATTGTAAAAAGGGAGGAGAGATGTGTTGTGGCCGTCAGAAGAGAGCTCTTCTCGGAAGAACAAAGTCGTTTGGTACACCAAAAATAGTCTTTCTGCCGGAAGAGACCGCTCTTCCCACTCTTCTCCTGCGTCCAAACACTGAAACACAGCCTAAAACTCACGGAGGGAGATGAGTACATTATTCCTTTTTTTATTTTTGATGGCTTTTGATTTATTTTCTTGAGAGGATTGCGTATACGGATCTGGAGTAATGGAGCCCAATAAAATCCGATAAGGCATCGATCGTAGTGGGAGCGGAGAGAAAAATATTTGTGGCCGTTGGATTCACGGACGATCCAGATCCTGTGCGCGGGACGGTGCCGCGCGGCACAGGATTTGGATTCGTCCGGGTCGGATTTAGCATGGTTTTTTGCCAGCCCTCCTAGAAAAAATCCGTATAAACCCGTCCCATGATAACACATGAGCCAGGCCGGACTGGACCGTGAACCTGTACTAAACCCATGGAAAATGCGTCTTAAACCTGTATGATAACCAAATCCATTCAAATCTAACGAGTAACCCGCCTAAACCCACCTAATCGCGCATAAAACCATCTAAACCTGTCTTATACCTGACTAAACCCGACCCAACCCACGTTAACCCGTGCTATTAGAATGGAGAAGGAGGGTAACTTTAAATAATTATATTTGTATGTGTTCATTTATTAAATTTAAAATAAAAAAGAGCGTAACTTTGATTCAAATTTAAAACAAAAAAGTTGAATTAGGCTATAAAATTAATTAATAATTTGTTCTATATATATTATTAAATGTGATTGATTTTAGTATATTTTTTATTCATACTTTTGTTATAGATAATAAGTTAAGAAAAAAAAACGGCAAAAGAAAAAAAAAACCGTGGACCGAGTCGTGCTAACCAGTCGGGTTACATGGGTTGGGTTAATCAAGAATTTTGGCCAAGATTTGGGAGTGGATGATCGGTGCTGAGAGTATAGGTCAAATTTAATCCTTAATTACCAATACTAATTCGTTTGTAGTTCAGCTTAAGGGTCAAATTTCGGGGACGGACTATTCTATCTCTAAGTTAAACAATTCAAATTATACTAAAATCTTGAATAAAAACAGTTAAAATTCGTCAAACAGTTCAAACTGTAATATAAAGTACCAAATAGAAATTCTAATTAGCCAAATCCTAAATTATTTGAAGAGATAAAATAGTTGATAAAGGACTAGGGGTTTAGGTTATCAAACTTTTCTCCAACTGTCAAGGTTGAAACGGACCGTTTGATTCTTGGAATGGACCGTTTCAATTCCTGTCAACTGGCTGGAACAGGCCATTCTGGTTCAGGCGTCCCCTTCCGGACGGTCCGTCCCGATTCTGGAACGGTCCGTTCCAATCAGTTGATACTTATTTTGTCAGGTTACTTAATCGTTAACTGAGTGTTTTTATGTGAGTTTGATTAAATCATAACCTATAGACTTTCGCTCTAACTCTCGTTCAGGTCAAGTTGATAAGTTTGGTTTAATAACTCCTAAAGCACCTAAATTTCAACTTCCGTTTCTTGGTTTAGATGGTCTAGACTACTTTCTGGGTCTTGGTAAACTTTCAATCTTCCGATTTCAAGTAAAACTCTAATTACTTAAAGTTTAGTTAAATCCTTTCGGATATCTCCTACCAAACTGAATCGATTACTAAGTTATTACTTAGATTTGAATTTTATCCTAACAATTAAACTAGATCTTTTATTTAACGAGGCAATCAGATCAAATAATAACAAAATGAAGCAATCAATTATAAATAACAGATAACAGAAAGCAGAACATAACTTAACTCAACTAATAATTAAGCATTCAAAACAAAGCAAGTAACTAAAAGAAAAGTTATCAAACCATAGTCCCTAAACTACTATACTCTAACAAATCCATACAAAAAAAAAAAACAGGTTTCATCAAATACAGATACATAGAAAAGAGAAAAACCAAGTTATAACAAGTAATGCACGAAATCTCCACGATTTTGTGCTTTGTCCTGCCTGGGACGGTCCGACCTGATCCTGGGCCGGAGTGGTCTCAGGTTGGGCTGGTCGTCTCAACAGGCTATCTCCTTGGTGAGTTAGAAAGAGGCTACAACCTATGAATTCAAACTTTTTTTTGGGCTGTAGACAGGACAGAGTTTTTATAGCAGTCTTTTGGCGGTTTTAATCGTGGCAGACATGCTTCTAGAGGCGGTGGAAGTAGAAGAAACCGTCACGACAAAACTGTCACCCTGATTTTGGAGTTCTGTATTTGGATGGAACGGACCGTTCTACCGTTGGGGCAGTCCGCTCCAGGCAGGTCTGGTGTAGTTCGTCTAAATGTCTTCTCCTCAGGTTGGCACGGTCCATTCGGATGTTGGGGCAGACTGTTCCAACTGCCTGAGTGCTTCATTTTGGTTGATTTTCTCCGTTCTTCGTGGCAAATACGTGATAAACCTGTAAAAAACTTATCGAGCTATGGCTGAACCTTTCTACAACCTCAGAATTGAGATAAAAACACATGTATTTGAACATAATTTGGGACTTATTCTGGTTGAAAATTAAGTATGAAAACCCTACATCAGTGGACTCGTGGTGGATGGACTATGGTAATCCGTCAATATGTGGATGATCGAACTGTGATAAACCGTAAACCCGAGCAGGTTTGGATCGTACTTAACAAGACCGTTTTCAAAACACTACTAGTATGAACAGTTTATATTATTTCTAGAGTGAAGTGTTGTTAGAATTAAATTTTATATTTTAAAATATTTTTACTAATTAAAAAAATCAATTAATAGGATAATTACAAAAATAACATTTTCTAAAATGTAATTGGGACTGTCATTTCATACTTAAATTTCAATATCCTAACTTTTAAAAAATGACTCATTCAAATCGTTTGGTGTGATTTTTATATTAGTAAAAATATTTTATTTTTGTACCTAAAACCCCTAAGTCTTTTATTCAAAATCTAGACCTTTAACTTGGAATTTGGATTGTTAATTTAAGATTGTTTACTTTGCAACCTTTAGAATCTTGTTTAATTAGTCCCTCCAATCCAACTTTTTTTTTCTTCTCAATTTGTATTCAAATCTAGTTAATTGGTGAGCGCGAGACTTCGTAATTAACTGGGTCGACTACGAATTAGTTAAGCACCGGTCATAAACCTGCGATCTAATTTTAGATATTATACGATATAAATTTAAGATCACTGTGAAGTGTGAAAAACATCATATTTATAAATAAAATTATTTGATGTCAATAATTTAAAAACCAGAAAAACAGCTTACTGGATGCGTTCGATCGAGATGCTCCGTTGGTTGGAACTTGGATGCCTCACGCCTCACGCCACATACAATAATGCGTTCGTACGCTCCCCACACGTCCACACCGTTTTACATTACATTGGCACGGAGCATTTGGAATGGATCTTGACCAGATGGCACGACGCTACAGTTTGCGGACAAATTTGCTCGGGCATTAATTAATGTATGATATGATAAGACTGTTCCAACTTCGTCTCCTCATACGGCTGTCGTCTTTTGGGTACCAAATGACAAAAAATTAGCTTAATCACAATTGATAGATTTTAATTAACAGGTAATTAGAATTGATTGTTTTATAAACTTGTAAGAATTGACAATTTATATGGGTAAAACGAGGTACTTCTTCTACAACCATTTTTATAATTTATCAACCAATATCTTCAAAAGAAATACAAATCAATTTGATAGACGGATCCGTCAAACCTGATATATGTGATTAACTTAGAAACCAAATATTCTATTTTTCGAATTCTTTTTAGTATTATTTTAGAATTTTAAATAAATCTTCTATCTAATTAATTACGGAACTTCCAATAATGATAGCTTTCAAAAATTTAGCAAAAAAATGTAAAATTTGATCTCCAAGAAGCTTTCAATAGAAAGATCACATTAACCAGTTCAGATAAGATATTTAAACTTTCTAAATTAAAATCTGATTGGATTTGATCCGTCAAATCAATTTGACCATAGCATTTCTCTTATCGTCCAATATTTCTTTTTTTTTTTAAGATAAATTGAGGTTCAAGCCTCCCAACATATTTTTAAATTAAATGTCTATGAAAGACCCTCTTAGACGGATTTCGAACCTACGACCACTAGATCATCATCAGTTGGTTCTCCTATTTTCCAATAGTTAATAAAATATATCATATTTTTTTCGTATAATACCTGGGAATGAACGGTGTACATCCCTGTACGAGTGACAATTTGACAGTTAATCCATGTTTGCTAACCAAACCATTTGCCTGATTGTGGTTTTTGCCTTTATGCTATTGCCAGTTGGTGAGTGGGCCACTTGTACTATGTACCACGCTGGTCTTGTTGGGGCTAGGCAGGGGAGATGGGGGAGAACACTGCTCACACTTTCCTTTTCTTTCGGTGCAAAGTGGGGCCACCTCACCATGCTGACTCACCGTCTGCGGTTTGTGGGCCTCAGTTCAGGCTCTTGGTTTGATTTCGACGTGCATCATGACCTGGACGGTTGGGTGTGGTTAGTCCCCATCTGTCCCAATTAACTAATTAAGTACGATCCTTTTTGGTTTAATTCTTGGGTACTCTCCATTGTTAAGAGAACCGGAGATTGTAGTGGTTTAAGCATAGCGAGTATTTGGAGTTGGACTTGAAGTGCCTGACTGGAGTGGTGGCTAAATCTGTCTGGCTTTTGGCAGTGTATACTAGATTCTAGGTTTACTTCTGTTTTTCTATTAGTATTATGTCATGATACATGTATATTGTCTTTGACTAATTCTAATGAAATTTACGTTTTAATAATTTATAATTTATCGTAGATAAAGGCAAGTAGTATGTTGCGTACCGGTGCTGCTCTTTGTTACTTGGACGGTTATAGACAATTACCTGTCTCTTTTTTATTATTACTAGAATTTTTTACTATTACACAAAAAAAAAGAGAAAACTGGTTGATTAGCATTTTGATCTGTTCAATATATTTATATAATATTTTGTTACACGTCATATTACTGAGAAAAAAACATTCTGTCCGATTTACAATAATTTGATCGATTTAAATACTTTTGCCCACATTAAAGTGGACGTCAAACCTTCGATTGTCCCCAAAAACCAGCATCCTCCACTTAAAAAAAAAAACCAAATTTCTTTTCCACCAAATGTTCCATTTAAAGGTTAGAATTTTTTGGGAACAATTTTCTTAATGTAATTATAAAAGGGACATTTGATTCATTGATTGCCACAGCACTCAAAATTGGTCCTATGAATAATTAGGCTGTCTCATTGTTAGATTAATTAATTTAAACCAACGATAATTCAAATACATTAGCTAATTTGTGAACTGATCTTTAATCTAGCGATTAATGTATGTTATTCGAGAAAGGTTGCAAATTTCAATTGGCTGGAGGATTTTTATGAATGTTCAAAGTTGGATGTTTGACCTCACTAATCCAAAAAAATTTTATAACTTATTAGTCAAATATAAACAATTTGAAAATAAGGCAATTTTATCCGTCGGCATAGTTTGAGGAATAGTTCAGATTGTTTATTGGTTGGGGATATAGATTGTCTTAACCGACAAACTCAAAATCCGAGTTAATTGTTCAGTTTCGGATCCTGCAATGGACCCCTTCCGCTGACTTATTATGTGTGGGGCCGTTTGGATCGCTTAGAAATAGAAAGAATTTTCTATTTCTAGACATAAAGTATTGGAAAATGTGTAAATTTGTGAAGAATTTGAATTATTTATAATAAATTTATATTTAGAAATAGAAAATTTTTCCTATTCCTATGTGATCCAAACAGCCCCTGTAGGAGTAATCTTATTGAAGCGACCAGTTGGAGAGAATCGTGGGTACAGGTGCTTGGACTCAACTTTGACGACGAAGAGAATTAAAATCTAAAAGCTGAAGGAGAATTATACATGAAAAAACTTTGCATCAAACGGATACTTGTGGCCCCATCATGATAACTACACCATTGACGTTGATTTGTTTTGTTCATAGTACCATTCAACGCCGACAGAGGAAATAAATGGTCACAGTCAGGGGGGCGGCCGTTCACATCTGAAATTTCCAATGTACTCTGCTTCAACTCTTTTGAGATATTCTTTACATCACTTTACTCTTGGTTTATACTCAAGGGGATGTTCTAGCTAATTTCAATTAAAGAAAAATCAAACCCACTTACAAGTTAGGAACTGCAAAAATGAAAAGCTACCTAGCAAGGGGCATTTTATGAAAGGAAAGGTACACTTCAACCAAAAAAATGGAAATGCCAAGTTAAAACTTAAAAGTAGTACCTCAGAAGCCATGGTAGTTTAGATGAAAATTAGTAAGATGTTGGATATTGGGAGGTGTGCATTATGAAAAGAAAGGTGCATATCAACCTACAAATGGACATGTCAGGTTATAAGTAGATATTTTTATATATAAGGGCAGTATGACTTTTACTAATGTAGCAGTCACAATATTCCCTACAAACGGAAGTAGCTGCCCCTAACGACAGCAACCCACCACTACAAAAGGTCACAGCAAAGAAAGTTGCGAGCCTCTATAATTCCAACATTGTTATCTTACAAGAGACTGATGTAACAGCATTTCCTTTAAATATCCACATCAGGTGTCCAGCAAATTCTTGACAATGATATGCATAAAAAGGACATGAAATACAGTAAAATTTCTCTTCTTATTCCACAAAGAAATAAAAAAAAGCATCATTCTGATTTGAACCAAATGGAGAACGGAGAAATCTACACTCCAATTCGAACCGAGGATTTATCTCTAAGGAAACATATGTTGTTTGGCAACACCTCCAATCAAAGATAAAAATTAAACCAAAAAATCTAATTTCTACAACTCAGAGCTTCTCAGTTTCTCACTGACAGTGGATCCAAAAGAAGGTCCACCTTTCCGATAGCAGATAAGGAACTCCACAGGGTAGCCCTTCAGCTCAGTCGGTACAATACCAAGATCTTGGAATGTCAAAGCTGCATGGTATGTAAGATTTGTGTAAGAGATGAACGGGGTTCGACTTGAAAATTAAATGAATGTACTTTTTATAATTTAATCCAGTAGGCATTTTTAATAGATCCACCAAGTCCAGCTTTTATTGTACTCAAGAGATCAAACTTTTATCTAAGCTGTGGTCATAATGGAACAGAAATTTCTGCCATTTTCAGAGACTAAACTCTTTCAATAGAGTGCAAAAAAATGATAACAAAACAAACAAGATTAACAATAAATATTGGCTTTATTAAATTTACTGACAAGGCAGCTTTCTGGATTCAGATTTTGCAGAAAAGTAATATAAGCACTATTTTAATTTTTTTTATTGTTTGAAAACTAAACTATGGCAAGTCGGCAACAGAACAAAATTTGAACCAACATAGTTCTTCAGAAGTTCTTTATTACATACAATATTGCTTTAATACTTTCAACAAAGAGATAGATACAAGCAAACCACCGGTAGAAATTAGGACAACGATTAATTGATAAACAGAGCAATTAGTTAGTATTATAATAGCTTTGGGCCTAAGGAGAGGTATAATTTGCTTGTGCTCGTGCATAACTAACAGCTAGGATACTAAAAAGAGGACCTACCGTTTGGAGAGACGACAGCATCAGCAGTCAAAGCGTTGATCATATCAAGATTGAATATTTGAGGGTTGGGAAGAGGGAATGGTACTTTCTTCAGAAGGAAATCACGTGGGGATGCAATGGCCTGAAAAAATTATAAAAAGATGTTGCATTCAGTTATGGGACTAAGGGACAATCTTATTGAAGAACTCTTGAGTTGGATTTGAGTAGCCAAGAGACCAAGGAGCTATGTATTGGTACTAATTGTACCTTGACTACACTAAAATTAGTACCAACTACTGTAAGCATTAGTACGAAATAATTTTAGTGTAGTCATACTTTAAGAAAGGCACCAACAGCACATTTATAATCCCTAGTCCTTTTTGAGGTCTTCTAAGACCAGAAGATAATAATCTCATCCTTGGTTTATTATGCAATTAAGCATAAAAAAGCTAATACAGACAAAAGCCAAAAATATAATTGAAGAACCATCAAAAAATAATCTGCCAGACATGAAGACAATCAGGAAAGTTAGAAACAAAACAATATAAAAAACACTGTCACCTAGACACTGCTTTACTGTGAACTTGCAATGACTTTACTAATAGTAATAATAAACTTCAACCTTTTCTTTTGACGAAAATGAAAACGTTATTTATCTGACTTACTTTTGCAACAGGTAAAGGAACCTTGACATACCGTGGCCACTCACGTATCATGTCATACATGATCTCAGCCTACAAAATTTACATATCACATTATACATTGGAAGTAATAATAGAACATAGATGAAATAAATCGTTGAAAATAAAGTACAGAGATGAATAATCAGTGACATAGTGCTGGGCAGTTCGCTGGACATAAAATAAGGCAAGGATTAAACAGGTAGTTCCTATTGATTTGGCAAGAAGCTTCTGCATGTTTTTATTCAGGAACAAACCTCTCAATTGTCAAAGCTCTAATATCACTTTTAATATGGGAAGCTTATCCTATATCTTCAAGAGGTATAACAGCAACATTAGGCAGTATTGTAGTCAAGAGTGCAAAGGTCATTGTTCTCTGACAAGGAACTCAAAGTAGTGAAGTGCATAAAAAGGTGGGCAGAAAGAGAGAGGGAGGAGAGTACCAGCTCATGCACAGTCATTACTTTGGGCCCTCCAAGTTCATAAATCTTACCCATGCTAGTGCCATCATCCTTCAACGAGGCAATAATAGCAGAAGCCACATCTATCACATAGACCGGCTGAATCCTATATTTGTATCAAATTCTGAAATATTTTAGTAAAATGTGCACAAATCATATACTAGCTCATACAAAATTTCAAATTGCAGGGGAGTTTCTCTGATTTCATCATTACAGACGTCCCAGATTTTAATAAGTTTAAAAATTACAAGACCAACTGAAAAAAATGCTACTTTAACAAAATTAATGCTACCTACCAGTGCCTTAATTATATTCAAATGAATTGACAAAATCATTTAACAGGTGGTTACTACCTTTCGAGATAACATGTTATAAATACAATTTTGAAACGGTAGAATTTATTTTTAATGTAATTAAGTCTTGAATTAGTATTACAGTATACCATAAAATATATAGAATTCAGCTGGACTAAAAGATTGTCATCTTACTTTTTCAACAAGCAGGATCTTATTTAAAATAAGGCAAATCTAACTTTACAGACATATATTTTTTTCCTTTTTTAAAAAAATAGGACTATACTTGGTGGAGCCATCGCCAATAAGAGGAAGAAAGCTCCAGTTCTTGGCAAATCGGGCCCATGTGTTCATTATCCTATCTTCTGTACCGATCAGGGTGCCTGGCTTCATGATTGTTGCCTAGCATGATTAATACACAAAAGTACCGAAACAAAGTCAGGTTACGCCACTATTTGTCAGAAAAAAGAAACAGGACGCTGTGTCCTAATCATTTGCTTTAGTTTAAGTACTTTTCTACCAAATAGGAGGAAAAGGGCCTGTCTTTACCTTATTCCTCACTCAAAATTGATGCGAATATACCAAAGATGATCAGAAAAACCAGTAAAGGCACTAATAAGGTTGATTACTGACGTAATATAAAATATTTATAACAGCTATGATATATGTTGTACACTTGTACTACAAACACAAGGACCCCAATAACTTTAACTAAAGAAAATAAATGCAAAGGTAATACCGTCGGAAATTCTCTTAAGACAGACTCCTCACCAGCAGCCTTGGCACGTAACATCCTTGAAGGAGATGAAGGAGAGGCACCAAGGCAAGACATTTGCACAAATCTCATAATGCCTCCATGCTCTTTTGCTATCTATAGAAATTACAATAGACAAAAAGAATTTACTAAATTTTGTGTTTATATAATATCTTTTACTTTTTTACTACTCATTGATTTAGTGTTACAAATCAACATCATCATCATTGCCATCACCCAGTTACTGCTATTGCCAGTTGGTTTTATGATTTGCATTTCATCCATTTTATTTTTATATATTTTTTTATTAGATATGCGTGAAGTTTAGACTATGACATTTTTAACAGTAATATTAACATACAGTAGTATAACCAAGCAGAAATCTGAGAGACAAAGTAATTATCCATAGTCTACACTCTACAAAAAATTCAGTATTTCCAAGCTTTTGCAAAAGTCCGAAATTTGTCAGTAAAGCAATATCAGCTTTAAAAAGCAGGTCATAGGTTACCTACAGGCAAGTTGGTCTAAAACTTATTTGTTTTTGTACATTATTTTTAGATGGAATGTTGGCCAAAGGAAATGTCTGAAGAAATAAAATACAAACCACAGCAAGTTGTTCAGCCATGCCATGGTTCACCTCCTCAAAGCTGTAGTTTCTTGTTTCATATTCCCTTCCTGTCAATGTACCAAACAAAAATCTCTCTTAAGACTAGTGTCCCTATGTGCGCACATGCATGTGTCTTTGAGAAAGAGAGACGAACCAATGAGATTGATAACAACATTGGATTTAGCCATAACAGCCTTGATTGAGCTCTCATCCCTTGGGTTATACTTCATTGGCACAATCTGCATGGAACAAAAGACTATATATAAACTAGCTGGACTTCACAAATGAATTTTACAAATAAATATGCATATTTTATTTCATCTAATGTTTAGCTGTAGGCAAGGTGAAAATTCCAACCTGGCCAAGGTCACCCATGAGTTTCAAATGCCGATGAGAATCCTCAGATCCACGGAAAGGAACAAGCACCTGAGAACCCATTTTAGCTGCAACAAGTATAAATCTTCTCATCTACGAATGCACTAATCTATTCGTCTATTATTTGAAAACACACACTAAACTTATAAACCATCTATCTCAAAGCACCAAAAAAAAAAAAAATTTCTAGCACTCTCAGATTCAAATATTTTAGTGACTGTTTCTATTACAGAAAGCTTTCTCCAAGCCACCGCCAAAGGGATCTCCCAGTGTTGTTTGTTTAATCTAAGTTTCACATTTAGGGACATACTAACTAAAATACAGCTTCCACTGACACAGTTGAATTGGCAGTGATCCAGTGCTACAATACAATTGACACATTGAGCATGTGGAACACTAAATTTTCACAAAAGGCAAAAAGTGAGAACTCACCAAGCTGCTGCACAACATATCTGCCAAGGAAACCAGTAGCTCCAAATACAGTAGCAACGATCCCACTAATCAGGAAACAAAAAATAAAAAAATAAATCAACGTCTAAGATTCAATTCAACAAAAAACTAAAAATTCCTAAAAAGGATGATCTTCAATTCTTCATTGAGCGATTAAAGGACAGATATACCTCACTGAAGAGCGGCCCCCAGTGCCTTTCCTCACAAGATGCCCAGTCCCTTTGACCGAGATATTCGACACATATCTAGACTGATCCAATCCATACCCTGTAAATGCACCAAAATGTTTCCCTCCATAACTAAACTGAAGAAGAATTGAATCTCAAGGAGGCAAAATGCTAGAAGAAATGTGGAGAGAGAGTACCGGAGGAAGAGAGAGGGTAGATGGATTTGACGGAGGAGAGAGGCGAGGATTGGTCGAGGAAGCGACGACCGGAGTTCCGTACGGCCGATTGCATCTTTCCGATCGGAGCTAACGAGAAAGAGAGAGAGAAAGAGAAAGGAATTTAGTTTGTTTTTTTCCTACTTATTTCTTTTCTTTCCGATCGGAGCTAGGGATTTCCTTGAGAGACGAATCAGACGATGGGACAGTAGGACTGGGGAGTATATTGGGCTTAGAATTGGGCCAAGAGAATAAATATGGTCTTTATATTCATTCTTGAATTGGAGGAGCCCAAATGTAGGTAAGAGTTTTTCCAAAAAAAGGACGCCTTAATAAAATGGAAATCAGAACTACTATCAAAAATCAATGGAAATTGATTACTGCAATCTGTATTTTTGCCATTCCTGTCGCTAAATATAAAGTGAACATATACAGCAAACAAAGTGAACATATAGACGATCTAAGTGAACACATACAAACAAATAAGTTCAATGAAAATAAGTTGAATATGTATGTAAACTTCTGAACAAGTGATGACAACATTTATTTGTTTATAAGTGTTCACTTAGATCATCTATATGTTCACTTTATTTGATGTATATGTTCACTTTGTATTTAGCGATGGCTGTGATGGTATATTTGCCGATGGCACTTATAATTCCTGAAAATCAATTACTGCCGTCTACATTTTACCATCGCTTGAACAAAATGAACATATAAAATAGACAAGATGAATATATAAATGATCACGTGAATATATACAGTTAAATAAAAATAAGTTGAATATGCATATTAAAATTTGAACAAGAATGGCAAAACTTATTTTCTGTATATGTTCACTTTGATCATTTATATGTTCACTTTGTCTATTTTATGTGTTTACTTTGTTCAAGGGATGGCAAAACTACAGTTGACAGTTATCATTTCTCATTACCATTTGATCTCTCTCCAGGCGTCATCGTGCGCCATCCCGTTTGTATTTATTTACTTTATTCATTTATATGTCCAGTTTGTTTATCTGTGTGTTCACTTTATTCAATTATGAGTTATATTTTATTTTTGGTATTGTTGTTTAGATTTTTATATGCATATTCAATTTATTTTAATTGAATTTATTTGTTTGTATGTGATCACTTTTATAATTTTATTATTTAAATGTTCATTTTGTCTATTTTATATGTTTATTTTGTCCATACGATGACAAAAATGCATATTGCAGTTATCATTTTTGTTATAAAAATAGTATAGAACAAAGATGTCCGAAATTAAATCTTTTTTAATGGAATGCAGAAAATTATAAGAAAAGCTTATTGAATGAAATATCACGTAGGGGGGTGGTGTTTGGTACAAGTTAGCATCCTTCCAAAAGAGATCCAAAGTTCATGTGGGCTGTAAAGGCTCTACATCGTCTGTATCACTAATGGTGATTTCTGATGGCAGCACAGTCAGTACAAATTTCTGGTAGCGGCTAATAAAGTGATGGCATAACCAGCAGTTGATACTTGACAATGCTCAAATTCATTACCTTTCTAAATGCTTTAACCTCTAAACAGAGTGTAAAAACTCTCGTACGTATTTATTTTGTTTGAACTAGGGCATAATTTTTTTTTACAAAAAATCGTACCCAATTTTCGAAAAGAAAAATCTCACTGTTTGATCCAATAAGTACAAGCAAAGACTACAAATTTATTTCGCTGCTGTAATTGATACGTGCTATACATGCGTGTAAATGTAATATTTTTTGTGATTTACTCTGCGATTTTCTATGATTATTTTATTGGTCTTGAGACCTGCCATCGACTAGCTATACAATATGACGTGTTACATACACGTCCTCAAAATCTGAAATTATGGACGTGCTGCTGAAAGCCTGAAACGAGATAACAAAGTGAAAGAATCTAACAATGATTGCCAATAATTGGGACACATGACCTATTCTGACACTGACTTACTACTCAGTTGATTAATTCATTTTTGTCCTTTAGTAGCTAACAGATTTCGAATTAGCACGTCGGCCTTCTGTAAGGAGGAAATGAAACTGGTATTTTTATACTGCCTTGACCAAAATTTGAAACTGCTCTTCTATACTGGACAAAATGAAAAATCGGGTATAATTTGTTGCGACTTGGTAGGTGCCGGTTTTGTTAAATGAATTATAGGGCTAAGTTGTTGTAAAAAATGCTCAGTTTAAATATGTTATTTTTATGATTAAATGGATAATTCAACTTGTTTTTTCATAACAATTTTTTTTTTATGATAGAGCTGTTTATTATTTAAAAAAATTTTGACTGTTTTTTCAGAGTTTTGCCAGATGACTACTAATACTAAAAAAAATATAAATATTTGCATATCAAATGGGCCATTTTTAAAAACATCCAATAAATAGTGTAAAGTTTATATATATAAAAAAAATAAAACTATATATCCTACAAGATTTCAATGCGAAAAATATATTGATGATTCAGATTGACCATTAAGAAAGGAAAAAAAAAGTTTGGACTATTTATATGTTGTTCAAGTATAAACTTTTGTGTTTTTGTATAGTTTATAGTGGGTGTATAGATTACATGGAGGATTGAACACTTGAAATTCGTAAAGAAAGATATCTACAACTTAATTATATATATATAATGTCCTCGGCGAAATCCACCTTAAAACTCGTACAAAATATTTTTTATATATCATTCACAATGCCCTAAATTGTAAAATGCAATGGACTGAAACATCATCTGACAAAAAGAAAACAATCTCTTAAAAAACATTAGGAAACAATCAAAGCACTAAGAGAAACAATGAACCTAGAAAAGACGGGTATTATTACGGGAGTCCCTCATGATCTTATTAAGATCTTGCGCTATTATTTTCTATTGTTCATACAATTACAAGATATCAGCAACGTACCTCGAAAACAACATCAAATTTAGTAAGAAGCTTTATGTTAGCCAATGAGGTTTTATTTGCTAGAACATATTAGTTGATTATTTGGCAGAGAAGTATTCAAATGTGGACATGCGATTTGAAACTCGAACAATAAAATTAAAATGATTACATATAATCGATAGGCACATAAAAATAATTCTACAACATTTTTATTTTATTCTTGGCTATATTCAAGACCATAAAGAAAAAAAATGCGGACAAAATTTTTCCAAACTCAACGATTTTCAAAGTTCTTGATGCCTATAAAGATAATATTTAAACGGTATAACTAATATGTGTGTATAAAAATGATAAAATTACAGATAATAATTTTGATTTATTATTCAACCTTTAATATTTAGGACATCAGCCTTCTAAAAATAAATACATTTACCGTCATATTTCTATTATCGTGTACATTTTTTGCTCCATCAAGACTAGCTGAAATAGGTGCCTAATTTTTTTAGTACATCTAAAATGTATGAAAAATGTAAAATAAAAAAAGCTCTTGACCATTCCTTTTCACTAAGAAGAATTGTACTTAAATTTTCAGTACCATGCATCCCCAACGAATCTATATTCAAACCACATGCAGAGAACATGGGTTCTATAACCAACCCAACTGCCAATTAACGGTCAGATGAACTGAATCTATTTGGTCGAGGATTTTGATTGGAAAATAAAAAAAGAGGCGAAATAGGTTCTTCTCCATCGTATTTTTATATTAATTGACATGCACTCAATTAATTTATTAATTTTATAATGTCACCAGACGGAAGGAATCAGCAAAGGGGCATGATCTCCGCTACTCGAAATGATGTATCTTCACAATTAAAAAGAAAAAGGAAATATGTAAGCGCAGTAGCGCACCTACTGTGAATAATATATCAAGTTCAAACAAGCAAATATTTATGATGTACATAAACTCTAATTAAGAGTCAGATTGTGTCAGATCAGAATTAAATATTTATGATGTACATAAACTCTAATTTTATGTTCATATTAATTTATTTCTTGTTTGATAAAAAAAGGATAAAAATTCGAACTTTTAAAATTCAAATCCTTTGATAAATTACTAAATGTTCTTTTTATTAACTTGAAAATTGTAAATTAAACATCCTATTTGAAACTTTCGGTCTAAATAATATTACTGAATATATTTAATTTTATCTACATAATCGAGCCTTTGCCGAGAACTTGATCGTCATATATATATATCAAAGGTATTTTTCTTTTTTAGTAACACAAGTTCTTGTGTATTTTTCTTGATAAATTTCCATTCGATTTATCGTGTTTTCTATTATGTATGTTTTTAGTATTTTTTTTAAATATTTGTACAAAAAGGTTTGCTGAATGTCAAATTTTTCAATGGAAACTTTATTGAAGCGAATTTCGAGAAACAATCGTAATTGGTCTTGTTCGTGCATAGTAGGAGCTACATGGGAAAAAATGAAATAAATGACAACCAACTTTACTGAAAAGAATAAATTTAACAAATTCCAAGAAATTAGCGGATTTATTATTTATTTTTTATTATTATTTTTTTTTTGGGGGGGGGGGGTCTAGTTTAGGGGTGTATTAAAGGCATGGCTGCTGCTTGCTGCACCTTCTAATTTAATCAGGTAGGTTATGTTCCAATTAAGATATTTTAATTGGATCCTCACGGCTTTAATTCAATTCCAGAAGTTTCAAGGGCAGGGCAGTTGGTTCAGCTTTTATAAAATTAAAATATTCCAGTCAATGGGTTGGTCAGACAGCCAGTTCAGAACTTCAGATACTATATAAGTATAACAAAACCGGCTTAATAAGGTAGCGGATCTCCGAATGTAATCTGGTCTGAGGATAAACACCAAACAGATGAGTTCGCATCCGCCGATTGCAGCAAGTTATGAGTATGACGCTGAACTACGATTGGAAACAAGCGATTATTAGTGGGTTTATGATATTGAATCAAAATTTGAATCTGATCCGAAATAGAGGGTTTAATTTTTTTTTAATAATCCACCCATAATCTAATCTAGTCCATAATTTGACGGGTTCAAATTTTGATCAAATAAAAATACACACATAAATAGCATAGAGATAATTTAACATATAACATCACAGCATAAAAACATAATAAAATATAAATCCATGCTACAACATGGTAACTTATAAGTCTTAACAGTTCGATAAAAAAAAAAATGACAATATAATTAAATTCAAATTAAAAAGCTAGACTTTTAAACATCTTTAAAATTTCAAATGTTGATTTAGCTTATGGGTACTTGCAACTAACAAGAAAGAATGAAAATGAAGTTTGTATCACACATGATAAAATTATATAAATTTTAGTTTATAAATCATACTTAAGATAAATTAATTTTACAACATAAATGAATATAAACAGGTTAGTAATACAAAATTCGTAACTCAATCCAGAGTAACAGGTTTGTCAAAATTAAAATCAATGCCCGACGAATTATCATCTTAACCCGGTAAAAAAAATAGGCTGGGTCGGGTGAGTTGAACGGGTTAAACGGGTTGACATGTTTCTTGTACAGCCCTAACGATTATAGATTTATAATACCAATTTTGCTGTCCACTGCTATATTTGTAATAATGTAAAAAAATATGAATATATTAAAATTAACTCATTATAGTTAATAAGATAAATTCATTTTTCAACTTTTTGATCAAGTTTCAAATTAACTTCAAAGTTTACGAAAATTATATAAAAATATTTCACTCGTTAAATTAAATAAAATCAATAGTTTGTATTAAATAATTTAATTTTATATTATAAAAAAATAATTCAGAAATATGGGGCACTAACACCCTCTAAATATCGACTAAACTGAGTTCATTTCCTCTGCTAGAGTTATAACAATGCCATTAATTTTCGGACTTGCTCTGAACCTCAATTTAAATCTGACACGAATTCAAAAATCTTCTATAAATAATTTTATAGTCGTGCCCAATTTTGATTTGAGTTATATGAAATACATAACATTCCATAATATATATAATTTATGGGTCTATTTAGCTTTCCTCAGTTAAAAGATAATAAGTGAATTGCTGCCTATACACCTTAAATTCCATCATCTATTATTTCGTCAAAATTTCTTTAAATTGTAAATTTCAAACCCATTCCGTTTCGTATTTAAAGTTATAATATTTAAGATGCTCTGTTCTTGCCGAACTCTTTTCTTAAAAGGTTTGCCTAATTTTGACTCTGTTTTGTATAATTATATTGTTAATTTCTTAAACAAAAACTATGAAATAATTATACAAAAGTGGGCCAACTTTAAAAGCTTGGCGAGAGCGCTGAGCATATTACTTCTTGGTCGTTCTTAGCATTGTTATGCTGCTCATCTGTCTTTGAAAACTGGTCGGTTAATTTATTATTAAGTTGGCGTTTACAAAGCTTTTCAAAAATAAGTAGCACCTTTTTCTTTTGCTATATAAAGTTGAATTATTAATAAGACGAACTAACATAAGATCTACGACTCATTGGCTCCGTTTGGATGCGTTGAAAATAAGGTAGGAAGAAGGAAGAAGAGAAGAAATTTATTGGGAAGGGGTAAATTTATTGGGAAGTGTGTAACTTTTGTAAAAAGTTTGGATGGTTAGAAATAAATTTATTAATAAAAAGTGGTTATTCCTTATTCCTTATTCCGGGAAGAAGTCATCCAAACGGAGCCATTATTTTCCTATCAATTCTTTTTAAACTCCATCATAATGATACTAATGCATCTACTATGGCATGGAAGTTTGGCATCATGCCAATTGGAACTTTTTTTTTTTTTATAATTCGTAATGATTGGTAAGCGTTTGTTCTCACTTTTTAGGCATATATCTTTAGAAAGTAGAAACTTAGCTTTTATATTTTTAACCAATTTTCTTTACATAAATGAGATCCCCTGCGAAACCACAAGGAATTGGTGTCAGACCCTACTTTCAACTTTTCAAATCAAGTTCACACGAACGGACAGAAAAGAAAATATTATCCGTGAAATTTCATACATATATATACGCTATATATATGTATGGGACCCTTCTTAAAAACTCAAGGTCATACACTCTTCAATCCAAATGTCGGTGATCAACGCACAAAATTATTTAATATCTGTTGTCTACAAAATTACAGCAATGCAAGAGCTTCGTGTAATATCCCAAAAAAATCACAGTCACTATTTGTGAATTATTCTAGAAGTTCTCCATAATAATTGAATTCTGAGTATTTCTTGAACATTTGTACTTGCAATAGTATTCGGTGATAAATTGTTTGATAAAAATATCATATTTATAAAATAAATAATTGCAAAATTCTAAATATATGTCACTGGTTCGCTACCATATTTCGTGCTGTATTCAATCTTTGTTTTTTTTTTAAAATTCTTTTTGGCGAAAGTGCTGCATATAATCAAATACACGCGTTATGTCTAACCCAGTAATAAATCTACAAAACTTCTAAATTGGTGTCTAAATTATGTCATTACATATGTCACTTTCGTATTAGCTTTTTTGCACTCTGTCGAAAAGGTACTTCTACTTGAGAACTTTGTGAAAGCATATATAATTTGAGAAAGTTTAATATACACTATAGTGCATAGGATTTTTTATGCATCACAGACTTTTTTAGGAGTATTTTTGTAAATTGACAAATCTAATTTAACCAATCTAATATACATATTGAAATTTCATAGCAAACCAAATTTTACAATTTTTTTAGATTTTATTAGTATTTTTTTTTCGAATTTTTTAAAACATGTCATTTTTGGAATGTTATACTATTGTCAATTTTGGAATGTTATATTATTGTCAATTTACAAAAATACCTCTAAAAAAGTCCACGGTGCATATAAAGTCATATGCACTATGGTGCATATTAAACTTTCACATATAATTTATGTTCTTTTCTTTTGTCTTCTTATTTGAGACTATTCAAGTATAAGTGCGACAGAAAGTGGTCTTCAAGGAAGGTAAAGAGGAGGGATAGTGACCATGAAAATTCAAAGCAGCGTCCACTAATTTAGCTTTAAAGGGGGTGTTTGGATCGCTTAGGAATTGGGAGAATTTGTTATTCCTAGGCATAAATTTATTAGAAAGTGTGTAACTTTGTGAAGAGTTTGGATTGTTTATAATAAATTTGACATATGAAATTCCGAAAATTTGCAATTCCCTCTTATTCCAACCCATCCAAACGCCCCCAAAATACTTCCGGATAATGCAAAGAATATGTATAGTATATATCATCCTTGTACTTTGCTTTTGGAAAGGCGTAGGTCAAGCAGAAACTAGGACTTTGCAAATAGCCAAAAGTGAAGAGGTGGCGATTAAAAGATATTTTTATGCTCATCGCCATGCCCTAGCTAGCTTAGACTTGTGAGAAGAAAAGCCCAAATATATCATAGCCTTCCTGCTTTTATAAATTTTTTTTAGCTATACCCTTGTATTTTAACAATTTGCTAGCTCGCTTGCAAGTTACGCGTTCCTCTTTAAGAATCCATTTTTACACTATAATCAACGCCCAGTTTAGTATATATAGAAAAAAAAGGAATTACAGTATATGTTTTTAGTTTTTAGAAATTGAGATAGGATCTGTTTGTACTCATTTTTCCTTGAAGATTGGTCGGCGAATTACCACGACAAATTTTGTTAGTAACATCAAAAGTCCTAAAAAATTATAACATAGAGATTATAGGTAGAGGCTAGCAATGGAAAAATACAATTAATGTAAAAACAAAAAATAAGACGTCAATAAAACTCAATTTATTTGTGCATGTCTCTTTCTATACCAGAAAACACTGAGTGTATTTTCTTCACTTTATTTAGAGAAAAAAGTTATTAGTTTGCTCCTTTCAGATCCACCATTTGTAGACATTCAAATCGTATCCTACAATGCGGTATAAGTACCAGCAACTTGCTTTCTTTTGTGTAGTCAACCATCACTTATTAAATTTAAATGAAAGTTTATATATAAATTATTGTCTCAGTCAAATGAACATTTTATTGTATTCAATGAAAATAATAAAGAAAATAACTATACAAATAGTGTTGTTTCGTGAAAAAATAAACGTTATTTTAATTTTTTTTTATCTATGGTAAGATCTCGGTTCTTAAATAATTTATGCCTTAATAGAAGTATGGAATAACAACTTTCTCACTTTATAGAGAAATATATATGCAGCAGTTAGGGAAGGATATACACATACTTGGAGGGCTTATATGCACAACAAAGGTATTTACATGGCTAAAATACCTTGCGCTCTGCACATGCTTTCCTCACCGCCAGTTTTCCATTTGCTTAAGAGGCGGTGTTGCCACAATTACCCCTGCCCATACAACCTCTGTTCATATGCTTTTTAACAATTAAAATTAAGTAAGCGAAGTGGAGATCAAAGAAAATATTAGTTGGTACGCATGCTCACAGATTCTGATACCATCCAGTCGAAACCGCAGACCCCAAAGGCGAATGACAAAGCCAATTATTAGCATAATAATTTATACATTAATTAATCGAAATTGCTTAAGACCATCCTTAAGATTTTATCATCACCATCATCCTCATGCGTATGCTGCAACTAACTCCTCTCTCCTCACGCGTACGCTGTCCCCCGCCCCCTCCCCCTTCCTCCCTCCCACATACGCTGTCCCCCTTCCCCATTCTCCCTCCCACGTACGTTGTCCCCTCTCCCCCCTTCTCCCTTCCACGTACGCTGTCCTCCCCTCTCCCTCCTCCCTCCCACATACACCGTTCCCCCTGCACCCTTCGCCCTCCTCATTATACACACTTCATAACTGTTGAAGTTAATATATTTAAATGTTGGAGGTAATATCGTAACTGTTGAAGTTAATATATATAATTGTTATACTAAACTTGTTGCAGAGATGGAATAGAACCAAGGTTTATCTTTCTGATATTAATTTCAACAGTTATGATATTACCTTCAACATTTAAATATATTAACTTCAACATTTACGATATTAATCCCAACAGTTATCTATTTAATTTTAACAATTACAATATTAACTTCAACAGCTATCTATTTAATTTCAACAATTACGATATTAACTTCAACATTTACGTATAGCAATTCCAACAATTATGAAGTGTGGAGGAGGGTGAGGGGGAAGGGGGGAGGGGGGAGAGGTGGGAGGACAGCGTATGTGGAAGGGCAAGGGGGAGGGGGTTAGGGGGGAAACGTACGTGGGAAGGAGGAAACAGAGTGACGAAGGGAGAAAGGGATGAGCGTACACTGAGGAATGATGGAATAATTTTCAAAAATAGAAAACGCGTTATGGGGATGATGGATATTGGAAATGATCCTTATCAGTCACGATTAATTAATGGTACTAATCATAATAACGAATCAATTAACCCTTTTCTAAAAATTGGAAGGGTTAAAGTGGTAATTACCGTTAAATAGTTCTAATTTTCTGACCATGTGATCTAAATGGACCTCCAGTAATCAGTAAATTCTTATTATAGGGAGTGTTTGGATGGGAGTGAGAATAAAGGAAGATGAGAAGATGGGAATAAATTTATTATTAAACAATTCAAACTCTTCACAAAGTTACACACTTCCCAATACTTTTTCTCACTTCTTTCCTTATTCCTCTTCTTCCCACACCATCCAAACGGAGCCATATGTACTATCGATATGTACTCTCATATTATGTATTCAAATAGATAACTTTTTTTTTTTTTGGAATATGGTTACCGTTAAATTGGAAGGTTAAAAGAACAAATTGCCGTAAAGTAATTCCAAATTTTTTCATAATGTAGTCCAAGTGGATCTTAAGTTCCCAGAAGCATGGATACAAAATTGAAGATATGCATATTTTTTTCCCATTAAATTTTACAAGTCTAAACGACTTTAATATTAACACATTACATTCATATGATAATTATTAAAAAATAAAAATAAAAATTTCTTATGTTGGATATAAAATAGGCACCGACCTGCATATGCGTCTTAAATTCTTAATAGATCTCTGCCTTTGCATTTAGTGCTCTGTTATTACAAGTACTATAGATGTAGCATGTGATTTAGTAGCTCAGTGGTAAGAATACTAGGCTGGTCTCCAAGAGGTCAAGAGTTCAAATCCCGCATGCGTCTTTAATTTCAGAAAAAATTAGATGGCAAAAACCTCCCTCTTTCTTAAAAAAAAGTGAACATATAGACAATCTAAGTGAACATATACAAACAAATAAGTTCAATGAAAATAAATTGAATATGTATGTAAAATTCTGACCAAATGATGACAACACTTATTTGTTTGTAAGTGTTCACTTAGATCGTCTATATGTTCACCTTATTTGCTGTATATGTTCACTTTATATTTAACGATGACAGGGATGACAAAACTGCAGATCGCAGTTATCATTCCTGTATTTTAAATCAATCAAAATCCTGTATTAAGTCACATGCAATAGTAAAAGTCGACAAATAAAGTGTAAAAAGCATCATGTACGAGGATAACGATATTTCAGCACTAAAAAGATATTTTAAATATGAGCAAGGTTAAAGTCTAGTGCATTGGATGGATCCTCTCTGTCCAATACACTCGTTCTTGAATTTAGAATTTCAAACGACTGACCCAAATCATTCAATATGATATTCATATTAAAATCTAGTGCGAAACTGAATTTTATGAATTTTTGAATTTTTTTGCTATTATTTTTTAGATTTTTGAAAAATCATCGATCTAAAAAACAATAATTTGGTTCAGTACTAAATTTCAATATAAAAATCACATTGAACGGTTTATATTGATCATTTGAAACACAAAATTTAAGTGAGTGCATTGGACAGAGAGGGTCCATCCAAATGGGTTGGACTTTAGCCTTGCTCGTTTAAATATTATGCATATTCTGCTAAAAAAAATATTTAAAACGCTTCTATTCATGTTTTTAACTAATTATGGCCAGATATTAGATTATGTAATCATAAAAAATGGCATATATGATAAAAAAAAAAAGAGACACTACGTGCAAGAAGATTTATTTGAAGTTAATCAATGAAGTACGTCAAATATCACGAATTGAAATCATTGAATGCATTTACTGTGATTTGTGATTGGTTTCATACATCTTTAGGCCCTGATCAAAATGGTTTTTTCACATGATTTCAATTCAATTCAATTCAATTCAAATGATTTCATAAGATTTCGTAGGATTTCGTTGGATCTAATTACATAGGAATTCCAACCAAATGACACCAAATCCGTTCATTTTGATCAAGAATTTTCCAACGAAATGAAATGAAATGAAATCCCACGTTAAAAAAGTGAGATTTTGATCAGGGCCTTAATCATTTGAAGTCGGCAAATAGTTGCACAAATTTTTATGTAATTTTAATTTATAAGACTACTAGACTACTTACCTATCAGATATAGAAATATGTTAAATTAATTTAGTAAACATCTTTTTTAAAGTATACATAGTAAATACATATTATAAAATGTAAATTTGATTTTCTGTCAGGCTTCGATATCTCGATAAAATGAAGCAAATTCTGATTGTCTGTTGGAATTTTGAAAATTAAGACCAGAAGTCGCACAATCAGCCATTCAGTGCTATACACAACAGCATATCATCACAAAAACACATATACAAACACCGTTGTCCAAAAAATTAAAATGTATTTACAGTGCATTACTGACATTTATTCATAATTTTATATTGGGACCACAATTTAAGTTATATTAAGTAAAATCTAGTTAAAGCAATCAATACCTATTAAAAAATTATTAAATAAAAGGTGTCCATATTTCAATTTTTTTTTAGGCTGTGGTGTTTCATTTTCCGGCTCTCAAATAATTCAATAGCTCCAATATGTGGCAAGATTCTGTGCATTGCTCGCTAGAAAACTGCCACCTGTACGGAACTTTTAGGCCTGTTTAGGCGCCGTACGTACAGGTGTCGACAATTCCCTTTTTGGACACTTTTAGGTATGCGTCGTTCTAAGTCTGTCGAGTCTGAGATCCTTCATGTACAAACTACGCATAGTTTTCATAAAAAAAAATTAGGAGATCAAAATTATTAACTATTTTTGTTAAATTATTTTTAAATCATAATTATTGGAGGGTCATAAATAACATTAAATAAATATAGTTTACAAATAAACATAGTTCGGATCGGTTGTTTAAGACTCGAATTTTTGAAAAAATAGTTCAAACTAAACGGTGTTTTTTTTATTGTGTAAAGCACCATAGATTTTCCAAAAAAATTAAATAAGTAGTGAACAGTGCAAAAAAAAAAAAGAAAAAAGAAATGCGGAGCAACATTTGATCCAAAAAATGATTGGAACTAGCTGTACAATTGTTTGCTAGAAACACCCATTTGTATCTTTTTTCAGAAAAGAGACTGGGAATCTAAAATCGCTTCGGAAAATGGAGCAAGGATGGAGTCAAATTCTCGAGTTACAACTAATGATTGTACTCTCAGTTCTAGACTTCTAGTCTTAGCACAGAGAGGCGTCTGTGTCCTTTTCTTTCATTTTTGACATCTCTGTACACGTTCTCCTTTATTAATTACCATATATTATAACATGGAGGCTGGAGAGTAGGATATATAATTCCCATACCTCCGAAATTAATTAATATAAAAATTTATACACAAAAAATTTTAATATACAGAATTATTTATTTTTTTTTTTAATAAGAAGAAAGTTCCAACGCGTTTCAGAAGCGAGCATTCGAATTTCCCTCCGTACGCGTTTATAAAACGCGCTCCAGCCCTCCGAACGCGTTTTATAAACGCGTACGAGGGAGAGATAAGTTCGCCCCTTCAGTTACGCCTTTTGAGGAGCTGACACCTTCGTACGCGTTTATAAAACGCGTTCGGAGGGCTGGAGCGCGTTTTATAAACGCGTAGGAAGGTGGTAATTTTTCGAAAACCAGTTCTGACCGTTTTATTTTGTTTCTTCGTCGCTTCAGTCAGTCCAGAGAAAGAGAAAAAGAAAAAAAGAGAGAAGAGAAGAGAAGGGAGAAGAGAAGAGAAGGGAGAAGAGAAGGAAGAAGAGAGAAGAGAAGGGAGAAGAGAGAAGAGAAGGAAGTTGCGGCCGGAGAAAGAGAGAAGAGAAGGGAGAAAAGAGGTTGCCGTGCGAAGGTGGTTGCCGTGCGAAGAGAAGAGGAGTTCGAAAGACAAGGTACGCCGATATCGAGGTTTTGATTTTGCATTTACTGAAAATTATGGATATTATTGAAATTGTGGAAATTAGTGGATTATTATTGTGGATTATTATTGAAATTTGTATGGAAATTGTGGAAATTGTATGGATGATTATGGAAATTTTGGAAATTGTGGAAAATTGTTATGGAAATTATTGAAATTGTATGGATGATTATGGAAATTGTGCATTTACCTATTTGTATGGATTATTATGGAAATTGTGGAAATTGTGGAAATTTGTATGGAAATTTGTATGGAATTTGTATGGAAATTGGACATTTTAATAAAGTGAGTACACAATTTTAGTAACATAAATTGTATGGAATTATTGGAAATATTATTGGACATTTTAGTAAAATGTTCATGGAATTTTTACGGAATTTAGTGGAATTTGTATGGAAATTGTGTAGGAATTTATTATCAAATTACTGTAATTCGTATGCAAATTGAATGGAAATTAGTCGAAATTTTAGTAAATTGTATGGAATTAGTGGAAATTGTATGCAAAAGTAATTATTGTAAAAATGTCAATTATATAGAAAAAAAATTTTGGTTTTGTTCGTTTTTTGTCCAATTAGCTAAAAAATTATTATATTAATTTTTGTTTTAAATTGTTGTTCTTATATTATTTGAATCAGATGAGTTCAGCAGAAGATGAGGCTGGTCCTTCTGGTGCTTCACCACCTCCCACCGAAGCACCCCCCACCGAAGCAGCCTCCACCCAGCGGCCAAAAAGACGTAGGCGTCGCGCAGCCCGTCCGAGCGCGCAAAATGTCATTCCACCTGTGCAACCGGCCAACGCAGAAAACCAACAGGTTTTGTTCGTTACGGATAACGACCATCTCGTTGGTTTGTCTTTTGAGGAGGTAATATATTTTTTTATGTTAATTTATATTTTTTTGATTTAATAATTTAGATTTCTTAATAGACTTATAAATTGTATATTAAATGTTTATTATAATTTGTACTAAAAAATTAATCGAAAATGCTTATTATAAATTGTATTATAAATTGTATTTATTTTAAATGCTTGTAAATACTTAAAAATTGTATTAAAAATTGCAGCGTGAAAAACATTTGGAGTTGAGATCGCACAAGCGAACAATTAAGGTGGACGAACGGATTGAGGGAAGGCTGATCAAACTGGGGCTCAGTCACATTATGAAGGTGAAGCATGTCAACATCGACATGCCATTACTGAAGGCAATGGTGGAGTTTTGGCGTCCAGAGACGCATACTTTCCATTTTCCCGTTGGAGAGATGACCGTTACTCTACAGGTAATTTATTTAAACTTGATATTATTTTTTTTTTAATATAATTTTCGTATTAATTATCACAATTAATTCTAACATATAATTTTCGTATTAATTTTCACAATTAATTCTAACATTAATTTAAACTTTATATTTAAAATTCAAATTTGAATATTAATTTTCGTAATATTAAATGTTATATTTTCGTAATATTAACGTATTTTGTAATTGTTACCAGGATGTTGCCTTCTTATATGGTTTGCGCTCGACTGGCATTCCAGTTAGATCGAATACGAGAGGGCCCTGGGAGGAAAAGATTCGTGCAAATCTTTATCCTCATGAAGATTTGGGAGAGTGGCACCGAGAAAGGAGTAGCAGGGAGTAAGTGAAAAAAATACGAATGCAATATTGATTTTGCATATTCAATATATGCATTGCTTACTTGTATTGATTATTCTAAATTTGTACAATGCAGGGGCAATGTTGTTGTGGGCAACAACATCAAGTTGAAATGGTTGCGGCAAAATTGCGGGGTGGCGCCAGCGGCAGATGCTCCTGGTGAGGAGTTAGACCGATATACGCGTGCAGTGGCTCTAGAGCTATTTGGGACGTTGATGTTTCCCGATATTTCTCAGAATTCCGTCCCAGCATACTTTTTAGAGCTCGTATCGGTATAATTTTCTTAACTTAAATAATTTTTTTTTTCTTTACGAAAATAGTACAATTCAATTAGTATTTGTTAACACATAATACTTTTGTTAATACACTGAAATGTTGAAATTATTTTGAATGTTGCAATTTAATTTTGTTATTTTCAATGTTGAAATTTTTTTTTTTCAATGCGTTGTTTAATTTAAATGCAGGGCAATTTGAATGAAGTTCCGGACTTCAATTGGGGAGGTGCCACGCTTGCTTGTCTATATCGTGCTTTGGACCGTGCCTCCATGCGTTTCAAGGTTGTGACGGGACCTTGGATGCTACTATTGTTTTGGGCATGGTCATACCTTCCTGTTTGTCGCCCAGAGGTTGCTCCTATCGGTGGATTAGGACAGCCTGACCTAGATTCATGTGTGCCGTATGGCAGGTAATAACTTATAATAATTTTTCAATAATATTATGCAAATTACAACACATCAATCCTAACCTTCAAAATTTTCAGGAAATGGGGCGAAGCTCGGTCTTTCTCACGGAGCCAGCACCGCGGGGCAGTGGAGAACGCACGGGACTACCTAGCCGTGTTGAACGTTGAAGACGTCAACTGGTTTCCGTACGTACTCGACAGAGCTCTTATGCCACGGGTAGCACAGCAGGGTTCCATAGCGGAGCATGTTCGGTTGCCGCTCATTTTCTACCACATTGTTGCCTACTACTACCCCGACCGTTGTAGGCATCAGTTTGGGCTGTACCAGTTTACTCCTCCTCCACTACCTGTGGTACGTTTGCTATATTTTTCTGATTTATCATACGATCAACTTCAATTTAATTAGAGTAAAGAACTAACTTGTGTATTTTAACAGAGTTGGGACGTGACGCACAACCTGCTGGGTTTCCAGCACGGTACCTATCGAGATCGTCCAGATTTTGCTACTATTTTTGCGAGTGCATATGCTGAGTGGACTGACGAGGCATTACAGACACGCCAGCTGGAGACTCGATCCTGGACTGATACTGATACGCTTCGGTACTTCCGATGGTTTTGGCGATACGGTGCCTCCGAGAGACCCACGCCACGAGAGGATGCCGAGGCACGTCTCCAGCGCACTCAGCAGCTGCCTCTTGCTCAGAGGCAGTACACAAACATGGGGTCCAGACTTCGCAATACGGTACATCTTAATTTTTTAAATATGGAAATGTATGATTGGTAAATGGAATTGTGCAATATGTCATTATTCTCGTAAATTGCAGGGCAACTCTGCGCTGAAGAATGCACTTCATGCATTGGGACTGGTTGTGAAGAAGGGGTGCAGAAGGGTGGGAAAGGCAATTCTCGCCAACTGTCGTTCGCAGTTGCATGATGCTTCCATCCCTCTGAGGTAATTTTAAATAATTTAATTTTTTTATTGCGTTTTTTGCATTTTCAATTCAATAATTTAAAAATTACAGGTTGGAGGATTTGTTGGAGCAGCGAGGACTTCCAACAAATATTGAGGACATACCAGATTCTGGGGACGAGTCTTCTTCTGCACGTCCGACTGTACCCACAGACCTTCAGGCGGAGGATCTGATGCATGCGGTTAGTATTCGTTTATATGCAAGTTTCAATTTTAGATACTAATTTATTTATATTCACATTGTTTTTTTTAATATTATAGGATGGTCGACTGAATACCGGGCGATTAGATGAGATTTTAGGACCACGCACGTTCTTTCCTACTCAGTTTCCATCCTCAGGTCCTACTCCATCCATGCATAGTGCATCAGCATCGACCTCGCAGTTTGCTGGCATTTCTCAGGATCCCATTGGCATTTTCCAGCCTCATGATCCTCCACCGTACTCCTTTGCACCATTTGGTATGCCTTCCTCTTTTCCTGCATTTACTGTTCCCCCATTTACTGTACCGTCAGTGCCTACGCCTTCTTCTATTCCATCATTTGGCACTCCGTCTGGTAGTATGGGAGGGACAGACTCGTTCAGCACATTGCTACGGACGGCCGGAGATGAGGAGGGTGATTATGTCCCTATAGCGACTCCTCAGGAGGCTGGGCAGCCTGTTGAGTTTGGGCCCATACAGCAGGAGGCTCAGCAGGACCAGCAGGAGGACCTCCAGGAGGAGGACGATGGGGATACAGAGTCCACTGACTCAGGAGACGTTACTGCCCCGGCTGGACGAGATAGGCGTGCAGTGAAGGTGATTGACAGATTTTCACCTTCGGGACCTAGGAGGAGGCGGCGGCATTAGTTATGATGATGGACTGATTTTATTGCTGATTATGACAGTTTTTTTTTATGGACTTGTGTATTACTGATGTTGATTTTATTTTTCGTTTATGGACTTGTGATTGCCTTGTGTATTACTGATGTTGATTGACTATTTTTCGTTTATGACTTGTGATTGACTTGTGTATTTATTGGATTGTTTATTATGACTTGTGATGATTGACTTGTGTATTATTATGACTTGAAAATTCGGAGTGCAAAGCACTACTTGAAACATAAACGTTTATGTATTGAAACGCCAATAAATGAAATACTCCAAACAACAACTTTTATCCATTAAACGTCAACACATTAAAACCACAACTTTTAGTGCAAAGCACTACAAAAAATAGAGGAAATAAAAGACAACCATAAAAATAAAACATTGCATTAACAATTCCAACTAAATTACATTAACAACCATAATAATAAAACACATAAATATTACAATGATATAAATATTTAGAGATTTTGACTATCTACATGTTGTAGAATTTCATCCCACCATGGTTGCTCATCTTCATCATTCGGTTGTTGTTGATTACTCGCACCAGTGTTGTCAGCGAACTGAGCGACTTCGTTCCAAAAAGCAGCATCATCTTCTTGTTGATTACTCGGAACACTGTTGTCAACGAATTGAGCGGCTTCGTTCCAAAAAGCCGCTTCGGTTTCTTCTTTTTCTATCTCTGCCATTCGGCTTGCCGCAATTTGTCGAAGTTCATCCCTCTTATTCATTTCTCTCAATTTTTGCTCTGATTTTTTGAGCCTTTTTTTCCTTGCCTCTTCTTCCCTAATTTTTTGTTTACGATCCATTTCTTCATTTCTTTCTTTAATAATCCTCTGCGTCTCTATGTCCCGAGCTCTTTGTTCATTCTCGTCGTGACGTTTGTGCTCATGGTAGTGGTCACGCAATATGTTTTCTTTGTAATTGAAAACTTGAGCACACCTTGTACAGGTCACTGTGTGGTCTCCATTAAAGTTGTATATTTTCTCGTAAACAGTCCAGTGAGTTGGTTCAGACGAGAGGTAGGGTTTCGGTTGTTGTTGGGGGATGGGTTGAGGTTCTGTGTAATATTTTTTGTACCAGTCATATCGCCTTTGTCGGTTCAGATTCTTTTCGTGTTCCCGCCATCGCCGCTCCTGGTACTCCTTCTGTTCTCTTTCCGGCCCACCATTAATGTGCCATTGGTAGTGTATTTTTAACTCGAGCACGTCTCCCTCTTCAGTCGTGTCTTCATGGATGTTGTATTTCAAAGTGCGATAACAAGAGCGACAAATTGCCTCGTATTCTCCGTTTTCTGGTTGATTTCTATTGGCAGGGTAATGGTAGAAAGTTGGCCAATACTCAATGCGGGTTGCTCTTCGATAGTCTGGAACATCATTATTTGAGTTAGAGCTATTTCCTTTGTCCATTGTACTGAAGGTTTTAACAAGAAGGAGGTAGTGGGTGTTTGTGCATTCTAATTCAACAATGACTGCTTTTATAAATAATTTCAGCAGTTCAAAAATGACATTGTAAAATCAAATCTTGTCATGTCTTTTGCAGTCTTTATCAGAGCATGCTTGTACTTTTTTCCCTAAAAATTAAATAATATACCTTCGAACGCGTTTTATAAACGCGCTCCAACCCTCCCAACGCGTTTTATAAACGCGTACGAAGCTCTGACAAACGAGAGGAAAGTGGACAGCATCTCCCCTTCGTACGCGTTTATAAAACGCGTTCGGAGGATTGGAGCGCGTTTTATAAACGCGTACGGAGGGAATTCAAATACTCGCTTCTGAAACGCGTTCGAACTTTCTTCTTATTAAAAAAAAATTAAAATAATTCTGTATATTAAAATTTTTTGGGTCGAAATTTTTATATTAATTAATTTCTGCCCATACCTTTCTGACCGTCTCATAGTCGGAAGAAAGTGATGGTATGAGTTGTCTAGATTTAGCTTTTGGTTGATGTCTTAATTTGCCGTGTGAAGTAAAAGAGGGTGGCGGGATGGATAAAATTTATAATTTAATAAACAACACAAATTTGGCTCGTAGTCCTGTCCGGTTTCAGGAAAACTGGAGACGTTTTAATTTCTAAATTAGTACTTCGTGTTAAGGTTATAAAATTTTTTTTTAAGTTAAATTGGGGTCTAAGCCACCTAACTTATTTTTAAATTAAATATCTATGAAAGACTTTCCAGCCGAGTTTCGAACTCGCAACCTTTCACTCAAGGTGCATTGATCTTTGCCACTAGACATGCCGACGTAGGTTGTCATGAGAACTAATTTCTAAATCGGATTTTAATCTCAACCGCACATTTTTGAGAAAGATTAATTCATTAAAACTCATGAACGATTGCGATTAAAGTCCGATTTAAAATTGATTCTCATGGCAGAATTTCTCAATTATAATTTCTTTCATTGTAGTTACCAATCCGTTCCAAATTGAGTAAACATAATGCCGTCGTATATTACTTGGATCTACATGTAAAAGTTGACAAAAAAAATGATCTGTTTTAATTAAATATAAAGAAATTTATAATTCATCACTAAAAACAAAATAACATATTTGTAACTGCTCATCTATGTAACTATTTCAAATAGTACAATTATCAAATTTTACTTTACATGATAACTCTACTATAAAGATACCTTGGATACGTATTCAATATTATAATATTATAGTAAAAGTTAATTAAGTTTTACAAATATATTACGAAACAATATAAGATATGATTTACATGCAAATTGTTACCAGCTTCATGTAATGTGGGAGATCCGAAAATTTAATACATAAATAATGATTAATACTGCAATATATTTTCAGTATAACTCCTTACAAAAAATTCTGGTGCTGCACGTTCTGTTCTTCTTCATATAATTCCGGAGGTGTTGGCTGTTGGGTCACTTCCTGAACGATTATAATCCAAAGTTGCAAACCGGAGAGGTGAGACTGAGAACAATTCACGGTCAAATTACGAGAGAAATATATAACTGTGTTTTTTTTTAAATACTAGAAAAAATATAAATGTCGTCGGTGTACGCGCATCAAATTGGTTGGATCTGGAGGTCTGTCAATCTATACCGAATCGTATGATCTAGAAATCATTCAAAATGTATTTTTTCAGACGGGCACGTGCAAATTTTACGAACGAAAAATCAGATAAATAAATATAACTGATTGGTTATCGTAAGTTTCAAAATACATGTAAAGAATATAATCCAATAAAGAATAATACAAACAAAATTCTTAATCAACATCTAAATTAATTAATGGAATATAGCTCATTGATATTATAAGACAACATATATATATTTTTAGAGCAGATATGTAACGGTAATCATCATTGGTCGATGATAAAAGGTGTTAACTTTTTTATTCTTACTTAATTTTTACGAATTTCAACCATTATATATATATTATTTTTTTTGTTTTCTTGCATATATGTAGGATTTTGACTTTATTTTGATGAGTTTATTAAAATATTTTGAGGACCAAGTTGTTAAAAATGAAAGTGTAAAGAACAACGCAGTTCTTTTAAATAATTTTGAGACTAAAAATTGATTTTTTTTTTTCTAGATACTTGTAATGAAAAGAGTTGAGTTCACTTTTACTTAAAAAAAAAAAAGTTAAAGTGCATGATCTAATTTGTAGTGTATATGTCAAATTTCGCATCGACGAGTCACGGGGCACAAGGAGAAACAATATCTTCTGCATCCATCCGACGGCCTATGTTGCTATGTCGTAATAGAAAAATAAATAGAGTCAGACACAAACTTACTTATTCTATAATTAATTATTATAACAAAATTCAATAATATTATTCAATGCAATCAATTAATTTGAACCGTGAATCATCTTTTTTGAGGTTTACCAACAGTTTACTATCACACTGTGAATCACTTTCTACGAAGGTTACCAACGGTTAATAGCACAATTCAGATAATCAAATATATCTGTCATGATTGCAATAAATAAATCCAATCAAAACCAATTGATAATATTAAATCAATCAATACAAAATTAATTAAGTACAGACTGTTACGAATAGATCCAGAAATCACGAACAGATTAAATTCGAATGCGAGGTAGAATTCGAAATTTCAAACGGCCGACAACTAAATTTCTAATCGACTATGAAAGGGAATATCTTATTTGAAATTATAATTGTTTAGCTTAACTTGACAAACGAAGAGGATAATTCATGGTTTTGGAATTTTGGAGAGATGTCACTCCTAGGGATAAAGGGACAAGGTAAATAAGGATGGTAAATTGGTAATTGGTAAAGGCGGTTGGCTAATGCGGTGGTTTTGTTTCTTTATTTATATTTATTTTTTTCATTCGGTCAAACAAAGTCAACAGCTTTGAATGGTCAAAGGTTCAAGAGCTGGTCAACACATCAAATTTCGGTTAATTTCGTCAAATTCGATCTAAGCAGGTGAGGTGTTACAGTATATGCTCCCGCAATCATTGGAGTGGCTAGAAGTATGGGCTGTTCGGCCTCTGTTCTAATTGAAAAATTATCATGTTAAAAATGATATTGATTTGAGGATAATCAACGCATATATTAAAATCAGAGGAAAAATTATATATGCGTTAAACTCAATTTTATACCTAGTTGCTAAACGTAAATTCTTCTTGAGGAAGTACAAGTGGTTGTTTCAAAATTTTGTTGAAATATATTTAGTAATATTTTAAGTTGGTAGTTTTGACCCACATATTTATCTAAGTAAAAAGAGATTACAGATGCGTTTCTTTGCAATACAGATAGATTCTATATTAAATTTGACACAGTATAGAAAATATTTAGTTATCGATCAAATACCAATAAAAATTGAATAATGAAATTATTATATTCTATGGATAATTAGTTTTAAAATTACATCAAATCTAATACACAATTTATTTAAAATTATACACAATATAACGATGATATTTTTTAATAAAATTGTTTGCTATTTAAAAGTTATCACATTTGTCTAATAAAGAACACTAAAAGAGCCAGGACTTTTATAAATTGCAAGGTCCGGTACATTTTGCAGTAAACATTGAACATCTTTGAATATAAAAAAAAAAACATTGAACATCTTTGTTCTTTACTTTTTTTTTTCTTCAAATGTTAGGTAATTCTGGTAATTATTAACCTGGATTATTCAGATTGTTTAGCCCAATAGTTTGACTCTTTTCCATCAATCAAGTGATCCTTGATTCGAATCATAAAGAGAATGTTTATTTTCAAATTTCTAATAATAAAATCATTGATTTCAAATCAACCTAAAAAGAAAAAATTCTAGTAATTATTGTCCACACCCCACCGCCGAAGTTTTAATTAAGAAGATATGTATGTTGTAAACGGGACTTGAGCCAAGACCAAATACATTTCTTTTTTCCTTTTTGAAAAAAAAAGACGACATAAACATTTCTTACCTTTATTACACTTTACTCTACAACAGCAGTACAGCACCTGATCTACATATAAATATCCGCTACCCTGTACCAGTAATCCTGGTTTTAACAATATACCTACCGAATTACAAACTCTTCGAGAAAAAAATCATGAGGTAACAGAAACAAAAAAATAAATAATAAATGAAAAGTAGCTCAGAAATCCATATGAAATGTGCTTCTTGTCAATAAGAGATCACATTTTAGTGGTATGAATTATTTATCGTACGGTTTGTTGAGAAACTGAAGGTCAAACGAGAGGAGTTCGAATGATGGCTATCAGGAGACATGTTGCAAAAGCACATAACAAATTTCACTTCTCAATAATAAACTCTTCATTATATGTCATAACTATACATGTGCATTATCTCTCTATCTGACTAAACCATGTAATTATTGGTGTAATAATTAGTTGAAACTTTCATACAATAGGCTATCTTATGAATAAAATTATTGTTTAGACGTTTCATGCATATTTATAGATTTAAAGTACATTCCCTCTTAAGGAATGGAAACAAAACTCTAGTTTTTCTGTGGCATCATTTCGCATACCACACACAATGCAGCTCCACATGTCAGCGTAAAGATCTGTCAGCAAGAAATTGATTCACTCAATATTGGGTGGTTTAGCTTTTGGGAAGTGATTTCATATTTGTGTGTTTGGTGTGTTTGATCGATGATAAAATAATCAATCAACTACCATATCAGCATTTTAAATTTTGCTATTTATTCAATTATTTCCATATCTATAACATAATAAAGACTTATATTAAATTTAAACTCTTAACACAATAAAAAATCCTTATAAATAATTACTTTTTAAATATACTCTTCAATCATATAAATTTCGAGCAAATTGAACAATTGGTTGAAATTCAAGCTAAATCATTAGTGATAAAACAGGTGCCCTATAGCTGAAAAAAAAAAAATCGATAGAGCATTTTAAAGCTTAAGCAGTGCACATCCTTATTTTAATATCAATTAGGATTTGTCTTTAATTTTTATAAGATTCGATAATTTGATGCACTAAATTAATTTTTTCACTTCTTTTAAATCTAATGGCAAAACTTTACATCTATCTATTTTTTGTGCCCACAGACCACAGTTATCTGACCGTCTGGAATTATCACTCTGACCACAGACTAGTATCTAATATTGGATGTTTGATTATCACAGCTCGAGATTGTAGTGTCACATAGATCACCTCACACTTTGTACTCCAGAAGAACCAAAACAGTTAAAATAATACACTAAACGGCGGCTACACTAATTGAGTAATTGTTTGAATGAGATACCACCAAATTAAATCCCCCGCCTCCCCTCCCTGAGCTGCATCCTGCATCTGCATATATCCACCTCCATCCCTCCATTACTTCTCTCTATTTATACCTTCATAATAACTCCACTTCTCTCTCGCTCTCAATTGCACACCTCTCTCTTAAGTCTTAACTCAACTTCTCTCTCGCTCTCAATTAGACAACCTCTCTTATCCTTCTCCTTCTCCATCTCTCTCTCTCTGACTCTCTCTCTTAAAGTGCTCTCTTCCCTTTTGAAGGCAATTAGCAGTACAATTCATGGCGCATTTATCCGACATGGAGCACCTATTCAAGCGTCGTAGCAAATGGGTCAATGGGCCATTGATCACTGGCGCAGGACCGTCTGGTCTGGCTGTGGCAGCCTGTCTAAGAGACCATGGTGTTCCTTTCGTCATACTTGAACGAACAGACTGTATCGCCTCTCTCTGGCAGAAACGCACCTATGATCGCCTCAGACTTCACCTGCCTAAGCAATTCTGCCAATTGCCCAAAATGCCCTTCCCTTCTTACTTTCCCGAGTATCCGACAAAATCTCAGTTCATCCATTACATGGAATCATATGCAAAACATTTTGACATAAACCCACAATTTAATGTGACCGTGCAGTGCGCTAAGTATGATGATACGTGCGGTATGTGGCGGGTGCGTGCGATAAATGGTGATAAAAAGAAGCCGGTGGAGGTAGAGTATATTTGTCAATGGTTGGTTGTCGCAACTGGAGAAAATGCAGAATGTTTTGTCCCAGAAATAGAGGGTATGAACGAGTTCAACGGATCGGTGATACATGCTGCAGAGTACAAATCTGGGGAAGTTTATCAGGGGAAGCAGGTCTTGGTTGTAGGATGCGGTAACTCTGGCATGGAATTGTGCCTTGATTTGTGCCACCACAATGCGTATCCGACTATGGTGGTTCGTGATTCTGTAAGATATTTCTTACAATTCTCTTTCTTTTTCTTTGTACTGCTACAAAAACATAAGTTCAAACGAAATGCTCTATTGCTAGACCTTCTATTATCTTTTCTTTATTAGTGGCAACTTGATAAATTTTTCTCTTGAATGTAATTTCACGAGTGCTACATAAAAAAGTTTCTTATGGTAAACCGTTCTGTTGATAGGTACACGTCTTGCCACGCGAAATTCTTGGAATATCAACCTTTGCCATATCGGTGGCAATGATGCGGTGGTTACCTATACAGGTGGTTGATAAAATCTTAGTTTCTCTGGCTAGAGTTATGCTTGGAGATTTGGAGAGGTATGGCATCATGAGACCTAAAATGGGACCACTGGAGCTCAAAGGCAGAGAGGGAAAGACCCCTGTTTTGGACATTGGCACACTTGGAAAGATCAAAACAGGGGAGATCAAAGTGGTCCCCGGTATTCAGAGGTTTACTCATCGTGGAGTACATCTCGTGGATGGGCGGGTTGTTGATGCCGATGCGGTGATTCTTGCGACTGGTTACAGAAGCAATGTTCCATCTTGGTTGAAGGTAACTTAAACATGTTGAAAGATGTTTTTGTGATTTAATAAATCGTAAATTTGAGATGATAATTAGATCGAAAAATAAAATTGAAACTTTTTCTAAGAAATATATTGTACTCTTTCACGCATTGATCATATCCTCTAAAAGCTAGGAATATACATAATTAATTGATAAAGGAAACCGAGTGGTGCTTTAGTTCAATCATTAAGAAAAATATTCAACTTTAAAGTACAATTGATTTGTTCGTCCATTCTTTAATGGTTGGACTAGTTTTTTTTTTTTTCTTTTTAATGACGAAAACCATTTATAGCTCCCTTTTCCACCTTTAGTATACACGTAGATAACACTAATGAATACTTGACTAGAAAGAATTTAATTTAACGATTGCAAATGGGCAACAGAAGTTCTTTTCAAGAAGACACATTTGATAGAATTAATTAGTTAACTAAGTTGAGTACACATGCATTGATGCATGCATTAGGCCTATTAATCTTAGTTGCATTCACATGGATACCAAATGAACCTTGAAATATTATATAGTATTAGACTGATGGTAGTTACTGACCGTTGGGTTTACCAAAATAAAAATGTTTTATGTCATGTGCAACAATTTGAATTATCTCAACTTTGTTAATTACAGGGAAATGACTTCTTTGCAAAGGATGGATTTCCAAAAGTACCATTTCCAAATGGTTGGAAAGGTAAATGTGGCCTTTATGCAGTTGGGTTTACAAAGAGAGGCCTTGCTGGTGCATCTCACGATGCAGTTTGTATAGCCCAAGATATCAGCCGGATCTGGAGACAGGAAACAAAGCAGGATAAACATACCAAAGCATGCCATAGGAGATGCATCTCTGAAACCTAGAAAAACAAATTTTGACAATGCAATATTTTGGGAGTACTTGTGTTTTCCTAATCTCTTTTTGACCTTGATTAGGATGCTGTGTACTTTTCAAATACTGTAAAATATGGGTTTTACCTTCTTGGGATTTGTTTTCCTTTTGAAGAGAATTAATTAACTTTAGATGTTTAGCATATAGAGTAGGGTTAAACACAAGTAACTTCCATGTTGGTTTGCTCTGGTTTGAACACGAGTTTTAAACAAACATTCAAGTCGAGGGGGTTTGTCTATTTTCTTCTGGTTTTCTTTTTGGTTTTGTTCCAATAGTTTTTTCATTGCTACTCCGAAAGCATGTAAAAAGGAAAAATAATAGGTTGACTTGATTACTTGAATGGGTATATTCAATTTTCTGGTATTAATTTTTCTATTTTTTCTTTTTGCATTCTTTCCGTTCTGATTTCCTTTTTCCAATTGATCTTGTAACAAATAACAAGTAACTCACCGCTGTCTTAAGGAACTTGTTTGAGTGAAGAATAGTTGAGCGAATTTGTCCCTAAATAAATAAATAAAAAGAATCTGATAGAACTGGACAAATGACGAATTGCAACACGCCCTGTATTTAGTAATCAAGAAATAATGGTGTACCTTTTCACCCCTTTGAAAAACAACAATTCGTCTGATACTCCGGACCATAACCACATAGGTATGGCGCCATCATTTTTTTTTTGAGAAAATAATTAAAAAAAAATGTATAGATGTATAGAGTTTTATTATGATGAGTTGCAATTTACCAAAGGGTCCGTGAGTTACAATCAAAACACCTAAATCTAATTCAAAATGACCGATTCAAACCGTCTAATATGATCTTCCAAATGAAATCTCCATGCAGACGAAATTTTACAATTTTTCGAAATTTTTAAGTATTTTATTGAAATTTTAGAAAATCGTTAATCTAATTAGTTCTAAACCGTTAAAAAATAGCAGTTTTTTAAAATCTAAAAATAATACTTAAAAATCTCAAAAAAATATAAAATTTGGTCTGAATAGAGATTTCAATAGGGAGATCATATTAGACAGTTTGAATCGGTTATTTTGAACTAGATTTAGGAGTTTTGATCGCAACTCACGGACCCTTTGGTGAATTGCAACTCTCTCTCTCTCTCTCTCTCTATATATATATATATATATATATATATATATATATATAGAGAGAGAGAGAGAGAGAGAGAATGGATTCAATCAAAGCGCTTTGATTGGAGTCTCAGTTAAACCCCGTCGGTTCTCAATTTTGAAAGTTCAAACGACCGATCCGAACCGTCAAATATGATCTCCATATTGAAATCTCCTTGCCGACCAAAATTTTCATTTTTTTGAATTTTTTAAGTATTTTTTTCGGATTTTAAAAAATCGTTAATCTAATTTGTTCTGAACCCTACAAAAATTGCTGTTTTTGAAAATCCGAAAAAAATACTTAAAAAATTCAAAAAAATGAAAATTTTGGTCGGCAAGGAGATTTCAATATGGAGATCATATTTGACGGTTCGGATCGGTCGTTTGAATTTTCAAAATTGAGATATGACGGGGTTTAACTGAGACTCCGGTCAAAGCGCTTTGATTGAAGGTTTTCTCTCTCTCTCTCTCTCTCTCTCTCTATATATATATATATATATATATATATATATATATATATATTTAGAGTTTTGCTATGGTGAGATGAATCACAAAATACCTTCCATGAGATGCGATCAAAACTCATGAATCTGGTTCAAATGATCGATCCAAACCGTTCAATATGATCTCGCTATTGAAATCTTCTTGCAGACCAAATTTTATATTTTTTCAGAATTTTTAAGTTTTTTTTCGGATTTTTTAAAATGACAGTTTTTTAACGGTTCAGAACTAATTAGATTAACAATTTTCTAAAATTTCAAAAAAATACTTAAAAAAATTCGAAAAAATGTAAAATTTAGTCTACATGGAGATTTCAATAGAAAGATCATATTAGACAGTTTGGATTAGTCATTTTGAAACAGATTCATGAGTTTTGATCGCATCTCACGGAAGGTTTTTTGTGATGCATCTCACCATAGCTAAACTCTCTCTCTCTCTCTCTCTCTCTCTCTCTCTATATATATATATATATATATATATAGAAAACTTATGATGCATACTAATGTACGGAAGTTTCGGTGCATACTGATCCGAACTGTTGGATCTGCTTCAAATTGACCGATCCAAACCGTCCAATATGATCTTCTTGTTATAATCTCCTTACTGACCAAATTTTATATTTTTTTCTAAATTTTTAAGTTTTTTTTTATTTTCAAAAATCGCTAATCTAATTTTTTTCTGAAACGTTAAAAAATAGCAGTTTTTAAAAATCCGAAAAAAATACTTAAAAATATCGAAAAAATGTAAAATTTGGTCGACAAGGAGATTTCAATAGGGAGATCATATTGGATGGTTTGGATCGATCATTTGGAAGCAGATCCAAGACTTCGGATCAGTATGCACCGAACCTTTCGTACATTAGTATGCACCATAGGTTTTTTTTTTCTCTCTCTCTATATATATATAGAAGATTGCTAAAATGCTATACATAGTAGTCCTTCGTGCTACGGATTCGTTCTTGAATTTCATACTTCAAACAACCGATCCAAACCGTTCATTATTTTCTTCATATTCAAATCTAATTAGAAACCAAATTTTACATTTTTCTGATTTTTTTTACTATTTTTCTTAGATTTTTGAAAATACTTAATCTAATAAATTCTGGACCCTTCAATAACAGTGATTTTCAAAAATATGAGAAAAATAGTAAAAAAATTTAAAAAATGTAAAATTTGGTTTCTAATAAGATTCTAATATGTAGAAGTTAATGAACGGTTTGGATTGGTTGTTTGAAGTATGAAATTCAAGAACGAATCCGTAGCACGAAAGACATCCGTGCTATGCATAGCATTTTAGCAATCCTCTATATATATATATATATATATATATATATAGTTTTGCTATGGTAAGTTGCAACTCAACAAAGCGTCCGTGAGTCGCGCTCAAAATTTCGAAATTTAGTTAAAAATGACATATCCAAACAGTCTAATACGATCTCCCTATTGAAATCTCCATACATACCAAATTTTATATTTTTTTCGAAATTTTTAAGTATTTTTTTTATTTTAGAAAATCATTAATCTAATTAATTCTGAACCGTTAAAAAACGACTGTTTTTAGAAATCCGAAATAAATACTTAAAAATTTAAAAAAATATAAAATTTGGTCTGCATAGAGATTTCAATAGGAAGATCGTATTAGACGGTTTGGATCGGTCATTTTGAACTAAATTTCATTATTTTGAGCGCGACTCACGGACGCTTTGGTGAGTTGCAACTCACCATAGCAAAACTCTCTCTCTCTATATATATATATATAAAATAAGTCGTTTATGATTCTCAAACTTAGGATTCCTTTCGGTCTTGTATGTTTTTGGTTCATTAGATTATATAAATGGGAATCCAAAACTAAGAAAATATATAATAATATCTGCTGACAAGCAAAAAGGAACCTACAGCAGTCCGATTTTACAAAGAAATTTGCTGGAAAAATTAATCATTACGTCAACTCCTCATCAAATTTGCGCTCAATCCTATCAATAAGTGGTCTATTTCTCAACAAAAATTGTAGCTGCAATTAATTAATAATTAATTAAAAATTCTGTGCCTCGGAGTGGATCGATGCCCATGCAAGATTTGTTTACAGATAAAGCATCATGGGGAGATGGATTGGGTTGAGCAATCATGAGTTAATGTGGCGTTATGCTTACAAGCACTGTAGAATATATGCACCATCGAGACTGTATGGTCTGCACTTATTGCCCCCACTTCCTACATTGTTTATTTTACTTTCTTCTTTTTTATCGTCTCTCTCCCTCTCTTTCTCATTTGGACAACATTAATTTGGCTACGATTTTGTTTTTTAAAACTAATTCCAATTCAAATGGGAGCTCGTAAAATCATCATAGAATAATTACATCATAAAAAAAATCAATTGTGAATTTGTGATGGTTTGGGAAATAGGCACGAAACTGTGCTGCATAAAATTTGATTAAACTTATTTCATCACATATTCACAATTGATGGTTTTTACAGCGAGAATAGGCACGAAACAATTACACCATATTTTCTTACGTCCTAACCTTCCTAAATTTTAAAAACCATCAACTGTGAATTTGCGATGGTTTGGTAAAAACTTCAACTCGCAGGCAAATTCATGTGCTACAATCAATAAGCGCACATCGTCTGACACAAGTGCCAACTCTCGCTCTATCAAATTTGTACATTTTTGGGGACTCAGAGACACGTTACACACTCTTATTCGTGGATGAACAGGAAGTAAAACAACGTTGAGATATATTAGTAAGCCTAATAATTTTTCCTTATTCCCCATTCATACATTGCAGATTAATAAGTTCATATGTGAATATACATAATGACAGAAACATGCCTATACTATATACTTAAAAAAGAGAAACCATCAAACATTAATTATTATACATCTATTATTATTTTCATCCATCAGAAAAAGTTTTTGCATCCAGCCGTTAGAACCCCATCCTACATCCTTTCAGAGCAATCATATAAACAGATAAAATTAATTGTCATGAAACAAAAACATATGCTGTCAGACGATAATATATGGGCCTTCAGGGTCGATGGTCTGCCACTTGAATCGGGAGCTGAAGCTCCCACCCCCAAACTGTGCTGCATACTCCTGTATGACCTTTCGAGCACAGGTGTCCCATGTATGGGCAATCTCCTTCAGAGACATAGGCTGAGATAGGCCCCTAATAGAGATGTTGAACTTTGATCGAGCCCTGGTTGAGAAGTCGTCAAGATCCCTGTCGGATATGTCCATTTATAAGTATGTTCAGAGTATTAAACAAAGATGCACAGGAAAAGTTCCAATTTTGGTGACAGGAACAACCCATCAGGATACATTAATGAATTTTCTTGAAGGTGTTAGTCAGAGGTATTGGAAATGTAACCGTAATGGTTGTTAACCCACCAGTTCAGGTGCACCTCTTACCAATTAAAAACACTCAAAAATCATTTACATCTCCAAGCAAGAGAATCTAGCTCCTAAAAGAATAACATCAAAGTATATACATGTGCCAATGGAAACAAAGGGTCATTACGCTGTTATTTTCAAACTAACTACGAGGAGAGGTATATACCAGATAGTTTGTAATGCAAAAGAATATACAAATGGATACATATTCAAATATTCCTGGTCACATCTCAGAAACTTTCTACTTTAAATGAAACAGAAAGGTTAGGTTTATACCTTTGCTCATCCAGAAGTTTGTCCAAGATGACAGGAGAGCATTTGGGATACCCAGCAGGAACAAGCAGCCTCAGAGGCAATATTGGGCTCTGAGTCAAATAAGAACAAAAAATATTGATTATATGATTATATTAGCTATATGGAAAAATAGAAACAAGGACTGGACCCTCCCTCCATTGCTCTCTCTCTCTCTCTCTATCAAATAATAAGCTTCCAAAATTTCAAAACCCTATGTAGGGAGGCTGGCGGCAGCAACCCCCCACCCAAAAACACACACATGTTTGGTGGGTGGGGGCTTAGCAGTTAGTACTATGCTCTTAGTTCTTACTGATTAACAATTAGAAACACGAGCCCAAGCCCTATTAGGATTTAGGACTAATTACAAACGTATGAAATAGGGGAATTAATTGTCAATCCATCTTACAAACATCAACCAAAATGTGACAGATTGGCTAGGAGTTTAGGCGGCACATGAACCAGACTATCAAAGCACACGAACTTGAACCAACAGAAATAATTACTAATTTGCTAATCTTAGTAGCACGAACAAAATTCGAGTTGTAGCTAACGGCCAATCCATGGGCCCATCCCAATCAGCACCATGTAAGCCAGATTACAACTGTTAAAGAAATTATACCCCCCCCCCCCCCCCCAGGCGCCCATTCTCACTCAGAACACACCAGTGCATTATCGACTGGACCGAATCACAACCATAGAAAGTTGAGAGGGCACTAGTAATTGCCAAATTTGCCAAGTTGAGATCAGTCGACCAAAGTTGTAAAAAGAGAAAAAAAAACATTAAAAAGAGAGAGAAAAAGACATTAAAAATAGAAAAAAAAAGAAAGCCTGACCAATTGCGAAGATGTAAAGTGGGTCCTTAGGCCAGGGCTGAGGGCGATGCCCATGTAAGTGCATTTTACAAGGATGCTTTCACCACCTTCAGCTGTTGAGCCCATCTCTTCTTCATTCAATGTCAGTTCTGTATCTATCAGCCTGAAATTTATCTCACGAATCTCCTCGAGCAGAGCATGGTTCATCTACATGAGAACATGTGTATTGTAATTTATCAAATGTGGCACTTTCATTTAAACTGGTACAATCCAATGACTAGGGCTTTAAGAATACTTGAAACAAAATTTGTTTCCTACAGTTCTTTACTCTGCCATTACGTCAAGATCATGCCACAAAATTCAGGTCTTCAGCGTAGCAAACCAAATTAATAGCTATGCAAGTAGAATCCATACTCCATAGATTTACTATAACAACTGGAATAATAGTAAGAGAGATTTTCCAATAACATACCTCGCTCTTGAACCCCCTAGTACTGGAAGCGGCAGTGGATTTTGATTGTATTTCTGATGTATCAGAGTCACGCCCCTTGAACTTATCAGAGACACTGACAGAGTCCGGAAAGAATCCATCATTATTGTTACTATTAAGGGGCATGGCGCTGATGTCGCGCTTCATCTTCTTGGTCGGGGGTGAAGACTCAGAAGATGTTCCTGCACTACCATCAGGATGGACCAAGTTCTTAGCCTGGAGACGACACTTGGTCATTGCCACCAAGTCGTCCCCTATTGCTGCCCGTGATCCATTTCCTGGTGCTGACCCTGCTATCCTATCTACCATGCCCACTGCTGATGCTATGTCTTTCACTGCTGCACTTAGCTGGTTGTGTGGCATTGTTCTCATCTGCATGCATGAATTAGATTAGTACCAGATTGACCTAGGAAATCCTTTTTATGGGAACTTCAAAAAAATTGGTTACCAGTGAAACTAGCTTGTGCCTGAGTCAACTGACTCAAGGACAACAGATTGCATTTTAGGATTCATCAGGTACACTAGGATTTCTTTTGGAAGTAGAAACGAATTATTCTAGCTGGATATAGGTTTAATGTTTACATATGGCAATCTTCAATGGGAAAATATATCTTGTGAGTTGTGGCACATGTAATAGCCCGAAAGCAATAAATATGACTATTTATACACTAACTTGAGCGTGAAGTTAAAGGGGAAAATTTAATGAAGCCTGTAGCCTGCTATAGCTAAATATCCACCATAGAAACTTCTGGTACATTAACAATGCAGAAAGCATTTATGTTGTGAAACCAATTAAACCGACTATGCCAAGATTTGGTTCCCTCGTGATGATAACCATATCAAGAAACTTAAACATGGACACATACATGGATATCAGGATATTATCAGCATCCCTACCCACTTATATAAAATTCCAGTTTTCTTTTGTCCTATTAATTGAGAGCCTATTATTTATGAATTTCTCATACACAACATGGATGCATATTTCTATCTTTCCACTGTCTGCGCCTTTTTTTATTAGAATCAGTATGCATAGATAGTTCCATTCACTGTCAAATCTTATGCTTACAAGTACTTACATGGATTTGACATCGCTAAGCCACTTTTTTATATATATTAATATCCATGCAATCAAACTACTACAGATATGATTATGGTATTATACCCCATTTTCACCCATACAAGAACAACAAAAGAAAATAATATAATGTTAGAAACGGCAAGAAACACTAACCAGTCGAGCGAGCTTCTCAATTGGCTTCTCAGTCTGAGGAACTTGAGTTGACAAGTCCGTGCCCTGTCCTGATTCAAGACTGGTGAATTCAGCAAGCAATGGAGAGGCAGATATCCCTGGTGTACCAACAGTGAGCGATCCTGCCTGTGGTTGACCCATTTGGCCAGTCTGCACACTATTTGCGGGCATGGCCTGACCTGCTTGCCCAGCAGCGGAGTTGTTCAAACTAGCACCCAGCTTTGTGTCCTCTATCATGGGAGATGGAGCAACTGGAGGAGATGGGCAGGGAATGAATGGAGATGAAGCAGCCTGAAGGGGTGTACCGCTTTTCAGCTGGGATGGAGGGAAAAGCCCCTGCTGGTCCACCTGAGGAGATGGGTGGGAGATCTGAGGTGAAGAAGATTGTACATTCGGGGGTGAAGAGATGGTCAGGTTAGAACCTGGCTTCACCTGAGAATGGTAGTAGCTGTTGCGTGGGCCCATGCCGGGATAGTGCTGTTGGTACATAGCACCAGGTTTCATCCCAGCTGCTCCTTGTCGCGTCCTTAGGTCAGCTGGATCACTTGGCTGACCAAGTTGCTTCATTTGGTTCTGCTGTTGCTGCTGCTGCTTTTGCTGCATCAAACGCTGATGAAACTGGCGTTGTTGCATCTGCTGCTGTGTCACCATCATACGCTGCTGCGGCTGAACCTGTTGCTCCTGCTGTTGTTGCTGCTGCTTGAGAACCTCTGCAGAATTTATGTTCGCTGCCATCCCAGTTATGGCACCAGTATGTGACATGTTGCTTGAGCCTATACCAGTACCAGAACCAATCATCTGGGGAGAGTTCATAGAGTTCTGCATGGTGGGTCCCATGGAACCCTGCTGTAAAGATCCAAATCTTGTGCTGCTGGCCTGAAGCTGATCCGACTGTAAGGCATTCTGCATACGCTGCTGCGCAGCATTTGGCATTCCCAAGGTATTGGATGGAGGCATGGCACTGTTGCTCAATTGCTGCTGGACCTGGTTCGGGTGGTCATCCATCTGCTGTGGTTGATGCTGCTGTGGCGGATGCTGAGACTGCACTCCAGGTTGTGATTGTTGAAGCGGGGCAAAATTCTGTTCGTCAGGACCCCCACCCTGGGATTGTGGCTGAGCAGCTTTCTTGTTATTCTGGAGAATATGAAGGATCTGCTTCTCGCAAACAGATAACTTGTCTTTTAAGCTAATATGCATTTTATGTCTGCCAAGCTGCAACATTGCAAGAATGCGCTCCAGATATATCTTAAAGTTCTTCAACTTCTCTATCTGCTCTTCTCCTGTGGCATTTGGTGGTACTACACTATCCATCTGCACCGCAAATAGAAAAAAGTTAGTACCTCAACCTTGTCTTTCTGCAGTCCAAAAGGTAAAACTACCTGTAGCAAACCAATTAATCTTGACAAGTCAAATGTTGGTTTCTAAATTGGGCTTTGTTGGGGGTATCTGGAAAACCAAGAGAATATGAAATAGATTACTCGTTGAGAGTAAAACATAATTCACCACCAGAAATCAGTATAAGAGTCCCAAAAACAAACTTAGTATGAGAAACAAAATGAATGACAAAAGGCATACCTGGCTAAGCTTAATTGAAAGCTTCTGATAAATCTCTTTCAGGTCGTTGAAGTAAGTGTCCTTAAGATATTTTATCTATTGCATAGAAAAAAGATATCACCTTTTTATCAGTGCACGGAGGCAAATGATCAAAAAGCAAAACAAGGCATAAAAGAAGAAAAAAAAAATACTCAAACAAGTCTATTGCTAACTTATGTTAATTTCAGCTGAATACAACTAGAAGTACATGTTGGCTAGTTCAAATATAAAACCCCCAGTTATCCTGAGATATAAATTTGCTCATATCTTTGAAACATAAGTAAAAAAGAAAGAGAAATGCTAGTGTCCAATATTGACGGATGGGTCCATCCAATACGATCTTTTTCACGATTCAAATTCCAAACGACCGATCCAAAACGTTCAATATGTTTTCCATATTGAAAACATATAAGAAATCAATTTTTATAATTTTTTGAAATTTTTTACTATTTTTTTGGTATTTCAGAAAATTCATGATATAAAAATTATGGATTGTCCAATAACAATGATTTTCTAAAATACCAAAAAAATAGTAAAAAATTTCGGAAAAAATGTAAAATTGGTTTCTTATAAGTTTTCAATATGGAGAAGATATTGAACGGTTCGGATCGGTCATTTGAAATTTAAAAACGTGAAAACAATCGTGTATTGGACGGGCCCCATCCGTCCAATATATTGGACTCTAGCATTTCTCAAAAAGAAATGGTACTCAGAAGTGACAATTTGAGGTTATAGTCAATTCAAATAAAAAAAAAAAAAGAGGAATGTAAAAAAGAAGTACCCTTTGGTACATCTCCTCCTGAAGATCTCCTGGATTCCCTGTCTGAGCTGTTGAATCCATGGATGCAGCTGAAGATTAAAGGAAAACACAATTTGTTAGCCATTCTAGAAGAGAGGACCAAATTGCAAAAATATCTTCAAAATCCACTATTGTTGAAACACACAGAACATATGCTAACAGGTTTATAAAAACCTTTAATGTTTTACATTTCCTTACCCTAATCGGCATAGAAATCTCAAATACTCAAATTATCGTAGTTAAATGTGAACCAAAATAATCAAAAGCAGCACAACTTACGGCTGGAAGCGACATCCTGAACTCTTTGGTGTTGTTGTGGCTGTTGCTGTTGTGGAATGACCTGCTGTTGCTGCTGCCTCTGTGGATCAATCGCATTGCCGTTCTGCATTTGGAGTATGGCTGGCGAGCCCTGCATCCGTTGCTGCAGCATCTGCATCTCCCTCTGCTGCATCATGCTCGCCTGTTGCTGTTGCGGCTGCAGCTGCTGTTGGGGCATCTGCTGCTGCTGTGATTGGAACTGGGACAGCAGATGCTGTTGTTGCTGTGGTTGTTGCTGTTGCAGCAGTCCTTGTCTTTGCATTTGCATCAACCTTTGCATGTTGTTCATGCTGCCTGCACTTGCACTCCCCAGCAATTGGTTTTGTTGTTGGTTTAGCATCTGGCTCTTCTGCATCTGATTTTGCTGCATCTGTTTCTGCTGAATCTGGCTCTGCTGCACCTGGTTCTGCTGCACCTGGCTCTGCTGCATTAGCAACCGCTGCTGCTGTAAGTCAGTAACATTTTTTGTCTGTTGAATAGGAATGGAGGGATTTTGCATAGTGGGTTGCTGCTGTTGCTGTTGTTGCCGCATGAGCGCCTGCTGTTGAACCGAGCCTTGCCCCACTGGTTGTTGTTGAACTGAGTTCATCCGAGTCTGTTGGATCCCACCTGTTGGTACAGCCGACATCATCCCAGATCCTCCTGGAAGTGACGAGGACATCTGCATCTGGGTCTGTTGCAGTAGACTCTGCTGCTGTTGCTGAAGCTTCTGACGCATTGCTAGCTCCTGCTGATACAATATTTGATCTTGTGATGAGAGTTGTTGTGGCTGTTGCCTTCTCTGGTTGTTCGAGTACATATCTGTCGTTAGGGAACCACCAAGCCCACCAGTTCCACCAGGTACTGACATGGGATTGTTGTTGCTCATGTATGGCCTTGACATTGGGGGGTTGTTGGTGGCCCCGTCAAGTCCACCCACTGATGAAGGTATATTAGGCGAACCCTGTGAGAGTGGTGGCTGTTGTTGTTGATTTAAAGCAGGAGGCTCATTCATCGAGTGCGGCATTGTAAGAGATTGGCTAGGATTCGGCCCTGTCTGCTGCTGTGACATAATCCCCACACCTGTTTCATAGTTTACATCATAAGGAAATTAGTTATAAAGAACATATCAAGTATGTTCAGATCACGACTATGACTCGACCCTTTTTCTACATATTTATCTATCGTTATATGCATTTTACAGTAGAGAAACAGTTTGAACAATTACAAGGAACTAGCCAAAATCCCTAATAAAGGCTCTCTAAGGAAAAATGACAAGTCCAGAATATCTACTTCACAAAGAAAACCCTTGTTTTTTCCCCTTCGTGTACGAATTTCTCATGGCAAAAAGAACAAGATCAGAATCAACTTTTTCCATTTGGAATTTCACAAAATTAAATCTTTATTGCAGCCAAAAATGTTGTCAAGAGACATCATCAAAAAAGTCAATTGTCAATTTTTACTTTTTAGTAATAATTTTCTCCATGTCAATAGTAATGACAAATATCTTTATTGATAAACCATCCATAGTAATTTAAATGTCACAGTATGAAAGGGCTGATAAAACGAAGTAAAAAGTAACTTATTTTCCAAATTATGTGCCATGAATTATAAATGAAGAACTATGTTAATACCTGGATTGATCCGATTTTGGTTGGGAAGGGCCGGATTCAATCCTGGCTGTGTCTTTGTTTCCATAGAAAGCATCTTTAGAGAAATTTTTCTAAGATAATCAGGCTGGGAAAAAAATTCACACAAAACAGAAAGAGATAAAGGCATCAGATATCGGTTTCTATTACTGATGATAGTACATAAATTACCTGTTTCATTCCAACAGAATTAAGACTTCAATTTTAATAGTTCTTGTATTTGTTTGCAATTTTGAGATTTTCTTTTTCTGCGCATATTTTTCATTGTATTCTTTGGTCTTTTATCTATTTATGTTAGTAGGTAAGATAAAATAATATAAATTATTCTACTTAATAGGTTTAAAGCAGGGTCCTACTGTATGTCAAATGTCAGTTAAGCTACAATTTCTAAAGCAGGCTAAAAGTCTTTGAATACTCGCAGCTTAAGTATAAAAAAATTTTCAATGAAGCTCTTCAATTGTAAATAGGGTTCAAATTTCACTAGCCTAATAAACAATAGTAATACACTATCACCAGCTACTAATTTTTATGAAAGAAACACTTTGGCATCCACCTCCTCATACAATGTAACAAAAGAGATGCATAATAACTAACAACAAAATTATAATAAACAATTAATAAAGGAAAAGGTACCTGACTAGTAGCAGCACTGTATATCTTTTCCTCGAACCGAACCGCAATTTTATGAAGCTCGTTGAGTCCGTCTGGTGCTGACGGAGAAATATGCCTCCTCAATGTATCCATTCTAAAGAAAACCAATTACTCATTACTCAACTAGTTGTGGGCTTAAAATAATGTCATAAATTTAAACCCACAAATATAGTTACCTCCATTTTGCATGTTAGTTCCAAGGTTTGTAATTTCTATCGATTAATATGCCAGTATCCAAAAATTTAGAGAGAGAATATTTTGACAAAACCTCACATTTTGTTGACGATTCTTTGTCGAGCGTCCGGTTGGAGTTGTGATCGCCAATCGGGGTTAGGGTTAGAATCGGGTGCCGTATCATCCATCATAGTAGGTCGAAGGTTCTCACAGAAAATAGGCGCAAGAAAGAGAGGAGAGCAAAGACACTAGGACAAGGAAACGGAAACGGGTGGAGCAAAGAGAACTGCGGCGACGAATTATTTAAAATTAGACTCTAGGCGAGAACGAGAATTTCATCGAACTATCGGTGGGGTACTTATAAATATATGGCCAATTGTCGGCGAGTGTGCCACGTCACACGTGTCCTGCGTGGTGTGACCGACTCAGACACGCGATCGTACGCGTTCATTGATTTCCTCTGCGCAATCAAGTCCGTCCGTCAATTTTTCGGGGACCTTTTTTTGGATTTCAAAAAATAAATAACACTTGTATTTATAAATATTCGGTGCGGCCTATCGTGTAAGAATCTGAAAATAAATAACACTTGTATAATAACCCGCAATACCTCTGACTGTACTATTTTGACTGCATGGTTATACTTCTTTTTCCCGGGGGAAATAATATTGACGCAATCACATTCCAAAAATAAAAAATCGCTAATTTTCTCCAATCAAAAGAACGCTTCTTCCCCATTTCTTCCCTTCGTATGCCTTCTCTCCTTGCCTCTATTTCTTTCTCTCGCATCTCTTTCCTTCGCCTCTAATCCCTCGCTATATTTTCTCACAAATTACAAATAATTCAACAAAATGAATACACAAATGAAAAAAATAAACATATAAATGAATAAAGTAAACAAATAAAATAAAAAAAAGTTAAACAGATACAATAATTTATATAAACATATACAACAAATAAGATTAGCAAACACAAAAAATAAAATTTAATAGAAAATAGTAATACAAACTGAACATATATAATAAACAAGCTAAACAAATAAACAGATTGAACATATATAGTATAAAATTTGAATAAAATAAAAAAACAAATTAAACAAAAAAATAAATAAATTGAACAAATATAACAATAATATAAACATATACAACAAACATGTTGAACAGAAAACACAAACAAAATTAATAATACAACATGTATTAAACAAACTTTCAATAAAAAAAAACATATAAAAATGAGTTGAATAAATATAATAAATAATGTGATATTTATACTAAATAAATTGGATAAATACAATAAATAACTTGGATAACAAGTTGAACAAATAAAATAGATAAAGTTAGCAAATAATATAAAAATATTCGAACAAATAATTTAACAAAGAGAAAAAATACAACAAAATTTTTGCATAAACATCTTAAGAAAGATAGGCAGAGGCATTATTATTATTATTATTATTATTATTATTATTATTATTATTATTGTTGTTGTCCCTAATTAAAGGTCTAGAGGGGGGTGAATAGGCACAAAAATAAAGTTCTAAACCGATATGGTCAATATTTGGTTCAATTCAAACTTGTTCTAACAAAACACAATCAAATCACAAGCAAATCACAATTCAAGAAAGGTAAAGAGAGAAGAGAAGAAGTGACACGCGATGTATTACGGAGTTCCGACCCGCTAGGAAGTGCTAGCCTTAGTCGTACGTCTCCTGGAGTTTCGCAACCTCGAAATGGACGCGCTCCGTTCAATTCCACACGAACGGGACTACAAATTCGAACCAAATCACCTTGTTACAATCACTCTCAAGGTGGATTGGCCTAACTCAATTAAACAAGCTCTAACACTCAAAGGATTGAGGCTCTAACCAAATCACTCAACAAATCTAGCAATTAACACTAGTGGATTGGTTTTGCACACTCTAATCTCAATGATTTTGCTAAAATAATGCTCAAATACAAGAGAGTAATGTCTAACTGGTTGGAGCTCAAAAGGGAGGAGTTTCAAAGGTTTCAAAAGTGTCTAAACAGTTCCAAGAGGCCCCATATATATAGAGGGCGCCAACAGCTCCAAAAACCAGTCAAAACAGACTCTGCCGTTATACAACGCTATATGGCGTTGTACAACGCAGAAATAGCCGTTGAAAAATCAAACGGTCACAGACAATAACGTTGTGAGTTGTCAGAGCGTTGTGTAACGTTGTATAGCGTTGCACAACGCTTCAGCAAAAATCCAAAGCAGAAGCTCGACAGTTCCGTTGGAACTTGTCAGAGCGTTGTGTAACGCTTGCTAGCGTTGCACAACGAAGTCAAGAAAACAATCAAGGCAGAACTGACAAACTCAAACAATATTGTCAGAACGTCATACGACGCTGACTGGCGTCACACAACGTCGCCGTTGCACAACGCTATTCAGCGTTGCACTACGCGTCCAGAGCGATTGAGCGAAATCTGAGCGAAGTTTAGAGCGTTACACAACGCTACGATGCATGGAACATAGCAGCATGCATGCAGCATCGATGCAGATCGATGTCTGAGCAATGCAGAGTCGCCTGCTTCAGACTACGTTGTACAACGCTGAATAGCGTTACACAACATAGGAGTGGAAACGTTGTGTAACGTTACTTAGCGTTGCACAACGTTCTGACAAGGGAAAAAATAGATTTAACTGGTTTAAAAACAAATGAACTAACGTTGCACAACGCTACTGAGCGTTGTGTAACGTTGTTCCAACCTTGTCAGAGATTTTGCAATTTAAAATCGAATTAACTCAGCGTTGTGTAACGGCACCTGGCGTTGTATGACGCTGGACAGAAAAACTGAGCATTTTACCAGCAAATTGATTGAGATTAGTTTAGAGTTTAATTAAACCTTAATAACTGAATCTAACTAAACCAAAACAATCTCTTGAAGCTCCAAACTAAGTGCCACACTTGCTTTAATCCATTCTTCAATAAATCTAGCTATAAAGCACTAAAAAGAGATGTTAGTTTAAAGGTTTCGGTGTTGTTTTGCAAATCGGCAAATCGAGAGAAAATGTTTAACCAACAATTATTATTATTAATACATTATCTTTTAACAATAATATTATCATTTTTTATTATTAAAAGTTTCAAAATTTAAATTATAATTAGATTATTAATTAATAAATATATTATTTTTGTAATAATATTTTATCTTGTAATAATAGTATTATTTACTTTATTATTCAATTAATTAATATTATTTATATATAATATATTATCATTATTTTATTTTAATAATAATAATTATAAGTACTTGTTGAACTTTTAATAATTATAACGAATTATTCATAGTCAAATATTCTAATTATAATTGTTAATTTCATATCTTATTCATATGTTTGGAAGTCTATGGAATAAGAACAAGCTATTTCTTATTTGGCACCCTTTAAAACAAAGAGAATAAGAACAAAATGAACCTTATTCTTGTTCCAAAAAAAATATAGAACTAAAATAAGAACAAGAACAAACTTGTTCTTCCACACCACTTCCAAACATACCTATGTTTGGGAAGGATCGAACAACTCAGTCGAATATCTCTAATTCGTGCCGAACCAAACGATGAGTGAAGTTCGCAAACTAGGCGAACATTCTGGATTCCAACTTTTCGACGAACTCTGGTGTGTTTGGTTGGAGTGGGAATAAGGAATAAGTCCCTTATTCCTTATTTCGGTATAAATCAAACAACTAAGGAATAGAAAATTTGGACTTATTCCGGCCCTTATCCATATTCTAACAAAACCAAAAAATTTAGATAAGAAATAAAAAATAGGTTTTTCTTTATTCTTATTCTCTATTTCCACTTCAACCAAACACACAAGCGAACTCGTTGAGCGAACTAGGAAATTATATTTTAATACCCATTCCCAAGTGTTATGGGTTCACGAACCCATGTTCAAGCCCATTCCAAACATATAATTTCTTCACCTCTTTTTCATACATGACAAAAATTTGAAAGAATAAAGTAAATTAACTACTTATTCCTCCTTAATTCCTCCATCTACTTCTCTACCAAATATAGCCCTAGTCTACCTTTCAATTTGAAAGGTAAGCAAATCCGGACAATTATCCCCTCCTTTTCCCTTCCCTTCCGTTTTCTTTTTTTTGGAACCAAGTGGGAAATCTCCCACCACTTTTCCATTTTAAGATGAGAAAAGCACAAAAAAAAAAAAAAAAAATTCATGCCCAACCCTAATCCCTTCCCTTCCGTTGTGTTGCGTTGTTTTATGTCGCTTCGTTGTTTACATGGTTTGCATCTTTCTCATCTGGTCGCTATCAAATCAGAGAACTCAAAGCCGAAGTTTATTGTTTAAAAAGTAAAATCACAGCAATAATAACATTGGCGATAATGAATTAATGATAATATCAATATACTGGAGTTATGCTTATGTTATCTTCTGTTTGAGGTTACCTTTCTTGTTGTTAAGAGTTAGTTGGACGATTATATCATTCAACTTAGGCTGATTTGTATAATTAATTCGCATAACACTCTTGCGAGTGCGCAAATTAAAGTGATATTGAGGGGACGGTCATGAGGTGTTGAAGAAGCCATTGTACAGTGCGTGGTGCATGAGCCTCCATATCGATTATCGAGGGCTGCTTGATGTTGTGTTCGAGCATTTGTTGAGTTGTACATGATGGATTAAGTGAGCCTTCAGTGAGCTGCTACGTCGAAGAGAAGCCGGACGTGGTGTGTGGTGCATGAGTCTCCCCAGTGAGCCGTGATTACAAAAGGACCAGCCATAGTGTGGTGTTACCGTGTTAGAGCCTCTGGGTAGTCTTGTTTTCTCTTAGGCTCCGTTTGGATGGTGCGGGAATAAGAGGAATAAGAAAAGAAGTATTGGAAAGTGTGTAACTTTGTGAAAAGTTTGAATTATTTATAATAAATTTGAAAGTAAGAAGAACCTATTCCCTTATTCCTGCATCCATTCAAACGGAGCCTTAGCGCGGAGCTTGTAGTTGTAGTTTTGAGTGAGCTGCTCTTGGGTCCAGCCGGTGTGAGTCTTGCAAAAGGTTTGTTGCGTGTTGGTTTTTCTAGTGCAGTGGTTATTTTATTTTATTTTATTGAAGATAAAGATGAAATTTAAGGTCTTCAACTTATTTCGAAATTAAATGTCACAAAAAACTTCCCGACCGGATTTCGAATCCACGACCTTCATTGAAAGTGAAAATTCAGTGGTTATATTAGTCATCGTTCAAAAGAAAAAAAAAAAAAACGCTGAATGCTTCGTTATGTTATTGGTTTTTTTTTTTGAGTGTAGTGGTGATATTAGTGATTGTTGATGTTGAAGAAAATTTGGTGTAATAGAAGTCTGCAGTGAAATTAGGATCGTCTTAGTGTTTGTATGATTATTATTTTGGTGATCGGTGTTTTAACTACACATCCGCAGTCAAGTATTTCTAAAAATAATAATAATAAAAATAGCAGTTCGATTTTGCAAAGTAATTTTTCGAGAAAAAAAAAATTATTATGTCGATCCTCAACTAAAATTTTTGACATCTCAATCCTATCATGATTCATGAATCCACGATGGACTCCGATTCTATAGATTTAAAAAGTGGAAAAGGGAGCTTGTAGCAGCAATAAACAAATTAATATTTATGTGACTGAGAGAAGACCATTCCCGTGCTAGATTTATCTACAGATCATATGGGAACATGAATTGGATTGAAAAATCTTGAGTTAATTGTTGCGTTATGTTTGCAACCATAGTAGCATATATGCACCATGCACCATGCACCATCGAGACTGTTTTGGGGGATCTACACTCACTTTCTACGACGTTTCGTTTCTTTTACATTGTATGAGACTACTTTAAAAACCACATGCATCAACTGTACTTCGAAAAGAAAGGAACACCAAAATGATCTGAGCAGTAACGATTGCAGAAAAAAGAGAGTCAAATATTAATTACCAATTATTATGTATTTAATATTATTCCATCCATTAGATAAGAACTTACATCATACATTGAGCAACCCCAATATGTCAAACCCCCCATGCCAACCGACCCACCCATCCTACAACACTAAAATATGCACCCCCTGTACTCTAAAAGGTAAGTTCAACATAAAGTTCATGGTAAATATCTTTTCAAAAAAGAGATCATATACACGGATAAATATAAAGGTTGGGAAACAAAAAACATATGCCATCATACAATAATATATGGATCTTCAGGGTTGATGATCTGCCACTTGATCATTCGAGAACTGAAGCTCCCGCCCCCAAACTGTGCAGCATACTCCTGTATGACCTTTCGGGCACACGTGTCCCATGTATGTGCAATCTCCTTCAAAGAAATAGGCTGAGTCAGGCCCCTGATAGAGATGTTGAACTTCGCTCGAGCTCTAGTCGAGAAGTCATCAAGATCCCTGTTCAAATTGCCCGTTCAATAGCATGTTCACAGGATTTAAACAAAGAGCACAGGAAAATTGCCCGTTCATGAGGATTGGCATATTAACGGTTTTCTTGAAGGTGTTAGTCGTATTGGTAATATACAGTTAATTGGGTGGTAACCAACCTGTTGAAGTGCATCTCTTACCAATTGGAAACACTAAAAAATCATTTACAACTCTGAGCAAGAGAATCAAACATAGCTCCTGAAAAATGATCCCCTAATACCACAAATTAATTATGCTAATGATCCTTGTTGAATGTTTTGCTCATTTAGAAGCAAAAATATACATGTGCTGACAGAAATAAATTGCATTACGCTGTTATTTTCAAACTAACTATATGAGAAGAGGGATGTACTAGATACTTCGTAGTGCAAAAGAATATTTAAATGTTTGTTGTCACACCCAAGAAATTTCGAATTTAAGGAAAATAGAAAGGTTGCGGTTAATACCTTTGCTCATCTAAAATTTTGTCCAAGATGACAGGAGAGCATTTGGGGTACCCAGCAGGAACAAGCAGCCTCAGAGGCAATATTGGGCTCTGAATCAAATAAGAACAAAAAATATTGAATTATACAGATTATTTTATAATTTATTTCGGGAAAAAAAAAAGAGAAACTAGGACAAGACCTCTCTCTCTCTCTCTCTCTCCCCAACAATAAGACCCTCCATAGAATTCAAAGCCCTAGGTGGAAGGCTGGCAGCAGCACCACATTGGATTGGGAACCAAACACTCATTTCCTTTCTTTTTATCTTTAAGTAATCAATATTTTTCTTCCCTCATTTTCTTTCGGTAGGTTTTGTTTGGGATGAGGTAACTCTTATTAGCGATTAGTGGTGACAAGCACATGAGCCAAACCTCTATGACCACATGAATAGTTGCAAATGCTATGTTGAGGCACAGATGGGGTAATTTCATCAGGGGTTGGGTTATCATGCCATGTTGAGGTGGGAAAACTAATTGCCATCCATTTAAAAAGAACATGAACCAAAATTGTGGCAATTAGACAGGGAGTTTAGATGGCACATGAACCAGACCAGTAGAGCACCGTTACACTAAGCAAGGACTTGAACCAACGGAAATAATTACTATCTCAATTGCTGAGTTTTGTAGCATGAACAGTTCATTGTGTTAAGGACACAGCAGTGCATTATGGCCTGGAGTCCTGGACCAAATCACAACCACCGTAAGTCAGGCAGGACATAGTAATTGTAAAATTTGGCCAGTTGAGATCAGTCGACCAAAGTTGTAACCTATCTGCTTAAGCATTTAACATTTTTAATCATTCGAAGACGTGAAGAACTCAAAAAGAAAAGGGGGGAGGGTCTAACCAGCTGCGAAGAGGTAAAGTGAGCCCTTAGGCCGGGGCTGAGGGCAACAGCCGTGTAAGTGCATTTTACAAGGATGCTTTCACCGCCTTCAGCTGTCGAGTCAGCGTCTTCTTCATTCAAAGTCAGCTCAGTATCTATCAGCCTGATGTTTATCTCACGAATTTCCTCGAGCAGAGCATGGTGCATCTACATAGAGTAATCAGTTATTAACTTGTCAAGATTACTTGGAACAAATTTGTTTAGTACAGTTCTGTTATTCTGCCATAACGTCAAGATCGTTTTGCAATTCAGGTCTTCAGTATGCTGTATTGCAAGTACGAGCCATAGATTTACTACAAGATCTGACATCATAATAAGAGAGATATTTTCCAATTACAAACCTCACTCTTCAGCCCCATGTTACTGGAAGTAGCAGTGGATTTGGATTGTATCTCTGATGTATCGGGGCCGCTTGCCTTGAAGTTATCAGTAACACTGACAGAGTCAGGGGAGAATCCATCATTGTTGTTACTGTTAAGGGGCATGGCACTGGTATCACGCTTCATCTTCTTGGTTGGGGTTGAAGTCCCAGCAGATGTTCCTGCACCGCCATCAGGATGGACCAAGTTCTTGGCCTGGAGCCGACACTTGGTCATTGCCACCAAGTCGTCCCCTATTGCTGCCCGCGATCCATTTCCCGGTGCTGACCCTGCAATCCTATCTACCATGCTTACCACTGATGCTATGTCCTTCACTGCTGCACTAAGCTGGTTGTGTGGCATTGTTCTCATCTGCATGAATAAATTCGAATATCAGATTGACTTCAAAAAATCCCTTTTTTTAAGGCAACTTCAAAAATTTGGTACCAGTGGAACTAGCTTTTGCATGAGTCAACTAACTTAGCACAACAGACTGCATTTTAGGATTCATCAGGTGCACTTAAATTTTCTGTTCGAAGAAGTAAGGAATTATTTTCAAGGTGGATACAGGTTTGCTGTTTATATATGGCAGCCTTCAAATGTGGAAACATATCTTGTAACACTTGTAGAAGCTCCAAAGAAATGAAAATAACAATTTATACACTAATTTGAGGGTTTAATTAATGAGAGGTTGAAGGGAAAGCATTTGATGTAATGAATCCAACCATGCAATAATTTAGTGCCCCCTTGATGATAACCAATCAAAAAGTCCCATGCATATATTTAAATGATCATGAAGATGCAAAAATGCATGCAGAAAATTGAACATTGGATACAGATATGGAAATCAGGCTTTTATCAGTATCCCTATCATCTTATATATATATATATATATTGCCCTATGTTCTATTTTCCTTTTAATTGATAGATTCTCTATTTGTGAAGCTTTCAACACATATGTGATATGGATGCTTAATTTCTTTTTTTATTGTATTTACAACTTTTTTTTTATTAATTATTAGTATAGACATGCATAAATTAGTTCTATTCACTGCCAACTCTTGTGCACATTAATACTTGCATGGGTTTGACATCTCCTTGCCACTAGTATTATTCATATCCATGCAATGATAATAATACAGATATTGAGTATGGTACTATCCCCAATGTCCATACAAGAACACAACAAAAGAATTTAATGCTAGAAAGGCCAAGAATCGCTAACCAGACGAGCAAGCTTCTCAATCGGTTTCTCAGTCTCAGGAACTTGAGTTGACAGGTTTGTGCCTTGTCCTGCTTCCGGGCTGGTGAATTCAGCAAGCAACGGAGAGGCAGATATCCCTGGTGTACCAACAGCAAGTGATCCTGCCTGAGGTTGACCCATTTGGCCATTCTGCGCACTACTTGCAGGCAGGGGCTGACCTGCTTGCCCTGCAGCAGAGTTATGAATCAAACCAGCACCCAATTTCGTGTCCTCTATCATGGGAGATGGGGCAACTGGAGGAGATGGGGAGGGAATGAATGGAGATGCAGCAGCCTGAAGAGGCGTCCCACTTTTCAGCTGAGACGGAGGGATAAGCCCGTGCTGGTCAACCTGAGGAGATGGGTGGGAGATCTGAGGGGAAGATGATTGTATGTTCTGAGGTGAAGAGATTGGCAGATTGGAACCTGGCTTCACCTGAGAATGGTAGTAGCTATTGCGTGGACCAACACCGGGGTAGTGCTGTTGGTACATAGCACCAGGTTTCATTCCAGCTGCTCCTTGCCGTATCTTCAGGTCACCTGGGTCACTTGGCTGACCAAGCTGCTGCATTTGGTTCTGCGGTTGCAGCTGCTTCTGCTGCTGCACTTGTTGCTGCAACGGGAGCTGCTGCTGCAACAGCTGCTGCTGCTTCTGCTGCATCAAACGTTGATGAAAGTGGCGTTGCTGTATCTGCTGTTGGGTTGGCATCATACGCTGCTGCGGCTGAATCTGTTGCTCCTGCTGTTGTTGCTGCTGCTTGAGAACCTGTGGTGCATTCATGTTTGGTGTCATCCCAGTCATGGTACCAGTATGTGACAAGTTGCTTGAGCCTATACCAGTACCAGAACCAACCATCTGGGGAGGGTTCATAGAGTTCTGCATGGTGGACCCCAGGGAACCCTGCTGTAAAGATCCAAATCCCGTGCTGCTGGTCTGAAGCTGATCCGAGTGTAAGGCATTCTGCATGCCCTGCTGCGTAGCATTCATTCCTATGTTACTAGACTGAGGCATGGCACTGTTGCTCAATTGCTGCTGGAGCTGGTTCGGGTGGTTATCCATCTGCTGTGGTTGATGCTGCTGTGGCGGCTGCTGAGACTGCAAGCCAGGTTGTGATTGTTGAGGCGGGCCAAAATGCTGTTGGTCAGGACCCCCACCCTGGGATTGTTGCTGAGGTACTTTCTTGTTATTCTGGAGAATATTCAGGATCTGCTTCTCGTAAAGAGATAACTTGTCTTTCAAGCCAATATGTATGCTTTGTTTGCTTAGCTGCAGTACTGCCATCATGCGCTCCAGAACAGTCTTAAAATTCTTCATCCTCTCTATCTGTTCACTACTTCTGGCATTCATAGGTATACTATCTACCTACACCACAGAAAGAAAGAAGTTACTTACCTGTACCTAGTCTTTCTGCAGTCCAAGAGATACAAAACTACCTCTGGCAAAATAGTTAAGTTAATCTTGGCATAGTTTTAGAATCGTAAATTCATCGTGAATTGTTGGATTTAGTATCGAATCGTGAATCGTGTATGGTATCGAATTATTAAAGATGCATTAAGCTATCTTTAAAATCAATAAAATAAATAATTACAACATGTATTGAATGAATTTCACTAAAAGAAAGTAATAACATACTAGAAGTAAATATTTAATGTTTACTTAAAATATTGCTAAATGCTTTATAACATACATATATAGTTATAGTTATCATGATTATATTTAATCAATATATTATTATATATTATATCATACTATATAACACATAAAATTTGTAATTACTATAATCATTATAGTAATATATTGTATTGTTTAATCTAATATAATTATATTATATGATATGGTATATATAAATTATAATTCTTATAATCATTATATTCTATTGTAAATTTATATAAATTATATTAGCATAATCATTATTGATTACTAATATGTATTTATTGTGTAATATTATACTTAATATAATATTTATAAATTATAATTAATATAATAATCTATAACCTCAAAAAACTGTTGGTACAGTGAATGTTCAAAATTCTCTGGTCGGACTGCTAATAAAAATTGAAAAGAAAAAGACATAAGAAATGAAAAAACCCACTTCAGCCCTATTATTTCCTTGGTCCCACCTGTCTGTTTCTTCTCTCCTATTCCCATCACCAATTCTTAGAAGGATCTGGAGAATTTTTTCTCTTGGGGAAAACGAAAAGACACGAGGGGCAAACCCAGATCTGGAGAAAACGCTCATCTGTCGATCGCCACTTTTGAAGAAACTGAAGAAAATGAAAGGGGCGAAGCTCTATCTGTCGCAAGAAAGGTCCCAAAAATGTAATTTTTCTTTTTCTAATCGGAAGCTGAAGCGACACACGACTTCTCTTGGCTATTTCCGTATCGCTCGTATCGGATGATACGATACGATACACGTATCATTCTCCTGTCTCGCTCGCGATTCCAGCAATACCTAGTGCCCGCGATACACAGGCACGGTTCGTCTCGCCAGGGCTTTGACTCGTACCGCTATGTACGATACGATCTGTGTATCATACGATACTAAAATGTATGCTTGGCACCGTTATTGGACAAAGTTTACTATTAGTTCCTATGTTGGGCTTTATTGAGATATCAGGTAAAACAAAAGAATATGAAATAGGTTAATCCTTGTTCAGTGCCAAAAAATGCCAGGTTCACCACCAGTAGTCAGTGTAAGATCCCCAAGGCAAACTTAGTACGAAAAGCAAAATGAATGAGAAAAGGCATACCTGACTAAGCTTCATCGAAAGCTTCTGATGGATCTCTCTCAGGTCGTTGAAGTAAGTGTCCTTTAGATATTTTATCTATTACAAAATAGAAGTAGAAAAAAAAAATCAACTCTCTATAAGTACACAGTAGAGAATTATCAAAAAGCAAAACAACACAGGAGAAGCAAAAATAACCAAACAAGATTTGCACTGACATAAGCAACTTCCATCCATCATGTTATTAGTCCGCTGAATACAAGTATATGTTGACTGGAAATCTTTAAAATATAAACCCACCAGTATCCTGAGCAATAAATTTGCTCAAATCTTTGAAACACAAGTGATAAAGAAAAGGTACTCAAGCCAATTAAATCCAAAAAGGGGATGAAAAAGAAGCACCCTTTGGTACATCTCCTCCTGGAAATCTCCTGGATGCCCAGTCTGAGCTGTCGAATCCATCGATGCAGCTGAAGATTAAAGAAAGCATTATTATTATCCATACCAGAAGAGAGGACCAAATTGAAAGAACTTTTAAAATCTATTATTGTAAAAAACTACAGACAATATGCTTATAGCCATAGGGTTAAAAAAAAACTTTTATGGTTTTACATAATTTTTTATACCCTCACCTACATCTACATAGAGATCTCAAATGCTAACAATGACTGTAGCTAAAAGTGAACAGGGGTGCACAACTTACGGCTGGAAGCAACATCCTGAAGTACTCTTTGTTGTTGTAGTGGCTGTTGCTGCTGTGGGATGAACTGTTGTTGCTGCTGCCTCTGTGGATCAATCGCATTGCTGTTCTGCATTTGGAGTAGGGCTGGGGAGCCCTGCATCCGTTGCTGCGGTATCTGCATCTCCCTCTGCTGCATCATGCTTGGCTGTTGCTGTTGTGGTTGCAGCTGTTGTTGGGGCATCTGCTGCTGCTGTGATTGGAGCTGGGACAGCAGATGCTGCTGTTGCTGTGGTTGTTGCTGCTGCAGCATTCCTGCCTGTCTTTGCATTTGCATCTGCCTTTGCGTGTTGTTCATGTTGCCTGTGCTCGCATTCCCCAACAATTGGTTTTGTTGTTGGTTTAGCATCATTTGCGGGTTTAGCATCTGGTTCTGCTGCATCTGGTTTGGCTGCAACTGGTTCTGTTGCAACTGGTTCTGTTGCAACTGGTTCTGCTGCAACTGGTTCTGCTGCAACTGGTTCTGCTGCAACTGGTTCTGCTGCAACTGGTTCTGCTGCAACTGGTTCTGCTGCAACTGGTTCTGCTGCATCTGGCTCTGCTGTAACTGGTTCTGCTGCATCTGGCTCTGCTGCATCTGGTTTTGCTGCATTTGGCTTTGCTGCATCTGGTTTTGCTGCATTTGCAACCGCTGCTGCTGTAATTCAGTCACATTGTTGGTCTGTTGCATAGGAATGTTAGGATTCTGCATGGTGGGTTGCGGCTGTTGCCGCATGAGCGACTGCTGTTGAAGCGACCCACCCTGCCCAACTGGTTGTTGTTGGACTGAGTTCATCTGAGGCTGTTGCATCCCACCTGTCGGTATAGCTGACATCATTCCAGATCCTCCAGAAAGTGCTGAAGACATCTGCATCTGGGTCTGCTGCAGTAGACTCTGCTGTTGTTGTTGCTGCTGCTGCTGCTGCAGCTTACGCATTGCTAGCTGCTGTTGAAACAAAATTTGATTTTGTGATGTGAACTGTTGTGGTGGCTGCCTTCTCTGGTTGTTTGAATACATATCTGTCGGTAGGGGACCAGTGAGCCCACCAGGCCCACTTGTTCCACCAGTTACTGACATGGGATTGCTGTTGCTCATAGATGGGCCTGACATTGGGGGGATGGTGGCCCCGCTAGGTCCACCACCCACTGATGAAGGCATGTTTGGTGAACCCTGTAAGAGTGGTTGCTGCTGTTGTTGCCTTGAAACAGGAGGTTGAGTCAGTGATTGCGGCATCGCAATAGATTGGCTAGGGTTCGGGCCTGGCTGCTGTGACGTCATCCCCACTCCTGTAAAATAATTGGAGCTTACTATAAAGAACAATTTAACAATAAAGACTCAGTCAGGAATATTCAGATTACATCTGACTATGACTCGACCCTTTTTCCTTCACATTTGTTTATAGCTATATGCATTTGCCAGAACAGAGATAGTTTAAACATCTTCAAAATATTATCCTAAATTTCTAATCAATGCTCTCTAAGGAACAGCCAAAATTTCAGAAAAATATGTACTACACAAAGAAATCTTGTTTCTACTTCAATTCACACTGTTCAAACTGACGGAGGGTCTGGAAAGAAGGGAATTTCATATCAGTAAAAGTCTCCTGCTATGATTCAAAAGAAAGAATGGCTATGGAGTGGTCTTGTAGCTTGGGAACTAGATGTGCCTGGCATTAACTCATCTCAGGGCACCAACCTGACACATGGTGGGTAGTAGTTCAATTGTGAGCTTTTTAGGAACATGTTGGATCAATTCTGTTTCTCAAGATTCACAGCAGCTGAAATAGAACTTCCTATTAGTTCTGAAGCAAGCTGAACAAGGCTGTATGAAAATCTAAAGCCCATTACCCACTGTAACTTTAGTTAGGATGACTGAACTGGCTCTATGCCTAGCTTTCTTCTCTATTATATAGGAAAGCACTGCTCGTTCTTATTTTCCAACCAAACCACATGTTGTTCACAAAGATCTCATTTTTTTTTCTTTTTTTCTAACCAAATTCGAAAGAAGAAAAATGATGATCTATCAATTGCAGCCAGTATAGATATGGCATAACAAAATATCAAAAAAGGATAACTAAATATTACATATATAAATCAACCCAAATTTCTTAATATATAGTTTTCTTCTACTTCACCACAAATAAGAAGTCACATCATTGCACAGAATTAATTTAATACAAGATTTACACAAGCCCCTGATTAATATTTTCCATTCATGTATGCATTTCTCATGACAAAAGAACAATATCAATAATTAACTTTACGAAAGAACAAAAATGTTTTAGTGCTCCGAACTACATTCTTGATTATTAGAAATAATTTGCTTAATGCAAATTTTGTAATGACAAAAATCTTTATTAATAAACTATCCACACAATTTAAATGTTAATTTTATGATAGAATGAACATTTACACATAAACCCAAGTAGAAATTATTTTCCAGTTATGTGCTATAAATTATAAATGAAGAAACTATGATAATACCTGGATCAATCCGATTTTGGTTGGGAAGGGCCGGATTCAATCCTGGCTGCGTCGTCTTTGTTTCCATAGAAAGCATCTTTAGAGAAATTTTTCTAAGATAATCGGGCTGGAAAAAAAAATTCACACAAAAAGAAAGAGAGAAATGTATCAGATATTAGCACCTTTGAGATATTTTTTCTGCATGCATTTTTCATTGACTTCTTCGGTCTTTTAATCTATTTAATTTAATTTATCGGAAAAGAAAATATAAAATATCGTCTGGCTAAGTTTTTAGGCTGGCTCGCCAAGCCTATCACAAGCATGCAGGCCTGAAATTTGGACCTCTTAGAAGTCAGTCCAGTGCTCTTACCACTTGAGCTCCTAAATCACATGTCATAGCCAAACGTCAATTAAGCTACAATTTCTTCAAAGCAGGCTAAAAGTCTTTATTAGTTGCTCATAACTAGGGCTGTATACGAGCCGAGTTCGAGCGAGTTGAGCATAACTCGAACTCGAACTCGTTACAACTCGAGTCAACTCGTGACTCGTTCGGGAGGCAGTTCTGAGCTAACCGAGCCAACTCGAACTCGCTATTTTGTAACTCGAGTCAACTCGTGACTCGGTATTCAACTCGTGAATATAGTGAATAGATGCAATAATTATTTATGAGTATTACAATAATATAAAAAATAAATTTTATTATCAATTTTATTCTTTTCCATTGATTTGAAGCAAAATATGTCTTGAAACTCAAGATTAATACTCATAGATCATGGTGATGATCTCCAAAAAATTAAAATTTATTACGTCACGAGTCAGCTCATGAGTCAACGAGCCGAGTTGAGCCTAACTCAAACTCGACTCATTTATTAACCGAGTTGGTTCAACTCGAGTTATGCCAACTCGAGTTCTTTTAGCTCGAGTTATAATCGAACTTTTCACGAGTCGAGTTCGAGTAACTCGTGAGTTACGAGCTTTTTGCTCACCCCTACTCATAACTACAAACTTTCAATGAAGCTCTTCGATTCTAAATAGGGTTTCACATTTCACTTAATTAAGGAACACTAGTAATCAAAAAGTTTATAATAAATTAATAATTAACAACAAAATAATATATGAAATCAGTAAAAGAAAAGGTACCTGACTAGTAGCAGCACCATATATCTTTTCCTCGAATCGAACTGCAATTTTTTGAAGCTCGCTTAGTCCGTCTGGTACTGGCACAGGAAGATGCCTCTTTAAAGTATCCATTCTAAACAACACAAATGAAATTACTCAATTAATCAATGTTATGTTATAAAGCTCAATGCATAAATTGAGTCATCTCAATTTTGCATTTTCCTTACAAAAAAGAAGGGAGGAAACCAGTAGAGAAAGATCTTATGGTAAAACCTCACATTTTGTTGACGATTCTTTGTCGAGCGTCCGGCTGGAGTTGCGATCGCCAATCGAGGTTACCGTTCGGATCGGATCCCGCACCGGAACCCGGCCCGTTAGCAGCGCCGCCTTGCGCGGCGTTCCAATTAGGATCCATCAGAGCGGTTTAGAGAGAGAGAGAGAGAGACAGAGGAGGAGCGAAGAGGCGATGGCCAGAGAGGACCTTCCTCCGAGTAATTTCGGACCTAATACGTTTATATTATTAATTGGCGTAATTGGATATAACCCCCACAATCTTTGCCAATTAGATATAGCCCCTATAATCTTTAAAACTGAAAATAACCTCTTCTGATCTTCTTAATCTAGAAAATAACCCCTTTTGTTTAATTCTAATTTAATTTGAAATTAAAAGCGGGGGTGATAAGGATCATCCCCGATATTTGTCATCCCCATCATCCCCACGCGTTTTCTATTTTAGGAAATAATTATTTACGCGTTTTCTAAATACGGAAATCCAATACTCATTCTTTTTCGCTCTCCTCTCCCGCGCGTGTACGCTCGCCCCCCCTCCCACCCTCCTGCGTACGCTCCCCAACCCCCACCCTCCCCCAACTCATTCTAACTGTTGAGGTTAACATATTTAAATGTTGAAGTTAATATATATAATTGTTGAAGTTAATATATATGCCAACTTCAACAATTTAAATATGCTCACTTCAAATATTACCTTCAACATTTAAATATGCCAAGTTCAACAATTATATATATTAACTTCAACAGTTATATATATTAAATTCAACAGTTACATATATAACTTCAATAGCTACATATATAACTTCAACAGTTATATATATTAACTTTAACAATTATATATAGTAACTTCAACAGTTACATATATAACTTCAACAACTACATATATAATTTTAACAATTACGCATATAACTTCAACAATTATATATATTAACTTCAACAATTATATATATTAACTTCAGCAGTTACATATATAACATATTAACTTCAACAGTACATAGAGGATGTTCGTGGCGTGTAGTTTGATTTCCGAATTATGAAATTCTTGGCCAGAGATTTAACTTCAACAGTTAGGATATTACCTTCAACATTTAATTATATTGACTTCAACAGTTATGAAGTGTGTAGGAGGGAAAGAGGGAGTGTGGGGGGACAGCGTCCGTGAGAGGGATGAGGGGGGTCAGCGTACGTGAGAGGGAGGATGGGGGACAGTGTACGCCAGAGGGGAAAGGGATTAGTTCACGCGGGAGAGGGGAGACAACGTACGCGGAAGGAGAGCTCACGCGTTTTCTCTTTCTGAAAATCGGGGATGATGGGGATGATATAATCTCTGGGATGGTCCTAAGCAATTCCGAATTAAAAGTATATATATTTTTATATATGAGGACAAAAATACCCTTACTGACCATCTTCTACCCAAAAAAAACCTTTTCAGCTTCTCGACGTGTATTTCTTCCCATTCTTTCCACTTCTTGCACATCTAAAATTTTTCTTTTTCACTGAGCATAATGCTATGTCAATTGATACTATTCACTGGGAAATCCAAGTAGAAAAGTGTTGCCGCTATATTAATGGTCTATTTGTTTAATGAAAGTTTTTATAAAAATGCCAACAGCATATTCCACGATGGAGACTGAATTCGTTTATTTCTTTGAGCAGATATATTAAGTAAGCTTTTGCTAGTTAATTATTTCTTTTTTTCTTAAGGAATCCTAAAATACTTGGTGGGTCTACTATTAGCACCATAAACGGTTCTCCTGTTTTGTAATAACCTATAGTAATCTTGGCATTGATAAATCAACGTTGTATTCAAAAGTAAAATACAACAGTCTTTCTTTCGATTGGCTAACAAACCTGTGGAACTGTGGAGTCAGTTTGGACATGAGATGCATATATTGCGCAAACCAAGATGTGATCATATCAGTGGAGAAGAAACTTTGTAGATGTGCTCGTACGTACAAACAAAAGAAGATTAGGAGAAGGGTATTTCTATCCTTATATCTAAAAAATGATTTTCTAAATTTCAAATTGAATTAGAATAAACAAAAGGGGTTATTTTCTAGATTAAAAAAATTAGAAGGGGTTATATCCAAATGGCAAAGATTGTGGGGGTTATATTCCGTGACCGTGCTAAATATAAAATGAGTTATATTTCTTACTAGTATATCTGATGAGTGATGATATTTATTTGGCCTCTTGATGAACAACCAACTCTAAATCAATAAATATGTAATATGCAAGAATGACATGTTTTTATCTTGGACTCCGTTTGGATGGTGTGGGAATAAGAGGAATAAGAGAATAAGTATTGGGAAGTGTGTAACTTTGTGAAGAGTTTGGATTGTTTAGTAATAAATTTATTCTCATCTTTCCTTATTCTCTTATTCTCAATCCCATCCAAACACAACCTTAAATTAAATCTAGCTGCCTCTCTTTTTCTCTCTCCCTTTCCCTCATGTGCCTCCCTCTTTGGTTGAAACCAATATGTGGCTGGCCACCACCCTAGCTGCCATCTCTTTCTTTTGTATAATAGATTCCATAGGTTCATGAGTTGAAAATAGATTAACACGCATAGATTTTCTAGTAGAAAGATTAGAATCGGAGTTTCATCGTTGGTGTGATTGACAGAAGCCATCCAAGTTTGATTTTGGATGAATGAGAAGAAGAAAGAGCTCGCCACCGACTTCAATTATCAAGAACAAGCCTTTCCAACATGATTTGAAAAGAGTTATAATTTCTATTTCCTATTAAAATAATGAACGTGTTAATGAATGACCGGTAATTTTAGATTTTGAGGATTATATGCAATTTTTTTTTTTTTTGAAAGAAGTCACCTAAAAGGTCGGCCGACATACTTTACTGATGCCACCAGAAAACATACAGTGATCACCAGAGGTGATTTAAGGAATTCAAAGAAAGAAAGAAAAGAAGAAAAAAGAGGAAGAAAGTAGCAGTATAAGCGGATTACAAAGAATCCCATCCTACTACAAAAAGCTAAAAGGGAAAAGAAATAGAAAAAAACACAGATTCACGGTAGAAATCTTATAGCCAACCGAGCAAGGGCAGGTCAGTTGTCTCCTAACAGATCCTCATCTTCCATGATGATGTCAGTGCTAGCATCGGTGGTACCAGTTGGGAGTCGATTGGTACCAGCACCTCCCCCAGTCCTAGTTCCTCTTTCCCCATTTCTGTTCCCAACTCCCCCATTGCTGATGCTCGCATTGCTGCCGATCCCTGCACCATTAGTACCTGTAGTGTGCCTTGTTGTGCCAGTAACAGCTCCTGCCCCAATGTTGTTACCAGCCCTTGTGAAATGATGCTCCAAACCAGAAACTATACCTGTCCAAAGCTGGATTAGATGCAATGCTGCAAAGGATAAGGAATGGGCGCTTTGTCCAGAGTTAGAACCAAAAGTTCTTTTGTTTCTCTCTAACCAGACTACCCAAAACCATGCAGCGCAAAGAGATTTAAAGAAATTACCTACACTAGCTACATTATTAGAAATACCTAAGATGGAGTTCCAAAGGTTTTTGACAGAGGAAATATCAAGTTTATGACCATAGGGGTGAACTTGACATACTTTGTTCCAAAAAACAGCCATAAACGGGCAGGAGAGGAACAGATGATCTACTGTTTCCTCTTGTTGGCAAAAGGAACAGCAGCTTGAGCCTTGCCAACCTCTATGAATCAGATTACTCCTAGTAAGGATTTTGTTCTCAATGGTAAGCCAGAGAAAAAGTTTGTGTTTTAAAGGGATTTTCATAGGCCAAATGGAGTCTTTTATATTAATAATAACACCTCCATTGTTAAGAAAGTCATACATGGATTTGACTGTAAATTGACCTGTTTTGTCCCAATGCCAAAAGGCGCTATCTATATCACTAGTGAAGTTAACGTTATTTAGAATGTTGGTTGCTTCCCATTTCTCCTCTCTTACATCGATAGGAGTACCTCTAGCTAATCTAAAGTTTAGGTTGCCCCTATTCCAAATTTGAGCCACAGTGAAGTGGTCCTTCTTGGCTTTGTTATAAAGATTTGGAAATCTGTTGGCCATAGTTTCATCTCCAAACCAAACATCATGCCAAAAAGAAGTGTTATTTCCATCACCTATGATTCTGCTACTCCCTATTCTAACCAGATTTTTCAACTTGAAAATCTTAGACCAAAAAGGGGAAAGTTTGGAGGAGTTTGCAAATTTGTATTTAGTTTTGATAATGTCTAGCCAAGTTCCAGAGATTTTCTCATGAATATGCTTCCAGGCCCACTTTGCCAATAAGGCTAAGTTCATTTGCCAACAAGGATTATATGCAAATTAATATGTGGCATTTAAAAAATCATATATTCACAATGAAAGATGAACAGTGCACAGCTGTGTTATTATGTGACGCTTTATTGTGAGAGTTCTGTGTGGCAGGTTTTCCTAACTCATATTGCACTTAAATATTGATCATTGTATGAAGAGCTACAAAGATGCAGTGGTCCCAACAGTTTTTATTTTTTTTTTTAAGTTTGCACTTATGTTGCGTACGTGAATTTGGTCTATGAGTTTGTACCTCTGGGAAAGGGAACCGCTTTTATTCAATTGTGGGGTCTAAATGAAACCAGGTTCATGTTTGTTTAGGTTGACACTATCAGGATTTATTATGGCCATTCTATTTGTAGGAATCTGAATGACTGTTGGTCGAAATTTATTGTTATGGCGATTCGCTACATGAAGTTCTGTGTGGACCTGAGGTTATTCTTATTTTTGGGTTGGTCTCGGCCTATTCTTTTAATAGACCACGAATGCATATTAGGGCTCTGGATAAATAGATGTAGGCATGTAGCCATGTAGGTTACGTATGTTTTTTTTACCATAATTATTAATTTTAGACCACATTTTTGTGGTTTTTTTAAACTTTTTCCCAGAAAAGAAAATAAGTACAGATTAAAGGGATTTTCTGTTAAATATATGGTTAGAAAACTCAAAAACTATTATGAAATCAGTTCATTGAAACAATTCTTCATTATAAATATATATATTCCATTTCCTTTCGATAATTCTAATCCTTTATTAATTGTAATGTATATAGCTGGTTATCTATTTTAACGTTGGCAGACAATCCACCTTAAATGACAAAGCACATATGTGTTTCTCCATTTCGTTCAATCAAAGCATTTATTTGTTTTTCCGTTGTGATATTTATTTGACCAATAAAGCTCTTAATCAATTTATTTTTCCGTTGTTTGTGCCCAATATCTATGCAGTAAATATTCCATTACTGTTATAACTTCATTGCTATGATTACTACCCCAATTAAACCAGTAAATTTATTTGAGCGATTTGCCGTTACCCAATTGGCTATATAAACAAATTCATTTTGCATAACATGATTGTCCTAGAAAAAATGATTATGTATTTTCTATCTGAAAATCTAATTTCGATATTTCTTTAATTCTATTCCAAATTGCAAATTCCAAATTTAGTTATAAAATTCTCAAAATATATTTCTGCTGAATATATGTGGAGGCTTTCATCAGTCGCTTTCATGATCATGCCCTGAAAGATGACAATCACGAATTATCTTGGTTGCGGTTTATGTCGCACGTTGAGATGGAATACGTTTAAGGGACAACGTCTAGCGCGATTCGAATAACTTTGTTCCTTCTATACTTTTTATTCCTTTGACATTTTTCATATATTTTCTAATTTATTGCTCAATTTGCACCACAATTTCTTTCTCAATTTTCCGACCGTGAAAAGGTCATTGCTGCGATGAATCAAAAATTTTGTTCTCGCCAACGATGCAAATCAATAGAGAACATCTTTAATATTTTCCTTGCCTCTTGCCGGTGTCTCTGCCTCACAGCTTCACCGATTTCGGTGTAGTGAACAAAAAGATAGCTATCCCACATGTTTGGTATGGCCGAAGAGGACGGCTTCACCGATTGCGGTGTCCACCAATTGTACCGACTTCTCCTTGAAACTTCTTCATTGCCTATCAAAGCCACGTGCTAACATTGTTATTTCTGTTTATTTATTTTCTTATTCAAGATGATAGACATAAATGTTTAATTGAGACCGTTATTATGTCCACCAAGCATAATTTCGATTTATGTCAAATCTTGAAAGGATTTAAATGTATGAAGCATAGCCCAATAAGTCACCAATCAATATTAAGTATGAAATTGCATAATGTAATTCTGCAACCAAGGTTTCTACTGAGTTATTTGCACTATTTACTACTAATAAATACAAATTCAAAATAGTACTCCAGAGCATAATTTTTTCTATCTTTCGCATGCTCGATTCTTTTTTATGTTTTAACATTGTTGATGTTTTAGCATTTGTTAGACTCTAGGTTCTGTTTTGAATTAATTGTATTTTCTAGCAGATACTTTGATGTTGACTATTTGGCAATTATGGTTCTGGCTCCGTTTGGATGGTGTGGGAATAAAAGAAATAAGGGAAGAAGTATTGGGAAGTGTGTAACTTTATGAAGAGTTTAGATTATTTATATTAAATTTACTCCATTATTCTCTTATTCTCTAATTCCTTAGGCTCATCCAAACGGAGCCCTAATGAAGCGGTAATTTTGAGACTACTTTTTTTTTAAAACAAAAACAATTACATAAGCCGCACATATTATAAAGTTTTGATAGTCAGCTGTTTCCATATGTACTATACTATAAAGTTGAGAGCTAAATTAGTAATGATTACACTGCATAATTTATGCCCCATAGGCCATAGCCCATAGGAAATAATAATAATACTCTACATGCACTATATATATCCTATAATCACTAATCAGCATACATAACAACATATTACATATTGCGGCGGAGCAGTGATTGAAGAATCTAGTTCAAAACTTAATTTTGAACAACACTATTAATATTTGTTTACTTACTACAAAACTAAGAATAAGAATATATATATCAGATTCGATTGGATTTTCCTGTCCATTTCCGTTTACTTATATTTACGACTGGGTTCCTTGGTCTATACACCAGATTGCTCGATGAGCAACAGAGAATGCAAGCTGAGTCGCTGAATTGTCCTTGCTCGTTAGGTTTATAATTTATGCAGAACATGAAAGAAAACTGAAAGAAAAAACCGGCGGCGCACTTCAGATTTCAGAAGGCAGAATGTGCATCTGTTGGTTTGTGAAAGTAACGAGTCTAAAAAAAAAAAAAAAACTGGAAGTAAACGAGTCAATTAATAGTCGCAGAACCGAGTACGTTTAACAGGGTCAAAACAAGTAAAATTTGTTTAAATAATCAAAATTCGAGAGACCGAGTGCGGCAGCCAAGTGGTGAGCCTCCAGACATAGCGTAGTAGAAGAAATCATGACACAGCACCTTCAAATTTCAAAATCAACTGGCAAGTGGCAAAATTGAAGGGAAGAGGGACTACTGGAGAGGAGAGGGAGGAGAGGACAGCGTAGTAGAAGAAATAACTCCCATGGGCCGTTATTAGGGCTGTATACGAGTCGAGTTCGAGCGAGTTAGCCTCAACTCGAACTCGAACGCGTCACAACTCGAGCCAACTCGTGATTCGACGGCAAAGCAGTTCCGAACTATTCGAGCTAATTCGAACTCGGCTCATTTTAACTCGAGCCAACTCGTGACTCGGCAACGAACTCGTGAGAAGGTGTTGAGGTACTAGTCACCTTAGAATTTTGCTCAAAAATAGAAAAAGAGGAGCAGTCATGAGGGTGTAAGGGAGGAAAAAAGGTGAACGAGTTATTGGGTTGCAAATCAATAAAATTGTTGGGTTATATATTAATATGATAATATTTTATTTTTTTTGCAGCCTGTATACTCGTCTCGTAAAATTAACGAGTTGGCATAACTCGAGTTTTCATCGAGCTTTTTTCGAGTCGAGTTCAAGTAACTCACAAATTACGAGTTTTTTGCTCACCACTAGCCGTTATATGAGATTCAAACAAAAAGAAGAAATAACAGCGATTTTTTTTTTTTGGAAAGTAAAATATCAGCAAATTTACGAAGGGCACTTCGGCCATCTGTAAATGACTATACGTTGCTCCAACCCCCAAGAAAAAAACCGGTTGCCCAAAAGGGCCAAAACACCACCCTAGTTGTCCTGTCTGGACTTGTTTAAAACGTGCTTGGTTTTTTTTTCTTTTTTTATAAAAAAAAACACTGTTTTCAATGAAGCATAAAATAGATATATGTATAAACTATAATATGAACTATATATATCATATTATCATTATAATCAGATGCATCCAACTATTTTAGCCTTACATTAAAATATGCACAGCACTATTGCATTACAAGTAAATAAATTGTCGATCTCTTCTTTCCTTTACATCGGCATCAAGCAATCTATAGGACAGCCAAATATAAAGCATGCCAAGCAAATGCATTCGACAATTTGTAATCCTACAATGAGATAATCAAATCAGGCAGGTGAAAGAACCAAAAATAAAGTAGCAAATATACCACAAATGATTAAAAATTTGTGCATCAGGATTCTTGTGTTTTCTGTACATTTAGTAAATATACACAATTCTAGGTTTTCTACTACCTGTATTAGGATTTGTATATATCAAACATACCCACTTCTTTTTTCTTTTTTTTTAAAAAAAAAGAGTATCATAAGTATCTGAGGGTTCAGATCATCTCTGATTGTACAGCTTCACTGGACCCTACTAGTGAAGTGCATTGTTAGACATGACAGCCCTAAAATTCAATGGTCAAGGTCAGAAGGCGATCAAAGGCCTGACATAACCTCTGAACATATCAATTCCCTATAACTCTATTGACTCGAAATAAAACCCAACGACTTCAAAATTCTAATAGCATACAAATTATGGAAGAATAACTAAGGATGATATGTAAAACAATCCATCAGTATAATCATGATTACTGAGAAGGTATGAGTTTTTATGATTATTTGTGGAGATTCTTCAAGAGCTCTAGAATTTTAGAGGCAAAGGAACATCATTCTTATTCTATTCTAACACAGATTGTACTATGTACTATAAGAGTAACTAAGAATAATATGGGAAGTCTTTTTACCCAAAAGAATGTACAGATCATCTTGCAATTATCAATGTGGGAACTCCTTTGGCAAATTGTGACTAACAAAGCAGCTAGTTACTACAATCAACTTTCAAGTCTTTGGACAATTATTGAAGGCAGCACTGGAGTTAAAAATTGAAAACTTTAAGAGGTTCCTTCTGGATTGTCCTCACTTTAAGAGGTCTAGGAATCTCTTTCTTTTTGTTTTCCTATGAAAATTCTGAATAGGAAATTTTACTATGCAGACGCTTCTCCAGTGCCACAAGGGTATAAATTATAGTCTCCACATCTTGTATGGTAGATCCAATTTAAATAAATTTCAATAGTCTGATAAAAAGTCAACTTGCCTTGTTCTTACTGGTCACGCCTCTTATGAGCACAAGTTCCACATACTTGACATGTACGTGGTTTTACACGACGGGTTGGTTCAGCCTGGGGTTTTGGCTGAAGTGCCTTCTTGTTATGCTGGAGAATACTAAGAACCTGCTTCTCATAAAGAGATAACTTGTCTTTTAAGCCAATATGTATGTTGTGCTTGCCAAGCTGCAGCACTTTCATCATCCGCTCCAGTACCAACTTAAAATTCTTCATCTTCTCTATGAGCTTATCTCCTCTAGCATTTGACAGCAAGTCTATCTGCATTTAAGGTAAAAACATAAATGGGAGTACCAACCACTTATTCCTGGCAACATTGACACACAAGTTTGTTGTTGGTTGCTGAATTTGGTTTTTATTGACATACAAAAGTAACCGAACACACAAAAGAATGTGATATTTTTCCTTGGTCAGTGCCAAAATTGTGAGGAGCCAATTCTATGAAGAGTGCTAACGACAAATTTAGTATGAAATTTAAAGAATGAGAAGAAGCATACTTCATTGAGCTTCATTGAAAGCTTCTGATGGATATCTCTCAGGTCAGCAAAGTAAGTGTCCTTAAGATCCTTTAACTATAATAAAATATAAGAGAAAAATAATAACTTCTGTCAGTACACAGAAGTGAAAAAATAAAACAAGGCATATAAGAAGCAAAAAATAAAAAATAAAAAAATAGTATAAGACCTCATACTGTATTTTTATAAATTTTGTTACCGGTCAGCTGAATAACAGTACATGTTGACCAGTTCAAAAATAAATCCACTAGCTATCCTGAGCAATACATTTGCTTGAGATCTTCGGAACAGAAGCCATAAAGGAAATGTATTCATAAGTGAGGATTTAAAATCATAGCAAATTCGATTTAAATAGAGGGACAAGAAGAAGTACCTTTTGGTACAACTCCTCCTGCAAATCTCCTGGATGCCCTTGCTGAGCTGTCAAATTCATTCATGCAGTGGAAGATTGAATAAAGCACAATTCCAGTAATTCTAGAAGAGAAGATTTAATTGAAAAAACATCTTCAAAATTCATTTTTGTTAAACCTACAAGCAATATAATTGACAGGTTATAAAAAAAACAAGTACATAATGTTTCAAGTCCTCATCTACGTAGAGATCTCAAATACTAACAATGATCATATCTAGGTGTGAACTAAAAGAAAAATAAAGAGGTGAACAATTTACAGCTGGAAGCAACATCCTGAAGTACACTCTGTTGTTGTTGTGGAATGACCTGCTGTTGCTGCTGCCTCTGCAGATCAACTGCATTGCTGTTCTGCAAGACAGGTTGTGATTGTTGCGGCGGGGGGGAATGCTGTCGGTCAGGACCCCCACCCAGGGTTTGTTGCTGTAGTGCTTTCTTGTTATTCAGGAGAATATTAAGGATCTGCTTCTCATAAAGAGGTAACTTGTCTTTTAAGCCAATATGTATGCTGTTCTTGCCAAGCTGCAGTACTGCCATCATGCGCTCCAGTACAGTCTTAAAGTTCTTCATCCTCTCTATTTGCTCACCACCTCTGGCATTTGGAGGTACTATACTATCCACCTGCACAACAGAGAGAAAGAAGTTACTACCTTTACCTGGTCTTTGTGCAGTCCATGAGGTAAAAAAATACCTGTATCAAACCAATTCCAGCACCATTATATGACAAGTTAACTGTTGGTTCCTAAATTGGGTTTGTTGAGGTATCAAGAAAATCAAGAGAATATGAAATAGATTACTCCTCGTTGAGTGCCAAAAATGTCAGGTTCACCACCAATAGTCATATAAGAGTCCCAAGACAAACTTAGTATGAAAAAACAACTATTATCAGCACACTGCAGAAAATTATCAAAATGCATACATGACTGAGCTTCATGGAAAGCTTCTGATAGATCTCTCTCAGGTCGTTGAAGTAAGTGTCCTTAAGATATTTTATCTATTTTAAAACAGAGGTAAAAAAAATCAACTATTATCAGCACACTGCAGAAAATTATCAAAGTGCAAAACAAGGCATAGCAGAAGCAAAATTAACCCAAACAAGACTTGCGATGATATAGGCTAGTTCCATCCAACATGTTACTGGTCAGCAGAATACAAGTAATTGTTGACTATTTCAAATATAAACCACCAGTATCCTGAGCAATAAATTTGCTCAGATCATTGAAACATGTCCTAAAGAAAAGGTATTCAATGCAATTAAATCAAAAAAGAGGGACAAAAAAGAAGCTCACCATTTGGTATATCTCCTCCTGAAAATCACCTGGATGCCCTGTCTCAGCTGTTGAATCCGTGGATGCAGCTGAAGATTAAAAGAAAGAACAATTATTATCAATTCTAGAAGAGAGGACCATTGAAAAAACATCTCTAAAAATGAACAAAAATAATCATTAGGCGCATAACTTACAGCTGGAAGCAATACCCTGAAGTACTCTTTGTTGTTGTAGTGGCTCTTGCATTTGTGGAATGAACTGCTGTTGCTGCTGCTTCAGTGGATCAATCACATTGATGTTCTGCATTTGCAGCAGGACTGGGGAGGCTTGCATCCCTTGCCGCAGCATCTGCATCCCCCTCTGCTGCATCATGCTCAGTTGCTGTGGTCGCTCGAGCTGTTGTTGGGGCATCTGCAGCTGCTGTAATTGGAACTGGGACAGCAGATGCTGCTGTTGCTGTTGCAGCAGTCCTACCTGTCTTTGCATTTGCATCTGGCTTTGCATATTGTTCATGTTGCCTGTGTCCACGCTCCCCAGCAATTGGTTTTGTTGTCGGCTTAGCATCTGGCTCAGCTGCAACTGGTTCTGCTGCATCTGATTCAGCTGAAACTGGTTCTGCTGCATCTGGTTTTGAAGCATTTGCAACTGCTGTTGCTGTGACTCAGTCACATTGTTCATCTGTTGCATAGGAACAGTGGGATCCTGCATGGAGGGTAGCGGCTGTTGCTGTTGTTGCCATATGAGTGGCTGATGTTGGAACAACCATGCCTGCCCCACTGGTTGTTTGTGGACTGAGTTCATCTGATTCTGTTGCATCCCACCAGCCAGTACAGCTGATGTCGTCCCAGAACCTCCTGGAAGTGCTGAAGCCATCTGCATTTGGGTCCGCTGCTGCTGCTGTTGATACAACATTTGATTTTGTGACATGAGCTGTTGCAGCGGTTGCTTTCTCTGGGTGTATGAATACATATCAATCGGAAGACAACCAGTGGACCAACCAGGCCCACTGGTTTCACCAGGTACTGATGAGGGATTGTGGTTGCTCACGGGTAGCCCTGACACCTGGGGGATGGTGACCCCACTAGGTCCACCACCAACTAATGAAGGCAAGTTAGGCATATCTTGTAAGAGTGGCTGCTGTAGCTGTTGCTGTTGCATTGAAGCAGGAGGTTGAATCATTGGTTGCGGCATTGCAAGAGATTGGCTAGGGTTCAGGCCTGGCTGCTGTGACGTCATCCCCACACCTGTTTCATAAGTTACATTGTAAGGAGCTTAACTATAAAGAATAAATTAACAACACAGACTTATCTGATGTGCAATGATTACATCCTAGATTATTCTGTATAACTTTTCACCATTGTTTATGCCAACAAAACAAATTTGATCAACAAGTGAATGCAATACAAGCTCTTTCAATCAATTTGCAAAATCTGTCACTGAGAATTTTCTAGGGCTAAGTGCAAGCCAAACATCAGTCTACTTTTTGTAGAAATTTGCTCATACGATCTATATTAATAAGAGAAGGAATCCACTTACAACTCACTTTTAGACACATCATGGAAGCACATTTTTTTCACTAATAATTCAAAGATAAAGTTTACCCAGCAATTTATCTTGCTCTCTATCTCCTAGAAGTATTTTGGACACAAAAATTTATAAAATTAGGAGATCATTAGGTACAATATATCAAGAGTTTAAATAATCAACGTGCAGAAGTAATAGCAGCCAGTTATTTATTTTTCGACTTCCTGACCTCACAATAAACTAACTAATAAATTTTTTTTTTACATGCCCAGGTGTTGCTCATGATAGTACAAGATCAATAATTCACTTAATTCATTTTGAATTAAAATAAAAAAATACATAATTATTGCAAGTTGCAACAGATGATGCTATCTATGAAGTTGTGAGGCGGTTCCTCAACATATGATAATATTCATAAAAAAATGTATTTCCAAAGCAGTCACTGTCCCCAGTACGTGCACCGAACTGCAATTCTTTTTTTCCATTTTAGTAGTGACAGAGATGGCTTTTCTATGTCCCATTCACATTTCAAATGTTACACAATAAAAATCAAATGAATGATATAGAAGTGCACACCAGTATTCACAAGGCATAAGAACTAAAGAATAAGAGTTGATAGGAAAAAAACTTTACTAACAAACTTAAGCACTATATACAAATAATATGTTACTAATTGTAAATAGAAATTATGTTAATACCAAGGGGGCTGGAAAGAGGAGGATTCATTCCAGGCTGCACCTTTGTTTCCATAGGAAGCATCTTCAAAGAAACTTTTTGGGCATAATCAGGCTTAAAGAAACCCACAAAAGAAAAACAAACAGAGAACAATATTAGAAATCATTAAAAACTCAAGAGGATTGTAAACTTTCAATATTTTTTTTCAAAAAAAAAAAGACGAGAAGAAGAAGCTAATGGAAAAAAAAAAGTTGAAAGTTTTTCTTGGTAATTTTTTTTTTTGAGTCTTGATGATTTTCCCCACTTGATAATCCTCAGCAGGAGATATCTATAAAAATAAATGCTTTTATCTTTTAAATTTCAAGTTAACTACATACACAATATGGATGTATGTATCAATTAAAGAGCCTTTTCTTTTAAAAAATAAATATAATTAGTAGCAACTTATACCAATTGTTTCAATTATAATCAATATATAGAGCTTTACAAATAATTAAGCACACCATTTTTCATGCTATATTACAAATCAAGCACTAATATATCCATAATAATAGTTACATGACATCTATAGAGAATAATTAATTTATTATGTTGATATGTTAAATGTGAATACTACTGCCAGGGAAGGGGAAAAAAGTTATTGGCAACATATATATTTAATTAAACCAATCCAAAGGTGTCAAACATAACCAATGGAGTCACCTTTTCTTTTTAACAATAAGAACTACGATTTTCCTTGATGTTGTTATGCATCTTTATCATTTCAAATATTTAAATTATGTTTGCTCATAACCGTCGACCTTAAAATTGACAAACAAAATTTCATGAAACAAAATCATGACAACTAAAAACCATCATAATGAATAATAATTATTATTCAACCGTATTGAATAGGACTACTAGCTTTAGCACAGATACACTATTATTACTGATTAGATAAGAACCAGGATCCTAGTGTTCACTTTGTCGAAGTTATTCAAGCAAAAATAATATTTGAAAGATAGTAAAAGAAAAGGTACCTCACTAGTAGCAGTACCAAAGATCTTTTCCTCAAACCGAATTGCAATTTTTTCAACCTCACTTGAACCCTCTGGTGCTGGCACAGGAAGGTGCTTCTTCATCGTATCCATTCTAAAATCATAAAATCATAAAATCATTCAATCAACTAATTAACAGACTCACAAAAGCACAACTTGATCTCTCTCTGTCAAATGCTTCTACAAGACGCCACTGACAGATTTATGCAACAATTGTATCAACAATATGCCACTTAAAGATCATCCCTTTGTAGGAGGAAAAAAAGGAAAAATTAGAGAAAGGATCGAGGAAAAACAATTTCTCACATTTGGTTACCCATTCTCTGTCGAGTGTCCAGCGAGACTTGCGATCGCCGATCAGAGTTTGTGTTCGGATCGGGTTCGGCATCAGAACTCGACCCGCCTAGACTAGGTTTCCGATCAAGGTCCATCGTCGGGAGGTTTCTATTTGAGAGAGAAATGAAGACTCGGAGGTCAGTGCGCTCAGTCAGGGGTTTAGTAGAGAGAGAGAGCGAAGAGTACGCAAGCAAAGAGGGAGATCGCCAACTGGCTAGTACGAATAAAATGTGACATTCCATTGGTTACGTGTCGCCATCTAAACTTTTTCTATTTACGTACCTTATAAAATATTAAAATTAGATATTTTTTATTCAATCATAAAATATGTTGCGTTTTGTATTTTTATATGGACGATTTTAATTAAAAATAGGATTTTTTATTTACTTAAATAAACAAGGGAAAATATATGCCCCTCAAATCTTCTCTATTTGGATATATACCTCTCGAATCTTTAAATTTGAATATTTACCCTTCAATTCTTATTGGTTATGGATACTTACTCTTGATGACTAATTTAAATGATAAGTTAAACATTAAAAATTAATTTTAAAATTTTTGGACAAAATTTTCCTTGCCTTGTCCGTCTTTCACATTAAGCAAACTCATTCATGTCCTTTTTCCATTTGTCCCTTCGCATTTGTGATAAATTAAAAATAAAATTTTCAGGAACAAATCGATTAATTAAGGGAAAGCTCATTATTGAAAAAAAAAATCTGGCTATCAATTTTATGATTGTTTGTTCGTTATATTCACTTATAGGTTTCAAGGTTTGCATCATTGACTTTTGAGTTTTGTTCCAACAATTCTTTTGTCCAAGTCCAATTATTATCGTTCGAGAGAGATGGACTCAGAACGCTCTTCTGAGCGATCTCTGCGCAGAAATATTAGGAAATAGAAGAGAAGTTGTCTTCAATACATTTGATAGAATGGTATAATGAAAAAAAAAATATGGAGATGTGATAATCCAATGGGACAACCGGACAAGACGAGGACAATTTTGTCCGAAAACTTTAAACCATTTAAATCATCATACACATCGTTTTAAGGGGATACGTCCGTACCTACTGAGATTTGAAGGGAAATATCTAGGAATCACATCATCTGCCAACTATTTATGGTTGGTAGAGGGCCAACATTTGATCTAAACCGTTAGATCTAATCTCAATGGTTAAGGGAGCTCCGTGCATGTAACCTAGATTGATAGGCCCGAAAAATTTTAACCGTCGAGATTAAATCTAACGGCTCGGATCAAACGTTGGCCCTCTACCAACCTCAAAAAGTTGGTAGAGGATACGCTCCCAAATATCTAGGGCTCGTTTGATGAAGTCGAAATTAAGTATGTCAAATTTATTATAAACAATCCAAACTTTTCACAAAATTACATATTTTTTGATAAATTTATGTCTAAGAATTGCAAATTCTCCAAATTTCCCAAATTTCTACGACATCCAAACGGGCCCTAAATTTAAAGATTTGAGGGGGTATATTTCCAAATAGAGAAAATTTGAGCGGTATACACCCAATTTTCTCAATAAACAAATGTCAAATAATGCAGAATTGCCCTTTGTGAAAATCATTGTGACGTATTTCAGGGAAGCGAAGCCCACTGCCTGGAAAATAATGGAAAACATCCATATAAATCTTTTCTTTTATTGAATTAAATAAATATATAAACAAATAATGCAGATTTGTCATTATGAAAGACAAAAATATTCTTAACAATTTTAAAAAAGACAAAGGAGAACCATATTTTTTAATAATAGCACAGCTATAGCGGCACTAATATTGCCGCTAATGCGCAGTTGAATTTTTATTTTTTTTTCATTTCACTTTGCCTATAACGGCATTAGTATTGGATTTTTTTCGCTGCCGTTTTATTTGAGTTTTAATGTCGGCCATTTTTTATTTTTTTTTACTTTTTTTATAACATGAATCAATTTTAATATAATTTTAAATAATGTTTGCATATATGTATAATTAATAATTTTTTAAATTGTTCAATTTTATTTGTATATAGGTTCTCCAAAATGATACGATACGATTGTGTTGGCACGACACGACATGCATATTGGCACCATACAGACACAACACGAGTACGAAATTAGCACGACACGATCATGTTATCGTGTCATGTCATAATCGTATCGCGTTGGCAATCTTGCAAAATTAACACGATTTGACACGACACGACTAACACGCAACACGACACGAACACGAACTAACACGACACGACAACACGAATTTATTTTTTAACATTATCAAAAATAACATGGTAATATCGTTACTTCTTTTTAAATTGTTTTTCTAAAAAGTTATATTTAAATTGATTTTATATTAAAATTCAAATTATAATCATATTTTATTTTTCTAACGTATATTTATTTTTTTAATACATTTTATTTTTATAATCTATTCAAACAATAAAAAAAATAAGCTAGCAAAAAAAATAAAATCATCAATTAATCTTTTAACAATATTTTGGTAATTTTGCAGTGATATATATACTGAAAATTTATAGAAAAGTCAAATAAACTGCATGAATATTTTTTCTTTCTTTTAATAATTGAATAATTTTTAATAAATTATTATAAAAAATAAAGAAAAGTTTTTGACACGACGTGTCAACATGACATGACAAGACTGAGACGATCGTGTATTGTCGTGCCGAGTGGTGAGAAGAGGCAACACGACACGATTGACACGATCGTGTATTGTCGCGCTGAGTGGTGAGAAGAGACAACATGACATGCATTCTGATACGACACGACTAACACGATCGTGTCAGAAACTTTTCTTTATTTTTTGTAATAATTTATTAAAAACTGTTAAAATTTTAAAATGAAGAAAAAAATATTGTTGCAGTTTATTTGATTATTCTACAAATTCTCAGTATATATATCAGTACAAAATTACCAGAATATTTTTGTTAAAAGATTAATTGATGACTTTATTTTTTTTCACCAGCTCATTTTTTTATTATTTGAGCAGATTAAAAAATAAAAATTTTAAAAAAAAAGTAAATATGCGTTTTTTAACATGTTATAATTTGAATTTTAATATAAAATCAATTTAAATAAAATTTTAGAAAACAATTTAAAAAATATGTTTATGATGTTATTTTTGAGTAATGTTAAAAATTAAATTCGTGTTGTCGTGTCATGTTCGTGTCGTGTTAGTTCGTGTTCGTATCATGTTGCGTGTTTGTGTCGTGTCAAATCGTGTTAATTTTTCAAGATTGCCAACACTACACGATTATGACATGACACGATAACATGATCCTGTCGTGCTAATTTCGTACTCGTGTTGTGTCGTATCGTGTCAATAAGCATGTCGTGTCGTGCCAACACGATCGTATCGTATCATTTTAGAAAATCCTACATACAAATAAAATTGAACAATTTTTAAATTATTAATTATACATATGTAAACATCATGTAAAATTACATTAAAATGATTCATGTTATAAACAAAGTAAAGTTAAAAACAAAATAAAACGAAAAATAAAAAAAAATTGCCGACATTAAAAACCAAATACAGTAGCAACAAAAACACAAGTCCTACAGCGACATTAGTATTGCCGCTATAGGCAAAGTAAAATGAAAAAAAAATTAAAAACCTAGTTGCGCTATAGCGACAATGCTAGTGCCACTATAGCTGTGCTATTATTAAAAAATGTGGTACTTCTTTGCCTTTTTAAAATTGTTAGAGTCATTTTTTTCTTTAATAAAAATTTTCCATCGAAGCCCATCGCTTGGAAAAGAGTGGGAAACATCCATATAATTTTTTTCTTTTTCCGAGACAAAGTTGAATTTCCTTCCTGGTGCTAAAATGAAATAATTTTAAGCATTGACTGAAGACTTAGCTTTTCCGACAAAGAGAAACTCTGAAAGAAATGATTTTTTTTTGTTTCCTTTGTCATCAAATTCAAAGCCAGCAGGCAGAAAGAAATGCATGTGCCTTTTCTGAGAAGTTCTACAAATAGTTGTCGTATTCTAACGTCTTTGAGAGAGGAACAAGTAGAAGTAATTTTAAATACTTTAGTCAATGATATTCGTCCTTTCACTTGTGCTCTCTGAGTCATTGCCCACTCGAAAAGAATATTTGTTCATATAATAAGATGTTACAACAATTTTTGCTGACAAAAGCAACCAACCTCAGTATATCACATTATTGATTATTCATATATATATGTGTTTTAGAGGAATTAGACTTCTTGGTCATTAATGCCTTAAATTATCGTTGCTAAAGAAAGATTGACGTCGCTATTACGCAGCGATTGATGAAACATCACAAACGCATTTCTGACTCTGAGGGTACAATTTATACTAGCCTATCCTTTTCTTTTAATATATTTATACTAGTCTTAGTCTATAACTCACCTAGGTTCTGAAGAGTAGTTACAATAGATTCTCTGTTGCAGTAGGATGAAGTCAAGATTGCGACAAGGCAAAACAAGTGAATCAGCACAAAATGACAATGAACAGTACATGTTTCCGTTCATTGAATAAGGCTAGCTGAACGGTACATGTTTCTGTTCACTGAAAACTTAATATTTTGTGTCTAGAGAAAAAAAAAGAAAAGCGTATTAAATAGATTTTTGTCACCATTGAATAAGGCTGCTCCACCGTGGCACCGTCCATGGATTCAGTGGCGAAGCCGGAATTGAAAGAATGACGGGTCAAAATCTGACTAAATGAAATTGAGAACCAAGAAAATTACAAATTTAAATATTAATTACCTAAAATAATACTAGCAACCATTATTTTTTTTTAACCAAAGCATCATTGAGCATAATATTTTGAGTCTAGAGGAGGCCCATGAAACTTAATTATATAAATTATCTTAGGCTCCGTTTGGATAGGTGTGGGAAGAAGGGAAGAAGGGAAGAAGTGGGAAGAAGTATTGGGAAGTGTGTAACTTTATGAAGAGTTTGGATTGTTTATAATAAATTTGGGCCTTCTTCCTACATCCAAACGGTGTCTTATAAATTAACATATGGTTGGAAAATATTCTAATTATTAGGGGGGGCCTGGCCCTTGCCAGTCTTCCTCTGTCTTCGCCACTGCATGGATTGAACGGTGTTAGACATTTATAAAAAAAATTTTTTGTCTGAATTGAAATATAGTCCAAATCCAATTGCTTAAACTTATCTGGACGAATTATGGATTTAAGTGCAAACATGTTCAAGTTAAATGGATTATGGATCTAATTGTTTGATGCATATATACGAATAGAATTAAACTTAATTAGATAACTTAACATTGATATATTGATGTTGAGATACTGTTTGAGAAGTATTATACATTGTGTACTATAATGTTCAAAACTTTGTCCACATGACAAAACCAAAATACGCTTAGGATGAAATGAACTTGGACGGGATATTACTGTATGTATGGACTTGATTTGATCATGACGTGATCTTCAACTCCTTGTCAGTTGGACTGGGCTCGAACCTTCCATTAGCAAGCGCACCTTAGGATAGTTACAACTTACAAGTGCAGCAAAACTAAAATAAGTATCCTCTACGATCACAACAAAATAACATACAATTCTGTTCATTATTTCAGGGTAACAAAATATTAAAAGTGTTCAAATTCAAACATTTAAGTTGCTCAATTTGTCAATAATATATCCATTTTTTATAGAGGACTGAACTTTTTTTACTTTGCTTTTACAATTTTTAAATTTTCCTACGGGAAACTAGTTTTATTGGACAATAAAAAAAAGCCGAAAACAACTCCACCTATTTGCGTATAATACCACCTACTTTTTTTTAAAAAAAATTGTAAATTAACAGATGGGCCCTTTTTCAAAAGATGCAATTAGTGTTTCGAAAGCCGACTCAGCAACTACATCTGTTATTGTATCTTCTGAAAATAAAATCGTCAAATAAATATACCGTGTCGTGTGACGTGTCCATGTCGAACACTTGGGTCCATCATCTAGAGAAAAACTACATCCCGTCAGTAACTCGAACAACATTTTGTTTGCAAATGAAATCAAACGAAATTCGCAGACAATTTTTAAATCATTAGTTACGCTTATAGAAACTAAGACAAACAATGCCACTAGCATGCACCACATGCATGATAAATGTTTGAACTCATTCACACTTGATAAAATATTACTGGCTAGGATTTTACGTAGTACTGCATCTTTTTTTCTCTAAAATTCAGATTCAGATTTCAGCCAAAAAGAGAACATAAAACTGATCCTTCAAGAAGTGAAACCCTCGTCGACATCTTTACTCAGTTAGAACTTCTTCTCTTGTGCGAACAATCCCCACATATTCTGCACTTCCTTGATTTCTCTACTACTACTATATTGTATATGAAAAAGAAGATAATATTTTTTTTTCAAAAGAGACTATTAACAGTTAACAAAAAAAATATTGCAATCCACTAAAACATTGAAATTATTACTTGCCTTCTTGGTTGGGAAGGGCAGGATCCAATATTGGCTGAGTCTTTGTTTCCATAGAAAGCATCTTTAGAGAAATTTTTCTGAGATAATCAGGCTGACAAAGAGCCGAATGTCAGATCAGAAAGAAGAGAAAATCTGAACATCTAATTTTACTTAACAGGTAATGGAATTCTGAATATCAGTTTTACTTAAAAGTAATGATAATATGTGTTCAGCCTATATTTGTCTCGGCTGAATTAACTTCAACTTTTGCATGTTATCGTGCAAATATAAATCAATTTTAAAAGTTCTTCCTACACCATATTCTTTTACATGGATCATGCTTCTCCAAAGCTAAAAAGACTTAATGGAACAAAATAAAATGAAAACATTCGTGAGTTCTTAACTAAGGGGGGGGGGGGGGGGGAAACAGGACTTCTGCGTTGCCAATGATTAAAGATCAAAAAATTATACTTTCTTATAAATGTCAATAGTTGCAATAGCAGTTTTGAGGTTCTTCTAACAACTTTGACCAGGATTAATGAAATCCCTTCAAAGAATTTAACAACGAACCAAATTCAAGAGCAAAGTTCCAACATCTAAAACCTCCTATTAACACCCTGATGGTTCAATCTCATTAAACTAGACATAGAAGAGAACACATTACAGTTAATACAAAATCAATCTCAGAAAATGGAAGCAGGATAAACAAATTACCTGACTGGTCGCAACACTGTAAATATTTTCCTCAAATCGAACGGCAATTCTTTGTAGCTCACTAAATCCATCAGGCGATGGCACAGGAAGATGCCTCCCTAGCGTGTCCATTCTAAAATTATCATTTAACCAATTAAAAAATGAGTTGAGAATGACTTTCATTTAGTATATAAATGTAAACAGAGAATTTTCAATTTTGCCAGCTGACAATTATGAAGAAAAATAAATTAAAGAAAAAAAAAAGAAAAGAAAAAAAGGTCAAACTATTAAGTTCACACAGAGAAAAAATTTCCACAGAGAACCAAACAAAAAAAAAATTAAAAAGAGCATCTAATGTGATGAATTAATCGGGTTGAATACAGTTATCAATGGGACATGTCTTTGCAAGTAAAATAAATCCAGGATCAGAATCACTTCTAATAAGACTAGTTAGGTTAGCTATCAAATATTTTCTTTCCTAAAGGTTAATAAAAAAAAAATAAAAAAAAATCTCACATCTTATTCACAATTCTCTGGCGAGCATCTGGTTGAAGTTGCGATCTCCAATCCGGAGCAGCGTTCGGATCGGCTCCCTCTCCCCCTTGCATCGCAGTGAAGTTACGGATCCAAAAACCCCAAAGGGACCTTTCTATATGAGAGAGAGAGAGAGGGAGAGAGAGAGAGGAGGAGAGAAGTTTCGGATACAGACTTGGCATATAGCGAATTTGCTTTTTGACGGACCGGCATTTATTGATTGCAAAAGGCAACTCGAGCATAAAACTAAGCAAGTATACAGTATTACTGCGTGCTGCGTGGAAAAGATTGCGCTGAGAAATATCGTTGACAGATTGTTGCATTGGTAAACAAGTATTAAGTATGGGAAATTCAAAAATTAAGAGTGTGCAGACTTTTAAAACTAAGATGGATAGTATTTTTCCATTGAATTATTTGGAGGTGATCCAAATCAATTGCCGATGGAATTTTGCACGCGTCTAAAAAAATTACAAGAAATATGACGATATCAAACTATTTCAATTGTGTATTTTATACGAAATCATGCTTGAAAACTCATTCAAATAACTTATGATTTAAGCTTTTGAATAGTAATCAAATTTGAATCCCATTTTAATGCGATCTAAAACTGAATATGATAAAGAATATAGGAAACCCACCCGTTGATTAATATGGAAGAAACATTAAAAATTCAAATGTGATCTTAAAATTCAAAAGAATCTTAGAAAATTTTAATATTTTTTGTAATAAAGATATTGAAAATTTAGAAATTGTAATAAATAATATTGGATAAATAATATTAATAATATTGTGCTATTAATGACAGATTTATCCTTTCTAAAATCACAGTCATTTATTTACACACTGCTTGGAAAACAGAGGGTAAACATCCAAATTAAAAAAATATATTTATTTCTGAGGCGTACTTCATTTCCTTCCTGTTGCTCAAATGGATATTTTTTTAATTTGTTATTCAGAGATTTAAAAGAATGAATTTTATTGACTCATGATTTTTTTTTTATCTAATTACAATTGCAATGAGGATATTGAATTATCAACCTCAATGCCTTTTCTCAAAAGGGTATCGGTAGACGTCTCTGGGGAGAGAAATACAAGCAATGAACAGTGCGTGAGGGGTACTTCTGTTCTTATGTTTGTATCGAACCAGAAAACTTATATTCTGTGCCAAGAGAGAGAAAATAAGGACAAAAATTAGCTCGTCGGCAACTCAAACAACATTTTGTTTGCAAATGAAACGAAACGACAATTAGCTGACAATCAAGAGATAGTTATACTCTAGAGAAACTAAGACAACAATGCCACTAACATGAACCACATGCATGATATCTATCTGAAGTTCTGAACTCATTCGCACTTGGAAAATTTTACTGACTAGGATTTATGTAGTACTCATCCTTCCTACCTGAAATTCAAATTCAGATTCCAGCCAAAAAAGAGCATATACAACTGATCCTTGAAGAAGTGAAACCCTCATAATTCCACAATATCTTTACTCAGTAAGGTATTCTTCTCTTGTGCGAACAATCTCCACATATTCTGCACTTCCTTGATTTCTCTACTATATTCTTCCTACACCGCATTCTTTTACTTCCATCCTGTTTCTTATAAAAAGCCTTAAAATATTCATAATATCGTACAGAAACTATTTTTTAAAAAAAGTACTTCTGCAATAGAAAACGTCATAGTTTTTTATTATTTGAGACTTAAGGATACCAGTTATTGAAGCTCTTCTAACAATTTTGACCAGAACTGAGGAACCCTTTAAAGGATTTAACTACAACACCCACTAAAAATGAGGAGAAAATTCCAACACCCACTATCCTTCCTGTCTTAAAACATTTAGGGTTCAACATTATTAAAGTCTGGTGGCAGAACATGGAGGCAGGAGAAACAAATTACCTGACTGCTCGCAGCACTATAGATCCTTTCCTCAAACTGCATCTGGTGTGTCTGCAACTGGTTCTGCCGCATCTGGTTTTGTTGCAATTCCAAACGCTGCTGCTGTAATTCAGTCACATTGTTCATTTGTTCAATGGGAATAGTGGGATTCTGCATGGTGGGTTGTGGCTGTTGCTGTTGTTGCCGCATGAGCTGCTGCTGTTGAATCAACCCACCCTGCCCCGCTGGTTGTTGTTGCATCCCACCAGTCAGTTCAGCTGACATCATCCCAGATTCTCCTGCTAGTGCTGAAGACATCTGCATCTGGGTCTGCTGTTGCTGCTGTTTCTGCAGCTTCTGACACATTGCTAGCTGCTGTTGATACAGCATTTGATTTTGTGGCGTGAGCTGTTGCGGCGGTTGCCTTCTCTGGTTGTTCAAATGCACATCTGTTAGGAGGGAAATAGTGGTCCCATCAGGTACTGACATGGGATTGTTGTTGCTTATGGATGGCCCTGACATTGGGGGGGTGGTGGCCCCACTAGCTCCACCACCCACTGTTGAAGGTGTGCTAGGCAAACCCTGTATGAGTGTTTGTTGCCATTGTTGTTGCCTTGAAGCAGGAGGCTGATTCATTGACTTCAGCATTGCAAAAGAATGGCCTAGGTACGGGCCTGACTGTGGTGACATCATCCCCACTCCTGCATCATTATTTACATTGTAAGGAGCTTAGCTATAAAGAAGTTAACAATATAGACTTATCAAGGACGTTCAGATCACATCTTACTATGACTCCAATCTTTTTCTCTCATATTTGTTTATTGTTATATTCTTTCGCCACTAGAGAAACAGTTTAAACATTTCCAAAATACCATCCTAAATTCCTAATCAAGGTTCTCTACGGAACAGCCAAAAGTCCAGAATCATCTACTTCACAAGGAAATCTCTTTTCTACTTCAATTCAAATTGTTCAAACTGATGAAGGCTTTGAAAAGAAGAGATGTAAAATTAATAGGGAAGTTCATTGACATTGAGGGCGTATTTGTCCACCATATATTTTCTAATGTTGCTTCAAGTAAAAAATCCATTGCCCAAAGCACTTCCCCACTTAAACATTGAAATTAGTACTTGCCTTCTTGGTTGGGAAGGGCAGGATTCAATATTGGCCGAGTTTTTGTTTCCATAGAAAGCATCTTTAGAGAAACTTTTCTGAGATAATCAGGCTGAAAAAAGAGCTAAAAATGGATCAGAAAGAAGAGAAAATATGAAGATCTAATTTTACTTAACAGTTAACGGAATTCTGAATATCAGTCACACTTAAAAGGTAATGATAAGTACGGGTTCTGCCTATAATTTGTTTCGGCTGAATTAATTTCAACTTTGCCATGTTATTGTGCGAATACAAATCAATTTTAAAAGTTCTTCCTACATCATATTCTTTTACATGGATTATGCTTCTTGAAAGTTAAAAAGACTTAATAGAATAAATAAAATGAAAACAGTCATGATTTCATAACTAAAGGGGGAAAAAAAACAGGACTGCTGCAGTAGCCAATGATTAAAGACCACAATGGACAAGGTCAAAATATTATACTTCCTAATAAATGTCAATAGTTGTGATAGCAGTTTTGAGGTTCTTCTAACAACTTCGACCAGAATTATGGAAAACCCTTCAAAGAATTTAACTACAAACAAAAATTAGGAGCAAAATTCCAGCATTTACTACTATTAACACCCTGATGCGCTCCCACCTTTTTTCGAATAAAAATTAACACCATGATGGTTCAACCACATTAAACTAGACAGTGAAGAGAACACATTAAAGTTAAAACAGAGCCAATCTCAGAACATTGAAGCAAAATAAACAAATTACCTGACTGATTGCAGCACTGTAAATCTTTTCCTCAAACCGAACCGCAATTTTTTGTAGCTCGCTCAATGCATCCGGCACTTTCACAGGAAGATGGCTCTTTAACGTTACCATTCTAAAAAAGTTGAGAATGACTTTCATTCAACATATAAATGTAAAAATAGAGTTTTCAATTTTTTTGCCAGTTGATAATTATGAAGAAAATGAATCAAAGGACAAAAAGAAGAATAGATCAAACTATTAAGTTTACACAGTGAAAAGATTTCCACAGAGAACAAAGGAAGTAAAAGAGGATCTAATGTGATCAATTAATCAGATTGAATACATCTATCAATAGGACATTGTCTTTGCCAAATTATCATTCAGATTGAATACAGTTAATAAAAAAAAAGCACCTCTATTTAGACTAGTTAGCTCTCAAATATCATCATTTTTAAAGGTTTGAAGTTCACAAACATAATCGAAAAGCATACGATTTCTGCAAACGAATAGTTATTGGGGCGCAAAACCTCTTAGCAGACAAACAACACTTGTATATAATTAATACAAATAGAGAAAGAAACTAGTCTAATTAAAACAGCCAGATTAATAAATCTCACATCTTATTCACAATTCTCTGGCGAGTATCTGGTTGAACTAGCAATCTCCGATCCGCGTTAGCATTCGGATCAGCTCCTGCTCCAGAACCCGAACCCGAACCTGAACCCGAACACAAAGCAGAGCTCCCTTGCATCGCAGTGAAATTTGGATCAATAAAACCCAGCTGGGTCCTTTCTGTATGAGAGAGAGAGAGAAGAGAAACAGTTTCAGATGTAGTGCGAGTAGAATTTATTAGAGAGAAAGAAACGACTGACGCAATCAGGAGAGAAGATTCTAAAAGCGATTGAGAAAGATATGCCTTCATTTTAGCTTTATAATACATTTTGTGTGCAGCTGGATCACACATGGCTAATTTTTGGACGAAATTGGCATTTGCTAAAAGGGAACTCGATTATAAAAGTAACTATGATGAGTAGAAAAGTTTGCACTAAGAAATAACATTGACAGATTATTGAATTGGTAAATAGTTGGAGAAATTGTGAGAAAACCAAGAGTATGAAGTCTTTAAAAACTAAGATAAGATAGACAAATAGTATTTTGAAACCCTCAACGCTTTAGCAAAACTAAGAGAAACAATACCACTAGCATGCACTACATGTATAATAAATATTTGAACTCATTCACACTTGAGAAAATATTTTTTGCCTAGGATTTTATGTAGTTCTACATCTTTTTTTACTGGAATTCTGATTCAGGTTCCAGAAAAAAGAGAGCATAAACCTGATACTACGAGAAGTGAAATCCTCATTATATCTATACTCAGTTAGAACTTTTTCTCATGTGCGAACAATATCCGCATATCCTGCAACTCCTTGATTTCTATACTACCATATTGTATATAAAAAGAAGACAATATTTGTTCAAAAGAGAATATTAACAGTTAACAAAAAATATTGCAATCCAATACTTAAACATTGAAACATTTACTTGCCTTCTTGGTTGGGAAGGGCAGGATTCAATACTTGCGGACTCTTTGTTTCCATAGAAAGCATCTTTAGAGAAACTTTTCTGAGATAATCAGGCTGAGAAAGAGCCAAAAACAGATAAGAAAGAAGAGAAAATCAGAAGATCTAATTTTACATCTGAATATCAGTTTTACTTAAAAGGTAATGCTGAATTAATCTCAATTTTTGCATGTTATTGTGCAAATATAAATCAAATTTTTGAAAATTCTTCCTACACCGCATTCTTTACATGGATCATGCTTCTTGAAAGTTAAAAGACTTAATAGAACAAAATAAATTGAAAAAACATTTATGAGATCTTAAAGTAAAATGGGGAAAAGAAACAGGACTTCTGCAGTAGCCAATGATTAAAGACCATAGTGGACGAGGTTACGATATTATACTTTCTATAAATGTCAATAGTTTTCGATAGCAATTTTGAGGTTCTCCTAACAACTTTAATCAGAATTAACGAGATCCCTTCAGAGAATTTAACTTCAAACAAAATTCAGGATCAAAACTCCAACATCTAGTAGCTCCCAATATTAACACCCCAATGGTTCAACCTTATGGAACTAAGCATAAAAAAAACACAATAAATTATAACAAGGCCAATCTCAGAACGTGGAAGCAAAATAAAACAAATTACCTGACTGGTTGCAGCACCGTAAATATTTTCCTCCAACCGAACTGCAATTTTTTGTAGCTCACTTAATCCATATGGCTCTGGCACAGGAAGATGCCTCTTTAACGTATCCATTCTAAAATTATCAGTTAACCAATTAAAAGGTTGAGAATGACTATAATTCAATATATAAATGTATAAAAATTAAAGAGTTTTCTATTTCACCAATTGACAATTATTTTTTTTTTTGAAAATGACCATTTGACAATTATGATGAAAAAATAATAGATCAAACTATTTATTTTTACACAACGAAAATATTCCACAGAGAACAAAAGAATTAAAAGAGCATCTAATGCGGTTATCAAATGAATTTATCATTCGGATTAATTAGACTAGTTAGCTCTCAAATATCATTTTTTTTTTAAGGTTTGAAGTTCACAAACAGAATCGAGAAGTACACGATTTCAAAGCAATAGTTATGTGAGCACAAAAACCTCTCATCAACCTCTCACCGGACAAACATCACTCGTAAAAAGATTTTATAAAAATAGAGAAAGAAACAGCCAGACTAAAATCTCACATCTTATTCACAATTCTCTGGCGAGCATCTGGTTGAAGTTGCAATCTCCAATTTGGGTTAGCGCACGGATCGGCTCCTGGTCCAGAACCCGAACCCAGATCGTAGCCCCCTTGCATCGCAGAGGGCACCTTTCCGTACGAGAGAGAGAGAGAGAGAGAGAGAAGAGAAGCAAATTTAGGGTGGATTTGGCGAAACAAAGTTTAGTAGGGTCAGTGAAAGTCAAAACGGCCGGGCCGGATTTCAAACAACCGGACTTGACGGATTCAGTGGAAGGACCGAATCGGATCGGATTAAAAAAAAGATCGAGATGGAACGGGTTAGACGGGTTTATTTTTTGAAATACGAGATCGGTCTTTGAAAACTCAACCTTTATAGGTCCTTGGCCCTTCTAGTCTTTCTAAAATAATACCAACATTTAATTTTTTTAATAGTTTTTTAATCTTTGTCGTTCCATCATGATTAAATATCCACTACTATTGAACGATTAGGTCGGATCCGGCCCTTCAAAATTCGGCCCTTTAACATTCGTCTTTAAAAAAAATTAGACCCGATCCTTCTAAAATTCGGCTCTTCTAGACCTTTGTCCATCGAAAAGCCCTTCGAAGGGCCGGTCCGGTCCGGATTTTAGGACGGTCTTCCAAAGGGTGAGCCAAGGACCAAGGATTTTTAGACTATCACTAAGTAGGGTCACTAGTGTAAGGTTAATATTTTTGAGGTTAGTGGTAGTCTAAAGTTAGTAAATATTGTTTGGCGTGGTATGTTGAGGTTAGTTATGGAGGAAAATGAATAAATTATTGATTAGTTTTGATTTTTATGAAAAAAACGTTAATGTTATAATTAATTAGTAGTTATTAATTACTGTAAATTTTAATAAAAATTACAACGTTAATGCTATAATAAAAATTAGGGTTAATTAGGTTTATGCCACTGAGAAAAAATGAAATTAGGAGAATGCCATCACTAAATGACAAATTATTTTTATGTCACTACAAAATAGTAAAAATTAGTTTTATGCCATTGACCTATTGATATGACAATTTTACCCTTTTAAATATGCCACTGCATAAATTTAAAATTAGAAAAATATCATCACTAAATAACAAAATAGTTTTATGCCATAACAAATAATAAAAATGAGTTTTATGCCACAATAAAAATATAAAACTTAGTTTTACGCCACTTGTGCATTGAAACAATGACTTAAACATTTTTTTTTTGGCAAAACAAAATTGTATATATATATGGTTTATAAATCATTTTTCCTACCGAATAAAATTTGATAACAAGACCAAAAAAAAAACAAATAATGTGCATTGCGAACATGTTCACAGTAAGAACGAAATTAGTATTTTATATATATTACATACATATAGTTATATACGCTTCGGCCCACGAAATCTGATTTTAAATTTATCAATTTTTATTGGTATTTGTTTCCATAATTAGTCTGATTTTAAATTTAGTTTTCCTAATAGTTTATCTTCCTTTTTGGTACAACATAAGAGGATAGTTTGGGAATATTTCAAAATAATGGTAGATTTGAGAGTGGCATATTTATAATTTACTAGATTTTTTTAGAAAATAATGGCATAAAACTAATTTTAACAATTTTATAGTGGCAAATATCTAATTATCAATTTAACAATGACATTTCTCTAATTAACAAGTTTTGCCAGTGGCATAAATCTAATTTTTCTTAAAAATTACTATTAATTACTATTAACATTAATAATTAATAATATTCTTAATACTAACAATCAAGTCCCAGAATACTCTTTATCATTCCTTAATGTTATTATTATTATTAACTATTATTAATTCGTAGTTATTAATTACTATTAATTTTAATAAAAATTATTATTATTAATTATAAATTAAAGAAATAAATCATTATTAATTATTATTATCATTGTTATAATGAATATTATTAATTACCATCATTATTATTATTATTTTATATTACGGATTATTTAAATTTATATAATTATTATCAATTACTAATTATTATTTACATTAACTATTATTAATTATTAAATATTATAATTATTGCAATAATTATTAATATTGATTATTTTGAATTATAAATTATGAATTATAGAAATAAACCATTATTAATTATTATTATTATAATAACTATTATTAATTATTATTATTATTTTATATTAAGAATTATTTAAATGTATACATTCATTATTAATTTCTAATTATTATTACAATAATTATTAATTAAATATTAATATTAATATTAATTATTTGTAAACTAATTATTAATTAATTTAATTATTATTATTATTTATTAATCCTTCATATTTTATTTATATTAAGGATTATTCATTGGACGGAAAAAACCGGTGATTAATTAAAGGTGGCAAGCCAACATTAAAAAATTGAAAAGAATAACTTTTATACATTTCTCTCTCCACTTGAATGCAAAGAGAAAACTAATTTACTAGATTAGTTGGATAGTGAAAGTTTAGTAGCTAAATCCACTAACCTTGATATATTTAACAAACACTCTTGATATACGTTAGTGCACTAATCTCAAAAGAATGCTAAACTTGGGTTGTCAAACGCACCCTTACGCAGAAAGAAATGGACCGACGGTCCGACGCAAACAGGAGAGAAGATTCTAAAAGCGATTGAGAAAGACACGCGCCTTCTTTTAGGCTCCGTTTGGATGGTGTGGGAACAAGAGGAATAAGGGAAGAAGGGGGAAGAAGTATTGGAAAGTGTGTAATTTTGTGAAGAGTTTGGATTGTTTATAATAAACTAGCATATACGCCCATCCAAATGTATGGGCAAATATTACTATTTAGAAGTAAATTGAAGTCAAATTTCTTTCCATCATTAAATCTTTCCAGGATTCATGTCATCTCCATATTGGCAGCGTGACTTAGGCTCCGTTTGGATGAGGTGTGGGACGAAGGGAAGAAGTGAGAAGAAGTATTGGGAAGTGTGTAACTTTGTGAAGAGTTTGGATTGTTTATAATAAATTTCTTCCCTTCTTCCCACACGGTATCCAAACGGAGCCTTAGTGAAGGAAAATCAAACAACCAAACTTGCAATTTGTATATAACTTGTAAAAGCCAACAATAATGACCATAAACCACCTAAATTCTCTTTACTCTCGCCTTGATGTTTAAATCTTTTTTTGGTTTAAAAAAAAGTAGCAGCTCGAAAGTAAAAAGAATCAACTTTTACTTGTTAAAATTTTGTAGAGCATCAACTACAACTTGTAAGTCAGACCCCCAAAACTATCCCAATCAGTTCGCTGCTCCATTCACCTTGTCCCCATGACACATACAACAATTACAGAAAAAATAATAATAATACTGATTTACCTAAAAAAAATAAAATGCATTACCAATTTTGTTATCAAATTACATTTTTTTTCATTATCTAACAATCACCGACCAATCAAGAGGTCAAATATCAAATGCAAGTTCAGAAATGGAATCCAAGCATAGAACTGACTTGTACTGATTCTCAAAACAAATATGATCAAGATCTAAGCTTGACCGAGAAGTACCTCAAGTTCAAAGCCATAAATAAAGTCCAACAAGCACATCATGATCCATCTTGTGTATCTGAGTCGTTAATCTATTTAATTGAGCACGCTCACCACTAAAATACAAATAGTAATTTAAGGTCAGCAACCAATCAGTTGTGCTAAAGTAAAAGTTCACGAAAGGAAGTCTTATTAAAAATAATTAAGAAAGGTGGAAGTGCACCTGCTTATCTAAGACAAGTGTATAATCTGTCCTAGAATTACAATCAGACAAGGTCTTTTTGTAACCTATAAAAAAGAAACCACCTTCAACAATAAAATTGTTAACCCAAGATGTGCTAATCTAAGTTAATATCAAGGAATCGACTAAAAATGTTATCATTGTTATATGGTAAATTTCTCTTGGTTTGCCTTAACACGAGAAAACAGTAGCATAAGGCTATATGTGTGAGCAATTGTCTCATAATTCTCAGGGCCATTATCTGGTCTGATTGACTGAGCTCTCTGTCGCGGCTTTTTCGTCATTATTCTCCTCGAAGGAATTTCTCGAAGAACAATGGGAACATAGCCTTAGATTCACCTCCCTTAAGGTTTCGATCTCTATGGCGGGTATCTCTCAACACAAGAGAACCTTATAAAGAGTCGCTACTTAAAGAAGTTTCTTGATTTAGCGGGTCCTTTCTTTCCAGTAGGCGCAAGCCCCTACTGTTAATTACCCCGTAGTTTCCTACGGGAACCTCTGATTAAGGGACATGAAGGGTATTGACGTAATGGGCTAAGGAAAGAGACTTATGGAGTGCTATCGCGGGGGACTTAATTGATGGTACCAAACTCAATGGACGGGACCCAATTAAGAATCAACAAAAGAATTTAAACATGACTAAAAGAAGGGAATGGATTTTTGGTTTAGAAGAGGTTTCTGGTTGATGAAAAGGGAAGGCTTCACTTGATGTTATTTATGGTAAACTCTCGGGGCTATGGCTGGCCTTCTTGTGAGAGTGAAAAGGGGTTTTGCAACCTTCGGGGCCTCTTGGGCGGCCACGACAAAAGTTGGTTCTTTTACAACCCTAGGGACCATCTTCATCGGTCTTCTTAATAAGAGTTGGTTCTTTAACGACCCTAGGGACCATCTTCATCGGTCTTCTTAATAAGAGTCGGTTCTTGGGACCATCTTCATCGGTCTTCTTATAAGAACAAAAGAAGTTTTGCAACCTTCGGGTCCTCTTTAACGGCTACTCGGCGAAAGTTGGTTCTTTTACAACCCTAGGGACCATCTTCATCGGTCTTCTTAATAAAAGTTGGTTCTTTAACGACCCTAGGGACCATCTTCATCGGTCTTCTTAATAAGAGTCGGTTCTCGGGACCATCTTCATCGGTTTTCTTATAAGAACAAAAGAAGTTTCGCAACCTTCGGGTCCTCTTTAACGGCTACTCGGCGAAAGTTGGTTCTTTTACAACCCTAGGGACCATCTTCATCGGTCTTCTTAATAAGAGTTGGTTCTTTAACGACCCTAGGGACCATCTTAGTCGGTCTTCTTGATAAGAGTCGGTTCTCGGGACCATCTTAGTCGATCTTCTTATGAGAACAAAAATGGAATTCTTTGGACGAAGGGGCCCGTAAGAATTCAATTTCTAAGTCATCTAAGGTCGATCTCAACCTTAGCGAGGGACTTTTCCTCAAACGAAGAGGTTTGGATTTGACTTTGGGTTTCGTGTTTTGGACTTTAAATTCCTGAAGTTTCACTTGGGATATTTGATAATTTTATTCACCTTGGCCTTTGCACTTTTGATTTTAGAAAATACTTTTCCATTTCGAAAATACTTGACTTTTGAAGATACTCGATATTTTTTTTAGAAAATAGATCATATTCGAAGTTGCTTAGACTTTTGAAAATATTTGTACTCGAGTAGACTTAGCTTTTTGAAGATAGCACATTTGAAGTTTTTATTTCGAAAATACTTATTTTTTATTTTTAGAAACTTTAGTATTTATAAAAGTCATTTTTTTAAGTGAAATACTTCAAAAATGCAAAAGGCCGCTACTTTGACATAATTTCTTTTTTTTAGAAACCTTGGTAGAGGCTACCAAGTGTAAGGGAAGGAAAAACAAAAAAGAAAAACAAGCGGAACTAAACTAGCAGTGTTTTCGGAAAAGCTCCTGTTGGAATAAAATCCAGTGCAGCAAGGAGGTGACACTTCTCTTCTCTGCTCTGAACACACGGTTGTTTCTCTCTAACCAGGTTGCCCACAAAACAGTGAAAGTAATTATTGCTTGGAAATCCCTTCTGTCTTGTTGGATATTCTGTAAAGCACTAAGGATGAGAGGCTGCACTTCAGTATGAGTTGGAAGTGTAACATTATGGTGTAGTGAACGAATTTTGAGCCATAAGTCCTTAACAAAGTTGCATTCACAAAAAAGGTGAGAGGTTGTTTCAATGATGGGGCTATCACAAAGAGCACAGCCTGGCTGCACCAAAATATGTCTTTTCAGCAAATTTTCCTGTGTCAGAATTCGATTGAAATAAAGAAGAAAGGTAAAAATTTGCAGTGAAGGTGGAAGTTTTGTTTTCCATATCAGGACACCTGGAAAGGATGTCTTACCTGCTGAACTCAACATGGTGTAAGCTGAATGTACTGAGAAGGAGCCAGAGGGATTCCATTTCCAAATGAATTTGTCAGATTGACTTGAGAAGGTCGAAGAATGAATTGACATCACAGCATTGTGTACTTGTAAAGACCAAGGTGCAGGCATTATTTGGGCAGGTGAGAGCAAAACTTTATCCACTGTAAGGTTTGGTCTGAGGGGTTTAGCAAAGCTATCAAAGAAGTGCAGAGGGCCCAAACCCCAGTTTGAATACCAGAATAGAGTGTCCCTGCCATTTCCTAGTTGAACTGACGTTGCAATAGAGAAAATGTGCCTTAAATGCATCAAATCTTTCCAGAAAAAAGAACCCTTGGCAGCCCAAGAGAGAGGTGTAACATTGGCTTGAGAAGAAAGCAATTTTCTGGCGAGAGTAGCCCATAGAGAGGTCGGTTGATCGAACAATCGCCAAAGCCACTTGAGAAGCAGGGATATATTAAGAATTTTCAAATTCAGTATGCCCAGCCCTCCTAAATTTTTTGGTAGGCAAACTCTGTCCCACGATAGCAAAGGAATTCCTGTACCATTTCCTGCTGATTTTCCCCAGAGAAAATTCCGTCTTAACTTGTCGATTGACTTAAGTACCCAGCTCGGCAGCCTGAAAACTGTCATGAAAAAAATTGGGATGGAAGAGAGTACAGAGGAAACCAGTGTCAACCTGCCTGCTCGAGAAAGGAGCTTATTCTTCCAGCTTGCAAGTTTTTTTTCTAATTTCTCTATCAAAAGAAGGAAGGTTTCTTTTGTTGGTCTACAAGCAGTAAGAGGCAAACCAAGGTAAGTGAGAGGAAGAGAGGAGTTGTCACAGTGCATGACTTGCTTGATGTGCTCTAACTGAAAAGAAGTTAAGTTAAAAGGAATGATTGTAGATTTCTCCAGATTTAAATTGAGACCCGAGAAAAGAGAGAACAAAGTAAGCACCAGTTTCAGTGTCTGAGCTGCTTTTCCTTTGGCTGTGGAGAAAATCAAAGTATCGTCTGCGTACTGAAGAATGTGAAAAGGTGTACTTAAGCGAGTGGAGATACCTGAACCGATGGCTATACCTGCTGCCTGACACAAATTAGTGAGCACATCAGCCACTAAAATGAAAAGAAAGGGAGATAACGGATCTCCTTGCCTCAAGCCTTGCTTGTGAGTGAAAACAGGGCCGACTTGATTGTTAACTATTACAGAAGAAGAAGCGGTTGTGAGAAGTAATTCTATCCACGAAGAAAATTTGGGAGGTATGCCAATGGTTTTGAGCACATTGAAAAGGAAAGACCAGTTAACGGTATCAAACGCTTTGTAGAAATCCAGTTTTATTAGAAATGACGGTTCTTTGCAATTGGAGAGGTGAGCTATGATCTCTCTAGCTCCTAAAAAGTTTTCATGGATCAGTCTGTGTCGTATGAAACCAGTTTGTGAAGTTGAGACCAGAACAGGAATGAAAGTAGCTAGTCTAGAAGCCAGCACTTTGGCAATAAGTTTGGGGATGTAATTGATGATGCTGATAGGACGGAACGAGGTTAGAGTTGAAGCATTTTCTGACTTTGGGAGTAAAGTGATATGTGCATGGTTAAAATCTTGCAGATTGAGCTTTGAATTGAATAGATCAGTGAAGATATCTGAAATATCTTCTTGAATAGTTTCCCACTTAAGTTTTGCAAACTCGTTGGGTAGCCCATCCGGCCCCGACGCTTTGTTATTAGCCAACTTTCCAACGGCTTTTTTTATCTCTGAAATTGTGAAAGGACTGTCAAGCTCTAAGAGCAAAGGTCTGTCCCTATAAAGGGAGTAGAGAGAGCAAGGGTATACTGGCGCAGAGTTACCAAGGAGGTTAGAATAAAAAACAGTGAAAGCATGTAAGATCTGTTCTGAATCTGTTACAAGTTGGTCATCAATGAGAAGACTAGAAATTCTTTTCTTTCTTAATTTTGTTGAAGCAGTAGCATGGAAAAAACGTGTATTCCTGTCCCCACATTTCAGCCACTGTATCCTTGCCCTTTGATGCCATCTATTTTCAATGATGTTTGCTAAGTAAAAGGCTCTTTCTTTAACTAAGATACGGATTCTAAGTTCCAACGTAGAAAGAGGTCTGTGCTCTTCTAAAGAATCAAAGAGAGAGATGAACTGCTTAGCATTGGAGAGATGGATGTTGACAGAAGGAAAGGTGACTTTGTGCCAAGAGTTGAGATTCTTTTGTAGCTGGTCAGTTTTAAGGAAAAAACGTTGCGCCGCTGGTACTGTTGTAGGTAAGCTCCAGGTGTCCCTTGTTATGGTATGAAATTCTTCATGTTTGAACCAAAACATTTCCAACCTCAATCTTTTTGGCACTGTTGCTAACTGTTTGCAGTGTAGTCTAAGAGGGACGTGGTCTGAGACAATAGTTGGTAAGGCCTCAAGGGTGAGAACAGGAAAGGCATTTAACCAGTGAGGTGAAAGAAGAACTCTATCTAAACGAGATAAAACAGGAACAGGCTGTTTATTAGACCAAGTGTAAAGCTTATTCGTCAAAGGTGTATCGAAAAGGTGCAAATCTCTGATAAAGTCATTGAACAAAAGCATTTGAGAAAAATCAGTGGCCGTTGTTGATCTCTCATTCATCCATCTGACAACATTGAAATCTCCTAAAATCATCCAAGGAACCTCAGAGAGAGTGGCAATGTAGCGCAACTCTTTAAAAAATTCATTTCTATCAAGGTTATTATGAGGGCCATAGACGTTGGTAATCATGAAAGTATTATCTGTTCTTAAGTCAAGAAGAAGCACACTGATAGTATGACGTGTAGCCCAAGAGGACAGCTTAGAGAAGCATCTCTTCCAGCCCAAAATACAACCACCTCTGGTGTCAAGAGAATCAAGTATAGCTAGGTCTTTATCAAAAAAGCTAGGCGTAAAAGAAGCAATAACAGAGGAAGTAGGGCAATTCAATTTAGTTTCTTGAAGGGCAAAAACATCACATCTGGATGAACGTAAGGTGTCACTCACAACCAAACGCTTGGAAATATCACCAAGCCCCCGTACATTCCAAGATAAAAATTTCAGTGGTTTGTAGTTCATCGAAAAATAATAAAGCCAAAACAAAGTTCAACAAAAAGAAGCTCCTTAATGGCAGCTAAAAGAAACAAGAAAAAGAGCAAAAACTACTCAGAGGAGTAGTCAACTAGCTCTTCATCAGATCCAGGGATATCCAACTTCTCAGATGAAGAATGAAGATGAGCAGCATTCCTTGCTTTGGCTTTTTTGTGGGGTGCAAATGACTGCTGAGAAGGTGAGTCAGCAGTAGCAGCCAAGCTTTTCTCATGTGGCTTGGGAAGCTTATTCATTTTGATTTTTAGAATTTTATGGATATGTCGTTTGTATTTTTCTAAGCTTCCTACTATTTATAATGATTTTCCTAAGTTTCTGTTGACATGGCATTTCCTAATTGGGACACGTCAGCTAGTTATTACTGGGGTTCATGCTGGGGGTTAATTGTCTAATCCCGTTATGATTTTGATGTAGCAGGTCGCTGACAGTCTTGTGACCCGCTACACTGCCCTTCCATCACAGAAGATCGAAGAGGACTTAAACGCTCCAGCTTTTGAAGAAGACGGGCTTGTTTTCTCTGTTATCGGGTTCGACGATAACGGGTTTCAATCCGCTACCAACTCCGGCCGTCGCAGCTGACGAGGAAGAGTTCACTAGTATCGTGAGGCCAAGGGGAGTGCATCGGTGAACTCCATTAGTGTTGCGTCAGCCCCATTTGGTGGGAAAACGGAGAGCAGGTACGATGGTACCAGTATTGGTACTATGGTACGGGGTTTGGTACCACAAGGGACTAAGGTGATTGAATGTATATCAGAAAAAAAACTCAATTGAACGCCAAGATGACACAAAGAGGGTATCTAGAGGGTTGATCTATCATGCATATGCTTAATTTGATGTTATGCAGCGATGACATTTTTGGTGCTGACTTCATGCAATCGTTTTAAGGAGCTAAATTTGAACATTATACTACTCACGCCTGGTGTCTTTATATGCTACAATTACTAAGCAAAAGTCAATTGGCAGAACACCTCTCATTCTTCATTTTCATTTTTTTTCTTATCTTCATTCCACATGTGGCCTGGTATATTCAATAGGGCGTAACACTTATTCACAACTAGGTCTCCTGCAGGTAAAAGATCTTCTTTACACAAGTCTCATGTCATTTTTACAAGGATGCAACACGGACCAATTACTTACACTCCTAATACATATGAGCAATCACTGTCAAGGCAAGGTAACTACATGAGCAAAGAGAGGGATAAAAGAATTCTTAAACCATGTTTATATCCAATTTTCCATGGCATCTCATTGGTCAGTTCTTTCACATCAGAATGAAACAAGAATCTATATCATTTTGCATATGAACATTTCAGTCCCTGGGCACTATTTTCTTACTTTTACAAACAAACCCATGTACTCTATATTATTGCAAATATCCTATTAACACAGGTCAATAAACATTTGGTTAACGCCTTAAACCAAACCATCCAATTTAAATTACCTAGCATTTTTCTTTACAGCCCTTAACTTTTTCAGGGATTACATTTGGCCTACACATGAGCTATTACACAGAGGCAATATTGAATTATGTCCTCGAATTGATCCTAAGGTTCCCTAGAAGTTAACAGTTCCAATTATGGTGTTACAAACAGATCATATATCTCTTGCTCTTTCTGCTGAAATTCGTCATGAGGCAACAGTTACTATTATAGAATGACAGCAATGAAGATGAAATGAACTCCCATGAACAGAAAACTTCACTTAGGCCCTTGGAATTGAACTAAATTAGAATATGAACTGGATGTGTTGATAAATGAGATTGAACACTGAATTGTAAGCCTATACTCACTGGTGCACCCCATGGCCATGGATTTAGTCGATTTCTTAACTGAACTCTCTTATCCTGCCATTGAGGGATCCTAATACAAATCGAGTCAATGCTATGCTTTGACTTTAGGCTAGATTAGGCTAATAGTTCATCCATGGAGACTGATGCCATGCTTCAGACCTCAAAGGAATAACTTTTCAGGCTCACCAGTGAGCATGCTGTCTCATGGAACTTGATGCTAAGCTTCAAGCTTTCATGAAACTGCCTTTGTACAATTCTTTGTGGAGCATGGCTGATGCTATGCTTCAGACCATGACTCCAAAAAGATGAGTGAAGAATTCATGGACCTGAACAAACATCTAAAGAAAGGAGAGAGAAAGGAACAAGCCTCAATTATAGAGAGATCAGACAAGGGATGGAATCTGCCTAGCAATTCATACCTAACCAACAGAGATAGACCTTGGTTGAAACTGTAACCTGAACAAGAATAAGACCACACTAAAGAAACGAGAATAGACAGATAATATCTGGCCTTGACTGATGCTACGCTTCAGATCAAGATCAAGATATGCCTACAACACTTGAAGTTCAAGAAAGAGAGTAATAAGCAATTTCATTAAAACTAAGCCTATTATACAGAATCGTACTCCAATCGATACCATACTTCAAACAAGAGAGTGATTAAACTACGGAAGAAGGAAATTGTCTAACAAGACCCGATCTAAACTGATGCTATGCTTCAGTTTTAGATCAGCCTTGCCTTAACCTATTACGAATCAAACCAAAGAAAACTCTGAGCAAGTCAATAAAGTATCAAGAAGAAGGTGAATAGGCGAGTCAATCATGAAGAACTGAACTTATTAAACAACAAACACGCTCTAACTGATGCTACGCTTCAGATTAGAGCCAAGAATCGACCAATTAAACATAGAAAGAAGAAAAGAAAGATCCAGCCGTGCAATTCCACAAGAAAATTCAAATTCTATTGAAAACTATGCAATCCTTTACAAAATCAGATCTCAATCACAGATCGTACCTCTTAGTCTCTTTACCTTTACAAGATCGCTCTTTTTTTTTGTCTCTTTCTTTCTCTATGCTCCTTCCTCCACCTATGCACACAATGTGCTCGTACAAATGTCTGATCTCAAGCTCTCTCTCTAGTGTATGTGTGTACAAAGTGTGGCTCTCTGAGCAAGTGTGTATTCCTCCCCTTTCTCTCTCTTCGAGTCTCCTTTTATAAGCAGTGCTGCGTTGCTCCTATTGGTCGAGAGTGACAGCCTGGAGCCCGGCGGTTCCGTGTGTAACAGACTCCTTCAACGGATTTCTGTTGGGAGCCTCTTCCCCTCTTCTTTCTGGATTTTGGGGTGTACTTGGTGCATGGTGCACCATAGTATGTCTTGTAGGTCCCAGTGGTTTCTATTCCTTTCGTTCTATCAACACCACGTGCACCAGTCTTCAACTTGCGAAAGGATCAAGTTTAATCGAGATCAGATACCCAGCGACACCCCTTCGATCTCTTCTACATGCACTCGGTGTTTGGTGAGCCACGTGTATACCCCTTGGTCTGTTGGATGCGGTGCATGGTGTATCGGGCGCAGCCACTTTCAGCATGTGTACGGGGGAAGGGTTAAATATGGTGGAGAACCCTTCTCCATTTCATGTTACACCGGATTTGTCCATTTATCAGATTTTGTTGCATTTTCGTGACTGCTGAAACTAAATAAATTCTTTGGGGCACTTTCCATTTGATTTTTCGCATGAGATTTTAGGTGTAGGTTCACTAAAATATGCAGAATCTGGTGGTGCCATGAATTTTCTGAAAAGACCCCTTCAACTATTTTATTTAATTTCTCCAAATGTGAGGGTTTCTTTGCATAAAATGGCGATTCTGTAGCTCCTTTGACCATTCGGAAAGCAGCATAATTTTCCTAATCATCTCCTGGATTTTTGAATATTTTTCCTTGATTTTTGGGGTCCATTTGCTATTTTTCTTGATTTTCTCAAACTTCTCGTAAATCGGTCTGTGTCTCCAATCGCGTAATTTTAGGGTCAAACACCCTCAAGGAGGAAAGAAGTGTAATTTCACAGCTAGTCAGGCTAAGCAAAACTGAATCCTGAAATGCCAGCACGTCAGGCTGAAAACATAACAATCTTCTTATAAAATCATAATAATCTATAATTAAAAAAAAACACAAAGTAGAAGATTCTCTGGCGATCCAACAAAACAGTAAAAAAAAATCAAATATGTATATCTTGTTAGCTTAAATTATGCGTCACAACTCACAAATCTAACAAAGTGGTAAATATTTCATAATTATATATTATGAGCAAGAAAGGATCTTATGAAATAAAAATTATTCAGATCCAACAATACCTGAAATTGATTGATCGAGCCTGATAAGTGTTGTCGAATCAATAGATTGATTGATCTACAGGACCAAGGGGCAATTTAGACAATATTCAATCCCTTACATCGTTATGACACTATTTTCTCCATGCCCACATTCGCCCTGATATATATGACACTATTTTCATCCATAAATTCTCATGCCGCTATAAAAATGATTTCCAAAAAATTATAGTATAGAAATCTACAAATTCTTAGTTAAATTAAAAAAAATTTGCAATACCAGCATGTGCCCGTTGCCAAAAACCAAATTAAGTGCACTTATTTTTCCTTCGTGTCTATTTTTGCTTTAATTTTAGATCTGTTTCAAATTAATATGGAAAATAATGGCTCATGGATCAGTAAAAGCAACTAACATTTTTGCAAAAATTAAGAAATAAGACAACAAACCTTTATCCTCTTTGCAATCTCTCCAGGTTTATTAAGCCTTCTTTACCATAGGTAGGGTTGGCGGTTTATTTTTCAAAGCCTTCAAGCACATCATCAATATGAAAAGAAAGATCAAATAGTTAGAAGAGGCCCAAATATAATTGAAAATTGAATCTATTATGAATTTCCATTCATATTTGCAAACGACTTTCCACTAAAAAATAAATAAAATCTTATGATCAGTTTTTGCTTCAAACAGGAAAAATAACAAAACAATACATTGTTGACATAGGCAAGATGATTCACCTCCATCATGTGGATACATTTTTTTTCTGCTCGATGAATTATAATCGGTTCAACCTTACTCTATCAATTTTCATACCTAGGTTCCAGTTATATTACAAGCTTCAGCTTTAAATAAAATTTCAAAAGCAAAACGGATTCGAACTCGCGCGCTATACATGCGAAACCAAAGAGTTATACCACCAGCGACTTGACGTATTTGTGTGTAGAGTCGACTCTTTTATAGAAATAGCGATCCAAACCATACATCATCTTGATCAATGGTTTATAATGATGTTAACAATTGTTTGGACCCCTTTGTGTGAAAAATGCTGACCTTGCTAAGGGTGCTTTAAAAGTAGTAGAGATAAACAAAATAAGAATAATAATTATATTGAAGGATTTTAATCAGCAAAGAAAGGAAATCAATTAGAAATGTTTAACACTGCACTATCATTTCAAAGGTTCAGTCAAGTACTCACTATCTTAACTTTGTCACTGTACCACCTGAAGGTGGAGAGGCTAGATATTTCGCTCTTGTCAGTGGATGAATTTGTCTCTCGAAATTACGGTTACCAGACAGTACAGCCACACCAACAATATCTGTTGAGAAAACAGGAAAGGAATGAGTGAACAATAATAATGGCAACTACCAATTACAAAATAAAATTAAGAGGACTTCATCCAATATAACTCCAGACAACAACATCATTCTTATCGCCATTGACAGTGAAGCCCAATTGATCTAAATACTTCTACAGTGCTGGAGGGGGGAAAAAATAAATAAATAAAATAATAAAATATAAGTGCCTAACTATCAGATTGCAAAAAAAAGATATAGTGCACAACAAGTTAAAAACCTGAGCATATTGCTGCCCTCTTCTCTTAAAGCCAGTTTGTCCTTTTTCGGATCCAGTTAGCAATTTTGCATCCACTGTTCTGAGATTTCAATTCCTTTTCAAGCTTGCAATCCTATTGTCCATCGCTTGATCTGCATTGATTCAATAAAGCGAGGCTCTAATTCAATAGATTATTTCATTTTAAAGGGTTTCTATAATAAACTAAACTGCAATATATTAAGTGTGACATTTAACACCTACAATCAACAAACAGTTATTCATAAATTGCATAATGGGATTTAAGGCAGAGTCAAAGGTAAACAAATAAAAATATATAGAAAAGGATATGATTTCTGAACTCATTTGTTCCATAAGCAGTCAAACCAATGCCATAAGCTAATCCTTTTATAAGAGAGTATATACAGTATACAGTAAAAGAAAAAAAAAGGACTACCATAAGCTATCAGACCTATTCCCTCCAGTAATAGAATTGATCACAATTTATGAAATCCAAAAATAAAGTTTCTGAACTCTTAGACATTAGTTGCTATTGTACTTCAAATCATATAAATATTGAATTCGGACTTGTACAGTAAAAAAAAATATATACTTGAAGTTGAGAGCATGTCAGCACTTGATTATTATACCTTCACTGGGAGACAACTCTCCAAAAGTTAAGTGAATAATTGAAAAGTAAACAACAAAAGAAAACGTGAGATTATTTATGTAATTTGCATAGCAAATGAAACAGGTATAAAAATATATTAAAAAAAAAACAGCATAACAAACTCAATTTCTCGGTACAGTTTCAGTACCTGATCCAATCTACCCGTAACCTGTCTTTATTTATTTAACATGTATCACTACTGAAAAATAACCAATGAGGAGTGACCAGTTCAGCAATCGGTAAAGAAAATCAGTGGCGTTGCATTGGATTTTCAAATCAATAGATACCTCCGAAATCAGAAAAATATATATATGACCTAAAAATTGTCTGTGCAACTCCGGCATTTCAAACGTATATATTTTTTGAAAATGCTAATTAAAAGTTGATAAAAGAGATATTAACGTAACAAAATCAAGTTGGTGATTGATTAGGTCCCAATCCAAGAGTATGGATGCTTGGATTTTTCATAAAAGAACGAAGTACATTAACTTGCTAAGCTTTTTTAAACTTTTTACTAAACGAAACTTTAAAATACTTATGCCTCAAAATGGGAAGTTGATCAAAGAAAGAGAAATCGAGAAATGACCTGAAATTCGTAGAATTTGAGGCGAGGTTTGCCTTGAGTGCTTATCACCATTACGGCATGGATCATGGCTCCTCTTTCATTTTGATTTCGGTTCTTTCGTCTCCACTTCCAAACTCAGAGAACGCTGGGATGCGATGGAACGTGTAGCGGCGATGAAGATCTTTGTAGGTAGTGTATGGGAGGGAGGATCTGGAGATATTGAGCAAACCCTAGCATCTCATTTTTCGTTTATGGCTTCGATTTGGAGGCGGCGACACAGTAAGGAATGGAAAACAAACCTAGATCCGATTAGAGGCGGAGACCTTCCATACTCGGCTTGTTAGGGCACACACGAAGGAGGGAAAATCAGGGTAGGGTGAAGGGAAAGCACATCGCACAAAGATTGCTTTCTTTTTCCTGAGATTCTGCGATATCTTTGATCGGAATAAAGGAGGGGCGAGGGGAGAGTTTGGAATCGGAACCGAAGAGAGGGGAGGGGAGGGGTTGCGATTAGAACCTGCTATTTTAGGAGCAGCGAAAAAATAACAAAAAAATTTTAGCAACAGCCGTACCAAACAGTCGTACCAACAGAGACTTGACTTATTTATGTGTAAGAGTCGACTCCTTTTTAGAAATAGCAATCTAAATCGTACATCATATTGATCAATGGTTTATAATGATGTTAACAATTGTGTTCAACCCCTTTGTGTGAAAAATGCTGACATTGCTAAGGGTGCTTTATAAGTAGTAGAGATTTATTGTCTTATTCTCTTATTTTCTTATTCCCACACCTCATCCAAACGGAACCTTAGCGTTTTCCTATAAATTATAGGGAAAATTGGTTACATACCCCTTTAATATTATCTAATTAAAACTTTACCCCTAAATTCTTCAAATTTGGATATATACCCCTTTAATTATGTTACTAATGTATATATACCCTTCTCGTTAAATATAATGATATTTTTATTTCTAAAACTCAATTTTTAACATTTTTGACCAAATTTCTCTTATCTAATCTAATATCCAACCTGACAATTACGCCTAAAAGAAGACTATTATTGAAACTTGTTCAGGGAAGAGATCCAACTTGAGACGACCTTCCAAGAAAAAAAAAAAAATTTTACGCTAACACAAACAGTATCAATTACCATTAGAGCAAGATATATGAATTTAACTCACAAATTCCGATAGCGTCCTAATTTGCTTGAATACAAAAATTTAAGTAAAAACCAACCAATTTGCTTGTCTCAATTGAAAAAAAAAAAACATAAACTAGTACACCTCTAATAGTGATCAACCAAATAGAAAATTAGAATACTGGAACATAAAATTATTTGTGGTCACGATAACTATCACTAGCATCTTCGACGAATGCTTTGTGATCCAATCCAAAATTCAAGTTTCTTATGATGTTTCGACCTGTGCCTATCCTCAAAATCCTTGCAGCCTTCAATCTGTAATCAAAGAAGCACATTCGGCTTTAAAGAGTACTCTTCTTCAAGCCTATTAACCATCATAAACATAAACCAGTATTTCATATATAGGGAGCGTTTAGATAAGGTGTGGGAAGAAGGGAAGAAGGGAAGAAATGAAAAGAAGTATTGTGAAGTGTGTAACTTTGTGAAAAGTTTGAATTGTTTATAATAAATTTATTCTCTTATTTCCTTTTTTCCTTCTTCCCAAATGAAATCCAAACGGAGCCATAGATGTGAAATAGCTAGTTTGATTTAGCGAACTACTAACATCTTCTTTCTTTCTGTCTAATTGTTCTTCTTATTACAACCCAAATGTATGTGCTGGACAGGACAAAAAGAAAATTAGTAGGGACAACTCATGAACCGGATCAGATGATTTGTAGATGGAACGTTTCTGGTATTTTCACCTCCCATGATTTATATGCTTTTCTAAATTTCAATGGAGTCAATACTCACTGTCCTTTACTCTGGTGGCAATTGCACATTCCTCATAAGAAAAAAATTTTCATGTGGTTGGTGTCAAACAATAAAGTATTGACTAAAGTCAATCTTTCCAAAAGAGGTTGGTCTGGTTCTACTAGTTGTTGTTTCTATGCTCAAGAGGAAAATAGGGACCATCTTTTTGTGTTATGTCATTTTACAAAAAAAATCTGGTTTTGGATGGGTGCATGTAGTGATATGATCTTGCACTGGGATACATTTCAAAATATTATAGTTGCAGCTGAGACTTTTAACAAGCTTGATAAAGAAGCTTTTCTCATTGTGGTGAGTGCTGTATGTTGGGTAATTTGGCTTACACGTAATGAGGCCATTTTTAATAACAAAAAAACTATTAATACAAAAAGTGTGCTAATGCATATTTGTTCTCTGATCAATTATTGGACAGGTGATGTAGAGGCACAGATTAAGAGTCTAGTGAAGCAATGGATGTTTGGGGATTGGGACATGATACCACTACAGGAAGTACCAGCTGCTCAGTTCGCTGGAGGTGGAGATGCTGGGCTGCCGCAATGGCTTGCAGTATGTTGATGGAACAACCTTTATCAACAGAAGGTGGTTGAAATTGTGCCTCATTTACAAAAATCCCATGTTTAAGTTTTTTTAGAATTTGGGATGTGATAAAGCATGAGTTGTTATGTGCTCTTTAATATCTGTCGGTATAGTACTAGACATAAATTTTTTATTGCTGAGAGATGGTAATAGTTGAAGTCAGGTCCATAGTTGAGTGTTTTATTTGAGTATTGCTGTTAGGTGATAATGTTTTAAATTTTCTTTTGTAACCTTTTGTTTCATTTACAAAATGAAACTGGGTGGCGCTCCCACCTTTTTTAAAAAAAAAAAATTAGCAGGGACATTTTGGTCATAAATTATTATAAAAATCAATTTTTTATTGAAAACAACAGTAAAATTAATCGAAAGAGTAAATATACATAAGTAATATGATTATAAGGGTATGTATTCAAATTTTGAAAATTGAGGGTTAAATTTCTAATCTAAGAAGATTAGAGGAGTAAATAATAAATAAGCTGTGTGTAGTTGCCAGCTGGATCACACCTAGATAGCGAATTTACTTTTGGACGGACTTCGCATTTACTGAAAAGGCGACTCGAATATTAAAGGAAGTATGGAGCCGTTTGGATCGATTAGGAAGTTGGGGAATTTGGAAAAGTTGTAATTTTTAGGAATAAATTTATTGGGAAGTGTATAATTGTGTGAAGAGTTTAGATTGTTTATAATAAATTTATAGTAGGAAGATGAAATTTCCCAAAATTCCATGGGGATCCAAACGGCCCCTATGATATGATGCGTGCCGGCGTGCGTGGAAAAGATTGAGCTGAGAAATAACGTTGACTACTTGGACCGGGCGTGTTTGGTATCGTGTTTACCAAAAATCCGCCGGGTCGAACGCCCATGGACCGGACCGTCCCGGACCGTCCATGAACCGCGATGGACCGAAGAGTTAGAGCGGGACGGGTCTTCTACGGGTTTGGATCGTCTTTTCTAAAAAAACCCGCGTTAACCCGCCCCGTCTTAATCTGTGGACCGAACCGTCTCGTCCCGTCAACCCGTCTTAATCCGTGTTACACCCGTCCAAAACTCATACTAATTCCTACACCAGACCAGACCAGACCCGCTAAAACATGTCAAAAACCCATTCACTTTTTCCCTTCCCACTACCCCACGCAGGACACCCTAGGCCCCTACTCCCACCCACAAATGGACACGCGTCCCACACCCATCCCACCCAACCCCGTCACGACACGTGTCCCCTCTCTTTCTTCCAATGGCTAAAATCCCAGAGGACCCGGACCCAACACCCGAAAAATAAGAAAACAAAAAAAAAATAAAAACAGAAAAAATAAGTAAAAAAAATAAAGGAAAAACGTAAAAGTAAAAAATAAAAATCAGAAAAAAATATTGAAAAAAAGACGCACAAAAAAAACGTTATAGTGATATATATGTAGTTTATATATATATATATATATAGAGAGAGAGAGAGAGAGAAAATTTCTATTGTGAACCATGATGCATAGAGGCTTCCGTGCACCATGACCGTTTTGGTTAGTGATTTTGCAAACTGACAAATCTAAATTAACCAACACAATCTATATATTGAAATCTCATAGAAAACAAAATTTTACAATTTTTGAAATTTTTTTACTATTTTTTTCGAATTTTTTAAAGCTTGCCATATTTGGCCACAAAATACACTCATTTGTAGCAAAAAATGGCAAGTATTAAAAAATTCGAAAAAAATAGTAAAAAAATTTAAAAAATTGTAAAATTTTGTTTTCTATAATATTTCAATATATAGATTGAGTTTGTTAAATTAGATTGAAAATTTGTGGAAACCACTGACCAAAACGATCATGGTGCACGGAAGCTTCTATGCATCATGGTTCACAATAGATTTACTATATATATATATATATATATATATATATAACTATATATACTAACGAAAAAAAAATAGTAATAAAATAAACAAAAAACCGGCGGATCGGACCGGACCGAACCGTCATAACCCGTGTGGGTTACATGGGACGGGTTTAAGAAAGATTAGGGTCAAGATTTTTAGGATGGACCGTCCTAATCCGCCCTGTCTTAACCCGTGGACCGCCGCGAGTTGGACCGCCCCAACCCGCCCCGCGCGGTTTGGTAAACACTAGTTTGGTATAGTTACCGCTTATCAATAAACTTATCGAAGCGAATAGGTTTTGTTTGTGCAAATCAAACTACCAATCAATGAGGGCGTCAATTCGTCTTTTTTTCTTGTTCTGACATTTTCTGAGAACAAATAGAATGAATAAAAATTTATTCGAACAAGCTTATCCCTTATTGGAAGCCAGTTCCAAACGAGATTAATATTGTACTGGTAAAAAAAATGGAGAAATTTAAGAGTACGCAGACTTTTAAACCTAAGAGAGAGTATTTTGAAACACTCGACGGGTAAAGCACAAATCGAGACCTAGTTGTTAATAGTTTCAAACGGCCATTCGTTTTCTTTGATTTTATATAGATTTTTATTTAATTTTGACAATATGTCGTTAACTTTCGATTTATGTTAAACAGCCCTGTTAATGTTACACAGATTTTTATATGAACAATGAAAAATAAGAAATTTAATAATAATAATAATAATAATAAATACCATAAAATTAATTTTTAAAGTATGCAAATTTTTTTTCTGGTACTACATATATATATATTTTTTTGTACTGCGCTTTTTTCTTTAACAATATTCATCGTGCTGGTTTCATTTTTAGCCTATCTAAATTTGTTTAGGATAAAAAAAATTATTGTTGTTGTACAAAATAAACAAAAAAAATTTAGTGGAGAGCCTATTCCTCCATAGAATAGCTATTATCGCGTTATATGGAACTTTCTATCAGACAATCATAATTCATATTCATTTAGATTGAAATGTAGACGTCCATTTTAGTCCTTTTCAAATATATTTCAAAGAATGTAATTTTTCTATTGAAAAATTTGGAGCCTTGGAGGTGATCCTAATCAATTGGCGATGGAATTTTGAATGCGTGCCTAAATATTTACAAGAAATAGGATGATATCAAACTATTTCAATTGTGCATTTTATATCATGCGTACAAACTCATTCAAATAACTTATGATTTAACCTTTTGAATAGTAATCAAATTTGAATCATATTTTAATGCGATCTGAAACTGAATATAATAAAGAATATAGAAAACCCACCCGTTGATTAATATTGAAGAAACATTAAAAACTCAATTGTGATCTTAAAATTCAAAAGAATCTTACAAAATTTTAATAAAGATATTGTATAAATATATAGATATCCTATTATTATTAGTATTATCATCATTATTATTATTATTATTATTATTATTATTATAAAGAAATTAAATTTTGGTTCAAGTTAGATTTAAAATTTTGATCGACTAATGGACTGGTCGGTAATTTACCATTATGGTTCAAGTTAGATTTAAAATTTAAAATCTTAACTTACCATAAAAACCTCATGAACAAATGTCACCTACATAATCACCCAACAAGTTGCATTTCACAACTATTTTAGCCTAGACACATAATTCTTCGAATCCCTTAATCAGAGGTTCTCGCGGTTATCCCCGAGGTAATTAACAGCAGGGGCTTGCGCCTGTTGGAAAGAAAGGACTCACAAAATAATAAACCTTCGTGTGAATAGAAATTCATATGAGTTCTCTTCTCTTCATTAAGAAAGGACTTATATCGAATTGTGACGCGCGGAGGGTATCTGGATAGATCTTTCCCTTTCCTGCGGATTATCAGTTTATTTATTCCGCGGCGATAAAAAGGTCTCTACAGTTGTCCCTAATGGAGGCGGCTTAATCAAGGTTTAGCGGAAGCGATTTAAGGTTTTGGACCGGTTTGGTATGAACTATCCTAACACAATTCAATTAGTACCCAATACAAGCAAGCACACAAGCAATTCAAGTTTAGCAAGATAATAAAGAGAAAAAGAGAGAGAGAAATTGAACACGCGATGTGATTACGGAGTTCCGACCCGCTAGAAGAAGCTAGCCTTAGTCGTACGTCTCCGGGAGTTCCGCTACCACGAAAGGGCGCGCTCCGTTCAATTCCAACAAGAACGGGACTACAACTTCGAACCGAATCACCTCGTCACAAGGACACTCGAGGCGGATCGGCCTAACTCGAATGGCACAACGGCCTCAAAGGAGAAGAGCTCTCAACCTATTCCAACCTACACCTAGCGACAATGTCGGGGCGGTGGTGTTTGAGGCTACTAAATCTCTCAAGATGGTCTAGCTATGAAAAGCTCAAGTGGGAGAGTATCCCTGTGCTCAAAGGCTCAATTCTGGTCTAATTTTGCAAAGTGAAGCTCTCCCTAGAGAGAGAACAAGGGGTGGATATATATAGGGCTCGAGATGAGCAGTTCCCCAGCAAAAACTGGACACAGCGTTGTACAACTCTGAATGGCGTTGTACAACGCTGGAATATGACCGTTGTAAAATCTAACGGCTCTTTAATATAGCCGTTGGTCTGTTTGTGCAACGCTATATGCCGTCGCACAACGCAGGAGTGTAAAACCAAAGGAAAGCTCCGACAATTCCGTTGGAAATTGTCAGAGCGTTGCTTGCCACTGAATGGCGTTACACAACGCTAAAGGGAGACAAAAGGAACAACTCTGACAGATTCAACAGGGCGTTGTACAACTCTATATACCGTCACACAACGCTAACGTTACCCAACGCTGAAAGGCGTTGGCTAACGTTAACAGAGCGCTGTCTGAACAGCCAGCTAACTTGGGATTTTTGTGGCGTTGTGCAACGCTATATGGCGTTGCACGATGGTACTCAGGAAATTTTCCAAGTTTTTTAACTGCAGCGTTGTACAACTCTATTCAGCGTTGTACAACGTTGTGAATCAGCGTTGCCTAACTCTATATAGCGTTGTGCAACGTTGATTCACAAAAGTAAGAAATTAGCTGTTCGGGCGTTGTGTAACTCTATCTAGCGTTGTACGACGCTAGGTCACAGAAAACAGGATTTTGCTGGTTTATTGAGCTTTTCGCTATCTAGACCATTTCAAGGATAAACAAGGACTAAAGTAAACCTTCTATCCTAGTCTAAGCTAGCCTATAAGCTCTCTAATGACTTGATCTTGATCTTTCTTAAGGCTTTTATCCAAGTCCTCATAAATTGTATCTTCTTCCTATAAAACTCAAAGAAGATTGTTAAATGCCAAATGATATTGTTTTGCAATCGACAAACCTAGAGACGTTTAGTACAACAATCTCCCCCTTTTGACGATTTGCAAAACAATATCATTAGTAAAGCGATTAAATTTTGGCATTTCACAAGCTTTACTACAATTCTCCCCCTTTTTGTAAATCGACAAAAAGTGAAAATTGTACCAAAGCTCCCCCTAAATTTATGGCTCCCCCTTAATTTTGGAGAAAAAGAATTGGAGAACCAATTTAGAGCACTACTCAAAGTAGTGTGACCAAATTTAACCTCTCAAACAAAAAATAAGATAGAAATAAGGAGGCTCCCCCTAAAAATTTGGCTTATAAGACCGGGGGTTAACTTGGTATTTAGGCCATATTGGTTACCATACCACTAGTTGTACCACTAGAGGTACAAGCTTTTGGAACCCACTTACCTTTGGACTCACCATTTGGTTTCCTAAGTTTGCATTCCAACGAGATATGACAATTTTGACAACAATAGTTGCAATATGCATTGGTTGGCTTAGGCATGGTAGAACCCTTGACAAAATGAGAATAGTAATGGGCTCTAAGGTATTCGGCCTTCTTCTTAGGATCATAGGATGAGGCATTAAAATCCTTTTTGCGATCCTTTTGGAAATGTTGGGAAACATTCTTGTTATGCCCATTGGATTGAGCTTTGTGGCTTTGAGAAGAGTGTTGCTCTTTAAATTCATAAAACCATCCATCGGGTCCTCTAAAATAAATTTTATTGGATGCCTTTGGAACAAAAACTTTCTTTTCTTGATTTTGCAAATTCTTTTCGTTTTGCACTCTAGTGTTTCTAGGTTTCCTTTGGTACATATATGCATGACCACGAGAATTCCTAGGTTTTTGAAATTGTGTGGTTTGTGCAACTTGTTTCCCATTATTGTGTGACAAGTTCCTTTTCTTGGTTTGATAAGGCTTTTGGTAACCAAGACCGGACTTGTCATGAGGCTTTTGACCTTTGAAAAGGTTTTTCAAATCCGTTTTAGGAACTTGAGCTAAAACCGATTTTTCAAGTTGTTTTTCAAGCTCCTTAATTTTAGCCTCATACTCACCCATCTTAGAAGTAAGCTCATCTACCTTGGTTTTTAAGGTTTCTATGGTATCGGATTTCCTAACCAAGGCATCATGGGTAGCATCAAGAATAGAATTCAACCTATCACAATCAACACATTTGGTTGAACAAGTTGGTTCATCATCACTCTCACTATCACTACTACTAATAGATTCATTGAGAGGAAGATATACCTTAGGAGAGCATGTCTTTGGTGATGTTGATGGAGTGGAATGATTTGAAAGAATCGGAGATTCCATCTCTTTGGCAATGAATGCATGTTCTTCGTAGTTGTCCGAATCGGATGTACATGGATCGAGCTCCGAATCCGTGTGGACTCCTCCCATTTGGCTTCCTTCGAAACAACTCAAGATGGCTCTCCATATGTCCCTAGCTATATCAAAATCGCAAGCAAGTGTGCTACCAATTGATTCATGTACCGAGCTTAGGATGACATTGACCGCATAGTCATTGTCCTCCTTTTCCCTCAAGGCCTCGGTGGTAAGCTTATTAGTATTTGGTTTAAATCTAGATTCATTTGCCACAATATACCAAACACCCATGCTTTTGAGGTAGCTAACCATACCATTTTTCCAAATAGAGAAATTTGTGCAAGTATGGTCCAATTTACCCGGTTTTTCTACAATTCTAGCCGCCATGATCGAAAACCAAGATTAAGAATAGCTTAATCGAGGTTCCCTCTCTGATACCACTTTGTTGTTGTTGAACCATAAAAAAAATGCAAATAGCTAAAATTGAGAGAACAAGTTTGTGTTGAAATGGAGAGTAGCCAAAATAAAAATGTGCATTACCAGTGGAGAAGCGCAACCCATCTGCTTAAAAATAAAAAAGGAATGAAAGGCCTTGAGAGAAGTACAAATTGGAAGTCGGCAGAGCAATCTTATAAGAAAAATATCATGGAGTATGGCCCAATTTATAAAGAAGAACCTGGGCTCATGAAATAAAAAAAACTACTTAGAAGATAACTGCCATTGAAACCGCCTAATAATCACGCTACTTGTTCTCAAGTTCAAGTGTTCAACCAATTAAGAAATGCCATGTCACCAATAACTGCCCATGAACGTGATGAAAGGTTGCAAGAGAGTGCAATTTAAATAGCCGTCAGAAAGGACAACAAAAAAAAGGAAGTAACCGTCCACTATAACAATCAGCCAATAACAGCATGCCAAGTAGGCCATTTTGCAGTAACAACTGGGTATTGATGGATATCACTGGAGAAAGAGGCCGGGTGAAAAACCTTTATAAAAGAAGGGCACATCAGAAAAAAAAAGAGGAGGCGCTTCAGGAAAGGGAGAGGACAGAGAAAAGAAAAAGTGAGAGGTCTCGAGTAAAAAAGAGAGAAAACTGTGAGATTGAGAGTTTCATTTTTTTTTTTCCACAAAAAATTTCTGTAAAAAAAGGGAGAAATCATGTAGAAAGAAGAATGAGAAAGGTTTGTAAAAGCGTGGTGAAATAAAATTCTGTTACCATTTCTATCTCTTTATCCAACTTATTTTCTTTTCTTATGTAACATATTTCGCGTCATTGTGTCATCAGTTAAGTACAGAACAAAACCTCTTTGTTATTCTTTTCTCGAAATTTTCTAATTCTGACAAAGATGAAACAAATGTTAACTTGGTTGTCCTTGTATCTGCATCTCTAACTTTGGTTTAGTACAGATTACAGAAAACTCGTTACTTATCCTCGTTGTGCAGCACGGCTCTTGGCACGGAGTTTTGATCTAACGCAACCACTTCGATCGAAATTTGTTTATATCATAATCTGTAGCATGCTCAGTTGTGGTTTAAACAATAAGAAAACCGCTTTATAGGGGTCTGCAGCATGTCTCAGTCCCTATGGAGATGGTATGAACCTAATTGAATTGGATCTGTAGCATGCTCAGTCCATTCGATTTAGGTTGTTTGAACAACAAAGATCAAAATTCCATGCAAAGACGTCGTTATGCTGCCGAAATTTACTCAGAGAAGTCATATTTCATTTTATATTTCTGGCATAAGTTAAATCTAAAATATGTTCTTGATAATTTTCTGTTACCAGCAAAGTGCATTCTGGACAGTACACAAAACAATTTTTATCACACAAACAGTTAAACAGAACCAATTGAAATTTTAACTGCAGATGAAACATGATATAACACACGTCCTGTAAAAATTTCAGAATTTTTGAACACTCAGATTAATTATAATGAATTTTTAAAATTAGACAGAAATTGAGTTTCAGAAAACTGTCAGCAAACCGCGCCAGTAAATGTCTGAAAGTTTATGCCTTGAAACCCTTGAAATAAATCTCTAAAATTTTTACGAAAATTACTGTAACTGCCTCAAGATGTACAGTTTCAAATCTGAAAGTTTCAAATCATAACTGCAAACAAAGAACAAATGAAAATTTAAAAACTGAACTGATGTCTGTCTGTCTCAGGAAACTGTTTCCAGAAAGTTGGCTTTGATTGCAAATTTCGGTAAAAATACCAAATCAAGTCAGAAAAATCCATACTAGATATAAAAATTTCTCTCTTTAAGTCTAATTTGAAATAAAATAAGCCTCATGTAAAAATACAAAACAGAACAAGAACAGTTATTGAAACAGTGACCAAAGGTCATGTTAACTGATAAAACTGTTTTTCAGAAAATGACCCTGAAAGATCAAGCCCAAAGACCATTGAGACAAATTCCGAAAATTCTATAAAAATGATATTAAAAATTCTCTCTGAAACTTCTTTCAAATGAATCTAGTTTCATAATTTTTGGTGAAACAGAGAGACCCTTTCCTAATTTTGAACTGATTAGTGGTCTGGTGGGTCCTGTCCAAAATGTACAGCCCAGAAAATTTGTAAATTGTCCAAATGTCAAAATACATTAAAATTCACATAAAACTCGAAAATCTCAAATGAAATGTCCAAAAACTCAGAAAATTCTAAAGATTTCAGTTTCACTGGTCATTTGATGTTAATATCATCAAAAGATTGGTCAAACCCGACTTTGATCATTTTCATCATAATGCATCATGTGAAATTCAAATTAAATTGAAATTTCTTTAGAAATTCTAAAAGTCCACAAAACCAAAATGAAATCGTGTGACTTCAATGCTTGAAATTTGTGGTAAAATTCTGATTTGAGTTTAAATTAACTCAAATTGACACAAATACAAACCAAACCAAACTAAATTTCGATTTGAGTCTAAGTTGACTCAAATTGTGTCAAATCCAAATCAAAACTAACTCGAGTATCAAATACACTCAAGTTATCTAGAATTTAGTTTGAGGCCCCAAATTATCTCGAACTAACATAATTTGAATCTAAATTGATTCAAATTAACAATAGTGAAACCAAATTATAATTTGAGTTCAAATTAACTCAAGTTATACCCAAATAAATGCCAAATAAAATCAAAAGCGGTCTAACTGGACCAAAGCCCCAGTTTGATCATAAGTTTCCCTCGTCACCTGAATCAGCGGCCCGCTTTGTATTCAGTGTACGGGTTGCAAGGTTGTTGCGCTTGAGTGACCAGTGCGGTTACACTCTTGACCCTAACTTTGCGAAGTCCTTGTTTCTGAGTCAACAATATGTTATGTACTTAGAACCTGGTACTTCACAGGATTCGAGAACAAATAACTCAAATCCTAAATCAAGTGTAAAAAATGAGAACAAATATCTCAATTCCAAAACAAAGCGGTATTTGATCGACTAATGGACTGGTCGGTAATTTACCATTATGGTTCAAGTTAGATTTAAAATTTAAAATCTTAACTTACCATAAAAACCTCATGAACAAATGTCACCTACATAATCACCCAACAAGTTGCATTTCACAACTATTTTAGCCTAGACACATAATTCTTCGAATCCCTTAATCAGAGGTTCTCGCGGTTATCCCCGAGGTAATTAACAGCAGGGGCTTGCGCCTGTTGGAAAGAAAGGACTCACAAAATAATAAACCTTCGTGTGAATAGAAATTCATATGAGTTCTCTTCTCTTCATTAAGAAAGGACTTATATCGAATTGTGACGCGCGGAGGGTATCTGGATAGATCTTTCCCTTTCCTGCGGATTATCAGTTTATTTATTCCGCGGCGATAAAAAGGTCTCTACAGATTCTGGCACGCCCGGTGGGACATCTTTCTCCTCTCATCTTTGGGATTTGAAGAATATATCATATAGGTTATAGGAGTTAAGTGGTTTCTCTACAAAGATGCTAACAATGGTTTGTAGAGTAATGTTTTGTAGGTAATGGTGTATGCCAAGGTCGACTATCATGAACCTACACTAATACATGAAAGGAGGTACTGGTGAAGCTTCAGGGGGCAAGGTGCACAAAAAACTATAGGAACTGCTTTGTTCTGGGGGCAAAAAGCAACTTAGAATCCCAACCAAATTCGTAGGGGCAAGTGTCAAATTAAAGCCACCACAACCATCAATGCTGCAAAAAAAAAAGAGTCAAGTCACGAATTTATATGCTTCGGCGAAAAAGCCTTTCTGGTATATGGAGCCGCTGGAGATTTATGTCCTTAGGAGAAATAAAAAGAGCATCCTGCCTCAAAAGGCCACATTGGGTGTCTCTACCATGAAATTTTTTCCTACCTCCACAAAATCCACAACCAAAATTCTCATATAAAAATGGTCTATTGTTGGAGTGAGCCATAAGTCAACCAACACTGGTATTGGAGCAGCTGGAGCTTTATGTCCTTAGGAGAAATGAAAAGAGCATCCTGCCTCAAAAGGCTACATAGGGTGTCTCTTCCACAAAATTTTCCTAACTCCACAAATACCACAACCAAAATTCCACATAAAAAATGGTCAATTGTTGGAGTGAGCCATAAGTCAACCAACACTGGTATGTTCATCTACCAGCATGAAAGATGAACAAGTTTTGTATTTTGTACTTTAACAAGGTATGATCTCGGATCGCTCTTGAGCGCAACCTTTTTCTTTTACAGGTATTGGAGCAGCTGGAGCTTTATGTCCTTAGGAGAAATGAAAAGAGCATCCTGCCTCAAAAGGCTACATAGGGTGTCTCTTTCACAAAATTTTCCTAACTCCACAAATACCACAGCCAAAATTCCACATAAAATGGTTAATTGTTGGAGTGAGCCATAAGTCAACCAACACTGGTACGTTCATCTACCGGCATGAAAGATGAACAAGTTTTATACTTTGTACTTTAACAAGGTATGATCTTGGTCGCTCTTCAGAGCAACTTTTTTCTTTTACAGGTATTGGAGCAGCTAGAGCTTTATGTCCTTAAAAAAAAAAAAAAGCGCGTCTTGCCTTAAGTAGGTCCCATAAGACGTTTCTTCCACATAAAATATCCTACCTCCACAAATACCACAGCCAAAATTCCACATAAAAATGGTTAATTGTTGGAGTGAGCCATAAGTCAACCAACACTGGTACGTTCATCTACCAGCATGAAAGATGAACAAGTTTTGTACTTTGTACTTTAACAAGGTATAATCTTGGGTCGCTCTTCAGAGCAACCTTTTTCTTTTACAGGTATTGGAGCAGCTGGAGCTTTATGTCCCTGGAATAAAAAAGAACGTCTTGCCTTAAATAGGTCCCATAAGGCGTCTCTTCCACATAAAATTTCCTAACTCTACAAATTCCACAGCCAAAATTCCACATAAAAATGGTCAATTGTTGGAGTGAGCCATAAGTCAACCAACACCGGTATGTTCATCTACCGGCATGAAAGATGAACAAGTTTTGTATTTTGTACTTTAACAATGTACGATCTTGGGTCGCTCTTATGGGCAACCTTTTACTTTTGCAGGTACAAGAAGTTGCTGGAGCTTTATGTCCTTAGGAGAAATGAAAAGAGTACCCTGCCTCAAAAGGCTACATAGGGTGTCTCTTCCACAAAATTTTTCTAACTCCACAAATTCCACAGCCAAATTTCCACCTCAAAATGGTCAATTGTTGGAGCGAGCCATAAGTCAACCAACACCGGTATGTTCATCTACCGGCATGAAAGATGAACAAGTTTTATACTTTGTACTCTAACAAGGTATGCAACAAAATCAAAGACTAAGGCGAAGGAACAAATATCTAAAACCTTAACCCAAAATCAAAATCCAAGGCGAAGGAACAAATAACCTAAATCTTAACCCAAAATCAAAATTCAAGAAGAGCGAACAAATACCCCAAACTTTAACTCCAAAAAAATCTGAGGCAAAGAAACAAATGCTCTGCATCTCAATCAAACCGAAGATCATGGTGAAAGATCAAGCACTTGGAAATATGATCAAATTAAAAACTGAGAAACATGATCAGTTTCCAAGTGAACTCATGCGACATTTCAGAAACATTCCTACAAGTCCAGAAGAACAAAGTCAAGAAAAGCACACATTGAACACCAGAGCAGGTCGTTCTGAAAAACCATCACAACCTACTCTGGTGGGGGCATTTGTTGAACCATAAAAAAAATGCAAATAGCTAAAATTGAGAGAACAAGTTTGTGTTGAAATGGAGAGTAGCCAAAATAAAAATGTGCATTACCAGTGGAGAAGCGCAACCCATCTGCTTAAAAATAAAAAAGGAATGAAAGGCCTTGAGAGAAGTACAAATTGGAAGTCGGCAGAGCAATCTTATAAGAAAAATATCATGGAGTATGGCCCAATTTATAAAGAAGAACCTGGGCTCATGAAATAAAAAAAACTACTTAGAAGATAACTGCCATTGAAACCGCCTAATAATCACGCTACTTGTTCTCAAGTTCAAGTGTTCAACCAATTAAGAAATGCCATGTCACCAATAACTGCCCATGAACGTGATGAAAGGTTGCAAGAGAGTGCAATTTAAATAGCCGTCAGAAAGGACAACAAAAAAAAGGAAGTAACCGTCCACTATAATAATCAGCCAATAACAGCATGCCAAGTAGGCCATTTTGCAGTAACAACTGGGTATTGATGGATATCACTGGAGAAAGAGGCCGGGTGAAAAACCTTTATAAAAGAAGGGCACATCAGAAAAAAAAAGAGGAGGCGCTTCAGGAAAGGGAGAGGACAGAGAAAAGAAAAAGTGAGAGGTCTCGAGTAAAAAAGAGAGAAAACTGTGAGATTGAGAGTTTCATTTTTTTTTTTCCACAAAAAATTTCTGTAAAAAAAGGGAGAAATCATGTAGAAAGAAGAATGAGAAAGGTTTGTAAAAGCGTGGTGAAATAAAATTCTGTTACCATTTCTATCTCTTTATCCAACTTATTTTCTTTTCTTATGTAACATATTTCGCGTCATTGTGTCATCAGTTAAGTACAGAACAAAACCTCTTTGTTATTCTTTTCTCGAAATTTTCTAATTCTGACAAAGATGAAACAAATGTTAACTTGGTTGTCCTTGTATCTGCATCTCTAACTTTGGTTTAGTACAGATTACAGAAAACTCGTTACTTATCCTCGTTGTGCAGCACGGCTCTTGGCACGGAGTTTTGATCTAACGCAACCACTTCGATCGAAATTTGTTTATATCATAATCTGTAGCATGCTCAGTTGTGGTTTAAACAATAAGAAAACCGCTTTATAGGGGTCTGCAGCATGTCTCAGTCCCTATGGAGATGGTATGAACCTAATTGAATTGGATCTGTAGCATGCTCAGTCCATTCGATTTAGGTTGTTTGAACAACAAAGATCAAAATTCCATGCAAAGACGTCGTTATGCTGCCGAAATTTACTCAGAGAAGTCATATTTCATTTTATATTTCTGGCATAAGTTAAATCTAAAATATGTTCTTGATAATTTTCTGTTACCAGCAAAGTGCATTCTGGACAGTACACAAAACAATTTTTATCTCACAAACAGTTAAACAGAACCAATTGAAATTTTAACTGCAGATGAAACATGATATAACACACGTCCTGTAAAAATTTCAGAATTTTTGAACACTCAGATTAATTATAATGAATTTTTAAAATTAGACAGAAATTGAGTTTCAGAAAACTGTCAGCAAACCGCGCCAGTAAATGTCTGAAAGTTTATGCCTTGAAACCCTTGAAATAAATCTCTAAAATTTTTACGAAAATTACTGTAACTGCCTCAAGATGTACAGTTTCAAATCTGAAAGTTTCAAATCATAACTGCAAACAAAGAACAAATGAAAATTTAAAAACTGAACTGATGTCTGTCTGTCTCAGGAAACTGTTTCCAGAAAGTTGGCTTTGATTGCAAATTTCGGTAAAAATACCAAATCAAGTCAGAAAAATCCATACTAGATATAAAAATTTCTCTCTTTAAGTCTAATTTGAAATAAAATAAGCCTCATGTAAAAATACAAAACAGAACAAGAACAGTTATTGAAACAGTGACCAAAGGTCATGTTAACTGATAAAACTGTTTTTCAGAAAATGACCCTGAAAGATCAAGCCCAAAGACCATTGAGACAAATTCCGAAAATTCTATAAAAATGATATTAAAAATTCTCTCTGAAACTTCTTTCAAATGAATCTAGTTTCATAATTTTTGGTGAAACAGAGAGACCCTTTCCTAATTTTGAACTGATTAGTGGTCTGGTGGGTCCTGTCCAAAATGTACAGCCCAGAAAATTTGTAAATTGTCCAAATGTCAAAATACATTAAAATTCACATAAAACTCGAAAATCTCAAATGAAATGTCCAAAAACTCAGAAAATTCTAAAGATTTCAGTTTCACTGGTCATTTGATGTTAATATCATCAAAAGATTGGTCAAACCCGACTTTGATCATTTTCATCATAATGCATCATGTGAAATTCAAATTAAATTGAAATTTCTTTAGAAATTCTAAAAGTCCACAAAACCAAAATGAAATCGTGTGACTTCAATGCTTGAAATTTGTGGTAAAATTCTGATTTGAGTTTAAATTAACTCAAATTGACACAAATACAAACCAAACCAAACTAAATTTCGATTTGAGTCTAAGTTGACTCAAATTGTGTCAAATCCAAATCAAAACTAACTCGAGTATCAAATACACTCAAGTTATCTAGAATTTAGTTTGAGGCCCCAAATTATCTCGAACTAACATAATTTGAATCTAAATTGATTCAAATTAACAATAGTGAAACCAAATTATAATTTGAGTTCAAATTAACTCAAGTTATACCCAAATAAATGCCAAATAAAATCAAAAGCGGTCTAACTGGACCAAAGCCCCAGTTTGATCATAAGTTTCCCTCGTCACCTGAATCAGCGGCCCGCTTTGTATTCAGTGTACGGGTTGCAAGGTTGTTGCGCTTGAGTGACCAGTGCGGTTACACTCTTGACCCTAACTTTGCGAAGTCCTTGTTTCTGAGTCAACAATATGTTATGTACTTAGAACCTGGTACTTCACAGGATTCGAGAACAAATAACTCAAATCCTAAATCAAGTGTCAAAAATGAGAACAAATATCTCAATTCCAAAACAAAGCGGTATTTGATCGACTAATGGACTGGTCGGTAATTTACCATTATGGTTCAAGTTAGATTTAAAATTTAAAATCTTAACTTACCATAAAAACCTCATGAACAAATGTCACCTACATAATCACCCAACAAGTTGCATTTCACAACTATTTTAGCCTAGACACATAATTCTTCGAATCCCTTAATCAGAGGTTCTCGCGGTTATCCCCGAGGTAATTAACAGCAGGGGCTTGCGCCTGTTGGAAAGAAAGGACTCACAAAATAATAAACCTTCGTGTGAATAGAAATTCATATGAGTTCTCTTCTCTTCATTAAGAAAGGACTTATATCGAATTGTGACGCGCGGAGGGTATCTGGATAGATCTTTCCCTTTCCTGCGGATTATCAGTTTATTTATTCCGCGGCGATAAAAAGGTCTCTACAGTTGTCCCTAATGGAGGCGGCTTAATCAAGGTTTAGCGGAAGCGATTTAAGGTTTTGGACCGGTTTGGTATGAACTATCCTAACACAATTCAATTAGTACCCAATACAAGCAAGCACACAAGCAATTCAAGTTTAGCAAGATAATAAAGAGAAAAAGAGAGAGAGAAATTGAACACGCGATGTGATTACGGAGTTCCGACCCGCTAGAAGAAGCTAGCCTTAGTCGTACGTCTCCGGGAGTTCCGCTACCACGAAAGGGCGCGCTCCGTTCAATTCCAACAAGAACGGGACTACAACTTCGAACCGAATCACCTCGTCACAAGGACACTCGAGGCGGATCGGCCTAACTCGAATGGCACAACGGCCTCAAAGGAGAAGAGCTCTCAACCTATTCCAACCTACACCTAGCGACAATGTCGGGGCGGTGGTGTTTGAGGCTACTAAATCTCTCAAGATGGTCTAGCTATGAAAAGCTCAAGTGGGAGAGTATCCCTGTGCTCAAAGGCTCAATTCTGGTCTAATTTTGCAAAGTGAAGCTCTCCCTAGAGAGAGAACAAGGGGTGGATATATATAGGGCTCGAGATGAGCAGTTCCCCAGCAAAAACTGGACACAGCGTTGTACAACTCTGAATGGCGTTGTACAACGCTGGAATATGACCGTTGTAAAATCTAACGGCTCTTTAATATAGCCGTTGGTCTGTTTGTGCAACGCTATATGCCGTCGCACAACGCAGGAGTGTAAAACCAAAGGAAAGCTCCGACAATTCCGTTGGAAATTGTCAGAGCGTTGCTTGCCACTGAATGGCGTTACACAACGCTAAAGGGAGACAAAAGGAACAACTCTGACAGATTCAACAGGGCGTTGTACAACTCTATATACCGTCACACAACGCTAACGTTACCCAACGCTGAAAGGCGTTGGCTAACGTTAACAGAGCGCTGTCTGAACAGCCAGCTAACTTGGGATTTTTGTGGCGTTGTGCAACGCTATATGGCGTTGCACGATGGTACTCAGGAAATTTTCCAAGTTTTTTAACTGCAGCGTTGTACAACTCTATTCAGCGTTGTACAACGTTGTGAATCAGCGTTGCCTAACTCTATATAGCGTTGTGCAACGTTGATTCACAAAAGTAAGAAATTAGCTGTTCGGGCGTTGTGTAACTCTATCTAGCGTTGTACGACGCTAGGTCACAGAAAACAGGATTTTGCTGGTTTATTGAGCTTTTCGCTATCTAGACCATTTCAAGGATAAACAAGGACTAAAGTAAACCTTCTATCCTAGTCTAAGCTAGCCTATAAGCTCTCTAATGACTTGATCTTGATCTTTCTTAAGGCTTTTATCCAAGTCCTCATAAATTGTATCTTCTTCCTATAAAACTCAAAGAAGATTGTTAAATGCCAAATGATATTGTTTTGCAATCGACAAACCTAGAGACGTTTAGTACAACAGATATATTTTTGAATTTGCTACTCAGAGATTTAAAAGAATGAATTTATTGATTCATTTTTTCTATCTAATTAAAATTGCGATGAGGATATTGAATTATCAGCCTCAATGCCTTTTCTCAAAAGGATATTGGTAGAAGTCTCTGCGGGAGAAAGAAATACAAGTCACTACCCAATAAAAAAGAAACAGTAATAATGTACCATATTATTCATATACATGTTTGGCAGGAACTTAAGTTGTGTTGTAAATTAAAACTTAGTAACTAGTCAAGTCATTTTTCTCCCGATATTAATGTACCATATTATTCATGTATTTCTGTTCTTATGTTTGTATTGAACCAGAAAACTTTATACTTTGTGTCAAGAGAATAGAAAGGAACGAAAGCGCATTGTATAGAGCTGTTGATCCATTGAGGCGTTAGGACTATTAGAATTGCAACAACCCAAAATAAGTTTCCTCTACCATACCGTCACAAACTCACAATAAAGCTACAAAATATCTTAATAGCTTTGGAAACTACGTCATGAATCTAACTCAATTTGATCCTCCACATCGCAGCAATTGTATGACACTTCATAAAATTTGATCCATTGGGAGATTTCATTATGGATAATAAATTGAGCGGTTTAAATTTGTCATTGTAATATCGAAAAATGAAATTTGATCGTATTTGACGGACTCAAGTACCAAGCGCGTTTTTGACTCTACCATTATTCTCTAATATAAAACATTAAAATATAAAATATGTTGCCTTTTGTATTTTTTTTTCTTTGGATTAGAACAGCTTTATTCTAAAATAGAATTTCTGATTGAAATAATTAAACAAATAATGCAGATTTGTAAAAATCACTCTGATGAATTTTAGGGAAGCGAAGCCCACTGCTTGGAAAAGAGTGGGAAAATATCATAATATTAAATAATATAGTGTTTTCTTTTCTTGAGCCGAAGTTCATTTCCTTCATGGTGCTCAAATGAAATCTTTTTAAGCATTGTCTAACATGCACCACATGCATGATAAATATTTGAATTGATTCACACTTGAGAAAATATTACTGACTAGTGTTTGGATGAGCCGGGAATAGGGTATAAGAATTCTGAATTTTGATTTGCGTGTTTATTCTTATTTTTTATTCTTATACCATGATTTTGTTAGTATAAGAATAAGGGTCCAAATTTCTTATTCTTGTGTTGTTTGGGTTGCACAAGAATAAGAATAAGAACGCAAACCGAAATTCTTTATTCTTATACGCTATTTTCGGCTCATCCAAACACACCCATATTTTTGAATTCTTGTTTATGTTGTACTGCATCTTTTTTTTTCTCTGAAATTCTAATTCAGGTTCCAGCCAAAAGATGGCATAAAACTGATCCTTCAAGAAGTGAAATCATCGTTGATATTTTCACTCAGTTAGAACTTCTTCTCTTGTGCGAACAATCTCCGCATATTCTGCATTTCCTTGATTTCTCTACTATATCGTCTGTAAAAAAAGAAGATAATATATATATATTTTTTCAAAAGAGACTATTAACAGTTAACATGAAATATTGCAATCCACTACTTAACATTGAAATTATTACTTGCCTTCTTGCTTGGGAAGGGCAGGATTCAATACTGGCTGACTCATTGTTTCCATTGCAAGCATCTTTAGAGAAATTTTTCTGAGATAATCAGGCTGACAAAGAGCCGAAAACCGATCAGAAATAAGAGAACATCTGAACATCTAATATTACTTACCAGGTAATGCAATTCTAGAATATCAATTCTACTTAAAAGGTAATGATAAATATGCTTTCTGCAGTTCTGCCTATATTTGTCTCGGCTGAATTAATTTCAACTTTTGCATGTTATTGTGCGAATATAAATCATAAATTAATTTTAAAAATTCTTCCGGCACTGAGAACTAGCTCTTGGTCTAGTGGCAAAGAGCAATACACCTTGACTCCTTGAGTGAAAGGTCGCAGGTTCGAAATCCAACTGAGGGGTCTTTCATAGACATTTAATTTAAAAATAAATTGGGTGACTTAGACTTTACTTGTGTCATGCTTCTTGAAAGTTAAAAAGACATCATAGAACGAAATTAAACGAAAACATTCATCATCTTAAATTAATGAAAAAAAGGACTTCTGCAGTACACAACGATTAAAGACCTCAATGGACAATTAGGTCAAAATATTTACTTTCTTATTAATGTCATTATTTTTCAATAGCAGTTTGGAGGTTCTTCTAAAAACTTTGACCAGAATTATGGAAGAGTCTTCAAAGAATTTAACTACAAATAAAATTCAGGAGCGAAATTCCAACATCTACTTCCTCCCCGTATTAACACCCCAATGGTTCAATTCAACCTCATGGAACTATGCATGAAAGTAAACACATTAAATTTAAAACAAAGCCAATATCAGAACATATATATATAGGGTGTGTTTGGATAGGCCGGGAATAGAGAATAGGAATAAAAAATTTCGATTTGCGTGCTTATTCTTATTCTTGTGCAACCCAAACAACTCAAAAATAAGGAATAAGGACCCTTATTCCTATACTAACAAAATCATGGTATAAGAATAAGAAATAAGAATAAGCACGCAAACCGAAATTTATTATTCCTATTTCCTATTCCTGACTTATTCCGTTGCATCCAAACACACCCATAGAAGCAAAATAAACAAATTACCAGACTGATCGCAGTACTGTAAATCTTTTCCTCAAACCGAACCAAACTCTTTGTAGCCCACTAAATCCATCTGGCACTGGCGCAGGAAGATGCTTCCATAGCATGTCCATTCTAAAATTATCATTTAACCAATTAAAAAATTGAGAATGACTTTCATTTACCATACAAATTTAAATATAGAGTTTTCCAATTTGGCCAGTTGATGAAGAAAAGACCCGACTAGCTAGTTAATGCAGCAAAAAGGTTTCAGAGAGAACCAAAAAAAAAAAAAAGATCAAAAGAGAATCTAATGCGATCAATCAATCGAATGAATACAGTTATGAACGGGACATTGCCTTTGCCAAATTGTCATTCGGATAGAATACAGATCAAAAGAGCACCTCTAATTAGACTAGTTAGCTCTCAAATATCATCTTTTTTTAAATGTTTGAAGTTCACAAAGAGAATCAAGAAGTATATGATTTAAAAACAATAGTGACGAGGGTACCTCACTACCTTCACTCGAGGGTACCTCACTACTCTCACCCGAGGGTACCTCACTCAATCACAACGCGAGCCGAATCCGAAAGGATACTTCACCATCTCCACCCGAGCGTACCTCACTATCTTCACCCAAGGGTACCTCACCCGAGCACAATGCGAGCCAAGTGTCTCACCCGAGTTTGACTCAGATTTTGACGTAGATTTATTTTAGAACATTACTATATTTGTAATTTTTAGATTTTCTTTTTATTTCTGCAAATTTCCTTTTTAGGGTACTATTTTTGAAATATACTGGCTTGGATCCCAAGGCACCGCCTCCCAATATAAATGAGTGTTTGTCATTGTAAACAGTTTAGTTAATTAATGAATGAAATTTTTCTTTTGGCTCTTTGAGTTTCTCTTTGTTATTTAGTATTTTTTTGTGATTTCTAATCTCACTAAACTAGTTATCGCCAACTTTCTCTGACGGATCGGTGGTTTGGGACGAGAGATGTCGTCAAATAGTATCGGAGCTCAAAAACCTGGCAGCGGACAAACATCACTCGTAATTAAAATTTGTTTATACAAATAGAAACAGAAGCTAGTCTAATTGAAAAGGCCAGATTAATAAATCGCACATCTTATTCGCAATTCTCTGGCGAGCATCTGGTTGAAGTTCCAATCTCCAATCCGGGTGAGCGTTCGGAATAGCTCCCGCTCCAGAACCCGAACCCGAACCCAGATCGGAGCCCCCTTGCATCGCAGAGAAATCTGGGTGGATGAACCCAACTGGTAACTTTCCGTACGAGAAGAGAAGCAAATTTTCAGATATGCAAGTATGATTCTAATGTATAAATAGACGATGCCTCGAGGGCATTGAGATCTTGTCACTGAAAAAATGAGCAATTCTCTTTTTGTGTGCACTGTGCAGTTGGAAGAGATTTCCTTTTGAGTTTTGACGGACTTGGCATTTATTGCTAAAAGGCACCCCGATTATAAAACTATGCTGCGTGCTACGTGGAAAAGATTTGTGATGAGAAATAACGTTGACAGATTATTATATTCGTAAAACTGCGGAGAAATTGCAAGAAAAATTAAGAGTATGCCTACTTTTAAATCTAAAGATATGATAAACAGACAGACATAGGGACGATAGGGCTGTCATTTTATTTATTCCTGTAACTATAACTAAATCCGTACAGACATAGGGACGATCATCCGATTGTTCTAACAAGGTGTTGCACGAAATTGACACAAAATATCCTATAAGGTGTTGCATATTGAACTGAAGTATACTTTGACCTTAGATTAGACGCGCGCGATGGATGTTGCTTATGTGGCAAATTATACAATTTTGCATACTTCGATTATATGATTAAGTGAAAGGCTGTCTAAACAAGAAGGGGTTATTATTAAAATAGATTTTGAAAAGACTTATGATAGAGTTAATTGGGATTACCTAGAAGAGACTTTGGTTGGAAGGAATTTTGGCAAAAGGTGGGTAGATTGGATACAGTTACTGTGTAACAGTGCTCATACTTGTATCAAATTCAATGGGGGAGCTAACAGATTACTTTCCTTATAAGAGAGTTTTGAGGCAGGGTGACTCTCTGTCTCCCTTCCTCTTTGATATAGCTGTTGACTCTTTATGCAGGATTTTTAGAAAAGGCAGGGAGTACAATCTCATTAAGGGGTTAGGCCCCAAAATTTTGAATGATAAAGCCATAACTAATGTCTTATATGCAGATGATGCATTGATTTTCTTGGAGGATAAAAATGTTGAAAGGGTCTTCTGGACAATGCTAGCATTTGAAGCTATGTCAGGTATAAAGATAAACTTTGACAAAACTGTTATGGTACCTATTAATATTTTTTATTCTCATTGTGATAGACTAGCTAGTATTTTTCATTGCAAGGTAGGGGATTTTCCCATTACATATTTAGGACTGCCGCTTACCTATAAAAAACTTCGATGTTCAGATTGGGGGTTCATACTAGATAAAGTGAATAAGAGGTTGCAACATTGGAAAGGGGCTATGCTCTCCATTGGAGGGAGGCTAACTCTTATTAACTCTGTCATTATAGCTATGCCAATGTATATGATGTCAATTTATAGAATCCCAGAATTAGTTAGGAATAAAGTAGATTCTTGTAGAAATAGTTTTTTATGGATGAGAAATGTAGAGAACAAAAAAAGATATGCTCTTGTGAATTGAAAAAAGGTTTGTCAAATGAAGAATCATGATGGTTTAGGCGTGTTAGATATTAAAGATATGAATATTGCCTTGTTGATGAAATGGTGGTGGAGATATAATAGTCCTAATTTTAATAGTTTGTGGAAGACTTTGATTCATAAGAAGTACCATGGTAGATTAGATAGGTCTAGTTTTTTTCCTTTCTGGAAAACAATTAGTAGTTTAGAGCATTTAGGGACAACTTCTAGGAGCTTTACAGTAGGGAATGGTGCCTCAATAACTTTCTGGACTGACATTTGGTATAAGAATTGCTCTCTTGCTACCGTGTATCCTTTTTTGTATGACTTATGTGATAACAAAGATTGTAGCTTACAAGATGTAATTGTGTCTCAGGGTAGTATTTTACATTTCCGTAGACATTTAACGGGTATACTAAGACATGAGTGGCTTGAGTTAATTTCCATTCTGTATAATACCTACTTGAAAAATGAAGATGATCCGATGAATTGGAGATGGGAACATTCTGGCATTTATACTTCTCACACTCTGTATTTCTTTTTGAATTTTGGAGGGGTTCAAAGGCTGAATTCAAACATCTGGTGGGAGATAAAAGTCCCTGTCAAAATCCAGATCTTCATGTGGTTAGTTATGCACGACAAGATACTCACCAAATACAACCTTATTAAAAGAGGTTGGACCGGAGAAGTGACTTGTAGCTGTTGTGACGAAGAAGAAACCACTGTACACTTATTCCTTTTTTGCCCTCTCGTCAGAACCATTTGGTTCTGGATGGGACAAGCTCAACACTCTTTTTATAATTGACAATCCTTACAGGATATTGTAGACTTTGCAGTTAGATTACCTCAAAAGAGAAAACAAGCTTTTGTAATCTGTTTTAGTGCTTTGTGTTGGGGGATGTGGAACATGAGAAATGAAGTTATTTTTAATGCTAAAAAATAAAAAACAACAAGAAGTCTATGACTGACAATTAAATCTCACGTGGAATATTGGGTAGGTTTAGTGGACGAAGAAACAAAGAATCACCTCAAGATGTGGCTGCCTGAAGACTGGAATGAAATACCAATACAAGTGCAGACGCTAGATACATACATGGACATGCTGACACTCAATGATATCTGGGGCAGCTAGAGCATGGGACCAGTGATAGAGACCCCCAGCTAAGAGCTAGGAATTGATTTTGGTGGCATTTGTGCTAGAATCTATGCATATTTTCTTTTCAGGGGTCTTGTTGTTTGATTTCAATCTATGATTTTCTTGGTCATTTGTTGAGAGAGGACCCAATGGCTCCTACGATGTAAAGGGTTTTTTGGATGTTTCAAGTTAGAGAGAGTTTAGATGGTTTTTTTTTATGTTAAAGTTGTTGAATGATCCGTGTAAAAATTTTGTTTCTAGTAATAGAAACGGGCCCAATGGCCTTTTTTTCAAAAAAAAAAATGATACAGTGAAAGGCAAACGATGCTCGATCTGAATCTTCTCTTAAAAATTGGTCATAAATTAAGTTAACTCCTCAGCACTCTGGTTTGGGGGGAAAAAATACTCGTTGGAAAGGTAAAAGAAAAAATCCTTTTATCTTCATCTATAGTATTAATAAAAAAAATCGTGATTTTTTCTCTATTTTTGACCCTTTTTTGTATTTCTATTTTTAGTCAAAAATAGTTTTCTATTTTGCATTTTCTATAATTAAAAATAATTTTCTCTTTTTTGGCAAAATGCACTAAAAATAGTAGTATTAATCACTATTTAATTTATTTAAAAATTAAATATATTTGGAAATCATATTGAATTATTGTTATCTAAAAGAACATAACGCAGCGAAACTGCTAATACCATGTCTAGTTTCATAAAATAAGGAGCAAGTTGCTCTTAAAATGAACACTTCTAATTACATTAGGCCAACTTTGTAAACAAAAAATAGATTTATGCCACTACAAGTTTTGTCAATTTTTTTTTTAAAAATGCTATTTTAAAATCGGGGGTGATAAGGATCATCCCCGATATTCATCATCCCCATCATCCCCACGCGTTTTTCTATTTTTGGCTCTACGCGTTTTCTATTTCTGGAAATCACTCTGTTTCTCTCCCTGCTACGTACGCTCGTCCCCCTCTCATTCCTTCCGCGTGTGCTCCCCCTCCCACTCCCCTCTCTCACAGACACTATATATTGACACGATTATAATTGTTGAAGTTAATATATATAACTGTTGAAGTTAATATATATAACTGTTGAACCTAATATATATGCCAACTTCAATAATTTAAATATGCCCACTTCAAATATTACATTCAACATTTAAATATGCCAAGTTCAACAATTATATATATTAACTTCAACAGTTATATATATTAAATTCAACAGTTACATATATAACATATTAACTTCAATAGTCACATATATAATTTCAACAGATCCATATATACTTCAACAGTTACATATATTAACTTCAACAGTTATATATATTAACTTCAACAGTTACATATATAACATATTAACTTCAATAGTCACATATATAATTTCAACAGATCCATATATACTTCAACAGTTACATATATTAACTTCAACAGTTATATATATTAACTTAAACAGTTACATATATAACATATTAACTTCAATAGTCACATATATAAGTTCAACAGCTACATATATAACTTCAACAGTTACACATATAACTTCAACAGTTATATATATTAACTTCAACAGTTACATATATAACATATTAACTTTAACAATTACATATATAACTTCAACAGTACATATATTAACTTCAACAATTACGATATTGCCTTCAACATTTAAATATATTAACTTCAACAGTTATAAAGTGTGTAGAGAAAGAGGAGAAGGGTGGGGGGACGGTGTACATGGGAGGGAGGAGGGGAGGAGAGGGAGGGGGGACGACGTATGTAGGAGGGAGGAGGGGACAGGGGCGGATACAGAGGAGGGGAAGGCGCGAGAGTGTATGCGTGAGGGAACGCGAGTTAGTTACGTACGCGTGAGGATGATGGGGATGATAGAATCTGAAGGATGATCCTAAGCAATTCCGTTTTAAAATTGCTAATAAAAATGTGACACTCTTAAATTGCTAAAATTAGTTTTATGTCATTAATATCTTCCGAGCTCCGACACATAACTAATTAGATATATGTCACTCTAGATTAACTATATATTTTTAAAGATACTCACATTATCCTCATGAGATTAAATCTTTAAGAAAAGGGGGAAAATGGGGGGGGGATAGATCCGCTACACCCAAAACTCTAAAATTAAAATTTTGAATTTTGTAATTTAAAATTTGAAATTTGAAATTTTCAAATTTCCAAGTTTAAAATTTGAATTTTTCAACTGTGTTTGACTGAAAAGTAGTCAAGTGTGCATTGACATGATAGAAAAATATGTGCATTTTGAAGGGTTTAAGAAAAATGAGATTGGGAGATGAATGTAAATATGGAAGAACCATAAAAAAAATACTTGGACCTGGTCAAATCTATGTGATAGTCATCAGTTGTTGTGGTCTAATTGATAAAGACAAATAATTGATATCAATAAAATGTTACAAACTGAATGTATATTTGAAATTCGCTAGAAGTTCATAATAATAATGGGGCCGTTTGGATCCCATGGAATTTTGGGGAATTTCATCTTCCTATCATAAATTTATTATAAATAATCTAAACTCTTCACAAAATTAAACACTTTCCAATAAATTTATTCCTAGGAATTGCAACTTTTCCAAATTCTCCAACTTCCTAAGCGATCCAAACGGCCCCAATAAGAATTTAGAAGGCGGTTATCAAACTCGTTCGTAATATTTAAAAACTGAATGTACTATTTATGTCACAAATATTATTTATGAAATTTACAACTTCCTAATTATTTTTGAAGCATACAAATACATTAATAATATATACTTTACATTATAATATGTAATTTTCGGCTAAATTATCGGTATTTATATCCAAATCACGAAATTAGTTTGCGAATAAGGCCGCTGTCAGCGACTCGCAACAGAAAATGTTTCACAAATATGTGGAACAGAATCTAAATCCTCACTACGGCGGCCATCGTCTTCTCTAGTTTCCAGCGATCGTTCTGCTTCTCTATTCTTAATTTAAATCTATTTTTTTTCTTTGCTCAATAGGGAAAGCCTGTTTTTTTCTCCGCCGAAAATAACTACGGAGAAGATCATATTAAAACCGAACCAATAACACAAAGAAACCTGCCACACCATCTATCCAGTTCTTTTCTTCCCCTAATTGTGAAGCTTAACCATGAACTCAACTACCAAGAAAGGCATTAAACGCCATTCTCCTTTCCCCTCCGTCGATGAATTGCTACAATCCCTAGAAGAGATTGAAATCACCAAGAGGAGAAGACTTTCCACCGACCCAATTCATAAAATCACCTCTCAGGAGACTTCTTCAGAGAATTCTGATGATGATGGATCAAATTGCATGAATCTTGATCAAGAAAGGGACTGGTCGTCGCTGACCCCCGACTTGCTTATCGAAATATTGCGGCTATTCGGCTCGATGCGCGACTTCATGGCCTTTCGGGAAGTTTGTCGGAGCTGGCGCCGGGTTGCTGCCCCGACCCGTTATGCCCTTGCCCGACAACCCCCTCTGTTTCTTTGCACCGGCTTCCAAGTTTCATCAGAGGGCTTCATAGACATGAATTGCCTCCGGCTCCACATTTTAAAACTGAGACAGCCGCATAGGGTGCCATGCACTCTAGGTTACTCTCATGGATTCCTCATTTCCACAATTGGACTTGATTATTTCGATCAAACGATTCTTCTCAGGAATTTATTCACCGGGGCTGAGTTTCTTTTACCCAAGACCACCGAGGCGTTTCAGCGGGTCAGGTTGTCAGCCTCTCCCTTGTCTTCAGAGTGTTTAGTCATACTGTTCTCACCCGGTGACTCGATCGTGCAGTTCTGCTGGTCAGGCCAATCTCACTGGCGGATTGGCTGCATTGGTCCTGACGAGGTGCTCGATGATATGCTTTTCTTGAATGGCAAGCTGTATGCTCTTACAAATGGAAAGAAACTTCTGTCAGTTGACCCTTTTTCATGGAAAGTGGCGGTTTTAGGAGTGGATGATGAGATAAGCAGAGAGGAGAGTACTAACTCAGTGAGTAAATGGGTCCTTGCTGAGTGTAACGGGCAGTTGCTTTTGATTGGCTATCTTCCCTTGGGTGGATTGAGGCTTTACACATGGGATAATAAGAGCAGTAAATGGGTGAGCACGTCATCTCTTGATGGTTGTGCTATGTTCCTTTCTTTTGGAGGTTTTGCTGGATCTATTGTTCCTAGCGGGTCGAGAATTAGAGCGAATTGTATATATTATTTCGATCATGACAGGGACAGCTTCTATGAGTATTCACTCGATGATAAGATACTAAGATACCCTTTCAGGTATTATGGCTTGCAAAAAGGGTGCATGCCGGTTTGGGTTCTGCCGAGTCTGTGCTGATGATTGGTGAAGTTTTAGGAAAAAGGTTATTTTGATGCTTTTGTACCGTCCTAAATTGATGAGCTTTGCAGTTTTGTAGATGATTACCGTATTACAATCAATTGGTCAAACTCGATACCTTAAGTGAGATATGTTTGTTCATCTATGACATATTTTGGTAGTGCTGCTGCCTATTTTCCTTGTCAAATGAAATTAATTTACCAATTAGTCTGATGCTGGCGAAGAAACATTGTTTTCCTTTGTTATCTTATTCATAAATTATAGCATTGGGATTATTGATCTGTTGTGATGGTCGATCATATGTTTGTCTTACTGAAAATGAGAAATAATGAAATATCCATGTAATACTGGCTTGCAATCTGACATGGAGACAGTAGCCTCTGGTGTGAACATGCCGGTCTGGTAGATTGGTAGACAGGTAGTCTGGTGCCAAGATTTAATTTCCTGGTTTTGTCATCCTTTGGATTTATCGTAATATGAATAATCTTTTCATAAAGCTTATTGGAATGGCTAGATGGTAACTTTACTGTATTATGCTCTTTCTAAGTAAGAAAGGATGTAGCAGTTGTTAATGGGAAGCTTGATGAATTACATTTTTTCCTCAAGCTGGATGAACGGAAATAAATGTTGATACAAGCTTTCTGTTCTTTTAAAGCTCTCTCCTTTGACTTTGCCGAATGCAATAGCTCATAAAGTTCAGAAGATATCCCAATAAACTGATACCAATAAAATTGATACGGCTTGGAAATTGCGCTGGCAACTGAACCCAGCATAGAATTACAGAAATCGGACAACTTCATGTTTAATTTCTTCTGATTTCATCTTGACCCCACCAACATGAATATTCAAATGAGGTTGTATCAATATTATTATTACATCTGAGTTTACTATATTCGTTATGTAAATGTTCATTTGGAGCAATAATATGACACTCTTCTTTTTGGAAAACATCTCATGTGTAAAATTCCTTTCTTCATCTTCTTCTTCTACTTTTTTCTCTTTTCTTGTTAGATGCCTTATTCAGTTATTCCTTTCAAACAGTATATTTCTCCTTTCAGCCGAGGCAAGCTTATCTTTTGGCAGTCTGACGAACTCATCGCTTTCCATATCAAACTAAAGAGCCTTTTAAGATCAAAAGAATGCGAATTAATTCCATAACCAGCACATTAATGGTCTGTTTGGATCGGTGAGGTTAATACTCCAGGAAATGTATACAAAATTTGGGTTGTTACTTGTTAATACTGCAATTAGAATTACAACCCAGCACATTTAATAATTAATAACATCAAATTATTTAGTATTGTAGTTGCCTTTTCAATTCCATGGGAGATGATGAAAAATAAATAATAAGAAATAAATCAAGGGTTCATAAGCCAGGTCACTTAATCTCTTTAGTGGAGTGAATGCGAGATCGCAAATCTCAGTAAAAATTCCACTTACAAAAATCAAACGGCTCAAATTGTTCGTGTTTTCCTTGCAAGATTTATTTTCGGGAAAATTAGATTTTTGCCACTTTAAAGTAAAAAATTAGAAAATTGCCACCTCAAAATTGAACTTTTGAAAATTGCCACTCTAAATTCAATTTAGTTAGAAAATTGTCACTTATACTGTAGAAATCATTCATCTTTATATCTAATTTTACGTATTGACTAAAATGTCCCTTTGTCCTCCATCTCATCTTTTCCGTCTCTAATGATTTTTTTTCCCCCGATACGTCAGATTGTTTATTTTTTGTGCCGGATCATTTTTTCACTTATTAGAAATTTAAAACTTCTACATGATGGAAAAATAATGCAAAAATTATATTCTTGTAGGGGTGCGATTTATCGATTTGTACACCCAGTTTTCACCATAAGCATCAATTTCATACTTTTTATGCTATTTCACCATCTGATCCGATGCCCCGCTAGTTAAATGCTATGTTTATTTATTTATTTATTTTAACACCGGATGAGAACAGGAAAGAAAACAGGTTTATTTATATAATTAATTGTTAAGTTTTATTAATATTGTTCGAAGAAACATCGTACAAAAGAAAAAATTAACCTAATCTGAATTTTGCAGCAGAGATACATGCATGATGCATCTAAATATTCATAACATTTTTTTTATCGGAGTTCTATTTAATTCAAGTATTGGGCCATTGCGACATTGGCTGTTACAAAAGAAAATTTTCATCGTTAGAGATTCAGGAATAAGAAGAAAAGGAAGAGGAAGGAGATGGGTATTTTTGTCAATACGAAAAAATAGATAGGAAGAAGGATGGTTTATACTGTTTAAGTGGCAATTTTCTAATGAAATTGAATTTAGAGTGGCAATTTTCTAATTTCTTAACTTTAGGGTGGCATAAAACTAATTTTCCCTCTATTTTTCCTTCACAACATTCTCTTCGACTCAAAATTACCGAAACGATAAAGAAAATAGAAAATTGAGAGGTGGTCGCCAGGAAAGAAGTTAAGAATAGCCTAAACTTGAAGACTGGAGAAAGCATATCTATATTCCTTCCCTCCCTCACTTATAAACTGAACAATTTTATTTCTTAAATCATACTTTCTGAGTGTCTAAACCAAACTATTCCCTCTTATAAGATTGCATTATCAGATTCAAATTGTGTACCAGATCAACTAAACATCTATCCTAATGTCATCCGCATACCAACCTGCATATACTACTTACCAGCCCCAGCATCAAAGCAGGAGGCGGTACTATGCAAGCCGGGTCAAGGAAAGCCTGACAAGCCGGTTCGCAAAGTGCCTCTGTTCATTTTTGCTCACTCTGCTACTAATTGTTGGGGTCATCATCTTTGTTCTCTGGCTGAGCCTCCGGCCCCACCGACCTCATTTTCACCTCTCTTCCTTTTCTGCCCCGGGCCTGGCACAGTCAACTGGTCCAGTCAACTCAGCTCTCAGCTTTAACATCACTGACCGGAACTCTAACGGCAAAATTGGTAATTCAAAAATACCTCTATTGAATAGGAATATAGGATTTGCTTTGTTTACATGCTTTTGGCTCTCACATATTCAAATAGTATGGAACTTTAAATAGCACATTTGAGTAAAACCCAGTATTTATGATCTATTATTTGTTTATGTACTAATTAACCATCCAATACTCTTGGGTCATAGTGCAAATTACTCCCCCACCTTTAACGTAATGAGAAAGGTATCTTCCAGCAAATCATACAATTTCTTTGCCTTTTGTCTTTTGAGCATTAATTGCTTTTCTCTGTGGGAAAGAGCCCAAACTGAACTAAAACTAAGCTTCCCTGAAACAAATTTCGGTTCTAACATGCAGATAAATTATGTTTACTAATTGCAAACATGATAGTATTATAAATAATTAAAAAAAATGGAACATGGTTACAAGTTCTGCCAATAGACTGACGGTTTTAACAATTCTGCCATAACAGGGATCTACTACGATTCAATCTATGCGTCCGTCTTTTACAATGACAAGGAGATGGGGTCAGGTCCAGTTCTCTTCCCATTCTACCAACCACCCAAAAATACAACAGTAATCCTCGGAACACTGACCGCCACAGGCCCCACCACAACAGATTCAGCCTGGGATCAGTTTTCTGCTGATGTGGCAGCCGGACAACTCAAGCTGAATTTAAAGCTAACATCAGTAATAAGGTTCAAGGTGAAGTTATGGGACACGCATCAACACCGCATGCATGTCGAGTGCGACTTTACAGTCGGGAAAGATGGTAACATTTTGAGCCAATATGCTGACAAGAGGTGCACCCTCTATTTCTGAAGAAAGATCTTGTTCTGTCTTCAGTTGAGTTGTCATTTCCCTGCATCTTGTATCCTCAGCGTTCATCTAATATCTTGATTCTTTTGTAAGCTATCGTACTGGTCAATATGATTTGTTATCCATACATGCGTGGTTATCCTTTTTACCACCAAATTTGATAGCTAAATGTTTTCTAACGAACAAATTTTACAGCAGTCTACACGATTCTAAACGTGAAATCGAAATCCCACCACAGCCTTTAAAAATGTAAACTTTTTTTTTTTTTGAACTAAAAGTGACCCTTAAAGGACACCTGCTTCATTAAGCAAAGAAAATGTCAACTAATTAATCAACTAGAAAAGTTTTTCTTGCATGTCTTGTTTTGCACCATTTATCTACACTCCAAAACTATCTATACCGGCATGTTTTTCATATCTGAATCTACAACTACATATACCTATGTAAAATGTACATTTTACGAAATATATATGCAGATTTGAGATATCTTATTTCTGCCAACACAGGATATAAACACTTTTAGTAGCAGGCGTAGCACTTCTTATATAGTACTTTCAATAAAGGTAGTGATGCAGATAAGGTGTAGTTATCACTTTCCTAATAACTAATTGTTACTGATGATAATCAACGAGAAAGATGACAAAACAATGGGAAAAAAAAAACAGAAAAACACAGCTGCTTCATATTAACAATACTCTTTTTCACAATGAATTCTTCAGGAGCAATGAAAAGCCTAGTAACTAAAACTGTGAATCAAGTTAAGCTACCAAACTAAAGAGGCATACAATAGAACTAAAATACTACCTTTCTTGGGGGTGGGGGACAAAACTCAATCATTATTTACTGAGCTTAGTATTTACTGCCAGCAAGAATAAATAGGTCGCTAAATGTAAATTATTCACCAAAGCAAATCTAACATCATACTAATCTATAGGCTGTATCATTACAGAAGGCAACTAAAATGTCTTAAAAATCTATCAAATATAGACCTGCAAAGGACCTGAGGCACAAAAAAGCTTAGCCAGGAAGCTGGTGTATTTATTTCTCCAGCCGCCGTAGCACATCCTCAGCAAATATCTGCTGCCTGAAAATGTAAGGTTGAGATAAGGATTACTGACTTATTGCAACTAACAAAACAATATCCTGAATATGCAATTACAATTTACAAATGAGATTGAGGTGTTCTGGTGGTATTGGATACAGTATTAGACTAAAAATAACACCTGATATAAACACAGGTTATTTTGAATTGCATGCAATTGGAAGCACTGTTGGCTAAACATTGTTTTGAAATGCATTCAAATGTTTAAAAAAATATCACCACCGAGGCTTATCAATTCACTTCCCTCTCTAAACAAAAAAGAAGAAAGATGATGAAGATGACAGCAACAACAGTGATAAAACAAAAAAAACCCTGCATTTGTTTAGTGGTGATGACAAACACATTCAAATTTAAATGCGCTCACATCAAGCCCATACGGCATGTGATGTCATCAGTATATAGATGCATTGGCAAAAAAGCAAGTAAAAATTGTTGACGTTTCCAACCAATGTGGAGTCCCACGAGAGTTTCACAGGTTTCATATCACCCCTCAAAAGTATAGATGAAAATAAGAGGGGAACTTTCCATCCAAGCAACCCACTGATTGTTTGTGCAAAATGGAGAAACTAAACTCAAATACTACAAACAACAAATTAAGCTAAAAGAAGCATACTTCTTTTCTGTAAGCTTGGGGCTAGGGCGGAAATACTTGAGATATCCATCCCATGGCACCTTCTTTAATCCTGCTCTTGTGGCTATCATGTCTCTGACCCTACATTAACAATTAGATACTAAACAGTAAATATTAAATCTCCTGTCCCTAAAACATAGGAATGTAAGTTGTAACCCCACCAACCCAATTGGCCAACCTGATCCGACCAAAAAATCATCAATTTATAAGTTTAATTTGTTATGTATATATTGGATTTTGATTAATCTGACAAACAAATTTGGACACAGATTTTATATGTTCGGAGTAATACTACAGATTTTTCTTTAGGAATTTGTGTACATATAATTACATTAGTGTTTAGCAATATTATTGTACAAACATACTATCTTATTAATTTTAGTGTTTAAAATTAGAACGTCCACTTCCTTATTGTTAGTTGGAGTGTGCTATATTTAAGTTTGATTTTTCTTCTAAACAAAACTAATTTTTACTTGTGATTCAAATCAAACTTCTTTTCAATGCAACCTGTGAAACCTGCTCACTTAAAAGGTTGGAAGTTATTCAACTTGCGATTAATAGTCACAGATTGAGAATTTGGAACCCGGCTATTCTGAATCAGATTGACAACCTAAACAAGACCACACCAACATGACCAGATTACACCTACTTTTTCTTCATAAAAGATAATTAAAAAAAGAGAGAGAGAGAGAGAAACTTCAATTATTTCATCCATGCATCTTTTCTGAAACATTAAGTAAAAAAAATGAGCAAAAGCCTCTTATATAGTTAGTTTTCTTTAAAGATACTCAAAGGTCTCCATCATTTATCTAGAATGAACCCGTGGCTGTATTCTACAATGGGATTAGAAGAGAACACAGTAAATGTCGAATCTCATGTTTCAACGACTAATTTGCCCCAAAGAAAGAAAAGGGGAAACAAGAAACTGCAAAAAAATTCTATATCATGGAACAACTTTCAACAAAAGCTTAGTGCATAATTTGATAAACCAGATAGATATACTGAATAAGAGGCTAATACCTTTCAGCAAATTCAATAGCAGTTTCACCAGGTTGGAGGTACTGAGGCTCCAAGTACCAGACATCACAAACCACTGCCCATGATGTCATCAATCTCAACAAGTGATTAGTAAATGACTGTCTGTTAAGAAAAGAAATATATGATATCAAACATTATGACTTGGAACTTGCTTGGGATAAAAGGCTTAGTTGTTGTTGTTGTTGTTGTTGTATTTGGTAAGGCCTTTAACTTAGTGTATCTAAATGGCTCATCCTTGTCACTTTATCCATAGTTGTCATAGAGAAAGGACAAAAATGACATGAAGCCTCATTGGAAGTGCAATTGAATTGAAAGAAGGAAAAACTTCAAGGAAAGAGAAATGAAAAATAATTATCTAGGACCAATAAAGAAGTTTGAAGTTTTAAGGGCGTTTAGACAAACATCTTACGGATCCAAAAAGTATGTTTATTTAGTAACAGTTTAAGAAGATGTGTCTTACTTCTTGCTGTTCCAGAAGGCATCCACAAATATTTTGTTATATTTTATTGCAATTGGACAAACAGCACAACCTAGCTCGAATGAACCCTGCAGTAGCATATATTAATCAAAGTATAACTTCTAATCCACATCTATGATTAAAGTCTAATAATTTAAAATTAACACTTTCAAAAGGCATTTGTAACAAGAGGCAAAGAGACCCCAACATATTTTAAATAAATGATATGTTAGGATTTCTTATAAGTTTCTATCCAGATTTGATAATAACTTGATTGAGAACAAACCTTCTTAAACATAACAGTGTACTGATTATTAACGCAAGTTCCCTCAGGAAATATCAAGAGAGGGTTGTTGTCTACTCCTTGAACATGCTCTCGTAACCTGTGTGAAGGATCTTAAAGAATAAACAAACCTGAGACAATAATGGTCTATATCCCAACTACATGAAACCAGTTTAGAGTTTAGACAGCTTGGGGTCGTAGAAAATTATAAATGTCTTGGTAGTGTGCATGGGTCAACATCATATCCACACCAACCATTTCCTTCTTTTCCATCGACTTGATTATAAATTTAGATAATCTTCTGTATGCTTAAACTCTACGAACATTAGAACTTTGTGCCTGGGTTAATGCTCTCTCCAAATTCTAGTAAAATATTCAACCTTACAGAGGACCCAACAGTAAATGCATTCTCCATTGAGCTCGTAATATAGAGATAGCAGAGATAATATTTACTTTCTTGCAACAACTTCGCGGTCCTTAGACTCAGTACGGTTGAACCAAATACAACCCACGCTTTCTAGGATGGTCTTCTGGATAAATCCTATTTCCAGAAGAAAAAAAACATGTACATATATAACTGCATTACCACATAATCAAGTTAAATAGGATGATTAAAGTTCCTTCTACATAAAAAATTCTGCTCTCTTTCATGTTGACATCTTCAATCTTATACAGTTATACTAATGCCACTTGCTTAGTCATAACAAGGAGGAAACTGCAAGCAAGCTGGTGTGCCCCTTGACTTCTGTATTTAATTAACCAGAATGTATTACATAAAGAAATTGCAGGCAGACCCTCCCTTTTCATTACTTCCTTGGAAAGCCTATTTGTTGACAAATTAAGAAGAATATGCTATGTGAAGTTTGTTCAATCATGTGGATGCCTGCCTTCACTTTAAAAAAAAAGGTTGCTATAATAATATGACAGTAATGTTATATAAAATATAAATTAAGATAGTTGAAACTATTAAAATTATTTTCCAAGATGCAGAATTTCCAGATTGTACTATAACAAACTTATGTAATAGCTTTTTCTTAAAAGAAATATAGCAAAGCAAGAAAAGCTCATATTTCCTACCTAGCTGCTATGCTGTTATTGCTTATTTTCAGAATCTTCTCTATTTAGAAACAACCTCGTAAATGGTAAATGTTTATAAAGATTCACATCATTTGGTAAAATAGTAATAGTATAAAATGTACAGCAGGCCCTCTAATTTAGTCATGCTTTTAAACAGTGCAGATATTAGACAATGATAAGGCAGAGAGATACTAACCGACCCAACCAGGATGTTTCTGCATAATGACTGCAAATGCTGTCATTTGCTCTAGAATTATGAAATCGATCATCGAAGTATGATTTGCAACAAAAACCTGTCAAATAAAAAGGAAGTACTTTAAGAGTGTTGCCATTTGGTCATATGGTTGCTTGGGTTAAACGAACCAAACCGCATTGCTCTATAAATCAAACCCAACAATCCAAATTTTAATATGCTTTGTATGGTTTGGATGGGGGGGGGGGGGGGACAGAAAACAAGAATCATGTTCTTATTTTACAAGTAATACTAGATAGTTAGCTATCTAATTCATATATTATAACAAACTTAATAGTTAATACAGAATAACTGCATTTCATAACCAAACTTGACTAGCAAATTGAAAAGGGGAACGTTTTAATGAAAATAAATAGTTCAATTAAAAAAAACCAAGGGAGCGCCTACACAACTGATCACTTTGTATACCAAAAAAATCATGCATAACCCAAAAGCTACAAGGAAATAACACCAAAAAACCTCAAAAATATCCTCTACATGTTGCATCCCAATTGAGAATGAGAACAATATATACCCAACATACCCTCATTTTGTTATATACCCAACATACCCTCATTTTCATTACTGTACTCTGAATAAACTGAGAAGAAGTCCACACGTATAGTATTAGTATTTTTAAAAAAGAATGGATTTGGAGGGAGAGTAATGATGCCTCTCATGCTTTGCAGGGTCACAAAGATGCTTCTTGATCATTAAAAGTGAAAAGGAACACATTTATCATCTTATAACAAACTAAAGAGAAACCTGATGGGGACGCATGCTGGGACGGGGGCCATGATATTTCACCACACCAGTCCAAGAAGCGACAAAAAAGCTGCACATCATCTCAACCAGCTTTCTCTGTATAGATTAAAAATCACAATGAAACAAACAAAATTATAACTGCGTTGAAAAAGAAGTATTGAGTGTCAAGTTTAGGAGCCTAGTCAAGTGAGCATTAAAAACAGCACTGAATGCAATCTCCAAGGCAATTTCTATGTTAACATGAACAGGAATATTGACAGTACTAAAAAAATTCAAAGAATATTTGAAAACAATAATCGCACTAAGAATATTGATCTATCTCTGCAAACACATCAGAACTTTCTGACTTAAGGAGAGGTAACCCGAAAATTCACCTCTATTTTTCGCCTCAACTTCTCTTGACCTTTTAGTAAGATATGTGCAGGAATAAAGCCTGCCCAGAAAATAATCCACCCAAATAGCAATGTCAAAAGCCTGTAGAATATCAGGTTAAAAACATTGTTACTTCAGGTGCTTAGACTACAGAAATAGAAAGCGATGCCTCTCTTATTAGGCCAGTTTCCATTGTTTCTATTGATGTCCCTATGTAAGAGAAGCTCTGAATCTACTAATGTTTTGCTGACAAGATAGATAGAAATTTTATTAAAACTTAACTTATGTTTAACTGATGAAAAAGACAGTACCTTAGTGGAAATAGTATCCCATATCTTACTACAACTCCCGTGCACCATAAAGGGAACAGATAAATGTTCCAATTCCATGGTTCAGGTGAATTTGATTTAAAGCAACGGGTGAAGGAATCCTGTAAGAACAAAAATAAATGAGTAATTCCACCTTTTTCATTAAGCAACACACTCGGAGTCCTAAATTAGTTGATTGTACCATCCAAAAGACCATGTCCTTGCAAACATATGAGAGTAGCACATAATTCATACTGAGACCAACAAATTTTCTCAAAACAACAGTACGGGGAAACCCAATTAAGGAAACATGAACACCAAATAATTTTAATAACAGCATGATATAGAAAAAGGAAACAGAACTTTGCATGAGACCAATTTGAGCTAACAATTGAGAAAACTCACATCAACGATGGCACCAGCGGCCTCAGTTAGAGTAGGGGAAATGTCAAGCAGGTCCCTCCTAATTCCACCGACAACGGAACACATCAGCTGGTGTATACAAATCAACGACAAAGGATAAAAACTAGGAATTGAGACCTAGCACTCACAAATGGAGGTTCTTAGGGGAACCGCTACCATGGATGGAATCGGAAGGGAGGTATTCCTCGAGATTCGGACGGTCCAGATCCATCTCTGCGCTTGTCGATTCCATTCCCGCCATTTCCGTCCGTCTCTCTCTCTCTCTCTCTCTCTCGCACCTTCGACTTCTCCGCTTGTCGGATACTATTTCCTAATTTTCCTTTCCCACTGTTTATTAATTATTATTCCTGCGCTCTTTAATTTTATTTGGTTTTAATATGGTTCTGTTCTTTTTTTATAATATATATACTACAGTTCGCCATTCATTTTAGCGGATGAGGTTTACTTCTCGAAGTCCGGACTCCGGAGAAGTGTCAATCTGAGACCTGCCCGATTCGACTCGGATTAAATCGGAATACGACCCGATCCGTTCTTTTTTAGAAGTCGAACCAATTCATTTAAACTCAACTTTAATCAAATGATTTGAAGCCTCAATTATTCAGTACGGAAATTTCAGACGACATAAGCTCGAGCTAGAAATCAAAATCAAAATTATAAATAAAAATGTGTGGGTGTCGAAATGGTTTGTTAATATGCAGTCCGACACAGCAAGCTATTTTTCCTTCAGCATATTGTGCGTTAAATTTTCAACGATTTTTGCAGAAGGAATTATGTATCTTACTATCTTTTTGTGTGCCAAATCTTTATTATCGTAAAATTTACCCGCCTCATTAGTTGATCTTTAATTGGCGGAGCATTTTTTTCAGAATTGTGTCGCCAATCTAATTTCATCGTCTCCTCTGCGATCGTAAAAGTTCTCTATTCCATCTTTTTACTCTTCTTCTTACTCCTCCGGTAGAACTAGCCCTCGTTTCTTGTGAACATAGTCCTACCTCGACACCTCATCTCTCTGTTCCTCCTTCTCTTCTCCGACAGATCGATGGATCCACAAAACCCAAAAATTGGTGAGCAATAATTTTTTAGGTGAGATACGATCATACGACTCTCACCTCCTTAGGGTGCGTTTGGATCGTTGGAAGAAAGAAGAAGAAGAAGGAAGAAGAAGAAAAAAAAATTATAAACAATCCAAACTCTTCACAAAGTTACACACTTCCCAATACTTCTTCCCTTCTTCCCACACCTATCCAAACGCACCCTTAGAAACGACTCTCGAGATGAAAGAAGAAGAAGGTGAAATACGGTAGAAATTAAACTCAGCTAGCAATGTCATAATGCGGCATATGTACGTAGGTGAGTAATCTCTCATTCTCCTTTCAAGAGAGTGCTATTTATTTTTTTACTATTCTCCTTCATTCGTTTCAACTATTGATGTGCTATGTTCTTTCTGCATTCTTCATCACTCTTGAAGAAAGTGCTATGATCTATCGTAATATTACAATTTGGTGTTTTTTTCTTGAAACAGTGCAATGCATTCTTCATCTCTCTCTCTCTAGTGAGTACCCTTCTCTTCCTCTCAATTTTACTGTTTAATTTGGCATTTCCATTCAATTTAGGCTTGATTTATTTTTCATCTCCCACCTTTGTAGCTTGATGAGTTGGAAAATTGGACCATGTTGGATTGACGCATGTCTACTTTGAAAGCAATGTCCATTTAGAGAAAGGCATTAGCATCAAATTTGAAAAGAAATGTTCCAGCTGAAGAAAATGTGTCGTGTGCTTATTTTAATTTTAAATCATATTTAAGCTAATTAAACACCAAGCACATCAAGAAACTAGTAGATATGACATAATAGCACACGAGAATAGAGATAAGAGGTTCAACCTCTTTTCGTATCGCAAGAAAGAGGCTTGACCACGGTTTTGAAGTCAATGGCGTGCACTCCAACACCTCCTCTTCTTGTTCTTGAGTCCACCAAACGGATTAACCAAATCTTAAGGGTTTGTGCTAGCAAACCAAAGGATGAAGCTAGTCATAATTTCTATCTTCAATTAAATTCACAATTTAATTGGTAGAACTAATACCAACACATAAGCTCCTAAAATAATGCAATTTAAAGAGAAAAATGGAAGCTAAGAGGGAATAGAAGGAGGTGATTTTGTATGTAACCTTCTCTCATCCAAATGAGAGATATATTTATAATAAAGTCATGACTCCTTCTACAAGTCAAGTCATATTGACTATTCAACTAACCCCTCTTCCTAGCAACTTTCGGCTTGAGAATATGGACTAAATTCTCCCTCCAAACCTTGCTTCTTACGGGCTATAAAGCCCATGTGTAATATTTCACTTTGCTCTTTAATTTATGCATCAAACTAAGGCCCAAATTGGCATATTAAAATAGCTATATGCTTAATATAATTCATATAATTATAATAATTATGTTGAAAAAAATTAATTATCAACTTATTTGATAATTATTATTGGATTAGCATATGCATTAATTTAATTTCATATGATACCTTTGATTTAATTAATTATAATGGTTCGCAACGGTATAGAATTAATTAATCAACTTATCATATATTGCATTCTCCAATACAAATAAATAAAAAAATGCACTGTTTGGTTAAAACTTTATTTGTGTGACCCTCGAGAATTTATGTCATGTTAGCCATGAAAATTAAATAGTTATTTATTTCTAATAATCATAAGCGGTATCTAGCAACACGTTATGATTCCCAATTAATATAAATAAATAATATACTTTTATGGTATTTCAATCATGCATAAGAAATAAAGTACTTCCTTGTTTTGGTTCTTATGTCACATGATATCACTGCATAATCAAAGATAATAATGTGTCATTCTTGTAGATTATACATTTCTCGATCTAGAGTTGATTGTACAAGTTGCTAACAAACAATCCAACTCCATCAAGGGGAGCTCAATAGATATCATCACTCACTAGGTATACTAACGAGGGACATACGATTTTCTTGATGAACAACTTTCTCCCACAAAATTCAAGAGAACATAAATAAAGTTCGTATAGCAACCCTTATCAGGAATCAACGTTAGACGATATTTATTGAACCTATCCTCGTGTGGAAAAGTTCAACCATATCAAACTTAGAATCAAACTCACATGAAATAAATAATAAACTATGACACACTCCATATATTTATTTCATTGTCGAAGTCCTGTGTTATGTTCCAGTAACATACACATATGTAATTAAATTGGTAAATCCTTACCTATGATTTGTAGAACTTAATCATTACTTAACTTGTATACTAATCTTTTATGATAATCAATGTTCCTTGTTAATTACCAAGATTATGGAAGATTTAGATTTATTATTTTCATTTAATTAAAAATGAAAAATAGAGATCCACAATTCATTATTGTGATTAATGAATCCATAAACGATTGAAATTCTCAAATGATACTCAGAATTGCATTCTTAAGACTATATATGCGTAATTACCATGTATAATCCAATCTTTTTGACTAAAGAAGATATGAATAGTACTCTAGAGGGTATAAAGAGTTTAAATGTAGATTATAGTGAAGAAATGATTTAGAATTAATCCAGAAACTATTGAAATGCTCAAATGATACTCAAAACAGCATTATTTGCACTTTTCATGCAAAATTACCATGTATATTTCAATCTTTATGAATAAACAAGATATGAATCATATTCTCGAGAGTATAAAGAGTTTAAAATGTAGTTTATTGTGATGAAATAACTTAGAATGAATCCAGAAACGATTGAAATGCTCAAATGATACTCAGAATTGCATTATTTGCATTTTATATGCATAATTACCAGGAATAATGTGATCTTTTTGAATAAATTAGATATGAATCATATTATAGACGGTATAAAGAGTTTACATGTACATTATCATGTATAAAGCAATGACTTAAAATGAATCTAGAAACGATAGAAATGCTCAACTGATTTTCAGAATTGCATTATTAGCACTTTATAAGCATAATTACCCTGCATAATCCAATCTTATTGAATTAATAAGATATGAATCATATTCTAATTAGTATAAAGAGTTAAAATATTGATTGTTGTGATGAAATTGATATAGAATGAATCTAGAAACGATTGAAATGCTCAAATGATACTCAGAATTGTGGTATTTGTACTTTATACGCATAAATATGTCGTATAATCCAATATTTTTGAATAAATGAGATATGAATCATATTCTAAACTGTATAAAAATTTTAAATGTTCATTATTATGATGAAATGACTTAGAATGAATCTATAAACGATTGAAATGCTCAAATGATATTCAGAATTGCAATATTTGCATTATATATGCGTAATTATCATGTACAATCCAATATTTCTGAATTAAAAAAGATATGAATCATATTTTTAACAGTACAAAGAGTTTAAATGTTGATTATTGTGAAGAAATGAATTAGAACAAATTCATAAACCATTGAAATGCTCAAATGATACTCAAAATTGCATTATTTACACATTATATGCGTAATAACCAGGTATAATACATTATTTTCGAATAAATAAGATATGAATCATATTTTAGACAGCATAAAAAGTTTAAATGTAGATTATTTCTGATGCAATGACTTAGACTGAATCTAGAAAGGATTGAAATGCACAAATGATACTCAGAATTGCATTATTTACACTTTATATGCGTAATTACCATGAATGGTTCAATCTCTTTGAATAAAAAAGATAAAAATTGTATTCTAGACAGTATATAGAGTTTAATTGTAAATTATTGTGGCACAATAACTTAGAATGAATACAGAAATGGTTGAAATTCTCAACTGATACTCAGGAATACATAATTTGCACTTTATATGGATAATTACCATGTATAATCCAATATTTATGAATTAATAAGATATGAATCATATTCTAAACAAAACAAAGAGTTCAAATGTTGATTATTGTGATGTAAAGACTTAAATGAACCTAGAAACGATTGAAATGCTCAAATGATATTCAGAATTGCAATATTTGCATTAAAAAAGATATGAATCATATTCTAAACAGTACAAAGAGTTTAAATGTTGATTATTGTGATGAAATGCCTTAGAATGAACCCAGAAATGATTGAAATGCTCAAATGATATTCAGAATTGCAATATTTGCATTATATATGCGTAATTACCATGTATAATCCAATAATTCTGAGTTAAAAAAGATATGAATCATATTCTAAACAGTACAAAGAGTTTAAATGTTGATTATTGTGATGAAATGGATTAGAATGAATCCATAAATGATTGAAATGCTCAAATGATATTCAGAATTGTAGTATTTGCACTTTATACGCAAAAATATCTTGTATAATCCAAACTTTCTGAATTAAAAAAAAAAGATGTAAACCATATTCTAAACTGTAAAAAGAGTTTAAATGTTGATTATTGTGATGAAATGACTTAGAATGAATCCATAAACGATTGAAATGCTCAAATGATACTCATATTTGTGGTATTTGCACTTTATACGCATAAATATCTTGTATAATCCAATCTTTCTGAATTAAAAAAGATGTGAATCATATTCTAAACAGTAAAAAGAGTTTAAATGCTTATTATTGTGATGAAATGACTTAGAACGAATCCAGAAACGATTGAAATGCTCAAATGATACTCAGAATTGCATTATTTACAAATTATATGCGTAATAACCTGGTATAATACATTCTTTACGAATACATAAAATAAGAATCATATTTTAGACAGTATAAAGAGTATAAATGTAGATTATTTGTGATATAATGGCTTAAAATGAATCTAGAAATGATTGAAATGCTCAACTGATACTCAGAATTGCATTATTAACAATTTATAAGCATAATTGCCATGTATAATCCAATATTTCGGAATTAATAAGATATGAATCATATTCTAAATAGTAGAAAGAGTTTAAATGTTGATTATTGTAATGAAATTGACATAGAATAAAGAATGAAATGATTGGAATGCTCAAATGATACTCAGAATTACATTATTTGTACATTATATACATAATTACCTTGTATAATCCAGTCATTTTGAATTAATAAGATATAAATCATATTCAAGTTAGTATAAAAAATTTAAATGTAGATTATTGTGAAGAAATGACTTAGAATGAATCCATAAACGATTGAAATGCTCAACTGATTCTCAGAATTGCATTATTAGCACTTTATAAGCATAATTACCCTGTATAATCCAATCTTATTAAATTAATAAGATATGAATCATATTCTAAATAGTATAAAGAGTTTAAATGTTGATTATTGTGAGTAAATAACTTAGAACGAATCAAGAAACGATTGAAATGCTCAAATGATACTCAGAATTGCATTATTTACACATTATATGCGTAATAACCTGGTATAATACATTCTTTTAGAATACATAAGATATGAATCATATTTTAGACAGTATAAAGAGTTTATCTGTGATGCAATGACTTAGAATGAATCTTGAAACGATAGAAATGCTCAACTGATTTTCAGAATTGCATTATTAGCACTTTATAAGCATAATTATCCAATCTTATTGAATTAATAAGATATGAATCATATTCTAATTAGTATAAATAATTTAAATATTGATTGTTGTGATGAAATTGACATAGAATGAATCTAGAAATGATTGAAATGCTCAAATGATACTCAGAATTGTGGTATTTGCACTTTATACGAATAAATATCTCGTATGATTAATATTTTTGAATAAATGAGATATGAATCATAATCTAAACTGTATAAAAATTTTAAATATTAATTACTGCGATGAATTAGTTAGAATGAACCCAGAAATGATTGAAATGCTCAAATGATATTCAGAATTGCAATATTTGCATTATATATGCGTAATTACCATGTATAATCGAATCTTTCTGAGTTAAAAAAGATATGAATCATATTCTAAACAGTACAAAAAGTTTAAATGTTGATTATTGTGATGAAATGACTTAGAATGAATCCATAAACGATTGAAATGCTCAAATGATACTTATAATTGTGGTATTTGCACTTTATACGCATAAATATCTTAAATAATCCAATCTTTCTGAATTAAAAAAAGATGTGAATCATATTCTAAACAGTAAAAATAGTTTAAATGCTGATTATTGCGATGAAATGTCTTAGAACAAATCCAGAAATGATTGAAATGCTCAAATGATACTCAGAATTGCATTATTTACACATTATAAGCGTAATAACCTGGTATAATACATTCTGTACGAATACATAAAATATGAATCACATTTTAGACAGTATAAAGAGTTTAAATGTAGATTATTTGTGATGTAATGGCTTAAAATGAACCTAGAAATGATTGAAATGCTCAACTGATACTCAGAATTGCATTATTAGCACTTTATAAGCATAATTACCATGTGTATTCCAATCTTTCGGAACTAATAAGATATGAATCATATTCAAAGTAGTAGAAAAAGTTTAAATGTTGATTATTGTGATGAAATTGACATAGAATAGACAATGAAACGATTGAAATGCTCAAATGATAATCAGAATTACATTATTTGTACATTATATACATAATTACCTTGTATAATCCAGTCATTTTGAATTAATAAGATATAAATCATATTCAAGTTAGTATAAAAAATTTAAATGTAGATTATTGTGATGAAATGACTTAGAATGAATCCATAAACGATTGAAATGCTCAACTGATTCTCAGAATTGCATTATTAGCACTTTATAAGCATAATTACCCTGTATAATCCAATTTTATTAAATTAATAAGATATGAATCATATTCTAAATAGTATAAAGAGTTTAAATGTTGATTATTGTGAGTAATAACTTAGAACGAATCCAGAAACGATTGAAATGCTCAAATGATACTCAGAATTGCATTATTTACACATTATATGCGTAATAACCTGGTATAATACATTCTTTAAGAATACATAAGATATGAATCATATTTTAGACAGTATATAGAGTTTATTTGTGATGCAATGACTTAGAATGAATCTAGAAACGATAGAAATGCTCAACTGATTTTCAGAATTGCATTATTAGCACTTTATAAGAATAATTACCCTGTATAATCCAATCTTATTGAATTAATAAGATATGAATCATATTCTAATTAGTATAAAGAGTTTAAATATTTATTGTTGTGATGAAATTGACATAGAATGAATCTAGAAATGATTGAAATGCTCAAATGATACTCAGAATTGTGGTATTTGCACTTTATACGCATAAATATCTCATATAATCCAATATTTTTGAATAAATGAGATGTGAATCATAATCTAAACTTAATAAAAATTTTAAATGTTCAGTACTGTGATGAATTAGTTAGAATGAACCCAGAAATGATTGAAATGCTCAAATGATATTCAGAATTGCAATATTCGCATTATATATGCGTAATTACCATGTATAATCCAATCTTTCTGAGTTAAAAAAGATATGAATCATATTCTAAACAGTACAAAGAGTTTAAATGTTGATTATTGTGATGAAATGGCGTCTTAGAATGAATCCATAAATGATTGAAATGCTCAATTGATATTCAGAATTGTAGTATTTGCACTTTATACGCAAAAATATCTTGTATAATCCAATCTTTCTGAATTAAAAAAAGATGTGAATCATATTCTAAACAGTAAAAAGAGTTTAAATGTTGATTATTGTGATGAAATGACTTAGAATGAATCCATAAAAGATTGAAATGCTCAAATGATACTCATAATTGTGGTATTTGCACTTTATACGCATAAATATCTTATATAATCCAATTTTTCTGAATTAAAAAAATGTGAATCATATTCCAAACAGTAAAAAGAGTTTAAATGCTGATTATTGTGATCAAATGACTTAGAACGAATGCAGAAACGATTGAAATGCTCAAATGATACTCAGAATTGCATTATTTACACATTATATGCGTAATAACCTGGCATAATACATTCTTTACGAATACATATGATATGAATCATATTTTAGACAGTATAAAGAGTTTAAATGTAGATTATTTGTGATGTAATGGCTTAAATTGAATCTAGAAATGATTGAAATGCTCAACTGATACTCAGAATTGCATTATTAGCACTTTATAAGAATAATTACCTTGTATAATCCAATCTTTCGGAACTAATATGATATGAATCATATTATATGATTCTAAATAGTAGGAAGGGTTTAAATGTTGATTATTGTGATGAAATTGACACAGAATGGAGAATGAAACGATTGAAATGCTCAAATGATACTCAGAATTACATTATTTGTACGTTATATACATAATTACCTTGTATAATCCAATCATTTTGAATTAATAAGATATAAATCATATTCAAGTTAGTATAAAAAATTTAAATGTAGATTATTCTGATGAATGACTTAGAATGAATCATAAACGATTGAGATGCTCAACTGATTCTCAGAATTGCATTATTAGCACTTTATAAGCATAATTACCCTGTATAATCCAATCTTATTAAATTAATAAGATATGAATCATATTCTAAATAGTATAAAGAGTTTAAATGTTGATTATTGTGAGTAAATAACTTAGAACGAATCAAGAAACGATTGAAATGCTCAAATGATACAGAGAATTGCATTATTTACACATTATATGCGTAATAACCTGGTATAATACATTCTTTAATAATACATAAGATATGAATCATATTTTAGACAGTATATAGAGTTTATTTGTGATGCAATGACTTAGAATGAATTTAGAAACGATAGAAATGCTCAACTGATTTTCAGAATTGCATTATTAGCACTTTATAAGCATAATTACCCTGTATAATTCAATCTTATTGAATTAATAAGATATGAATCATATTCTAATTATTATAAAGAGTTTAAATATTGATTGTTGTCATGAAATTGACATAGAATGAATCTAGAAACGATTGAAATGCTCAAGTGATACTCAGAATTGTGGCATTTGCACTTTATACGCATAAATATGTCGTATAATCCAATATTTTTGAATAAATGAGATATGAATCATATTCTAAAATGTATAAAAATTTTAAATGTTCATTATTATGATGAAATGACTTAGAATAAACCCAGAAATGATTGAAATGATCAAATGATATTCAGAATTGCAATATTTGCATTATATATGCGTAATTACCATGTACAATCCAATATTTCTGAATTAAAAATGATATGGATCATATTTTTAACAGTACAAAAAAATTAATGTTGATTATTGTGAAGAAATGAATTAGAACAAATTCAGAAACCATTGAAATGCTCAAATGTTATTCAGAATGAATCTAGAAACGATAGAAATGATCAACTGATTTTCAGAATTGCATTATTAGCACTTTATAAGCATAATTACCCTGTATAATCCAATCTTATTGAATTAATAAGATATGAATCATATTCTAATTTGTATAAAGAGTTTAAATATTTATTGTTGTGATGAAATTGACATAGAATGAATCTAGAAATGATTGAAATGCTCAAATGATACTCAGAATTGTGGTATTTGCACTTTATACGCATAAATATCTCGTATAATCCAATATTTTTTAATAAATGAGATATGAATCATAATCTAAACTTAATAAAAATTTTACATGTTCAGTACTGTGATGAATTAGTTTGAATGAACCCAGAAATGATTGAAATGCTCAAATGATATTCAGAATTGCAATATTTGCATTATATATGCATAATTACCATGTATACATAATCCAATCTTTCTGAGTTAAAAAAGATATGAATCATATTCTAAACAGTACAAAAAGTTTAAATGTTGATTATTGTGATGAAATGGCTTCTTAGAATGAATCCATAAATGATTGAAATGCTCAAATGATATTCAGAATTGTAGTATTTCCACTTTATACGCAAAAGTATCTTGTATAATCCAATCTTTCTGAATTAAAAAAAGATGTGAATCATATTCTAAACAGTAAAAAGAGTTTAAATGTTGATTATTGTGATGAAATGACTTAGAATGAATCCATAAACGATTGAAATGCTCAAATGATACTCATAATTGTGGTATTTGCACTTTATACGCATAAATATCTTATATAATCCAATTTTTCTGAATTAAAAAAGATGTGAATCATATTCCAAACAGTAAAAAGAGTTTGAATGCTGATTATTGTGATGAAATGGCTTAGAACGAATGCAGAAACGATTGAAATGCTCAAATGATACTCAGAATTGCATTATTTACACATTATATGCGTAATAACCTGGCATAATACATTCTTTACGAATACATATGATATGAATCATATTTTAGACAGTATAAAGAGTTTAAATGTAGATTATTTGTGATGTAATGGCTTAAATTGAATCTAGAAATGATTGAAATGCTCAACTGATACTCAGAATTGCATTATTAGCACTTTATAAGTATAATTACCTTGTATAATCCAATCTTTCGGAACTAATATGATATGAATCATATTCTAAATAGTAGGAAGGGTTTAAATGTTGATTATTGTGATGAAATTGACACAGAATAGAGAATGAAACGATTGAAATGCTCAAATGATACTCAGAATTACATTATTTGTACGTTATATACATAATTACCTTGTATAATCCAATCATTTTGAATTAATAAGATATAAATCATATTCAAGTTAGTATAAAAAATTTAAATGTAAATTATTCTGATGAATGACTTAGAATGAATCCATAAACGATTGAGATGCTCAACTGATTCTCAGAATTGCATTATTAGCACTTTATAAGCATAATTACCCTGTATAATCCAATCTTATTAAATTAATAAGATATGAATCATATTCTAAATAGTATAAAGAGTTTAAATGTTGATTATTGTGAGTAAATAACTTAGAACGAATCAAGAAACGATTGAAATGCTCAAATGATACAGAGAATTGCATTATTTACACATTATATGCGTAATAACCTGGTATAATACATTCTTTAAGAATACATAAGATATGAATCATATTTTAGACAGTATATAGAGTTTATTTGTGATGCAATGACTTAGAATGAATCTAGAAACGATAGAAATGCTCAACTGATTTTCAGAATTGCATTATTAGCACTTTATAAGCATAATTACCCTGTATAATCCAATCTTATTGAATTAATAAGATATGAATCATATTCTAATTAGTATAAAGAGTTTAAATATTTATTGTTGTGATGAAATTGACATAGAATGAATCTAGAAATGATTGAAATGTTCAAATGATACTCAGAATTGTGGTATTTGCAATTTATACGCATAAATATCTCGTATAATCCAATATTTTTGAATAAATGAGATATGAATCATAATTTAAACTTAATAAAAATTTTAAATGTTCAGTACTGTGATGAATTAGTTAGAATGAACCCAGAAATGATTAAAATGCTCAAATGATATTCAGAATTGCAATATTTGCATTATATATGCGTAATTACCATGTATAATCCAATCTTTCTGAGTTAAAAAAGATATGAATCATATTCTAAACAGTACAAAGAGTTTAAATGTTGATTATTGTGATGAAATGGCGTCTTAGAATGAATCCATAAATGATTGAAATGCTCAAATGATATTCAGAATTGTAGTATTTGCACTTTATACGCAAAAATATCTTGTATAATCCAATCTTTCTGAATTAAAAAAAGATGTGAATCATATTCTAAACAGTAAAAAGAGTTTAAATGTTGATTATTGTGATGAAATGACTTAGAATGAATCCATAAACGATTGAAATGCTCAAATGATACTCATAATTGTGGTATTTGCACTTTATACGCATAAATATCTTATATAATCCAATTTTTCTGAATTAAAAAAGATGTGAATCATATTCCCAACAGTAAAAAGAGTTTGAATGCTGATTATTGTGATGAAATGACTTAGAACGAATGCAGAAACGATTGAAATGCTCAAATGATACTCAGAATTGCATTATTTACACATTATATGCGTAATAACCTGGCATAATACATTCTTTACGAATACATATGATATGAATCATATTTTAGACAGTATAAAGAGTTTAAATGTAGATTATTTGTGATGTAATGGCTTAAATTGAATCTAGAAATGATTGAAATGCTCAACTGATACTCAGAATTGCATTATTAGCACTTTATAAGTATAATTACCTTGTATAATCCAATCTTTCGGAACTAATATGATATGAATCATATTCTAAATAGTAGGAAGGGTTTAAATGTTGATTATTGTGATGAAATTGACACAGAATAGAGAATGAAACGATTGAAATGCTCAAATGATACTCAGAATTACATTATTTGTACGTTATATACATAATTACCTTGTATAATCCAATCATTTTGAATTAATAAGATATAAATCATATTCAAGTTAGTATTAAAAATTTAAATGTAGATTATTCTGATGAATGACTTAGAATGAATCCATAAACGATTGAGATGCTCAACTGATTCTCAGAATTGCATTATTAGCACTTTATAAGCATAATTACCCTGTATAATCCAATCTTATTAAATTAATAAGATATGAATCATATTCAAAATAGTATAAAGAGTTTAAATGTTGATTATTGTGAGTAAATAACTTAGAACGAATCAAGAAACGATTGAAATGCTCAAATGATACAGAGAATTGCATTATTTACACATTATATGCGTTATAACCTGGTATAATACATTCTTTAAGAATACATAAGATATGAATCATATTTTAGACAGTATATAGAGTTTATTTGTGATGCAATGACTTAGAATGAATCTAGAAACGATAGAAATGCTCAACTGATTTTCAGAATTGCATTATTAGCACTTTATAAGCATAATTACCCTGTATAATCCAATCTTATTGAATTAATAAGATATGAATCATATTCTAATTATTATAAAGAGTTTAAATATTGATTGTTGTCATGAAATTGACATAGAATGAATCTAGAAACGATTGAAATGCTCAAGTGAATCTCAGAATTGTGGCATTTGCACTTTATACGCATAAATATGTCGTATAATCCAATTTTTTTGAATAAATGAGATATGAATCATATTCTAAAATGTATAAAAATTTTAAATGTTCATTATTATGATGAAATGACTTAGAATAAACCCAGAAATGATTGAAATGCTCAAATGATATTCAGAATTGCAATATTTGCATTATATATGCGTAATTACCATGTACAATCCAATATTTCTGAATTAAAAATGATATGGATCATATTTTTAACAGTACAAAAAATTTAATGTTGATTATTGTGAAGAAATGAATTAGAACAAATTCAGAAACCATTGAAATGCTCAAATGATATTCAGAATTGCATTATTTACACATTATATGCGTAATAACCTGGTATAATACATTATTTTTTTAATAAATAAGATATTAATCATATTCTAGACAGCATAAAGAGTTTAAATGTAGATTATTTGTGATGCAATGGCTTAGACTGAATCTAGAAACGATTGAAATGCTCAAATGATACTCAGAATTGCATTATTTACACTTTATATGCGTAATTACCATGTATAATCCAATCTCTTTGGATAGAAAAGATAAAAATTGTATTCTAGACAGTATAAATAGTTTAAATGTTGATTATTGTGGCGCAATAACTTAGAATGAATACAGAAAATATTGAAATTCTCAACTGATACTCAGGAATGCATAATTTGCACTTTATATAGATAATTAACATGTATAATCCAATATTTATGAATTAATAAAATATGAATCATATTCTAAACAAAACAAAGAGTTCAAATGTTGATTATTGTGATGTAAAGACTTAAATGAACCTAGAAACGACTGGAATTCTCAAATGATACGCAGAATTTCAATATGTACACTTTATACAAGTAATTACCATATATAATCCAATCTTTTTGAATAAACAAGAAATGAATCATAATCTAAGTATAAAGAGTATAAGTATTGATTATTATGTTGAAAGGATTTAGAATGAATCCAGAAACGATTGATATGCTGAAATGATATTCAGAATTGCATTATTTGTAAATTATATGCATAATTACCATGTATAATCCAATCTTATTGAATTAATAAGATATGAATCATATTCTAATTAGTATAAAGAGTTTAAATATTTATTGTTGTGATGAAATTGACATAGAATGAATCTAAAACAATTGAAATGCTCAAATGATACTCAGAATTGTGGTATTTGCACTTTATACGCATAAATATCACATATAATCCAATCTTTTTGAATAAATGAGATATGAATCATATTCTAAACTGTATAAAAATTTTAAATGTTCATTACTGTGATGAATTAGTTAGAATGAACCCAGAAATGATTGAAATGCTCAAATGATATTCAGAATTGCAATATTTGCATTATATATGCGTAATTACCATGTATAATCCAATCTTTCTGAAATAAAAAAGATATGAATCATATTCTAAACAGTACAAAGAGTTTAAATGTTGATTATTGTAATGAAATGGCTTAGAATGAATCCATAAATGATTGAAATGCTCAAATGATATTCAGAATTGTAGCATTTGCACTTTATACGTAAAAATATCTTGTATAATCCAATCTTTCTGAATTAAAAAGATGTGAATCATATTCTAAACAGTAAAAAGAGTTTAAATGTTGATTATTGCGATGAAATGACTTAGAATTAATCCATAAACGATTGAAATGCTCAAATGATACTCATAATTGTGGTATTTGCACTTTATACGCATAAATATCTTGTATAATCCAATCTTTCTGAATTAAAAAAAGATGTGAATCATATTCTAAACAGTAAAAGAGTTTAAATGCTGATTATTGTGATGAAATGACTTAGAACGAATCCAGAAACGATTGAAATGCTCAAATGATACTCAGAATTGCATTATTTACACATTATATGCGTAATAACCTGCTATAATACATTCTTTACAAATACAGAAGATATGAATCATATTTTAGACAGTATAAAGAGTTTAAATGTTGATTATTTGTGATGTAATGGCTTAAAATGAATCAAGAAATGATTGAAATGCTCAACTGATACTCAGAATTGCATTATTAGCACTTTATAAGCATAATTACCATGTATAATCCAATCTTTCCGAATTAATAAGATATGAATCATATTCTAAATAGTAGAAAGAATTTAAATGTTGATTATTGTGATGAAATTGACATAGAATAGAGAATGAAACGATTGAAATGCTCAAATGATACTCAGAATTACATTATTTGTACATTATATACATAATTACCTTGTATAATCCAAACATTTTGAATTAATAAGATATAAATCATATTCAAGTTAGTATAAAAAATTTAAATGTAGATTATTGTGATGAAATGACTTAGAATGAATCCATAAACGATTGAAATGCTCAACTGATTTTCAGAATTGCATTATTAGCAATTTATAAGCATAATTACCCTGTATAATCCTATCTTATTAAATTAATAAGATATGAATCATATTCTAAATAGTATAAAGAGTTTAAATGTTGATTATTGTGATTAAATAACTTAGAACTAATCCAGAAACGATTGAAATGCTCAAATGATACTCAGAATTGCATTATTTACACATAATATGCATAATAACCTGGTATAATACAGTCATTACGAATACATAAGATATGAATCATATTTAGACAGTATAAAGAGTTTAAATGTAGTTTATTTGTGATGCAATGACTTAGAATGAATCTACAAACGATAGAAATGCTCAACTGATTTTCAGAATTGCATTGTTAGCACTTTATAAGCATAATTACCCTGTATAATCCAATCTTATTGAATTAATAAGATATGAATCATATTCTAATTATTATAACAAGTTTAAATATTGATTGTTGTGATGAAATTGACATAGAATGAATCTAGAAACAATTGAAATGCTCAAATGCTACTCAGAATTGTGGTATTTGCACTTTATACGCATAAATATGTCGTATAATCCAATATTTTTGAATAAATGAGATATGAATCATATTCTAAACTATGTAAAAATTTTAAATGTTCATTATTATGATAAAATGACTTGGAATGAACCCAGAATTTATTGAAATGCTCAAATGATATTCAGAATTGCAATATTTGCATTATATATGCGTAATTACCATGTACAATCCAATATTTCTGAATTAAAAAAGATATGGATCATATTTTTAACAGTACAAAGAGTTTAAATGTTGGTTATTGTGAAGAAATGAATTAGAACAAATTCAGAAACCATTGAAATGCTCAAATGATACTCAGAATTGCATTATTTACACATTATATGCGTAATAACCTGGTATAATACATTATTTTGAATAAATAAGATATTAATCATATTCTAGACAGAATAAAGAGTTTAAATGTAGATTATTTGTGATGCAATTACTTAGAATGAATCGAGACACGATTGAAATACTCAAATGATACTCAGAATTGCATTATTTACACTTTATATGCGTAATTACCATGTATAATCCAATCTCTTTGACTAAAAAAGATAAAAATTGTATTCTAGACAGTATAAAGAGTTTAAATGTAGATTATTGTGGCGCAATAACTTAGAATGAATACAGAAATGATTGAAATTCTCAACTGATACTCAGGAATGTATAATTTGCACTTTATATGGATAATTACCATGTATAATCCAATATTTATGAATTAATAAGATATGAATCATATTCTAAACTAAACAAAGAGTTCAATGTTGATTATTGTGATGTAAAGACTTAAATGAACCTAGAAACGACTGGAATTCTCAAATGATACTCAGAATTACAATATGTACACTTTATACGAGTAATTACCAAGTATAATCCAATCTTTTTGAATAAACAAGAAATGAATCATAATCTAAGTATAAAGAGTATAAGTATTGATTATTGTGTTGAAAGGATTTAGAATGAATCCAGAAACGATTGAAATGCTGAATGATATTCAGAATTGCATTATTTGTACATTATATGCATAATTACCATGTATAATCCAATCTTTTTGACTTAATAAGATATGAATCATATTCAAGACAGTATAAAGAATTTAAATGTAGATTATTGTGATAAAATGACTTAGAATGAATCCATAAACTATTGAAATTCTCAAATGATACTCAGAATTGTTGTATTTACACTTTATACGCATAAATATCTTGTATAATCCAATCTTTTTGAATAAATGAGATATGAATCATATTCTAAACTGTATAAAAATTTTAAATGTTCATTACTGTGATGAATGAGTTAGAATGAACCCAGAAATGATTGAAATGCTCAAATGATATTCAGAATTGCAATATTTGCATTATATATGCGTAATTACCATGTATAATCCAATCTTTCTGAATTAAAAAAGATATGAATCATATTCTAAACAGTACAAAGAGTTTAAATGTTGATTATTGTGATGAAATGGCTTAGAATGAATCCATAAATGATTGAAATGCTCAAATGATATTCAGAATTGTAGTATTTGCACTTTATACGTAAAAATATCTTGTATAATCCAATCTTTCTGAATTAAAAAAGAAGTGAATCATATTCTAAACAGTAAAAAGAGTTTAAATGTTGATTATTGTGATAAAATGACTTAGAATGAATCCATAAACGATTGAAATGCTAAAATGATACTCATAATTGTGGTATTTGCACTTTATACGCATAAATATCTTGTATAATCCATTCTTTCTGAATTAAAAAAGATGTGAATCATTTTCTAAACAGTAAAAAGAGTTTAAATGCTGATTATTGTGATGAAATGACTTAGAACGAATCCAGAAACGATTGAAATTCTCAAATGATACTCAAAATTGCATTATTTACACATTATATGCTTAATAACCTGGTATAATACATTCTTTACAAATACATAAGATATGAATCATATTTTAGACAGCATAAAAAGTTTAAATGTAGATTATTTCTGATGCAATGACTTAGACTGAATCTAGAAAGGATTGAAATGCACAAATGATACTCAGAATTGCATTATTTACACTGTATATGCGTAATTACCATGAATAGTTCAATCTCTTTGAATAAAAAAGATAAAAATTGTATTCTAGACAGTATATATAGTTTAAATGTAAATTATTGTGGCGCAATAACTTAGAATGAATACAAAAATGTTTGAAATTCTTAACTGATACTCGGGAATGCATAATTTGCACTTTATATGGATAATTACCATGTATAATCCAATATTTATGAATTAATAAGATATGAATCATATTCTAAACAAAACAAAGAGTTCAAATGTTGATTATTGTGATGTAAAGACTGAAATGAACCTAGAAACGATTGAAATGCTCAAATGATATTTAGAATTGCAATATTTGCATTAAAAAAGATATGAATCATATTCTAAACAGTACAAAGAGTTTAAATGTTGATTATTGTGATGAAATGCCTTAGAATGAACCCAGAAATGATTGAAATGCTCAAATGATATTCAGAATTGCAATATTTGCATTATATATGCGTAATTACCATGTATAATCCAATCTTTCTGAGTTAAAAGAGATATGAATCATATTCTAAACAGTACAAAGAGTTTTAATGTTGATTATTGTGATGAAATGGATTAGAATGAATCCATAAATGATTGAAATGCTCAAATGATATTCAGAATTGTAGTATTTGCACTTTATACGCAAAAATATCTTGTACAATCCAATCTTTCTGAATTAAAAAAAGATGTAAATAATATTCTAAACTGTAAAAAGAGTTTCAACGTTGATTATTGTGATGAAATGACTTAGAATGAATCCATAAACGATTGAAATGCTCAAATGATACTCATAATTGTGGTATTTGCACTTTATACGCATAAATATCTTGTATAATCCAATCTTTCTGAATTAAAAAAGATGTGAATCATATTCTAAACAGTAAAAAGAGTTTAAATGCTGATTATTGTGATGAAATGACTTAGAACGAATCCAGAAACGATTGAAATGCTCAAATGATACTCAGAATTGCATTATTTACAAATTATATGCGTAATAACCTGGTATAATACATTCTTTACGAATACATAAGATAGGAATCATATTTTAGACAGTATAAAGAGTTTAAATGTAGATTATTTGTGATATAATGGATTAAAATGAATCTAGAAATGATTGAAATGCTCAACTGATACTCAAAATTGCATTATTAACAATTTATAAGCATAATTGCCATGTATAATCCAATCTTTCGGAATTAATAAGATATGAATCATATTCTAAATATTAGAAAGAGTTTAAATGTTGATTATTATAATGAAATTGACATAGAATAAAGAATGAAACGATTGAAATGCTCAAATGATACTCAGAATTACATTATTTTTACATTATATACATAATTACCTTGTATAATCCAATCATTTTGAATTAATAAGATATAAATCATATTCAAGTTCGTATAAAAAATTTAAATGTAGATTATTGTGATGAAATGACTTAGAATGAATCCATAAACGATTGAAATGCTCGACTGATTCTCAGAATTGCATTATTAGCACTTTATAAGCATAATTACCCTGTATAATCCAATCTTATTAAATTAATAAGATATGAATCATATTCTAAATAGTATAAAGAGTTTAAATGTTGATTATTGTGAGTAAATAACTTAGAACGAATCCAGAAACGATTGAAATGCTCAAATGATACTCAGAATTGCATTATTTACACATTATATGCGTAATAACCTGGTATAATACATTCTTTTAGAATACATAAGATATGAATCATATTTTAGACAGTATAAAGAGTTTATTTGTGATGCAATGACTTAGAATGAATCTAGAAACGATAGAAATGCTCAACTGATTTTCAGAATTGCATTATTAGCACTTTATAAGCATAATTACCCTGTATAATCCAATCTTATTGAATTAATAAGATATGAATCATATTGTAATTAGTATAAAGAGTTTAAATATTGATTGTTGTGATGAAATTGACATAGAATGAATCTAGAAATGATTGAAATGCTCAAATGATACTCAGAATTGTGGTATTTGCACTTTATACGTATAAATATCTCGTATAATCCAATATTTTTGAATAAATGAGATATGAATCATAATCTAAACTGTATAAAAATTTTAAATATTAATTACTGCGATGAATTAGTTAGAATGAACCCAGAAATGATTGAAATGCTCAAATGATATTCAGAATTGCAATATTTGCATTATATATGCGTAATTACCATGTATAATCCAATCTTTCTGAGTTAAAAAAGATATGAATCATATTCTAAACAGTACAAAGAGTTTAAATGTTGATTATTGTGATGAAATGGCTTCTTAGAATGAATCCATAAATGATTGAAATGCTCAAATGATATTCAGAATTGTAGTATTTGCACTTTATACGCAAAAATATCTTGTATAATCCAATCTTTCTGAATTAAAAAAGATGTGAATCATATTCTAAACAGTAGAAAGAGTTTAAATGTTGATTATTGTGATGAAATGACTTAGAATGAATCCATAAACGATTGAAATGCTCAAATGATACTCATAATTGTGGTATTTGCACTTTATACGCATAAATATCTTATATAATCCAATCTTTCTTAATTAAAAAAAGATGTGAATCAGATTCTAAACAGTAAAAAGAGTTTAAATGCTGATTATTACGATGAAATGTCTTAGAACAAATCCAGAAACGATTGAAATGCTCAAATGATACTCAGAATTGCATTATTTACACATTATAAGCGTAATAACCTGGTATAATACATTCTGTACGAATACATAAGATATGAATCATATTTTAGACAGTATAAAGAGTTTAAATGTAGATTATTTGTGATGCAATGACTTAGACTGAATCTAGAAACGATTGAAATGCTCAAATGATACTCAGAATTGCATTTTTTACACTTTATAAGCATAATTACCCTGTATAATCCAATCTTATTAAATTAATAAGATATGAATCATATTCTAAATAGTATAAAGAGTTTAAATGTTGATTATTGTGATTAAATAACTTAGAACGAATCCAGAAACGATTGAAATGCTCAAATGATACTCAGAATTGCATTATTTACACATTATATGCGTAATAACCTGGTATAATACATTTTTTAAGAATACATAAGATATGAATCATATTTTAGACAGTATAAAGAGTTTAAATGTATTTTATTTGTGATGCAATGACTTAAAATGAATCTAGAAATGATAGAAATGCTCAACTGATTTTCAGAATTGCATTATTAGCACTTTATAAGCATAATTACCCTGTATAATCCAATCTTATTGAATTAATAAGATATGAATCATATTGTAATTAGTATAAAGAGTTTAAATATTGATTGTTGTGATGAAATTGACATAGAATGAATCTAGAAACGATTGAAATGCTCAAATGATACTCAGAATTGTGGTATTTGCACTTTATACGCATAAATATCTCGTATAATCCAATATTTTTGAATAAGTGAGATATGAATCATATTCTAAACTGTATAAAAATTTCAAATGTTCATTATTATGTTGAAATGACTTAGAATGAACCTAGAAATGATTGAAATGCTCAAATGATATTCAGAATTGCAATATTTGCATTATATATGCGTAATTACCATGTACAATCCAATATTTCTGAATTAAAAAGATATGAATCATATTTTTAACAGTACAAAGAGTTTAAATGTTGATTATTGTGAAGAAATGAATTAGAATAAATTCAGAAACCATTGAAATGATTATTGTGTTTAAATGATTTAGAATGAATCCAGAAACAATTGAAATGCTCAAATGATACGCATAAATATCTTGTATAATCCAATCTTTTTGAATAAATGAGATATAAATCATATTCTAAACTGTATAAAAATTTTTAATGTTCATTATTGTGATGAAATGACTTAGAATGAACCTAGAAATGATTGAAATGCTCAAATGATACTCAGAATTGAAATATTTGCATTATATATTCTTAATTACCATGTATAATCCAATCTTTATGAATTAAAAAAATATATGAATCATATTCTAAACAGTACAAAGAGTTTAAATGTTGATCAGAAACAATTGAAATGCTTAAATGATACTCGAAATTGCATTATTTTGTACTTTATATGTGTAATTAGTAATTACCATGTATTATCTAATCTTTTTTAATCATATTTTAAACAGTATAATGAGTTTAAATATAGATTATTGTGATGAAATGACTTAGAATGAGCTCATAAACGATTGAAATGCTCAAATGGTACTTTGAATTGCATTATTTGATTGATAAATACTCGTGACATGATTGCAACATTTCCATTCTTATTATCATGGTACTTCGGACAACCTTTCAAGTGCCTCCCATAAACGACAAATGAAAAATCTCATGCTACACACGGTCACAAATGAAGTTCTCAAAGTCTCAACTCATACGTTGTTGAAGTATTTTTGAATACTTAACTAATCATCTTTTGCACTAACAAGTGTGCGTAAGGTAACACCATATCCTTTAACAATTTCAAATTAGAGGTCATTTAGTTTATGCAATGTTTTACTTTAACAAATAAAACTTCTACAACATTTATGTAACGTCCCAAATGTAGTCAATTATCCAAGATCCCCATTTTCGTCGAGATGGGGCCAACATCGGCATGACACCAAACAACTAGATAGGATTGGTTCTCCAACCAATCGTATCAACCATATGACTATTGGTTTGTAAAACATCTCATGTACATCCACAAACTTCGCCCCAACGTTCAATCCGATTGGGTCCATAAAAAATAACCTCTCTCTAGTAGATCCGATTTACACCCCGACATCCGTAGGTTAACCATGACGTCCCCTGATATCTCTTATTTATATTGATATTTTGACTAGACTTTACATCGAAATTGTGACTAAAACTTTGATTTTATGTTGTTGTCGCTTTTCTTTGCCAGATTTGGCACTGTCGTTTGCACTTTGTTTTGATTTACAGGAACTCAAGGAAAACAGAACTCAAGGATCAGACCCCGAGTCGACCCGACGATGTAGTGCACACCTCAGCCAGCCCCAGCAATTTGGTCCGAATTTTCTCCTAATTCGGACCGAATTCTTATGCGACCCCACTCCAGCAGGTCCAATTCGGTCCGAATTCCCCTGAATTCGGTCCGAATTTCTATTCAGGGAAGGTGTTCAGCTGCAATTCTGGAGCATTTTCTCTTTATGAAAGGCTTCAATTTCGGCATAGATTAAGGGAAACGCGTGCCAAGCTTTCCAAGAGCCAGAGAGGAGCCATATAGGCGCCTTCCATCTTGGGAGAAGGCCATCTTTCGTTCCGTATTCCACTTTCTCTCTCCAGCAGATCCAGATTTGGTTTTCTATCTTCTTGGGCGATTTAGACAGGGGGAGACACGAATTGGAGCTAATTCCTTGCTGCTACATCAAATTTCGAGGGTTCCAAGTTGGTTTCTAGTGCGACGGCAGTGGTTTATCACTTGAACTTGGGTTTATTTGTTGTAACTCTAATACTTTTTTCTAAATTCTGGATTTATGGCTTGTTTGGATTTATCTACTTTTAATTGCATGGTTTGTATTAGCATGTTAATTAGGCTAAGAACTTGTTGCTTTAGGGAATGATGTAGCCTAAAGTTTGGGTTGTTGGATCTACTCGTTCGTTTTGTTGATAGACAAAGTTATTACTTTTGAGAATTTTATTGATTTGCTTGTGTTTAATGTTGATTATTACTTGTGTTGCTTGACTCTTGTACGGCCACAATAGTTGGGACTTCAACCCATTGTAATAACTGAACCTGGCACGAGTATTTCGAGGTAGGTCAATGGCGAAAGTCGACCGGTTAGTAACCAAAAGTAAATACTTCTAGTTAGACGAAAGTCTAAGTTAGATATCTCGCAGAAAACCAATTGTAAGCTCGAATAAGTCCACCGACAACGAAAATTGGGGTGCAATGCATTCGATGAAGGTTAACACTAAATCTCATTCCAAATACCGTACCCAATAGGCGACAACGAAGGGTTAGGGAGTTTAGGTATGGCTAGATGGACCTTTGGCTTGCATAAATCAACAAACGAGTGGATCACAACATTTACGCAGGGGAATTTGGACCAAATTCCGGACCGAATTAGCAAAACTGAACACGACGATGCTAGGTTTCGCAACCCTGTGACAAAACCTAGGTGAAATCAAACCCTAAGCACGCTTCTCGTCATATTTAGACCTGTTTAAAACCCCAAAAATATTTATTCGAATTGTTTTGCATAATTTTCTATTCTGCAATTGCATCCTTTTTATTTCTCTTTTATTTATCTATATATTTGATTTGTGACTCGAGAACTTTTCTAAACTTTTGTTGTCTAGATTTAACGAACCAATAAGAATAGTACTCATACCCATCTCTGTGGGATCGACACTTTTACTTTGCTATAAACGACTAATCGAGTAGAAGGTTTATATATCAGCCACTTTATGTTTTCTTTAATTTTTCATTATAGTTTTCAGACAGCTTCTAGATGTAATAGGGATCCTTGGTAGAAATTCATGGTACTGCAATTTATACAAGTTTTGTTATGCTATCATGACTTTTTTCATTTGTTGCATTTGTATTTGATTGCCGCACAAATATGTACCGAGCTTCTGGCACAACCATCTCTCTTCTTTTCACTTTCTCTTCTATGGGCTACTCGTGACCATATAATATCTTTCCATGTTTACCTTGCATTGTTTTCAAGTAAATAAAATCCCAACCAAGAGAACAGGCCAGGACCATCCCACGCAGGAAAAGCATACCAAACCAATCAGGCAGAGCGGAAAAAAAGGACGGCTGAGATAAAGAGCTGCGGAAGAAAGGAACGGCTAGGATGCACCAATATTTCTACAGTTCTCCAATGGTTTGAAATTTAGGTATTTATGATTGTCAAAATGCTTATATACCAAAGGTTTCAGTGAGAACTGGTATCTAGTATCTTTCAGTTGGCATATCAGAATATTCATTTCAAAGTGAATTCCAAAATATTCTGTAATATAAAGGACATGACATAAATGAAAATATCTTAAAAAAAAACTAAATCAACATGTCAATGCATGATTCGCCAATTGATGAGCAGCTTGTGTGGCCTGTCTTCTTGCATGCCTTACTTGAACTGCTGGCAGCATTCAAGTTGTGCAATAAGTATACATGATTTGTACCAGTTTGTATGGTGCATGATCCGTACCAGCTAGCTTTAAAATAGTTGTAGTTTATTCAAATTGCATCTCACTATCCTCTTATACAATTCTATAAAAAAAGCATAGAAACAACCAAATAATCATTAAACAGTGCTTGCATATTAAACAAAAATAGTATAAAGCAAACATATCTAGAACGCAAATAATATTTAAATTTCACAGGCTTTACAAAATATCTCCATGATGCCTCAATCAGTTTTAGAAAATATCGTTAACATCAGTTTCAGAACCATCGCTCATGCCAGCTTTACAAAAAGATGGTAACACAAAAATTGCAACACTAAGGCTATGTTAGATATTTGAAACCAAGCCAATGCTTCAATCATTGGAAGACACGTTACTTCTTTTTCTTTTCACCTGCACACAATGAAATATGTTTAGTAAATCTAAATATTTAAATGTAAATACAATGAATAAAAGAAAGAGAAAATTAATTACCGGTTGCTTTTTCTTAGTGCTATTTGTTTGACCCTAAACTATGGTGCCAAATTCATGAATTAAATTGGATAGTTTCATCGAGGAGATTAAAAATTCATGATAAATATCAAATGGATCCCAAAAATTATGGAAAATTATCCAAAAATACAGTGAAGCGTGAGGAAGATTATGGTGCCTCCAGATTGACCAAAGGAGCTACAGAACCTCCATTTTATGCAAAGAAGCCCATGATTTTGGAGAAATTAAATAAAATAGTGGGAGGGGTATTTTCAGAAAATTAGTGGTTCCATAAGATTATACATATTTTTACGAAGCTGTGTACAAAATTTCATGAAGAAACTCAATGGGAAAGAGGTCCAAACAATTTATTTGGTTTCAGCAATAAATGGAAGTTGGTTTTTATGATGAAATGGAGAGATGCAGCATATAAAGAATTGGAGAGAGTGGCCAGCGAAATTCAAATACCCATAGGAGCGTCTTGGCTATACAGCCTATACTTGTTTCTCTACACCGATTACTTGATAGATCAAAGAAAGGTGCACGGCTCACGAAAATTTTTGGATAATTTTAGATCAAAAATACTCGCTGGAGATGCTTCCTCTCAAAAATCGACCCCTTCACAAGGGATAACTCGATGCACATGGAGCACGAAAAACCCCAAGGCAGCAGCGATTGTGAGCCCCGCTGTCAGAGAGGCGTTTCATGGTGCGCTAGGAGCAATAAAAGAAAGCAATAGAGAAGGGGTGAAACAAAGTAACAAACCAACGGAATGCCGTTGGAAGAGAGAGCCGATAACTGCCGGGCTCCTCCCAAGATACATGGCATCTGGACGGAAAGAGAACCAGGGGCTGAGCCTATAAATAGACCACCGAAAAGAGAGAAAGGGGACGCTTCCAAGAAACAACCTCAGACCCCTTCCATACCTTCTTCCCCATTACATTTTCAAGTTAGGTTAGAATAGAATTAGGAAGCATTTCAGCGAACACCTGTTAGGCGTTGTAGTGTAGCATAGAAGGAGCGAAGAAAGAGATAGAGGATTGATTTGTAACAACAGGTAAGTGTCTTTTGCAAGAGAGAGACGATCAGAACAGTGATCAAAGCTCTCAGAGTTGTAATTAGTCGATTTTGTTCAGAAAAGATGAAATTTGTTTGATTTCTTGGTGATGACAGCAATTACTCTCCTTTCTTTTGATTCTTTCTTCAATTGTGTGTATTCTTGACCCGGTTTGGTAATTCTTGTGCTAATTGAATAAGTTTTGGCGTTTTGTTTTCTTTCTCATGCTAGAGAGAGAGATCAGCCGGGGAGCACGGCTCCCATGGCGGATTCTTGATCTCGAAGAGGAAGATCGCGTCTTTAATCGCTTTATACGCTTATTGAATGATTAATTTAGACTTCCAGATTGAAGAATGAGGTTGGCTAAGGAACACGGCTCCTATGGCCGATCTTAAATTTCAAAAGTAGGACTAAGTTGTCTAATTGCCTCAGTAGTCAATCTTTTCCTGTTCTCTCGCACAATGTATTTTCCTTTCTTCCTTTAACACGATCTTTCTTCACCTGAAAGCACGGCTTTCATGGTGGAATTCATCTCAGCTAGGAGCATAGCTCCATGGCTGGATTCTCTCTTGCAATTTGCTAAGAGGCTTGGCCTCCATAGCAGATTGAGTTTAATTGATTGAATTGAGTTCGTTTTGAGCTCAGTTTGATCCATTAAACTTCAAAACAAGAGAGAATCTAGGGGAGATGCTGTCCAATTTTGTCCAGGATTTTTAGTGTCAAATCCCCCTCTTTAATCTAGGTTCCATTCTCAGGAGTGTAGATAAAAATTCTTGTGGGACAATTTCGCATAAAGTTATTAGATTTATGTTATATTTCTCTAAATTAGGAAATTGTTGTGGTATGAATTGTCATTTCTGGACCTAATCTGATAGGGTTTGAGTGTTCTTATAGTTTGTTAAAGTTTAGTGTTGACTGTGCAAAAGTACAATTCCTTGCATATATGGTATCTGACATTATCTTGGTGCAATACGCCTTTGTTTATTATATCACTTTCAGAGGGACAAGTGCATTAAAGTCATATTTCAGAAAATGGTTGGTTATTTTGTAAATATAGTAGTCTCTCTCTGTGGTGATTGACCCTTCATAAATGAGCACTTTAAATAAAATGTCAAGTCACCTGAAGTAAAGTGGTCTCGGTGATATTAAACCTCCTTGTATAATGTGCATTTAAGTTTATTGAATTTATTAGTTGTAGTTCTGCTTGAACATTGTAGGACGATGATGGTAGGAAATTAGGTAATTGTTGAATGCATTTGTGAATATTCTTTGTTACTTTTGTTGTGGAGTTTGCTTCATTGGTGATTATTTGAATACTCTTGGATTCTGTCAAGTAGCTGGGAAGTTTCAGGGAACCAAATAAGAGTATAATGGTACTTAAAGTGATAATTAAATTTATTAGAAATTGAGGTTTTGAACACATGGCAGCAATACAGTGATGTAAGGTTCGTAATCAATGAATGTTTGATCCATTTGTAACTTATGTCCATGGCCGTGATTGACATATAGGAAAACATGTATAGGTGTGACTTTTGGTGAATTAATTTTACTTTAGTACTTTAGTCTTGTGAAAGTACAAAACGCAATATGACAAACCAGCATCAAGTTTATTAATCACTTAATTGGCTTCACTGAATTACGTGCACGTCAAATTGAACCCATTCGTGATCTCTCCTTACCCCGTTGATGTCAACGAATCCTTCTCTGGTACCAATAAACCTCCTTCGATCCCATTAGTACCAACTCATTCTGAATTATACCAGCTAGTGGTGTACCCGCCAAACGAAAATGACGCGGCGAAAACAGAGGGCATCACTACGCTCCTCTCTGCCTCGCGATGCTGATGGGCTTCTCTTCGACGATCGCGATGGCCGGAACCAGAAACGGATCTGCACCCGTTATTCTCAGACCTGTTAACGAAAAGAAAAGAAAATTCGTCTCCTTCGTTTGAATCTCAGCGCCGAAGCTTATAGATTGTCTGTAACGCAATAGCCGTAAAACACGTACACTTGACCCCTGCCAGCCGAGATGTGTGAAGTGAAACGGGTCAATTAAGTTCAGGCCCAACAGATATTGAGTATGAAATTGTGTCAAAATAGTTGCCTTTTATATTTTTGAAGTATTTTTCTATAAAAATGAATTTTATAAATCTTAGAAAGTTAGTAAACTCGTCTATAAAATTTCTGAAACTAAAAGTTAAGTACTTTCAAATAAAAAGATTTCAAATATGGTATTTTCAAAAGCTAAGTATACTTGATTATGAATATTTCCAAAAGTCTAAATAATTTCGAGAATGAGATCTTTTAAAGTCAAATATCTTCGAGATTAAATATTTTCGAAATAGAAGAGAATTTATGAAAACCCAAAGGTACAAAAGGCCAACGTGAATAAAAATCACCAATATCCCAAGCGAAACATTAAGGAATATAAAGTCAAAACACGAAATCCAAAGTCAAAGCCAAAACCTCTTCATTTGAGGAAAAATCCCTCGTTAGGGGTTGAGATCGACCTCAGATGACTTAAATAGAAATCTTATCAAGTGACTCTCAAACGACTCCAAAACGATTTTAGAATAATTTAGAAACGACTCCAAGTGAAGACTTCTTCTTTCAAGAAAATACCTCTTCTAAACCAAAAATCCAATTCTCTTCGCTTCCTTTTTCAATTAAAAGTCCAAGTTAAATTCTTAGAAAGTTTAGTGATCCTTAATTGGGTCCCGTCAATTAGGTTTGATACCATCAATTAAGTTCTCCTTAATAGCACTCCATAAGTTTCTTTTCTTAGCCCATTACGTCAACACCCTTTACGTCCCTTAATCAGAGGTTTCCGTAGGCAACTACGGGGTAATTAACAATAGAGACTTTCACCTATTGGAAAGAAAGGACCCGCTAAATCAAGAAACTTCTTTAAGAAGCGACTCTTGTTAGGATTCTCTTGTGTTGAGAGATACCCGCCATAGAGATCGAACCTTAAGGGAGGTGAATCTAAGGCTATGTTCCCATTGTTCTTCGAGAAATTCCTTCGAGGAGAATAATGACGAAAAAGCCACAACACTATTATCAACAGATGAAGATGGATCTACACTTGCAGTTGGTGCTCCAGCTTCTGTACCATGCCATCTCTTGTTATGGCCTTCACGGCGACAAATAGAGCAAAATATTTTTCTACCTTTTTTAGTCAGTTTTGTTGAATTACAATCTTTTTCTAATTCCACCCTACTTTTCTTACGAGCCTTTTGGGTCTTCAAGGTTTGGGAGGGTCAATTGGGGGTGGTAACACTTGAGGCAGGGGACTTGTCTCCCACATTTCTACTTCAGAGATAGGATTAATTGCATGATTATAAATTTTAAGAAATGTTTCCACCTTATAGCAATCATGCACATAATCTTCCGGCTCAAACCATTAATTTTCATGCTTGCACAAGCATGCTCACAAGGAATACATAGATGTAGAACAAGAATATTATTTAAGATGTAGCAAATTACGACTGATTATTCAATGTAAATTGTTTTGTAAATTGATTACCTGTCAAGTCCCATCTTCGGCAATCATACGAAGATGTAGCAATATCTACTACAAACTGACCCTCTAAACCAGTCACTTGATATTTTGCTTCACCATTCCAAATAGCATTGAATTTGATTGACTCCTCTTTCCATCTATCAAGTTTTTTTTTTTTTTTTGGATCTTAGGACATATGAAACCATTGTACTTCAACATTTCATCTCTCTTGGTCTGAAACCTTCTCATTATTTTAGTTCTAATCATCTCCAACATAGTTATAATAGGCTTGTCTCTAGCATCAGTAATATATTTGTTGAACACTTCACAAAGGTTGTTTAGTAAGACGTCAGACTTAGATTGAGTAGAAAAATGTGATTTGGTCCATTCAGGCTGAGGCTTTGTAGATAACCACTCAAAAGCTTCTGCTTTGAAGACTTGAAGCTCCTTCATCTTTTTGTCATGATCCGCCACATAGGTGGCCATTGCTGCATTCCACAAATACTCGTTGAGAGCTTTTCCTTTATATCCAGCGTCATAGTAGTTTCCATGCAAGTATCTCGCACAAAATCTACGTTCAGTAGAAGAAAATAGTGATTTGAGCATGGGGACTAGACCCTAGTAATAAGAATAAACCATAGTCATTGAATAAGAATAAAGTTATGCAAGTGAAAGTATATCTGACATGTTGCTTTAAAGTACAAGTAAGCAATACCTTTTGTCTATCTGACATGAAGGTCCATGCATGACTATTGTTTATCTGTAGATCATTTCCAAGTAGTTGCAAAAACCATCTCCAACTTTCACTATTTTCAGTCTCAACAACATCATATTCTACTGAAAAATACAATCATTGGTGTCAATGGCAACCGCACTCAATAACTGACCTCCATATCTAGTTTTCAAAAAACAACCATCTAAACTGATTATCAATCGACAACCAGCCAAAAAGCCTTCTTTGCATGCAGCCAAACAGAAGTAAGCCCTCTTAAAAACTCTATTTCTGAGATCAAAGACTATGGTGCTACCGGGATTTGTCTTCTTTAACTCAAAAACATAGTAATTTAGTCTTGAATATTGCTTTCCCTCATTTCTTAATATGATCTTCAATGCCTTGGATCTTACATTGTAAGCTTTTTGTCTTGAAATCTCTAAATATAGATCAGTCTGATTCGGTGTTGAATATCCGATAAAGACCAATTTGGATCAGCTCTAAATATGTCAAGAAACTTCTTTACAAGCCAATGCACCGAAAGAAATTTTATATTATGCTTGTTACTACAAGTATGGGGGGGGTTGTATGTCTTTACTTGCATATTTTCAGTACCATTTCCCATCCGTGAAGCCCAAATATTCCATGGACAATCTTTTCTGCATATTGCCTTCACTCTCATGGTATCATTTTTCTTAAAGTGGATATTCCTTCTTTAATTAATTGCGTATTCCTTTATGGCACTTTTGAACTCATCAAAGGAACCAAACACCATACCAAGCTGAAATTGAGGGTTTGACATATCTACAACAACATTAAACTCAAGGCATCCTCAACTTGTATCATGATCATCATCATCAGATTCACCACCACTAATTAGGACATCAGAGGGAGCATAATCTGAATCTTCTTCTGATGGCATGGTTTGTGATTGACTCTTATACGACACTATCCAGTCCCTTCTAATACTATCATTTATCGCATTTTCTTCAAATGTAATATCATCATCATCATATGCTTCTACATCATTGTTGGGATCATAAAAATCACTTCCATCATCTTCTACTTCCACTTCTACTTCCTTATCAACCTCTACATCTTCTACTTCCACATCTACTTCCTTGTCATCATCTACATCTTCTACCACTAATTTCTTGCCAACCTTTACACCTTGTGCTACTACCTCATTCTCTGCATGTACACCTTGTACTTCTACTTTCTTATGGTGTAGAAAGCACTGAAGTACTCTATTTTTTTTTTTAATTTTACCAATCATGGCCATCAACTGTTGATCAGACATTATCAATTTAGGATTAGGATCCTTCTCACCACATGCCCTACACCAAACAGAGATCTCCTTTGAGTACCTTAGTTGTTCAGTCATTGTTTCAAACTCAAGCAAGGAGAATTCATCATGATCTATAGAGTCAAAGTAATCCTTTTTGCATCCAGTATAGGTGAATTCTTTTTCCATATGCACTGTTCCGCTATGATGGGCCTCACATGTAAATAAATAATCCCTCGGACCTATAAGAATAATAGAAAATTTATTTTAATATAAATAAAACGAGTAAAGCTCCGTCATATGGCTAGCTTATAAATCCTTAAACTTAAGATGACTAGCTTAATGTTCAATAATTTAATATTCATGACTCTGGCCGCAGACATACTTGTATAAAAATTAGATAAGTTGGGTGGTCTATTGTTCATTTTGCTATTCTCGGACCATCAGGTTCAGAGCAGACATTGCTTGACACTTTTTTGCTCGACACTACTTAACAACATCACTCTTACTATGCTATGAGGCAATGCCCCACTTTATATATTTCATGCTACTAATATATCTCAAATTTTAACATAACACTTTAAGGATTTTCACAGGAAAAAAATACGACACTTAACTGTTTGACCCTAAATTTTTTCGATTAGAGACACATACTGACATACAAAGAGTTTGTAAAAATTATGAAAAAATATCCAAAAATCCAGTGAAGCATGAGGAATATTATGGTGCTTTCAGAATGGCCGAAGGAGCCACATAATTGCTATTTTATGCAAAGAAATCCTTTTAAGAAGCGACTCTTGTTAGGATTCTCTTGTCTTTGAGAGATACCCGCTACAGAGATCGAACTTTAAGGGGGATTAATCTAGGGCTATGTTGCCATTCATCTTTGGAATTTAGAGGATAATGTAAAGGCTAGGGAAAGAAAAAAAAATGATAGAAAAATAATCATAAATAAAAACTTCAAGTACATTTGTATCAATAGCCCACAACATATTCTCTGGCACGCCCGGTGGGACATCTTTCTTCTCTCATCTTTGGGGTTTAAAGAATATAATGTAATAGCTAAGAAAAATCGTCCAAAATTTTTTAAGTGCTAATAATTTCTTGTAGAGTGTTATTCTTTGCAGGAAAATCTTCTCGATCGAGTTGTCATCACATTCACTGGGTAATTCTCTAGGCCAAACACCAAATATCTGAAAAGCACGACAAAAATAGACTCAAAATGCATAAAAACTTAAGACTCGAAGCTAATTTCCATTCGACCACAATCAAATCTGATCGATTTGGTATTTCTATAACCTCATTCTCTTTCTTTCATTGTTCGAATGCACTTGGGCAATGCTTTGGAGCGAAAAAAGTAATAATGAAAATAAAACTTGAAAGTATTACATCTAGGATTGTATCATGTTATGTCCTTGTTTTGTTTTGCAAAAATTCATGTGCAAAATTAACGACCAAAAAATAAATAAATAAAATGTTCAATATTGTGGGGTTTAATGTTTTACCAGACTAAATACCAAAATTCAAGCTTCAACCCTGAAAATTATGCATTTACAGTTTATATTGTAGGACTTGGTACTGTGTTGCTTTGTAGGTACCTAAGAAGAAAAGAAGAAAGATTAAAAAACAACCAAAAGGAGAAGGAAAAAAAGGAAAGAAGAAAGAATGGAGAAGAAAGAAAGTGAAATAAAAAAAGAGAAAATGAAGAACGGAATAAAGTCCCGAAATCGAAATCGGAAAACCAAGTCAGAAATGGAAAAGAAGAAGGCAAGGAAAATGAATAAAGGGATAATGTTTCGAAACCGATATCGGAAAATCAAGTCAGAAATGGAAAAGAAGAAGGCAAGAAAAATGAATAAAGGAATAAAGTCCCGAAACCGAAATCAGAAAACTAAGTTAGAAATTCAGAAAAGGAACGTGACAAGCCGCGATTGTAACGGGACGAGACAAGCCGCAATTCCAACGGGATGAGACAAGCTGCGATTGTAACGTGACAAAACAGTCGCGATTCCAACGCCACGAGACAAGCCGCGATTCCAACGGGACGAGACAAGCCGCGATTGTAACGCGACAAAACAGCCGCGATTCCAAAGCGACGAGACAAGCCGCGACTCCAACAAGACAAGCCGCGATTCCAACACGACAAGACAAGTCGCGACTCCAACGCAACAAGAAATATACATAAAATTCTCTTGAAATCTTTTTAGTGCTAATAAGCTCTTGTGAAGTGTTATTCTTTATAAAAAAAATTGACGACACTTAATAAATTTGAATTGTCTCACATGTGCTGGAGCAATTTCTTTGAGTCAAGCATCACATATCCAAAAGAGTAACAAAAATAAAATCAAGATAAATAATACACATGATACAAAATTCATCCAAATTTTTTAAGTGCTAACAATTTCTTCTTATGGAGTTTTATTATTTACATAAAAAAATATCTCAATTGAGTTGTTGTCGCATTCGCTGGGGCAATCCGGGCAGCCGTCGCACATCCTCAAGCGTGCGAAAACAAAACAAAAAAGAAATGAATAAGTACTGATCGATGGGGAAACCAAGTCTCAAAATAAAAACCTCGTGTCTACCGATCTAATCGTTTGTAGAACAGCTTGAGGGTCGAATCCACAGGGACGGTGTTGGAATATTAATCTTTTACTTTACTAAACTAGCTAGACGGTTCAACTCTTTTGTGAATTAAGGGTTGCAGGTGAGCCTAAATCCTAAGTCTAGTTACAAGGTCAAAATAAGAATTAATGAGAGAGATTCAACAAGTCACGAAATTCTAGAGTTTCTGGTTGCTAACACTTCTTCTTAGTCCCAGTTCCAGCGGCCCGCTGACTCTCGTAGCGGCCCGCTAAAAGAACCTAGGTCGCTAATCTATTATACGGGTCGCTGGCTACTTGGCAGGCATAGACAACCTCGCTGATTCACTCAGCGGCCCGCTAGGATTAGCGATGTGATTGCAAATTGACTTAATTCAGTTGATAATTGTGTAGGGATAATGGCTTAATTAAGGTTCCTAGATCAAACTCTCGTTTTAGGTCTGGTTATCAATTAATTAACCCAATTTCCCTCGTATAGAATCTAGATTTCAACTATCGTTTCTTGGTCTAGTTTCTACAAGTTTATACATTTCTAACCTATGAAATCTTTGAGTTTTCACTCTTGGAAAGGACTTAACTCTCGTTAACTAGTCCTGGTTTAACCTTTTCAGTTTACAACCTTCATGTTAATCATAATCATGCCTAATAATCTAAGTTTATTTGGACTTAACCACCTAGAAATTAAGCGAGCTCTACTTAACGGGTGTAGACAAATCTACTTAAATAATCATGGCATAATCAATTCAAGCAATTCAAGCTAGGTATAAAACATAAAGATATCAAATAAACTAAATAAACATGCAATCAACAACTAAGAATTTGAGTTTACAACCATAGCCCTAGAACAAACAATCAACAACTAAAAGACATCATACAAACACAAGAGAAAATGAGAATAAGGAAAGATTACAACCAATTGCTCTTGCGTGTGTCGAAATCTCCTATCAAACACGTCTATTGCTGTCGCAAATGACCTGCTTGGCGCTGCCACAATCTGGACTTGAGACCTAACTCTCAAATAACTCAATGTCTAACCCTAACTTGACCTTGGATTTGGTCTCCTCTTGTTCTCCCTCTTGTTCTCCCCCAAACAGGTCTTTAATAGGCTTTGGGAAGGTGTAGAAACGCTGGAAATAACTGAAGACGTGCTCTGGATGCACCTGGAGTCGGTAGAAACCGCCATCCAAATATAGAATTGCCAAATCGGACGATTCTGCTAAATCTGGCAGTTCCAGGTCTGCGGGCCGCTGGGACCATCAGCGGGTCGCAGGAAAATGTCAGCACTGCGTCCTGTCAGTATTTTGGGCATATCTCCTTCATCCGAACTCCGTTTGAAGTGATTCAAGATCCGTTGGAAAGCTTAGAACGAGCTCTTCATCTTTATGGACTCATCCAAGTCATTCCTTGTCCAGAATCTGCAATAAAATTAGAAACTATGGTAGTAACTCATTCTTGACACAAAAACCTAATTAAATTAACCTAAACTCATCTAAACTATGTAATCTATGTAAACTCAAGGTAATTGATTTAGTTTGGAGACAAAATAGTACCTGAATATGCATATAAAATCCACTCATCAAGTACCCTCTCAATCGAATTGTCATCACATCCACCGGGGCAGTTCTTTGGAGCAAATGCTATATAACCAAAAACATGGCAACTCAAAATGAACATCCAATCAAGATCCAATCGACTACAAGCGAACCTGATTGATTTGGTATTTCTTTAATCTCATTCTCTCTACTTTCTTTGTTTGAGTGCATTGAGCCAATGCTTTGTTCAACTTAGGGGTATAAAAATAATACAAAAAAACTTAGAAATTTTATGCATAGGATTGCATCATGACATGTTTTTGGTTTTGTTGCATAAAAATATTGCATCATTTAGTTGCATTTAATCCATTTAGTTTGCATATAAAATGTTGAAAATTGATTGTATGGTGTTTAAATTGAAAATTTGACCTAACACTAAAAGATTATGTTAAAGTAAAAATGGTAGTCAAGGTTGTTTACAAGGGCAAGTCGACCTTTGGTTGGTTTGTTGTGCCAATGGACCAAAAGGTCGGAGATTGAAACTGATGGGACTCGAAACTCGGTTGCTTATAATTGTTAACCGCTGTTAGCCAAAGTCATAACCTTTTGTCGAGTGAACGGATTTGTACTTTACACGTGATTTTGTTCAAAAAGGATATCATTAATGTGTGTAAATTTTTTTTGAGGCTTGTATGATGTTGCTTTTAAAATGCTTGATACACCAACAAGCAAACTTAATCGGACTTACCAAATAGTGTGATCATGAGGGTGCTTTTGACACTAAGCGACAATGAGCGGTTCAACCACAAAAATATATTATTTTCTTTTCTGTCGTTATGTTTACTCTATGCAAAAAAAGAATCAATCCAAAAAAAGGAGAACTAAAGCGGTGCCTAGTTGATGGCTAGGCGGGTAGTTATAGGATACTTGTGCCTTGCGGGAGACCCAAGCGTTGCATAATTCTGACTACCCTTTATCGCAATATTTATGCCTTGCAGCAATATTATTTTTTTTCGTTGTTATGCTTAATTTATGTTTAATTTATGCAAAATGGGAGAGCCGCTCACTTGTCGCTTTATGCCTCTTGCGTAAAACCCTAAGGTGAGTAGTCACCCACACTCAACTTGCACAATAAATTGGTGAAAATCTGGTGTTTATGGAAAGACTCTAAACTAGTTGACATTTTAATGAAATTCTTTACAAAATCGTGGGAAGTATGGAAAAAATGGGGCAAATAAAATTGACTTTGCATGTTGTTTATATGGCGGCTTTTTCGTCATCCCTCGATGAATGAAACGAGTTTCCTCGAGAAATGAAAACATAGCCTTAGATTCACCCCCCTTAAGGTTCGATCTCCGTTCGAGTATCTCTTGACGACAAGAGAACCAAAACATGAGTCGCCTCTTAAAGAGGTTTATTGATTTCGTGGGTCCTTTCTTTCCAGTAGGCGCAAGCCCCTACTGTTAATTACCTCGTGATTGATCACGAGAACCTCTGATTAAGGGATCTAAAGAATTGTATGCAAAGACTAGGGAAATCGTTTGATCTTATATTTATTTTGGGTTCATTTCTTTTGGCTTGAACCGGACTCAATTGGTGTACGTACCAGACCTAATTGACGGGATCCAATCGAGGACATTTCGATATGTTGAAGAGTTTTCGTTCTTGAAATGGAAAGGTTTCAATTTTGAATTTGGATTTCGTATTTTGACTTTTAATTTCTTAACTTTCTCTTTGGGTTTTACCATTTTCAAAGTTTTCTTTTATTTTCATTTTTTAACTTTAGACTTTTGAAATATCTTTTTTACTTTTAATTATGTTTATTTTTGAAAATATTTAATATTTGATATGTATCTTTTAAAATCTCAATATTTATTTTTTGAAAATTTATTAAGAGGGTTTAATTGAGTTTTAAAATTATTTTGGAATTTTACAAAATCTATTTAGAATTTTATAAAATTTATTTAATATGGGAAACACTTCAAAAATAGAAAAGTTCAATAATTTTGACAGATTTTTATATCAAAATATAAGTGAATTTGGTTTATTTGGATTTTTAGAAATTTTTTTATATTTTATTTGAATTTTTCTGAGTTTCCTACTATTTTTAATGAATTTTCGAAGTTTGCTGCTTATTTGGAATTTTCTGGTTGGTCCACGTCAGCTGAGAAATCTGATGTGGATGCTGACTGGCTCTGAGTTGCCGCTGATGAGGCTGTTGGCGTGGCATTTGGTTTATCTTTAGTTTTAAACGTTGGTTGCTTAGTGTAATAAGTCATCTTGGTGTCAGTGACCCGTTACAGGAGACTACACCACAGAAGATCGAGAGATACGCGGGTTTAAACCCGTCTTCTCTGACAAAGCGTTGGATTTTTGCAGAAAAGACCCTGTCTGTTCTCCGATCGATTTCCAGCAACTCTGGTCACCATTTCTGTCGAGGTTAGGTTCGTTGGGATCGTGAAGGAGAGGAGATCACATTGGTGCCATTTATTGGAGCAATTGAAGCCTGTGTTGTCTTGTAGAACCTGACATATCTCGAGCCGCCATTAATGGACTTTGGAGCTCTTTGGCCACCTTCCTTTGCCAGGAGGAGGTTACTTTCACTCGTGGACATGTATAGAGAGCGTTTTTGATGTTTATTGGTCATGGAGATGCTTAGGAGTAGAACTGGGACCTTGCTGTGGGGCCCACTTGACCATCTTTTTGTGCCAGAAACCATTTGAACAGCTCCATGGGGTCAAACTTAGCTTGTCTATGTCCTTAGTTTAGTTTAAGGCTTCGTGGTTGACTGTGAGAGTCAAAGGGGCAGCATTGCACTTCTTTTGCACATTTTTATTCAATTTTCAATTTTGCATGTAAGTGAAATTGCAGCAAGTGAGTTTGATTCAATGCACAATTTAGATCCTTTTAACTTTGTTTTATATGTTCAAGTCACTACAGAGGATGAGGACAACTCACTTAGCACCTGTCACAATTTTTAATTTGCATTTTAAGCAAGTTTGATACTGTTTTGAAGAGGCTTTGTTTGAGTTGCACAACACAAAGGAAAATGAGTTGCAAGAGGCCTAAACAAGGCATGTGGAGTTTGTTTAAAAGCAGCTTTGAGATATATTTCTCCTTTGGCCGCAAAATATTCACTTATTTATGCAATTTTTCTGTCCTTTTAGACAGTAAATGGAAAATCACCCTTATACTTATTCAAAAAATTCTGAAATTTGTAAGCATGCTCCTCATAATATTTATAAACTTTTCCTGTATGTATCTTTATGTTTTTATGCAAAGGAAACCTCGATTTTTATTTTTTCTACTGCTGGCCAGATTTTATATTTATTCATTTGTACATTTTCCATTTTGCAACAATGTAAACCTTGTTGGTGCAGTACAGGACTCATACCATCTTATTGGCTTAGGTACTTTAAGAAAGTTCTGCATATGGGGCTGGTTCAAACTGATATGCATTGTGTTTGTTATTTTCACCATCTTTAAGTTTTTGTTTACACCTTGAACATGGTTAGACCAGTGCTACGCTCTGGACCTATATCAAGTCAAGTTAGGACTACCATGAGAGACTTAGCTATGATAAAGACCTCACATGGCAGCCATGGTGCCCTTCATATTTGACGAATGCCATATGAAGCGAGGAGCTATGCTCCAAACCTTCATAAGACACCCTTTCTAGAACTATCCTATGGCCATGACTGATGCTACGCTGCAGACCATGGCTCAAAGAAGCTATATTACACATGATCGAGCACACCATTGTTTTGGTGGGTGAGCTAAGGAAAGAGAAGAAACAAAACAGCAAATTGGAATTTCAAGATGGATTTCTTTATCTCAAAGACATTAATTACAAAATGGAGACTCTCAATTTCACCTCTTTCTCTCTATTCCGCACTGCTCGATCTAATACCTAGCCTCAATTTGATCTCCTTTCCTTAGTACAAGCTATCTAGACCTAACCTAGAATGGTGGCTGCTCTTCTCCTTTTCTCCCTTCTCTTTTTCTTCGATTTGGGGGGTCTTTTATAGGCAGGAAATAGGGCAACGCTCCTAAGCCATGGTTTGATTTTGGCCTTCTGATTTTGATCCTCTGGCTCACACTAAGCGGCGCTAGGATTTTGGTTTCGCCATACCAGGGGCGTCATTGGTGGTTTTGCGTCTGTGGTGCTGGAGGAGGCCACGTCGACGCTCTTCGTCGATTTACCTGGCGTGCACGCGGTGAAAGCCGAGGTTTTCACCTCTTTTGCCTTTTTACTCTGGTGAAGAAGGAGACTCTTCGACTGGGGCCCATTTGTAAGGTTTAGTGAGAGAGTTAGATTTGGGTGCACACGGTCTTCAGTGGTCCAATGAGGTCTATTTAAATTTCAGTTCATGGTGCACACAGACCAGGAGCATTCAACCATTTTCCATAATTTCTCTCATATTTCCTTAGTGCCAATCCTAAATAAATTATTTGAAGGCCTTTTCTTAGGTATTTTTGGATGAAATTTTATGGACATACTCAGAAAAATATGAGGAATTTAATGGTTTAAATGGATTTGGAAAATTCCTCATAGATTTATTTTGATAATTTTATGAAGTTTTTGGGTTTCTTTGCAAAATTTGGAGTTTGTGTTGATAATTTTGGGATTTAAAAATTATGATAATTCACCATAATTCTTAAGGGATTTTGGGTAAATTTTGGGAATTTTTGGAGTCTGTTTGGTATTTTTCATAATTTGAATTTGGGTTTTTTGGCAATTTGGAAATTTGGTTTTTGTTGTTTGACTTTTGGTTTTCGCAATTTGGTTTTGATTTATTTGGCTTTGAGGGTTTAATTTTTAGGGTCAACAGTTTAATAGAGAGAAGCTAGAGTCCCTGAAGTCGAAATAGAAATCCCTAGGACCAAGTGTTACATAAACTCACCTAAAAGACATTTGAGTTTAGATTTAGATATTACCCTAGTGTTCATAATTCTGCATATAATAAATAAAAAGAAAGGCAATTGCATCATTTAGGAGCACTTAATCCTTATAGTTTACATATACATGCACGTTCATACATGCGTGAAGCATTGGTAGAAAGTTTGACCAAATAATTCACATGAAATTTCAAGATTAAAATGACAGTAAAAGACATTGGATTCTACAACATTTTGTAAATAACAAACAAATTTAAAAAGGATTAAGCAAAATAGTGTGACACAGAGTTGCTTGAGACAATAAGCATACCCTGCTTAAAGTTTCGCGTGAATTTGCTTAGTCTCACACTCAACTTATATGACAAATCGACAAATAGTGCGAGATGAAGTTGCTTGAGACATTAAGCATACCGTGCTTGAAGTTTCGCGTGAATTTGCTTAGTCTCGCACTCAACTTAAACAATAGATTCACGAAGATCATAGTTGACGTTTGACCGGACTTAACACCAAAATGCAAACTTAAAACACATAAAATTGTGTGTTATAGTCTATCTTGTAGAATTTTGGTGCTGCATTGCTTTCATTTTGTTTTTTAGGCACCAAAAAAGAAAAAAATAACAAGAAGAAGAAAGTAAGAAACAAGAAGAAGGAATGACTGTCAACTAGACTGGGGCAACAAAGCCAACACCCGATCACATCGAGTCAATGCCGGGATAAGCCTGCATCAAAACCAAAACCTACACTAAAACAACGAGTGAAGACCGAAGGCAGTAAATCAAACTATGAAGCAACCACAATCTATTAAAGGAGGCATGCACATAAAAATGGACGAAGTGGGCCCCAAAATGAAGGCGAGTGTAGCTCAACCCAACCAAATCCAAATTCTTGTGAAAACTCGACAAAACCGTCATACAACCAATTCGACTACATACAGGGGTCAAGAAGGGACCACCAGAGTACGTTGTTATGTCCAGGATCCTCACAACCTACTCTAGTGGGGGGGGGGCATTTGTTTGACCCTAAATTTTCTCGATTGGAGATACATACTGATTTACAAGGAGTTTGAGAAAATCATGAAAAATAGCAAATGAACTCCAAAATTATGGAAAAATACCCCAAAATCCAATGAAGCATGAGGAATATTATGGTGCTTTCAGAATGGCTGAAGGAGCCACAAAATTGCTATTTTATGCAAAGAAACCCTTTTAAGAAGCGACTCTTGTTAGGATTCTCTTGTCTTTGAGAGATACGCGCTATAGAGATCGAACTTTAAGAGGGGTGAATCTAAAGCTATGTTCCCATTTTTCCTCGAGGAATCAGTCGAGGGAGAGAATGACGAAAAAGCCGCAACACTAACCTAACTAGGTATATAGAAATTAACATAAATTGAGACAAATTGGCTAGCCATACAACATTCAATTTACTAATATGCAGTAATCAAGCATAAATTAGACAAATTGAGTTGAATTGAACTCAACGCAACAGAAATTAACATAAATTGAGACAAATTGGTTAACCATAAAATAGTACCAATTGACACAGGCCAGGGAAAAGAGAAAATTTGTATGAAATTGTAGAAATTGGGACTTATGATAGTTTGGTTTTTCAGTGAAATGCTTTCGGTGTCTCATTTTCAACTCAGCAACAACCTCCAGACTCAGCAGCAAGTCAACAACAACATCTCTAGTGTTTCGGCAGAGAGACAAGAGGAGGGTTACAGAAGTACAAAGTCTAAGAGAGAGATAAACACAAAGGGGATAAGTCGGCGTGGGTTAGGAATAGAGAGAAATCAGAGGATTAGAGAGTCGCTATGGTCTAAGAGAGAAATAAAGAGAATTGTTTTTTTTTCCACTTCCGATATGTCAAATAGAGATAGACGACAAGGAATAAGTGATGAGAGGAGGGTTTGATTTAGATTGCAAAAGTTTGCACCTAACGTGATCAAATAAACAGAAGTATTTCGGAGCGCGATGGAGGGACGAAAATTGGATAAAATCAAAATTCGAGGGTTACATTAGGACAAATTAAAATTTAGGGACCAAAAATGGACAGCGATCAAAGTTTAATGACTTCTCATAAAATTCACTCCTTGAAATACTGTTGAACTAAATTATCAACTTATTGATAATTATTATTGTATTAGCACATGCATCAATTAAGTTTCATATGATCACTTTGATTCAATTAATTATAACAGTTCACAACGGTATATGATTAATTAATCAACTTACCATATACTGCATTCTCCAATGCAAATAAACTAAATAATTCACCATTTAATAAAAACTTTATTTGTGTAACTCTCGAGGATTATCATGTTGGCCATAGAATTAAATCATTATTTATTTCCAATAATCATAAGCGGTATCTAGCAACACGTTATGATTCTCAATTGACATAAATAAATAATATACATTTGTAGTATTTCAATCATGCATAAGAAATAAATAATTTTCTTGTTTTGATTCTTATGTCACGTGATATCATTGTATAATCCAAGATATAAATGTGTCATTCTTGCATATTATACATTTCTTGATCTAGAGTTGATCGTCTAGTTTGCGCGCATACGATCTAACTCCATAAAGTGGCCCAATAGATATCATCACTCACTAGGTTTACTAATGCGGGACATACGGTAAACCTAGTGAGTGACGAATTAGCATTAGACTATATTTATAGATATCAAGAGAGCATAAATAAAGTCTGTATAGCAGTCTTTTCAGGAATTAGCGTTGGACTATATTTATAGAACCAATCCTCATGTGGAAAAGCTGAGCCATCTCAAACCTAGAATCAAACTCTAATAAAATAAATAATGACACCTAACACAATTCATATATTTATTTCATCGGATCAAGTCCCGTGCGATGTTACAATAACATCAACATATGCAATTAAGTTGGTAACCCTCTATCTATGATTTGTAGAACTTGATCATCACTTAACTCGCACACTAATCTTTCATGACAATTAATGTTCATTGTTGATTATCAAGATTAAGGACCCTTTTAGAGATATTATTGTCATTTTGACGAATAATCTATATAGATCTACAATTCAAATCCTCAACCTGAATGATCTGTCAATTATAACTCAAGGAACAAATGATCTAATATCATCAATAACACAAACCAAATTAAGTCATTAAACTATCGACTTCTAGGACATAATTCCAACAAATTCGACCCTTAAGCCATACTGCAAACGAAATAGTATCGGTATTTAAGGTTTTAATTTTAACACCAGCACATTTGGAACCAATCAATAATCCTATCATTTTTCAATTAGTAAGATTTGAATCATATTCTAGACCATATAGAGAATTTAACTGTAGATTATTGTGATGAAATGACTTAGATTAGATTAAAAAATAGATGAAATGCTCAAATGATACTCAGAATAAGCATTATTTGTGCTTTAAATGCCTAATTACTATGTATAATCAAAATTTTATTTATTATGTAAGATCTGACTCGTATTCTAGACCGTATAGAGAGTTTAAATATAGATTATTGTGATGAAATGACTTAGAATGAATTTAGGAAAGGTTGAAATGCTCAAATGATTCTCAGAGCATGCATTATCTGTATATTATATGCTTAATTACTATGTATAATCTAATTTTTTAATAAGTAAGGTCTGAATCATTTTCTAGATATGATTGATCGATGGGAAAACCAAGTCTCAAAATAAAAACCTCGTGTCTGCCGATCTAATCGTTTGTAGAACAGCTTGAGGGTCGAATCCACAGGGACGGTGTTGGAATATTAGTCTTTTACTTTACTAAACTAGCTAGACGGTTCAACTCTTATGTGAATTAAGGGTTGCAGGCGGGTTCAAATCCTAAGTCTAGTTTCAAGGCCAAAACAAGAATTAATGAGAGAGATTCAACAAGTCACGTAATTCTAGGGTTTCTGGTTGCTAACACTTCTTCTTAGTCCTAGTTCCAGCGGCCCGCTGACTCTCGTAGCGGCCCGCTAAAAGAACTTAGGTCGCTAACCTATTAGACTGGTCGCTGGCTACTTGGCGGGCATAGACAACCTCGCTGATTCACTCAGCGGCCCGCTAGGATTAGCGATGTGAATGCAAATTGACTTAATTCAATTGATAATTGTGTAGGGATAATGGCTTAATTAAGGTCCCTAGATCAAACTCTCGTTTTAGGTCTGGTTATCAATTAATTAACCCAATTTCCCTCGTATAGAATCTAGATTTCAACTATCGTTTCTTGGTCTAGTTTCTACAAGTCTATACCTTTCTAACCTATGAAATCCTTGAGTTTTCACTCTTGGAAAGGACTTAACTCTCGTTAACTAGTCCTGGTTTAACCTTTCAGTTTACAACCTTCATGTTAATCATAATCATGCCTAATAATCTAAGTTTATTTGGACTTAACCACCTAGCAATTAAGCGAGCTCTACTTAACGGGTGTAAACAAATCTACTTAAACAATCATGGCATAATCAATTCAAGCAATTCAAGCAAGGTATAAAACACAAAGATATCAAATAAAATCAATAAACATGCAATCAACAACTAAGAATTCGAGTTTACAACCATAGCCCTAGAACAAACAATCAACAACTAAAAGACATCATACAAACACAAGAGAAAATGAGAATAAGGAAAGATTACAACCAATTGCTCTTGCGTGTGTCGAAATCTCCTATCAAACACGTCTCTTGCTGTCGCAATCAACCTGCTTGGCGCTGCCAAGATCTGGACTTGAGACCTAACTCTCAAATAACTCTATGTCTAACCCTAAATTGACCTTGGATTTGGTCTCCCCCTTGTTCTCTCTTTGTTTCCCCTCAAACAGGTCTTTAATAGGCCTTGGAAAGGTGTAGAAACGCTGGAAATAACTGAAGACGTGCTCTGGATGCACCTGGAGTCGGTAGAAACCGCCATCCAAATATAGAATTGCCAAATCGGGCGATTCTGCTAAATCTGGCAGTTCCAGGCCTGCGGGCCGCTGGGACTTTCAGCGGGTCGCAGGAAAATGTCAGCACTGCATCCTGTCAGTATTTTGGGCATATCTCCTTCATCCGAACTCCGTTTGGGGTGATTCAAGATCCGTTGGAAAGCTTAGAACGAGATCTTCAACTTTATGGACTCATCCAAGTCATTTCTTGTCCAGAATCTGCAATAAAATTAGAAACTATGGTAGTAACTCATTCTTGATACAAAACTCTAATTAAACTAACCTAAACTAATCTAAACTATGTAAACTATGTAAACTCAAGGCAATTAATTTAGTTTGGAGACAAAATGGTATCTGAATATGCATATAAAATCCACTCATCAATGATATAGAGCTTAGATATTATTATTACTAGTTCTATTCTCGCGCGTTGCGCGATGCATTTCTATCTGAATTTGCGGCAAAACGATTTTCTAATAATGAGAGTGGATATGTTATGGATGACACAAATACAGTCGCATATATACTTTGTTAAATTGTAAAACATTATGTTACGTCAATCAAATGTATGATTATGGTTTACAAATGAAGCAAAAAAAAAAATGATATCAGTTCCAAATTAGCTAATGAACTTTTCTAACAATGCAATCTTGATACAAAATAATCAAGAGGTAAAAAGGTGAAACTAATAGCCAGAGTCACATTTCGATCTTGTTGATGATGAAGAATAGCTGATTTGTTAATATGACAATTTCTTCCAAGATGACATTTAATGCATGCTTGATGTTTTACAGCCAGGGGAAATCTACAATGTCATTTTGATCAAAACAATTTTCTACCTCCAGAAACTTCTCTACAAATACAGTTTAAGAAACACAATTTAAAAAGTAATCCTAGCAAATCACAATCAACTCACAACTTTTAATGTGAAATAAACAATGTATTATTTGGGTTTAAAGTAGTAGCATTAGCAGCCCATCAACAAAGATAATTTAAATTTGCAAATGCTGGTGTTTAAAGACAGAACCAATAAAAATTCAACCAGCTAAGAAAAGAAATCAAAATACTAACAGCTTTTGGCATGGTATCTCCTCCAGCCTCGCTAACCTAAATTTTATCAAAAAAAAGAAAATGCCAGTTATATTCAATGATATTACATCAAATAAATATTAGAAATTAAATGAACAGTTGAGCAAGAACATGTTGACATGTGCATGACCTGAGATTATCCCTTTAAGTGTCTGTCTTATCCTCTTTGGCTTCACCATCAATTAGGTGACCGATAATCTTTTGAATGAGAAAGAAACACATAATTAATATCTGAAACTTAATTTCCTCACAAATGAAGAGCAAAAGTTGTAGGGAAAGCAGGGACATTATCGATTGTAAATAAGACAAATCGTAATCTATTTTTGCACTACCATCCTCTTCAACATGGATTTGATTCATTTTTCACATTATTGTCCTCTCTGATTCTACAAATTGAAGAGCAATGTAGTCTTTGACCAGATAACATACTGAGCAAATTAACACCTACAAAACAAATTTTGGATCATCTAGTATATGTCTTGGTGTGTGGTACCAACATAAGATTATTTCTGAAATAATTGGACCATAAACGAACATCCAAGAACAACTTCATTTATTAAATTGAGTGAATAGTATAATGATTTTGAATCCATTGCCAAAAGCATACAATAGGCAAAATGCCAAGTGACTTCTAATTTTTTGCAAACTATACTGTTTTCTCTCCACTCATATAAAAAGCATTCTAAAATATGCAAGACACTTCATATTTTTGTATAATTTGTTCAAATCAATCTTAAAACCACCATTATAAATAGAAAAACATCATCAATTTTGTTCGAAATCTGAGCGAATAGGACATAAATAGAGCAAAAGGAAGCAATATTGACTACAGATATGTAAAGACAAATCAGGCTATCTTATGCTGGTAAAATTATATAAGCACAGAATTTAGACCAGATCAAGTCAGTTAATCAAATGCAACAAAAACAAAATCAGGTCAGCTAAGATCGTCATGTATAGATAGCGTTGTCTGTTTTATTCCCAATTTAACCTTGTCATTTAAGATGTTATTCCAACGCAGCTTTCCTACTATTTCTTCAATTAAAAATTAAACCTACAGAGTTCTTCATTCCTTACCAGTAGCAGTTAGAAATGAAAAGGAGCAACATTCCATGGCCTATCTCATTGAACAATCACCTTGTAGCTTAGCCCCATCATCCTCGCAGTATTAGTGTCTTTGCCGCATGTCTTTCCTCCACAACTTCTGAAAACGAAATAAAGTTATCATTAGCTTGATTAACAACCTAAACTCTATTATTTAATTTACAGTGAACTAAGAGGGCATGTAAAGAGAACCATAATCAAAACTTTGCAACCTAGCATTTCTTAAGAAATCTAAAAATAAAATAGCTTGAACTAAATTAATGACAGTACGGTCAACAAAACTAATGTTAACCATATTGTCTTCCCTACTTTCTTCCCCTCCTTGGAGCTCTTTTAAGAGGCCCAAGTCCATAGAACATAAACATGGATGTAACGAATAATCATTTTTATCTGCTTACATAATCACCATCTAATTTTTTCCCATCTTTTAAATTTAAATCATGGACGTGGAAAAAGACCACATCTATGCCCTTTTTATTTTGCAATCACAAAATCAACACATCATATGTAATGCAAAGAAATGTGATTTCTAATTGCCAACAAAAACTATAGAAAAGAATAAATTTCAGTAAATTTCATGAAAATGCTCACCAAGAAGAGTTTAATATCACCAAGAATATAATAATGTCTTTTGAATTTTAGGAAGTGTCCTACTTGTAATAGTTCCATCCATGGTGTCTTGACTCTTGAAGCACGATTGAGGAACATGCTACCTCCAGAGTCCAGACTAATCTATAGAAAAATACCAAATAATTTAAGTTAGATCTGGTATGAATCAAAAGGAAAATCAAGGAGAATGAAGGAAAAAAAGTGAAAAAAAAAACAGTTCATCCTTAGAATGTTGTCAATGAATAAAGTAACCTAAATAGTTAATATCATTTTTAGAGAAATGATTGATAAGAAATAATCACATTTATTAGTTTTGACAGTTAGATAAAAGAACAGCACCTTGAATGATAAAATCATTCAAACATTGGATCTAATACCTTCAATAGGAAAAAGAAAAGTTGTCCTTCGCTATTCATGCCAACACAAATATTGCACTAACTTTTTTTTTCTTGGTGTGAGTCTGAAGGCGAGGCCTTGCACCTGTAATTAAAAAATCAAATGAGTTGCTCGCTATTATTTAATTTATAAAAAAGGCTTTTTAATATTGATCACAGCACATTAGTCATTTTATAGAAAAAAAAGGTTTGTCATTCAAGGTAAAATCCATATACATCAGTAACCTAACACATTATCAAATCCATTGACGCCCCAGAACTCAATTCATATAAAAGTTACTTTCTAGCACATTGGTCTTTGTGCTTGGGTATTTTTATACTTTTTTTCACTTATCTGTGTTCCTGGTGCTCCATTTAAAGTGTGAGGGAATTGAACTAATCCAAAAGAATCTTGCACCACGTGAGAGATGTTGCAAGAAAAACAGCGCTGGCTCTCATGTAATCTGTTATAATGGGTACAATGCATCAATTAAAATATAACAATTTAAATACTGAAATTTTTATGAATTATTTTAATATATATGCACAATAAAAATCAAAACATATCTGGTTATTCAGATCCTACAAAAATATAATAAACAGATGTTGTGCTCAATTCTTAAAGTTTTAGTGCCTAACAGCAAGGGGAATTATCATTGTGTTTGGTAAAGCAAGGTCACCTCTTTAAACTATGTGATATTTCTAAAATCAATACCTGATATGAAGAGATATTTTTTAATAGAAATCGAGTGACACTTAAAATAAGTAGAAATTTATAGTTTGGTGGCAACGAATGAGTTTATGTTCTTCAATTTAGGCAGACTAACAAAGGCTAACATGATAAGGAAGAATGATTGGCACAGTACCTTCTGAAATGGCAGAGCAATGAAGATCAGTGACCAGCGGAAACCAATCCAGCAGAGAGCAACCAACGTGACATGCTGCAGCACAAAGGAACAAACACTAAATACAATAGCCATAGAAAAGAAATATGACATCCCTGTAACCTTTGACATCAGATACGCATCCCTGCGACAACATTCAGGAAGGATTTTGGCCTCCATACACACCCAAAATAGCGATCAAAACAACAAAAAAAGATTTTATAAATTTCAAACCAAAACGATAGTCCCTGTAAGCTATCTATCAGGTCCTATTGTAGAGGTAACTCAATGTGATGTCTAAATTGTATGAAACTAAAATTGGCTCCAAAACAAACATACAATGGATAAACTGAAGATATTATTCAGCTGCACACATCCTTAAAGGCATATATGACTGTCATCTCCTATGATAGCGATGAAATATTTATTTATTTCGCATCCTGCAGGGCAATGCAAGGGCAGCTGAGGTCAGAAACAGCACACACAATGAATACCTATTAAAGCGGATGCTAAATTCACAACATCCACATATACACCTTTCTTGTTACCTTTGTTTTAGTACCCACACAAATACTTTTCTTTATTCGGGCATTCTTTGTCCTACAATGTGAACTGTAATAGAAATTATGTCAAACAACCCAGAAATGCTGGTACTCTACTTGAGAAACCTCTTGACACCCATACATACACTTTTTGTTTATCAAATGGCACGTTGTTCTAACCACTACCTACACTGCCGTATAAATTTTCACAGCACGCATATAATTGAGGAGGACAATAAACAAAAAGAAAAAGAAGCAAAATAATAAATAACAACTAACAGACTATCACCTGGCAAGATAGCGATCCTTGCACAACACTCCTTTCTCCCTGATACTGTGAGGAAGGTAGTGACCTCAAAAGACAAAAAGACAAATGCAAAAATCAACAATCAATGAACAACAGGCATTTGTGCAGTTAATCTAGACTGAAAAGCCAAAAAAAAAATGGAAAAGAGCGGATAGCACACCAAGCTGAGAATGAGTGATAAAATTACCAGAATTTATCTCGGATTCAGAACTTCACAGTGGACACCACCTAGCACCAGCTGACCTGAACAATAAATAGAAGAACAGAGAAACCAAGAGCTAGTCAGCACCAATCACACACAAAAAACCAAACAACGGAACTGATCAGACAAAGCAAAGAAGCAAAAAAATCAATAAAGAAATAGGCAACAAAAGGAAGAAGAACATACCAAGCTAACAGGCAAGAAGGAAAAGAAGCAAAGAGAGAAGAAGAGACAGATAGCAGTAGATTGCGAAGGAATGGCCAACCCAACAGAAAGGGGCGCACACAAATTGGAGAAACAGGAACCAAAAGTGTGACACCCCGCCGCATCCCGTGACTGGACGGTACACGACGGCGTGCCCGCCGCGGATGCCTCTGCACCCGCAAGGCTTACCAAGACTTAATTAATTCTAATTATCAAATTAAATATAATAGTGATGTACGGTTTTCGTACTTGATTTTCAGCCAGAATAAGCCCCAAATTTCGTTCAAATTACTTGTGTTTTTACTCATTTTCCTTTGAATTGTGCTAATGTTAGATGTAGGAAAGTTCAGCCGTAGCCCGGCAAGTTTTTTATACAGGTTCATCACACTTTGACGCGAAAAAAGGAGAAAATCGACTAAGTTGCACAGATCCAGCAAGATGGAACGGGCCGCCCCAATCATAGGACGGGCCGTCCCACCTCAGTGCAGACGCAGGCAAAGGAGTTCCAGACGACACAATCAGCCCATGCTGGGACGGGCCGCCCCATGTTCAGACCAGGCCGTCCCAGTCCGCTACCAGGCCAGAGAGCTATTTCGAGAGTGCCAAATATAGAGTGCCTGATTTGGTGAGGCGGTTTCTTCAGTTTCCACCGCCTTTCTGGGCCATTATGCCACGTTTTGGAGCTTCCCAAGAAGCCTATATAAGCTCTGTCCTGGCTCCAAGCCAAGGGAGTCGAAATTTGCTAAGTTTGGAGAGCCAGAAAGGAGCAAGGCAACCACCCTGTCGAGACGGCCATCCACCAGCCTGAGACGCACCGCCCCAGGATCAGGACGGCCCGCCCCAGACAGGACAGAGCTTAAGAGATAGACGATTTTCAAGCACATCTTGTTGTAACTTGGTTTTTCTTTCTTTTTCTTTGTGTTTTTGTATGATGAAACCTGCTTTTTCTTGCATGGAGTAGTTTAATTTAGGGGCTATGGTTCGATAACTTTTCTTTTAGTTGTTTGTTTTGTTTGAATACTTGATTAGTTGCTAAGTTAAAGTTGCGTTTTGATTTCTGAAATTTAATTCTATCTTTTTGTTGCAAATTGTTAATGTTAGATTTGGCTATTGCATTAAACAAAGGCCTAGTTTAATTGTCAAAACAAAGTCTATCTGCAATAACAAGCAAACACTTAGATCAATTAGGTAGGTGATATCTGAAAGGATTTAACCAAACTCCAAGTAATTAGAAGTTTTACTCAACAAACCGAAAGGTTGAGAGTTTACCAAGACCCAGAAATCAATTAGAAACACCTAAACCAAGAAACGAGAGTTGAAATTTAGGAGTTTTTAGGGTTTATCAAACAGTACCCCACAACTTGACCTGAACGAGAGTTAGAGCGCAAGTCTGTAGGTTAGGTTTGATCCAATTCACGCAGAAACACCCAGCAAATAATTAAGTAGGATGACAAGACAAATATCGGATGATTGGAACGGCCCGTTCCAAGGTCAGGACGGACCGCCCGAGAGGGGGCGTCCTGGCCTAGAACGGACAGTTCCAGCCATTTGACAGGGTTAGGACGGCCCGTTCCAGAGATGGAACGGTCCGTCCCAACCTTGACAGACAGGAAAAGTTAGACAACCTGAACCCCTAATCATTCGTTAATTGTTTAAACTTTCAATTGGATAAAGTTTTTTTTTCTAGGGAATTACAATTTTAAATTCTGTAACTGCAATTTACCTTCAGTTTGGATCTGTTTGAAATTTGAATTGTTTATTTAATCAAAAGAATTTAAATTAATACGAATTGTTTAAACTTAAGAAAGGAATAGTCCGTCCCCGTGATTCGACCCTTAAACTACATTGCAAACGAATTAGTATCGGTTTTTAAGGAATTAATTTGACCAGTACCCTCAGCACCGATCAAATTTTGGCGCCGTTGCCGGGGACGGTGCCTTTTTCTAAGTTTTACTTTCTGTTTTAACTTAAATTCTTTCAATCTCTATTCACCTTTTCTTTTGTTTTTGAAATTTTGCAGTCGCATACGCTGGCTAACAAGGAGAAAGAGCTAGGCAGCGCACGCGATACAAGTTTTCGTCAACAAGGAAGAGGGGAACAGAATCAACAATCGAGCCCATCTTCATCTGGAACGGCCCGCCCCATTTTAGGACGCACCGCCCCAGGTTTAGCTGAGCTCACAGAGGAGGAGGAAGGCTCTCTGATTCAGCCGTTTCGCCAGTTTTACCAGCGCAACTGCAGAAATCCAGAGAGAACTCAACCACCTTTGACACCACCCGAAGAAGACATGGCTGACCATTTGAATGGCAATGGGGGAAGACCTGAGGAGACTCCCGTTCAGAGAGCCCTTAGAGAAGCCCTCGAAGCAGCAAGAGAAGCCGAGGCCAATCGACCTCTCAGAGAGATCAGTGCACCAACAGCGACTAACGTCCGACTTGGAGTTAGACCACCAAAGGCTGAGCGAACCCGTGACTTTTACTACAACCCAAGCTTGATTGCTTTGATCAAGGACTCAGCTTTCGGTGGAACCCCCAACGAAGATGCCAATCGCCATTTGCAAAGCTTCCTGCGCAATTGCACAACCCTTGTCCCTGAAGACGTGGATCCAGAAATAATCCGCTTAACTCTTTTTCCTTTCTCTCTTAGGGGCAAAGCTGAGGATTGGCTCAATAGTTTCAATGATGCACCATTTGATTCCTGGGAAAACTTGACCAAGGCCTTTTTAGATAGGTTTTATCCTAGGGTAAAAACAACTAAATTGGTTAGGGAATTGTTAACCTTTCAACAAGAACCAGATGAAAACCTGTTTGAGGCATGGGAAAGGTTCAAAGACCTGTAGAGGATGTGTCCACACCATGATGTTCCTGAAAATAGGCTTATTGTCAGTTTCTATGATGGTTTGGATGATATGACTCGCCAAAATATTAATTCAACTGCAGGTGGATCATTCCTTGAGATGGGTTGCAGAGAAGCGAAGGCTCTACTTGAGAATATGGCCAGGTCTCAAACCAACTGGTCAGTTAGAGCCCAGAAGAAAGGAGGACTTCTTGAAGTGGATAGGGACACACACATGCAATCGCAGCTGGATTCTTTGACCGTTATGATAAAAAATCTCAACAAGAAACCGGCTGAGGCGGTAGCTAAGTGTCAGTTTTGCGAGGAAGAAGGACATACGGCCAAGGCATGCCACTTGGTTGAGAGGGAAGAAAAGACAGAAGAGGTGAATGCACTCATGAATCCTCCTTCCTTTTTCCCACCAACCAACAACTATGCTTATCGCGACAAGAGAAACCATCCAGGCCTCTCTTACTCAAATCCAAATGGAGCTGCTAACCCCAGCCAAGCCGGACCACCAAGGAACCAACAACGCCCTCAAGAGACACTCACGCAGCCCATGGTTGAGAAATTCATGCAGAGTCAAGGAATCTTCAACCATGCAGTCCACCGGGAGTTGGAGAAGATCAGGGAGGACATGGGAGCCTTTCTTCAAAGATTCGACGAAAGGTTGTCTCAATCTGGCGCCGGAGCTCTCACCAAACCAGGTATGTTCCCCAGCCAACCTGAACCAAACCCTAGGGAGGATGTGAAGAGCGTCTCGCATCAATTGAGGAGTGGAACAAGGTATGACGGGCCTGAAATGCCCTCAGACTCTCCTCCAGGACTATCTGGGACGGACCGCCCCATTTTGGGACGGCCCGCCCCACCTCAGGACGGAGCAGAAGCTGATCAGGCGGACCAGCCCAGCGCTGATACAGACATTGGAACAAGCCCACCAGCAGCGGAACAAAATGATGGGACGGACTGCCCCAACCCAGGACGGACCGCCCCAAACACCTCGACTGCCACAAGCAGGCAAGTCCCGAGGGCCGTCTCCCCTTCCAACAGAGCTATTGAGGTTCCATATCCGCAGAGACTCGCCAAGGCAAGGAAGGACAGGGCATACGAGAAGTTCCTGGACATTCTACGACAGATCAAGATCTCAATTCCCTTCACCGATCTCCTAACCAGAATGCCATCTTATGCTAAATTCTTGAAGGACCTCCTTTCCAACAAGAAAAACCTGGAGGAGTGCGGGACCATGGCCTTGACCGGAGAATGCAGCACTCTGATCACAAAGAAGATGCCGGTCAAAATGAAAGATCCAGGCAAGTTCACAATCCCATGTAAAATCGGGAATGCAGAAGAGAAGAAAGCTTTGCTTGATCTCGGAGCAAGCGTTAGTCTCATCCCCGAGACAGTCTACAACCAGATAGGAATGGGGGAGCTGAGCCCGACCCGCATGACTTTGAAGCTTGCCGATGGATCGATTAGACTGCCGTTGGGGATAGCAATCGATGTGCCAGTCCAAGTTGGCGATTTGATAGTACCTTGTGACTTTGTGGTTGTGGATATGAAAGAGGATCCTGATGTTCCAGTCATCCTAGGTCGCCCCTTCCTCACCACAGCCGGAGTGTTCATCAACTGCAAGACCGGCAAGATGATCCTAGAGGTTGGAGATGAAAAAGTGGAGTTTGATGTAGAGAAAGCCATGAAGATGCCTGACCATGTCGACTCAATCTTTATGGTGGAATCATTGGAAGCTATTGTTGAAGAATCCTTCAACACACGTGTTGTTCAGGCATACCATTCCTTCTCGGCCAGACCTGAAGAGGAGGAGGCAGACCTAATATTCAACGAAATTCTCCAAATGGTTGAATACTTGGCTGCCAGAGAAGAACAGAACAGACCACCCCAGATCAAGGCAGATCAAGCCATCATGCAGCTGCGATCTCCAGCTGAAATCCAACAAATTCTCAGCCTGGAAACAAATCAGGGCGGACCGCCCCAGGTTGGAACGACCCGCCCCAGTTCAGATGATGCGAAATCCAGGCCAGAACTGAAGGCCTTGCCAGACAATCTCAGGTATGAATTCTTGGGCCCAGATCAGACCTTTCCTGTTATTGTTAATGCCAATCTTGATGCAGATCAAACAGCAAAGCTACTCAAAGAACTGAGAATCCATCAGAAAGCAATCGGATACTCGATTGAGGATCTAAAGGGTATCGATCCCTCGATTTGCACCCATCGGATCCTACTTGAAGAGGACTCCAAGCCAACTGTGGAGCACCAAAGGAGACTCAACCCGAACATGAGTGAAGTTGTGAGAAAAGAAATACATAAACTTCTAGAGGCAAGGATCATTTACCCCATCTCAGACAGCAAATGGGTTAGTCCCATTCATGTTGTTCCAAAAAAGGGAGGCACAACCGTGATAAAGAATGACGAAGGCCAGCTGATCCAAACAAGAATCGTTACAGGATGGAGAATGTGTGTGGACTATCGCAAGCTGAATGCGGCTACCCGAAAGGACCACTTTCCTTTGCCATTCGTTGACCAGCTACTCGAACGCCTGGCTAAGCATTCTTTCTTTTGCTATCTAGATGGTTATTCTGGTTTCTTTCAAATACCAATTCACCCCCTAGACCAGGAAAAAACGACCTTTACATGCCCATATGGGACCTATGCATACCGTAGGATGCCATTTGGTTTGTGTAATGCACCAGCAACATTTCAAAGAGCCATGATGGCTATATTCTCTGATTTCATAGAAAAAGACATGGAGGTTTTCATGGATGATTTTTCTGTCTATGGTACATCTTTCGATCACTGTCTAGCTAACTTGAAAAAGGTATTGCAGAGATGTGAAGAAATTAACCTAGTCTTGAATTGGGAGAAGTGCCATTTCATGGTGCAAGAAGGAGTCGTTTTGGGCCACATAATCTCGGAACAAGGGATTAAAGTTGATCAGGCCAAGGTGGAAGTGATTGAGAAGCTCACGGAGCCAACTTGTGTAAAGGATGTTCGGAGTTTCCTTGGTCATGCCGGTTTCTACAGGCGTTTCATCAAGGATTTCTCTAAGATTGCTAAGCCTTTAACAAACTTGACTATGAAGGATGCAGAATTTATCTTTGATAAAAGTTGTGTTGATGCATTTGACAGATTGAAGAAAGCACTAGTGACAGCCCCGATCTTGCAACCTCCAAATTGGGATGAACCGTTCGAATTAATGTGTGATGCAAGTGATTATGCAGTTGGAGCAGTACTCGGACAGCGAAAGGATAAGAAGCCCTATGCCATCTATTATGCAAGTAAGGTGTTAGATGAAGCCCAAATCAACTACACCACAACAGAAAAGGAGCTTCTTGCAGTAGTCTTTGCCTTAGATAAGTTCAGGTCCTACCTGATCGGTTCAAAGGTTATAGTCTACACTGATCATTCTGCACTCAAGTACTTACTCTCGAAAAAAGACGCCAAGCCAAGACTCATCCGGTGGGTTCTCTTGCTTCAGGAGTTCGATCTTGAGATCCGTGACAAGAAAGGTACAGAGAACAGTGTTGCTGACCATTTATCAAGGATCAAAGCAGAAGGCATCAAATCCGAGACACTGCCAATCAACGATTCATTTCCAGACGAACATTTGTACTCAATCCAGTCTGGAACGGACCGCCCTAGCATGGAACGGCCCGCCCCAACCACAGCAAAGGATGTCAGGACTGCCGTTCCAGCCAGAACGGCCCAGTCTGAGCCAGGCGATACAGTTGGAACGGCCCGCCCCAATCTGGAACGGACCGTCCCAACTCAGGCGACTCCATGGTATGCTGACTTTGCAAACTATCTAGCGAGCGGAGTTATACCCTATCAGATGTCCTTCCAGCAGAAGAAGAGATTCATAGCCGATGCTAAATACTACTTCTGGGAGGACCCTTTCCTGTGGAAATTTGGAGTTGATGGAATGTTCAGAAGGTGTGTACCGGAGAGCGAAATTGAGCAAATCCTGCACAATTGCCACGCTTCAGCTTACGGAGGACATGCCTCAGTGTCTAAGACCGCTGCCAAAGTTCTGCAATCCGGATTCTTCTGGCCCACGCTTTTCAAGGACGCAAGAAAATTTATCTCTTCTTGCGATCAATGTCAAAGGACAGGCAACATTTCGAGACGCCAAGAGATGCCTCAGAATCCTATTCTAGAGGTTGAGATCTTCGATGTTTGGGGGATTGATTTTATGGGACCGTTTCCATCTTCATGTGGCTATGAGTACATTCTTGTGGCAGTTGATTACGTGTCCAAATGGGTGGAAGCTGTACCGAGTAAGCATGCAGATTCAGCAACAGTCAAAAAGCTTTTTACCAAGATCATATTCCCACGGTTTGGAATTCCAAGGACAGTCATTAGTGACGGGGGCAAACACTTCATTAACAAACAGTTTGAGAATCTTTTAAAGAAGTATGAAGTGAGACACAAGGTGGCAACCCCTTATCATCCGCAAACAAGTGGCCAAGTTGAGATATCAAATCGAGAAATAAAGAATATCCTGCAGAAAACAGTGAGCGGTACAAGGAAGGATTGGGCATTAAAATTGGATGACGCCTTATGGGCATATAGGACAGCTTTCAAGACTCCTATAGGCATGAGCCCATTCAAGCTGATTTATGGAAAAGCATGTCATTTACCAGTGGAATTGGAACACAAGGCATACTGGGCAGTTAGAGCACTCAACATGGATTATAAATCAGCTGGAGAGAAGAGAATTCTGGACTTGCACGAGCTGGAGGAAATAAGGCTAAGTGCATATGACAATGCTAGGATCTACAAGGAGAGAACAAAAGTCTGGCATGACAAGCATATCCAACGGAGATCCTTTGAAGCTGGTGATATGGTGCTTCTGTTCAATTCCAGATTGAGGCTATTTCCTGGCAAACTACGTTCTAGATGGACAGGCCCTTACGTTGTGAAGAAAGTCTATCCATTTGGAGCTGTTGACATCTACAAGGAAGGAGATGAGACCTTCAAGGTGAACGGACAGAGGCTCAAGATCTACGTTGATCCAAATACCAGCACAGAAGGAGGGGAAGTGCGCTTTTTGACTAACCCCTCACCTGCAGAAACGTAGACATCAGGGGTCGAGCTTGAGACCTTAAACAAGCGCTTCTTGGGAGGCAACCCAAGGGTTCTGTTTTTAAATTTATATTTGGTTCATTCAATTTCCTTTATGTCAAAAATTCTAAAACAAAATAAAAATTTGAAAAACCAATAAAAGGATAAAAAAATTAGGAGTAGGCTAAATAACCTGAATACTTGGCTTAATTTATGATGTGATTGATTACTGTCAGGAGGAAAACGTGAGGAAATCAACCAAAGACAAGCTTGGGGGAAGAAATGCTGGTTGGAACGGACCGCCCCAATACTAGGACGGCCCGTCCCAACAAGTGGAACGGCCAGGTTTGGTTCAGAACGGAGTGGAAAGGTCATGCAATTGGGCATGTGGACTCAGCCAATGGAACGACCCGTCCCAACCATGGAACGGTCCGTCCCATTTTTAAACCTGACAGTTACGCACGACTTTTGGTGAGTAACTACCCACTAACCCAAACCCGACCCACTAACCCACTATCCCAACAGTTACACCCCATTTAAACCCATCTCCCTCTCTCCTCCTTCTCTCCCTCACCCGACCCCATCTCTCTCTCTCTGTCCTCGCGAAAACCGACGAAGCGCCGCCGACGACGCATCGCCGGAGCCACCCCCCTCTCTCCTCTCCCTCACCCACTCTCTCTCGCTCCACCCTTTCGATGCCGCAACCCTTCGCTGCCGCCGCGCCTCAAACCGCCGACAGATCCGCTGCCGCCGCCATCTCAACCGCCGATTGCGCCGTCTCTCTGCCACAATCGTCTCTCCTCTGTCTCCACTTCGCCTCCATCCTTTTCGTTTCACCGCATTTTCTCGATTTCGCCGGAATCCGCCGCCTCCGCCACTGCCACCTCGCCTCCACCGCCATTTCCTCTGGATTATCCGGTAAAATCAAGCCCTTCCTCCTCTCATTTCATTTCCTAAACCAATTACATTAAGTTTGTACCAAAAACCCGTACCAATTTCGAAATCGAAAAAATCGGAAACCATCTCTGGTACTTAGCCAATTTTCTGTCCAAACCTCAATTGGAACGGACCGTCCCATCTCTGGGACGACCCGTTCCAATCACCAAACCCTGCCATAAACCCTTCGTCCCAGTCCCAGACAACCCCGTCCCAACCAAGACCTCTACATCCTCATAAGTCCAGAACGGTCCGTCCCATTATCAGGACGGTCCGCCCCAACCCATAAAACCAACCAAAAAACAATCCATTCCAGGACAGACCGGACCGCCCCATTTCTGGACCGACCCGTTCCATGCAGAGGAGAAGTTCAGGGAGACTTTCAGACAAAATCACAAAATATTTATTTCGCGATCTCCCGCGCAAGCCTGGAAAAAGGAAAATCCTTGTGCCCAGATCATTCACCAGGGGCATTGGTGGGTGGTCAACAAAAGAAGACAGTCCCATTCCACCGCTAGACAAGTACCCGCTCGATCCGCGGGAATTCATGGTCAATCCGCCTCCTTCCAACCAGTCCCAGTACACCGTAGAGGACCCAGATCAGATAATTCCATTCGCAGGTTGGGTCAGGCGTAGACAGCCATCTCCATACGTCTGCTACTGGTCCGAACTTGAGTCTATCTCAGGCATGGCAGACGATCAGACCGAGCCTGCTGACACCGCTCAGTCCCACCAGCCCGAAGCTCAACCTGACCCTGAACCCGCTGCCACAGATGCAGAGATAAATGCAGCAGCAGAGGCAGAAGAAGAAGAGGTGGAGGATCTCGTCCCAGAGACGCAAACCTACCCCTCACAGCCCGCAGAAATTGAGCTTGCCGATGTGCACATCCGCCTCAAGGGCTCAGATGCCAAGCAGAGGTTCAAAAACCTACGCAACAAGCACTTCCAAAGCACCAAGGCCATTGATTCGCGGGTGCTGGATCAGCTTGGCATCCGCGATGACTTCTTCCGTCTTACCAGATCTGTCGGGTTTCGCCCGAGATTCTGGAAGATCAGAGCTCCAGCCTATACGGCCCTCACCATGGAGTTCCTCTGCACCCTTGACCTCTTCTTCAAGGATGATCTCTGGCAGATGACATTCCGTGCGAACGGAAAGAAGATGATCTGCAATGAGAATGACTTTGCCCGGTTCTTTGGGCTTGAAAACGGGGAGATCACGGATGAGTTTTTTGAGGACAACCTTTGGGAGGAGTTATCTTTGGAGCACAGACAGCCAGTCAACACCCGCCGCTCCTCCCACATCCAGCACCCGACTATCCGCTTCATACAGCGGATGCTCTCTCTTACCATCTTTGCCAAAGGTGAGTCGGGTGTCAAGTTGACTCGCGGTGAGCAAGCAATCCTCAACCAGATCTTCTATCCCAAGGGCGAGGCAAAGCTCAATTTGGCCTACTTCATGATGAAGCATTTCGAGAAACAGGCCAACAATCTCAGGGCAGGCACGGGTCAGATCACAGTGGGCGGATACGTGACTCATTTGATCCGCCAGTATGATGTTACGGTGCCCTGGGATGAGCTGAGGCGAAGCGGGGGACCAAACCGCATAGGCATGAGGCAGCTGGTTGAGATGGGGATGGTGGCCCAGGTTGGATCCGAGTATCAGTTTTGTTATGGCCGCCATCGGTTCCCGCTACAATTCACCAGGTCCATAGATCTCCAAAACAAAAGGACCTGGCTTCTGGTTGATAGAGATGGGCGTTTGATCAACCATGAAGAAGAAGAGATGCAGCGCCGTTTGGCTGAGATGGAGGCCGCTGCTAGGGCAGCAGGCGCCGGTACATCGGCAGAGGCAGCAGGTGCTTCTAGCCACCCATCTCAGCATCCCTCCCATTTCCCCTCGATGCCCCACATTGAGCCCTTCGATGACGTTCAGGGCGAGCACTTCACTTGGGGCGGGATCCGCATGGAGGACATTCGTCCATCCCCATCTCCGCCACGCCCACATGGAGGGTTTGAGCCGCAGTGGCAGCCGGGATACGGCAGGGGATCGGACCAGCGCTACTTCGACATGCTGCAGGACATTCACACCGCTCAGTGGAACCTGCAGACATCTTTTGATGAAGAAAGGGAGGAGAACAGGAGATGGAGGCAGCAGCAAGATGAGCGCAATGCAAGGAATGATGATCTGCTCAGCCGCCTCGCGAGTCACATCTTTGGCCCTGGACCATCAGCTCCACCGCCACCTGACCCACCACAGTTCTGAGCCAGTTTCAGGTACGTTTTTCTATTTTTCTCTCCTTTATTTTCTTTCTTGCATCTACTAGGACTAGGGACAGTCCAGTAGATAAGCTTGGGGGGGGGGTTAAAGGATCGAAAAATCGAAAAAACGGATAACTTAGAGCATCTGCATAGCATATTGCCAACTTCAGACAGTATTGGAACGGACCGTCCTACCAATGGGACGACCCGTCCCAACAGGGCGTCCCAGTCTAGAACAGCCCGTTCCAACACTGTCTGAGCATTGAAACTAGTCAAGTATTGTGTCTGGGACGGTCCGTCCCACCATCAGGACGGTCCGCCCCAATGGGTCGTTCCACACTAGAACAGGCCGTTCCAGACACAATGCATTGGCAGTTTTTGTATATACATGTAGGATTTGCATAATTAAATCATTCTAAGTTGCATTTAGGATAGTTCTAAGGATCATTTAGCTAATCTTGATGTTTGTGACTTGAGAAATTTGGGCAGATTCTGAGAAAAACTAAAAACTTTGTTGAAAATTTGCTAAGTTTATTTAACTAAACTAATTTGGATCAAGCTAAGGATAGTAACTTTCATTTGACTTAGGAGTAATTTTGCTAAGCATTGGATAGTTAATTTCAAAAGCAATTATACGGTTGTATTGAATAGAGCCGGCAAAGGGCTTGATTTAGTTCGCCTAAGATCATTTGAGTAACTCAAAAATAAGGATAACTGTAAGATAGTTTGCACAGATTTTCAGAAACTAAAAACCTTCGCAATTTTCTTTTTCAAAATCAAAATATAAAAAAAAAAATGGAAAAACCAAAAACAAAATAAAAAGGGGAACTAAAAAGTGGTGCAGTGCCATGGACACTGTAGGAGGCTATAGGTACTTGCGGATTAAAAGAATTCCATAAACCATGGGTAAGAAACAGAAAGAGATTCATGGTATATAAAAAAAAAATAAATAAAGAGGAAAAATCCTCTAAAAATCCGCTCTTATCTGGCCGACTTCTCCGCCTCGGGAAAAACCTCCTCGCCCCAGGAGAATTGTATCTTGTAAATAATTTTCTTTTTAAGTTATTTAAATTTCTGGTTTGAAGTATCGTAAGTCTGTGCAAAACAACTTGGAGTTATTCTGAATTATTTGAGTTGAGCAGGTTCGATCCCGTTTCTACTTGATTTCTAACTGAATAAAAACTTTGAAGAATTAACTGATTTAATGCTTAGTGAAATGAAACAGAGTCAAAGTGATGTGAGGATCTTTTGGTTTGATTTCAGAAAAAGTTAAGTCACTCAAAAATAAAATAATTTGGTCTTAATGGAAATTTTTTTTTGAAAATGCCCTTGTAACTTAAAGTCACAATCACTTAAGTTTAAACTAAAAGGATTCTTTGAACTAGTTAGTACACAGGTTTTTGAACTCAATTAGGGTCTAATTCAGGTCTAAGTCTAGAGTTTTGCTTGGGGACAAGCAATGTTCAAGCTTGGGGGATTTTGATGTACGGTTTTCGTACTTGATTTTCAGCCAGAATAAGCCCCAAATTTCGTTCAAATTACTTGTGTTTTTACTCATTTTCCTTTGAATTGTGCTAATGTTAGATGTAGGAAAGTTCAGCTGTAGCCCGGCAAGTTTTTTATACAGGTTCATCACACTTTGACGCGAAAAAAGGAGAAAATCGACTAAGTTGCACAGATCCAGCAAGATGGAACGGGCCGCCCCAATCATAGGACGGGCCGTCCCACCTCAGTGCAGACGCAGGCAAAGGAGTTCCAGACGACACAATCAGCCCATGCTGGGACGGGCCGCCCCATGTTCAGACCAGGCCGTCCCAGTCCGCTACCAGGCCAGAGAGCTATTTCGAGAGTGCCAAATATAGAGTGCCTGATTTGGTGAGGCGGTTTCTTCAGTTTCCACCGCCTTTCTGGGCCATTATGCCACGTTTTGGAGCTTCCCAAGAAGCCTATATAAGCTCTGTCCTGGCTCCAAGCCAAGGGAGTCGAAATTTGCTAAGTTTGGAGAGCCAGAAAGGAGCAAGGCAACCACCCTGTCGAGACGGCCATCCACCAGCCTGAGACGCACCGCCCCAGGATCAGGACGGCCCGCCCCAGACAGGACAGAGCTTAAGAGATAGACGATTTTCAAGCACATCTTGTTGTAACTTGGTTTTTCTTTCTTTTTCTTTGTGTTTTTGTATGATGAAACCTGCTTTTTCTTGCATGGAGTAGTTTAGTTTAGGGGCTATGGTTCGATAACTTTTCTTTTAGTTGTTTGTTTTGTTTGAATACTTGATTAGTTGCTAAGTTAAAGTTGCGTTTTGATTTCTGAAATTTAATTCTATCTTTTTGTTGCAAATTGTTAATGTTAGATTTGGCTATTGCATTAAACAAAGGCCTAGTTTAATTGTCAAAACAAAGTCTATCTGCAATAACAAGCAAACACTTAGATCAATTAGGTAGGCGATATCTGAAAGGATTTAACCAAACTCCAAGTAATTAGAAGTTTTACTCAACAAACCGAAAGGTTGAGAGTTTACCAAGACCCAGAAATCAATTAGAAACACCTAAACCAAGAAACGAGAGTTGAAATTTAGGAGTTTTTAGGGTTTATCAAACAGTACCCCACAACTTGACCTGAACGAGAGTTAGAGCGCAAGTCTGTAGGTTAGGTTTGATCCAATTCACGCAGAAACACCCAGCAAATAATTAAGTAGGATGACAAGACAAATATCGGATGATTGGAACGGCCCGTTCCAAGGTCAGGACGGACCGCCCGAGAGGGGGCGTCCTGGCCTAGAACGGACAGTTCCAGCCATTTGACAGGGTTAGGACGGCCCGTTCCAGAGATGGAACGGTCCGTCCCAACCTTGACAGACAGGAAAAGTTAGACAACCTGAACCCCTAATCATTCGTTAATTGTTTAAACTTTCAATTGGATAAAGTTTTTTTTTCTAGGGAATTACAATTTTAAATTCTGTAACTGCAATTTACCTTCAGTTTGGATCTGTTTGAAATTTGAATTGTTTATTTAATCAAAAGAATTTAAATTAATACGAATTGTTTAAACTTAAGAAAGGAATAGTCCGTCCCCGTGATTCGACCCTTAAACTACACTGCAAACGAATTAGTATCGGTTTTTAAGGAATTAATTTGACCAGTACCCTCAGCACCGATCAAATAGTAAATCAAAATTTACTAAAATAATTAAGTTATAAGCAAAATATAAATTTTTAAATAGAAACATAAAATAATATGTGCTACAGTAGGCTGGTTCACATGCTTTAGGTTGCTAACCATACAGTCCAACGGCTTATTTGTCGTCTTGCTGTCCAGCGCTCGAACTGCAACCTGGAACCCACAACCATCGTGGAAACAATGCAAAAAGCAAAGAATGAGATAAATATAATTTATCTCAGTGCGGTATTCAGTTCCAGCCACACGAACAATCTTACATGCTTTGGAACTATTTACCGACTGAGGTAGAAAAACACACAATTTGTATAAATCAAATATCGATACATCTTATAATACAATATAAAATGATATTATGAAGATGCAATGCAAATGAACCCGACATATTAATCAATTTGAACTGTCACATTCAAATGGTAGCACAAAATGTCGGTTCAACTTGGTCAACTATCTAATACTGAGGCTGGTTCAATATCAATCATTCAAAACAGAACTGAATTATCCCGAAGGATCCATCTCTCCTTGATCAGAGGAGACAGAGTATACAATAGAACATATATTGTATACGGCACCGTACTACGGTACCTTTCCATTCATCATCAATCCAGACAAATAGATAAGCAAATGGTACTAATTACGTGAACACTGTCAGACCACGGATATAAGCGCTTACTCACGGAGACTGGCACGTCAGGGAGCTACCCCAACGCCCAACCCAACCAGTGTCATTTCACCGTACAAGAGTACCAACAATTATCACAATCCATTCAATTCGGAACCATTTCAACATGCAATAATAATATTAAATAATATAAGTCATATGATACAATCCAAATATGCGTGCAATTATCAGTTCAAATTATGCAATGCAGTTATGCGTAAATAATTTTTAGCATGTAATCAAGTTGTGTGGGATCCGCACCTGAAAATCAAGCGAGCAAACGATCTACATATCTCCACTCATCTCGACCACCCGACCCCGATAACCGACTTCTCGATTAACTTAAATCTTTTCAAATTGTCACACCCGCGCCGACGCACCGACACACGGGGCGGGATGGTAGGACGATATCTTCTACATCCATCCAACGGCCCGTCAACCTGACTGAGCGATCAATAGCACAAGCAAATCGGGATGACTATAACTGCGACGTAGAACTCGAATTCCAAATGGCCGACTATTCAAAGCCAAGGCGGTATTCAAAACTTGATAGGGAGAGAGAGAAACATAAATGATATACGGAATGAAATGAAATGAGGTTGGGGTCTATTTATAGTGGAGGACTGGCTAAAATGGTAAATATTATAGATTACTTAATAGCTAAGTAAGCAGAAAGGAATTACTTAGCTATTATTTCTGAAAATATTAATACTATTTATAAAAATAACTGAGCCTATTTATAAAGATATTAATTATCAAAAATTATTTATATAAATACTTATTACTTAGCTACTAAAAATGTGGATAAGATCAAAGAGATATTTTCAAAGTGGATAAACATGGACATTTTTCAAATAGGACCTTAGAATTTGAAGTATTGCAAGCAGGTCCTAAAATTCAGGGATGTCACAAAAAGGCAGCGACTAATCCCAAAATAAGCCGGGACCACAACACCAGAGCACATGGAAAGGCAAAATCGCAGGCGAGGAGCACATACACGAGGGGCAGGCAAACTGCATACTCGGAACATTTGTGCGCAGGCACGTCGCATTGACCGCAACATCCATCAAATGATTGACAGCTCACCAAGGGAGCAGGATAGAGCGGGTAGCCGAAACAGTGAGCAAGGAATGGGGAGAGTACGGAGTTGACGATGGAGAAAAGGAGAGGAAAAAGGAGCTACTTTCGACGCTTTTGTCGCAGCACAGGCTGAGCCATTGAACCGCTGAGATGAAGAGACGCAAATGAACGGCCAGGATTACGGAACTGTTCTAACCACAGTGCCCAAGGCCCCTCACGTGCAACTCACGGCACACAAAATTTATGTACTTCTAATTCTAATTCTAATGATCAAATGACTTAGAATGAATGCATAATCATTTAAAATGCTCAAGCGATGCTTAAAATATGCATTATTTGAACATTATATATGTAATTTTGTTATTTTATACCAATCAAAATCATATTTACAATATACTATTATAATCTACATGATTATTTTCAACTCAAATTAGCTTATTATTTTAAACATCGTGTCTTTAGTAATGTTTTACAACCATCTACAAATTTAGACAAATTTTTTTAGTCCGTTGCAAATAAATAAAATTGAATTATACAAATTGTTGTAGCGTCAATTAGCTAAGTTTTTTCAGAGGATTTGAAAAGATTATCTAAACTATTGTAAAATCACGTGAAAGATAATTTGAATACTTGAAAGAGTATTTAATGTCATTAAAGCGCGAGGTTTCTTTTTTTAATTAATACATCTATTGGATTGCATGATTTAAACTCAACATCTTTCTATCAAATTTTGCACTAAATTAGACATCTTGTTTTGAATTTTTACTTCAAATCAATAAACTAAAAATAAAAATAAAGATAATGCTAGATGCGTTTAAAACCAACCTCTAGCCATGCTTTTAGTTGTGAATGATATAATAGAATTTTTGCAGAGAACAATACTGAGAAGATCACTACAAAACCGAACTGCTTCCCTTACTTTGATGGTGAACTCCGAGATATCGGTTCTCGATATCGTCTCCCTTCTCCTTTCTCTAATTACACACTTTATTTGGAAGTTCTATTATAATATAATTTGCACCATTTATATTACCGAGGCCCGATTCGATGGGATTAATTGACACCACCGATAGAGGGCGGAGGGTCATGCATGTGTTTTTTGTTTTTGTTTTATAATATCTTGCTTGAATGAAATCAAAGCTGTTATTAACTTATATTTAGACTGGTCAAATAATCTAAAAAAATTATATTTAGATAGATGTTTCTTAATTGATTAATCCGATTGAGAATTTATTTTAATCTGAACTAACTTGGTACCATTCCATCCCAATCAGATGTACGAATGATTTGAAAATTTTTTGCAATGCCTAAATAAAAGAATGAAGAATATGGCATGGGACGGGAGAACAACTTCGCGAAAAAGAGGACATAGCATACGACATGTACGGAGATACTCCGATCCGGTATAATTGGAAGAATATCTTTAGCCCATAATATATAGAACAAAATAATGTACAAAAGGAAAATCGATAAAATAAAATATGCATAAGATTCATGTCATTAGGCCCATGTATTGGGAGAGTTTAGTGGCACATATTTAGGCCCATATCATCTAGTTCCTTGTATGAAAGATAATGCCCAGCACCGCGAAATGAGATCTGCTGCCGCGCGACACAGCGTGTCGCGCGGTATGCTGGCCGTCTGATTAAGATCTAATGGACAAGGGAGCCCCGTGCATGTAATCTAGATTGATAGGCCCGTAAAAAGTGAACCGTCCGATCAAAATCAGACGGCTCGTAATGCGCTACACGCTGTGTCGCGCAACAGCAGAGTCGGATTGCAGCACCGCTCAGCCAGCAGGCCTCTAAGCTTGGACTGACACTGACTGACTGAATCGTTGCCCTGGACAAACTCGTTATTTTGTCAAAAACAAGGGGCACTTTCATCACAATAAATTCTCTCTTCTTTCACCTGCTTCCCCAAAGCCCTAGCACTACCCTACCCGCCATTGCCATCGAGTGAAAAGTGAAAAATATCTAAAAAAAAAGGAAGAACGAATATAATAAGTGAAAAAAAAGAAATACTAAATACTAGATATCGGGGGACTTTGAAAAGCCGCCACTCTCTCTCCGCAGGGAATGGCGCAACCAATGGAGGCGCTGCGTGCTGCCGCCGAGGAGGTCTCCTCTTCCTCTACTAAGCAGCGGATCTCTCTCTTTCGCCATAAGCTTCCTCCTTTGGTCAAGGACTCAGGTGGTTTTTGTTCATCTTTTGTGTTACATGTATCGACCTAGTGACAGAGAAAATAACTTGTATAATTTATTTTTGATACTTTTATATCTGATCTGGTCGGTTAAAGCACAGATGGATTGGTCAGGATTTAATTTATGCATCCACTTAGTTTTTCGGTACAAGTGAAATGTTATGTATGTAGCTAACTGAAGTAATTGCACAATTTTGTCAAAATGATGTATGAGTTACAAGTTTTTTTACAATGTTATGGTATTTTTGCAACGCATGAGCATGTGATTTATCCTTAGATGTTTCCTCTCGCAATGTTAACTTTGAATTTCATGATACTGTTGCCTTTTGTGCTTTTCTATTTGAATAAAAGATGCTGGAGCTGATTATTTTTTTTTCTGACTTACTTGTTCTTTAGTTTTATTTTTTCTGGTATCCAGTAGTTTTTTCCTATGTTCCTAAATTAGTTTTCTGTTTATTGTAAATTTTTTTTTCTTTCATGTTCTCTAAAATAGATGACAATTATGTTCCGTTACTTCTATCTTAAGATTAGGAGCCCATTAAGGACACTTGGGGTTTTGGTTGGTAGATACCAGTAACCCGACTCACTCCATGCCAGCCAGTCTCAGCTAGTATCTACCTTTTACTATTCTTTTGCTAAGAAGTGTTCAAGGGTCACCTCATTACAGCAAAAATAAGGAAGAAGAACAATAGGAACCAAAAAGAAAACAAAATAAATAAAAAAAGACATAATAAACATTCAAGGACTTAGTACTTGTCAGTGTGTATAGGCACATAGCTGTGGAATTTTTTCTCTAATGAATGAGCACTGACCTTTTGATTTTTGTTTGTGTCCAGAGTTATCTCCTGAAGTGGCATCATCATTAGTAGAAATCATTTTTCAAACAGTAAACTTATATGATGACCGGCCATCGAGAAAGTCAGTAGATGACCTTATCATGCAATCTCTAAACCAATCAGTCTTCATGAAATATTTTGCGGCTTCTTTGGTTCAGTCAATGGAGGGGTTCTCAAAAAATCAGAGCCCATTCGGGTGCTATAGACTTCTTAAATGGTCTTCTTTCCTTCTGAAATGGCCTGTTTCTAAAGGGGGTTTCTCGAGATTGGCTTCTGCTCAAGCAGTACTTTACCAAGCTGTCGTGCAGGGCTCCTTTCGCAAGGTTCGGGCTTGTAAGAAATTGTTCTGTCGTCTTTTCTCTGAGGTAGAGTATCCCTTTCTGATTTATCATCTCTGATATTATTATTTTTTGAATTAGTAAGCAAAATAATCATGGTCTTTGTTCTTGGGAAAAAGCAACACAAGGGTGATTGTGTAAACACAGTCTGGTATTTGGTCAGTACTTCACAGGCCACTGGTATGGGCTTATGACTCCTATGATGTAATTCCTTGCATTGGAATTTCTCATATAATAAAGGGAAAAAAAGTCCAGTAGTCAGGCTTTTGCCTGTTGGCCATTTTTCCTTGTCGAGTAGCAGGGGCGGATCTAAGTGTACTCAAAAGTGGGCAATTGTCCCCCATAATTTCAAAATAATCCCTTAAAAGTACAAAAATTACATGTTATTGAGTTAGAGTTATTCAATTTGCCCCCCTAAAAATTCTAAAAATTTCAACATTACTATACTTTGCCCCTCTTATTTTGAAATCCTGGCTCCGCACCTATCGAGTAGTACATTTACTGAGGACAGAAGAATGATGAGTACTTGATCTGTGATAATTGCCAATTCCTTTATTTTTGACATAGCATAATTCTAGTACTTTTGTATTGTAGCAATCTGGCAAAGCTTATAAGCTCTATGTTGAGGAGCTGAAAGAATCAAGAATTTCTTCTAGAGATTGCCCTGCATTTGTGACCAATTTAATCGAATTTTCTTTGGCCTCCCCTTCCCTTTTTGCAGAATACAAGGTAAACCTTCCTTCCAATGTTCTTCCTGGAAAACAGCCCTTGTGGCTGTACCTATTCACAATCGATGCAAAAAGTAATATGAAAAAATGACATGGCCTGACATTTGCTGTTAGAGGTCAAACACTTTTTCTTTCAATTATGTGCAATTTTGGGCCAAATTACAAGAACCTTATCCCACCTTTCCCAATCTTTCTCTATGCAGACCACATTCCTTGATATTTATGTGAAATTAGTACTGAATGCAAAAGAGAAGCCTTCACAAGCACTTGGTGAGGCCTTCCATCCCCTATTCAAGCACATGGAGCACGAAGAATTCAGAACCATATTGGTACCATCCTGTGTCAGGATGCTCAAAAGGAATCCAGAGATTGTATTGGAAACAATCAGTTCTTTGTTGAGAAGTGTCAACCTTGACCTTAGCAAGTATGCTGTGGAGTTTCTTCCAGTGGTTCTGTCTCAAACTAGGCATGCTGATGAAGATAGAAGGATCAATGCGTTGAGCATTATTGGATTTTTAAGTCAAAAGTCAAGTGACCCAGATACCCTTCCTTCAATGTTTGATGCTACAAAGGCTATAATAGGAGGTACAAGTCATTTCCTCCTTTTATGATATTGTTTGGTTTAAATGCTTCTTTTTGTTTCAGCTGGTTCCATTTATGAGAACTCTGACCTCGACACAACTAAGAAATTTATTACAAACTGCTTTCTTACTCTTTATGTTACTTCTTTTTCTTCTTTCTTTCACTTTTTTTAGAAAAAGGCTAAAAGCCCGTTTTATTATGCTTACTATACGATAGTTGTTAATTTAACCAGATTGTGATTCTTCTACTAATACATTGGAAATTTATTAGTAGATAAACTTTTTGCATTTACTAATACATTGGAAATGTTTTTATTAGTGATTTCTACTTATATCGATTGGTGCAAATGTAAAGCCTTATCTACTATCCCTCGGAAACAAATGACTTTTCTTTTGTTTTTTGAATGACTTTTCTTTTGTTTTTTGTTTCCTCCTTATAGGATCGGAGGGGAAGCTACAGCTACCATACCAAAGAATTGGGATGTTTCATTGTATCCAAGAGCTTTCAAAGTCTCCAGCTGGAAAGCAGTTAAATAAAGCTGCTCCAATCATCTGTTCTTTCCTTCTCTCTTGTTACAAAGATGATGGTATCTTCCTTTGTCCTCTTGCTCATTCTGACTTAATAATGGATTATCCCTCTAAAGAATCTTTCTGTTACCTTAAATTTATCTATATCATCAAAACATTTATATAAAAGATAGTAACAGACTAATAGTAGTATAAATATTTTTAGTCGACAACATATTATTCGCCTAAAATATTTTAATGGGAGTAGGAAAATGATGCCCTTCAGTTTCTTAAAGGGAACTTTGATGAAGCATAACATGTGTAGAGAAGGTAACATGCATAAGAGTTTGGTATTACAGAACTTTGAATACAGAGAAACAAGCACCGTGTGAAGTTTTTTTATGTCCAAATATCGTCAGTTTCTGTTACTGAGCTTGTAATGCCATTTCTCATCTCCTTGGCTGTTTAGTTTTTTAAGGAGCAGATTGCTTACCAAATTGGATGTTCATCTTCATATCATGCATAATTGCAGGAATTGAGGAAGTAAAGGTGGCAATTTTAGGGGCTTTGGCTTCTTGGATCTCCGCATCTGCTGAGGCTGTTCAACCCGATGTTGTCTCCTTCATTTCATCAGGCTTCAAGGAAAAGGAAACTCTGAGAAAGAGCCATCTTAGATGTTTGCGAGCTATGTGCAAGCATTCTGATTCATTAACCAGGGTGTGATATGTATTTTATCATATTAACATTCACAATATCCACTGTAATTCTGTAGAATTAAGCAATTTACCAAATTGCATTTTGCACAGCTTTCTTCTTTAACAGATTCCTTAGTTCAGTTGGTTAAAACGGGCTTTATCAAAGCAACACAAAGGCTGGATGGCATCTATGCTCTATTTGCATTAGGAAAGATTGTTTCTGTTGATTCAAAAGCAGGTGCGCCACAAAATGTCATCTTGTGTTGGCTTCTTGCTTGTATTCTTACACATGAGTTCGTTTAATGCTAAATTTGACTTTACAGAGGCAACTCTGGTGAAGGAGAAGATTTGGGCAGTGATTGCTCAGAATGAATCTTCACTTGTATCTACCCAGCTGGTATGTGATCAGCTAACTTCAATTTTCTATCTTGCATACTTTTCTATAGTAGTAAAGGTTTTTAAACTTTTATTCTTTTTTTTGAAATAAGTGGGTCAACTACCCACCACTTTTCATTATGAAAAACAAGTTTATTACAGAATCATTTTAGAAGGTTTTTAAACTTTGACATAGAATCATCTTTGCACTGGTATAACTAGCTGGCACTGAGCACAGGAAACGAGTACTCGTCGGGCCTGTTTGATCTCCAAAAGCACTTTTCTGCATCTCTGTTTTATTTTCCTTTATCTTTATTGTTTTTTAACTGAGATTTTGAGCAATTGAATTAGGGTTTTAAATTATGTATTCTGAAGTGACGCAAGCCTATGAAAACCAAAGTCTACTAATGAGAAAATTGTGAAATATTTAAGTACACATTTGATGGTACCAGGTTTTGAAATTTCATAATATTTACATACACGTGTGATGGTATCATGATTCCAGGTTTCTAAGCTATCGAGTGAAGATTGCATAACCTGCATAGATCTTATCGAAGTATTACTTGTGGAGCATTTGTACAGGTCTTTCACTTCTCTTGTTGTTAGCTTATTTTTTTTCTCTTTCTTTAGTAAAGGGATCTTATTTTAAGTCTCATCAGCATTTTTTTTTACTTTAATTGCAGAGTTCAGGAGCACTTGTCTGTCAGGCCATTGCTACAGGTGGATTTAACATAATATTGTTTAGGACTAAACTTTAGGAACCGATGACCATGTAATAATTCTGGAGCCAAATCTTGAATTGAACTCCTATTGTTTTTTTTTTCAATATTATTATACTGGATTGACTCGCACTTTGGTGTTCAAAACCACACTAATTGGAATCCTTGGACTCAAACCAAGCTTGAATTTCCAGGCATTAATGCACTGATTAGTTCTTTTTGTTATCTAGCACACAATATGTATAGTTGTGTGTGACCCTTTTCACATTTTTCCTTTTGGTATAGAACTTGACATCAAACAAAAGAAGCTTGACTGAGACTGGGTGGAGGTGGTTTGTTATGCATTTTAGTGTCCTACATAATAAGTTGCTAATCTTTAGTACTTCTGCAATGACAGTTGCTACTTAATATGCTATGTCATCCAATTTGGGATGTGAGAAAGGTAGCCCAAAATGCTACCAAAAGGATTATTTCTTCCTCTTCTGGCCTGGCGGTAGATCTTCTTTCAGAGCTTTTGAGCTGGCTCTCCTTAGTTGGAGAGAAGATAGAAATTCTTAAAATCAGGTACCTTTTATCAAGAGCCAAGACTGATTGAATTTTGCGATAAAACAACAACCTAACTGGGAAATAAGATTGGGAAGAGCTTGTTTTGTTAAAATGCGGCTTCATATTTACTTTCTGGAACATAATCTTCATTTTTTCTGGTGTTTATTATCTAAATGTATAGTATCATGATTTAGGGTGGTGGTATTTTTTATTGGTATGAAAGTTCATATATTTGCTGTTATTTACAAAAACAAATATTGATCATTAATGGCATAATAGAGTCGCAAAGTTTAAAGACTGATTAAGAAAGAAATAACCGAATAGAAAGAAAAATAGAAAATATTTAACTAGACACTCTGAATTACATTGCACATACTATACTGTAATCTGTATGAGACCAGCTTAGTGTCCCCTCTAAATCTGCATAATCTGGTAGTCGTCTTATTTTTCTGTACCCATTATCATTCATTTGCAGTGAGGCGGAAATTTTAGGGGACTCACAGCTTCCTTTTGTTCCATCTACTGAGGTACTAGTGAAATGTCTACTTTTGATTGCACCTTATGTGGTTTCCACCAGCAAATCTTCATATTCCTGTCTCTTGTTATGCTCCCACCATCCTTGCATCATCAGCTCAGGTTGCCCGAAGGGTGTATGGCAGGTATATACATATTTTTTCCATCATGTGATGTTTGTTTCAGAAATAAGCAATTTGAGTGCTCATCTTCTAAGAATTAGGTTCTTGGATCTTATTAGTGAGTACTGTTTATTTGTTTTTAATTATAAAATGCCTATTTGTTCACTTTGCAAATATGTACTGCTAGTTAACTGGGGGTTGGATTCAATTAGATCATATCATTTTTGCATGAGACCACAATTTCATTTTAGATTTTGAAGTGTCATTTACTACTGTTCTCTGTTGACTGCAGTTTTCATTCAATCTAGTTGCTTATAGATAAATTAATTCAACTGAATATACATAATAGCAAATTTTTATCTGCTGTTAACATGCTAACTGATACAGGGAGCACAATTATAATCACACATGAAGATCCAAATAACCTATTAAAGTAACATAATGGCAAACTTGGTACATAGGCAGTATGATTTAGTATTTTTCTTTCCTGCGAATGGACAAAAGAGGTATAATCTGTGCTATGTTTTCACGCTCCATTTTTTTTTATTATATTGCTCATTTTTACAGAGGCTTCAGAGAGCTTTGCGAACTCATGGCCATGATATACTTGAACTAATTGCTGCAAACATAAATTCAATTTCTAAGGTAACTTAAATTCTATAATCTTCTGTAGTAGCAGAGATTAACCTAAGCTATTTGTGTATCACAGTTAATTGCAATACCTGGTAGTATGTGTGATGGTTTTGACAGTGTATACCACTTACCACAGATACTTGGAGGGACCCTTGATGGCTTAACATATATCTTAGTTGATGATACTTTTTTTAGCTACTTTTATTGTGCTTCATTTGTTATAGTTACTTTGGTGTTTTCATCCTTTCATGATTTTTTCTGGTCTAGATTGTTTAAATCATTAATCATTAACTTTTACCTTTTTTTTCAGGAATTACTGGGAGAAATGGGACTATTTAGCCCCAAAACCCTAGAACAGCGTGCAGCATGTTTGTCTTTGTCAACTTTGATGTCAATAACTCCTAATGATACATTCCAAGAGTTTGAGAAGGTTTGTTTTTTACTTTCTTATGTTGGGGGTGGGTATGTTCTGTTAGGGCAAGAAATACTGATTTTGCATTAGGTAAATTTCATCTGTGTTCTTTTTGTTGTCTTTCAGAAATTTAATGAACTTCCGGACCGCTTTTTGCATGATAGTTTATCGGAGAGTGATGTCAAGGTAAATTCTTGCATGTCTTATATCTATGTGGTAATCATGCCACTTCTCTCTGGATCAATACTGTTCTTACCACAAAATGTCATATATTGTGCTTTTAGTATCTCTACACAAACTGTGGTTAACTGGTTATATTTTTGAATCGGACCCAAATTGTTTGCTGATGCAGATATTTTATACACCAGAAGGGCAGCTGTCTAGTGAGCAAGGGGTTTATATTGCCGAGACTGTCACTGCAAAAAACACTCGCCTTGCAAAAGGCCGTTTCCGAATGTATGATGATCAAGATGGGGTAAGTTACTTTCCTTTCATAGCTAGTTGTCCTTGAATCATATAGGTTACATTCATAAGCAGCACCTGCCTGCCCAAAGGTAAAAAAAGAATGAAATTTAAAGGACTGCAGATGCACCCAAATAGAAAACACTAAAGAAGCCTGTTATAAAAAAGTTTGCTATAATTGCAATCTTTGCAGCGCATGTAGCACAATTCACAATCTAATTCTGATCTGTCCTTTTCCTTATTTTGAAGGATAAAACTGGTGCTCCTATGCAAAGGGAAGCAGTAAGAAAAGAAGCTACAGGGACAGGAAAGAAAGAGGCAATAAAACCGGGAAAAAAGACCAGTAATAACCTAATTGTTTTTCTTACTTAATCAACCCTCAATGAGATTGTAGTAATAAATAGAGTACTCAACAGCTACTGCAGGTGACAAGGCTAAAACTGCAAAAGAGGAGGCTCGTGAGATCCAATTGAAAGAGGAAGCTATTGTACGAGAGAAGGTCAGGTCTGTGCAAAAGAATTTGAGTCTCATGCTTCAAACTCTTGGTGAGCTGGCTGTGGCAAATGCCGTTTTCACTCATGGCCAGCTTCCTTCCCTGGTGAGTGGATTTATCTTCTTCAGTGATTATCTTCATTTATCTATCTTTATTGTATCCCTGGCTGTGGCTATAAAACTTGAATTGAGCTGGTATTTGAAGTTAGATAGAAGTTTTCTTTGGACCATGACTGTCAAAACCCTGGAGCAAGAAAAAAACTATCCATCACAAGTAAATAAAGAAAAAAAAGATTAAAAAATACTTGTATTTTGCTAATAAGAGAGCCACACAAACAAAGATGATTCGGCGAGGTAATGTAGCCCCATCATGATGGTAATTAACGATAATCATATATTCTTGTCTGTACCTGTTGCGGTAATTGTTCTTAGAGTAGTTCCTCTGGATAATAGTATGGGACCTAACTTGAATAAGGCCCAAAGTCAATATTGCTTCAGGTTGGTAGGTTTTACATGTTATTTGGCTGTAAACCGGACAGAAGCACCTAAGATAATTAGAAAAAAGAATTTATTGAATCCCGTAGTAGTGCTGGATGTTACTGGGATTAGGTATCAACATCATAGTTGAAGAATATTTTATATTCCTATTTGAATACCACAATAATCTACTGTTTTTTTTTTTTGGGAACCATTCCAATCTTTTATTGCTTTTATTCTTTGTAGGTAACTTGTGTGGACCCATTACTGTCTTCTCCAATAGTCAGTGATGCAGCTTTCATAGCAATGCTTAAGCTTGCTCAATGCACAGCCCCTCCTCTATGTGATTATGCAACTGAGATTGCAGCTGCTTTACGCATGACCTCTGCCAAAGACTCTCTCTTGGTACTAGATCTGGTTCCTGTGAATGATGAAGGAGAGAACCATACAAAGAAAACATCACCTGGCCTTTTAGATCAGATAGTCACTGGGCTATCTACTGCATGCAAGTCGGGGCCTCTTCCTGCAGATACATTTACCTTCATATTCCCGGTAACAGTGTTAAGAGCATCCCATGTCCTTTTTCTAAATTTTTATGTTTGTTCCACTAAAAAAATGCGATAGCATCATAGCATACATACTGTGCATGAATTGTAAAATTATATTGTTTGTTATCGAAAGGACAACTTTTTATGTCCAAATGACTTAGTAATGTAGCTACCAAATGAATGACATACCGATCTGAAAGTTTTGTCTTGCTACTGTACATGATTTGATTGTGATGTTCTTTTGGTATGTTTGGGGTATGCTATTTTCTTAAAACAGATAATCGAAAAGATTCTATTCTCATCCAAAAAGACGGTACTTCATGATGATCTTCTTCAAATTCTCTCACTGCATTTGGATCCTATATTGCCTCTTCCCAGGCCTCGTATGTTAACAGTAAGCAACTGTTTACCTATATATTTTGGTTTGAAGCTGATAGTAGTACTGTATCATGGATGAACAGGAAAGGCTAATGTCACCAGGAGTTTGAGCTGAGATTCTCCATGCATTTATATGTTGGCTTATTAAAGATTAGTCTTCGGCCTTCTGCGGTACAGGATTGTACTGCTTAGCTCCTTTTCTTTTTATTTATTACTAATGTTCACCCTTCTCTGCACAGGTCCTCTATCATGTGTTGAGTGTTAGTCCTTCTTATCAGCCTTTGATCGGGCCTATGCTGAATGAATTGTGCTTAGGTTTGCAAAGTGACGAGCTGGCAATTGTAAGCTGATTAAATTGTCAAAGTGATGTTCTTTTTTTCTTGTTAATATTTTTGTTTCAAATTTTTTTTATTTTATGCTATGTAGGCTCTAGGTGGTATTTATGCGAAGGATTTACATGTCAGACTCTCCTGTTTGAATGCAATAAAATGCATTCCTACTTCCTCTGTTCGATCTCAACCTCAAAACCTCCAAGTGGTAACAAGCCTTTGGATAGCTTTGCATGACCCAGAAAAGGTAGTTTCTGATTCTCCTCCTGTTTTACTTCCTCCTTTCTAGTTTCTACAGTATTCAGCTGAGAGTTAGGCAAAAGTTACAATTCTTGCATTTGTTTCTGTGTTGTTGCCTAGTTGTGGTAATGCCGCTACCTCTTTGGGTACTTTTTGAATGGTGGGTTGGGTTACTGAATATTCTTTGTCACTTTAGTTATTACGTTCATTATCCTGGGCCCCTGGCTTACTCCTGCTTGTAATCAAACACGTACCTATTGTGTCAACTATAGTTTCCCTCTAACTTCTTACAGTTTGTTCATTCAGTCATTTGTAGTTGCTTATGAGCAACATTTATTTTGCTAATGTACTTTGTGTATTATATCTAGGGGGTAGCTGAACTGGCAGAAGAGCTTTGGGACAGGTTCGGTTTTGAAACGGGGACAGATTATTCGGGTATTCTTGATGGCCTTTGCCATCTAAATTACAATGTTCGAGCTGCTTCTGCCGAGGCATTGGCTGCTGCCTTGGATGAAAACCCTGACACTATGAAAGTAAGCTTCTTGTTTATCATTTTTATTGAGATCTTTGATTTTCGCAATTGGAGTTTTTTGATGTAAAAGAAAGGCATTATGCAAACATGCCTTTATCAGATTTTATACTGCCTGAGTGGGCTTTAATTTTAAATTTTTGATTCATGTATTCTTGTATAGATGGACATAAAAACGAGAACCAGAACCTGATAGTTTTTCCTTTTGCCTACATTAATGGAAAATATCTGCATGCCCAATGGGCACATAATTATTTTTTAATAAAAGCCATATCTTCTGTTTTCTTTCTTTTCTTAATTTATGCTCATATTTTGTTCTCTATGTTTGTTATTTTATGCATCAATGCAGGAGACACTTTCTACTCTTTTTTCGATGTACATTAGAGATCTTGGTAATGGTTCTGATTCGGCTGATTCATGCTGGATTGGGAGACAAGGGATCGCGTTAGCTCTTCTTTCTGCAGCTGATGTGTTGACAAGTAAAGATTTGCCGGTTGTCATGACCTTTCTTATATCACGCGCATTGGTAACTTTCCCCTGATTTTTTTATATGAGTATATTCCTCCTTTCTTTTGAATTCTTTAGACAAGGGATCCCCAGTCAGCTAATTGTTGAGCATATTGATGGTTTAAACATTCAAGGAATTTCACCAAACCTAGGACACCACACATGTATGAATACAAAAAAAAAATATATTCAAATATTAGCTTGGTTCAAGCATTCTGGTGCCAAATAGTATTGATGCCTTTTTCTAGATGGTACTACATGGAGATGCCTAATCATATTGATTCAAGCATCCTTTTTATTGAGGTATTTTAGTTATAAATATAGCTTTGTATAGATATGGTTTTATATCTACATTTTTGCCTTATGGAAAATACTTCAGCCCTGCATGGTACTAGTAATATGTATCAATAAATTCTTATATATGAACATTGTAGGCGGATCCTAACATGGATGTTCGTGCGAGGATGATCAATGCTGGTATATTGATTATCGACAGGCATGGGAAAGATAATGTGCCCTTGTTGTTCCCTATTTTTGAAAGTTACTTGAACAAAAAGGTGTATATTTCCTCCATTCTTGGCTATGTCATTTGCCTTTTTAAGAAAGTGTTTAATGTGAAGTTGGTGTACTGCTTTTGTAGGCCTCAGATGAAGAGAAGTATGACCTAGTAAGAGAAGGTGTTGTAATTTTTACTGGTGCTCTTGCTAAACATCTAGCTAAGGTATTGTTTCCTGTTGTCTCATCTTGTTTACTAGGTTACCAAACGTGTTACACGGTACCTTCTACTTGAACATTTTTGAGTTCCTTGTGAGTATTTGTATTCAGCCAGGACACTGGAGTTCAGTCCATTTATAGATGCTGAGCAAAGCCAATCAAAAGAAAGCATGGTGCCTACCCAGGTCTCCTATTGTTTGTTTTTTAGTCACACGTGTGGGTTTAAAAATGACCTTGATTAAAGACTTAAGCTTATTTATTGTTAGGGAGCAAAGATATAACAATCTAAAATAAAGGATGGTGGCCAACTCTGCTTTCTTCCTAGAAATTTGTATTATGTTTTATTATGTAATCGCAATGAGAATGACAGGATGATCCTAAAGTTCACAATGTTGTTGAGAAATTGTTGGATGTTCTAAACACCCCCTCAGAAGCTGTTCAGAGGGCCGTATCAGATTGTTTGTCTCCCCTTATGGTTTCCAAAGAGGTAATTTCCATTATCATATCTTGTTTGGCTTTTTATTTTTTTTTCCATTTTATCTTTTAGGAAAAGCATGGGGATTGAATTTGTTTCCTACTGTGCATGTGCTTTTCTGGTGTATTTCAAGGGTTGCCTAGGTGGTTATTTTCAGAAAGTTATTAGCAGCGCCTAGTTTGACATATTTTGTTGTGTTCCACTTGAATAGTTGCTGGTGGATACAGCTCTATGCATGTCGGTACTGGTCTAGTACAGTGATTAATTTAGATTGTTTACTCCAGCCAATGACCTCAATTTTGGCTTGATTTAATATAATTGAGTTTATTCTCCTATTAACAGAAAGAAGGCCAAGAATTGGTAAACAGACTCACGGAGAAGATGCTGAAGAGTGAGAAATACGGGGAACGTCGTGGAGCTGCTTTTGGACTTGCTGGTGTTGTTAAGGGGTTTCGTATTTCCTGCCTCAAGAAGTATAGCATTGTGACTGTATTGCGCCAGAGCCTTCTGGACAGGTCAGTCCTTGCCCCTTAGTCATGAAATTTGTTTTTTATTCTAATTTGAATCAAGGATACTTACTGTAATTGGCTGTACTCAGAGAGTTGGCCTGTATTACTGATTGATAGGGCTGGTCCATAACAAATAGCTACCAGTTTTAAATATCATACGACTGATCTAAAATTACACATAATAGAAAATGCTCTTAAAATTTTGGTACCTTCCCAGACACTCAACATATACTTTATGCCTGAATTGCGTGAGTAGATTTTTTTCTTTTTAATGGCATTACAATTTGTTGGCCAGGAATTCGGCAAAATCACGTGAGGGTGCCTTACTTGGATTTGAATGCCTTTGTGACAAACTTGGGAAGTTGTTTGAACCGTGAGTTCCTACTGCATTTTTACTATCTATTTACGGTAACTTACTAAGAAAATGAGGTAAGAGTCTTGGATTAAAATTTTGCCTTTTGTTTTATTTTATTCTGTAGATATGTGATACAAATGCTACCGTTGCTTCTGGTGTCGTTTTCTGACCAAGTTCTGGCAGTACGTGAGGCAGCTGAGTGTGCTGCTCGTGCAATGATGTCTCAGCTTACTGGTTATGGAGTCAAGCTTATTCTTCCCTCTCTTTTGAAGGTGTATATGTGGCTTTGTTACCCATACTTCTTTTTTTCATGCTTTATGATCCTTGGTTTGCATTTTTTACCACACTTTATCTTGAGAACTTTGGCAACACTTTTCCAAATCAATTCAAAAAGTGTTTTTTTTTAAATAAAAAGAAAGTTATAAATGTGTTGTTACTGATTAGCCTTATAGATTGGTTGTGTATCAAATTTGATGTATGTTAAGTGTCGTATGGTATTCTATTCAACTTCGTAAAATATTGACCAATGTAATTTTCAACTCGTTTGATCAATGGTAAAACTTGCAGCAAATTTCATCATTTTTTTGTATCTGATACGCATATAGTATAGACCACATTTTATGCATCGGATATCAACATTGTAATTATTTTTAATGGTTGTCAAAGTTGACAAACAAACTTGCCATGCTTAGATTTCCAAGAACTATATTGTCCGAAATGAAAATTGTTTATAGCTTGTTAAGTTTTATTTAATTTTAGACATAAGACCTCATGCATGTTTCCTAATATGGTTGTTTTCATTAAGATAAATTTCTTTCTTTCTTTTGCATCTTCATTTTTTAGTATATTTATATACATTTCATCTGGTGATGCAAAATGGTTTACTTTTTCTTGATTAATTGAATTGGTTCTCTCTTTTTATGCCAGGGACTTGAAGATAAAGCATGGAGAACAAAGCAAAGCAGTGTTCAGCTGCTCGGTGCTATGGCATATTGTGCACCTCAGCAACTCTCTCAGTGCCTGCCTAAGATTGTTCCTAAATTAACTGAGGTTTCTGTTAATTATAAAATAAATATTTAATAAAGCACCTGCCACTGCCTGTATAAGCTTGATCCTCTAGATAGAGGAAGTGGTCTGCTGTAGTTCAAATCTGAAATCTCCTAGCTTTATTTCATATAGTTTATGCTTACATTTATGCACATATTGAGGGTGTTGGAGCCGGGTTTGTTTGGAATGTGTCACGAACAGCTAGTTCGCGAACTAGCGCTGTTCGCACGAACCAAACAACCCACGAACAGCCGTAGTTCGTGAACTTCTCCCTAGTTCTTAGTTCCCCGATTTTCACAAACTGGTTTTGTTCGTAAGCCTTTGTTCTTCCCCTTGTTCGTCCCTTGTTCGTGAAGCATCCAAACACAAATCTGTAAACCTTTCTTTATCAGTGTTTGTAACTGGACAATTGAAAACTGTCCTTCAACTTTTCTCATTAATCTCTTCTGACCTTGCCAAATAGGTTTTGACGGATACACATCCTAAGGTTCAGACAGCAGGTCAAACAGCTCTCCAGCAGGTACCTAATTTTGTTTTAAGTTGACTTCATGCAGTTCCTTGAGTTCAATATGGTACCGCTGATGCTGAGAACAAATTGCTTGTTTTTGTCAGGTTGGTAGTGTGATAAAAAACCCTGAAATAGCTACCCTTGTTCCCACCCTGCTGATGAGTCTCAATGATCCCAATGCATATACCAAGCATTCTCTTGACATCCTTCTTCAGGTTTGTTTCTTTGTTAACGATTCAGTTTTTTTTTTTTTTTTCCAATAGAGTTATCTCATGCGAGATATCTAACTTTTTAGTTAATTCTTTTTTTTTTCCAAAGGAATGTTATGTTTAGAGCCTGATTTGGACTCTTGTAAACCTTGTTTATGGAACCAAATCTGGTGTTGCGCTACACGGTGTAGCGCAGCAAATCATGACTTGTGGTTTTGAATGGTTTTCATATGATACATCCCATTGATAAACCCAAATTTGCTAAAAACTGCGGATGGTTTTGAATGATCTGGATTTGCTGCAGTACACGGTGTAGTGCTACACCAGATTTGGGTCCCTTGTTTATACCTGAAACAAAAGAGACAAATTAAAATTGCTAGGCAAATGCAACCCTCTTATGATATTAACCTGTATGATCAACTTTATTTTCGGTAATTTTTTCTAATCCAAAAGTTGATTTCTTTTAATGCCCAAAGAGCCTTTTTATTTTACACTAATGCAACTTAATAAGAAAATCAGTCAAAAGGAATTTGAAATTAGTCTATGAACTTTTTTCTTGGTTCAATACTAGATCATAGTTTTTCTTTTGCTAAATACTGCAGACAACATTTATCAACTCGATAGATGCACCTTCACTTGCTTTGCTGGTGCCTATCGTGCATAGAGGTCTGAGGGAGAGAGGTGCTGAAACCAAAAAGAAGGCTGCTCAGATTGTTGGAAACATGTGTTCACTTGTAACTGAACCCAATGACATGATACCATACATTGGCCTGTTACTTCCTGAAGTCAAGAAGGTAGACTAATAAGAAAATGAATAGGAAAAAGGTCACGGGTTCACTAAATCAACTAACATATAAGAAAAAGCCCACTAAATTGACCAAAAGGTTAAATTGTGGTGGGAAAATAACAGGAACTATACATGACAATAGGATAATAAGCTGGGCAATTTGTTGACAGTCCATGTTGAAACTTCTTATTGTTTTCTAGTGGATTGGTATGGATCTCAACTTCTGATATTTTAGTTGAGAAATGTATTCAAAATGAAGGTAAAAAGATTGTTAGATGCGGGACACTAATTTATATCAAGGGCAGTAATATGACTTGACATAAGAGAAACTGTTCTTTCATTATAGGTATCAACATATAAAATTTGGTATACTATGGTCCAACTGACTGTATTGCAATTTCTGACACTAAAAGAGACCGTTGTGCTCCATTTTCTATGTGCGCGTGCGTGTGTGCGTGTGTGTGTATTGAGCTGAATTTTTGATGATTGACTCTTGAGATCTTATTTTCTTGTAGGTTTTGGTGGATCCAATACCAGAGGTCCGGTCAGTTGCTGCCAGAGCGATTGGATCTCTTATAAGGGGGATGGGTGAGGACAACTTCCCAGATCTTGTTTCGTGGTTGATGGAAACACTGAAGTCTGATAACAGCAATGTGGAGCGCTCTGGCGCTGCTCAAGGGTTGAGTGAGGTTAGTACTGAAGCCATGGTTTGTTTTCATTGATGTTTTATTTCAAGACTGAGTTCTGCTCTTATATTTCACATATTGCGATTCCAGTCTAATATTTTCCTTCGTTTTCTTTGTTCGGTTTATTGGGTGCTGCTTTTGCTCTGCAGCCTGGTTTTTATTAATCAATGTATTTTAGGTTAGTTTTGGTACAAATGAATTGTAAAAGGAGAAAATGGAAATTTCAGTCTGCAGTTATGTTTTTTTTCTTCTCATTTGTCTTAAACATGAATGGTTTTTTTTGGCAACAGTTTGAGTACTTCAAATCTTGATGCCAAGTGTGTGCATCTTTTAAGGTTATACAATCATAGAAACTTATGTGGTTTTGATACCTTAGGTATTGGCTGCTCTGGGGAATGAATACTTTGAAAGGATACTTCCTGAGGTCATCAAGAATTGCTCTCATCAGAAGGCATCTGTTCGTGATGGTTATTTGACACTTTTCAAGGTTAATAAAGCATGTAGCTCTTGTAGTTCTGTTCATTGCCCTAATCGTGAACCCTGGTATCTGACAAAAGTTTATGAATACAGTTTTTGCCAAGGTCTCTCGGAGTTGTGTTCCAGAATTATTTGCAAATTGTGCTGCCTGCTATATTGGATGGTTAGCCAATATAATCTTCGTATTTTCTTTTTCTTGTGGATTAGCATTTAAGTCTCTTATTGGATTGTTTTATTTTTGTAGGGCTTTCTGATGAGAATGAGAGTGTTCGTGATGCTGCTCTTTGTGCTGGACATGTCTTTGTGGAGCATTATGCAACAACGTCTGTATTTTTCTAAATTTTCTCTTTGTTGTTTTTTTTTTTTCCCTTGTTGTTTAAAGAAACTCTGAAGCATGCCTTCCCAAATAATGTTGAAATATATACCTGAACTATATAAACTATTTTTCTGACTGCAGTGACCGGGTAGAGAACAGACTGTCTTTTGAAACAAAAATCAGCTTAATTAATCTTGCATAAGTTACTAAATTATTATTTGGGTTTAAGTATCTGAATTATTCTGAACCAGATTGGCTTGTAAAAATGACCTATTTCCAATTAATTGCTTCTCTATTCTTAACAACAACAGAATATATTCTCATACTGCCATGAATATAAAACAGGTCATTGCCTCTGTTACTTCCTGCAATTGAGGATGGCATTTTCAGTGACAACTGGCGCATCCGTCAAAGCTCTATTGAACTCTTAGGAGATCTTCTTTTCAAAGTAGCTGGGACCTCAGGTAAGGCTATTTTGGAAGGTGGCAGTGACGATGAAGGATCGAGTACTGAGGCCCATGGCCGTGCTATTATCGAGAAACTTGGTAGGGATAAACGTAATGAGGTTCTTGCTGCCATTTACATGGTTCGTTCTGATGTCAGCTTGACTGTTCGCCAGGTAACTTTTCGATACTGCTTTAGGTTTGTTATTATTATTATTATTTTCTGTAAGTTTTCTCACATGCACAATTGCTGCATATGCTTAGAGGTCAAGCTACAATATGGTTGCTGATGCAATAATACAGCAAGCTGATATTAGATATTGGGACTCAGTAAAAGTTGTAATTTATTTGTCTATTGGACAACACATTTTATGGAAAGATTTTTACCAAATATTTTACTTGCCTCTCCCAGTCCATCCATAATTTAGTTCCACCACTCCCAGTATTTTGGTATGTCTGTATGCATATTAGATCTCTAGAAATGATTTTGACTATTGGTAACCATCCTTCAAGATCTCCAGAACAAGAATGATGGGCATAATAACCTAATGTGAACTTGAAGGTGCCTAAATAGATGCTAACTTTACAATGACATAATCTGAAAAGGCCAAGGTTTCTATATACTTTGGGTGTGTTTGGATGAGCCGGGAATAGGGAATAGGAATAAGAAATTTCGGTTTGCGTGCTTATCCTTATTCCTTATTCTTATACCATGGTTTTGTTAGTATAGGAATAAGGGCCCTTATTTCTTATTCTTGTGTTGTTTGGGTTGCACAAGAATAAGAATAAGCACGTAAACCGAAATTTCTTATTCCTATTCCCTATTCCCGACCTTTCCAAACACACCCTTTGATACTTGCAAGAGATAGCATCATATGATGAGTAAAAAAATTATTTTTTCTATAACTATTCTGTATTGTTTAATTAATTAGGCGGCATTGCATGTGTGGAAAACTATCGTGGCAAATACACCAAGGACTTTGAAAGAAATAATGCCTGTTTTGATGAACACACTTATCTCCTCTCTTGCTTCATCTTCATCTGAAAGGCGCCAGGTATTATTTTTGTTGACTTTTCTTTTTTCTCTTGTTTTCTTTGTCTTAAAAAAGCTACCTGTTCATTCAGTTGGTTATAAGCCTTCTGTCACAGAACTGTTCCAGAATTTGCTGAAACTGTTGTTGATTTGAGCTGGCCTTACTTGGATTAGTATATACACTATCCACTTATGCAAGATTTATTATAAAAGTATAATTACAGCACTTCGGTGTTGATTGACGGCTATCTGAAATGAAATGGGCATATCAGATATGAGTAGTTTAGCTTGGTCGGATGCTGCTGTGCCTTTATGAACATATTATATTGAGAATTAGAATTGACCAAGACAAAAGGGGTTCCTTGGGTTGTTTACACTAATGTTAGTTTTTACTTGATTTTTCTATGATAAAAATTCAGGTAGCTGGTAGAGCACTTGGTGAACTGGTCAGAAAGCTTGGAGAGAGAGTCCTCCCATCCATTATTCCCATCTTATCACGAGGCCTCAAAGATCCAAGTGCTAGCAGAAGACAGGTAAGCCTGTCATTATATATAATAATAAAACCTCATATTTTGCTACATTTTCTTTGAATCATTCAATTTATTTACAGGGTGTGTGCATTGGTTTGAGCGAGGTGATGGCAAGTGCTGGTAAACACCAGCTACTGCATTTTATGGATGAGCTTATTCCAACTATTCGTACTGCTCTTTGTGACAGGTTTGTTTTTTTTTTATTTATCAAATTTAATTTTTGTTATTTATTGCAATTTGGTTTGGAAACTAAATCGAGAAATGACAGCTCTCAAGAAGTTCGTGAATCTGCTGGCATAGCATTTAGTACTCTTTACAAGGTACATTCCCTCAATTCTGTTCTGTTACATCTGTTTAAGTTTATGTGAAGCACTTTTTATGTCCATTACATCAAAACTCATTAGTTGTATGCAAGCTCTTTACTCTGACCTCAAAGGTCATGAGTGAAGCTGTGTGCGGGCAGGGGAGATGTCCCCAACCCCTCCTCTTCAAATTTTTTTTTTGTCATAAGCACATTCGTACACTTTCTTTACTCAAAAATTTTTGAAAAGAAAGTGTAAGAATGTGCTCATGACAAAAAAAGGTATCTATGAGTCTATGACTGTGACATTATGCCCTGCCATGTAAAAACTTTTGGCTCCATGCCTCCACCCTTGTCATGGGTTCAAGCCATGTATACTGCATGCATATTTTGATGGTGTTTATTGAAACAAAATATTAGCAGGATTCTGCACAAGGTACACTTTTTTTGAATGTCGAGTCTGTAATAAATAATCATTCTTTTGATATTTCTGTCAGAGTGCTGGAATGCAAGCTATTGATGAAATTGTTCCTACCTTGTTACGTGCTTTAGAAGATGATGAGACCTCTGATACGGCACTTGACGGCCTTAAACAGATTTTAAGGTTAATATTAATTTAGCTTAGGTTACACCTTTACAATTCCAACATCTGAGAGTTATGAAATTTTTGTTATCCATGGTGCTTGCTCCAAATAGGACTGGTTTTCTTTGAATTATACCTCGTTGTGTCATGAGCCTTGTTATATGGTTTTATTGCTGTTAGCTAGAACAGATTGCGACAACTGTTCTTTAATTGATATACCATACTTGCACTGTTTTGTTGAGTATCAAGAATAGCTTGAATGATTCATGAATTGCAAAACTTTGCAGAATAGTGCTTAGTCCTGTTGCATGCCATACCCAGTGAACAAAACATAAGTGAAATTCTAGTTGTTTCTAAATATTTTCCCATTCTTCTTTTTTCAGTGTCAGGACTTCAGTTGTGTTGCCTCATATCTTGCCCAAGCTAGTTCAACCTCCTCTCTCGTAAGTGCACACTAATTGTTCCATTTGTCATTTTCTTTTCTGATTAAATATTGACACTATCTACTTGTTCAGTGCCTTTAATGCGCATGCATTAGGAGCATTGGCTGAGGTTGCTGGACCAGGTCTAAGTCCTCATATTGGCACTGTTCTTCCGGCACTGGTAATTGCTATGGCTGATGAAGATAAGGTAAATTTTCTTGCTATATATTCCACCCTTTAAAAAATTGATTGAATCGGTGTGTACTTGATCATGGGGACAATTCATTTCTAGTGTACAACATGGTCAGATTGTGGCAAGGCCAAAAAAACTTATCATTTGTTAGGTGAAAATTTAACCTGGTACCTTGATGCAATTTGCGCACTAGTGTTAACATTTGTTATGACAAATCAGCGCAGCAGTGCCACTTTATCTCCGAGGATATGAAAAGATAAAAAGTTTTTGAGGAATTTAAATTGCTTGTAGGCAAGAAGATTTTTTCTGTGCTAAAATTTGTTCTATTTTAAATATTAGGAGGTGCAAAGTTCCGCAAAGAAAGCAGCTGAAACCGTTGTACTTGTTGTTGATGAAGAAGGCACTGAGATCTTACTATCTGAGTTGCTCAGAGGAGCTTCTGATGCTCAGGTCATCTCTCTCCCTCTCCCTCTCTCTCTCTCTCCCTCCCTCTCTCTCTCTCTCTCTCTCTATTGGTTAATTTCTCTCCACCTCTCTTTTGGTTAAGCTCATAATGCTGACTTATGTTTCCAGGCTGTGATGAGAAGGGGTTCATGTTACCTGATAGGTTATGTCTTCAAAAATAGTAAGCTTTATTTGGTGGATGAAGCCGGCGACATGATTTCTACTCTTATTGTTCTACTAAGTGACAATGACTCAGCTACTGTTTCTGTAATCATCCCTAATCTTCATTGTTTCATTTTGTATCACACCTTGTTTGGCAAATTGATATTATAATAAAAGGCTAATTTTATTGATCATCATTATGTTTGATATCCTTTTTCATTTGCTTGTGAATTAGGCTGCATGGGAGGCACTAGGTAGAGTGATTGGCTCGGTTCCTAAAGAACTACTTTCGTCTTATATTAAGGTGGTACGTGATGCTGTCTCCACTGCCAGAGATAAGGAGCGGCGGAAGAGAAAGGTGCTCTTTAAGTTTTGGCATTTAGTTTGTCCTAAACCTGATGAAATACTTGTCTTGCCGAGCCTTATATAAATGGTTTACACCCCTAATTTTGATGATAAGTTGGATACTAGTTGAATCTCAGTACTGTTAACTTCAAGGTGTGATTATGTCTTATGGATATTCAAATCTTAAATAACATCTAGTTCTAACAAACTCCAATCTAACCGCTCATATGTACTCAGTTGAGAACTTTGTTAAATATGTGCCATACTGAAAGTATTGACATCTTTCAAATTTTTGCTGATAACCACAAGCAAATGCTTACAGGGTGGATCCATTCTGATACCAGGATTTTGTCTGCCTAAAGCATTGCAGCCTATTCTTCCAGTTTTCTTGCAGGTATTATCTGATCTCTACTTCTCTATTGTGGCTTGCTCTTAAGAGTAGATTTGGAAAAATGGATGCAGTTATTGAGATGCTGTTACTATGCTGTTTTTTATATACAAATACTCTTGCATTTTGTTTATGTTGGTTTGATTTCAGCTCAAGTTTTGCAGGTCAAAATCTGATGATTGTTGCATGTGTTCTTAGCATTTCAACTTTATTTACTATTACTGGTGTTGAAATTGCAGGGTTTAATTAGTGGTTCAGCAGAGACACGTGAACAAGCAGCTCAGGGATTGGGAGAGTTGATTGATGTGACAAGCGAGAAAACATTGAGAGAATTTGTTGTCCCTATTACTGGGTATTTTATCTTGTTCTGATTTTGTATTTTTTTCTTTTTACCAGTTTTGAAAATTTGGTTCTAATTTTCTTAATGAATCAAGTTACGTGGACCAACTAGATATTGAGAAATCAACTCATGCATATAGGTTATTTATCCTGGAAGTTAATAATTTAAGAAATAGCTTACAAAATATTTAGGAAAGGTTTGTTTGGGAATAGTGTTAGTTTGACATGTGGATTCAATCAAATCTTGGAGAGAACAATGCAGTACTAACATGGCCTTTTTTTTTTTTTTGCTATTGTTAGTTTTATTATTATTAATTTTATCTTATATTATATTGTTTTGTTTTATTGTTATTTATTTTATAAGTTTCTTCAAATTCTGAATCTGCTGGTCAGATTAAGATAAAAATTTTCCACTTATTTTGTGATAATTAAAATGTGAAAGTGGGATTGAAGTTAAATATTTGACAATTTATAAAATTGGTTCATCAGTTGAACCTCCAGAGGTTCTATGGTTATCTTTTATGTCTCTCTCCCAAAATTCAGACCCTATTTTAAATTGCTTTGCTAACTATAGCCTCTGTCATATTCTTTTGTAGGCCTCTCATTAGGATAATTGGAGATAGATTCCCTTGGCAAGTTAAAGCTGCAATCTTGTCGACTCTTTCTATCATGATAAGCAAAGGAGGAATTGCACTCAAACCCTTCCTTCCACAGCTTCAGACTACTTTTGTGAGATGCCTACAAGACAGCACTAGGTTTATATCTTTCATGAGGCCCCTGTTTTTCTATCATAAAGTTTTGTTATTCTTATTTTAAGTACTAATTATAGAGAATTAATATTGTACTTTTTGAGCATCTTCTGGATGCTGTTTGTTTTGCTTTCTATGGTCTTAAATGTTCGATTCCTGAATTAGCCACAAATGTTTTCTATATAATAAATGGAGAAATGAGCAATTAGGTTCAAAGTCAATTGAGTAATTTTTTTATACTGTGCCAGCACAGTTTGGCAAGCCTGAGAATTCAGTACTGATACAACATTATCTGTGTTATTACGTATAACTCTTTATTTTACATTTTAGAGCTGTTCGTGCAAGTTCTGCATATGCATTGGGTAAGCTAAGTGCACTCAGCACCCGGGTGGATCCTCTCGTGAGTGACCTTCTGGCCATGCTACAGGTATTAACTACAAATTTCAATTTTCTTATTGGAGCAAAGATGGCTTTCATGCTTAAAGCCCTTGCCCTTGTTTGTTTATACCTCTTAGCCAGTCATCAAGTTTAATTTTCTATAGTACAGTGACTTTTGCAAGTACTTGGCCCTCAGTCTTTGATATGAAAACAGAATTTGCCTTTTTATATACTTTAGCACACATCTAATTCTCTACCTAAATTTGTAGGGATCGGATGGCGGTGTTAGAGATGCTGTATTGACAGCACTGAAAGGTGTGATAAAGCATGCAGGAAAAAGTGTAAGCAGTGCCATCAGGTCTCGTGGTTGTCTTCTCCTCAGAGATATTTTGGTACTCGAGGATGATGATGCTCGCTCTTCAGCTGCTAAAGTCATTGGCCTGTTGTCTCAGGTCCTACCCCTCCCTTGATATGTAGAAAAAAAAAGAAAAGTTTTAAATAAAAAAGAAACAACTAGTATATTTTCTATTGTACCGATATATTTATGACGTCATAAAACCGGTATGATTATAATTAACATTAGTAGCAATTGGTCATGTAGTTGCCGGTAATGCCTTAAGTCTCAAACCAGATGACATTAAGTTGGACCTTTTGCCTCAATTTGCAAAATTACATACAAGTACAGTTTGAGGACTTGTAGACACCTAATTCAGTAAAGAATTCTTGGATGATCTTGGTTCATTTTTCACTTAACTAAACAATTGCCTCAGCATGCTTTGCTTGAATATTCTAATGTGGAGTTTGTGATGACAGTATATGGAAGAAAGCGAGTTCACTGAACTGCTGCAAACACTAATTGATTACAGCACATCCTCTTCATGGTTCATTAGACATGGCTCTGTTCTAACCTTCTCATCAATGTCCATGCATTGCCCTACCCTGCTTTGCCTCTCCCCTCTCTTCACCTCTCTAATGGACCGCCTTAAAGACGCCTTGAAAGATGACAAGGTACTTTAGTGTTATAGTTTGCTTGTGTACTATTTGTGTTTATGGCTTTATTCTATTTTCCATGCTTCTTTGATTGGTCTATGCTCTGGTTACTCAATATGTTCATTATTTTTATTGGGTTTGCCTCTATTTTTATAAATGCGCATGCAGTATACAAAATACCTATCAAGTACTCTGATTTCAGCTGTGAGGATAGCTTTTAATTATTATTGTTCGTATTTGTCCTCACTGGTTGTTTCCTTGCCACCAATTAACTCCAGTGTTTTAAATATTGTACCGGCTATCGAACTGGTGGAGACACCAGTATGGGGTTTTACCGGTTTGACCGTTTCAAAAACCGGATAGGCTTTATAGAGATAACATGGGACGTACTTGCAACAAAGAGTTGGTAGTACAGTGGTAAGGTGGCGTGGCACTTAGGGTAAGTAGAGGAGTTCAATTCACTGTGAACACGCATGTGTATTTTGATATTTATATGCTGGTTCAAGAGCGGTTCACTCTGGTTAACAAACCTAATGACTGAACCGGCTACCCTATTCACTGGTTTACCCGGTTCTATTCTGATTTTATCTAGTTCAGTAGCAGGCTGGTTTTTGAGGTTTACCTTACCAGACCACCGGTTGACTAAATTACTCTTCAATTGGTGGGCTGTTGGTCAATCATCACTTCTCCAGTGGAACTAAATTACTCTTCAATTGCACAGGGTAGCCTGGTAAAGATTGATTGTGCAAAGAAACCTCACTAAAACATGTATTTGTTCCATTAGTACTTCAATTTGGGCTAATTTTATTTTATTCTCTCTTTGTAGCGATAATGCAAAATAAATTCCAAACTAGCCAACAATAAAGAGAACCAGAGAAGGGAAACAAAATAGAATAAATAGTACTTGTTCATACAGGCACTGAGGCACCACACCTTTTTAACTGAGCATAAGATCATTTCCTTGTTTAATGATTTGATTAATTTCTTATGGTTTAACCTCTTTAATATTTTTGTTTGTACGATAAAAGTTCCCTATCCGTGAAACGGCTGCCAAGGCAATTGGACAGCTTCTTCTATATCGGGTTCAGTCAGAAGCCAACCCTAATGCTCTTCAGCTTCTTCAGATGCTTGTTCTGGCCTCACAGGATGACTCTAGTGAAGTGAGAAGGAGATCCCTCTCCTGCATCAAAGCTGTTGCAAAGGTTTTTTTAGTAAAATTATCATTATTTCTATTTTTTTATTTTTAAGTTAATAGTTATTGAGGAAATCTCACCAATATGCTTTGATATATCTGAAAAAGCCCTGCAAAAAAGAAAAATCAAAGGACATTTCTACCCTTGCATAACATGATGCTCTCTATATCTGGATACTGTTTGAAATCCATGTCCATTAGAAATATCCTAAAACTACTCCCAACACCTTTATTTTCTAATTTAATAATACAGGTTATAGAATCAATGCCTTATTTTTTTATGGTGCTTTTGAGTGGGTGCTATTAATAAAAAAAAAGAAAAAAATATGTTTCCACCATGATGGACCATCCTAGGTTTTGCAAAATTTCAGCAGGGGTAGTCATAAATGTTTTAATTATATTCATATATTAATTCACATTGCTCTTGTTAAAAATTAGGCAAATCCATCGGCTTTGATGGTGAACATATCATACTTGGGCCCTGCAATTGCAGAGTGTTTAAAGGATGGTAGCACACCAGTCCGATTATCAGCTGAACGTTGTGCCTTGCATGTATTCCAACTAACAAAAGGTACTTTCTGGAAATTCCTAGACCTTTTCTATTGAAGTACTTGTGTCCTGTCAATGCATCGTTCTTTTAGTTTTCCTATCCTTAGTGAAAATTTCTTAATTATGACCAAGTATTCCTGATGAAAGGGTTCAATGTGAAAATATTGGAAGGGTTATGTTGCAATTATCTTTGTCAGTGCCAGAGCAACTAGAACATTACCAGGGTCAAGGAATCTAGAAAAATTTATTGCCAAATGGGATATTTTCAAAACCAGAAGCATCTCTATTTTTTGTTTGTGATCTAATTATGCAAGCTTCCTTTCATTACAGGAGCAGACAATGTTCAAGCAGCACAGAAGTATATTACTGGTTTGGATGCTAGGAGACTTGCAAAACTTCCGGAAGAGAGGTACTTTATTGTTGTTTTCCTGCTTAACCACTTTGTCACGGGTAATTGATGTATTTAAGATCGTAATGAAAAGGTATATTCAATAATAAAATGTTGTAGTAAAACTAGGTTTTTCTGTACCAAATAGAACTGTGGTCTCTGTGATAAGTTTACCTGTATTATCTTGTTCCACACCGCATTTACTGCTAGAAAATATTTTGGCAGTTAAAATATATCGAAATCATGGTTAAAAATATTCACTTCTTCCCACTAAATATGCAGTGACGAAAGTGATAACAGTGATGATGAAAAGAGGGCCTCATGAGAACGCACATTATGGCTGATGGTTCCAGATATTTTGTTACCTCCTACCAATTATAGATAAAGTTATTTTCGAGGAACTCACCATACAGTGGGCACTTTCACATTGGCTAGTTGCTATTTGCCTATTTGTGCATTTTTGTTGTTGTACATTGAATTTGTATTTAGTTGATTTTGTTTACTTTGTTACATTTTTTTTTATCAATGCAGTTCTAATCAAAACACAAAACAGAGATTTTGGTAACATGAGCACCTTTTTATTTACTGATTCCTTTCATCGATGTTGTGTGCTAAGTGTTAAGACGTCTTAGTTGCGTACATTTGCACATCCAAGGACCAAGGTTATGTCATACCCGTGGTTCGCATGACAAACTACTATGGCATGGCATACGCGTAATATGCTGTGTTTCTATCCTTCTTTTATTTATTATCTGTTGTCGTCATCAATTTATCACGAATCTTCTTCTGAAAACAGTTATGGTAACATTTATATTTTTCGGAAGAGTAACAAGAAAAATGTAAAAGGGTAGTGATATGCCAAAATCCTCTCGTTCTTGGTCAGCCCTTTTGAAAGTTCGGCCTGGTCTTTACAAGGGCTTAAGATTAAGAAGGGCCGGATTTAGGAAGGGCAGACTCAAATTTCATAGTAAGGACTAAGGAGATTTTGAAAGGCCAGGTTTTACGAGGATCGGGTTTAAAAAGGATCAGATTAAAATTTATTTATATTTGCATCTATTTTGATTTTGATATTTTATATAATATAATTATAATATCTAATCATATTTTTTTTATTTTTGGGTTGTCTAAATAACATGATTATGCTAAATTATTATTAAAAAGTCTAATTTGATCTTTGTTAAGCCTAACTTGGCCTTTTAAACTCGACTTTCGAAAACTTGAAGGACTTAGAAGGACCATCAGAAGAACCAGGTCAAATTCTCGAACATTAGCCTGTTACGGCATGGTTGCGGCAATGATATATTCACAGTTCTATATTCCTCTTTCTCCCTCCAACAGTGTCGCCCTTGTTGGCTTGAGTTATTCTTACGGTTGTCTTGAGTTTCTAATTCTGTGACAATACTTCTAACAGAATGATGGAGCCATGGTGGATGTAGATAATTTTAAGTCCAGGCATAAATTAAAATCAGGCCTATAAAGCTCAGCCACTATTCTTTAAACCATGCTTATAATCATAAAGCTGAAACACTATTCTAATCCAAGTTCAGGCGCAAATTAAAAAACTAGTAACTAGGCTTTAATTTTTTTTTTTTTTTTTTGCACGAACACTTCCTGAACTTGCCTATACTTGCTCCGCTCCCTACTGTTCCCTACTGTTGGCAAATATGGAAAATAATGTAAGAACAATTATTTGTTTAACATTATTTGTGGAATTATTTTCTTCCTTTTGGACAAAATCGGAATCAAGCATTGTGCCAGCTTGAGAAAACAAATCAAGAAAATTGATCTTTCTCAATTATTTACTGATACTTACATAATTCATGAGATATCGTACAAGTTGACAAACGTCATAATTTCAACGGCACCATCACATGTGTTTTTTACTGTTTATCCCTTCTCCCTTTGCTTTTGAGATATGTTCTTCTCAATTTTGGTTCCGGATCTCTACTTAATTGGGTTGTGCATTGCATCTGTTGCCTCAGTGTGGTCGGAGGCCAACATATCCTTTTTTTTTTTTTTTTTTTTTTTTGGAATATCAGTGGCCAACGGCAACATATCTGAACTCGACTATATATGAATGTATAGCGACGACATATCTAAATTTCTGAACTGCAGACATGAAACTAAAGAAACCAACAAAAATTACTTATTAGAACTCAATGTAAATTAAGTTTTCCATTTTCTTTTTCCCATTTCTTCGGGAGGTTGAGGGGATAAGAGGCATAAAATGATTTGCTTTCAATCTCAACCACAATAGACCCCTGTTTTTCTTCAAAAATCTCAACCACAATACTATTGGAAGGTCAAGCTCATCCTGACCTGGAAATCTTGATTGGTGATGAGTGGATTTTATATACATATCCAAGTACCATTTTGTCTCCAAACTAAATCAATTGTCTTGAGTTTACATAGTTTAGATGAGTTTAAGTTAGTTTAATTAGAGTTTTTGTGTTAAGAATGAGTTACTACCATAGTTTCTAATTTTATTGCAGATTTTGGACAAGAAATGACTTGGATGAGTCCATAAAGTTGAAGGGCTCGTTTTAAGCTTTCCAACGGATCTTGAATCACCTCAAACGGAATTTGGATGAAGGAGATATGCCCAAAATACTGACAGGACGCAGTGCTGATATTTTCCTGCGACCCGCCAGACCTGGAACTGCCAGATTTATCAGAATTGCCCGATTTAGCAGTTCTATCTTTGGATGACGGCTTCTACCGACTCCATGTGCATCCAGAGCACGTCTTCAGTTATTTCCAGCGTTTCTACACCTTCCCAATGCCTATTAAAGACTAGTTTGGGGGAGAACAAGAAGGAGAACAAATCTAAGGTCAATTTAGGGTTAGACATATAGTTATTTGAGAGGTAGGTCTCAAATTCAGATCGTGGCAGCGCCAAGCAAGTCATTTGCGACAACAACAGACGTGTTTGATAGGAGATTTTGACACACACAAGAGCAATTGGTTGTAATCTTTCCTTATTCTCATTTTCTTTTGTGTTTGTATGATGTCTCTTAGTTGTTGATTGTTTGTTCTAGGGCTATGGTTGTAAACTCGAATTCTTAGTTGTTGATTGCATGTTTATTTAATTTATTTGATATCTTTGTGTTTTATACCTTGCTTGAATTGTTTGAATTGATTATGCCATGATTGTCTAAGTAGATTTATTTACACCCGTTAAGTAGAGCTCGCTTAATTGCTAGGTGGCTAAGTCCAAATAAACTTAGATTATTAGGCATGATTATGATTAACTTGAAGGTTTCTAACTGAAAGGTTAAACCAGGACTAATTAACGAGAGTTAATTAATTGATAACCAAACCTAAAACGAGAGTTTGATCTAGGAACCTTAATTAAGCCATTATCCCTGCACAATTGCCAACTAAATTAAGTCAAATTGCATTCACATCGCTAATCCTAGCGGGCTGCTGAGTGAATCAGCAAGGTTGTCTATGTCCGCCAAGTAGCCAGCGACCAGTCTAATAGGTTAGCGACCTAAGTTCTTTTAGCGGGAAGAGTCAGCGGGCCGCTGGAATTGGGACTAAGAAGAAGTGTTAGCAACCAGAAACCCTAAAATTACGTGACTTGTTGAATCTCTCTCATTAATTCTTGTTTTGACCTTGAAACTAGACTTAAGATTTGAACCCACCTGCAACCCTTAATTTACAAAAGAGTTGAACCGTCTAGCTAGTTTAGTAAAGTAAAAGACTAATATTCCAACACCGTTCCTGTAGATTCGACCCTCAAGCTGTTCTACAAACGATTAAATCGGTAGACACGAAATTTTTATTTTGAAACTTGGTTTTCGCATCGATCAATTGGGACCTTGCTTTGATTGTTAAAGCCTTAAAGGTGCTTCTCGCCACGTAACAATGACACAGCTGTTACAAAATCAGGTACCTGTTGATGTAATAAATACTTAATATTTTCAAAATAGAAGATAGTTATCAGATGATTTTAAGCTTTGAGATCATGCAGAAAGTATTGCAATGATAATGAATGCCTATAAAATACAATTATAAATATTAGATTACATATGGATGGGAAGAGCTACTTGTAATTCATTAACCAGAAAAATGAAGGTACTTTTTTTAGGGAGAATGTTCATTTTCGTCCGAGAAGCACTCATAAAATTTTTTAGGTACTTGTTGTTTGTGAATTGTGATAATGCAGAAATTATTGCAATGATAATGAATTCCTATAAAAGATAATTATAAATATTAGATTACATATGGATGGGAAGAGCTACTTGTAATTCATTAACCAGAAAAATGAAGGTACTTTTTTTAGGGAGAATGTTCATTTTCGTCCGAGAAGCACTCATAAAATTTTTTAGGTACTTGTTGTTTGTGAATTGTGATAATGCAGAAATTATTGCAATGATAATGAATTCCTATAAAAGATAATTATAAATATTAGATTACATATGGATGGGAAGAGCTACTTGTAATTCATTAACCAGAAAAATGAAGGTACTTTTTTTTTAGGGAGAATGTTAAATTTCGTCTGAGAAGCACTCATAAATTTCGGTGGGGAAAAAAAACAAACAGAGAGAGCAAGTTTTTTTTTTTAGCGTTTCTTAATTATATTGTTTAAATTTCAAGAATGTTCAGACTAAGTTCCAAAAGAATATTATTTCTTTAATATTTATTTATTATGTCTACAACTTGAAAAGCCATGCCCCGCTAAAAGCCGATACATATTTCTACTATGAACCATTAAAAATCGTCAATCAAGTATGTCCCCTGTATATCTAATAAAAAAAGTATGTCCCGTGTGTCCATTATGAAGATATCAGAATTCTTACTTGAAATCATTCCACTATGAGACTTGATAAGTCCACCTAAGACACTAGGAAAGCTTCATTTTCAATTGGAGCGAATCAGAATTTTTGGGTTCAATGGTCTGGATTTGAAAAACTTGTCGAAATTTTGCAACAACGAATTAAGTCCGAACTATATGTTCGCTAATCATATGACATGTTGTGTCGTTTCATAAAAGTTTTTCAATAAAAAAAATGTAGTACAATTTTAAATTATATATAAGTTTATATTAGTAAAGATTTATTCTAATTGATATTCAATTTTACGCCCAATAAAACAAAACTGGCACGTCATGTATCATTGTATTGTGATCGCTGAACAATTTGGAGAAGATCACCTCATGCGAAAAGGAAAGCAACTTCCTCTTTATTTTATTATTAATTAGCACAATTCCTTATTTTAAGGTCGGATTACTCAAACCCATCGTGGCTTCCAGCATTTTTGCGCATTACTTTTTAGAAACCGAGAGCCTGATGCGGTGATGCCCACTGTGGTAAGACCTTGATCTGACACAAACCACTTTTTTATTGATAACTTTTTGGGACACCCAAGTTGAGATAACACAAAAGTTATATCAAAATCTACATCTTTCATCCAAAAACGGACAGATCTCGAGATCTATATTAAACACTCTGATGTTTATATTACTCTCTATGTCATGCTAGGTGTATTACAATGCTGCATTATTCTCAATTTGTAGAAAAAACAAAGGGATTCTTTCAAAAAGGCAAAGATCAACATGGTATCTTTGTCACCACGCATGTTTTTCAATACCTAGCTTTTAACCCTGTTCCCTTCCATTTAAATAATTATATCTAGTTTAACCGACCTAACATAGCTTTTAATCATGTCATTGCGCATATGCCCTTCAGCTGGTCAAATCAACGACTCGTATACACTGAAATGTTATTTTCGTAACTTTGGCTCTTTCTAAGATGTCAATTTCATTTCCTAATTAGAGCAACGTTTCTGCATAATGGGTGCGTTTGGATCGTTGAAAGAAAGAAGAAGAAGAAGAAGAAAAAAAAAGAAAAAAAATATAAACAATTCAAATTCTTCACAAAATTACACACTTCCCAATATTTCTTCCCACTTCTTCCCTTCTTCCCACACCTATCCAAACAGAGCCTAATAGATAGTTCTTTTATTATGTTTAACTGACCGAGATATCCAGCAATTGATGCCTTTCTAGTTTCTAGTGTGTTACACCTTGATATCCTCTACCTAAGATATATTTAAAATAATCAATTATGCACCCCTTCCAGCCAGGTATAATTTTAAATTTCGTTCTCCTTCGAATCAAATATTGACTGAATTAAGCATTGTCGAGACGCACATAAAACAACAAGCAAGTCAAAATATATTTCGTACGTTTAGAAAATATATATCAACAGTATATAGTGTATTATAAAGGCACGTATTATAGAAAAGCCGTTTGAAGATTAGAAGTATCGAACTGATGAGAGGACTCACAATATTAATTAATGATTTTGTGATGGCTTTTCAAGAGCAGAAATATTTTATTCTTTTGTTTCGGCTTTTGTTTGAATGCGGCCTTGTTTCTAAATAGAATTAATTACGTAACTAGAGTTATTTCTTAATTTAACATTGAAAAGAAATTATCTATTGAATATAATATATTTTAAAAAGTAAAAGGGATAGCTTTTATAAACTTATTTTGCTTTCAATAAAAAAAATTGTGGAATAAAATTTTTGTAAAAGTTGTTCAAAATTAATATTGAATCCAACGGATTGAATGGTGGAATTTATAGAATATATTTTGATCGGACTTTGACCTAAAAGTTAGTCCAAATTCTTGGGCTTTATGTTAGGTTATTTATTACTATTTTTTTTGAAAATTTAGGTAAGCGATAGATATTTTTTTATACACTACTAGATTTCTCGTTAGGTTAGGTTATTTTTTATAGATCACTGACACGCTTTCTATAGATCCAGTGATCTATCATAAAATGCACTGTGTATCGGTTAAGCCGAAAAGCTCTAGGAGCTCATTTTCTACTTTAGTATAAATTTAATACCTCATCCTAAGTTAGTCTGGGTAATTAACTTAATTAAGAATTGACGCTCAATTGATCCATGTTAATCGGCACTTGTAAATATACGCAACCTAATAGTACAATTATAATACGATTGGTATAAATTCATAAACCTCGATACACATCAAACAACAACTAAAGAATAAGAATTTAAACCGATTCTAAAGTATTAGTTTTATATTACATATTTAATTCAAAAATTATTTTAGGAAGTCAGTATTTTTTATAATTAATTGTCTCGTATTGATAGGTAAATTATAAATAGTGTTTGCAGGCCCACATTCCAAGTTACTATTCACTCGGATGTTGTCTGATAGTCTCGGATGGTACTTCACATGTCTAATGTTTCATGCAACTAAGGTACTTCTCATGTCTATCTTGTATGATTGTATCAATAATCACTTTCGCAATCTACATACAATTTACGTATTTGAAAATTTGAGATATTAAAAGATGATAAGAACCACCGTGTTATGTTTGGCAACGATGCAAACTAGCTAGTTCGGTGTTACCAAATATGGTCACGAATTAAAACAAGATCTAGTTTTCCTCGTTCTAGTTCTATCAAAATTATAGAACTAGAACTAGAACAAGTCTAGTTCTTATTCTAGTTCACACTTTTTGTCAAATATAGCGATATCTATCACTCCTAAGTCCTGAAGTTTGAAAGTTTTTTTTTTTTTTTAGAAAAACTTGACAGCGGCTGCCAAGTAACTGAAGCTTGAAAGTTGAAATTGATCCAATTACCGAGAAAAATTCCTGAGCTGCCGAGTTATTGTTCTATGTTTGGAAGATGTGTGAACAAGGCAAGAACAAAGGATAAGCTATACCCTGGATTTTGTTCCTTAGTTTTTGTTCTCACAAAAAGATGGTATTAGAAATAAGACCTAAAAACTCAAATTCCTTATTCTTCCCATGTGTGGTAACTCATTTCCTTGTTCTTGTTCGGGAACAACCCAATTCATGGGTTCCAAAATCCAAACATAGCAAATTATATAATTAATACATATTGTATTATTACGTAGTTATTAATAGTTTGGTTAATTTTCAATTCAAAATTTTTAAAGTTGGAAATCTTATTCAATTTTCACATTAAATAATCGTCTCTCGATGATTTATTTGACCTAAAAATATGCAACATTTTATATTATTTATGTAAACTATTTAAAGAGTATTTATATTTGAACACCATAAATATGTAAGAATTACTCTATTGTTCCCGTATAATTAAACCTTTGTACTTTTAATATGATCATTAAATTATTTTTAACTTTTTATTATAATTTCGAACCCATACTGAAATTTTCGGGGGCTGCTATGTTATAAAAAATAAATTATTTTGAACATTTAAAGTTCATCAAACATTCATGGACGAGAGTTTAAGTAGGTACTAGCCTAGGCACTTGTCCAAATTTATTTTTTGAAAATATGGCTTGAGCGTTAGTTTTTCGTGAGTTGCGCTAAACGTGTGTCTAAGCCTGATGTGTTAAGGTGTCTGGTCTTGGGATATAAAATTTCATATTGCGACTTTCTTTTTATTTTCATCTGAATTGCCTTTGATTCGTTAGTCATTGACGTTTCTCTAAAAAAAAAGATTTGCTCGAGCTCATGTGTTTTTTTCCTTTGGAATCGTGGCCTGGCTTTTTTTCAAAATAAAAAAAATGTGTTTTCCTTTTTAGTTCTTTCAGATTCTGTTTATTCTTCAACGAGCAATGGTTGTTCAAGTGTCAATTCTATAGCGCGATTCGACAAAACAAAAATATTTAGAAAAATTAGTTCAATTTGAATATAATCTAATTTGATAGAGTATGATATTATTTATATTATATTAAAAAGTAGGTTTTAAAATTATATTTGTTATATTAATAATATTATTTTTATTTTATATTAAATTTAATATTTATTTTATGGTGCCCAAGCTCAATTATATCCTGGACTCGCCACTGTAAATATTTAAATACGGTACCATAAGAAAGATTTTAATTTCTATAATCCACTTATGCCACCACATGATCTCTCAGCAAAAACCCAGACAATGGCAACAAATCCCACCGCCCCATAAGAACAATTATCCGTACAGTAAGTGTACAAGTGACAAACCCAAAGCCAAACGTGGTGCCGTGGTGGCAATGTGGCATCCAAAGCAGGCCACAAGGCTAGTCCGATCTGGACCCCACTATCCAGGTAGGTCTTGGTCTCTTGTGCCATGCATGGCCACACGTATATTTCATGCCTCACCTCATTTACTCTACCAAACCACCCACTTTCCAACATAAAAAAAAAAACACCTACTTTCGTGTATATCTCTATTATGCGTACTCCGAGAAAATCTTTTTTTTTTTTTAAAAAGTACTTCGAAAAAAAACTCATCATTAATTAAGAACTAAAATAAATGTGCACATTCAGGACCAGTCAACAAGTTTTTGTGTGGGAAGTAAACTGAAGTCAGGAACATTCGTAGTGGATTTGTATCTTCCCAATTTGTACTACTTATTTATATATTTGAAATTCAAACTTAATTACCTCTGAAATGAAATTTCGAACATTAATAATAATTTCTACCGAAATCAGAATTTTGGTAAGAACACTTTATGCAGAGCCATTCTCCTTCTAATGAATTAAATTAAAGTGAATATGAATTAACAACGCGGTGCTCCGCTACAACCGTCCTTTCTCCTTTGATCTACATCAAATCGGCATATAGTATCAGTCAAATGCCTAAGAATGAATTTCTTTTTTTGCTATAACATCAACAATGAAAACTGCACAAAAATACTAAACGATGATTAAGAAAAAGATGTGATATTTTGCTGCTATATATAGATGTATCACGAAAGCATGCATATATAGTTAAATGAATCTCTCCGATCCACATATAAATATTAAATAAGACGACTTTTTGTATTTGGATTTGATTTTTTTTTTTACTTTCAAAATAGTAAAAAAAGTAAATAAGAGGTATTAAAATTTTTCTCATTTAGCTCCAAGTTATTTAAATAAGAGGTATTAAAATTTTCCTCATTTAGCTCCAAGTTATTTAAAATTTTTTGCAAGTTATTTTTCTCATTTCGCATCGACGGAGTAGAGTTTCACAACAAACCACTCATAAATGTACTTTGAAAATTATTCCTTGTTACCGATAACAATATATGCTAGAATTTTGACGTCACGTTGTCACCTTCGAGATATCAGATATCCACACGTGCTGATTCATTAAAGATTATTCGTTCAAAAATTACGTTTTTGAAATATCCACACGTGCTGATTCATTAAAGATTATTCGTCCAAAAATTACATTTTTGGAATATCCACATGTGCTGATTCATTAAAGATTATTCGTCCAAAAAATACGTTTTCGGAATATCCACACGTCCCGATTCATTAAAGATCATTCGTCCAAAAAATACGTTTTCGGAATATCCATAGATCCCGATTCATTAATATCCTAACAAGATTTGATGTTTCGAATCGATACAAATGAAGTTATTGCATGAAATCCTACATCAAAAAGAAATATTTTAGAATTTTTCCAATTTTATAAATATAGGGATGGAAGTATATATTGATTAAAACACAATAATTGAACAAACATAAAATTATCTTGATTTAGAAGTTTTCTTTTTTTTGAAGGTTATCTTGATTTAGAAGTTTTCAAAAGACTGTTTTTCAAAAACCTGAGCGGTTAATTCTGTGAACGATCATGTCTGAATTGATCTGTGGCGGATCAAAAGGGATCATATTAGTACCCCACACTCAATAGGTAAACGGATCGACCAGATGCGTTTAACGATAAATTTATTTATAAATTTTGTAATATAAAGAAATAGGCTAGAGTAATGGATATATAATTAATTAATTATATTAATTTTCATGGCTTGAGTTTATCGTTGTATGCAATTTGTAACCTTATTTCAAACCTATCAAACTCTATATACCAAGTAAAGAAAATACGTTTAATAAAGATAGAAAATAATAAATGGCTCACTTTGTAAAAAAAAAAAATGATTCCGTATTTAGTTCATTTACACAAATTATTTTGAGACCAATTGAATCGGATCGAATACGAATTGACTGCCGAATTACGTTTAAACAAATTAACATCCTAACCACCAGGTCCTCCACATACCAAATTGACACACGGACTAATTAAAAAAAAAAAAAAATGGAGAACCCATTTGGTTGAAAGAGGAGATTCCTCAAGTTCTGCGTTGGAGAAGACTGGTGTCAGACAGCTCAGAGCACACTTTTTGAGTTTTGAGGCATAGCCGCATGAGTGCATGAGAGTGAAGCGCCACATCGCAGAAGCAAACAGAAAAGGGTGATTTAATTACCTCACAACCAAAATCTGATATAGTTACCAAGACCAGAGCTCAATTTCAAGTTGGCCTCTTTCTTCCTCCATTCTCTAATCTCTACTTCTCTACCTCCCATCCCTTCTCTCTCTCTCTCTGCTCTTAAAACACTAAACAGCCTCGACTGTGACGACGAGGTCGGTGATAGGGCTTGGCGGAGGCCAAGCCAATTTCTCTTGGCATCATCTTGCGTTGCTGATTTCAGGCATTTAACCGAATTCATTCAATCAATCCACTATCAATCCTTTGTCTTTTGTATCACCTCCTCCTTATTTAAGTTCTGATTTCCAGTCGAGTGCGATGCACTTTGAAGGCATTCCAATTTCTCCATTAAGAATCCCACCTTTCCAATGGAGTTTCTTCGATTCCTCACGGCGCACCTCTCACTCCTCGCCTCCCTTCGCCACCCCGCTCTCCACCACCAGCTTTCCATCTTCGCCGACTTGGGTTTTGCCCTGTTGCTCCTCTTGGTGGCGTTGGCGAAGCGGGTCAAGCCCCGACCCGCATGCTCTGTCTCTGCACTGCGTGTCTGGTTCAAGCTCCTCGCTCTCAACTGCGCCTACATCTCCTTCCTTCAGCTGCTTGTACTGGGCTATGAGATGGTACGGGCTATGAACAAGCAGTTCGACACTGCCGACTACTCGGCATTGTGTGTAGCAACTGTACATGGGGTCTCTTGGGCCTTGCTCACTTTCATGGTATTTCGTTTTAGAAAAAATGCACTCAGAAAGGTCCCAGTTCTGATCAGAATTTGGTGGTTTCTTTCCTTTTTGCTCTGTATTTATACAATCGTTGTTGATTCCATGGCCCTTGTGCACAGAAGTTGCCATATAAATTTGCAGATGGTTGCAAATTTTGCGGCGGGACCCACAATGGTGTTCCTGTTTGTTGCCTCAGTCCGCAGTGTTACCGGGGTAGAGGTTGATTCAGATCCACTGTGCATGCAAGACCCCTTACTGAGTGAAGGGGCAGAGGACGAAGAAGGAGAAAGGCAAGTAGAGAGAGAGGTGCTCGGTTGTGAGACTGTAACCCCGTATGCCAATGCCGGGTTATTTAGCATCATTTCACTTGGCTGGATGAACCCGTTACTTCGAGTGGGTGCAAAGAGGCCACTTGAAATGGATGACATACCTAAGTTAGCCAAAACCGACCGTGCCAAAACCTCGTATAAAATTGTCATGTCAGAATGGGAGAAAATGAAGTCAGAAAATCCATGCAGGCAGCCCAGCCTTGTATTAGTTATCCTCCAATCTTTTAAAAGAGAAGCGGCTATTAATGCTGTTTTTGTTTTGTTAAGTACCCTTTCTACCTATGTTGCCCCGTATTTAATCAGCTATTTTGTCGCCTACCTGAGTGGCCAAACCCTGTTTCAGTATGAAGGGTGCGTGCTTGCTCTGATCTTCCTACTTTCCAAAGTATCTGAGACACTTTTCACTCGGCAGTGGTATGTCCGGGTTGATGTGATGGGCATGCATGTTAAATCAGCCCTTACAGCCATGGTTTACCGCAAGGGCCTGAGGCTGGCGGTCACTGCTCGTCAGAAACATACAAGTGGCGAGATTGTAAATTACATGGCAGTAGATGTGCAAAGAATTGGTGAATTTGCTTGGTACATGCATGACACCTGGATTCTACCCCTGCAAATCGCACTCGCCATGTTTAATTTGTATCGGAGTGTGGGTTTAGCATGTATAGCTTCCTTTTTAACAACTATCCTCTCAATTCTATTAACTGTACCGTTAGCAAATCTTCAAGAGAAATTCCAAGATAGTTTAATGGAGGCTAAAGATGAGAGGATGCGAAAGACCTCAGAATGCCTAAAGAACATGAGAGTGCTAAAATTACAAGCCTGGGATGAAAGATTCCGGGCTATTCTAGAAGAAATGAGAAGCGTCGAGTTTCGGTGGCTAAGGAAATCTCTGTACACTCAAGCCTTGGTCACTTTCATCTTTTGGGGCTCCCCAATTTTCGTCTCAGCTGCCACATTCGGGACTTCCATTTACCTGGGCCATGAACTGACAGCTGGGGCTGTGCTGTCAGCTCTGGCCACTTTCCGGATCCTTCAAGATCCGTTAAGGAATTTTCCTGATCTAGTATCCAATCTAACCCAGACCAAAGTTTCCCTGGACCGAATTGCTAGATTTCTGGAAGAACAGGAGTTAAGAAGTGACACAAATAGCAGAATTCCTCTTGGTGAAACTAATAATGCCATAGAAATAGAAAACGGGGATTTTACTTGGAACCCAGTATCTTCAATCCCGACCCTGACAGGTATACAGTTGGTGGTTCAGAGGGGAATGCGAGTTGCAGTTTGTGGGGCTGTTGGTGCGGGCAAGTCGAGTTTTCTTTCTTGCATACTTGGAGAAATGCCAAAAGTTTCTGGCCAAGTAAGCATTTCTTTATTATAATAATCTTTCTATCTTATTTTAATCCAATGATGGCAAATTTGAGCGCTATATGCTGGTAAGTTACCTGGTAGTGCAATGGTGAGGCAATGGGGTTATTGGCCAGAATTTTGTGTTTGAGCCCCAATTACTTCCTTATTCTATACTTTAACTTAACATAAAATTAATATAATGATAAATACCAACAAAGTCATTTTTAATATTCAAATCTGATAAAATGGAAACTGAAATAAAATAAAAGGAGCTAGAATAAGAAACTAAAATTGAAGTAAAATTAATATAATGATAAATACCAACAAAGTCATTTTTAATATTCAAATCTGATATAAATAATATGGAAACTGAATTAAAATAAAACGAACTAGAATAAGAAACAAAAATTAAAATAAAAATTAGTGAACAAAACACATTGAATTAATTAATATGAGAATCAGAACAATCATAATAAAACAAAATGAACAGAATAAATGAATAAAGCAAAACAAGGCACAAGAGGATCAAGTTTCTCGACTAAACCCAAAATAAAAATTAATGCAATGCGATAAAGGGGGGAAAATATATATTTAAGAATTTGAATTAAATGTATCTAAGTTTGCAAAAAAATGACGTCTTTTATAGGCCAAAAATACAGCAAATTTTTTTAACTTCATGGTACAATACAAAATGTAGTTGCCTATAGGACTGTGCAGTATTAACTCTGACTAAAATTTTAGCTGGCAAACTTACAAATCAAGATATTTTGTTATTTTGTCTATATTTTACAGGTCAAGACATCAGGTTCAATAGCCTATGTGCCTCAATCTGCTTGGATTCTATCCGGTAACATTGAAACAAATATACTATTTGGATCTCCCATGGATCGTGACAGGTACAACAGTGTACTTCATGCATGCTCGTTGCTCAAAGACTTGGAGTTGTTTTCGCATGGAGATCAGACTGTAATAGGAGATAGGGGAATTAACCTGAGTGGAGGCCAGAAACAGAGGATCCAATTGGCCAGAGCATTGTATCAGGATGCTGACATTTATTTATTGGACGACCCGTTTAGTGCCGTTGATGCAGAAACTGGAAGTGAACTTTTTAGGGTAAATAATTAATTAATTCTATTATATATTTCTTAAATTTGAAATTTATTGATTGTTTGTTAATATTGATTTTACAGGAATATATAACATCAGCATTGGCAGAAAAAACTGTTATTTTTGTGACTCATCAAGTTGAGTTTCTTCCAGCATCTGATCTGATTCTTGTAAGTATTCCCTTTTTTTTCGTATAGATTAAAGTTTTAGTTCAACATTGATGGCATCAATTGTATATATATATTTTTGTCTTTAGAATTGATATTTGCATTGAAAAGTACATCAGTTGAAATACGCTATATCTCATTAAAAGCCCGGTATGACCCATTTGTCTCTATAATTGATATTTGCACTGAAAATTACATCAGTTGACATATGTGTCCTTTATAAAAGCCAGTATGAACCATCAATTATCACTGGCAAATTAGTTATTAGAAGAATTTGCTTCTAGGTGTTCAAGGATGGCCGTATCATCCAAGAAGGAAAATACGAGGACATGCTAGAAGCAGGCACTGATCTGAGTACCTTGATAGCTGCGCACCATGAGGCAATGGAGGGCATGGATGTGGGCACTTCTGACTCATCTATAAACAGCAGTGAGAGTGCTTCAATAAGTGAAGACCATTCTATCATAGAAGAAAACAATGACGACAACGTTAGCATCACCAGCATGCGGGAGAGGACGCTCACCTCGCGAAATAGTAGTGTGGACCACATGGTTGAAGAAATTTCAACTATTGAAGAAAAAAGATTGAAGAAAGAGAAGAAGAAGGCTATGAAAGCTCAAATGAAGCAGCTAGTGCAGGATGAGGAGAGGTTGCGAGGAAAGATCAGCTTCAAGGTGTACCTATCTTACATTGCAGCAGCATACAGAGGGTTGCTGATACCTTTGATTATACTGGCTCAGACAGCTTTCCAGGTATGAAACCAGTTCAAGATGGTACATGTTGACATGTTGTACTAAAGGGATAACTTGTAGTGACTAAACAGAAATGTGTATGCTATCCTTAATGTGTTCTCAATGATCTAAATGATAACATTAATACTTATGTCATATTTATTGATGATGTGACTGATGATTTTAGTGATGATGGCATGATGCCATTGTATATGCAAAATTTTTGTCCCATTTAATTTGATATCATAAGATTAGCATGATAATGATATTATGATGTGAATTTGCATCTACTTTTTAATCAAATTCTGATGACATAATGTATACTTTAAAAATTATTTGTGTAATAGACTCTAAAAAATCTATTAGAGAAATATATTGAGAAATTATTCACTTTAAATTGAACAATGCCACAGTAGTCTTACTCGTATATTGGATATTGCATTAATTATAATAGAACAACTCTAGGTAGTGGATTTTCAAATAGTACCCAATTTATATTGTTCCATATATACTAGTATAGTTAATTATAATTTTAGTACCGTAGTGGATTATCTTGTTCCATATATACTAGTGTAGTTGATTGTAATTTAGTACTGTAGTGGATTCCTGACCAGTACACCACTATGTCATTTCGCACCATAATGGATGGCTTGGTTATTGAATGCCTTTAAGATTGGTACCATTGCAGGAGCTGAAATTTATTGGCTGAACGTCAGTGATAAACTATACTTATTAATAACTTGAAAAGTATTCGAGTCCCAGATTTTGCTTATTAGGTTGATTATTTAAAGAAAAACCATCTCATATATATCAAAATATTGGTAATACAGGTGTTACAACTTGGAGGAAATTGGTGGATGACATGGGCCAACCCGCTTGTGGAAGGAGATGCACCGAAGGTGAACAGCATGATTACTCTGATTGTGTACATGGCATTGGCTTTCGGTAGTTCCTGGTTTGTTTTCATTCGGTCGATACTCGTTGCAACATTTGGTCTTGCAGCTGCTCAGAAGATGTTCTTCAAAATGCTGACAAGCATCTTCAGAGCACCCATGTCTTTCTTTGATTCCACCCCTGCTGGTCGTATCCTTAACCGGGTACCTCTCGACTCTTTGATCTTATTTATTTAATTTTGATTTTTTTATGGGTGTAACCAGTGCTGTAGGGACATTGTTGTAACACTAATAATTGTGAAAGAAATAATCTTATTTGAATATTCAGGTCTCAGTGGACCAGAGTATAGTGGATACGGATATCCCTTTTAGGCTGGGGGGATTCTCTGCCACAACAATTCAAGTTATCTGCATTATCAGTGTCATGATGAATGCCACATGGCAAGTGGTGTTTGTCTTTTTCCCTGTTGTTATCATCAGTCTCTGCATTCAGGTAAACTATCGACATAATGTTAAAAATGCTTTTACTGTCAGTCTTGTCTCATTGGCAACATATGATCTACCCAATTAATGATATTCACACAGAAACATTAACTAATCAGTAGAATCCAACCCATTTGGTTATAGAGGTAGCTTACCTTGCCTAGCCCCAAGGATAAACAATTTATTAATTGTGTTAGGCAATGATGCATTTTGCTACCGGAGAGATACAAATGACATCCATTTTGAAGGGGTATATGGAATATGTTGTTCTTTTGCAGGTGTAGGCATGAATTTCCTTTGAACTAGGAATGAAGTGCACAAGTAGGAAAATTCTAAGATCTAGATAATGGTTTTGAGCAAATTATACCTACTCATGAACTACAAGTGAGAATCACACCCAAGTTTAATTTATTTACATCTAGCACCAATTTATTTTATTGGTAATGCAAATGCCTTAAAACCTTTGGAACTGGTACTAACCTGAGTATAACTGATTAAATTTAGTTAGTACTCATTACTGCATAAATAAGAGAAAAAAAAGATAGTGAGTGAATATATATATCTACTATGAGAGAAGTTATCCATTTCTGAAGAAATCAACCTCTCTTTCTTACTTTTCAAAAATGTACAACAAAAAAGAAAGAGTGCTTAATTTCTTGAATAAGGTTGAGACAAAACAGCTCATTAATTACAAATTTGCAAAATGAGGGGAAAATATAAGAGAAAGGAGAAGTATTTCTGTCATTTCTTCCCTCTCTCAAAGAGTAAAAAGAAGGTAAATAAGTTCAAAGAAAAAATAAAAAGCTGGATCCAAATACACGCGCGCGCGCGCGCGCGCACATGGACGCACGCACGCACGCGCACACACACTCACTAAAGGAAGGAAATAAGCTGGATATAAAGATGTTAAACATACTTTCAGATATCTTCAGAAATCTATGGAAGTTCAACACAAAGGATGAGTATGTTTATTTTTAATTAGTGATGCTGAGTTGCCGACTGTTGCTCGGGAAATTTATTCCGCAGCTCAGCCACCTGAGGTATTTGTCATGTTGGGCAGTTATAAAAGCACAGTGGCATGCAGGCCATGGACTATTACATTAATACTCTGTTTCTTGAAAACCACAATTTTGCACTATTGAGCTGAGGGAACATTGTGAAAGAGCCTGAACATGAGGGCAATGGTGATCTCATGTTCGTTAGTTAGTGTTCATACAGGTGTACAAATATAGATTTACTGTAGGATACCTTTGCTTTTCTTATTTGTATGTAAAAAAGTAAAATTTAAATTTTTCTCAAATTTATATGTAGAAATATTATATGAATTCATCAAGAGAGTTGGCAAGAATAGTGAGCATTCAAAAATCTCCAATCATCCACCTATTCGAGGAGTCAATAGCTGGGGCTTCTGCAATTAGGGCTTTTGGTCAAGAGAAGAGGTTTATGAAGAAGAATCTACACCTTATAGATAGCTACAACCGCCCGTTTTTCTACAGTTTCACTGCTATTGAGTGGTTGTGCTTGCGCATGGAGCTACTATCCACATTTGTTTTCGCATTTTGCATGGTCTTTCTGGTGACTGTTCCACGCGGAACTATTGATGCCAGTATGTGTCAATTTTTTCTTCTGAAGTAGTGTGTAAACTGCCAACATTCCCTTTTATAACTGTAACCCTCACGGAGGAAAAGACATTCCTTGGCCTATTTTAAAATTTTTACCTTGTTATTAAAATTTTGTAGGTCTTGTAGTGTTGCTGATATACTATGCTTGCAATCAACAGGTATGGCTGGATTTGCCGTGACAACTGCATTGAACTTGAACAATAGGCTCTCCAAATGGATTCTGAGCTTTTGCAAGCTTGAGAACAAAGTAATAGCTATTGAAAGAATAAATCAATACAGCGAAATCCCTCCTGAACCACCACTTATTATTGAGAACTGCAGGCCACCCTCTCGCTGGCCCCCAAGTGGCACAATTGAAATTATAGATCTAACTGTAAGCTGTTTTTTTTACCTTAAATCTTATACACAATGTCTGCAGTTCTTATAATTGAATTTTTAATCAGAAAGTTCCTTAAATGTTTTTCTCTAAGTTCTTCATGGGTATCTGAATGCAATTGTTAAATATGACAAAAAATTACAGGTAAGATACAAGGAACACCTCCCCACTGTTTTACATGGTATTTCATGCACCTTCCCTGGTGGGAAAAAGGTTGGAATTGTAGGGCGAACTGGAAGTGGAAAGTCAACTCTTATTCAGGCGCTTTTCAGGCTGGTTGAACCTCTCAGAGGAAGCATTGTGATTGATGGACTAGATATAAGTACGATTGGTCTGCATGATCTCAGGTCGAGGCTTAGCATTATTCCGCAAGACCCAACCTTATTTGAGGGTACAGTTCGAATCAACCTTGACCCTCTTGGTGAACACTCAGACTCTGAGATTTGGCAGGTGATGTGAAATTTTGTTATATTTTCGAATTATTGGGAAAATTCCAGCTACTCACTTGGAGGGAATATTATCGTGATTCTACAGGCACTGGATAAGTGTCAGCTTGGAGATGCCATTAGGGAGAGCGATAGCAAGCTGGATGCTCCAGGTACCTAAACAGAATACCTTGCTTACTATGGTTTCATTTATAGAAATGTTTAATTGGTTGATGCGAATAATGTATGGTAACGTCAAAACCAAAAGCTTCCTAAATGAAGTAAAATTTTGCTCATGCTAAATGAAAGCTATCTCCTCTTTCTTTCTCACACTCTTTCTTTTATTGAAGTTCTGGAAAATGGTGATAACTGGAGTGTTGGGCAACGTCAGCTTCTTTCTTTAGGCCGAGCCTTGCTCAAGCAAGCTCAGATTCTGGTACTGGATGAGGCGACAGCATCAGTGGATACCACCACCGACAATCTGATTCAAGGCATTATTCGTACTGAGTTCAAGGACTGCACTGTCTGCACAATTGCCCACCGCATCCCCACTGTCATTGACAGTGACTTAGTCTTGGTGCTTAGTGATGGTATGTCGTTTTAATGAATGGCTTTCTTTTGTAAATCTACCATTAGAAAGGACCATAGTCTACCTACCACTTGGCAAACACTTTAGCTTTAAATTCCCCCATTGTACCATTGATACTCGTTAACATTGTACGAGGGACATTTTGGTCTTCATTATTACCAAATAGAAATACTCTTTAAGTGATTTAACATATACTTTTCTTTAACTTTACTTGTCAACATAGTTTATTTTTCTAATTATCTGTCTTATTACTAAACTTATTTCACAGAGAAGGAAAAGTAGCATGAGCTGTTGCATTCAAATTTGTTGAATGCATCTCAAAAATTTTGTATAGTACATGAGCAATAAATTGTTAGGTTGGCCTCGTTTTGAATCATGGGTTAGGTAGGGCCATCATTGCATTGCACTTTTTTGTTTTGTGATATAATCATATACTTTGTTGGATTGCAGGGAGAATTGCAGAGTATGGTTCACCTCAAAATCTGCTTGAAGATAGAAACTCCATGTTTATGAAGCTTGTGTCAGAGTATCTGGTGAGATCCAGCTCTATTGCTTAAGCGCAAGGATGCCTATATGCTGCAGAATCAGTCAGGAAGTGTAGTTAAATAGCCTACTTCACCTTTTTTTTTTTTCCTTTTCTTTTCTTCTCTTTTTTGTTCAGCTTCCTTTCTGCTTGTAGTCAAGTAATGATGCTGTTTGTACAGCATATGTCAAGTTTCCTTCTGCTAGCTTGGACCCTGTAAAGAAACTGAGATGAAGAAATGAATGGTGCGATTGTGTATAGTCTCTAGCTTTGTCGTTCTGTAGTCTTTTCATAGCTTGCTGCTTAAAACAAGGGCCCTCTTTTATTTATGCTAGTACGCCATGTACTATCTTTTTAATGTTCTAAAGGGGCTACTCAATTTTGCAGTTTAGGCAGGGAAATTAGGACATTAAGCACAGTTACTACAGTCCTGCTAAATACTGTATATAGTTAGCTGGCGTTTGTTCTTTTATGAATACTGTATATAGTTGGATTGAGATATGGCATTATTCCTCGTGACAGGGTACAGCTGCATTGCTTCAAAGTCCAGATTCTTCGAGTTAAAGTTTTGGTGCAGAATGCATAAATTAGGCTTTAGAGGGGACATGTATATCTTGCCTGGCTTTAGAGATCTGATCGGAAACTATTCTTTCCACGGAATAGAAAATGGAATTCGTATTTTAATGAAATCTATCCGTTGCATTTTATTACAAAAGTTTCATCTTAGAAATTCCTATGGAAAACAAAAAAACCTGATGGGATTTCACTTGCAAAAAATTTTTTAAGTAGAAATCATCTCCGATCAATTCTGATCAGAAAGCAAGGATGCAGCTGGTGATCATAACTTCTCAACCTTCGTCTGAGACTTTGAGAGCTCGGCACGCTTTTAGTCTTTGTATCAATAATGCTGAACGAATAATGTGACATATGTAAAAAAAAAAAAAAAAAAAAACTGTGTTCTAAGTGACAGACTGGTGGCAGAATTAATATATAACCATTACTTTTAAAGGTATGACGTGACCTGGAACAACGAGTCTGTTAAAAACTTATGAAAAGAATTTGAAAGTATTGTTGATTTGTTCATTTTGCTAGGGTGTAAGACGTAAATCATATCTTTTCTGTTTTTCTTTGCTCTGAAATAAAAACGTACTTGACAAATTCATTTATCTGAGCTAAAATGGGTCTAAATTTACTTGTTAAGCTTATTAATCTGAACAAGCCTCAACCTAACTGATTAATTTAATCGTGCAATCAAGCAGGGAAAATGATAAGGGTCTATTTGAAATCCCTTCCGACTGCAACAAAAAAGGAACAAAGGACACATATATCACAGTGACAAAGACATTACTTTGAAATCAAGCAATTGTTCAAGATTAACATCTTTCATCACCTAACCAATTATTTTTCTCTTTGGGACCAGTGGGTCCCTCTTCCTTGCACAACTCACAAGGCAATTTATTCAAGAATTTCTCCAAAGAACACTTGATTTTAAGAGGCAAATACCCAATTATCCTATCTGCATTTATTCTAGACCTATATATAACTGTTGGTCCCCACTCCCTCATGAATTTCAGCCAATGAGGCTCCACCACATCATCACCCAAATAGTTTGCCGCAACAATTTGGTACTTCCTGCTTGAATCCAAAACAAAGTCACTTCTTGCAGCATCATTCCTTATTCCAATTCCAAGTTTTTGGGACCCTTGGAGATACAGACCTGCGTGTGGGTAACTTGCATGGCCGTACTTAGAGGAATAAACGGCAGCCTTGTTTCCAGTAATAAATTCCAATTCTGGTGTGTCGACCCACACTCCACCGCTATGCTGGGAATAGTATATGCTCGAAAGAACGCCGTCAAAATTATCTATTCTTAGTGTAAAATGCTCCCAATCTCCCACATGTTGCCCAATTTTACCCAAAGGGATATTCAGCATGCCAAGTTTTAGTGTACCAGGGCCATTGAAGGGGCAAAACACCCACATTGCAATGTCTGTGAAGGTACCACCTAATGCCGGCTTTATGTGACAGTATAACTCGGCGCTATCTAAATTTCCAAATTTTACATTACCTTTTGCTGTATCATTGGGTAAATCTATCCAGTGTTGACCATCATTGTGGCCGTGTGCTGGTAAATTTGCTCCATCAACATCAATTGTCTCTCCGACTGAATTTTCTCTTGTGTAGAGTGCTGCACCGTTTTTGAAGAACCAAGAAACCGACGAAGGTAGGAATTTCTCCTTCGGGTGGAAAAATACCATGGGTCCATAATGTTGTATCAGAGCATGAATTTGCTCTAAATTCGGCATTGCATGTAGATCGCAGTTTGCGTTTTTCAAGCAAACAGGATTCAGATCATCCATGCATTGTTGATTAGCAGAACAGAAAAATGTACCTGTTGGTATGCCTTGTCCCTGCATGCCTCTGTGCGCAGGTCTCGTGTTCCATACCTGAAATGTAGCATCACCTGACCTAGGTTGGATATCGAGAATTAAATTTCGAACTTCAGACCTGTCAGTTAGGTCGGTTCGAACACAAGCAATTTCATCAAGCAAAGGCTTATCAGGTCCTTTTGTGACCAAAAAGCCCATGGCTTGGTACCCTTCAGGTGGAGAAGGTACCCAGAAGTAGACATAACTTTCTTCTCCAGTTTCATTTTCAGAAGAGCTCGACTTCCATATAAGTACGTAATCTACTGGTCTTTGAATGGCAGGAGATGCAAGCGGTTTTTCAGTGGTGCTTTCTCTTACAGCAAGAGCAAATCCATGCAAGGGCTTGTTGTTCTGATGGCAACAATGACCTAAAAGAAAGAAACCACTGGGAACATCTATTGGTTTGTAAAAGGTGGCCCCATTTTCATTTCTATTTTTTTGAGAAAAGCTCCATATTTTTTGAAATTTTGTAACTTTCATAAGTGTTAGCTCTCCCATTTGTATATTTCCTTCTGCGAAGCCTCCACCTGAAATGGCCTATCAATCAGTTTTCCTCCAATTTAGGAACTAAAACACATATAATTAATAAAGTGAATTAATAAAAATTAAAAATGCATGCTACAAAAACTTTTATCAGTTAATGGTCAGTAACAATTTTCTCGTGCAAAAGTAACACCAATTATAATTAACTATAAGCACGTATGGATGTCCAGCTAATAATTAAGGTACAACCAAATGCACTGCAATTTCAATTATCTATCACTTGTGCAATTGAATCGAATTTTAGTGCTGCACCATGGTTTAGTAATTTTCTCCTACGAATTGTGGGTTTCAGATTGGCGATATAATCCGAACAGCATATAAATTAATAGCTCTCACCTGGAGGCCATTCTGGAATAGGTGAAGGGAGAGAGAATGGCTCAGAAACAGCATTGTCGCTACTATGTTCTCCTACTGCTTCTTTTTCCTTCTCTCTTGATTTCTTAAAGCGAAAGCTTTTCAGCAGCTCCATCTCTCCGAGCCTAAAAATGGTCTGAACTGAGCAGTTGGGATTTCTTTATTATTTTCGGATTGATCACTTGAGATTTTAGAATCTAATAGCAACCAACATTTGGATAAATAAAGTCTTGAGGTGTTGATTAGGGGAAAGAATGATTGCGCTAAAAGAAAGAGACAGAGGTCCCTGTCGCCAAAATACAATTCGCTGGAAGCATCCGACCAATGTACGTGACGTGACGAAACTCAAATGCATTATTTATTCAATATGCCTTTTTTAATTTTTCATTATCAGTTCTCCCTTTTTTTACTTTTTCAACAAACGGCCTTTTACACCTTTTCACTTTTTTTTTCCCCATCTGATTGGGAATTGCTTCCTACACGCTCCAAGTTTGGAGATCCACTCCTCTTTACCGATAATACCCTTGCCATTCTTTAATTAAAGCTTTCTAATTCAAGTCCCAGTTAAAATGTGATTATGTGAAGGACATTTTGGTCCAAAAAGGAGTGAATCTCTAATCTTGGGACGTGTATGAGCAATTCCCCGTCTGATTTTCCTGTAATCCTGTTTTGTCTTTTTCTTGCAGATACAGGATACGGTCATACGGAGCTAAATTTCTCCAATGGGTTACAGAATATTCTCGTAGACAATCGCCTGTCAAATTTTAGACCAAAAAAAAAAAAAAACTTTCTGCTCTTCAACTACATTACATATTAGAAAACAAAGAAATGTGCTGTATAACTTTAGGCCATCCCTACAAAACCAGGGCCTACCCTTTTAGATTCCATTTTTCACTATTGTTGCCACTTGCTAGTGCTGCGGTGCAACAGAGAAAAGCATTGGGCCAATTTAATGGTCCAAAATTAATCCAATTGCTTTAGATGTGGTCCTTAAGAACATCAAGAACCTTCTATTGAATTTAGAGTGGAAATTGATTACTGCAATACGTTGATCAAGGCCTGGACTCATTTAGCTAAAAAGGCTACAATCCAATTTCCAAAAAAAAAAAAAGGCTGCAATCCAATAAGTCTAACATGTTAGTAGGGGTGCATAACGTGTAAAACGATTACGCAACTGGACTGTTGCGTTTTGGACACGAAATTGATTATCATTTGCGGTAATCGTTTCGTTTTGAACGAAACGATCGAAATCACGAAAATACCATGAAAATACACATGGACGAAACCATTTCATACTTGCGTTCACCGTTTCGTTTTTAAAACGCAACCAAAATCTTTAACTGTTTTGTTTCGTTTTAGACGAAACGAAACGAAAAGACGGTCGAAACGGTCGCCGTTTTTGTTAGAGTTATGTCCTAGAAGTCAATAATTTAATGACTTAAATATTAGTTTATGTTTTGGATGATATTTTATCATCTGTTCCTAGGTTTATTATTGACAGATCATTCAGGTTGAGGATCTGAATTGTAGATCTCTGTGGATCATTCTTTAGAATGACAATAATAAATCTAAACGGTCCATAATCTTGATAATTAACAAGGAACATTAATTATCATATAAGATTAGTATGCAAGTTAAGTGATGATTAAGTTCTACAAATCATAGGTAAAGAGTTACCAACTTAATTGCATATGTATATGTTATGGAACATAGTACAGGACTTGACCCAACGAAATAAACATATGGATTGTGTTATGTGTCATTGTTTATTTCGTTATGATTTTGGTTCTAAGTTTGAGATGATTATCTTTTCCACATGAGGATAGGTTCAATAAATATTGTCTACCGCTGATTCCCGATAAGGGCTGCTATACGGACTTTATTTATGTTCTCTTGAATTGTGCGGGGAAAAGCTAATCATCAAGAAAACCGTATGTCCCTCATTAATTCACTTAGTGAGTGACGATATCTGTTTGGGCCCCTTGATGGAGTTGGATCGTATGCGCGCAACTAAGCGATCAATTCTAGATCAAGAAACGTATAATTTGCAAGAATGACACATTCCTATCTTGGATTATACGATGATATCGTGAGACATAAGAATCAAAATAGAGAAACATATTTATTCTCTTATGCAGGATTGAAATATTGTAGCAATACACTATTTATGCGAATTGGGAGTCATAACGTGTTGCTAGATACCGCTTATGATTATTGGAATTAAATAACGATTTAATTCCATGGCCAACATAGCATAAATCCTCAAAGGGTCACACAAATAGGACATTAATCACACAGTGCATTATTTATTTATTCACAGCAGTAGGTTCTGTGGAAATATGATAAGATTGATTAATTAATTATATACCGTTGCGAACCGTTATAATTAATTAAGTCAATGGATCATATAGAAATAAATTAATGCATTAACTAATCCTAAAATAATTATTAATGAGTTAATAATTAATTTAGTTCAACACTTATCAATATAAATGGTTATATTGATTAATTGGGCCGTTATTTAAATAGCAAATATATAGCCCAATTAAAGAGCAAAGTTGAGGGACCTTAATTATATGAATTAATGGTCCAAATGAAGGGGTTAAATGGCCCATAAAGGCCCATTTCGTGGCTGCCCATAATGGTGGTAGATGGGATGACATAGTTGTAATTATGCAAGAGGTCAATTAGGTTTTGTGCTCTATATAAGGACCACTTATGAGAGCCTCCACCTAGCTTTCTCTCTCCTCTCCTCCTCCCATTCTAGGCCGCCACCTTCCTCCTCTCTCCCTCTTATTTGCTCATGTGTTGAGCTATTTTCTCTCCACTAAATCAAGGTTGTTGATTGATGCAAGAGAGAAAACCATAGGGATTAGGCTTGTTCTTTGGGTATGCTAGCACGTACCTTGTAGAACGTGATTAATCCTCCTTGGTGGACTCGAGGGCGGTTACGAGACGTGGTGGAGATGGTGGAGAAGGCACGTCATCGATTCCCATGCCTTGGTCGAGCCCCGCGAATACGATTTCGCGGGAGGTATCGATTTCTCCTCTTTCTCTTTGTGTCTATTGCTTAAAGTACTAGATCTCGTGTTGCTTGTGTTTTAATTGGATTAATTAATAGTAATTAGTCACAAAATTAAAATTGGGCAATTTCCTAACAGTGGTATCAGAGCACATGGTCGTACTTAAGCTATTTTGACACTTAATTAAGAGAAATTGGCTAATTAACGGATTAGTAGAGATGATGCGTTTGTTTGCTGTCTGGAAATGTTATTTTCTGTGTTGTTTCGCGTTTTTCGCTTTGATAAGTTCTCTGGAAGTTTTTTCCATCTACATGAAAGTTGTAGATCTGTGGATTGTGATTCTTTTGACGTTAGATTCACATTTTGCTGAATTAGTATAGATTTATTGTGAATAAAATGGCGACAGTGCGCAGAACCAGTTTCTGCTCGTACTGTCCTGTTTGAATGGCTTGAAAGATTTATATTTTGAATATAAGTACCAGTGTTCTATGGCTAGAAATAAAGAGGACTTGAAGCTCTTTCTGAGAATGTATAAATTGTTGCATGACTCGGATTAATTTGTGGGTTTTCAAGTATGAAAAGGAAGATCTTGTCAGATCCAGTTTGTTGAGCAAATCGATTGTTCTAATAAACTGTACCAACTGAGAACTCCTTTAAATTTTCTGTTTAAATGGAGTTGTTCTATTTTGAGTTAGAATTCCAGGAAAATTAATTTCATAATTTTTCGTGGAAGTTTGGACCTTCAACTAGGTTAAAACATTTCGATCGACAGTCTGTTCTAGTACAGAATTTGTTGATTGTTTAGCATGTAACTTAATATTATTGAACTGAACTTGGTTGTTTTCTTTTCATGAATGGATAGCCTGTAGTCTAAACAAGTTTTTCTATGTATATTGTATATATAAAAACTGGATAGAAGGTGGTCTAACAGACCAAATGGTTGAGAGAATAAGCTGAAAATCTCATAACGGTGTTTCGTGCACTTGTAAGAGATTTGTCATTTTTGATTCTCCCAGATGGTTTAAGATCTCTTCTTGAAATTTTTACTGGTAATCACAACTATGATAAGGAGCTTAAGTAATTTATTTGAGAATTTTTGGAGACCGAAAACTGTTGTTTTTGTTGGATTCCATTAGTTACGTTTTTTGTTAAATTACTGTTTTTCTAAGTATTCAAACTAGTTGAAAATAATTAGAAAACTCCTTGTTTGATCTCCTTTCAGTTATGGGATGTTGAAAGAACTTTCTAAATGAATTTAAACAAGTTTGGTTGTTTAAAAATTGAGAATTTGTACGCGGAATTTACTTATAGCAAACGATACGCAAAGATGCTTGAAAATCGTTAATTGGAAACAAAGTGCTTGTATGTGCTAACTTTGTTTTGTAGGTGGATAGTGGGTTTAGTATGGCTCAAGACTCAATGCCTTGTGGTTGTATTTGAATGCATGTGTGAATGTTTGTAATGCGGCCTTTGGTGCCATTAATTAATTAATTTGTTGATTAATTTTAATGTAACTTGTGAGGCTTGCATGCCCCTAAGGTTAGGATGGGAGTAGGATATTTTTCACATGTATTTTGTTCCTTTATTTTATAGGATTTAGATCCTTATAGAATTTAGTGGGAGGGACAAGGATTAGATTAGTTTTGCTCCATGGACGATGTGGCGAAACTAATGCAAGCGAGAGTCATACAAACCCACAACTATGAGATGCTTATATGTGATTGCTTGTGATTGCTATGAATTGTCATAGGCTAGGTATGGGTGTATGCTTACATGACCACCAAACAAGTGTCACTTAATTGATTGTCCCAAACAAAACATGATTAAGTTAAATCGCCCTCCTTCTCTCTATCCCCTTCTAACGTGTATGATCGTTCATTGATGCATTCTCGCCGACGCGGGACATCGTGTTCCATCATCCGTGTCGGGGTGTAAATCGGATTTACTAGGAGCAAATAGAGAAAGGTTACTTAACGATGTTTTCTAATCGGATTGGACATCGGGGCAAAGTTTGTGGATGTACATGTGATATTTCACAAACCAAGAATCATATGGAATGATTGGTTGGAGAACCTACTCTATCTAGTTGTTTTTGGTGTCACGCCGACGCTAGCACCATCTCAACGAAAATAGGGATCTTGGAAAACCTACTACATTAGGGACATTAAATAATTGTAGTGGGAGTTTTATTTGTTATAAATAAAACAATTGCATAAACTAAATGACCGTAAATTGATTTTGTTATAGATGTTTAAATTGTTAATTTTGTTGCGATCAATCTTTGAAAATTAACAAACTCGTTTCTAAAAGTATTCACTTAAAGAAGTAATACCGATTCCTAAGACACGATCTTAGTGAAGAGAAATTTGAGTATGTCAATTCCCAAAACTTTCCTCAAACTACCCGAACGTAGCATCGCGATGATTGATTGACTTTTGGCGAAAAGTTATTCAATAAAGCGTATGGCTAGTATCCTCATTCAAAATTTCTAGACCTTTGAATTAGAGAATTCATATGGACTAGATTTAACTCGTACGTTCTCATTCGCTTACTCAAGAAAGTGTTCTTGGAGAAAGTGGATATTAACTCCATCATTTATGATTGAGTATAAAGAATATGAGTTGACCAAGAGATTATTCTTTTAAAAAGAAGTTATATGAATGTTTCATTGGCTTACAAATCAAAAGATTTAAGTAGCTAATTGATGACTAGAGATATTAATCTCCGATATCAAGGATTGTTGATATTGTCATACGATCTCTTTGGAATTATAAAGGATATAATGTTACCTTCTTCGCACACTTGTTGATGCAAAAAGGTAATTGGTTAAGTATACAAGAAATACTTCACCAAGGTATGAGTTGAAATTTCGAGACCCTCATTTGTGACCATGTGTCACATGAGATGTTTCATTTGCCGTTTGTGGGAGGCATTTGAAAGGTTGTCCGAAATACCATGATTGTGACGATTAGAAATATTCTAATCCTAAAGTGTATTTGTCGTTCAAATTATCTCACTATCTCTAATTTACACTAGTAACTTGATACTAGTTCATATGCTCGCATTTAACGAAATGTGTTGGCAATGAAGAATAAGAGAATGTTCGAGAGATATAAAGTAAACTCCGTATAGGAGATGACTTATTCGTTTAAGTCATTACCATTGAATACGTAGAGTTATCTTTATTAAGAGTTTGTTTAGGAATTGAAGGTTGCATACCTTAATTCTAAAACCTCTCATAATATCTCCATTTCATATTCAATGATGGATGACTATGTTTAGTAAAAGACAAGTTCTTTTATCATGGATTTGTTTATATGATTTCATGCATCTTGATTGAATTTGCTTGAAATAGATAAACAATTTTGAATGACAAATAAGATGCGTAAGACTTAACATAAAGTATTTTGACTTTCATGTTATATATAACCGCTTAGTCACATACATAAACGAGAATCGCATTACGAGAGTCTACGTAACGTAGAGCTCGTAATTCAATTCGATTTCAAATCGATTGGTATGCGAATCATGTTTGTTAATTGACATAAGCGCCTTTTAACCTATGAAGGTTTAAGGACAAGTGAATTAATTAGGACTTATACATATCGATGTATAAAGACCTATAAGTATTAGGACTTATACATATCGATGTATAAAGACCTATAAGTACTTGTGCAATGAAAGGTTGTTGATACTTTAGTACTTAACCAACGATCATTGTAGATATTAACATATCTGTTTGATAAGGTATAAGTATGAACCTTTTGACTAGTTCAAAGGAGTTCAAGTGTAAAGTTAAAAAGACCGTTCAAGGAAAAAGAAAAGTCTTACAATTAATCATGGTAAGTAGTTAAGTCATATGATTTGAAATATTATCTAAAGAGTATGAAAGTAGTTTCATAACTCGCTCCATGAGGAATAATATGTCCAAGAATGGAGGTATCGAACAATATTTTGTATAGTTCGATCGGTAATAAATCAAATGGACTTATTCGACTCGTATTAGGGAATTATGTTTGAGGACAATATTGTTTACACTGAATGATGTTCCATCGAAGTCTATTGAAGAAGATATCTTATGAGATTTTGATCTCTAAGTATAATGCTTCTTAAGATTTGGTGTTGATAAGCTTATTTCAAGATTGTTGATAAGCTTGTACCCAAATAAGACACTTAATATTTGTAGGATGCTTTATATTAAAAGGCACTACTTCCACGAATATGATAAGAACAAAGTAGTTGTTGCTAATCATAATGTAGTCTTGATGAATTGAAACTCTCAAGAAGAAGTAGTGGGAGTAAAGTGAGCATTAAAGGAGTTTATGCGTCACTACAAGAAGTACTCTTATGGGAAACTTGTCACTCCATACATGGTGCTTAGTGGGAGTTGAGCGGAACTTCATTCACAAGTTGTTTTGAAAAGAAATTTAATAGTACGCTCCTTCTAATGAGGACTCAACCATCTCACGAGTTGATGATGTTTGAGAAACTCATGTATTATATGAGGAGTCAAGAACTCGTTCAACAAATCGTTGTGGAAGTAGTTCTTGAACCTCAAGTACCAATCCTACAAAAGATCAACGAGAGTTGATTGCCTAAGCCGTTTGATGCATTGGTTTCACGACATTCTCAAACTTAGCATATGAGAATCCGTTGATAAACAAGGAAACGATGGAACGATCCGATTCCGCATATATGGTTTGAATTCATATGATCTTTAAATAAAATCCATGTATAACAACAAGGTATAGACCTTGGTTGATGTTCATGAAGGAGCAATCCATCGAGCACGTTTAGATCTTCAAAAGGAAAGATCGACATGGATAACAAATCGACTATGTACAAAGCGCGGCTTCTCGCTTGTAGCTATGTCTAAGTCGATGACTAGTTGACTACGTACAAAGCACAACCTCTTGCTTGTGGCAATGTAAAAGTCAATGAAGATCATTCTGGCAATAGTTGTATTTCATATATGTTGATATATGGAAAAACACATAAAATCGCCTTCTTCGTATGAATGAAGGATGATGTTGTGCATTTGACACAAATCGAGGTTTTATGTATTGCTAAAAACATACGCATGCTTCAAGGATCCATAAATGGATTAAAGCAAGTGTTGTGGAGATTGGAATAAAAGTTTTGACAAGGAAGTCAAGGAGTTGAACTTCGTCAAAAGTATCTTTATAAACAAGATATTCAGTGGGAGCATAATTGTATTACTTGTATTGTTCAAGATAACAATTCATTAAATTGGGAATAACATTAAGAAAATGAATATTGTCGAGATCTCTTTGGAGAATGCTTTCTCAAATGAGAACTTGGGCGAAGTCACCTAATCCTAGGAAACAAAATCTATAAAGATAGATTATGATGGATGTTAGGTTTGAGCAAATATGCATATATTGACGAAGTGTTCTAGAAACACGAAAGTTACACTCCAAGAAAGGATGTCTAACTGTACGTCACATGGCATGACTTGAGTGTTTAACTCGGTTTATTACAACTCAATTCGAGAAAGTGCATGAAGTAGTTCAAGCATTCTTTCATTGTGAGTTTCATTTTGTATGCCATATTTATGCATATGCCCCAATGTGTAATATCCAAATGATATGACAAACAGTTGTCAAATGGATATAAGAGAGACACATTTGGACGATAATCAAGGATATCCTCGAGTATCTTATGAGAAAGAGTGATATAATGTTTCATCTGTTAAGATGAAAGAAATCTCGTGTAAGTTGTTACACTGATAAAAGTTTTTCAAAGGATTGATGTAATCACGATTGAGCTACATATTTTGCTTAAAAGGTGGTGTTGTAAGTTTAGAAAGTGTTCTAAATGGAATATTACAACCGTTTCCGTCACCAAAGTAAAATACATAGCAACTTGTGAAGCAATAAAAGAAATTTATTTCGGATCGAGTTCTTAGTCGAGTTATTATGGTTCTATGCATCTCGAACCATTACTTACTCCTAAAGAACCCAATGTTACATTGGAGATTCAAATATGATCTATAACGATATCACTTGATATCATATGATGGTGATCAAGAATATATATAGGAGTATATATATATATATATATATGGTCGAACAATTTTTGGATAGGTTCGCGAACACAGCGAACACTCTAGCACGACCTCTACCTTGAGCAGTATACGAGATGCAGTTATGCATCCATACGTGGTGGACGTATGAGTAACTAGCTATAAGCGTATTATTTATTTTGAGGTCCGAGACATGTATATATGTAGATATATGACATTGTTCTCAATTCTTCGTTGGCTAGAAGTCACTACTGATTGACTCTAGGCCAAGTGGGAGATTGTTAGAGTTATGTCCTAGAAGTCAATAATTTAATGACTTAAATATTAGTTTATGTTTTGGATGATATTTTATCATATGTTCCTAGGTTTATTATTGACAGATCATTCAGGTTGAGGATCTGAATTTTTGATCTCTGTGGATCATTCTTTAGAATGACAATAATAAATCTAAACGGTCCATAATCTTGATAATTAACAAGGAACATTAATTATCATATAAGATTAGTATGCAAGTTAAGTGATGATTAAGTTATACAAATCATAGGTAAAGAGTTACCAACTTAATTGCATATGTATATGTTATGGAACATAGTACAGGACTTGACCCAACGAAATAAACATATGGATTGTGTTATGTGTCATTGTTTATTTCGTTATGATTTTGGTTCTAAGTTTGAGATGATTATCTTTTCCACATGAGGATAGGTTCAATAAATATTGTCTACCGCTGATTCCCGATAAGGGCTGCTATACGGACTTTATTTATGTTCTCTTGAATTGTGCGGGGAAAAGCTAATCATCAAGAAAACCGTATGTCCCTCATTAATTCACTTAGTGAGTGACGATATCTGTTTGGGCCCCTTGATGGAGTTGGATCGTATGCGCGCAACTAAGCGATCAATTCTAGATCAAGAAACGTATAATTTGCAAGAATGACACATTCCTATCTTGGATTATACGATGATATCGTGAGACATAAGAATCAAAATAGAGAAACATATTTATTCTCTTATGCAGGATTGAAATATTGTAGCAGTACACTATTTATGCGAATTGGGAGTCATAACGTGTTGCTAGATACCGCTTATGATTATTGGAATTAAATAACGATTTAATTCCATGGCCAACATAGCATAAATCCTCAAAGGGTCACACAAATAGGACATTAATCACACAGTGCATTATTTATTTATTCACAGCAGTAGGTTCTGTGGAAATATGATAAGATTGATTAATTAATTATATACCGTTGCGAACCGTTATAATTAATTAAGTCAATGGATCATATAGAAATAAATTAATGCATTAACTAATCCTAAAATAATTATTAATGAGTTAATAATTAATTTAGTTCAACACTTATCAATATAAATGGTTATATTGATTAATTGGGCCGTTATTTAAATAGCAAATATATAGCCCAATTAAAGAGCAAAGTTGAGGGACCTTAATTATATGAATTAATGGTCCAAATGAAGGGGTTAAATGGCCCATAAAGGCCCATTTCGTGGCTGCCCATAATGGTGGTAGATGGGATGACATAGTTGTAATTATGCAAGAGGTCAATTAGGTTTTGTGCTCTATATAAGGACCACTTATGAGAGCCTCCACCTAGCTTTCTCTCTCCTCTCCTCCTCCCATTCTAGGCCGCCACCTTCCTCCTCTCTCCCTCTTATTTGCTCATGTGTTGAGCTATTTTCTCTCCACTAAATCAAGGTTGTTGATTGATGCAAGAGAGAAAACCATAGGGATTAGGCTTGTTCTTTGGGTATGCTAGCACGTACCTTGTAGAACGTGATTAATCCTCCTTGGTGGACTCGAGGGCGGTTACGAGACGTGGTGGAGATGGTGGAGAAGGCACGTCATCGATTCCCATGCCTTGGTCGAGCCCCGCGAATACGATTTCGCGGGAGGTATCGATTTCTCCTCTTTCTCTTTGTGTCTATTGCTTAAAGTACTAGATCTCGTGTTGCTTGTGTTTTAATTGGATTAATTAATAGTAATTAGTCACAAAATTAAAATTGAGCAATTTCCTAACAGTTTTCAGGCCTACATGTTAGCACATAATTAATTTGGAGGGAACTATATACGAGTTGAATATCTCAATTTCCTTTCTCCATTTCATTTTTTTTTTGTGTAGCACTGCACAGCTATCGGAAGCGAGCTGTGGGTTTGAGTTGTCTAAAATAAGTTCGATAATTATTTTTTTCTAATATATTTATTCTCTGTCTGACTGTCTCTGTTCCTGACTAACAATGTGGATCCGATGCACATGCATCTCTGTTCCTGACTAAGTGGTAAAAAGGTTTTAACCTTTTAGGCAGTAACCATAAAAATATCAATTACAAACTTAAATAACAAAAATGAAGAAAAAAATCGTTATTTGGTTGAATTAATTTATTGATGTGTACGTGGAACAGAGTCCACATTAATGAACTTTTGTATGTTTTCTGTGCTGTTATAATAAAATAAAAATGAACAGTGTTTTTGGGCAAACAGATAACTTCTACAGGTTATATTTTACCGTCTAATTTTGTTATTTGATTTTTTTTTTATTGAACTAAAAAAACCGGAGACATTAAATATAAACATTTCAACTTGTATAAAACGATGCTGGGAGTTGAAATGCTTTTTCCCATTTAAGTAATGGCTTCACTTTTAAGTTCAATAAAGTTTTAAAAACAAAATTAAACCATAAAATGTACTATATACAATTTTTTTTCCTATTTGAACAAAACTATTGTGTATTTGAATATTGGATCAAATATAGATAGTATAAGAATTAGCACCGCACAAATATTTCCAACTGAAAAGTTATCTTGTAATTTACAACTTCCAATGAACATTTCATATAAAACATAAAACATGATTTATAAAAATATATAAAGGAATGTGGAAGTTCAGTGCAAATAGTTAGTGACTCGGTCGTCTTTCTGGAAGGAACTAATTTAACTTTTGCTGAAAGCAGATTTAGAAATTTTGAGCACGACTTACAGATGTTCTGTGAGTCGCGACTCACCATAGCAAAATCCATAATATTACATATACATGGATTATAACCTCTAAATTAATAATTTTAGCATATAAGATTGAACTCGGCAGCTTAAACATTATTTCAGACCTCTTGCTTCTGTCATTATTTCAGAACTAATTTTTGTTCTTTTTCCTATGTTTTTTTATCTCTATCTCTCTCGCTTGTTGTATCATGAATGTACGACTTGCTTACAGGTGGTTTACAGCTTTCTCTCGTAATGTAATAATTGTACCTTAACAGTCACCTATATTCGTTAATTGTCCTTGGGACATTAAGCACTGGTGCTGATGAAATTGGATACCTTCAGCTTTGCTCTGTCAGCATTTAATAAGAAGGAACTTTTTCCGAGAATCCTTGCAAGTTGATCCTGCCTTCATTAAAGAAGGTAATTTCTCTTCGGAAAAAGAAAGGCCAATTTTACATAATAGTTTCGTATGGAAATTTATTGTTGCATACTTTTCATTTTGGAAATATATATTTTTTAAAATCATTGTCCTTTTCGTATTTTTTTTCAACATAAATACTCTTACATGACATCTTCTACCCTCCATTTGTCCTCACCTCCTTTTACTCTTTCTTTTTTCCAAAATCTCCTTAATAAATTCCAAACTTAGATAATAAAATAATTAATTGATAATGGACTTAAATAAAAAAGTGTATAAATCTACTAAAAATAAATTCACAACTGATATCATTGGGAACGAGTAAAGTGATGCGATGATGAATGAAAGGAAACAGAAAACATATAATAATGGCAATTTTGTTACAATAACTTAGAAAAAGACAATATACATGGGTCGAAAAATTCCAGAACAAAAACAATAAGTAAAATTGCCCGTTCAAAAGAGAAAATCCTAGCATGTTGTAGTCCTTTTGGTATATACTTTGTCGAAAGTATATTTGAGAATTGATTTTATTACTTCAGTATATTTGGGATTTCGCTTCAGTTCTGGATCCAAGATAAAAAGGACTTTGCCAAACTTGACAACATGTAAAAGAAGCAAACGGCACACCATCATCAATTCACCATCTGTGATCTCTGTCCCTTTTTAATTATTGGCGCACATCAGCTCTCCTCTCTTCCTTCCACCAAACGGCGCACTTTCTCTCTTCCATTCACCAAAAGGCACACCGTTGAAGAAAATCCGAAGATATTGATCCTTCTTTTTCCTTGATAATCAATACCCTCTCAAGAGCGTAGAAAAAGATTTTGGGTCAAAGAAGACATAAACGGCCAGCATCTCTGAATTTATCCACGGACCAAAAGGAAAATAGTATTTCTAATAGTATCATGATAATTGCTACCATTTTTTCAAATACTTTTTTTTAGGTGAATAGCAAAGTAGCATTAATTACGTACTACGGTACGAGCATTTGAATTCCCTGGTCACTGCCAAAATGTTCAATTGTTTTCGCTTAATCCAAGATTCCAAAATACCCCATAAAACTGTCATTCTGTCAGTAGAACGCAGGACGGCAGCAGTTCCTGTTTGTATCATGATTCATGAAATTAGTGAAGAAAACGTGCGAGGATCGATAACTTTTGCAAGATGGATTATCCATCTGGTTGAGCGCACGTACCAATCCTGGATGTAAGTAAAAGCTACGTACATCCTAGGCCTGTTTAACGTTTCAAACGGAAATGAAATGGCCCGTTTCGTTTGTCGTTCCATTTAGATAAACAAAATATACCGGGCGTTCTGTTAACCGTTCCATTTGAACGGAACGTGTATATTTGTATTGTATTTCACTTAAACGAATGACGAAATATGTATATTTGTACTGTATTTCACTCAATGAAAGAGTGGGATCGAACGGATCGTATAGCAAGGCAAGCGCCGATTGATAGCATTTCGTGCACGAAAGACGATAAACGGTATACCGTCGGTAGGCCTACGTATTGATGAATTGAAAGGGCAATGCAATGCAATGCAAGGACTGGTGAATAGCGATCTCTAAACACAGCTTTTAAGTGAAACTGATGTAACCCTTCATAAGTAGCCGACTCCTTGGATTGGAATTCTGTTGGGTGTGCAAAGTATCCGTGAGTGTATGTGGTTGAGGGAGCATAATATTTCAGATTTTGTTTGGCCTTTCGTAGTGTCCCCTGGCTAAAAATTTACTTCCTAGTCCCTACTTAAATAAGCCTCGATATCCTCACGAAATAATTTTTAAATATACCCCTAAGGCCTAAGCAGCTAAGCTGTCGTCATTATCTTGATGTGAGAGTGAGACCCAGCTGTCTGTGGCGCATTATACGAATTGTGGAGTGCCCATATCACCTACCAAAGTTCCCAAAGCTGAATAGACAGAAGCCAGCGCTAAGGTTTGACTTTGGTTCCAAAGGTTTACTACTACACGTCTACACATATAATTACCGTCTTCTACGTTTGGAAGAACATGTAAGAATAAAATTAGAATTAGTTATTCGGATTAAAAAAATATTATTTCTAAATGATGAAGAATAATTTTTTTGAGATATAGAGTGTTATTTTTAAGTGGTCTAACGCCTAGATTAAATCCTTATTTCTAAGATGTTTGGATCATTTTCTTAATGTGGATTAAGAAATAGTTGGGAACTCCTTTTAATCCGGATTAAAAAAATGATTCAAACACCCTAAATAAAAATTTAATCCGGTTGTTGGACCACTTAAAAATACCACTTTAGATCACAAAAAACTTATTTTTGATCGTTTAAGATTAAAAATTTTAATCCCGAATAACTAATCCTATCCTTTATCTTATATATGATCCAAACAGAGCGAGCTTTGTTAACTGATTACCGATGGAAATATAGAAGAAAGTGAGTACATAATTAATTATACTCGAGTCCACAAATTTCATTTTATCTCAGGTAACACAACGCAAGGGAATGCAACTTCTTGTTTCCATAGATAAGTGGGCCCCATCCCTATAATGACAACAGTTAATCCAATCCGACGGTCTTTATCAATCCACGTCCTTTCTAGTCAACAGAGACATGCCACGTCAGCAGGTTTCGTTCAAATCTCCCAACTCCCCGTGTAAGTCAGTAGACCTTCAATTCCACCAATGACAGTGGGTCCACCGCCCTATTTAGTACATCCCCCAACTTTTCCGTTCTGGTGCTCCAAGACCAAGAGCAAGAGACTTTTACCCGCCATCTGGATCCGACCCGATAATAGCATTATTAACAAAGCGGGTTGAATTGAGTAAGAAAGCATTTAAACCCGCAACCACTTCTCACATGAGAGAAAGAAACAGTTCACGGGAAAGAAAGCGTGCTCGGTCTTGCCGCCGGGCTCCCACCCATTCTATTCTCTACTATAAATACTCTCCGTCTCCTTCTTTTCCTCTTCCTCTCCAATCCATTGATGCGACTCTTCTCTCCTTCACTTCTAAACCGAATCGCTCCCTTTTCTTCCTTACTAATCTCAAAACAAAGACAAACTTTGAGATCCAAAACCTTTCTTCTAAGATCCAATCGCGCTTTCGGCTCTGATAGCTCAATCCGATCGGAGTCGGAGAAGAGAGCGAATGTGATGGCCGTCGTGGAGGAGGCGTCGCCTTCTAGAAGGTTTTGGAACGAAGTTAAGAGAAAGGAGGCGAATTTCGCTCTTCTGAGCCCGTTAGTTGTTGCGCTTGCCTCTGGCGGTTTGGAGACGGATGTTTTTAAGATTTATGTGCAGCAGGATGTGTACTTCCTTAAGGCATTCGCTCGCGCGTAAGTCTAGTTGCATGCTTCTTCTTTTCTTTTGTATATTGGGGTTAGATGGATAATTGGCGTGGTGCTTCGTAGTTAACATTCGTAAATTTTGGTCAAAATAGTCATAAATTGGTGTCGGATTGAGCTAAATTAGCCTTGTTCCAAGTCAATTGGTTAAAAATAGAAGTTCTTTTGGTTTACGTGCTCCAGTTTAGTATCTCACATTTTGAAGGTTCTTGATTGGTCAAGAAGTATAGTTCTTTGGATTTTTCCTTTGATTCTTGAAATCTTGAATACTGTCCACGGTGACCTTTCTGATAAGAATAATTAAGTGCTGTCTTATCTAATGAGCTTAATTAAGAGTATCTGGAACGCAATTTTGGTCATTTTACTTGTCACTTATGCTTCTCACCAACTTCAATTGAATAGTGATTTCTTGTGTTTTGAAGAATTTTTCTGCTATTGATGTGGATGAAACAAGTCTTAGTTACTGCTTTAGAAATTGTGGTCACGAATGCATCAATACCTTGTACTCCTAATAATTATGTTAACACTTAATTTCACCTTAAAAGCATACTTACTGATTTATAAACTTTGTGTAACCATTAGGTGATCGGAAGTGGTTTGCTAAATGCCATGAATTAATTTTCTATGCCACTGTTGTTTTATCCCATGTTAGATATCTTTTTTAAAACTTTGTTTCTCCTTTTCCTTTCTGAAGGAAATAATCTAAGAATAGTTAAAGACACAACATCCCTTTCTGACAAAGGTAAGAAACATAAAGGTTGGAGGAAGTAAAACTAATTAGTAACAGAAATTGTAATGCACAGAGAAGTATATAATACATTTCTAGTAGAAGTTACATTTCTTGATAAATATTCTTTGTTTTTTTAAATCGTAATAGATATGAGATGGCAGAAGAATGTGCTGACGACGATGACGACAAAACAACCATAAGCACACTGAAAAATGCTGTACTTGACGAGCTCAAAATGCACAATTCTGTCCTGCTAGTAGGCTCCATGCTCATATAAACCAAATACTTTCTTTTTCTTTTCCTTTTTGTTACTGTTGTTAGTAACTTAGTTTCCTTTACTATCAGGTTGGCTGGTTAATTTGACCAAAGAGGGTGTTTCCTTTGTTTACACTTAGCATAAGCAGATTCATTTTGACCATCTGTATGTGCTTCCCTATAAGTTTGCATTTTAAGGAAACCTAGATTTGTTAGGATCTAAAAAATTAGGCTCTTGGGAGCTGTGTAGCACTACTGTAAAAAAAATATTTTTCTTGATCCCCACACAATCATTTTTGATCTTATAGTTTCTTTTCCTTCAAATATTTTTGTAATAATTAATTGGTTTAGGGATGGGGAGTGGATCCGGCAAAGGAGACAACCGTTGCGAACCCTGCGACGACTAGATACTGTGATTTTCTTATTGCCACAGCATCTGGCAAGTTAGATTCTGGTAAAGGCCCTGGCAAAATTGCAACTCCATTTGAGATGACTAAGATTGCAGCTTACACTGTTGGTGCCATGACACCTTGCATGCGTCTCTATGCGCACCTTGGCAAGGAGCTTGAAATTTTCCTAAACCAGGAGGAGAATGCCTCCCATCCTTACAAGAAATGGATCGAGACCTACTCCGCTAAAAGCTTTGAGGTTTGTTTGTTGTTTAGTTTCTAAACTATACTGCAATTTGTAGTTAAGAACTGGTGTAAATGTTTATAGGGTTTAAAAGACGAAATGGACCACGGAATTTGCCTGGTTTTCTGCTAGTATGAGATCAACAGAGTACACAAACACCAACTGGAACCTTGAGTTCTTAGATGAAACAATAATAAAAGTATCAAGTAAACTACTTTGGTTGCAGGATTCAGCCAGACAAATAGAAGAGCTACTTGACAAGCTGAGTATCTCACTTACTGGAGAGGAGCTTGATGTAATAGGAAAGTTATACCAGCAAGCCATGAAACTTGAAGTAGATTTCTTTCATGCACAGAGGAGAATACACTCATCAGTTGTTCCCTTGGCTCAATATCTGAACCCTAAAAGCAAGCTGATACTATTTTCAGACTTTGACCTGACATGCACTACTGTCGATTCATCGGCCATTCTGGCAGAAATTGCAATTTTGACTGCACAAAAAGCTGATCTTGCTGATGGTGGGCCCGGAAAGTCATTAGGAGATGCAAGAGCCTCTTGGAATGATCTCTCAACTTTGTATACAGAAGAGTATGAGCAGTGCATAGAAACTTTATTACCCTCAGAAGAAGGTTTGCTATTCTGTGCTTAACATGAAAAAATAATTGAGCATTGGAGTAGTTATCATTTTAATTGGGTTCTAACACCTTTCTTCAATATTCTTTTTTGTTGGATTTCCAGTAAGCGGATTTCAGTACGACAAGCTTTACAAAGGATTAAAACTGTTGTCAGAGTTTGAAAGACGTGCAAATGCGAGAGTTATTGATTCCGGTCTTCTTAGAGGGATAAATGTTGAAGATATTAAGAAGGCAGGAGAGCGTCTGATTCTTCAAGATGGGTGCAGAAGCTTTTTCCAGAATCTGGTAAATTTGAAACAAAAGCGGGACTTGGATATACATGTTCTCTCTTACTGTTGGTGTGCTGACCTTATCAGATCTGTTTTTTCTTCAGGTAACCTATTTCGTTCATAACACTGCTGTATTGCTATCGGTTAAGTTGGGGATGGTTATTGGTTTGTACTTGGTAGTACTTCTTTCTTTTCAGAATCCCTACTGCAATAACTTTGCCGAAGAACCTGACAAATTGGCATGCCAAAAAATTAGTTCAATGCCCTAAAAAAAAAGTATGAGTAGTTGGGCCACCCCAAGCCATGTTCTGTTGCCTACATGTTGGTTTTCCCTTTAGTCGATGCAGTTGTCTCTTGTTTGGAAAATTATATGAAGGCTAACCTTTTTTCATCTTTTCCCTTTTATTTTACTGTCCAGTGGGCTGTCTGGATCACTTGAGCATACACTCGAATGAGTTCTCCTATGAAGGATCTCTTTCCACAGGAGAAATTTTGAGAAATATGGAATCACCTGTGGACAAACTGGAGAAATTTAAGAGCCTCATCAGCACGGTGTGTAGCACCACAAAGAGTGACCACATGTCAGTGTACATAGGGGATTCAGTTGGAGACTTGCTGTGTCTACTCCATGCTGATATCGGCATTGTGGTTGGTTCCAGTGCGAGTCTCAGGAAAATCGGTGAAAAATTTGGTGTCTCCTTTGTACCACTCTTTCCTGCCGTGGTAAATAAACAAAGGCAACTTGACAAAGATGAGGTGCCTGTTTGGAGGGAATCGTCAGGTGTTCTCTACACAGTCTCTAGTTGGTTTGAGATTCATGCTTTCCTTCTAGGGCAGTGATATATATTTTTTTTCATCTTTTTTCCTTTCCTCTCTTTTTTTGTTTACATCCTTTTTCTTTAAAGCAAGATGATTTTGGAAATTCTTGTATACAGAAGAAAATGTACTACTTAAGTGGACCTGTGGCTGCTTTTATGAAAGCTACAGCTCAATGATAATACTTTTTTAGTAATCATCTTCATGCATAATTTTTTGGAGGTTTTGTAAGAATTACAGCTGGTTTATAAGTGATGTATTGATATTTTGTCATTTGTTCCTCCCCCTATTTATTTGTTTTTTTTTTCTATAAAATAGCAGTCTAGGTCTGTTCCCTTACAAAACGAAACAAATTAAAATATCCTCAACTGTGAACTTAATAAAATGTCAGAAAATCACTTGTTATGTCTCTAGACTACGGACTCAATGGGTTTTTCACTTTAAACAGCATTTTTTAGTTAACTAATATTGACGTATGAAAATTTAATATTGATAATGTCAGAATAATTTTTGTAATAAATAACGACATCTTATCGGCATCAAACAACGAAATAAAGAGAGTTGGCGTCTCAGCGCTTATGGCGAAAATAAAGAGATCGATCATTTGTGAAAATAGTTATTTTCGCATTCGATAATCGAATGGAAACCTTCAAAAAAAAAAAGAAAAAAAAGATAATTGAATGGAAACAACGATTGCCAAGAAGCTTTTCTGTGTATTGCAAGTTGAGGAACCAGTGAGGCAGTGATGCACACTGGTTAATACCTTGGGAGGTGGTTTGTTGTTTCTTCATTTTATTTACATAGACGCGGTTAGGAAGTTGCCATCCCCTCTTTCAAAAAAAAAAAAAAAAAAGAAAGAAAAAAAACAATTTAAAATAAAACATAAAAAAGTAAAAAAATAAAATGAAAAAAAGTTTTAAAAAATAAAATTTAAAATAAAAATATAAATAAAAAATGGAAAAAGAGAAAATAGAAAATAAAATTTAAAAAAAATAAAAAGTAAACAAATTTAAAAAAAATAAATAAAAAAGTAAAAAAATTAAAATAAAAATAAAAAATAAAAAAATATTTAAAAAATAGACAATAAAAAATAAAAATAGAAAATAAAAAAATAAAGAATAGAAAGAATTTAAAAAAATAAAAATAGAAAATAAAAAAATAAAGAATAAAAAAGATAAAAAAAAGGTAAACGGGTCGAAACAACCATAGGCTTGTAAGTTGTAAGTTGTAAGTTGTAAGTCCTCCTATCAAGCATAAGAAAGAAAGTGCGCTGCAATTCTGAACTAGCAAGCCAGCAAGAGCAAGGAAATGGAATAGACGCGGTTCGAATGGGTTGAAATCTATTATTTTCTGCTTTATTCTATCCAAACATCTATGTAATTTCTAAACCTGGGATCAGCTTTACTACTCCAAATGCGAATTTTCGAGTAGAAGAGCCTGATACGAATGGAGGCGAAAGAGACTTGTCCGTCTTTACTCTCTCAGTGTATAAAAGCCACAGCCTCCACGATCGCACATGGTGGTGCGTTTTTCTCCATTTTATTTTTTATTTTTCCTATGCATTAGGGTTCAATTAGAGCAGGAGAAGAAGAACTTCTCCCATTGATCTGTATTTCTTAAGATTTAAGAACCTTTTTCCTTTTTCATTTTTACCCTTATATAGCTTAATTTTTGCTGAAAAACCAGGATTTACGAAGTAAGGTAATTGTCTTCCTGTGCTCGGACTTTCTGGCAAACTGGCCCCGTAAAACCTCATTTCATCCTCTGTGGTCATGTTCCAGTCAGCAATTTTGAATCAGCAAAACTGTAAAAGCATGCCTTGGTCCTAGTCCCACCTAATTGAGTTGGGCATAAGCTTGGCTTAAGTCAATTTCCGAGCACAGAGCAGGATTATAAAGATAAATATTCTATTTTGTACAGGACTCTGACCAACTGGTACTAATTCTGGTTCATCGACCCTCATACACATCTGCTTTTCTTTTCATGACTTAAGAGTTCTTATCGTCTGCTACTCATGCCCTAAACTAAGGGGTTCTGCCATCTGATTTTAAAATAAACAGCACAGATTGTATAATCCTATAATTCATGGTTTCTAGAAGTGATCTGAATTGCCCGATCAAATTGGAGGATCCTATTAGGATAGCAACCTTGTTCGTAGGGCATCATTAATAACAGCAGAAATGCTTGTGCATGACTGACTGTGGTGTCCTTTTTTTTTTTTTTCCCTCAATACATTAATGTGTAGAATTAGTGTTCTATGTCCCATAAAACATTGAAATTACAATCATTACATGCAAGTTGAGAAATATGTTACATGCAGGTAAGTAGGATCATTTTCCTTTATGCCCCCAGAAAATTGCAAATTATTAAACATATTCTTTTACTTGGTATTGGAAGTATGTTGTGTGCTTCTTTGAAACATAGAAATTTTAGATATGCATCTCTTCTACTTGTTTGAAGTATTGTAAAATATGTCTGATGGGGCATATGAATTTTATGTCTCTTTCCATGCTATACTTGACTTTGGTTTTATAAAGTGGTCATGAAACAGTTCATTAACTTATTAGTGATTTTTATCATTTTTTTTGTTAGGATGCAATTATTTGCAAGATGTGCTTGAGCTACCATTCGATCTTCTTGAGACTTTGGTGATGGAGTTGTCTCCTCTTGCATTACATGCCCTTCATGAAATGTAGGGGAGGATCTCTCCATCTCTTTCACACTTCCATTCCTTGTTGTTTTCTTAAATATGACATGTTATGATAACTTACTGGCAGATTGCAGGGCAACTATTCTGAGGAACCTGTGGCTCGTGACGATTCCAATACTAGAAAACGAGGAAGGTGAGGTTATTAAATGCTAAATTGTGGTTAGGATAGTTTCTTTGTAGGTTTACCAGAATGTAAAGTTCCCACTCTAAAGCTATAGAATGAGAATTTAACATATGAAAGTAAGCCATCACCCCCTCAACTGAATTTTAGAAGTATAGAATGTAAAGTAAGCCATCACCCCCTCACTCTAAAGCTATAGAATGTAAAGTTCCCACTCTAATGTACAGTTATTCCTTTTCTCATTCTCCTCCTCATAAAGAGAATGAGGCATGAAGTGGTTTTTTCTTTTTTTTTTTTTTTTGTGGGGGGGGGGGGGGGATTTGGGAAGCTCAAAATTTTTTAAGCTGAGAAGCTTAACTTTGTTGAACCAAATATGATACATTTTGTTAGGTACGGAATATTTGACCAAGCATGGGAAAGGCTATTTAAAAAGCGATGGAATGAGGAATTTAAGAGGGAGCAAATCAATTCTGGCATTCCTGACTGGCATCAGCTTTACTGTGAGAAGCATCTCAATGAGTATGTCTGAAGAATAGAACTTTTTGAATGCAATTAGTTGTACTTTTAACCTTGCTTATTGTTTGAGAAAAACATGCTGCTTCCTCTACTATTTGCCCAAGCTGCAAAATAATGCATTTGCTGGAAAGAGGATGAGTACTAAAATTGTCCTGCTATCATAGTGGTAATCATCCTGAGTTATCATCTCATCAGAATATTAAATATTTATCTCTTCCTGTATTAGGTGCTTTGAGCAAGCCATAGAGACAGCGTTACTTCCCACTTTTTCTGGTGGTATTTACGAACTGACTGTATCAGGTAATTTTCTTTTTAAGATTGCTATGCTGATATTGAGAGTAAGTGGTATGATCCTGTCAGGTTAGTTATTTTCAAACCTCTATGAGTTATTTTGAAATGGTGATATTTTTTTGTCATGTTCAGGACGAGTACATTAATTAGAATTGGCAGAGGCAGAATTTTTCAGTGGGATTCTTTATAATTATTTTTTTTTTAAATACTGGCTTCAATATAATGATTACACAAAAGTATGATTTCTAGTTAATGGTTGTCAACAATAGAACAATTCTCATAAAATTTATTTTTTTTTCAAAAAGTGTATATTTACTATCAAAAAATCATATAAAGGTATCTGAATGAGGAAAAAATGTGGGGTACATTGACCCTCTATTCACTTTACTTGGATCTGCATAGTATATCTGGAGCAGCAGTGCATGAAATAGTTTTGAGTACTGCCATAAGGACAAGAGTTTTCTATTGGAATATCATTTAGTCACATAGTCTTTTGTTTTTCTTCGTTTGTGTGTGCAGATAAAATAATGATGACCATTAGCCATGATCAGAAATTTACTGATGATTGGAAGAGATTATCGTACCACTGCAGAAGATTTGGGCCCCATGCTAGGTATTCTAGTGTTACAAAAAGCCAAGACCAACATTAAAGCAAGTGAATAATAAGAATTAAATTCGGATGGTACCAACCTGCCCCAATCTATCAGTCTGTGCTACCAATATTGCTCCAGTAAAAGACCTGACACAGTTAGGTGGGGTTCCCGGTACTCGTTGGTTAATGGGCCAGACCATGTAATACTGGTAGGTAACAGCACTTGAGCTACGGTTTGTATTTCAGATTCGATGAACTTGTTGGGTCTATAACTGCATATTTGACTTTTGTTTATGCATTACAGATACCTGAGACTACAGAATGTGCTTTGTGTCCAGGAAATGGCTGTAAGTTTATCTACTTATTGAAAAGTAATAAAGAGTTAAATTAAGTAACATGAACGATGTTACAGATCTTTAAGGAAATAATATAATAGGATATATTTAGATTTAAGGAAATCAGATTTAATAGATATTATTTGATTTCAATATATTTATGTATCTTTCTATTTCTATTAGCTAGCTGATATTGAGAATTGATATGTTACCATATTTTAGAAAGCTCTATATATTACGAGCTGAGGATTGTATTAGAATTAAGCAGAAATCAATAACAAATAGTCTTTCCTTTATCTCTATCTCTCTCTTATCCCTTCTGTCCCCTTTTTTGTGTACCCCAACCAAAGCTCGTAACAAGCGACCTATAGGTTTCAACGGAAAATTGCAAATCCTTTTAGCAAGCTGTTACTTCTTTTTGAAACAAGTTCTTTTAAATTTCAAAGTGCAGATTGTAAAAATCAACTAATCCTTATCATATACTTCATTTTAGTTTATCTATAGCTCAATATTATGAATTATGAAAAGAATAATTGTGGCAGTTGAGATGCACCTTACTGAAATGTATAGTTGAATACTTGTCAATTTTCAGGAACTGCTCATAGGCTGCAAGTTGGAAAGATTGACATTCATTAGAATTATAGCACAAAACCAGGCAAGTAATTACTTGTAGAAGAAAGAGAAATTGTATTGTAAACATTTTTTTTTTTTGAGGATGAATGGTATTCAATCAAGATCAATTACTTCATTCATGTAGAAGCTTTGAATCAACTTGTAGTGGTACTTTTACTGATCTTGATGAACATTGTGCACAGAAGTTCCAGCTTTGGAAGTTAAATCAGACCCAGTTGATTATACATGGACACTACTTCAAGCATGCAATTTTGCCTCAATATGACTATATTTTGCTTCAATAACTCCAAACTGTCTACTTCTGTTTCAACTAACAGAAAATTTACCATCAACTTATACTCGAATCTCCCACAGTTTGAGTGGTTCGTCCAATTAAAAATGTTAATTTATTTGTTTGGCTTATTCAGTTAAATGTTTAATGAATAGGTTGATGGTGCATGCATGCTTATAAACCAGAACAGACAGACGTTGCACTGTGTACAGTTCATTCGCTGCCAGCTTCACCCAGGTTCAATGAACCAGGTTTATGACAGCATATGCACTGAGGGATCTACACATGGTTTACAAATTCTGAATTTTATATCCTCTCGCTTTTTCGAAACCACACCTCCTGGCCTTTTGTCTCTATTGTCATCAGGAAGGTGTGATATGTTATTTTTTTAATAGTTCTAATTTAGAAGCCCATCCAATTTCCCAATTTGCGTATCTATCCTTGTAGATACTTTACTATTTTGGTATTTCCACAAATTAAACTCGCAATAACTACTTGTCTTGGGTGTTGTTTGACATTCTGCAAATAATCATTGTTGGCATACTATTAATTTATGCCACATAATCATTGCAATAACTTTATTTCTAGAATCAAACCTAAACTGGATACTGGCCAAGGAACCATAAACAATATTAATTTAAATAAAGGATTCTTGTGGTTGCTGATAGGTTTACATCGAAATCCTTGAGGGGTCTAAGTGAAAGTCCCCTTATGATTTGTGCTTGTCTGTTTCATTAAATAGGGACTTCAAATCAGTGTGTTTTCGAGATACCAAGCTCCAGCAAGCTAGTGCAGAAGCTATCTTCCAAACTCTTCTTCAATCATCATGTGAATTACATTCATTTGAGATGTCAGACAACTATGTGAGTCTCTCGGTTTATTTCATATTTAGAGTCGATGCTATTCTGGTACTGGCTGGCCCAGTAAAGTGTGATAATATTTGTTGTTGTTTCTGTTTGAACGCATGATACAAACTACCAATGTGAAGACTGTTTGTCTTAAGATATGAAAATTACATTGTTAGTTATTAATGTTTGATTAGTTGTTAATTTGAATTGTGCAGATTAGCACATGGCTGTCAGATATGAGCCAGAATTCCAATAATTTCTCATCACTGCCTGAACCAGCTATTTGTTTGAATTCCATTTCTGTGTTGAATTTGAGGTGCTTATTTCTACAAAAATGATCATGTTCTTTACATTTACATAGTGTAAACACAAGCCTTTGCTGTTTTTGATCATTAAAAGGATTTAAAAAATCAAGGGGCAATTCCCAAATATATTGCAAAGCTTATATTTTTTTTTCTTAATGAATAAAATTTTGGCTATTTTTTTTCTTGAAATAAGTGGCTACGGCCACCTGCTTCTGTTCATTAGACAGCTTACAAAATCGGGCCATATATACAAAGACTCTTATGCACCTGAATAAATATCTTTGACTTGTTCAGTACTAATAAAACGACATTAACTAAGAAGCCCGAGTGCTTCTGGAATTACCAAAAAGAGCAATCACACTTTGAAGAGCCTTGAAAAACAAAGTTCTCTAACTAATATTAATTATTACTATTTCTCTATCGAGTTTTTCCTGCTTCCTTCTGGCCTTTCCCTGTTTCAGTAGGTGGGCAATATTATTGAAGTGTCTTTTTGGCTAATATTGATTCAGGGGTGCTTCTATTCTCTTCTTTTCAAACGTTGCATTGTCTAAAAATTTCTATGTTACCATGTCTATAAGATTGTATGTAATGTATCAGGAGCAACAATTTGGACCAGAATGATGCAGGAGACCTTTGTTTTTTGCTACAAAAGATGCCCAATTTGACTAGCTTAGATTTGAGCGACAATACTCTCACTGATGAAGGAATCAGGTATATGATTAGTTGATTATTTGTGACAAGTTTGCGGTTGGGCAATGCAAAGTTTTCAATTTATGGTAGTTCGCTGATAGTTTTGTTATTCGACTTTTTGAAGATTTGATTAAGAAATCAAACAGAAAAGAAAAAAAATATATAATTGAACTATTAGCAAGTTGTGCATCTACATTGGCTTCAGATAATTATTGATGTACTACAAATTGGTTCTTTTGTAATCTAATTATAAAAGATGATTTGCAGATATCTGATCCCTTTCTTTGTGTGGGCCTTTGGAAAAGTAAAACCTCTTTCAGATCTGTCTTTGGAGAGTTGCTCTATAACAGACAAGGGATTCGATGAACTATTGAAACATTGCCTTCCTGTCTTTAGAGAGTCCCTTAGCAAGCTCTCTCTTTCAGATAACCGCCTTGGAAGGTCCCTTCTTCATATTACCTTTATTTTATTAGTGAAATAGTTAGCTGTTGGTCCTTGTTACACCTGAGATACTAACATAAGAATTAAAAAAGCTAAATTTTATTAACAGATTTTTATATTACTGTTTCATTCTTTTTATGGGTGATGGTTGGTGAAGGGGGTGGGCCGATTGTAATTATGTCGGGTATATGCTTGCAACTCTTAAACTGCTGATAATTAGTGCACTTAATACATTTCTTGGAATTTCAATTCCTGAAACCGAGTATTTCTCAAAACTATTGATATGCATATGCTGCTAAACCCATAAATTCTGTCAGCTTGGTTGGGGGAAAAAAAGAATATTTCCATGAAGTACATTGCACATTATATCATGATTTAACTGGTGCATATTCTAAGTGTATCTCATAGACCCAACTTCTTTGTTTCCCCCCCCCCCCCCCCCCCCTAAAACTCAGCACTGTGGCTGAAAATATGGCAAAATTGATGGGGGAGTCGCTCGTGAAGGAACTAAAAATCGAAGATATTTCTTTGGGGGAGTCGGGCTTTGAGAAACTTAGGCTACATTTGCCTAAACAGATCTCTGTTTCTCATATCAATATTAGGTAACTATCGCCTCTTTGCTTTTTCCTCTGCTATTATTTTCTTTGAAAGGATTGCTTGTAGTACAATTCGTGTTGATGTTGGGTATAGTACCTACAAATTTATTATTTTGGTCTTGAAGGCTAAAAGGAGAAGTTGCTATGGTTGAAATTTATACAAACCCAAACCTTTTCACACACCTTGTTTATTTTATTTGGACTTTTTGTGGAAGTTGGTGTCTTTCTTTTATTTTACTTATAAAAAGTTCATGTTTCGGCTTAACCATCTAGATCTGACCAAAAACCCAACCTGAGCATTGCATACCGCTGAAGCTTAGTTTTTGAACCATGTTAATAAACCAAATTAATACATGCTTAACTAAAATCTTAGTGAAAGATTCTGAAAAGAAAACTATCAAATCTAAAAGGTAAGCTATCTTTTGTAGTAAAAACCGAGGCAAGAATGAGGCAGCAATTTTCATCTCAGAGATGATCTCTCGGGCTCCACATCTAGTGTCAATCAATGCTGCATTTAATATCATGCCTCCCGAATCTTTTACTGTGATTTTCAATGCCCTGGACATGCACTTCAAAGGTGTGTACATCTTCTTCTTCTTCAATAGTGGCAATTGTGGTAATTGGCTGAGTGCATTTTTTTTATTGTTGTCCAGAGAGAGGGAAACTTGAGTTGCTTGATTTGACGAATAATCCCCAGCTATTCATCTCAGAAACGACATCACAAATTACAAAATTCCAGCACCGGGGCAATCCTGTTGTGATTTTCTCACGTCGGCCAGCCCATTTTCAGATAATGCTGCATGATGATGATCCTTAGATACAAGGCACTGGTGTAGCTACTCTCTCGGTGCAATCCTAGTGTAATTTATTGATATAAAAGAAAAGTGTGTAATTCGAGATATAATAAAGAATGTAATCTTCTTTTCTGTAGCAAATATGGTTGGAAGCGTTATTTATTGAATGCAGATCTTCATCTTTTTAAAGGTTGCCACCTGAATATTAAAAGAAATGCTCGTTGTTCCTTGTTCTTTTCATGGTTAAATTATCATGGATTTGTGAGAAAATAAGGGCGAAATTACTGACGTTTACCTTGTAACGACTACTTGTTACCTCTGGAGAATATGCTTGGCTAAATATTTTGAATGAGAAGTTGAGAACAGAAGTGAATGAATAATTTGATTGAAGGGGAATAGAATTTAATGAATATTACATACTAATAAAAAGAAGCATTAATTTACACCTTTACAAAAAGCACAAATGTAAGGATGCAAATAATTAGACAAGGGGTGTAAACTTAGTTTATTATATATATATTCTGGATCACTGATCATTTAAATTTGATTTGATTAATGGTTAGTTTCAAATCAGTGATATAAGTTGACCGAAGTACCGAACCTCATTTTAATCTCTACTACTAATAAAGGCATCAATTTAAGAGCGTAAAAATTAGACCAAAGATGTAAACATTATAGTTTATTATATATATTCTAGTTAGATCAAAGATGTAAACATTTAGTTTATTATATATATTCTAGGCCACTGATCGTTTCAATCCGATTTGATTAATGATTAGATTCAAATCACCAATGTAAGTTTACCGACTCATTGGGTGTTTTTTTTTTAATTTTTTTTTATGCATGCTTCTGCATATGATATTTGATAATTTAAAAATGAATCGTATACAGATTCATTTTTTTTTAACCATTTGTTTATTTTGTAAGTGATTGACACTTCTTGATATATTAAAATTTATGCCAATATATTCCATAGTTTAAACTGAGCATTTTGTATAGGGTTCATATAGTTAACACTTCAAATATTACATATAATAGTAATTCACATTTAATCTGTATTATAACTAAATTCGTATATATTTCACATTTCTGACACCTGCTTCTGGATAACTAATGTTAACTAAAATGCCATTTGCCCTCGATTCTTAAAACTATGGATAATTTGATAACATCCGGAGAACTATTCAATTCCATCAGGGCATTAGTACACTCAACGATGAAGCTAAGCCGAATTTTCCCATCCAGATAGAAACTGTTTTTAGACTCTCGACTCTACGGAAAAAGGTTACAGAAACATTATTTGGAGAAAGATGACTATAAAGTTTTACAATCATTAAACCATAGAAAAGCTTTAGCGGGTCAATAATCAAGTGCTGAGCTAACATTAAACCAGAGTGCAGACTGCAGACTGCGAAATATTAAATAAAACAAAAAGAAATAATTAACAGTTACAACATTAGATTCTCATAATTAAACTCTCCATCTGAATATGCAGCCTTAATGCTGATAAGACCTCTTTATTTATCAGTTTTTGTAGCAATATTCAACTCGGACAGCAATTTTTTTAGCTCACCATTCTGGTGTAGCTTTACTGTATCTGCACCAATTTAAAATGTCTATGTCAGTAAAAAGGAAAACAAATATGTTTTAGTATATGGAGTTAGTATTTGTGAACTTGAAAAGATTTTAAACTTCTGGTCTATGAACATGTAAAGTTTTTTTTTCTTTTTTGAGGGTCGACATGTAAAGTTATATGACACTAAGTTATATGAATAATCTATTTCAATATAAGAACTGAGAAAATTTACCTGTACATCCACCTATATGCTTTCCACCTGAAAAGCATTTAAACAATAGTTAATAAACAAGGTTGCTCATCTTGGTAAGTAAACAAATAATCTTTTGCAAGCCAAGCACCATTTGGAATTCCAACTGAGTCAAACTGAATCAATAACTCCAGAAAACAATTCGAACATTTTGTCTTTTTTGAAAAATATGAGATTTTCATTATTACTGGTCTCACTTTCTTCTGGAGACAATTTGTGTAAAAAAATTTGAATATAAACACAGTTTTTTTTTTAAATTGAGCCGTAGTTGCATGGTTAAGGCATTTTAGCTAGAACAATGTCAGTCAGGCTCAGCAGACCACCTGGTATGACACCCTTTTGTGCGTCAATATTTAGAATTAATCAATAAGGAATTACCAATAAAAACATTAGGCACAGTAGATTGTCCTGTCAACCTTTCTAAAACCCTTTGCAACTGTGTGCCTTGTGCACCTGAAATTTAAAATAATCATCAAGTTTCATCAGTTAATAATATGCTAAAACCAAATGCTGGCAAAAATGTTCTATCTTTTTTTCCTTTACATCAGTATTTGTCAGGTTCTACAAATGAATTTTTGGAGTGCTTTTGGAAACATTTTATTCCAGAGCAGTAGTATTGCAAAGGGCACTGTCAGTGCCAAAGCACATGGCAGCTACCCAAACCACGAGCCTTTAAAAACCTAGCACAAATTGGAGCACTAACCAGGTTACTCTTCCTTTTCTCAACATTTGTCAGAGGAAGTATTCATTTCTTCTAATTATAAGGGTAAACATTTATTAACTTTTGTATTTTCACAATTTATCCAGAATTGGAACATAATATGTATGTATCAGCCAGTATGAACTGTAACAGTTGATAACTCAGTGTAATTTCATCTGTCTATTTCTCTATTTTGTACTTGTGTAATGGATTAATGGCTATTGAATTGCATATTATAGCACAAACTACAGCTTAAAAGGGGAATGGTAAAAATTGGTCTAAGGTTTCTAAGCTGATAAAAATTGCATTGAACTCTTGAGACTGCACTGCACATCAATTTAATTTTTTGAGCAAGTACCCACAGAAATTGCAATCCTTGGCTTCACCTATTTAACCTTGCAAAAAGTATAGCCCAACTGAAAACTAGGAACATGGGCGTTGTTATCTAAAGGATGACAAATACACCTGTCCTGAGTATCATTTTTGTTAAATAAAGAAGATGATAAATACTCCAATCAGGCATCAGCTCATTTGGTATACATTGCTCTGACCAAACCACAACAGAAGTTAATCAACAGGGACCGTAATACATACACCACAAAGGAAAACACTAGTAGCCACACCAACACTACAAAAAATTTATTTTTCTATCTAAATTCCAATATTCAAGAAAAATTAAAGCGCATTATTAGATAGAATTGTACCTAATTGGTCAAGCTCAATCACATGGGGTTCCACACCGATACGCTTGAAAAGAGATTTCACCTCTGATGAATACCTTCAATCCAAAGTTTATGATTAAACTCTAACCTTCATCCTAAAGCATGTGACATTATAATCTAATAATTCAATTGACAGAACAGCTGAATTGTTATCCGCAAAATCGTTTTCTGAAGGCAAGATGCAAAAATTTCATTTCCGTGATTACAAATCCGAGCCATTGATCTATTTGCAATTACAAATGGAATCTAAAAATGCCCAATTTCTCACTCAACTGTTCAGGAACTAATCTCCAAAATTCAACATTTAAAATAGATAAGTATAAATACTCAGAACAAGAGAAAGAGAGAGGCAATGAAACTTACGAGCACCAAGTTTTGGAGTAGATGACGACGGGGTGATCCGACACGGTTTTCTTGACCGTCTCCTCCATTCGAGCACCGAATGATTGCGAAGAGGAGGAGGACATCGATTTGACAGTGAGCATTCGACCTCGAGAAATGCGAGACGCACGGGTGAGATTAGTAGAAAGGAGAGGAAGAGGCAAGTGGTTGCGGAGTCCCGGGTGCTTGATGCGGGGGCAAAGAGACGCGCTAAAACGCGCCAAAGCGCAATAGCCCTCTACCATGGCGAGAGAGAGAGAGAGAGAGAGAGAGAGAGAGAGGAGAGAAATGGCGCAAGGGAGGTATATGGATGGATCTGGAGATGTCACTGTTTTGTCAATTTAGGCTTCTTAAATTATAAATTATGAATCGAGGTTGCTTGTGAACTTGCACAAACGTAGTTACTTTACTCTTTATGGGATGCTTTATTTTATTTTATTTTATTTTTCCTTGCAGTGAATGTTCATTCAAAATCAATTATTTGACTTGTATAATTAGCTGGTCTTATTTTAGTAAAATTTATATTGACATTCAAATTCCTTTATCACCGTAAGGGATATCTAAAGAGATTATATATGCATATGCTGAAAGAATTAAAGATTGGGAGAGATATTATGTTTGAATGTGCATTTTGGCTATATATTTTACTTAACAGCATACCAAACAAGTCGAGCAGTAAATGAATAATGGTGCATTGATAATTGTATGTGTACATGTACGAAAATGTGGTACCAACAATAATCTTATTGTTTTAAGATTAGAAAATTAATCTCATTGTTGATATATAAAATTTTTTATTATAGGATTTGTGTTGTTCGAGTTTACGATTTTCTGAAAATAGAAGTGCCCTAAATATCGAAACCAAATTATTTTTTTCTGTAACAATTTTTCAATAGTATATATCTATTGGCCTATTGCTGATTTCAAATGGTAAGATGCTCCCTTTTTTTTTTTTTATCTTTCGGTCATGTAATGGAAGAATGAACCAAGAAATGAGTAAATAGTAATTATCATATGTACGTAGGAGAGTATCTTTTTACTTTATTTTTCTATAAAGTATAGTCTTAGGAAGATAGCAGTCAATGTTTTATCATGTTAATACATTTTTACTTTCTGTTATTTATTAACTCTATGTCTATTATTGAAACTCACAATATCACATTTAATAATTGTGCATACATTCACATTTTTTATGTTGAATCAGAGCTATATGCATGAATTCTTAAATGCTTGTTGATAGATTAGCTTAGCACCTACGAATATTTCTCTGACGTTTGCATAGTTGGTAACAAACACAGATTCCGAAAATTCTTGAAGCCGTCCAACATTTGAAAATGTAAATGCCGCCATCTTTCATTTAAGAAATGGAGATGGATGTAAGAAAAACAAAATGTTGAATTACTTCCACCGCATGCTTTTAAGGGTGCCGTATACTCTGTTCACGAATCGCTTGCGAAGGTAACAAATGAAAAAATGTCAGAAATTGGGATTATTACCTCAGTTCAAATCCTTTCCGGCTGTTTCCGAAAATGCAGCAAACATCAGCATATTTGCACACTTCTAAGGTTCCGCACACAACATAACTAAACACTCTTATTACATTATACTAGCATAATACAACAAGAATATTATTAAACATCAAAAGATTGCCAATAGAAAGCAATGTAAAAAAGGGAAAATCTCAAGGTCGTTTGGATGAAGATTGAAATAACAAAAACAATACTAACCCGAAAACAGTACAAATTTAACTTTTGGACGGATTGGCAAAAAGGATCACTATAAATCTACAATCTGAGATTCGGGTTATTGCTTATCCGAATCAACGATTATTTTCCGCCCATCCAAACATTCTCAAAAAGGATTAAAAAAAGATTTAAGAACTGCAATCTATGCTCTGCCTTAGTTCTTCTCTGCAATCTACTGTTGCTAGTGCCGGTATCATTCTACGCTACCTCTATTCTACAAATTCAAGCCTCACATCTTCGGGGATTGTTATGATGCCACATAACCAGGCTGAGAAATGAAGAGTCGCCTACACTGGTCATTCTACGCTACCTCTATTCTACAAATTCAAGCCTCACATCTTCAGGGCTTGTTATGATGCCACACAACCAGGCTGAGAAATGAAGAGTCGCCTACACTATATGCTAATTGCTAAAGTTTTCATCGCTACCTACAAAAACAGACCAGATGTGAGTTAGATGTTATTTTTTACATGGACAAAGACAATAACACGCCTATATTTCTGGAGGAATTTTTGTCGAGTTGTTCAGCTTTGATCGAACAGTCCACAATACATGATAAATTGCTGCCGTCATTGCTGTGGTAGTGGACGTAGAATAAACATTATACATAGTAAGAGGTTAGTTTGACCGGTGTTTGACCCTAAAATTTCGCGATTGGAGACACAAACCGATTTATGAGAAGTTTGAGAAAATCATGGAAAATAACAAATGGACCCCAAAAATCATGAAAAAAAATACCCAAAAAATCCAGTAAAGCATGAGGAAGATTATGGTGCTTTCAGAATGGTCAAAGAAGATGCAGAATTGCCATTTTATGCAAAGAAGCCCAAGATTTTGGAGAAATTAAATAAAATAGTAGGAGGGGTCTTTTCAAAAAATTCTTGGTTCCATCAGATTCTACCATTTTTATGAAGCCGTGTACAAAATTTCATGAAGAAATTCAATAGGGAAGGGGTTCGAACAATTTATTTAGTTTCAACAACAAATGAGAGATTGTTTTAAATGAAGAAATGGAGACAAACAATGGCCATAAAATGGAGAAGAGGAGGGCCGCGAAATCAAATTTCCCTCCTATGCATAACAGGCCGGAAACACCTGTTCCACGTACACCATGCAGAATAAATTGAATTTCTTCAGTTGGTCTATTGTGAACCAAGTCTACACAAAACAAGAAGAGGGAGGCGCTCTCCTCTGTGCCTCATTGAATCTGACGAATGGGTCCCACGGCGAAGCAGCCCATTTGTGAGAAGAAAAAGGAATGGGCGCGGAGTTGGAAGACAGAGAAGGAGTAGAAGTTGCGGGGTCCGTCGAAGTCCTCTTGGTTCACCATACGCCATGAGCAACCGAATGCATATAGAACAACTTGCCTCCTCCAACTGAAAAGAGAGAGAAACGAAGGAGAAGGGAGCAGCTACGTAACTGCCCGGGTCAATGCCTCGCCTTAGCTCCTGCTGACCTTCTCGAAGCCTCAAGCGTAACACAACTACAACCCTTGGATAGGAGGTCGATCCGTGTGCTCTTTAATCAATGGCTAGGATCAAGAGAAGGCAATCCCTTCCCAGAGAAGCTACCCGGCCTCCATGGCTATATATACCCCTTACCTCCAAGCAATGAGGGGTCTCTTCTTCCTTCGATTCCAACCCCCGTCTCCACTTGGCGAAATCCAGATCTGAAAACACACCCACACACTACACACACACTAGGATAGAATAGAGAAAGAGAAAAGGCATTTTATCAGATAGTTGATAGGCATAGCGAGAGATCAGAAATTAGGAAAAGAAAGGGGTTCAAGCTTGTAATTGACGAAAGTTCAGGTATGAAATCGATGTTCTTTTGATGTTGAAACAGCGAATTTGAAGGTTCTTCAATCGAAATGGTTGTATTTGAGTTGAAATCGTGGCTTTCTTGATTCGTTTTACTGTGTGCATTTGAAAATTCTAATTTTGCATCTTGGATTGATTTGATCTCTGCCTTCTTCTTTCTTAATTCCTTGATAGGATCCGATTGCGCACAGCGCATGAGAATCTGATTCAAGTGTTGTACATCTCTAATTGATCTTTAATGATGTATGTGTGATAATATCTCATCACATATTACTGGATCCATTAAGATCACGGACAATAATGCAAATTATGGAAATGCAGATTCTGGTAATTCTACAAGCAACACAATAAAGGAAATAAAGTGATGAATAATCTATTTGATGTGTTTTAGATTTCTTCTCTATATTAAATATTGTCTAAAGATAGAATGTTTGGATTTGTACTATTCTGTCATGTACGATTCTTATTAAAAAGGACATTGCTCCTGTGTAATAATTAGACAAGATACAATATACAAAACTTGTTCTCTTTCTTTCACGTTTTCATGGTACCAGAGCCATAAGAATTCTGTCACCATGTCTACAGCTATTGCAACTACCACTCCAACTGAACCTATAATACTCCTAAATTTACCAATTTCAACTAAGTTGAATCGCAACAATTACTTATCATGGCAATCCCAAATTGTGCCTGTTCTCCATGGCTATGATCTTTATAAATTCATTGATTCGTCAATCAAACCACCCTCAATCACTCTTACTTCCGCTGCAGGCCAGACAAGTGCAAACCCTGCATACCTTACATGGCGCAAACAAGATCAAATTGTACTAGGATGGCTTCGGTCTTCGCTGTCAGAGGCTGTACTGGCACAAGTCATCTCTGCCACCACATCAGCTGAGTTGTGGGCTTCGCTTCAGCGCAATTTTTCCTCTACATCAAAAGCCCGAGTCACAGAACTTCGTCGCCAGATCCAAAACACCAGTAAAGGAGGTATGACTTGCGCTGAGTATGTTCAAAAAATTCGTGCAGCTGCCGATGAACTTACCTTTATAGGGTGTCCTATGAATGATGATGAATTGGTTATGAATTTGTTAAGTGACCTTGGAACTGAATACAACCCTGTAGTGGCAGCCATTAATGCACGCACTGAACCAATTTCCTTTGATGAACTTGCATCTCTTCTCACAACACATGAAAATTTACTCACATCCCAACTATCAATCACCAATACAACTCCTGCTGCTTTTTATTCTCATCCAAATACAAAGCAAAGATCCAATTACAACACTAGACCCAATTACTCTCAATCTGGTTCAAGATTTCAGGGAACACCTCAAAATAAATCTATTCAAACTACAAATACAACACACAATAGACAGCCCACCTCTCAAACAGAAACCAGACCTGCTAACATGACCCAAGAGACTGAAAATCCCTATAGGTATGAGACATGTCAAATTTGTGGGAAACGTGGCCACATTGCCTTCATTTGCTGGCACCGATTCAGCAACAAATTCAGCACACCTCCTGATATTGCGCCCTCCTCTGGCCCTCCACCACCTCCAATGCAAGCTTATGTGGCACAACCCAGCAATGCAACAGCTGCCAACAATGCTCATTGGGTGCTTGACTCAGGTGCTACACATCATGTCACCAACGACATTAACAATCTCTCCACTTATGTGACATACGAGGGAAATGATGCACTTCAAATTGGCAATGGTTCCTGCATGCCGATTCATAACATTGGTTCATCCTCCTTCTCTCTTTCTTCTCAATCTATTAAACTCAATGATGTTCTATATGTTCCTTCTTTCACAAAAAATTTATTGAGTTTGTCCAAACTTCTTCAAGATAACTCCATACTTATAGAATTTTCTTCTCACTTTTGTGTTGTCAAGGACCGCCTCACCAAGCTGACACTTCTTCAAGCTCCAACACATAATGGTCTCTACACTATTCAATCATCTTCCTTCTCTCCACAAGCATTTCTCAGTACAAAGGTGTCAGCTGATACTTGGCATGCACGCTTAGGACATCCTTCCCCAACCACTACTTCTCATGTTTTAGCTTTCAATAAATTACCATGTTCTAGTAGAAATTTATCTTTTTGTCGTGATTGTAAGATGGCTAAATCTCATAAATTGCCATTTATTTCTAGTACTTCTTCTTCTACTTCTCCTCTTGAACTTGTTCACTCGGACCTTTGGGGTCCAGCTCCTGTGTTATCCAATCAAGGTTTTCGCTATTATGTCTTGTTTGTTGATGATTATACTCATTTTACATGGTTGTATTTTCTTCATACAAAAGATGAGGTCGTGCACATTTTTGAGTCATTCAAACATAGAGTTGAAAATCTATTTAATACAACCATTAAAACCTTGCGCATTGATGGAGGCAGTGAGTACAAACCCTTGTGTAAACTTTTTCCTCAAATCACATATCAAATTTCTTGTCCATACACACCTCAACAAAACGGGGTTGCAGAGCGAAAACATCGACATATAATCGAACTCTCCCTTGCGATTATGAACCAAGCATCTATTCCTACTTCCTTTTGGGATCATGTCTTTGAGAGTGTCATATATCTCATTAATCGGTTACCCAGCTCCCATTCTCCATCTTCTCCATACACCAAACTTTTCAATAGGGAACCAGATTATAGCTTTCTCAGAATCATTGGGTGTTTATGCTTTCCATACCTCAGACCCTATACTGATCACAAACTTCAACCACGCTCACTGCCTTGTGCTTTTCTTGGTTACAGTCCATCACACAAAGGTTACAAGTGCCTTCATTTGCCTTCTAACCGTCTGTACATATCCAGGCATGTTATTTTTGATGAAAACAGTTTTCCTTTCAGAGAAATGAATGCCACAACCTTGGGTCGAGAACAGTCCACCTATGCACAAGAAGATCAGCACCTGATGGCATCTTGGCTGAGTTCGCTAGGTGAACTCAACTCCCACGTTTCTGCCCAAAGTTCAAGTGATACCTCTGCCACTACTTGCACTCAAGAAGCTTCTCTTGTGGTACCCTCTGATCACGTTTCTCATGCAGAGGCTACTTGTAATCTCCCTTCACCAACCGATTCTGATCAACCTTGTGACACAACTCAGCATCTCTCTGATATCGCTTTATCCGAACCAGCATCACCACCTCCTGCCTCAAGTTCTCTTCATCCGATGGTTACCAGAACACGCGACAACACTCGCAGGCCACGCCTTTTTCCTGATCATGTTGCATTTCTCACTACCCGTTCTGATGAAACTGAACCACTTACCTTTACTCAAGCTAATAAGTCTCCACTTTGGCGAGATGCCATGGCAAAGGAACTAGATGCCTTAACCAAAAATAACACTTGGTCACTGGTTCCTCCTTCCGACAATTATAATGTTGTTGGTTGTAAGTGGGTGTTCAAGATTAAACGACGGGCTGATGGTTCTCTTGAGCGATACAAGGCCCGCCTTGTTGCCAAAGGTTTCACTCAAGAAGAGGGTGTTGATTACTTTGAAACGTTCAGTCCGGTTGTTCGACCCACTACCATTCGATTGGTTCTCTCTATTGCAATCCACAATGGCTGGCCTCTTCGCCAGCTTGATGTTCAAAATGCCTTTCTTCATGGCGACTTGCATGAAACTGTGTACATGATGCAACCTCCTGGCTTTGTGGATGCCACATTGCCTAATCACGTGTGCCGTCTTCACAAGGCTCTCTACGGCCTCAAACAATCTCCACGTGCATGGTTCAATACCTTAAGCACTGCTCTAGTCTCATTCGGGTTCAAAGGTTCGAACTATGACCCCTCTCTTTTTGTGTACTCTTCTCATGATCGTCTAGTTGTGTTGTTAGTTTATGTGGATGATATTGTGGTTACTGGCAGCCACACTGACCTAGTTATGGAGGTCATATCATCTCTGCAGCTCAAGTTTGCAATAAAGGATCTAGGCCCACTACATTTCTTTCTTGGCATTGAAGTTCAAGAGCAACCTGAAGGTCTTTACTTGTCTCAAAGCAAGTATGTGCGTGATATCTTGCAACGCGCTAATATGCTTGAAGCTAGACCGTGTGCCTCACCAATGGTAACTAATCTTTCCTTATCCAAAACTGATGGTGATCCTATGGACAATCCTACCCTTTATCGCATGATTGTTGGAGCCTTGCAATATGCTACTATAACTCGACCCGACATTTCATTTGCTGTCAACAAAATGTCTCAATTTATGCATTCTCCTACTACAGTCCATTGGGCTGCAGTAAAACGAATATTGAGGTATTTAAATGGTTCACTTGATTTTGGGTTGAAGTTTCAGCCCGGCTCTCCGTTCACACTACATGCATATTGTGACTCGGATTGGGCCGGTTGTCCAGATGATAGACGCTCTACGACTGGTTTCTGCATTTTTCTTGGCTCAACTCTGATCTCCTGGAGCTCCAAGAAACAACCCACAGTATCTCGCTCAAGCACCGAGGCTGAATATAGAAGTTTAGCTATGGCCAGTGCCGAATTGATTTGGCTACAATTTCTCCTGAATGAACTCCATGTCGTGTGCCCCTCACCCCCTATTCTCTGGTGTGACAACATAGGTGCCACGTTTCTGGCATCAAATATCATGTTCCATGCTCGCACAAAACATGTTGAAATTGATTTTCATTTTATTCGAGAGAAGGTGCAGAACAAGCAGCTTCAAGTTCGGTTTCTCTGTTCCAAAGATCAGTTGGCTGATGGGCTTACTAAACCTCTTGGCACTGCTAGGTTTCTATTTTTGCGAGACAAGCTCACTGTGACTTCGACACGTTTCGCTTGTGGGGGGGCTGATAATATCTCATCACATATTACTGAATCCATTAAGATCACGGACAATAATGCAAATTATGGAAATGCAGATTCTGGTAATTCTACAAGCAACACAATAAAGGAAATAAAGTGATGAATAATCTATTTGATGTGTTTTAGATTTCTTCTCTATATTAAATATTGTCTAAAGATAGAATGTTTGGATTTGTACTATTCTGTCATGTACGATTCTTATTAAAAAGGACATTGCTCCTGTGTAATAATTAGACAAGATACAATATACAAAACTTGTTCTCTTTCTTTCACGTTTTCAATGTGCAATAGAGAGCAAACAGCATAGTTTTAAATTGCTCGATTGTTTCCTTGATTGCGCCCAGCGCATGGGAGGAGCAAGAGAGATTTCGTAGTTGTGAATCTGTTCAGGAACCCTTATAGGATAGATCGCCAGGATTGTGCTTTATTGAATAGATTTAGATATGCATGTTCTTTGCTTTTTGATAGGCAAATCTGAATCTTAAATTTGACATTTAAAATTTGTACTTTGACTTCCTCATGATCTAAGATTGAAATTGAGTTTCGACTGCGCCCAGCGCATGAGAGATCTCAATTAAATCACTAAAGTCAATAATAGTTAAAGATCGTTGATGCCTCAGTTGTACTCAGACTGCGCACAGCGCATGAAGAGTTCAATTGAGATGAACTTGTATAAGATAGCTCCTTAGCACTGGCTTTGGAGCCCTTATGCAAGTAGTGTTGCTTTGATTGAGCACATGATGGGCATTGTCAGTCATGCTTGTGATATGCTTAATCAAGTATACACTAAATTACTCTATACTCCCTCCAAATTAGAAATAGCAAAGTAAAGGACCTGCAGGTAGATGTAAGATCTGAACTGGAGGAGATGATGGTAGATTGATGGTTTATTGAATGATTCAGTGAATAGGATTATAAGGATGCCCCTCCTGCATAATGTAAATTTAGAAATGTCAGAAGTAAGGGACTTGAGTGAAGTTTCTGTTATTATTGATTGCTAACGGATTCTATTACGATTGTCCTGTAGCACTATAATTGTTGACTTTACTGTACAAATATTAAAGTGGTCTTGACTGGAAATAAAAAAAATTTCAGTTTCACTGCTGTTTGTAGTTGGTATTAGATTATAAGTTTTTTTATATGGTCTTGTCAGTTTGGATGATTTATCTCTGGTAGGAGGCAATCTTATTGCTGCAATTGTAAAAATCAGGAATTCATATAGCTTTCATTTGTGTTGGTAAATGATAACTGTGCAAATTGTACGAAGTATGAGGACTTAGTAGCAGTTTGACGTTTCTTTGTCTCTGTATGGTTTAAGTATAATCCTTAGGGAAGTTGAGTACTATAATAATGTCAATATTATACAATGTTATTCTGAGAGTTGGTATTCTTTGTGAATGGCTTCTTGTAATTAATTAAGACCTGTGGATTCATTTGCAAAGGTGAGTAGTTAACCGCTAGGGTACTGAGTAATGAAGGTGTATTCTTTGTTTGTATGGTCAGCGTACCTCTTAAGATAATTGAGGCCTTAGCATAGGTATTCATTCGATCAATGTACCAGTAGAGATATTAACGTTTCTTAATACCCTCCTTCTTTGTTAATAGAAATAATGGTATAAGATGTTATGCAAAACCAAATACAGATACGTTTGAGCATCCGTGTAACCTTATAAATGATGTATGCAAATGAGAGTTTGTGTTGTTAGTATATTGGTTTATCATTCTTTATAAGTGTTAACTCCAAGTATACATTCGTTGAAAATCATTTTCTTGACATAGTTTAAGCCAATCGAGACCTACCAGTACCAATTTCTGCTTGTCTTTAAATACCATCAAATTAAACACATGTATGGTGAATTGACCCTCGAAGCATCCTTCCTGTGTCGTCTTGACACTTAATTAATCTTTTCTGGTATGGTACCGTTCCTTATTCGGTATTGGTGTCAACACCTGACGACATTGTACCTGTCCTCCATCCCTGCATCGAATGGAGTCAACCCAGTACAAACGGAGTTCACCAATGCACTCGTCTTGGTCTCACAAGGCTCCCAAGCCTCGTTCCCGAGATAGCGATGGTCAGAATCACTAACGGATCTAAACCCGCTATCAGCCGGACCCGTTAGTAGAGAACAAACCCGATTCCTTCATTTGATGTTCAGAGCCGAGACCTCTTCGATCTTTTGTGGCGAAAAGCCATTGTAATGAGTCATGAGGTTGTCAGTGATCCGCTGCACCAGATTACGGCAGGATTAGATAGATGAACCCCAATAGGGACCCCAGTGATGATTAGGCTTAGGAGGACCAATTAGGGAATGCCATGTCAGCAGAAACTTAGGAAACTCATTAAAAATAGTAGGAAGTTCATAAAAATACAAACGACACATTTATAAAATTCTAAAAAATCAAAATAAACTGGCTTCACTGATACTTTGATATGAAAAGATGTCAAAGTAGCGGCCTTTTGTATTTTTGAAGTATTTTTGCTTTAAAAATGAATTTTATAAAATGAAATAAACCCTTTTATAAAATGCTATGTATCTTTAAAGCTAAGATTTCAAATATGCTACCTTCAAATGCTAAATACAATATACTTGAGTAAAAAGAAAAGGGTATTTTCAAAAGTCTAAAAGATTTCAAGTACGCTATTTTCAAAATTTAAATATACCCAATCATGGATATTTTCAAAAGTCTAAATGATTTCGAAAATAATATCTTTTAAAGTCAAATATCTTCCAAGATCAAGTATTTTGAAATAGAAAAGTACTTTCAAAAGTCAAAGCTACAAAAGGCCAAAGTGAATAAATCACCAACATCCCAAGAGAAATATCAAGAAATTAAAAGTCCAAACACGAAACCAAAGTCAAAGCCAAAACCTCTTCGTATGAGGAAAAGTCCCTCGCTAAGGTTGAGATCGACCTTAGATGACTTAAGAAATGAATTCTTACGGGCCCCCTTCGTCCAAAGAATTCCATTTTGTTCTCACAAGAAGACCGACTAAGATGATCCCGAGAACCGACTCTTATTAAGAAGACCGATGAAGATGGTCCCTAGGGTCGTTAAAGAACCAACTCTTATTAAGAAGACCGATGAAGATGGTCCCTAGGGTTGCAAAAGAACCAACTTTCGTCGAGTAGCCATTAAAGAGGACCCGAAGGTTGCAAAACTGCTTTCGTTCTCACAAGAAGACCGACTAAGATGGTCCCGAGAACCGACTCTTATTAAGAAGACCGATGAAGATGGTCCCTAGGGTCGTTAAAGAACCAACTCTTATTAAGAAGACCGATGAAGATGGTCCCTAGGGTTGCAAAAGAACCAACTTTCGTCGAGTAGCCATTAAAGAGGACCCGAAGGTTGCAAAACTGCTTTCGTTCTCACAAGAAGACCGACTAAGATGGTCCCGAGAACCGACTCTTATTAAGAAGACCGATGAAGATGGTCCCTAGGGTCGTTAAAGAACCAACTCTTATTAAGAAGACCGATGAAGATGGTCCCTAGGGTTGCAAAAGAACCAACTTTCGCTCGAGGCCGCCCAAGAGGTCCCGAAGGTTGCAAAACTCCTTTCACTCTCACAAGAAGGCCAGTCATAGCCCCGAGAGTTTACCAGAAATAACCTCAAGTGAAGCCTTCCCTTTTATCAACCAAAAACCTCTTCCAAACCAAAACCCATTTCCTTCTTTTAAGTCAAGTTAGAGGCCTCTTGTTGATCCTTAATTGAGTCCCGTCCATTGAGTTTGGTACCATCAATTAAGTTCTCCACTATAGCACTCCATAAGTCTCTTTCCTTAGCCCATTACGTCAATACCCTTTTTGTCCCTTAATCAGAGGTTCTCGTAGGCAACTACGGGGTAATTAACAGTAGGGGCTTGCGCCTACTGGAAAGAAAGGACCCGCTAAATCAAGAAACTCCTTTAAGTAGCGACTCTTTATAGGGTTCTCTTGTGTTGAGAGATACCCGCCATGGAGATCGAAACCTTAAGGGAGGTGAATCCAAGGCTATGTTCCCATTGTTCTTCGAGAAATTCCTTCGAGGAGAATAATGACGAAAAAGCCGCGACAGATTCTCTGGCACGCCCGGTGGGACCTCTTTCTCCTCTCATCTTTGGGATTCGAAGGGCGACGTAAGGGCTAAGGAAATTTTAATGAGCACTCCTAACGGTAACATTTGAGTTGGTGTTATTGCAGGTTGAAATGGCATTCGCACCCATCCACGCTTTCAAGCCGACAGGAGTTCTCCAGATCGGAGGAGTGCCGATCTGCTACAACGACGAATTCACAATTGGAGGCATGCCGTTTGGACATTCCTACGTGCCCGTCGTTCAAGTCCGTGATGGTACTTTCCAACTGGCCAAGGTCGTGGTGGAGGAACCGCTTGAGGAAGTGATGGAAGTCTCCAACACCGTGGAGGATCCTATGGAGATTGATGTTGCCAAAGAAGAAGAATGGTCCATTATTCCTCACAAGCGGGCTCACTCGAGCTCAACCCCTTTTCCTCAAAGACGCCAATCCAACCGTCGCTCTCCCCCCAAGAAGATGGTTGTGAAGAAGGTGTATGCGCCAATCTCCCAAAGTGAAAGAACGATGAGGAAGGTTCAACGGGCCTATAAGAATGAATTGGAGACAAGGCCCAACTTGCCAGTTAGTAACCCGTTCTCCACCCTCCGTTTGGTGCGAAAGAACTCACCCGTGGCCATACTCAAGACCATGGAAGAGTTTCCTCCCGAGTACCAAATGCAATTTAGGGGAAGAAGTCCGCAAAACCGGCAATCGGTGAAGGAAAGGTTGGCACTCCCACGTGCATCGGTCCACGAGCGATTAGGGCCAAAAATTCAACGAAAAGGATCTTCCTCCGTGCACCGAAGACTGGGGCAAAGGATTAAACCAATGAAGGAGAGATTGGGACCCAAGAAGGTGTGGGTGCCGAAAGAGAAAGCTCAACCTATGGAAGTGGACCGAGAGCCACGTCGCAAGAAGAGACATGTGGCGCGCGAGGATGGTCAACTTGTGGTCCATGCTCGAGTTAACATGGTGGAGATAAGCGAAGAACATGAAATGCACGTTTTTGTGAATATGTCTAGCGATGGAGAAATTCACCTCAATAGGAAGGATAGCAAAGACAAGCAAGATCGTGCCTCGTCAAGCCATATCCTACATGGAGAAAGACCAACAGAAGAGGAAGAAGGAGATCTAAATGGCAAAGATCGTTGGCATGAAGGGGAGAAGCCAAAGTTGATGAGTATTATAGAAAGAAATGAAAAGAAGATGGCGGCTATGATGAATGAAAGAGAAAAAGAGAGAAAAATGTTCAAGAAGATGTACAAGCTTCTAGAGAGGAAGAAGCTATTTGAAGATCTTGAAAAGGAGGGTTCTTCTAGCGAAGAAGAAGATGAGTACAAGGGAAAAGTGCTCAAAGAAAGAAGAAGCAAGAGTAGATATGAGTACTCTGATGAGGAAGAGGAAAAGCCTAAAAGAAGACTCTCTAAAGAAAGAAGGAATAAGCACAAGTATGAATCATCGGAAGAAGAAGAAGAGAAGGGATATCGAAAGTATTCCAAAGGGAGAAGGAACAAAGTGAGATATGAATCTAGTGAAGAAGAAATGCCCGAGCGTAGGCATCGGACTGGGGCAAGACGGCCCGATTCAACCAAGCAAGTCATCCAAGAAATGATCAATCTACAGCTTCAAGCCACGGGAGCGGGCCGATTTGCGAATTTGCGCAAGAGATGTGGAAGGCCATATCCGAAGGAATACGAGCACATTCCTTATCCCCTTGGTTATCAAGTGCCGAAGTTCAACCTATTCGATGGAACGGGTAAAGAAAGCATCACGCCCGATCAACATCTGATCCAGTTCCGCAATGCATGTGGAAACACCGCGCATGATGAAGCTCTTTTGCTCAAGCAATTCTCTCAGAGCCTCACTGGGGCAGCATTCGAGTGGTATTCATCTCTCGAGAATGATTCCGTGGACACATGGGAAGAGATGGAGGATCTGTTTAGAGCCAAGTTCGCCATGGTCAACCAAAGGCTCCTTGTAGCCGATGTTGCGTGCGAAAAGCCGAAACCCGGTGAAGCACCACTCGATTACATCAACCGATGGAGAAACATGCACATAAGGTGTTCTCATCAGATGCCCGAAAGAGAGGCGGTTGAGTTTTTGATAAGGAATCTCGATGACTGGATAAGGCGACCTCTATCGGGAAGTGACATTTACACCTATGAAGACCTAGTGACTCGAGTTGCAAGGGTTGTGCACATCGGCCCTCCTAAAGAGACACAAGACTATAGAAATGAACCAAGGAATAAAGCACAAGGGCCGATCAAAGTGGCGGGTGCTAATGAAGCTTCAACAAGCCAAGGTGGTGGCCAAAGAAATTACCGCAACAATGGTGACAACAGCAATAGCAACAACAGCAATGAAAATGGTCGTGCCACTACACTCAATGAACGATTGAGTAGGCCGTACTCATTCAAGAAGGAGAAAACGATGACTCTTCTCAAGCAACTCCTAGACGGAAAAGCCATTGAGTTGCCAGTATGCAAAAGGCTCGAAGAAATGTATAAGACATATGATCCGACCTATTGTGCCTATCATAGGGTCATAGGTCATCCAACGGGCGATTGCTACGTCTTTAAGAATATAGCGGAGAAGATGATTAAACAAGGGGACTTAATCTTGCCCGAAAGTTACAAGCAAGCACCAGCTCCACACGCACAGGCCAATACGGTAGCGCAAAGGAGCAATCCAAGACGAAATGTGGAATGCAATGTCATCGACATAGTGGATGAAGAAATGGAAATGCATGGTTTCGTCCACACAGGTGGCGAAACTCTTATGACAAATGATGAAGGAATGGAGTCACAAGTCGCAATGGTGGAGCAAGGTGAGGAAGTTTCCTATGATGATCAAGAGAGCTCGCATGTTGAAGAGTATGATGAAGAAATGAATGATAAGGGAATAGAACAAGCAAGCGCATCTGAAGATGTTGAGAAATCGATGTTAAAAAGGGAAATAAAGAGATTAAATGAGGAGATGTTAAAAATGCAAAAAGAACGAGCTAAAGAAAACGCACAGTTTGGAAAAATGGTTGCCTTCCTACAAAGAAAAGGGCTGCTTAATGAATTCGCATATGGGGTGCATGATTCGTTATCTAAGGATAAAGAGCCCGTTAGGAAACCCTTTGAAGGAAAAGATGAAGAAGGTGTGCCAAAACCAAAAGTAGACAAGAACGAACAAAAGGTGACACCTGGTGGAGAAGGGGTACCCGAAGGTATGTTGGATGTTAAGTCTGAAAGAATGGTGATGAGGGCGGAGTTGCTAAATGAAAAACCCAGAAAAGGAGAAACCGCCTCTGAGTACATCAATCGGTGGAGGTCAATGAACCTTAAGTGCGAGCACCAAATGCCGGAAGAAGAAGGAGTAGGAATTATGTTGGAAAACTTGGAGAGATGGATGAAACGACACCTCGTCGTGGCTGACATTCATACATATGAGAAGCTTGCCAAGAAAGTGTATGAATTAGAAAAAATAGGACCTCCACGAGAAGCTCACTTTTCAAGAGGCCAATGGAAGAAAGATAAGGGTAGCCATAGTACCAATCCAAAACCCCTTCTGTCATTAGCAAAGTTAACCAGTAAACCATATTCCTTTAAGAAGAAGATAGTTCGAGGGATATTCGATGATATGGTAAAAAAGGATTTGCTCAAATTGCCACGATGCAAGCGTGAAGATGAAAAGGAGAGGACAGACGATCCTAATTTTTGTCCCTATCATAGGATCCTAGGGCATAAAATCGAGGATTGTTGGGTGTTCAAAGACTGGATTGAAAAGCAATATCAAGGAGGTGTGTTGTCTCTTTCCCCGCGTGATCTACAGGAACCGGCACCTCATGTGTAAAGAGGCACTACGTTCACAAACCACCTCGAAGACTCGTCCCGTAAGATCTATCATTCAAACCCAAAATCCAATTTACCAAAAACAATCAAAACTTATATCTCATCTACAATAAGGCCTAGTCCAACAAAACTCAAAACTCCATTAAAATCCAAAACTCCACAAAAGTCCATGACAACAAAAACCTATTAAGTCCAAAACCACAAAACCATGTACATAAACCAATAAAACCTTAGAATAAAAGTCCAACGAAAACGTTAGGATCCAATAAAATCCAAAACCCAAAACCTTAACTTAACCTTTTAGCCAAAACCCGAGAAACAAGGTATTATGTCAGGTCGGGCTAATGCTTGTAAGGGTGTTTCGTTCTTTTGAACATCATGGAACATTCCTTTGCAAGGCCCAAAATAAACAAGGCAATTGTAGATAAATAAAGTCCAATAAAAGTCCTTAACCTTTAGAACATTTTAGATAGGAATTTGTCCCGCCGGGCCTAAGTGTAAAGGAGTGTCCTTGTCCTTTTGGACGTTCATAGGGCATTTCCAATACAAAGGCCTACATTTTTATAATAAAAACACATAGGAGTCCCCTTTGTAACCGATGACGGATTCTTATGATTCTCGAGGGTGCAACGTTGTGCTACTAATATTGTTCGCATTGTGGAGATAGTTACAAGAAAGAAGGAACAACACAGGGGCATTAGCATACATCATCACCACAACTCCAACCAACCACCTCCACAGGTTTAAGCCATTTCGAATCTCTTTTGAACCCTACAGGTTTAAACCAGTTTGAATTCGTTTGGACTCATTACCGGTGTCAACCACTTTGAATCAATTTTGACTCATTACCGGTCTAAACCATTATGAATCCGTTTGAATAATTACCGGTCTCAATCACTTTGAATCAGTTTTGACTCATTACCGGTCTAAACCATTTTGAATCCGTTTGAATAATTACTGATCCTAACCACTTTGAATTCCTTTTGAGCCCCTTACTGGTCTAAACTATTTTTGAATCCTTTCGAATCCCTTTGGATCATTCCCTACACTCACTACGCCCATACCGTGTCAATACCGCCGATGCCGATATTGAGTGCCATTATGATGAGTGCCTATACCCAATGAGAGGAGGAGTGATGTGAGGGTGAGCAGCGATGTAAGGAATGAAAGAGTGGGAGGAGGAGTGATGTGAGGATAAGTGAGGCATTTCCAAACTCCACAAAATCCACCAGCCAAAATGTAGTATAGGAATCTTTTTGCGGCCGATGACAGACTCTTAAGATTCTCGAGGGCGCAAAATTATGTTACCGATACCGTTTGCATCACTAAGACCGTTACAAGAGAAGGATCAAAACTGGGGCAAAACGACATTCAGAACGCCAGGTCGACACCGGGACAGGAATTGATGGTCAATCGTTCTGCGACAAGAACCAATGATTAATCGCTTTGGGGCAAGAACAAATAACCAGCTGCACGGAAGCAAGAGTCAACAATCAGTCATGCTGGGGCACTGACGCGTATCCTATCATAGTGGAACAGCCGTAAGGTGCACATGTCAAGCAAAAGGAAGAGTAAAGGAAGTGAAGATGCCATGGAAAGAGGAAGATAAAGATTTCATTCATCAAAAGAAGATATATCACTACAACCATTGCATAAAAAAGCCTAATACAAGAGGAGCTTAAACAACAACTGATGGCGACTAAAGGGATACAAAATGGAGACATAAAGGCGCCCTAAAGGATGACACTGGGGCAGAACAAGGCAAGATGGCCACTCATTCTGGGGCAGCCGCAGCCTCATCACCGGCCGCAACTTCAGCCACAACCGCAGCTCCTCTACTGGCCAAGTTGTTAAGAGTAGCGGAGATCGCCTGAAGCATCCCTTCTAGAGCATCCATACGGGCATTCAACTCCTCAAAGCGCTGATCAATCAAATCCCGAATCGAGACAGGGACAGGATCATCAAGGGCCATCATGGCAGAATTATCATCCGGTGGAGAATCAACACCCATAGGACCGTACTGATTGGGGGCCGCATTGGGAAGCAAGATATAGTCATTCACAGGCTGGTTGGGATCAGGAACCAACATGTCCATTGAAGATTCAACCCATCCGATAAGTGACAATGAAAGAAGAAGGTTAAAAGGATGTGCCACATCAGCATCTGAAACACGATTGCCCCACAGCATGTCAGGCACACGGATATGAGCCCTAAGCATGAGAGCTTCAATCAGGTGGCCATAAGGAAGTGGCTCCCGATCAGAGATAGCCATCTGGTGCATGTGGAAAAGGATCATATGGGCCAGGTTGATAGGCCACTGCTTTTGGATCAGATTACGAAGATAAAAGAGACTTCCCGGTTTGGCGAGATGAGTCATTGTCCCTTGCGGAAAGATGATGTCATTAACCACCAAGAAGAGAAACCTAGAAGTCACGATAAAGGATGTCAACAAAAGGAATTGAAGTGAAACACGAGCAAAGAAGAAGGCGATTAAAGGATAAAGAGAAAGAATGAAGAAGGAAAGTACCTATGAAGAGCAGGTAGATGGAAAGTAGACACCCTCTCTACATCAGGAGCCGCCGTCCGAAACCATTGGCGACATTCCTGGTAACTTCCAAAACCTTGAGGCCATCTCTGATAGGCATAAATGGTGGAACCGTTGGAGGTATTGGCAGCCTGCAAGTAATTGGCCAAATCCCCAGTCGTGATATGAAAGAAGCGACCAAACAGATAGGAAGAGGCTGAAGGAGTTCCGTAGTGGTTGAAAGAGATCCTAAGATTGGCATAAAAGAGGCGGGTGATCCTAGGATGGTAAGGCTGGTCACAGTCAGCCAAACCGCCCAAACTCCATGAATCTAACCAACTTCTGATAAGATTCACTTGCTCCGCTGGAATCCTCCTCATAGGACGAAAGAAGTAGCAATCAGCCACTGGCCGCTCTTCGTTACCCATGTCGTTGTAGTAAGAAAGGAAGGAAGTTTCATCACGGAAGAGATAGCGATTGTCGGGAGTAAGGGACCAGTCTGGAAAAGTGGAGTCCAGACGTAAGGCAGAAGAACTAGAATCTCCTCTGGCACGCTTGGATGAAGGAAGAGAAGACATGGTGATAAGAAATTGGAAAAGTATGGAGAAAGATGAAAGAGTACGGTGAACTTGGATGAAGAAGAGAAAAGAGCAAAGGTGTGCTTATATAGGCATGACAAGAGAAAGGTTGCAATTGGAGTTAATGGCGAACGTGTGAACATGTGAAGAAAGTTAAGGCCGTTGTGGCAAGAAGTGAAATAAACTGTTCAAACTGATTCTTTAAAGAAATGATATGAAGTCAAGAAGGCGTAGAAGAAGTAGAAGCGTTCAAGGCCGATGTCGGAAGAAAGTAACCAAAATCGGGTCAAGGTCCATGTAGGTTCAAGCCCAAGGAAAGACAGGAGCGGGCCAAATACCCTAACCTAAATTGTGGAGTGGATCTATGTGCGTTCGAGATCCTAAAAAGAAGTAAGAAGAATAAAGAAAGAAGGAAAAGTGAGTATGGGCCAAATTCCCATATCTCTTGAAAGAAGCGGTGGTAAGAGTAAGATTACTCGAACCTCAGAAGTCAAGTAAGAAGAAGCCTTGAAGCGCGAAAGCCCAATCAGCGCAAGAATGACGAAGTACCCGTCATATCACAAAAGAAGGATGAGAAAGAGAACCTTGAGCGCAAGAGCTCAATCAGGCTGTTGTGAAGAGAAAGAAGTAAGATAGGAGCAAAACTACTTGTTGCTTTGCAAGAAAGTATGTGGAGAAGTCCTGAACACAAGAACTCAGTCAAGCACAAGATCAACCAAATATCACAAGGCAAAGAAGCACAACGCTCCAACAAAAGCAAGTATCCAAGTTCACCAGTGGCCAAACATGCAAGCGTCACGAGTAATCAAGCATCCAAGCATCACAAAGCATCAGCAAGTCAAATGCAATAATTAAAGCTCAAAGTTCAACAAATGCAACAAGTGCAGTCACAAGCGCATCCATTCCACAAAAACAAGTGCCAAGATCCGTGACGTGGCGATCAAAGAGAGGAGATGAAAGAGAGTAAACATGCTATGCTAGTAGCACCATGAACCGCAACCTGATCATGTGCCACAAGGCCCCTCTCGCGGGCCTCTACCAAACCAAGAAATACAAAACCTTATAGTCCCACCGACAACTAAGAGACATAAGGCCCCAAAATGAAGGCAAGTGTAGCTCAACACAACCAAACCCAAGTTCAAGCGAAAACTCGACAATACCACCATGCAACCAATTCGACTACATCAAAGGGGTCAAGAAGGGGCCACCAGAGTACGCTGTTCTTCCCAGGATCCTCACAACCTACTCTGGTGGGGGGCATTTGTTTGACCCTAAAATTTCGCGATTGGAGACACAAACCGATTTATGAGAAGTTTGAGAAAATCATGGAAAATAACAAATGGACCCCAAAAATCATGAAAAAAAATACCCAAAAAATCCAGTAAAGCATGAGGAAGATTATGGTGCTTTCAGAATGGTCAAAGAAGATGCAGAATTGCCATTTTATGCAAAGAAGCCCAAGATTTTGGAGAAATTAAATAAAATAGTAGGAGGGGTCTTTTCAAAAAATTCTTGGTTCCATCAGATTCTACCATTTTTATGAAGCCGTGTACAAAATTTCATGAAGAAATTCAATAGGGAAGGGGTTCGAACAATTTATTTAGTTTCAACAACAAATGAGAGATTGTTTTAAATGAAGAAATGGAGACAAACAATGGCCATAAAATGGAGAAGAGGAGGGCCGCGAAATCAAATTTCCCTCCTATGCATAACAGGCCGGAAACACCTGTTCCACGTACACCATGCAGAATAAATTGAATTTCTTCAGTTGGTCTATTGTGAACCAAGTCTACACAAAACAAGAAGAGGGAGGCGCTCTCCTCTGTGCCTCATTGAATCTGACGAATGGGTCCCACGGCGAAGCAGCCCATTTGTGAGAAGAAAAAGGAATGGGCGCGGAGTTGGAAGACAGAGAAGGAGTAGAAGTTGCGGGGTCCGTCGAAGTCCTCTTGGTTCACCATACGCCATGAGCAACCGAATGCATACAGAACAACTTGCCTCCTCCAACTGAAAAGAGAGAGAAACGAAGGAGAAGGGAGCAGCTACGTAACTGCCCGGGTCAATGCCTCGCCTTAGCTCCTGCTGACCTTCTCGAAGCCTCAAGCGTAACACAACTACAACCCTTGGATAGGAGGTCGATCCGTGTGCTCTTTAATCAATGGCTAGGATCAAGAGAAGGCAATCCCTTCCCAGAGAAGCTACCCGGCCTCCATGGCTATATATACCCCTTACCTCCAAGCAATGAGGGGTCTCTTCTTCCTTCGATTCCAACCCCCGTCTCCACTTGGCGAAATCCAGATCTGAAAACACACCCACACACTACACACACACTAGGATAGAATAGAGAAAGAGAAAAGGCATTTTATCAGATAGTTGATAGGCATAGCGAGAGATCAGAAATTAGGAAAAGAAAGGGGTTCAAGCTTGTAATTGACGAAAGTTCAGGTATGAAATCGATGTTCTTTTGATGTTGAAACAGCGAATTTGAAGGTTCTTCAATCGAAATGGTTGTATTTGAGTTGAAATCGTGGCTTTCTTGATTCGTTTTACTGTGTGCATTTGAAAATTCTAATTTTGCATCTTGGATTGATTTGATCTCTGCCTTCTTCTTTCTTAATTCCTTGATAGGATCCGATTGCGCACAGCGCATGAGAATCTGATTCAAGTGTTGTACATCTCTAATTGATCTTTAATGATGCATGTGCAATAGAGAGCAAACAGCATAGTTTTAAATTGCTCGATTGTTTCCTTGATTGCGCCCAGCGCATGGGAGGAGCAAGAGAGATTTCGTAGTTGTGAATCTGTTCAGGAACCCTTATAGGATAGATCGCCAGGATTGTGCTTTATTGAATAGATTTAGATATGCATGTTCTTTGCTTTTTGATAGGCAAATCTGAATCTTAAATTTGACATTTAAAATTTGTACTTTGACTTCCTCATGATCTAAGATTGAAATTGAGTTTCGACTGCGCCCAGCGCATGAGAGATCTCAATTAAATCACTAAAGTCAATAATAGTTAAAGATCGTTGATGCCTCAGTTGTACTCAGACTGCGCACAGCGCATGAAGAGTTCAATTGAGATGAACTTGTATAAGATAGCTCCTTAGCACTGGCTTTGGAGCCCTTATGCAAGTAGTGTTGCTTTGATTGAGCACATGATGGGCATTGTCAGTCATGCTTGTGATATGCTTAATCAAGTATACACTAAATTACTCTATACTCCCTCCAAATTAGAAATAGCAAAGTAAAGGACCTGCAGGTAGATGTAAGATCTGAACTGGAGGAGATGATGGTAGATTGATGGTTTATTGAATGATTCAGTGAATAGGATTATAAGGATGCCCCTCCTGCATAATGTAAATTTAGAAATGTCAGAAGTAAGGGACTTGAGTGAAGTTTCTGTTATTATTGATTGCTAACGGATTCTATTACGATTGTCCTGTAGCACTATAATTGTTGACTTTACTGTACAAATATTAAAGTGGTCTTGACTGGAAATAAAAAAAATTTCAGTTTCACTGCTGTTTGTAGTTGGTATTAGATTATAAGTTTTTTTATATGGTCTTGTCAGTTTGGATGATTTATCTCTGGTAGGAGGCAATCTTATTGCTGCAATTGTAAAAATCAGGAATTCATATAGCTTTCATTTGTGTTGGTAAATGATAACTGTGCAAATTGTACGAAGTATGAGGACTTAGTAGCAGTTTGACGTTTCTTTGTCTCTGTATGGTTTAAGTATAATCCTTAGGGAAGTTGAGTACTATAATAATGTCAATATTATACAATGTTATTCTGAGAGTTGGTATTCTTTGTGAATGGCTTCTTGTAATTAATTAAGACCTGTGGATTCATTTGCAAAGGTGAGTAGTTAACCGCTAGGGTACTGAGTAATGAAGGTGTATTCTTTGTTTGTATGGTCAGCGTACCTCTTAAGATAATTGAGGCCTTAGCATAGGTATTCATTCGATCAATGTACCAGTAGAGATATTAACGTTTCTTAATACCCTCCTTCTTTGTTAATAGAAATAATGGTATAAGATGTTATGCAAAACCAAATACAGATACGTTTGAGCATCCGTGTAACCTTATAAATGATGTATGCAAATGAGAGTTTGTGTTGTTAGTATATTGGTTTATCATTCTTTATAAGTGTTAACTCCAAGTATACATTCGTTGAAAATCATTTTCTTGACATAGTTTAAGCCAATCGAGACCTACCAGTACCAATTTCTGCTTGTCTTTAAATACCATCAAATTAAACACATGTATGGTGAATTGACCCTCGAAGCATCCTTCCTGTGTCGTCTTGACACTTAATTAATCTTTTCTGGTATGGTACCGTTCCTTATTCGGTATTGGTGTCAACACCTGACGACATTGTACCTGTCCTCCATCCCTGCATCGAATGGAGTCAACCCAGTACAAACGGAGTTCACCAATGCACTCGTCTTGGTCTCACAAGGCTCCCAAGCCTCGTTCCCGAGATAGCGATGGTCAGAATCACTAACGGATCTAAACCCGCTATCAGCCGGACCCGTTAGTAGAGAACAAACCCGATTCCTTCATTTGATGTTCAGAGCCGAGACCTCTTCGATCTTTTGTGGCGAAAAGCCATTGTAATGAGTCATGAGGTTGTCAGTGATCCGCTGCACCAGATTACGGCAGGATTAGATAGATGAACCCCAATAGGGACCCCAGTGATGATTAGGCTTAGGAGGACCAATTAGGGAATGCCATGTCAGCAGAAACTTAGGAAACTCATTAAAAATAGTAGGAAGTTCATAAAAATACAAACGACACATTTATAAAATTCTAAAAAATCAAAATAAACTGGCTTCACTGATACTTTGATATGAAAAGATGTCAAAGTAGCGGCCTTTTGTATTTTTGAAGTATTTTTGCTTTAAAAATGAATTTTATAAAATGAAATAAACCCTTTTATAAAATGCTATGTATCTTTAAAGCTAAGATTTCAAATATGCTACCTTCAAATGCTAAATACAATATACTTGAGTAAAAAGAAAAGGGTATTTTCAAAAGTCTAAAAGATTTCAAGTACGCTATTTTCAAAATTTAAATATACCCAATCATGGATATTTTCAAAAGTCTAAATGATTTCGAAAATAATATCTTTTAAAGTCAAATATCTTCCAAGATCAAGTATTTTGAAATAGAAAAGTACTTTCAAAAGTCAAAGCTACAAAAGGCCAAAGTGAATAAATCACCAACATCCCAAGAGAAATATCAAGAAATTAAAAGTCCAAACACGAAACCAAAGTCAAAGCCAAAACCTCTTCGTATGAGGAAAAGTCCCTCGCTAAGGTTGAGATCGACCTTAGATGACTTAAGAAATGAATTCTTACGGGCCCCCTTCGTCCAAAGAATTCCATTTTGTTCTCACAAGAAGACCGACTAAGATGATCCCGAGAACCGACTCTTATTAAGAAGACCGATGAAGATGGTCCCTAGGGTCGTTAAAGAACCAACTCTTATTAAGAAGACCGATGAAGATGGTCCCTAGGGTTGCAAAAGAACCAACTTTCGTCGAGTAGCCATTAAAGAGGACCCGAAGGTTGCAAAACTGCTTTCGTTCTCACAAGAAGACCGACTAAGATGGTCCCGAGAACCGACTCTTATTAAGAAGACCGATGAAGATGGTCCCTAGGGTCGTTAAAGAACCAACTCTTATTAAGAAGACCGATGAAGATGGTCCCTAGGGTTGCAAAAGAACCAACTTTCGCTCGAGGCCGCCCAAGAGGTCCCGAAGGTTGCAAAACTCCTTTCACTCTCACAAGAAGGCCAGTCATAGCCCCGAGAGTTTACCAGAAATAACCTCAAGTGAAGCCTTCCCTTTTATCAACCAAAAACCTCTTCCAAACCAAAACCCATTTCCTTCTTTTAAGTCAAGTTAGAGGCCTCTTGTTGATCCTTAATTGAGTCCCGTCCATTGAGTTTGGTACCATCAATTAAGTTCTCCACTATAGCACTCCATAAGTCTCTTTCCTTAGCCCATTACGTCAATACCCTTTTTGTCCCTTAATCAGAGGTTCTCGTAGGCAACTACGGGGTAATTAACAGTAGGGGCTTGCGCCTACTGGAAAGAAAGGACCCGCTAAATTAAGAAACTCCTTTAAGTAGCGACTCTTTATAGGGTTCTCTTGTGTTGAGAGATACCCGCCATGAAGATCGAAACCTTAAGGGAGGTGAATCCAAGGCTATGTTCCCATTGTTCTTCGAGAAATTTCTTCGAGGAGAATAATGACGAAAAAGCCGCGACAACCGGCAGTACCGAACAACATGGTAATGGTAAGTTGAGGCTCTGTTGGTACATTTATTTAGTTGTTCTTTTTATTAAGAAGCTTATTTTCATTGCACTAAAACAAAAACAAAAACAAAACACAAATTAATAAAAATAACAGGGATTGATTTAAAAACACATGTCACTCTGGTATGTTCCTGTACCAGGCCTAATTAGTACTCTATCAAGCCAAAAAAATTGGTCATTTTAGCAAAGGCTCTCGCTCTCATATTCCTAGTATAGTACTATTGGTAAAAAATTCACACCCAACAAAGGAGAGAAAACCAACATTTGCAAATTAACTATACAGGAGTAAATTAAAATGAAGGTATTAGAAGGATTCGTGGTCATACTTTCATCACGCTTTCTTTTTTTCATCCTCTTCTTTGCAGTACTATGCTACAAGAAAAGGAAAAGACAAAACAAAAATTATTTGTACCGTTAATGAATGAAAAGTCGCAACAGTATCACACATAAATCATTGTTCAAATTAAAAACAAGGGCCAGAACTTCAAATTTTACTCTCTCTGTTTTTGGTTCGAAGTGAGAAGTCTAAATTTATGTAAAATTTTTAATTTGAAAACTTTTGGCCCGTAAGATATATATTAATAGACTTATATGAGAAAACTACAGGGGGAAATTGTATTTACTTGAGGAGACGCTTCAGCTTGTCCTGGTACAACACTGCAAAAATGATATGGATTACCGGCATGAGAATACGGAAACATCCCAGCTGCTATGTCATGCTGATGTGGAATCTGCAACATTGGAGCTTGAATGGGTTGATTCATGGGTGGGTACGGTATTGCTTGCCCAAATGGTGTCATGCCTGGTACCATGCCCATGGCCATGTTCATGCAAGCACTCGTGCCTGTATTCATTCCCATACCAACAGCCATGGATGGTAAGAATGGTAGTCCGCTGGGAAACATCGGTGGTCTCATAGTGCGTCTCATCGACATCATCTGCATCATAAAATTGAAAAAAATGTGATACCATCCAAGGTTTAAATAGCAGATAGTGGAATTGTAGCGAACATGCTAATATCATGACGAATAGCGGATAGCGGACATTTAGCGGCCATTATCGAACCTTAGCAAGTCTGCTCACACAAGTTTGCATGAAAAATCCAAGATTAAAACTGGATTTTCATGCTAACTAATCCAAGATTGAAGCAATTTAACTTTGACTTCGATCAGACAAAATTAAAACTGTCCACTGCACAAAAATACTCAATTTACACGTCTATCTCATCAAACGATTTTAGCTAGCTAGAGAGCATGTAAATGTTTGACCACACCTATTTTGATCTAATCAAAACTAACTGAAAGTACCTTGACTTGCCTCTGAAGGGACTTCACATATGCAATTGTTTGATCCAAAATTGACGCTTTATCCAACTAAAAAATGGGAATATATTGTCAATTATTCATATTAATTGCAGACATAACTAATCAAATTGCACTTGACAACATAATAAATATAGCACAGGCAACCTTGTTGCTTCTTGGTATGAGTTCTTGTAGTGCCTTCATTCTATCGTTTATCCTACTTCTTCGTCTCTGTGTCAAAATTTACTTATATATGAATATAAACATATATAAACCCCAAAAAAAAGGAGCACATTTTTGGGACATCAGATCTATAGCCTGCCTAAATTCTGAACAAGAAGAAATTTATTGCATATCTACCCGCTCAGAAAGATTGTGAACTTCCGTTGTGCGTGACTTCCTTGAAGCCATGGATTCAGGGAGGGCGTCCTTTCTCTTTTCATTGGCGCCAACTGTAGATACCTTTGATTCAATAAATGAGTCTTGATTAATCAACTGTGAAAAGAACAAACTTCACTGATAATATGAATGATTCAATTAAATTAAATAATTAAAATTAGAACAAGCCTCCACTACAGTAAAAATTAAGTGGACTGCTATTATTGAGTTTGCTAATAAAATACTTTTTTTCTGCGTGGAAAAGGCAAGCTAAAAAATTGGTCTGGTAGTTTCAGGCGGATATTTATACAGAGTCTTGAGCCTAATTAACTGAAAAAAAAAAGTCTAGAGACCCCATAAATCTTGAAGTAATTACCTCACTGGGCCCTTCAAAGACAGTTTTTGCCTTTCGTTTATTCTTTTCGCCTCCACCTGAAGCTCCGGCCTTCTGCTTGCACTTGCACTTATTCGGTGCACAATTTCTTGTTTCCAGCGAGCCCACATGACAGGCTGACCTTGCATCCTTCCCCAGCACCACATGATTGTGTGCATTGTTGGACCCCGATGCGGGTTGTCCATTCAAATCAGGTCTGGTATCATTCGTGTCAAATTGGTAGTGGAGCCATGATGACATCTCATCCTCCCCTATAAGCACCTCCTCCTCGGTTGGTGCCAACCACTGCACCTCCGTCTGAGATGGGGAAGTTGATGCCAGTGGGCCCCTGAGTGGCTCTTCAACGGGACCTTTTCTCCATATTAACTCCAGTGGCTCCAGATCAGCCCTAACCAAGCAATATAACTAAATATATGTAATTATTAATAAAAAGGATATCTAGTATTAACAGTTTCTTGTTGTCCAGAAAAAAAGGTGACCATGGGTCCATGATGAGTTGATGACTGTATAACAGTTTCTTGTTGCCCATGCAGCTCATCATTAAAAATAAATAAGCTGATATATATGGTACTGAACTTCCGACGGTTCAATTTTTTGGGTGACAAGGCCCTTGGGCTGTGTTAGCAAGAGAATAGTCCCTTAAAATACGTAATCACCAGGGGGCCCAAAAGAGTACCTAACAAAGGTGAATCACAGCCGACCAAAACAGAAAAATAATAACCATTAACCAACCAAGAAATATTGAGATGTAAATGACAGTTTGAAGTTTACTAATTTGCACTTGTCTGACAGTGATGAAAACTGTTTAATTTTATACTTTATCATCCAATAATGCAATTCTGTATTTTAGATTGTAAAGCTATCAACTACACGTCTACACCACTTGTCTTTTCTACTTCCCGAGTTCCCCCCCTTATATTCTCACCATTTGAGCAAGTCCAGAAACAGTATACACTCCTGGAAACCAGCCGTATACGATATAGCCAAAAGCCAACAAATGCACCGCCGTAATTGACAAAAAGAAACTACTGCAAACAATTGTCAATATAGGTGCAAAAGTACTTTATATATATATATATAATACAAAAAGAGAAGTTAAGAGATTGAGAGAGCGCTAACATGGAAAGCATCAGTGGGCTGCCGGTGTCGAGCTCGAAATACGGCAAACCGATTGAATCCATACTACACAGATGATAGATAACTGGTATATATATATATAAAGAGAAGAAGAGAAAGGATAAGTGATATATTAAGTGTATTTTTGCGTTTCTTTCTTTGGTTTTTGTTTTGTTGGGACTTGGAAACGAGCATGCAAACCGGCTTTGTTCTGCCTCTTTCTGTAACCGCTTGTTTTGAGACGGAGAATACATAAAAGCAAGGAGTCTGGTCTCAGCAGTAGTGTAACACAGCACAAATATGAAATATCTTTCCAATTTTCCATACATTGCTAGATTTATCTGTCACGTAGATTTAGGAGTGGAACTGGATGCGTGCAGTACATAAAACTGGAGAGCACTGTTCAAAACTGAGAAATTGTCGTCTTGCAAAAGAATCCGGAAACTTCCACGTTCGCTCCATCATTGCGAAGGATCAGGCTCAATATTCAAAACGAGAGAAAAGAAAAGAAAGTAATAATGTAGCGGTTTGGCTTATCAAACCTGGCCAGGGGCACATAAACATCGCAATACATAAGTACACCAAAAACTGATCGCTAGCCCTAGCCGGAGGCACTCCGTGTATCTTAAAATGATAATTTTTAATGGTTAAGTTTAAGACTTGACGCTATTTAATTACAAATTTTTAAACCAACTCGTATTAATAAATGCTATCTTGAATGATTAAATATCAATTATATACCGTGAATATCAATTTGACTAAAATTAATTGTGCAATATATATTATTTTTGGACTAAATAACCAGATAAATATTTCATGCCCAGTTTAAAGGGAGTCATGGGAAGAAAATATATACTTTTTGCATTTCAAATTGTTTATGTTTATAATCTTGAAATCTGCTCATAAAAGAAAAAAATATATATAACAATAACTATTTTTCCCCCAAAACTAGAATGAGTCGCGCGAAATAAAATATTATAAGGAACGTTCTATACGGTGGGCTAATTTTTTCAATCCTATTAGAGTCCTGACTAATCAGAACCATTTATAATTTAAAAAAAAAAACAATTTATTTTCCATCTCATATAAAAAAAATTGTCCATTGCAGAATTTGTCTAATTACAATACTAAAATTTTGTATGGTTGGGTATATATGAGGATTACTAGAATGCTTCGCGTAACAGATAGGTTCGTGCCATGAATTCGTTTTCAAATTTTATGCTTCAAATGATCGGTTCAGGAATTCGAATTCACTCATCGAATTCACTCAATCTCATCTTCATATTGAAATCTTATATGAAATCAAATTTTATATTTTTTCATAACTTTTGACTATTTTTTTAAAATTTTAGAAATTCGTCAATCTAATTAGTTTTGAGTCTTTCAATAATAACCATTTTTAAAAATCCAAAAGAAAATCGAAAACATAAAAAAAAATTTAAATTTAACCCCAATGAAATTTCAATATGAGAATATATTGTGTGGTTCGTATTGATCATTTGAGCTCCGTTTGGATAGGTGTGAGAAGAAGAGAAGAAGGAAAGAAGTGGAAAGAAGTATTGGGAAGTGTGTAACTTTGTGAAGAGTTTGAATTGTTTAATAATAAATTTGGCCCCTTCTTTCCTTATTCTTTTCTTTCCACTCCAATCCAAACACTGCCTTGAAGTATAAAGTTTGAAATCTAAATGCATTGCACGAGTCCATCTGTACTATATACGCGTAGCATTTTAGTACTTTTTATATAAATAATAAAAGTTCTGATATGTTATAGTTAAAATCCTCCATCACAATTAACACTAAACCTGATCAGCTCAACAATTGTAATATCCGATCAAGAGGAGAATATGTTGCTCACTCTAATTTCTACCGTTCTTTCATGAAAGAGGACGAGAAGGAGCCTAGACCGTGGTTCCAATTCGGAGCCGTCTTAACTAGTTTTGTAGACCCTGGGGCTGGAAAACTAGACAACTTACGTAAGAGAGACCAGCAACATTGAACGCAGACGGGGACTGGGAAGTTAGATAGGGACCCGGAAATTGGGACCCACTGTGCTTGAAATTGCTGCTGTCCTTTGTATCGCTGACAGGAGAGGTTTTATTTCCAGAGACGCGTGGCATAGATTTCAATTTTTTTTTTTTTTTTTGAAACTTAGATTTCAACTTTGTCACTTGTGTCAAGTTCCAAGGTGCCATCCCCACCCTCTTACCCTGATCCTTTTGTCCTCTCTCTCGGTGCTCACTTCTCTGCAACATTTTGCACTCCATACACGTCGCAAGAAGTATGAACACACATTTAGCAGCCGACGTGGGAGAAATTATAAAACATTCAATTCCAAGCTGAGATTTTACTGTTCATTTAGAGTCTATCCCATCCGTCCGATTAATGGATCGGATCTTCTCCCTTTGATCTGCGCCATTCATTTGCATTTTGTCCTTTATCGTCGTTCTTTTGTTGTTTCTGCATGTGGTCTCCTGTGATGCATCCCCCCGCTTTACCTTTTTTAACAACTAGATTGCTTGAATGTCGCGGCTTCGCCGCGACTATTTTTTGGAAAAATATTTGTGTGTATTTTATGTTAGTCTATTTACAAATTGAAATAAGCAGACACATGTACTTTAGGCATTCCGAATGACACGTGTGTGTGTATAATATATATAATTATATATAATTAACGAATTTATATATAATTATATATATATTGAAACACGAATTTATAATTAACGAATGAATTGCGAGCAGTGCAGGAGACAGCTAGCTCGATGTTGTTATGTTGTACAGACATCTGTGTCATCGTTTGTTCAGCGTTGTCACCTAGCTAGCTTACAAAAAAATAGTTGTCTCAATTAAATAAGACTTACAATTTGATATACATTTGACTTCGATTTTTTTGACTTGTGAGCCGCAGCTATTGTAGATAGTAAAGTCAATTGTGTAAACTACACACCCGACATGATTTCGTCTATAATGGACAAAGTTGACATTGTTGTATACAAATCTTATGGCTTATAATGCAAAAGTCAAAGTCAAAAAAATAAGGCAGTATACTATTTACACAATTGACATAGCTCGGTGTTGTTATGTTGTTCGGACACCTGTGTCATCGTTTGTTCAGCGTCATGACAGCTAGCTAGTCTACAAAAAAAATAGCTGCCTCAATTAAATAAGACTTACAATTTGATATACATTTGACTTCGATTTTTTTTTAATTGTGAGCCGCAGCTATTGTAGATAACAAAGTCAATTGTGTAAACTACACACCCGACATGATTTCGTCTATAATGGACAAAGCTGACATTGTTGTATACAAATCTCATGACTTACAATGCAAAAGTCAAAGTAAAAAAAAAAGATAGTATACTATTTATAATCAATAAGAGCTTTGATTTTTTGCATATACGTTAAAAAATAATAAGTTAACAGCTACAAACAAAATTGAATAGGACAAACGAATGTAATAAAACTTTGCATGAGTTGACCGTATTAGCAGAAGACACTTATATAAACATGACAAAGATTAGAAAATAATAGTATTATTTGAGAAAAATGCTTAAAAAACAACAAAATGACTACAACATTTTTTTTGTCTACTATTGTTTGTACTACTCGTACACAAAGTTCATAATTTAGTACCATGGACCAAGAGAAATATGACCAGACATAGCAACTTGAGTATCTCAATAAATTCTATGTACCATGTTTACACACAAAAGACACCCATCGATTTGCATTCCCACACCCACCGCTTTTCTTCCATCTGCAAATCCAACCGCAGAATCCAAATGAACGGATTGGATAATTCTATTGAAAATAAAAAATGGCACTGTTCATAAGGCGTGAATTTTGACAAAAACCCTCATAATTTATACTTTTTACAAATATCATGTGGGCGTAATGTATGTTGCAATAGTAGAGGTGTTGTGGTTTTTAAATTCGTACAGAGTATATGTTTCAACAAAACATCCTAGTCATTTTTTAAACAATATGAGCTTTAAACCTATTTTGCGACTGAGACAACAAAAGGAGCCAATCTATTTTTAATTATTTTATTATCAGTGTTATAAACATACAATTGTGCAAAAGACGGTCTTTCACTGGCAACGGTAACAATGAACCAATCCTATGAGATATTAGTCCCAAGATCTTAAATATGTAAGGTGTAGAACCAGTTATTTATAGTTTTGTCTTCGTGACACCCAAAAGATGTGAAAGAAAACATTGAATTATATACATGTATGAGTTTATGGAAATGCTACGAATTTGTAAAACCATTCGGATCGAGCAGCTGATGTAGCACAGGCGGTGGCTCTGATTAAGAAGGGAGTTTCAGCCGACCCTTCCTATAGCAAAGTGGATGACCTTCTATCGAGGAATGAACATATCTTTCCTTATACCAGAAGAACGCATCACAATACTTACACCTGAACCGAAGGTCATCTACATCTAATATTTTGGACACCCCCTTCCTACCTGCATACATTAATAAAACACAAATGTTAATATAAGTTAGCACACATGTGCATGCCTCTAAAACAATTATAAAGCTTAGCACACATAACCCATAAATAACAGTTTATTGTTTCAATCCAACACCAAAATTGCAAGCAGTGCATGCATAAATAGATATCGTAAACATGCAAATCACAACTGTTAACAACAACTTATATAATCAGAAAAAACATACAACAGAAGAGAATGTAACACTTTTAATAAAGAAATACATAGACCAATCACCACAAAGGGGTAACCAAGAAATAATAAATAATGTCAAATGAAATAATAAATTTGAACAACTACCTAATTAATATGCATCATCATGCTAAAGTTACAAAAAAAAAAAAAGCAGGTGATTAAAAAATTTAACTGGTATATCAAGTTTTAAATAAGAGTCAGAATGGTTGATACTATAGCGCATTAGCGTTTATGATTATTGGATGTTTATCCAAAGCTGATAAATACAGCTATACAAATATACATTATATCATCTGTAAGTACTTTTATCTCTTTGTAAATAGAAAACAAAATACAGGCTAAAACCTATGCCATATAAAAAGATTTTATCAAAATCTAAATTAATAACATAGAAATAAAGAATTGAACTATCGAAAACTGGTAGCCAATAAATGAATGAAGGATAGTTGCTCATTTTCTTTCAATTTTTCTAAAAAATGTAGGATCTGCTTGAGCTAACATGTTTGTAATTTCATTTTCTGTACCATAAATGTACAACGGCGCAAAAGTGAATTTTGAGCTAAGCACCGGAGCAACGAACCCCTCTTATGTGATATCTCATCGGCTAAAATTTTAAAAATATAAAAGCAAGACTAACATTAATCCTCTCAACCCACATTATATCCAAATGATAAAAAGAAGATATTGAATTGCATACACGCATGAGCTCATGGAAAATGAAGTGAATTTTTAGAAAACCATAAAAGTTACTTGAATTTTGACTGTACAAATTTGATTAGGCCAGATAGATCTTTAATTCAAAGATTCATATCCAATTTTTATTTTATCAGTCTCGCTCCGTGGACTTTTTTAATTGAACAACATTGCACGCTATATTTTTTTCACATATACATATATATATATATATATATATATTTTAAATTTTATATATTAGAGTTTTTTTTAATCTTAACTTTAAGTTATTTATTTTTTTTTATAATGCATTATGTAATTCTATAAAATTAATAGTTGTATTAAATAAGGTCATTTATATAAAATAGTTGGACTTGTTAAAAGTAATGTATAATAAATTTATTTATTGCTTTAATTCAAAAATGATGCATGAACAAATGGTGGGCTATAAGTATCTTAAAATATGTGTATATATGTTAACTCATGGAAGTAGTGACACGTTTGTATATGCGTGTCATACAAACGGATCGGAAGACAAAGAACGTATGTCATGTCATTTAAACAGTAGGTTGGCATTTACTGTTTGTTTTATTTACTATTTTCAATGTAAATTTTATTCGGTTAGGTGTAGCAAACAGCTGGACTGTTAGTACTTACGAAGTTGATACGTTGTGTATAGATTATATTTTAAGAAAAAATAATTTGTATAGTAATTAAAATCGTTACATACAAAATTGTGGCATGAAAAAAATATTTACATTAGGAATTGCATTGTAAGGGAGGAAAATTGAAGATAACTTAGGTCAGAATGTTTGAACAAATGTGATGTGAAGAGGAAATTGTATATTTCTTTCATACGAGTTACTTAAATTTTGGTGAAATGGTTGAATTATAGAGTAAGACTCTATAAAAAATAATAAAATCCGTTTTGTTCGTTCAATTCGTCTGATTTTATTTGTATTTTAATGTGTTTAAACATTATTCATATTGAATTGAATTTTGATTATACTAATTTGATTAGGCCAGATCGAACTTTAATTCAGAGATTCATATTCAATTTGTATTTTATCAGTCTCGCTCCATGGACTTTTTTAATTGATCATTATTGGAGTTTTTTGTCAATCTTAACTTTTAAGTTATATATACTAATTTTTTTATTTGATTAGGCCAGATCGAACTTTAATTCAGAGATTCATATTCAATTTGTATTTTATCAGTCTCGCTCCATGGACTTTTTTAATTGATCATTATTGGAGTTTTTTGTCAATCTTAACTTTTAAGTTATATATACTAATTTTTTTATTTATAATGCATTATGAAATTCTGTACAATTTATAATTGAGAATGGCACCTTACAATAATTTAAAAAAATACAAACATTATTCCTTATTTATCTTCATGACAATCGTTCATATTATTCTGGCAATCTTAAATTCAGAAAAATATCATAACAATTATACCTAACCAGTTATAACATGCGATATTTTCTAGCTTACTGGTCCTTTCATGAAGTAGCCAAAAAAAAGATTGATAAATTCATTCTTATTGCCCAGAATCGCACCCTATAATTAATTAAAAAAACAATACAAACTTTCTTCCTTTTTTATCTTCATAACAATCGTTCAGATTATTCTGACAATCTCGCTAAAAAAGATATGCCCCACCTAAAAAAATACAAATCGAAAACCTTCTTGTAGCTGTTCGAATGATGATTCAACCTATGAAATAGGAATGAAAAAAAATAAATGCGAGCAAAAATGACAAAAAAATCCAATAAAGAAAGATGATAAAAATCAGAAAACAATTTACTCAAAACTTCTGCAAAATAATTACGATTCAACCTATGAAATAGAACCGGGGAAAAAAATTAAATGCAGGTAAAAATGACAAAACAAATCCGGTAAAGAAAGATAACAAAAATCAGAAAATAATTTACTCAAAACTTCTGCAAAAATACTATGGAAATATCAAATTCGAAGTATATAAAAATTTAATAAAAAAAGCCGATTTTACATTTACTCGATCAATCATCAGCCCTGTTCATTTAGCTTCTCCTCAAACTTGATATTGCTAAAACTCGTTTAGTACCTATGATTGGCTCGGATTTGAATCTTCGTCCTGAGAAAACAAAGATCGACGACTATCAGCACGAAAGAAAAATTAAGAAATGAATCACTTCTCAATTCTCACCTACCCTCTTTCCAAACTCTTTTTTTCTATTTCCAAGCTCTCTTTTTTCTCATCCGTGCAAAAAGCGGTCAGGAAGAAGCAAAAAATAAAGAAGGTCAGCAATTGCCGGTCAACATGCTAAGAACTTCATTTAATGCCAAAGACCAAGAATACAAATAAGTACACCATAAGGTATCGGTTCACATTAAATGCCTTACGCCAGATCTACTTCTAATGACTACAGCCACCGATATCAGAATTAAGGAAGCAACTGTTCTATCATTAAACAAAAGGACCAGATAATTTTCGAAAAAAGAGAAGGAGCACTGTTCATAGACGTGAATTTTGACGAAAACATATAATTATCGGAGGAAATAACAAAAAAAATAATACAAGATACAACAGAAATAAAAAAAAATGAACGGTTTGGCTAACCTTAGTCAAAACATGAAGTAAACATATATATCGGAGGAAATAACACAATGAATGAACAAATGGTTTCGTAACTTTTTTTTAGAAGGTTAGTTAGCAAACCCTTTTCTTATAAACCACCTCAATTTCTTATATAATAAAAAAAGACACATTAACCATTTAAATACATGAAGTCTCGATGATAAAATAAGAATTTCATGTTTAGTTGAAATTTTAGCTTATATGCATCATGCAAAAGGTAAAGATACTCCTCCATCAAACATATATACTTCAATCTTCAACTTAAAAAATTTGAAGACATTATACTCATTCTACAAATTTCATAGAAAAGATAATTAAAATTTTGCTCAAGTTCAAAGTCATTCTCTTTGAGGCTTTTTAAAAGTGGAAAGGTGTTACAAGTGTTGATATAAAAATAAAAAAAAACAATTGAATAAAATCGCACCTATTGAAGATTGGCAGCCACTTTTCAGTTTCCATATCTTAATGTTCTACTGTTTGAATTGATTATCTTTACTCATTAGTGAACTGACATGGACGGATTCAGAAACTTATCCAACAGCAAATGGGCAGTTCAACATACATCCTTTTAATGGAGACCGCTCACTTGATTCGACATTGAGAAAGTTATTCACTTGATTCCTATAGCTGTTCACAAAATAATATTTTAAGAATAAATGAAACGTATTATTCGGAAAATACACCTTATTAGTGATGTAAGATAGCCAATTAGTATGAAGTATGAAATGTAACCTAGAGATAAAAGCCTGAGCATAAAATGAAATGTAATAATTCTAAATTCAAGAATAATCCAGCTCATCTCCAATCAACCGAAATATTGATTTAACAAATTGAATAAAAAATTACTTAAGAATGAAATCGAAAAGCTATGAAATAGCATATTAAACATTCTGTTTGACGGAAGCATAATTATGGATATTCAAATTCTCACCGACTATTGCACAGCTAGCTTTGGTTGAATCTTGGCAGCCATCGCATTTACTGAAAAACAGAAACAAAATGAAATCAAATTAACTAAAGAATCCAATAAAAGCATATCAAAGATGGAGGAGGGGAATAATAGAGGTTACCAGTGGAATCCTCAAGAGAGAGAGGAGCATATATACACAGGGATGTGTATGATGTCCCAATAAACCAATTGTTCATTTGAAGCTTCCATTGCAAGAGAAGGTAGTGATTATCCAGTTTCCTTCGTTTATCTTCGATTGAAAATTCAAACCTAAGGTTTAAGATACTGAGAGGCTGAGAATTTAGATGCAAGGAATAAAAATAGAGGCGGAGGTTACTAACCTGGAATTGAGTCATGTTTGGTTTGTAGCAGAACTTTATGTGATCGTATGTAATTGCATAGCCGTATTAGTCTCTCGTTCAATTTGGGTTTTCCATCGCTGGATGCAAATGGGGAAGATGAGTAGTCCCCGCTGTTGCAATCTGACTTCTTTCACTGGTTCGCTCGGTTTGAAAGTAGACAAAGGAAATTATGGAAAGTGGGCGGATGTGTGTAGAGAAAGAGGGAGTAGAGCGAGAGAAAGCGGTCAAGGGCGGTGAAATTCTTCCATACAGCTGAGAAGAACTGTGGTGCTGAATCTGTGAAGCAGGCGGATTCACGGCCACATCATCTGGGATAGAGAGGTAAAGCAAAAAAGAAAAGATGTTTAAGACATATTTTTATCGAATTATTATGACGAATGAGCATGGTTGTTCGATTGACTACACAAACTGTTTCTCTATGATCGGAGATTTAAGATTTTCATTTCCTCTCTCTTTCTTCTATCTCTCTCTCACAGCTGCTTAGAATGGGGGAGGAAAAAAAATGACGTTGGACAAAAAGGAGGAAAGAAGCGGTGTGGGATTTGTGGAAATTATACCAAAAAAGTGGAACGAAATTAAATGCAATGTACCAAAAGCGTAATACATATGAAAGACTTTATTAAAAGATCAATTCTCATTTATAATGGTACACCGGGTCCACTCAATGTGTATTCTATCACCGCTGATTTTCTTCTCCAAATCTAGCCGTTCAATCTTAGTCAAAAGTGAAGATAATTTCCTGAAAATTGAGAAATGACACTGTTCATAGCACGTTTATTAAATATGGTTACTTTTATATATATAGGTAGAATATGTATCCAAATTCACATCCAATTTCAAACCCGATAACCCATAGAATATACCAATCACAATTCAGATAAACATATTCAATCAAAACCAAACGATAAATCAAATCAGTCAATCAAAACGAAATTAAATACAGAAAAGTCCGATTACATGATTAAGCGATCCAGAAAACATAAACAAATCACAACGTCTATCCAATCGACAGCGACGTAGGAATTTCAATTGGGCAACACTCCAAAACTCCAATCCCTAGGAATTTCAATCGACTAATTTAATCAAATAAATAATTTTTCAGAAGCCATAAGTGCTTTCGATCATTGAAAATCTCAACAGGTTATATTGGAATTTCATTTTTGTGGATATTATTCGGTGTAAAAAGGAAAATAAAGGAATAAGGTTGAGGGATTTTCATTCGATGTGCATCCTATAAGAATGAATACTAAACGGTGCATGAAGCTAGCCACGTGGCAAATAATTAATGAGCATGAATGGAAAAATAGGACACGCAAGGTGCATAAAGGTGCAGGTGATAATTGTATTCCTTTTCATTTATTTTCACGAATGAGGACAGAGCAGCATTTATTAACATGAACAAAAGTCAAAATACAAAAACTAACAAATGGGAACGGCACAGCCGCACAGGCCCACATTTAGTAACAAAAGCCGGTTGCATCGCACGTATGCCAACGCAGCCAAAATACTTTCCCACAACTCCGCTGTCCTCATCCGCAAATTCAACCGCACGATTTAAAACAATGGCTCAGATGATCCCATAGAAAATGTGAAATAGCACTGTTCACAGGCGTGAATTTTGACGAAAACCGACTGTCGTACATTTATAATAGGTATAATATAATTAGATATTAGATGTGTGTCGTTTTTTGAAAATTGGAATTTTATGTCCATGCGCGGTAATACTTGATAAGGTCAGAATTTTGTTTTTATTTTTTTTTAAATAATTAGCTTGTCTTTTATAGCATTTATTGAGGAAGGGTAGGTCAAACTTGATGAGAACAGATTTGTTGTCTAGTAGTGTTGTTTTCGCTGTCATTTTTATTATTTAAGATATTTTTTTATAGTTGCTGACGGTGAATTGGTGAGTTTAAGCCTTAGTAAAATAAATGGGTTGTGAAATATGTTTGTAAGTGTGTATTATGAATTATTCGATGTGTTTTTTTTTTCAGTTGTTTTATTTTAATATTTTTTTATTTAATACATATGGATGTTGTTTAATTATTTGTAATCATTTTTTGTAACAATTTTTTTTATTACGCTTTTGTAAATCTTGCAAAAGATGAAAAGTTTTAGCTTTTTCTTATTTTTTTGAAATGTAAATGCTGCTAATAGTATTTATATATTTTTTATAGGCTGTTTATTATGTGTAAGCATAAATTTTTAAAAGGAAAAGCCTATTTTTTTTTGGGATGTAAATGTTGTTAGTAGTATTTAAATTATTTGTAAAGGTTGTTTAGTGTGTGTAAGAATAAAATTAATGTTCTGTGTTTGAAGTTGTTAAAATTTTTTTTGGGTTATTAATAATCATTTTTTCGTATGTTTGACGATATGTTAAAATTGTGCATCATTTAATTTTATTTGGGATATTTAATATGTTTAATTAGGGCTATCGTTATCGTTATATACAGAGGCAATGCGTTATTGTATTTAATATATTGATGTGTTGTGGGATGTCGAAGTGTTGTGTTTATGTATTTATTAGCAGTAGGCGGTACTATTTGTTTTTTAGCAATTGTTTGAAGCGAGTGAATAAGGTCAGAATATTTATGTTACGTTCACTAAATAAATTTATAATAAATAATTGTGTTTTGTGAAATCGAGCGGTGGATTTTGTATTTAGCTGTTAGATTTGGTGACTATATTTTTTTATGAACAGAATGATTCAGTTAGCGGTATTATTTGTATTTTATTAGTTGTTGCAACTGAGTAGTCAATGGTTGGGAATTTATGTTACACTGAATCCAAGATTGAGATATTGTGACTTGTGCAATTTTGTCACAGAGCGTATTAAGAGGTGGAATGTGGATTTAATCAGTACAGTAGCCACTTCCAATTTGATTGACCAAAAATTAAATAGTTTATTGATATGTTACTAAAAAAAAATTTATCTGTGAGGCTTTGTGAGTCGTAATTATTAAATAGTTTTGTGTGTGTTATTTTTCTTTTATTTAACAGATAAAACCGTCACAATTTTTTTTAATGTTGCGCAATATATATGGGCAGATAAAAGTAATATACAGTCACATTGGTAATTTACGATTGTCTCTATTATTTATGTTGTTTTTTGATCACTTGTTTTTGGAAATGGTATTTTTAGAACATAACATTTGGTAAATTGATCGAAGGAATTAAATAGAAATGTTGTAATCTTCAAATAAACATTTATCATTCAAATGTTGATTACCATTTGTTTTAGGCGTTTTAAAAGTTCGGTTGAAAGACAGCTGTTTGTTTGAGTAAATGTGGATGATAAAACAATAAAGGATGTGTGATTCATTTCAAAAGAATAAATAAAAGTTATTAAATTGTGAAGAATGAAAGTATTTGGTACATGTCAATAAATTTTTGTGTGTATATATATCATCGATATTAAAGTTCGTGCTGACAAGCTATCTAGTATTACTGTGTACATTATAGAATGCGTTTTATTTTTTTTGTTGTAGTTTTTATTTTTATTTTTATTTTTTGTAAGATCCGTAAGCGATATGTATGAATATTTAAAAATAATAGTATTACAAAAGTTGTATTAATTATATAGTATAAAATTTATCGTTTAAATGTTGATTACATTTGTTTTAGACGTTTTAAAAGTTCGGTTGAAAGATAACTGTTTGTTTGAGTAAATGTGAATGATAAAATAATAAAGGATGTATGATTTATTTGAAAAAAAATAAACAAAAGTTATTAAATTGTGAAGAATTAAAGTATTAGGTACAGATTAATAAATTTTTGCATGCATATATCGTCGATATTAAAGTCTGTGCTAACGAGCTATCTGGTATTACTGTTTACATTATAGAAGTCTTATTTTTTTTGTAGTTTTTATTATTATTTTTATTTTTTATAGGATCTGTAAGCGATATGTATGAATATTTAAAAATAATGGTATTACAAAAGTTTTATTAATTTTATAGTATAAAAAAATGTTAATATTTTTCTGGTGTTAATTGCTTGTACTGGTATGTAACAATAACACGTGTTCAAAATATCAAAATATTTCGTTGACTTTAGTAGTAGTTCACATTGTCTTGAAAATGACAACTACATAAAAATAGAAGATGACAACTATATAAAAAAAATATACATATATATATATATATATAGAAGATGACAACACTCATGATTGAGAATATGTAAACGTTAAAAATAAAAAATGACAACTACATAAAAAAAATTAAAGCACAGAAATGGGATCGAAGAATAAGAGGAATGCCCAAAAAATAATGAACTACGGCTGATTTCGTCTACTAACTAAGCGAATGCAACAAAAAATGACCGAGCAATGACGTGTACAAAAAAAACAATACGTGACGTACCAATATTTTGACAGCATTGACTTTAGTAGTTTATCTTGTCGTAAATAATAATGCAGAAATTCAAATGAAAAGCAGGTCAACGTAACATTCAGAAGAAGACAAAAATTAAGGGAGATGCCAAATTTAATAAGAACAAATATATGAACCAAACGTAGATGAAAGAGTAAGACGTGGCCATTGACTTTGTTATTTAAAATTGTCGTATCTAACAATGCAAAATTCAAAGTCAAAAGTGAGCCGATATAACACGCATACAAAGAAGAACTTTGTTTTTTTATAAACGTTAAAAGATTAGGAGATAACAATCACAGAAAAAAAAAATAAACAAACGGATGCAATGAAAACTATGCATGAATGGACTCTAACAATGAAAGACATGTTAATTAAGCGAGATGCATTAAAAAAAATTAAAATCAATACAAGGCTAATAAGTAGACTAAACTATTTGAGCTCATTCCTGCAAGTACTAAATCCTCTTCTATAGTCCTTACCAATACTACTATCTGGTAAGCAATACAACTTCAAGGCAGATTGCTATTCTCATCAAAAGGACTACAGAATTGACTTCAGAATACCTGTACAACAAGTAAACAAAAAAATTATTGTAATTTAAAACTATGTACGATACTTTTTTAAATGAGTAATAGTTCACAACTCACATTTTCAAATTACTTCAATGAAGCCCTTTTTCGAGTAAATTAAGATATCACTAATTTTATCAATTATGATAAACATAAGATTAAACTGTACTTCTTTTAAAATAAATTACAAAAATCCAAACATTAAGAACTATTCAATGTCTAGGCCAGCTCTGTGTACCATATTCGTTCAGGAATAAATCACCATTGTAACCATATTATGTGTTTCAGAAGAAGAATAAAATCGAGAAGCAACAATATTAATTGAAATTTCTTAATATAAATAAAGCTGAAGAAATTCTCCCACCACTCATTTTCCATTTTATGTATTTTGGTCGGGAAAATAAATCAGTCTCCTTGTACAAATAAAAAATTTTGGATAAATAAAAATGAAACTCACGAAATATGACTTGCTTGGAAACTACCTGCGCGTTTGGTGGCGCATCCTGCATAGCAGACCTCCAGCCACCTCGGCCTGATGGATAGAAACCAAGGAAGGGGGTCTCGGTGAACTTGTCTTGGTGAGAAGAGCACAATTTTTTTACTATCTACCATTGTCAAAGTGTACATGGTTGGAAAAGTAGGAAAAGTATGGACAACCTACCCCTCACTTACTCGTCTCCCAAACTTGCATGGTCTCCCAGATCTACAATTAGCAAGAAGAAGGAATTGTCAAGAGACAAAAATAAAGTGGCAAGTTCAGACCTCATTATCAGTATACCATGTCCGAGTTGTCCATATTAGCAGTCCTCCTGTACTTATAAATTCTAACAAAAACTATATCAATTCATATCAATACTTTTATGTCATTTCTACTGGAATGACTTGTGGCAGTTAATGCAAGAAAAATTAACAATGAAGAGAGTATCCTTTGGCATAGCAAAATTTTGTGTATTACCACTCCACATTTATAAGCTAAAAATAAACTAAAATTTAAATAATATATATTTAGTAAAATAAAATAGATGATGGAGGATTTTTACTGCATATAAAGACAATACAAAGTAGAAACTATATGTTATACTCAGTAAACATTATATCTCTCAAAATATGTTTGGTCGATTATGATCTAAAAAGAGGAAAAAGGCAATGAAAGAAAAAGAGATGCGACGGTTTATTTTTTTTTAATATTTCTTCTGTCGTATAATTTTTAAGACAACCACATTCAATAATCAAGCAAATCAATTTAACGAATTTATAGCTTCACTATCACTTAACAAAATTAATTACAGAATAGAAGTAGCTAACATAAAAAAAATAATTAAATAGCATAGGAAAATATTAGAGTACAAATCCCATGCTTGTATAAATGTAATCAATAACAGGATTTCGCACTTTCGTCACTTTACAAAAACAAATTAAAAGTCACAACATAGAACAGAACATTAAACGCCGTTGAACAAAATAATTAAAGATCAATCAAACACTTAAAAAGTCAATTAACTACTCAGAATAAAAAAAAAATACTATCTATATATCTGATTCGAATAGCACAAACACAAAGTTCGCAAAAGTAATTAAGAAAAGATTTGCAGAATATCATACCAGTTCTTTACAAATTGAAAGTCACACCACAGATGAGAACATTTAATCATTAGAGCAAATAATCAAAGTTCAATCAAACAATTAAACAATCGATTTATTATTCAGAATAGAAAACAAATAGAATCTTTACATCTGACTTGAACAGCACAAATACAAATTTCACAGAAGTAATTTTAAGAAAATCAGCATAATATCATACCAGTATTTTTCAGCGTACGAATTAGATTTATGGAAGAGCCTTGTAGTTGACTATTACCTGACAACATAAAGTACAGAATAAAATTAGCTAATATTATAAAAAAAATAATCAGATAGTATAAGAAAATATTTGAGCCCAAATCCCATGCATGCATAAACGTAATCAGCAACAGAATTTCGCACTTTCATCACTTTACCAAAACAAATTGAAGGTCACATCATAGACCAGAACAGTTAACCGTTAGAACAAATAATCAAAGTTAAATCAAACACTTAAACAATCGATTTATTATTAACTAAGACAACGTGTGCATCATCTTTTACCCCTCTCTGTAAGAAGCAACAAAAATCAACCTCAGAGGAAGCGACAGCGAATTCAAACAGAGGTCGAAAGTGGTATAGGTCTGAGGTCGAAACAACGGTAGAACTATTTCTCTCCGCCCCGATGCTTTTGCCCTCCCCTTGCCTCGAAAAGTCGATATAATGCTCGAGACAGATCTCTATTAAATCGTCCTGGTGAGGAGAGGTAAGATCCGTGACCAACCACCGCGATTGTTCGGCGCACGGTCGAGAAATTGAGGAATAAAACTATTCATCTCTGTGGGAGAGAAAGAGTAGAGAGAGGAAGCCGACTAGTAGGCTAGTAGCGTTGTCATTTTTGGATGGGAACAGATCGGTGGGAATAAGGAGAGAGAATACAGGCTGAACGATAGCAAAAAAAAGCTCGATCGACAATAAATGGCGCGGACCAAGATCGCAAATGCATAGTTAGATGACTAAATAGAACCACGCTACACATTTATAGCAGCAGACCAAGTGCACAGAAATATACAGAGGAGCAACGTTCTTCTCTTTCCAAAATCCCACCGTAGGATTGTAGCAAAGGGACAGGATAATTCGCTCGGAAAAACAGAAGGAGCACTGTTCATAGGCGTGAATTTTGACGAAAACTGCCTACTCCACATTTATATAGGTATAATGGGTTGCACTGAAAGAGGCAGTGAAAAGTTCATAGAAAAAATAACAGAACTTTTCACGTGCTGGACATACCATATGCTAGAACACACCATCCAGCTATGTGGAACTGGATCACGTGAACAAAAGGAGAAGAGGATCAGAAAAAAACGGCGGTGTATCTGATCCAGTTCCAATCTGATTATTTTTTTGCTTCCATCGTGTGCACCTTTTTCAAATTTATAAGTATGGGGTCCTCAAATTTTCATACCGAGGGAATAAATAATTTAATTTCCAAGGTCAAGGTGCTTATTAGGTTCTTTGTAATTGGTTCTTCTAATATATGAATGTGAAAAAAATGTAGGCATAGTACGTTGTGCTATATATTATTATTATTATTATTATTATTATTATTATTATTATTATTATTATTATTATTATTTATTTATGTAAAGATGTGTTGTATTTTCCTCTGAGCATTGTTATTTTAATTTTTTGGTTAAATGTAAGCTTTAAGCTTAAGTAAAATATACGTCTTCTATTGCATATTATTTTTTCCTTTCTACCATTACATATATTAATCTGATTAACTTTTTTTGAAATTTCAGGTTTATGATGAATGAGTTGGGAATCAGTATTCTACTGAATGCACTGCAAAACTTTTGGTTTGTTGAAAACATTTAAAGTATAAACATTATACATTTCTCGGTTGTATTCAGGTGAAGAGGTAAGTGTCTTTTATTTCAATTGTAACATACCGACATTAAACCATTACCTCTATGCATTGAACATCATGGGTTCTTAGTTAATATTGTCTAATAAATTAACTTTCATTTTCCATCATTTGTGCCTTTGATAAGGTGCTATACATATCAAATTGATACGAATATGACTGGTAGCCCTCTAGAAACTATAATATAGAATGTAACTCTTATAATTTGTGGTCATATATATATATTTTGCTATCATATGTGATTTGTTTTACTAAAATGATGAACATTTTTTTTTAACATGATACAGACGTTTCGAGATGCTGATCTTGATGGTGTTGAAAAAATAATAATCAACATCTTAACCACTTGAACATGAGAGATGTTCTCTGGTAAAATAACTATTTGGCTTCAGATTTTTATTTTATTTTTTGGTTGAACAAAAATTCATATTGTATTTAAGCTGTTGTTATTAATTGAAACATATTCATGTTGACCATTCATCGCGCGAAGCGCGATGCATTCACTAGTTATAATTTATATCCAAGAGCAAAAATATATATTTTTTAGAATCAGGTGTCAATCACCACACAAACATATTTCATTCAGCTATGGTAAATCTGCCATCACGTCACGTGCCATTGCTGAATATAGGACGCTCCATCGCTCGAGTCTCGTATGTCGTTAAAACTAAGCATCTTTTCCGTCTCATTCATTTATACGTAATAAGACGAACATTTATACTTAATAAGCTACGCATATATACTTAATAATCTGAATATTTATACTTCCTAAATTGAAAATTTTTGAAAAAAAGAAGAGGGACATCCTAGGAGCAGAGAAGGAAAATTTTTTAGTTGCGCCGGATCGATTCATGACCCTTTCTAATTTTTTCATGTACTTTTTATCCGGTTTGTGATCTCTTCTATTTTCATACGCACCCATTAAAAAGCTGAAAATGAATACTTAATAAACTGAACATTGTACTTACTAAACTGAACATTTGTATTTTCGAAACTAAACATTTATACTTAATAAAATGAACATTTTTCTTATAGCATTTATGTTTTTTATTACAACTAACTGAACATTTATACTTAATTAACATAATATTTGTATTTACCCAATCGAACATTGAGTAGGAAATAAAAAGACAAAATAAACATATTGAACACAGTAAACATTTATATCTAATAAAGTGAACACTTATAATAATAGAATGAATAAAAAAAAATAAACACTAGATAAGAGGACCATAAGAGAGCGCTGCACAGCGATGGCGGTTGATGGAGTTTCTTCCAATGACGTTAATCAATATTGTTTTTCATTAATTTGCAAAAATATATTGCTGGGCTTTTGCAGACAAGAATCCTTAAATTGCATTCTGTAAATCAAGCGTTTCATGAGTTTAGCCCAGCTAGACATTTGGGCTTCTGCAGTAGGATAACAAACGAAAAGCGCATGCACTGGAGCAGACTTGTCTTCCTGGTTCTTAGGTTTTTTTTTTAAAAAAAATTTAATATAGTGTTCAAATGTTTAAAGAGCGGCCGCTATTTAAATATAGTGTTCCCATTTTACTTTTAATATAGTGTTCAAATATTTAAATAGCAGTTCTAGATGGTAGACCGTTATGTTTCTAAAGAAAAAGTGCCGCTATACATCAATATATGTTAAATTATTAATTGTATCGTAGATCGTTATAAAAAATCAGTACTTTCAAATATTTAAAAGTAATGAAATAGTAGAATGTTGGTATTTGGGGCAATCATATACGTTATAATGACCGATGCGTTTTCATATAAATTTTGTAAATTTTGAAGTTTATTACTCCATCAAAGACTGAAACATGAACGTATTAGAATGAATCTATCATAATTAATAAGGTTTGTTTATTTTCTCTACCTCTTGATGAAGTATCAAATAAATTATAAAATTTACAAAACTTATATGAAAACGCATCGGTCGTTAAATTCAATAAGATGAGTGATTTTGATTTGACGTTGTAATTTTAAAATTTTGAAAAAGTAACTAATTAATGGAATGTTGGCATTTAGGGACAACCAAAATGTTGGCATTGAAACCTTGCTCATCTTTTATATATAACGTGATTCAAAGTTTTGTCAAAAGATTAAGAAATAATCTACAACTTCTATATTTTGAGTGTCTCCAAATTCTAAAGATTTTATTATCAAATAAGCGTACTTTCATATGTAATTTGACCGATATTCAATAATATCAAATATGTTTTTATCTATTTTATAACATCAAGTAATCTTTCAGAAAACTTTAATTTTTCGAATTAAATTCAAACAAGAGAGCTAAGGTGCTTCATTAAAGAATAAATGATCTTTAATTTGAAGCTCCACAATAAATATATTCAAATATAATAATAAAAATGTGGATGCGCTCTGCACAACGAAAAGAGAATGAGTATGGCTCTGATTGGAAACAAATTAGGAATATATGGATTTGTTTAGAATTGATTTCAGTGAAAAAAAATATAATTTGATTTTGAAATGAAATAACTTGAACGGATGAGCAACTAGAAGAATTGAAAGGACTTCATCAGTGACCAGAAGAAAGGTTGATTGAACGCACTCTATCAATCATCAAAAATCATCAAAAAATACTCCAATTCCAGGGTATTATCTACAGTGTTTCTGATGACGTCATCACTCCATGTGAAATGCTCTGGATCGTGGGATCAAAATTCGATCTCGATCTGTCTGTCGTCTGCTTCGATCTTTCCGTCTCTCCTCTTTCTTCATCAGCGACCCCTCTCTATTTCTTTGTTTCTCCGAGCACTCTCTATTTCTCCATCGGGAGAGCAACGAAATGTTTCTTACGTTATGGAAGCAATTTATCTCCCCTTCCCCAGAGAGTTCAGATCCTCTCTGAATAAGGCTTTGTCAATCTCCCTCCTTCCTACATCCAACCCCACTCTCTCCGCCCCCAACCCCACTCTCCTCGCCTAACCCCACCCCGCCATGGCGCCATACGCCTAATGGGTGCTTTCCACGTCATCAACCATGGCATGCCACCTTCACTCCTTTAATGAGATAAGGTCGATCGGGGCTAAGCTGACAGTAGGCCCCGCTACTCAGGGTACGGAAGCAAAATGCTTGCAGGGATGATACCGTGATGGATTGGAGAGATTATTTTCACCACCATAAGTTGTCGTTGGAGAGGAGAGATCCCATCAAGTGGCCTGATTTTATCCCCAATTATAGGTAAAATTGAATTTATGAAATAACGTGTCTAACCATACAATCATGTGTAAAAATTATCAATTATTTCTTTATGTGAACTTTGTAGTTCATACACTGTTGAAATATATGAACTTTTAGTCTTACATATGTTGTTATTTTAGAATTTTTAGCTTTCATTAATAATGTGGTTCAAATGTGATGTAGGACCTTTTAATTATCAGAAATACTTACTCTGGTATGCGTTAATATCCCAGAAAAGTGGTGACACAATACAATTTAGAATCATCTCTCAAAGCCTAAACCTACCACTCCCATACATTGAGGATGCAATTGGGGACATGTATCAAAATATAACTGTGAGTTTCTACCCCTATGCCCCCAGCTTGACCTTGCATTGTATCTACAAGCCCAGTCTGATACGGGAGCAATTACATTGTTGATACAAGATGATGTAGCATGCTTGAAGGTACTTAAGGATGATGAGTGGGTCCTGGTGCAGCCTCTTAATGATGCAATCATGGTTAATTTGGCCTATATGACCGACGTACTTGGCTATTATTATTATGAGCACTTTGAAAAGGATTGCTGCATCATTCTTTTAAATGCGATATATTAAAAAAAATTAATCGAGCAATTAATATTTAGTAAATTGAATTGATTGATGTGTTTTTTCTCCATTTTGTTTCCACTGAATTTATGTGTTGTTTCATTAATTAGGTTTAGGGACAATTATATGGCAGTTTACACCTGAATTGATTGTCTACTTTTTATACAATAATTGATATTAGTAATTATAGTTTGTATGAGTTTGCCTATTTGTTTTCTGCTTTGTACCATTTTGATGAGTGCTTGAAATTGGAATCACATTTTACAGGATAAAATATGACTCTTTACATATTTTAAGCATGTGGTGTCCATAAACAGTATTAAAAGGCTTTGTTATGCACTGTTGTCAATGAATTAATAGAATACAATAGATTTTGTAAGATCGACTATACTGATACTTTATAGAGAGTTATAGATTTATTATATGTTTTTCTCTGGATTAAATACTTTTTCCTAATTTGATTTGGTAAATTTGTTTAATTCACTATTTTCATTTTTCTGTTTCTTACTATAGGGACTAAATCAATTCAAGAAAAAAAAAATCTAACCATTTAGCTATTCTAATGTGTGTATAACTAATTTAGTTATAAGGCAAGATTTTTAATTCCCAACTTTCTGTCATGAATTCGACAAATCACTCCAATTTGAATCTGCTAGCCCCAATGAAATGCTCAAAGCTATTTCATGTATTTTTGCATTATTTATTCTGAGTTTTGTTACTTCTTTGCCCTTATATTCTTCTTTGGATGAAGAAATTATCCAAAGATCAGGTTTTCTACATTGAGAAAAGAATTTGTTTGTTGTATTGGGCATGTAATTTTATTGATTTACATATAAATTAGACTGCACTTTGTTTCGATCATGCATGTAATACTCTGGGACTACATATGCCTTTATAGCAATACCTCATATGAACTTGGTCAATGATTAAGGCAAAACTACTCTTTGAAAATTTCTATTCTGATTTTTCAAATTATTTTTCATTATCAATTTAATTTTCTTTTGTTAGAGAATTTTAATTATGTGTAGGTACAAAGAGCAAATGTCAACATATTGTGTCCATTTAAAATGTATAAATGTATAAGATCTGTTAGAATGAGTTATCTTCAACTGTGTTAGTTAAAATTCTATTGGGATGCTCATCAACAGATTGTGTACATTATTGATTAGGTGTATAGTTTTGCGGCATTATAACCAACAAAATCTGTAAGTTTGATCTGTCATTGTACCTAATACAAGGTTGAACTACAATAAATGGTATTTGAAAATATTTTCTAATGTTTCTGTCTAAATATATATTGTAGGTAAGTAGGTAAGAAATCATCGTACAAAAGTAACTAAGCCAAGACAAAAACTGATATTTGCTATTTTAAGTCAGAAGGCATGCTAATGTAGGCTCCCATATTACAAGAAATTTAATGTTACTTTCTTATTTTATCTATAATTTATTCAAATTTGTTATGTCGTGCTGGATAGGCAATAGAAAAATTAGCCTCATGTAATTAGGATGCCAAATACTATGGGTTTCTGACAACCATATATTATCTATCTATAAAGCAAACTTCATAGACGACCAGTGGACTTTTGGGTGTATTCAAGTATTGAAAAGGTTGTCATGAGGTCCATTTTTAATTAAATTAGTAATTAGTTATACAGTAGGAAGGCGAACTTTATATATAGGTCACCTGTAATCATTTAGAGGATTTTCCATGTGTTTTTTTATGGGTGGTACCGATTTGATGCCAGTTCATTTTTCTGTATCTGGTGTTTATAATTTTTAGTTTGTAAATTTTGATTTTTAAGGGTGCATATGTGTATAATGATGATTTCCAGAAAAAATTTCAGTTATCATGATGTTTTGTGATCAACTTCAGAAAGCAATTTATCACGCGAAGCGCGTAACCACAGCTAGTTATCATCAAATTTCTCCCTTTTGACTTAGAATTTCAAAATATAATTTGAAGACTGAGAATTCCCATCAACCCAATTCCACCTTTCTAATCAATAGATTTCGATAGAATCAGAATTCCAATTCCAATTCCTTTCTATAAAAGAAAATTGATTACTGTCCTCTGCAGTTTTGCCATCCTTTGAACAAAACAAACATATAAAATAGACAAAGTGAACATAAAAAATAATCAAAACGAACACATACAAACAAATAAATTTAATAAAAATAAGTTGAATATGCATATAAAAATTTGAACAAGGGATGACAAAACTTATATTTTGTATGTGTTCACTTTAATTGTCTTTATGTGCATCTTGTTTATTTTATATGTTCACTTTGTTCAAGCGATTACAAGCGATGACAAAACTGCAAATTATAGTTCTCATTTCTCAGGTTTGAAGATAAAATTGAAAAATTTTAATGAGAGATTTTGGATTGGGCTCTAGCCCATTTGAACCAAATAATAATAATAATAATAATAAAACACAGTTCCAAATATTTACTTCTGCAATATATTTTTGACAAAATTACTCTTGATATTAATTAAAAAAAGTCTAGTATTTAATTACTTGACGAAGCATATATAAGGTTACTTTCGTCATTTGGACATAAAAATATGTTGCAGGCATGCAGAACTAAAAAACCAGGTCTATTCTCGTCTTTGTTTTTGTTCATAATTTGTTGCATATTTTGATATATTGGACTATCTAAATTTTAAGGTTGGCGAGAGCACTAAACAAGTAATTTCATTAAACAAAGCAAAAATAATCACAAGATATATATGCATAAGGTAACTAGTGAGAGAAGCAACAAAAATGCTAGCAAAAATAAAAACCTAAAAAAATATCTTCTCTGTTATATTAGATCCACCGGTGCAATATTCTTCCTAGTAAATGTGGTGAGCACGTCTGAATTGTCGTCTCACCAGTCACTAAAGAATTTGCAGTTGGCAGAACTTGTCTCATTGTCTGATGCCACTCTCAATTTATAGTATGATCCTGTTTAGGGTCGTTACTCAGTGAGGAAATATTTTCTCGTTTTGAGGTTTTCATATCGCTCACAACATGATGATCAATCGTGTCTTAGAAGCATCTTTTCCTCCTTATTTCTAGTATCCTATTAGTCAACCAGATAGTAAGTTTGTTTCAAATTTGGTGGAGGCGAAATTTTAATTAGTCGGGTACTAATTATTTCCCAAGTTGTTTGCTCAAAGTCTCAAAGTCACATTGCAGGAACAATCGAACAAGTGTGTTGTAGTCTCCAAGGTGTCTGTGGGGAGGTCACAGATGCCATGTGCCGACCAGCATCTTTGTTAAATGTTCTCTTGCATTAGGAGCTGGTCCATCAGCGACAGCCGTGTACGCCTTTGCCCTTGGAGGAGCCTTTATCTTTCTCTTTGAAACTGTTTTAAACGAGTTCTGGACCTGTAGGTCATGCATTAGTGTGTAAATGTAGAGACGAGGAGAAAATTCAGTTTGAGATCCATCTCCTGGTTGGTTGGTAATCATTGCTAGTCTAGATGGAGATGGCAAACCACATTTTGCAGTTGGGCGAATAAAATGCATGGCTTGAGAAGTTTGGAGTTAGGCGATGTCTTTGTGTGTCAAAAACCTCACCAATATATAGTCGTAGACCAATTTGATCACTGATCTTGTTTGAGGATCCACATCACTTGGAGAGTAGGTTTCTTCTCTGCGTTTTATAATTGAAGATGTCTAGCACATCATTTCTTTTATTGCTGAGACAACATCTTACCCAGTTTACAAAAAGGCAGGTACCGCACAATTTAGCACTTGTTTTGTGCCCTCTAGATGGAACTAATTACCTATTAATGTGTTTGATCAATTGGGAAGTTTGAACGCCAGAGAGCAGCTGAAATGATCATCTTGACAAACACGTCGACCGCACCTAAGGAAATGCATATACAAGCAGTACTGTTGTTGGCTCAGTAATTTTTTCTTCTCGCAGAAAGTGTTATCCAAGTTCCAAACATATATATTTCAAAGTTAAAATACAAGAAAAAAATACAAAACATGAAGTGCATTGCAACCTATGAACACAATGACCAGCGCAATGCAATCAGCAAAATATTGATTTTGTTAGTAGTAACTCCTCCACTCAATATATTCTTAATCGATCCAATTTTTTTGGTTACTAATTAATCCAATTCCTTCCATAAATAATTAAAATTATTCGTAATAATTCATTACATTTTCAATTCCGACCGTATATTTTAAAAGAACGTTTTTTGCAGCTAATGATGTCATTTGCTATATTCACCCTTATATATATGCACAGAAATTTTGTAGGTTTTTGGCCTTGCGAGCTAACTATAGCAACAAAAGAAGAAAATTAATAAAAGAAAATAGTGCTCATATCAGTGGTTTCATTGATTAGAATCCAACAAAAATATACAAGCCAACTTCTTGAAAAACAAACCACCTAAAAAGAACTGGTACCCACAAATTTGTACCAGGAAAAAAAGCTGGAAAACAAACAACCTAACCTAATTAATCTAAGATAACTTGAACTAACCAAAAATACGGTCAACATTATACCACAAGTATTTAAGACATGCTCTATTAGCAGAAAAGAAGGGAAACAACACCCAAATTTTAGGTCGAGTATTGCAAAAATAGACATGCTCGGCTGCCATGCCTTTTAAGCTGACTCTGCTGAGTTTGGTTTTGGTTTCCTTTTTTTCTTTGCAGAACTCTACGACAATTGAACAATAAATTGACCTGGTAAGAACTTGATGTTGACTATCCGAAGGTCACGGACTCACCAGTAAATGAAGATGGAAATTGAAATGCAAATATACAATATATAGTGCATTTGCAGTAGTACTCTTCGAACATGCATAATATTGTAAGTGCTCAGATGCATTGATGTTGACCATTCAAAGTTTTGAAATGAAAACAGCATATGTATCTTCAATCTTTACTATTTATGTTTTGAATATTAATTATTAAATGTACAAGTTTCATGCATGATAGCCTCAACAAGTCTGATGTCTTAATAATTTACAGTTTTGCATTATTATCAGTTTGTCCATCAAGCTAGCAATAGTGTAAGAAAGGCAACCTTCATTAAATTTCCTTAAGCAAGTAATAAAAATATCTTACACAACAAAATCTGAGTTTACCTGAAGTTACATAAGAAAGTTTCCTTGCATAAAAAATGGAAATATACGAGGATCCCCGACTTGTGGAAATAGGATCATGCTAGATGCCACGTCATGCTGAGGCAGCATGTGCATAGCCATAGGAGCTTGGTAGGATTTATGCGGGTATTGCAAGGCAGGCCCAATTGGCATCAAGCCTGGACCCAGGCACATCATGGTGTTCATGTTGGCATGGATCGCTTGTAATGCAGGAGTACTCATGTCAGTACACATGCTCATTGATGGCATATAAGGTCGTGCCATGCCGTATAACATCTGTGTGCCGATGTCATACCCAGGGGACATCATCTGCATTATATATGACAAAAAGTGCTTTAGCTTACAATTATTATTATTATTATTATTATTATTATTATTATTATTATTATGAAATTGGCTAAAGTATACTCCAGCATACAGATAGTTCGTATGCTGAAGTCGTTTCTCAAAATCTAAAATGCATACAGTCGATCCGAATCTTTCAAATTGTTCTCCATATTGAAATCTCCTAGAAAACCAAAATTTATATTTTTTCGAATTATTTTACTATATATTATGCTATTTAAAAGAAACACTATAAAGGAGTTGTAAAGGAGTATTTCTGACCATTCAATTTGAAAATAGCATAATATATAGCAAAAAAATTCGAAAAATGTAAAATTTGGTCTTGAAGGATATTTTTATATGGAGCACAACTTGAACGGTTTGGATCGACTGTTTGAATTTTATATTTTGAGAAACGACTCTAGCATACGGGTTTGATCCGTATGCTGGAGTATACTTTAGCCAATCTCTATTATTATTATTATTATTATTATTATTATTATTATTATTATTATTATTATTATTATTATTATTATTATTATTATTATTATTACGGTTTCCTAAAAATAGACTTTTGAATTAGTAACGTTCTTAATCAAGGCACCAATTAATTGTTTTGATTTTTAGTGTCTTTAACCCTAAGTACAAACGGTTCCATTGACAGGATCATAAATCATAAATTATGTCATGATGAACACTTGAACTTACAATTGTATGACAGAAAACATATAAATTTAACTTTTAGATGTTGAATAACATAGCAAAAAAATTAATCTCGAGCTAAAAGATATACAAACTTACCCGGACTTGCATCTGAAGGTCTTTCATGTATCCAATTGCTTTGTCCAATGTTGATACTTTATCCAACTAAACAAGCACATATAATATGTAAAATCAATCATCTAGGTATAGAAGCTACTATTAGGTTTAAAAATAAAAGCTACCTGCTTGCTGCATCTAGGTATAAGTTCTTGTAATGTCTTAATCTTCTCGTTGATTTTGTCTCTTCGCCTCTGTAAAATCAATCATCAACAAAAAATAATGCAAATTATCCCCAATTAAGAGTAGAATATATTTTTCTGGCTGTTCACCCTTTCATAAATAATTCAATTTGGATCCTTTAAATTTTATATACTCCAGTAATCGACAAAATCAAGGCATAAGATGTCTCAAAACTCAATTAGGTGAGTATGTGGTCTAGTGACTTAGTGGTAAAAGCACTAGGCTGACTTCTTTGAGGTTAAGGGTTCAAATCTAGCATGTACCTTAATTTTTTTTTAAATAGATGGCAAAGACTTTAGCTTCCTTTTTCTTAAAATAAAAAAACACTCAGTGAGGCGAATGGATCAATATTCTGAGCTAAAAATGTCCTATTTTCATGAAATATGATGTATATAATAATAGTACGTAGCAGCAGCAGCAACAGCAATTGGTGGGAAGATATATATGCAGCATTCTAAATCAGTTTTATACAAAAATTATGTAATGATCCAGACTACTATGGAAGCATATTTGAAAAGTCTTCTGATGTAATTTGAACTAAGAATATAGAATGTAAGAATAGACAAGGATAATATTTTTGAGTCATATATACAAAAGAAAAATGCAAATAATTAAAGAATAAATTAAGTCTTAACCTTTGCCAATCATCCTCTTTTTCTTTTCATTAATTCCTTGAACTAAGTAATTAGTTACATAAAAAAATGTTTGCCAAACCACTATATATGTCATGCATTATTTATGAAGTCCCATTTCACCCAAAAGTGAAAGATCGCAAGTTCGAAACCCGGCTGGAGATCTTTCATAGACATTAAATTTAAAAATAAGTTGGGTGGCTTAGACCTCCAACTTACCTTCAAAAAAAAAAAATAATAATGTTAACAAATATAAACTACCAATGGTGGAAAGATGGGGATGAACACCACACCAACAATCGCAAAACATAATATAAAGACTCATCAATTAGTATAAATAGAATATTAAGAAAAATCAACCCGCTCGTTGAGACGGTGAACTTCTGGAGCGCGCAACCTTTTCGGCGATATGCATGTGGGTTCGAGGATATCTTTTCCCTTTTTAAGTGATCCTAATTCGCCAACCTACATTTTTTTTTTCAGATTACCAGCAAGTGATTACTCCGTTTGTATAGACTTCAAACAAGATATGACACATAACAAAAAAAAATGAGCAATTACTATGTTTCCTTGAAATTTTCATAAAATGAGCAATGCTTTAATTAGTACATCATACTTTATGTAAGTTCGACAATATTATTTTGTCAATCTGTTCAAACTGGGCAAGCAGCAAATTAATATATCCTTTTTTAAAAAAATATTTCCTAAATTTTAAAGAGGAAATATTCACTAATATGTATAAAATATTTTATATTATTGTCATTTGATTATAGGATTGCCAACAACATAGCAATATATAGCAAGAAGTACTAGTTGGTGTACTGGATTATTTTTAAGGAAAAAAATATATTATAAAGGAGACTGAGTATTTATAGATCTACTAAGTGTCATTTCTCCTCTAACTTGAAATTTCTACAACCATTAATTAAACTAATAATACTGAAATATTAAAAAAATAATTTGATGCATGATAAAAATCGTGTTCATCCTAAATCTTAAATAAAAATGAGAAATGACATGAAGCAACAAACCGAATTTGTCGTCTCCAAATCTTTCAAGATACTACTCGTAAAACATGCACGTATATACGTACGTACGTACGTTTTGACAATCTTAATTGCTAGAATTAGTCCTTCGATTTGATTCAAAGAGATACACTATGTGCGGATTTTCAAGACACACGTTACTTTGGTTTGTTATTATTATTATTATTTTTTTTTGTCCATAGCGTGAAGCATGATGTAAAAGGTATGTATAATTGTAGCAACAACTAAAAACTGTGGGGTTGTGTTTTTCTAAAGCGCTTTTCATGTTCTTTATTTGCAGTTTTAAAACAGCAGCTTGTGATAATTTTATCTTCATGAATTGAGATTGAGGACTCACGTCTTCAAAAAGATCTGACAATCTTATATTTATTTATAATAATCGTAATAATGAGTGGACTTGTTACCAAGAAAATAATTAATGAGTGGACTTGTTACCAAGAAGAAAAAGTGATTTTCTTATAAATACTTATTATCTGATGGAATGAATAAAAGTCAGTTCTTATATTTTCATATATTGGTAGAATAATCAATATTCGTAAATTGTCTACTAGTCTTAGTTGGTGCATTGAGTACGATACGGAGTGTTTAGAAAATTTGATAAAATATGAAAGGGCTCGTTTTAATATAGTTTCTAGAATTTTGATTAAAAAATTCTAAAAAAAAAAAAAAAACTCACTTTGATATTTTACCGAGATTTTGATAAAAATAAAAATAAGGACTGATATAGACTTCTTTTCACCTGATCTTGGTTTATCACAATTCAGAAAGCTATATTATTAATTGCATGCATTAATAATTATATTTTTTATGGTGTATGTGCTTAATTTTTTTTCTATAATAGGTAATGTAAAAAAATTAATAAAGACGTGTTAGTAAATTAAAGCTTAGTGGCTCATATTATAAATGCAGACTTAACTTTTTGATGGAAGAGCTCCGGCTGTAATGTAGCTAGCGAGAGTATAATAAATTTGATCTAATTGTAGGTACATCAATTGATAATTTTCTGTGCATAAAACGAAAAGCAATCTGGCTGATGAGTCTCTCTAGGAAATTATGACAAGGACTAATGTTCTTTGTTATTCTTCTACCACATCTTATTACGCTTCTTGGATACATGTAACTAGAAATCAAACATAAAAATATTAATTTGGCAGGAAGAAAGGTTACCCAATTGACTACCAATCTCTTTCCCACGTGAATACCCATAATTCAATGGAAAAAGGAGGGCAAAAGAAAATGTCAACAAAACTTGATACAAAGGAAAACTTCTGAAATTTATAATTTAGTAATTTACTTTACCATTTTCCCCATGTAATACAATGAGCTTCAGTAAATGCAGGCATGCAGTATTTTATCGTATGTTGTATTTTTAGTTAGAGGCGTGTAATACTGTACTAGCTAGCTAACCACACCTTTGTAAGAAAAGATTGATGAAGCTACACAAGTTATGCCTTCTTTTGTAAAGTTCCAACAAGTGCTGCCAATTGTATGCAAGTATAATTAATTAACATTCTTCCCCTTTTTCTTGGGAAATAAAGAAAAATAAATTAAAAAGACATACGGTTGACCACTATACCATTTAAGCTATCATATATGATGGACCTATGATGCTTATTCAGCAAGTTAATGATGAAGTTGGAGCAAAATGACATCTTCAACATGCCAACTCGATCGGACTTTTTCCTTATTTTATGTGGGAAATTAATTAATATATTCTATTTCCTTTTCCTTCCGTCATGAAAAGAATCAAACAATCTTTTTTATCTCAAGTCAGATAAATATATAATTATTTAGGAGAAAAAAAAGGGTCTAACTAACCTGGCATCGACCTTTCTCCTTGCCCTTTTTCTTTCCTCTTGCTGCATGCGAAGGGCCAACCTTTTCCTCAGACACGTTAACAACATCATTTCTTTTTGCCAGGGAAGTAGACTGCTTCATTCCCTCAGTAGGATGCAGCATCGTCATACATGCCTTATTGTTTGATCCCATCATGGTCTGTTCTTTGTTCGAATCAGGCCCCAATAATATTGTATTATTGTCATTATTTGAGTCAGATGGGAACCTCAGCCACGAGGCAATCTGATCGTCCTCTTGATGATCTGATTCCGGACATGGCATGGCCACTGAATGAGGTGCATGAGCATAAACTCCCCAAAAAGAATCTTCAACTTGTTGTTTCCAGCAACGGAAGTGGAGTTGACTGGACTCCGACCTATAAAGAAATTAATCAGAATATATCAGTAAGGAAACAATGGAAAATTTCTTCAATCTTTGCAAACACGGTAATTAATGTATGCTTTAAATATCTAGCAATCAATCTCTCATTTGAACTGTTTTTTTGTAATGTAAACTTATATTTAAAAAAGTTTGTATATATATACAACAATATATAACATCACACTATTCCTCAAAAAAAATCTTTTTTTCCTCAAACTAACAATATAACAGCACACTATTCTACATACTGCTTTGAAAAGATATTTCCCTATTTAATAATCTTATAAAATATGACAGATAGTGAACTGACTAAATTAAAAACTTCTCGTTTATATATATTTTCTTTTTGGGCTTCATTATGGCTTACACTAATCCTATGAGATATGCTAAACCGACATCGATCTGCACCAATTTGCTTGACAAAACATCACTGCAAAAAGCTAATGCTCCGCTTTTATTTCATATGAAATTCGATATCATATGTATGCAAACTTTTGCACACATATGACACTGCCATCAAATGGTGCATTAATATTCTTTCCGTATGCTGTAGTTATCTACAAAGAGGCAAAGACAGAAAAACGAGAGAGAAAGAGCGAGCTTACATGGTGGACAAACATTACCAATTCAATTTCTACTGGTTCGATTAGAGTTGGAACTAAGAGAAACAATGGGGTTGATAACTTGATATATACACAGCTAGAGTAAATATAATAATAAATAACAACAAAAGCGGGTAAAGTGCACAAGAGACGAAGGATATGAACGCAAGAGGCAGGGGGGGTGCATCTTGCCATGGAAGTATGCGCTTCTCTGTTTGGTCAGCAGTCTGCACTTCGTTGGAAACGAGCATCAGGAGTCTGTCGTTTTCCTCTTCGGTTTCAATCGATTTACCCTTTAAGTTTTAACTGGGACCTGGGAGGCACGGTTTGTCCCTTTTGGCTCTCCGTAATTGCCTAAAATAGATAATTAGTTACATATATAGTACATATACGATCTACATACGGCATAAACAGTTCCCACCGTACCCAGGAAGTATAAAACCCTTCTTTTCATTGTTCTGATATGTTGGCCTCAAAGGTACACTATTGCTATAGTTTCAATCATTAATCCAGTCAATTAATCCAATTCCATCCGACGGATGGGTGGATGGGTCATTCTGCATCTAATACAATTTAACTCAAGTACTAACCAATTCGTTTAGACACACGTGAATAAATGAGTTAGCAAGATATCGAATAATGATTCTTGAAAATAAGTTAATAAAAGATGAGGTGTTCATAACTTATTTACCGTAAAACTTGATCTGTTTGGTTAAGTAATTACTTGACTAAAACAAGGATCTCTTAGATGAGCGACACGATATGACACAACACATATATGTTTTCGTGACATATTTATAGACACGTCATATCAATTCTTGTAATTAATAAATATACTATGATACAATATGCATATATAGGGAGCGTTTGGTTATGAAGTAAGGAGTTGCATAATCTAAGGATACATAAAGTTCTTATGTAGTGTTATGTAATGGATATTTGATTATTGAATAAGGAAGCATAAGTTATGCTTGCATATATTAATGCGAAAAGACTAAAATGTCCTCATATCATAACAAATCCTTATTATTATTTATTAATTATAAGTTTATAATAATAATTCAATATTATTAATTACTAATTATCGTAAAAATAAAAATTAATTATTAATGATAATAATAATAATAATTTATTTTGTTATTATGAAATATTAATGATTCCTATTAATTAAATAATATAAATATTATCAATTATTTAATAATAATAATAATTTATTATTGATTAATTTTTTAATTAATTAGTATTAATAATTTAGTATTACTTGTTAAATTATTATTTTTTATTATTAATTATAATAATTAATATTTATTATTAATTATAATAATTAATATTTATTATTAATTATTATTTTTAAATAATTATTTTTACTTATTAAATATTATTAATTATTTCATAATTACTAATTATTATTAAGTATTACTAAATACTTAGTATTTATTTTTATTAATTATTAATTATTATTTTATTATCGTAATAAATTGAAGGGTATAGTTGGAATTAAATTAAATGCATAACTTAAAGCACCTCCCTAGGTGCAATAGATTAATTATATATGGGACCGTTTGTTTGTGACTTAGAAGGTGCATAGCTTAAGTTATGCATTTTAAGTCACCAAACACCCATTACATAAGAGAAGCCTTAAAGGGCATAACTTATTATACCTAAAGAGGTTGCATAAGTTATGCACTAGTCCCCTTTAATTTTTTTTTCCAACAACACCCTTAGAAATAATTAATAATATTTAATAATTAACAATAATTATTAAAAATTCATAATTAATAATAAGATTAATTATTATGATTAATAATTAAATAATAATTAATAATATTTAACAAGTAATATTAATTATTAATAATAAGGAGTTATTAATTGTAATAATAATAATTAATTAAAATATAATCAATAATAATTATTATTATTAAATAATTAGTAATATTTATAATATTTAATTAAAGGTAATTATTAATATTTCATAATAATAAAAATGATTTATTATTATTAACAATTACTTTTTATAATAATTAATAATTATATATAATTAGTAATTAATAATATTTAATTATTATTAACACATAATAATAATTAGGTCACAACACATTATTAATACATAATATTTTAATTAAAATTAAATAATTCAACTTTAAGGACATGTCATGATAAGTCACATAATACAAAAGAACACAACATAACTGTCATAACATGTGATTTGGAGGCTAGTATAACTGAACTAGTTAGATCTCAATAATTGAAAGTCCTATTTGTCGCTGAATTTAATTTAAATCAGTCCAAAATAATTAAGTTTCTAACTTAATTCTTGCATTTTTTTTAAGGTCAAAGGCGCAAAAGTATTATCCATTTATCTAAAAATTCAAATTATTTTGTCATCTGTTGTACTTTAAATAGAAGGATAGTATAAATTATCTAACTGTATAAAAAGTTGAAATTAACAAGTACTTAAATGATAAAAATAGTATAATTTTATCATTTCATGAAATTAACATAATTTTAATTTTTCTCAAACTTGATCCCAAGCCCGGAAAAGAGAGCATAGTTACTATAAAATTTAAAATAATTTTTCACATAAAAAAAATTATATTTTAATTCAATTGTAAAGCATGTCTATTTTTTTTATTTTTACATATTTATCAAACATGATTTTAAAATTTTATAAACAAATTATATTTATGTTAAAAAGTTAGACATGTCCGAAGACATCATGGCACAACACGTCTAAAGAAGACACGACACGACACAAAACGGAAACACAAAATGTGGCGTGTCTTTAGACGTGTCGTGTCCATCTCTTAAAATTTAGATACGGCACGGTACGATACGTGAAATATTTAGACATGGCATGGCACGACACGATCGATAGATGATCCAGACACGACGTATTTGACTCGACACGACATGTATTTAGAACACTATACACAGATAGGTTTGAGTAACGTTGATAACGGCAACGAAATGAGTCATTTCGTTTAACGTTCTGTTTTAATAATGGTATATATAGCCGAATTTCCATTAGATGTTCCATTTCGACAGAATGTGACGGAACAACTAAATTTATACTGTATTTTACATAAACGTGTGACGAAATGTGTTTCGCATACCGTTTTGTTAGAAAACGAAATAAAAAAACTGTACCGTTATAACGAATCTTCCGTTATCAGGCTTGTGCAGAGAGTCCAATTTCTTCTTTTATAAAAAGAATACATAAAATTTTCAAAGAGGCGTTTTGTTTTATATAAGTCCACATTCGAATTCACATAGATTTATTTTCTCATAAATAGTCAAATTGTGTTCCTAAATTGATAAACCGAAGTTTTTACAACAAAATTCCGTACCATCGATGTCTAATATAAGATGCATCTCTAATATCCTCTCCCAACCTATCGATTTGTCTTCAGATTGAACAACAGGTTTACTATATATGCTAAAACAGGTGCAAGATTATTACACTTACAAGTTACAAGACGTCGGTGCGCAGACTCTCGATCAATCCGTACGTGGGAATGAAGGCGCCCATGAAAATGGTAACTGCCCAAAACCATCCATGATCCATGCCACCATGTGTCTCGCATTGCACCTGGGAGAGACGACTTTAGCAGATTGTTGGCTATATATCAGATGCAAGTTCCAAGTGGGCATCCTAATTTTTTTCGGGTTTGATTTGCTTCGCAGTTCTTTGCTTGTATATATATTTTGTCATTGCACAGTATATATGGAAAAGGAAGCGCTTCTTATTCCTCCACCTGATGGCTGCGCAACTGCGCTTGGTTCATGGACGGATTTTCTTTTTTTTTTTATGAAAATGGACGGTCATTAACACGCATCGATTGATTATTCGAAAACATGAATGCGTGCTAACTGCATTTGTAATACGTTTACAACAAAATTACCATTGTATATATTAACAACATTATTTTCTCCTCAAATTTACAAGGTTATTTTTGTCCTAAACATATTTTAAATATTGTTCAGATGTTGTCGAGATCATTTTCCTGGAGTTTGCTTTGTGTGTTAACGTCCAGGAAAAAAAGTAGAGAGAAGTTAATAATAAAAGAGAAATGCATATAATAGGGATATAACTAAATTCATTTATTTTTTTAATATTTTTATTTTATTAAATTGTTAGAACATGTAATTGATAAATTATTTCTGTCACCTCTTTTCTATTCTTCTTCACCTTTTATATGGAGCATATATACGCTTTAAATTAATATCGAGTTTTTTTTTTAAAAAAAAAATAAGAGGGCGGTCAAGTTGTCCAACTTATTTTGAAGGTTTTAATTTTCCAGCTGGGTTTTGACTTTTGAACCCATATCTTGTTTTTTCTCCTAGATTAAGAGCAAGTTGGTTCTTGTAATTTCGAATTATAATATGATAAAATATGATAAAACTGTAGTGTTTAAAATTTTTTCTATATTTTAGGCCTTTATACTTTAAAATTTAAATGCACTAAAAAGTAGATTATTAATCTTATCAACCAATAGAATAAGATTGCGTAATATGTACGAATTTCGTTCACAAATACTTATTCCTATATTATGAAATATTATCCACAACCATGCACAGTAAAGTTTATTAATTAAAAGATCCTTTTTGATCGTCTACACAATTACGAGATTCTTTTAAACAGATATATAGAATGACTTAAGTAACAAAAATTAATTTTTTTCTCATATATCCCAATTAACTCGTGTACATGAGGAGTGGTGAAATGTCTCTAGTTTACATGACTTTACAGTTTACACTGTCTCCTCTTTTGAAACCTTAATTAATAACTAAAAATCAACTATCAGAAAAAAGAAATTGCTATAGATATGATCAAATCATTTATTTAATACGTACACATTTTCGATCGATTTCATGTAATTTATCGGCATAAAAAACTTTTAAATATGTAGACAAAATAAAATATTGATTATTATTTAAGTTTTTAGTTTGTATTTGTTAGTAAAAGTGTGTTGAGCTGTTCTAAGCTGATCGCTTGCTGGGCCCACCAAGCGGTCTGCTGCCACTGAACAACCTAGCAGGTCGCTGGCTGGACCATGCGGATCACTAGGATTGGGATTTGAACCAACTCTTTTTGTTCATTACGCTCTATATATATGCTCCTTGCCATAACCGCCGTTGTCTCTTTTGGATCTGCGATTTTGATGTTCCACCAGAGACTAGGGTGAGGTTTGAGAGGGAGGAAGTTAACCGAGTGCATAGAGCAATTGACATGCACACACAATGGTGGAGCCAGAATACTTTGTAATGGAGTTCAATATTAATTTTATAATTTTAATATTAGAAAATTAAATAAATTAACTTAATGTATATTTGAATTTTTCATTTACAAATTGTAATAGTTTCAAAATTAAAGATAACAAAAGAGCTAAAAATTTTAGTTGAGCACTTCTGCAAAATAATATTAGAGCACAATATAAAATAATTTTATTAAATTTATATGTTCTTCTATATTTTATTCTTTAAAATCACATCTTTCAAAATTGATATATTTATAAATTGATGTAATTATAACCGAATAAAGAAGAGAAATATGTCAAATTTATAGACCAAAAGTAACCATAGTAATTAATTGTATCCACATCTAATAAAATATATGAAATCTATGTATAAAAGATTCTTCAATATAAAATAGACTATAAAATTACATATTGAAGTATATATTATAAATGAAATTTATTTTTTCAAACAAACAAATTGACCGAATCAAGTGGAATACCTTTTGAATATATATGGAGTTCAAATATTACATATCTTTTAAAAAAAAACTTTCATTTTGTAAGAGCAAAAATTTATTTATAGTTGTATTATTCATAAATAAATGGGGTCAATTGACACCCATTTCTTGTATGTAGCTTCGCCTCTGTACACACACCGAGTAAACTAGCACTTAGAATTGTAAAAGATGGCATCGAACCCTTACCTAAGGTTTAGATAAGGAACAAATATAGATCATATATATCTAACATTTTTAGTTTGATATTTGGATTTAAGAATTTTGTTCAAAGACTTTTAAAAATATAAAAAAATGAAAATAGAAGTGTAGGAATGGTTCTCAAATTATGTTTGATGTATATTAGTCCAAACTTTTATTCATGTTCCGCATGCAACCAGTTAAGGAAGAATGAATTTGATTGATTTCATGCTTTCAAATGATGAGAATGGTGAAAGGGAATGCATAGAAAACTTGGGCCAGGTGCGTTTCCTGCGCGACCCCATATCTTTGATCCTTATCTACCACTTCTGTTTTACTTTTTAAATTTTTCTTCCGTTGGAATTGTTTTTCTTTCTTTTTTAGTTTCTTTGTAGGTAGAAGTGTAGAACTTCCCAGGTTTCGAAAAATAAATAAATAAATAAAGTGTAGAACTTCCGGTATGAATCCTTATCGACATTTTCCTTTTTTTTTTTATAAAGAGATCCTTGTCCAATAGCGCTCATCTGGAGATTTCGCTTTCTAGAAGGACGACACGTGTCTATCCCTCAGGAGGCGCTCGTTTTGGTGACCCCAGGGTTAGTCTAACCCAACGGTTAGAGCGCCAACCTTCTACCCTTGAATAACCAAACGCATCGGGGTTAGTTTGGTGTAGCTGCTAATTTGCTAACTCGTCAAAATGCTGGGTTAGCGAAACCATCGCCTACAAAAGTTTTAGATTTTTTTTTGTTTTTCTCTCCTAGCTCATGGATATTTTAATATTTGTTCTTTACTCTATCACCCAGTCTAACCCAACCAGCATCCTCGACAGCCGAATAAAAGAACTGCTCCGAGCAGTCCTTTTATTTGGACCATCCGATGGAGATCGAAGGTCGCAGACGAAAATAAAGCAAAAATCTGTGAAATCGACCCTGCCCGATCTGCCCGTATCACTAAAAAAAACATTAAAAAAAAATTAAATTCATTTCTATTTCGAGACTCTTCGTCTCTTTCCATTTCTATTCTGGCCGATCTCCCCTCTCTTGCACGACTGCTGAGATACGAAGCTATCATCCGTTCATGCAACGGATATCTAACAACCTATAGGACGGACGCATGTGATTTTCCATTAAGGCCCCTCCGTTAATTTTATTTACAAGCCAAGCTTTTCCGGTGGGTTTACAGTAGTTCCAGCCATCGTAAGACATGGGGATGGGCTCTGTAATTTCGTGAGGGAGAGGAGAGTACAATTATATTCTTGGTTTCGGTTGCGTTGACCTAGACCCGTGGAAAGACCAGTTGGTTGGTACAGCGACACAGTGAAGGAGGGGAAGTGAATTGAAGCCAGATGCCGCTTGCACACCTTAGTTCATCTCTCCACCATACCATCATGTCGGGGCATTCAATTGCAAGAGAAAGGAATCCCAATGCCAATAGATAAGTCCAACTCTGTGCTCTCCAGTGGATTCGAGATGGAGATGGCTCAATTGCATATGGCTTGTAAACTCAAGAATTGCTAAATTGAGGAAAATGAAATGAAATTGATTTGATTCCATGATCAAATAATAACAAGGAAGCATCAATGGAGGAGTGTGAGTCATCAATTATGGGAATTAACGAAGCAGGAGGAGGAGACAATGAAGGTGATATCTCACTAAGGGGAGCAATGCTGGAAGGACAAGGTTGATTAGCATCACACAAAACTAGGAAGAGAAAAACGTGAAGAAGAGCTTTCAGGGCTTTGTTAAACTCTGAATTTGAACTTAACATTTTTCTAAATATAAGATATGAACTTTGTACTGGGTTTATCTGTCATTTTCAATTTCAGTAGATTAATTTGTAGATTGATAGGGAAGGGTCAGCGTATGTTCTAGTTTTGAACAAAGTGAGAATGAGGGAATCTTTTCATTTCTACTTTCTGGTTTGTATGAACTTAGTTTCTATAATGAAACAGGTAACCGTAATAAAAGGTTTCTTTTTTTAATAAAAAAATTGTAATTGGTACCATGTACCACCGGTACCAGTTGAAGGAAATGTAAGACCCAATGGCATATACATGCACCACCAACTGATATGCGTGGAACCAAAATGGTAAGCCAGGAAGATTGAAACAGTTGACAACGAAAGCATAGTACAGTTAACTATACATAAATTTTGCAATCGTGACATTGTATTTGCATAAATGCCTTCGTTCTTACTGACGTACTAATAATTTCAGCATACTAATGAAATATTCCTTTTCAGAGCATCCTTTTTTTATCTCGCTTCATGCATTAAGAGCTGAAACTTGAGAGTTACTAACAAGTGCCAAGTGCCTACTAACAGTAAAAAAGCCAAACTGGTACAAGGTGCTAAAATCCATTAAAAAAGAAACAACTTCTCCTCTGAGTACCAACCGATTATGCTATTAATTGAAACATGAAACAACTTCTCCTCTGAGTACCAACTTCTCCTTTTCAGATTTTTGTTATTTTGTGCCCAGAGTTTCTCAACGACAGGACCAACAATTGACCAGTAGACTTTTATCATTATTATTACATCCAAAAAGCCAAAATCAACCAAAAAAAAAAAATCAAGAGTCCGCATGTGTTTAGTTCAAATATCTTTGAAACTTCTAAAAGAAACCTATTTATGATTAAAGATCATTCATGGAGAAATGCTTCAGTCACCAACTACCACAGTAATGTTATTGTCAATTAAAGGTCCTGGAGTTGAGAAAGAAAACTAATATTTCATCTGATTTTCAAATTCACTTTTTCCTCAAATTTACAAATAAGACCTGCAATGTGCCATGAATAGATGTTAATAAGCCTGTTCAAGCTTCGTTTCTTCATCTACCTTCTTCTCCTCACGAGACTCTGGCCCGAAAACGAACGGATCTTTAGCGAGGGTTAAAGTTTGACTATTCTCAGATAACCCCTCATGACGGCTGGGATAGAAAACATCGTCGAATCCGTCGTCACACGGCGTGCCACCGGAGGAGGCAACGGAGGGGGTGGTGGCGCAGCCGCTGCCGGACGGGAACGAGCTGAGGGGACGAGTGAGAGAGGTCTCTTCGTTTTTTTTGTTGAGGGAAGCGGCAGAGTGCATAGTGAGAGAGCTTGAGAGTGGAGGAAGGGATTTGAGGGGAATCGGGCAGGGAGGGCAAGCCTCGACAGCAATTTTTCGGCTAAGTCTCTCGTGAACCCTTGGATCCAGATCGGACGGTCAGCGTAAAAGGACTGCTAGGCACAGTCCTTTTAAACGACTGTCGAGGATGCGGATGCCAGTCTAACTAGACATGTCTAACATTGATAAATGGCACGGAATGAGTTAAAATAGTTTACGTTATCGTTTTACTAACGAACTAAAATGTTGAGCCGTTTATCGTATCGTTAAGCTAACATAATAAAATTGAGTTTTATTAATATTGAGTTTCAAGACATATTTTGCTTCAAATTAATGGAAAAGAATAAAATTGATGATAAATTTTATTTTTTATATTATTGTAATACTCATAAATAATTATTGCATCTATTCAGTATATTCACGAGTTGACTTGAGTTACAAATTGACGAGTTCGAGTTAGCTCGGAACTGCCTCCCGAACGAGTCACGAGTTGACTCGAGTTGTAACGAGTTCGAGTTATGCTCAATTCGCTCGAACTCGGCTCGTATACAGCCTTAATACTGTGTCTTGTAAAAGAGGACGTAAAGAAGAACAATCACATAGAAAAAAACACACAATTTTTACTTAGTTCAGTATAACGTGTACTTACATTCACGACATACGCACATCTTTCTTTTTCATTTCTAATGGTATTTAGTACATTGATGGAGAAAAAAGATGAAACTAGAAAGAGAGCGGTATTATAAAAATACAGACGTTCCTTTTAATTCTTTTTCATATTTTTACTAAATCAACAAAAAGAAAGAAAATGTCTTCAAGATTCAAAAAAATTTTCGGATCCATTTCGAACTGAAATTCATAGTCTTCGGACCGAATTCATTAGTTGTGAATTCGAATCCTCTAGGACTCTCGGCCACATAACAATCGAAAAAAAATACTTTTCGAGTGGTAATAAAAGAAGCATTAACATAATTTCCAGAATTTGAAATCTGTAAATTCTTATGAAAAAAGAGAAATTAGATAACTTTGACCGTCATATTTATTGAAAAAAGAAAAAAATTAAAAAGGAAAATGCTTAGCAAAGAGGCGGCCGTTTTGGGATTCGTATCCTCTGCCGCGTGGCACAGCCGCACTTTTCATACGAGCCGTCCAATCTGATCTGAACAGTTTAGTTTTTTCTGAGTCTATCAATCCGGTATTTTTTAGGGACCGTTCAGATTAAATCAGACGATCGGGATGAAAAGTGCTGCCAGCCGCGCGCGGCAGAAGATGTCGTCCATGGACAGAAATATGGGCCCCGCCGGCCCGTCGAAAGAACCAAAGATTCATACAAGAGTCGGAATTGGCGGACAGCTATGAGCTAGCGCTGATGACTGATGAGTGACGACTGACGACCAAACTCGAATAAACCCAAACGGTCGAACCAAATAAATATTCAAAAGATTTACGATTTGCTCTTTATTACCGCATTTGACACGAACAATGTATGAGTCAACAGTATGACCCATTGTCCCATTTCCACTATTATAACCTGTAATAAAGCACCAATTACAGTCCATCCATTTTAGATCGGACGAACAGCATGTTTTGAATAGTTACATTCTTTCGTGACATAATAACAGGAGATAAATTTCCATTGAGCCACCCGCCGGACAAAACCTTCCTAAAACCTCACAAACTCACTCACACACACACTGCGGCCTTTCTCTCTCCCACAGTCACAGATAAAAAAAAGAGCTCACTGTAATGGCGCACTCGACTCCGCCGCCTTCCTCCTCCTGCCCACCTCTCCACCTTCTCACTCCCAAGCCCGAACCTCCCGACCCCATTTCCGACCTCTCCCAAATCCCAACCCCTATTCAGAATGCTGATCCACGTCTCCTTCTTGTACCTCACAAATGCAACTCTTCCTCTGACGAAATCGTGGATCCAATCATCTCTGAGTACCTCCGCCTAGCTAAGCTCTACTCCTCCGTCGTGAGTCCAGGCGGAAAAGACCAAAATGCCCTTGCTTTAGTGGACCCGTCCGAGCCCAAGAAGAAGAAGGCCAGAGGCAATGGGTTGGTTCGCGTGAGCAACCTGAGCCCTGCTGATCAAATCCAGAATCGAGTAAAGATCAGACAGGTCCGCATTACCTATGACTCACTGAGGTGCTTTTATGTTTTGCAAAATTTGATTAACCCAAACCCGGTTTGCGTGAACTTGTTGGGAGTTAAACCGCGAAACCGTGCTGATCTCAAGGCCTCGCTGCAGATGCGAAAGGCGGGGTTTTATGTATACAACGACCCGAGCCAGCGCATTGTGGGCGCCGTGCCGGGAGTCAATATTGGAGATGTTTTCTTCTACCGGGCTGAGTTGATGGTTCTTGGGGTGCATAATCAAATCCAAGGTGGGATTGGATTTGCGCCTGCAAATATGGTACCTGAAGGAGAGCCGATTGCTACCAGCATTGTCGCCTCAGGAGGATACCAGGATGATCTCGAGGTAATTTATCTTTCTTTTACGTTCCATTTGAAATTTAAAAATGTAGAGTAATATGAAGATTAGTTAGAGTTGTTGGTTGCTCTCTGTCTCTCGCTCTCTTGTTATCTCAATATAAAGAAGAGGATGTATATAATATATGAATTTTCTCTCCTATTTTCATGGAGGTCAGAAGACTAAGAAGTGACGAATATTATAGGAATTCTAAAATAATTTCTTTTAAAATTAATAGTAAGTAGGCAGTTTCTGATTGTCTTCTCATAGTTTTGAACTATAGTAAGGTTAATATTACGAAATGATTGAGAAGGGAATAGGTTCTCACTTTTCCCCTTTTATTATGGATATAATTGTCCCAAGACTCCCAACAGCTTCTTTTTCTTACCTCCTGAATCAATGAGCGCTTGGAGTTTTTATACAATGTTGTCATTGTCCTTGTCTTGAACTTCCAATGGTAATCCAGGGCTGGAGATGTCTGTCATAGCTGGAAAGGTTGTAAGAGATTCTGCTTAAAGTGTTTGCTTTTCATAAAAATTGTTTGATTGATTGATTTATTTGAAAGTTGAACTGTGTGTAAGCATCAAGGTGATTCGTAAAGCTAATAGTGAACTGTATGGACACTTGCTTTTTTCAGTTGTATCTGCATGTCGTTAGTTATCTCAATTCTTTATAGGTTACTAACTCTCTGGGTTTAAATGTTATTAAATCTCTAAGTTTATTGTCAGATAACTTGAGCTTCCTTTTTGACCATTTTCATTGGTTTATGGGATTTGTATCACTAATGGAATTCTATTTTTGTTGTATTTGCAAAAAAAATTTATTTCTATTGAGTTTAACTGCAGTTATTTATGCCATCAGCATATCATCTCTACGGGATGACTTAATTTTACTTTCCTATAGTGAGAAAAGCAGACATTTTGACTGGTAGCCAATAATGTCAAAGTTCAATGGAAAAAAAAAAACTCCTTTGCTGAATTAATGGCTGAGTTTACTTGCTTCAACTTAATTCCATGACCTTTTCATCAACATTTTTACCGAAAACCTATAAAATTTGATTAGAATGGGTTTGTTTGGCACCAGTTCTTGATTTATTGGTTTCTTATTTCACGAACAAAACTTAATTTCTTTTTTTAAAATATTTCATTTTCATTTCTCAAAATCAAAGTACACTAATGAATGCTTTATAACCAACACATACAAAGAAAGCAAATCACATCAAACTATAGTTTTAAGGCCACTTTAGAAATAAAATCATAATAATTTGTTGATACTGAATAAAAAGACAGCTACACGCACAACCGACAATATGCTCAGTTGTGCTAGATGGATACATATATATGTACATACGCAATCATTCTTTGCGATGCCAACTATTGATTCAGGGCACCCATGTGTTCTTCATTTAAAAATCCTAATTCAAAAAATTTCAGGAATTTTTAACTAAATTTACCAGATTTTTGATAAATGACTCCAATTGAAATGCATATAGTTAAAAGAAATAGTTGTAAATTCTGTGCCCTTAGATTTCAATACGGAGGTCCCATCAGTTGCCTTGGATTGACCATTCCAGCATTAGAAAGTGTGATTTTGACCATTTGCACTTCTGCCAAAATGCAAATATTTTCAATAGGGACGTCTCTCTCTCTCTCTCGCTGTCTCTCTCATGTGCATGCACACACACAGTTGAAACATCTTGTGAAATTGGTAGTGGCTATGAAAATGAGATTAATAAATAAGGAAAGGTTGATAATATCATACAAGAAGTCAAACTAATAAAAGAATCAGAAACAAATAACAATTATTAATAACAAACTATCCATGCTAGGGAATAAAAAAAAAAAAAGGAAGAATATCCAGACCCTACAAGCTTGAACTTTTGCAGTTAGAACCCATGGCACTTACCAAGTTACCAGTATCTATAATCCCCTAACCATATTGAGAATTTGGAGTGCAAATTTGACTGCATGAATGCATTTTTCTATATGCTGGTTCAAGATTTCTAAATGACACTCAGTAATGACCTTTCTACAAGAACACGAATAAGTCAATAACATAACTTGGTTTGTGGCAGCTTGGTGATGACATCATCATGTACACTGGTAGTGGGGGTCGTGTCAAGAACCAACCCCATGTGTCGTCAGACCAGAGCCTTGAACGAGGCAACCTTGCACTAGAAAGAAGTATGAACTATGGTGTCGAAGTTCGTGTTGTGCGAGGTGTCACCTTACAGCGGTATCCCTTATTCCGCATTTATGTGTATGATGGTTTGTACCGGGTTGTTGAATGCCAACACAACCGTGGCAAGTCTGGCTGCCTTGTGTACCTTTTTAAGCTCTTAAGGATCAAAGGCCAGGAGGAATCTGGTACCTTGTCGGTACGTCTCGCCAGAGAGATAAAAGCCAAGTTGGCTGAGCAGACAATACCAGCTGGGTATATCTGTGCCGACATTTCAGGAGGTATTGAAACTGTTCCGGTACCATTCTTCAATGACATTGATAAGGAGGAATACCCATTGGAATTTGAGTACGTTAAAACCCCAGATTACCCCCTTCCGCCAGTCATAAAGGCATTAAAGGCATGCAGGTGTGAGGAACAGTGCCAAGTCGGCTGTGAATGCGTGGGGAAAAACAACTTTGAGCCAGCTTATGATTCAACCGGTATTTTACTTCGGGGACGACCAATTGTGTACGAGTGTGGAGACACTTGTTCTTGCCCCACCAGCTGCCCTAATCGTGTGACCCAAAGGGGAATGAAACTGCAGTTGGAGGTGTTTCGGTCAAAGGACAATATATGGGGAGTGAGATCTTTGGATATAATCCAAGCTGGAAGTTTTATATGTGAGTTTAGTGGGGATGTGGTTTTAAGGGAGGAGGTGGGTGCAGGTGGGGATCAGAATCAGAATCAGGTCCTGATTGACCCACAGAGCTTCTTTCAGAGGTGGAGCGAATGGGGGGATGTATCGGAAGTGTTCCCAGATGCAGAGCCCAAGAAGGACCCACTGCTCCAGCACAAACCGGCATACCTTCTTGATGTTTCTAGGAGGAGGAATGTTGCGTGTTACATAAGCCATAGTAGTAGCCCGAATGTGTTTGTGCAATTTGTTCTTCATGCTCATGATGATGTTAAATATCCTAGAATGATGATTTTTGCAATGGAGAATATTCCACCTTTGAGGGAGCTTAGCCTTGATTATGGGGTGATGAGTTAATTAAAGTGGAGGGTCCAATAGCAGAAGTAGTGAAGCTTTTCAATGAACTCTTTTGGAAGGTATGCTTTATAATCACTCTTTTCTTTCCTGTACCGATATTATTCTAATGTAGATCACAAAACAGCTCATAGACTACCTGGAAAAAGACAATATTTATTATTTGATACATATTTTACCAGAAGACAACCAATATGAGCAGCACTTGAAGTGGATCCACTTATTCATGAGACTATGCTATTTCTATATGGGAAAGTGATACATAAAGCTGTTCTATACATGAGATATGCTGTTTCCATTTAGTGCCCTATTCAAGAAAATTTAATCGGTCAATTTTCCAGAGTTCAGCATACAACTCTTATTATTAGATTTTATGAATGCGTAATTGCCTAGTTAAGTTGTGTAATTAAAAAAAGTTGTATATCGGTGCTCTTCTGTTTGTTATTTCTTGTAAATGTTGGATATTTGATTCTGTAGAAGCTGCAGTGTTTAATTCATACTTGTCGCAGTAAACCATATTCTTTTGAGTTCATGCACTGTGATTGACAGTTTGTTATACTTGAATACTAAATATGGTATGCTTCTAGTTGGATATATGGATACTCTTATAATCTTATTAGGTTATCTTATAGTATTTCCATAATCTTTCTATGACCTCTTGGTTTATGTACCTTCTTTTTATTTGGCTAAATGACATGTTCTTCCTTTTAGATCGGATAAAGGTATCAAGTCTGGGACAGACTGCATGGATTGATCCTGTAAATGTAATGCAATTTAGATTGTTTTGTTTTGTTTATTAGGAGAGAGTTAAATGCTAGATCCTTGGCATTGGAAAGTTAGAATATACTTGGTATACCTGATGTAATTTAACATTTCTTGTTTATTTTGTTTTATAAAGAGTTATCATTTTGGATTATTCTTGATAAATCTATCTCAAAAGTGTATTGATGAATAAGAGATTATTTCTAGTATGCCAGCAGCAGGATTATGATTTTGCTCTATGATGATTGTTCCAGTCAATCCAAGAAATGTTCCGAAATTTTTTAATGTAGGAATAATTGGAAATAAATGTATGAACAGAGGAATACAGACAGGTAATTTGTCCTCTCAATATTGCGATTTGCGAATAATATCAGATGTTGCAAAAAAACAGATCATAATATTCTACTTTTTAAAGCAATCAGATATTATGAATAAACAGATTATATTTCATTTAATTTTTTTTCACGAATATTCAAATAACCTATTCCTTGATCCTTTGTTACGAATATAATTATTTGGACTAACGTGAAGGATAAATAGCAATTGTTTAATTTTGTTGCGAATATAATCGTATTCAAATGTCCCACTCATTAAATTATTTGGGACTAACGTGAATAATTTTTCTAATACCTTTATTTGGGACTAATCGTAATACTCAGATTAGCAAGTACATCAATATTAATAGATTTTGAGAATATTAAAGATTATAATGGCACGTAATCAATATTTGTAATTTTTTTATTGGCATAACACTAATTTTATTTCTTTTATTCAGATTCAAATAGCACATAATCAGCATTTGTAATTTTGTAGTGGCATAATATATACCGATTTTAATTGTTTTATAATGGCATAAAATCAATTATTGCTTTTGCAATGGCATATTTATAATTTCAATATTTTACAATGGCATATTCTTAATTTTAAAGTTTTTATAATGGCTGAATGATCATATTAATTAACCAATAACATAAATTTAATTTTATCATTTAATGATGACATAAAAATAATTTATCATTTATTGATGGTATAACCTAATTTTCAATTTTATCGGCGGCATGAATCTAAATCACCCTAAAAAATTCGAGAAATGTTTTATCTGCAATGTATTATAGCGTTATTTACAACCTCGCCTTCAGGTTTAAGACAAAACATAATTCCAACATGTGACATATGTTCTGCATAAGATGTTCCTTACGTCTATTCGTACTTGTGCAAACCGATTGCTCCAAAAACTCGGTTGGCTTCCTCCTCCTTTCTAAGTTGGAACAGACTAAAATCATAGATCTAAAGAACCTAAGGGCGGTTACAATTATAGGGATATATATACGAGTCGATCTAAACATAAAGGTTTGTTTAGATATTGATCCCAGCGGTTCATTAGTCCTGCTAGTGACTCGTTAGGTCATTTAGTGGCAGTGGTTCACTTGCCCAACAAGCGGTCTGCTTAGAACAATTCCACACAATTTTACTAACAAAAAAAAGAGTATTTTTCATAACCTCTATGTGTGGGAGAAAGCGAAGCGAAAGAAAATATTATACTACTTTCTATAATTTTTTTATGACAAGAATGAAAAAAAATAAATAAGAAATTACAAATCTAAAATGCGCATATAGGAAATGAACAACACATGACTGAAAACATGAATAGGAGGAATTTTCTATTCCTAGCCATAAAGTATTGGAAAGTGTGTAATTTTGTGAAGAATTTGAATTGTTTATAATAAATTTATGCTAGGAATAGAAAATTTATCCTATTCCCATGTGATCCAAACAACCCATAGAAATCTGATGCATATAACTCGTTCACTAAGCAAAGTTTTAAACAACGAACGCCATAAAAAATCTAGAAAAAAACATTGTTACTTACTATAGATGAACAGTGCCTCTCCTACGAACTTTTATATAAATAGAATTATATAATTTTCAAATTCATTAAAATTAATAATTTTTTTCTTATTAAAAAGATTTAGTCTAGGACTCCAGGTAATGGGAGTTGCTTTTTACACGGTCAAAATTTGCAATACACGGTGAAAAATTACAAATGACAAAAAAATCCTTACCTATCCTAGAAACTTCCGTCTCCAATCTCTGCATACTGCTTGCCTTGCCTTCGAGGCTAAGCCACATCCCTTCCTATTCGTCTTAGCCTTCTGAACCCATCAAGCGAAGCATGGGGACACTACCTCCATATTGACTTTGGTAGCAGGTTATGGGGTATGGGGGTTCACCAATGGAGTCAATTTGGCCTTCTCAACCGGTCCTATTAAGCAAGCACTTGTTCATATCTGATAAAGGAGACCCGATACCATTAACTAGCTCTTAGTGCTTTTCTTGGGTTTAAGTTTCGTTTCTTGTTAGAAGGATGCCACTCGCAACATTAGCCCTTTCCTCCTATTCATTCAACCCAAAAGGACAACTAACATGCCCAGCTGAACGATCTACAGTTGTTCCACTACAGGTTGTTGAGTAGGTTGAACTCCACTATTCATTAGTATTCTTACTTGACTGTTCACGAGCGATCCACCTCTGCACTTATATAGCCAGAGCAACGAGGTCAGACACTTTTTTCATTTTTTTACGGTGCTTCTTGAGAAATTGAGTCTATTTCTTTTTTCCTATCTATCTATCCATTCTAACTTTGAGATTTGCTTGATTAATTTTTTAGTTAGGAGAGTTTGATGTCAACTTCCATGAGAAATTGCGGTAAATTTTGTGGTGTTCGAGATACACTGTCGATGGTTCAATCAGAAGACAAAATATAATACAAGGGTATTTTTGTCATTTGCAATTTTTTACCGTGTATTGTAAATTTTGACCGTGTAAAAAGCAACTCCCCCAGGTAATACTATATAGCTGGAATCCAAACCAACTCCACTCAGCAACGGAAACTTATCCATTAAAACTTTCTTTCTTGAGATTAGCCGTGTCATTTTTTTTAAGAAATACTGTCTTATGAGGACAATTGTCTTAAAAAACGAGTTAGTTGGTACCTGCTGGACGTGATGCTTTTTTTTAGAAATATATAATGTTTCAAATTTATTCAAAAAGACAAATAATAAATTATTCTAAATTAACACATCGGGAAAATGTCTTAACTTGTATATTGTAAGGTTAACAATGAAACTTAATCTAATAGAACTGTGTAGCTTTAGACAGGCCCTATCATTTAAAATTAAATTTAAAAAAATCTTGAGCTAGTCGAGACATCAGTTTTATGTGTTCCAATATATTGTTAGCACACGTTTTTGATGAGGATTGTTGCCTATATGTGAATCAGTGAATACGAATTTACACTAACAAAATATAAATAAAATTGAAATAATACAAGAAAAATTGGTGGACAAAATAGGGAGATACTAGCATATAACTTTTTTTTCTTTTATAAAGTTACATAGGAGTTATTAGACTTAACTCAGATTTTTAAGTTGGTCAGTTTAGATAATTTTCACATTCTCCACTAAATGATTTTAAAACGTAATAATCAGTTCACTTTTTAGTTCCTGCCCAATTTTGAAATTCTAAGGGTTCTTATAAAAAATGTCCGGAGGCACGCTTATGTTATGTCCTTTATTTCTCTTTCTCCTCTCCCCCCTGTTATTGTATATTTGTATAGTATTACTGTGTTGGAAACTTGGAACTCCTTCCTACTGACACTTGTCCTCTAAAAGACTACAAGGCACCACCATCCCTCTCACAAGTTAATACTGAAAAATCCTACTAAATAAACCCAATCTCACTCTAACAAATCAGGGTTTAAGACCATTTAATAGAAGAAAACAGAACCCTCCTCTCCTCTCTAATGGCGTCTTCCTCCCTGAAATCCACTCCGCTCAGCCCTTCCACACCTCTCGCCTCCTCCAAACATCTCTCTCAGTCTCAGAAATCACCTCTCCAGTCCTCCCTCTCAGAAATCACCTCGCCCCACACACCGAACGCCACACCATCCCAAAACCCCACTTTCACACCCGCCCGCATCCTTACACCCGACCTCTGCGACATTCTCTCAAATCAGCTCACTCCGTCCGACACCGACGACCCCGCCTTCATCCCCTTCCTCCGCTGCGCCCAGGAGCAGCTCGCCGCCTACAAATCATTGCTCGTTCAAGCACAAAATGACGAGAATGCCCTCGCTATGCTGCAAGCCACTCACGACTCGCCACAGACGAACCGTCACAGAAAACCGCTCAAGCAACCAAAGGAGCTGGTTCGCATCACCGCTTCGTCCCAGGAACATGTCTCCAGGTGGCGTGAAGTGAACCGCCGAGCGAGAATTGCGTACGAGTCGCTGCGGTGCTACTACCACCTGCAGTACATCACGGACCCACAAGTCAGGGAGACGACCAAGGTCAAGGTGCTCCGTTCTGACCTCAAGGCTTTCACCGAGCTGCACAAACTTGGGCCCCAGCTGGTTCCGTACTTGCAGGCCGACAAGAGGATAGTGGGGCCCATACCAGGGGTTGAAATAGGCGATATTTTTTTCCACCGTGCTGAGCTGTGCCTTCTTGGACTTCACGGTCCAATCCAGGCCGGTATTGGTTATGCGCCAGGTGTGTTTGTCGATGAGAACGAGCCGATTGCAGCGAGTATTGTTGCTTCTGGTGGTTATGAAGACGACAGAGAGGTATAGTAATTTATTCCTTTGCATTCTACTTGGGTAAATTATACAACATAGAGGCTGATACTACACGTGCAAATAAGGGGCATTAGTATATTATTATTAGAAAACATCTCTACTCCTTATGAACGCACTGATCCAAGAAGGATTACACGCTAGATTTTGCGTGTATACACTTGTTTGTGTTGTTCGATCTAATAAAGAAACAAACTGAAACAAATTGAGCAACATATTTATCTCTGTCGCTTGTAGATTGAACAACATATCTATATTGCCTAACATTATTTTGTATCTTTATTTGTCCACATACTAGGACATCTTTTGCTACTTTGAAAAATGAGCAAAGTAAGACGTGACACCCCCAAGAGATAAAGATTACGGAACAATTATTTAGTTTAGGGAGAGAACAAAAAACGATCCAAGAACACTATAGTAACACATAAAATTCAGAATTTTCATATAACAATAGCCTACGAAACAACTTCTCTTTTTAATACAAGAGCAGGATTCCAATGCCAACATTTTGGTTGCCCCCAAATGCCAACATTCCATTAATAAGTTATTTTTTCAAAAATTAAAATTGCAACGTCAAATCCAAACCGTTCATCTTATTTAATTTAACGACCGATGCATTTTCTTATAAGTTTTGTAAATTTTAGAGTTTATTTGATACTCCATCAAGGGGTAGAAAAATAAACGAACCTTATTAATTATGATAGATTCATTCTAATACGTTCATATTTTAGCCTTTGATGGAGTATCAAATAAACTCCAAAATTTACAAAACTTATATGAAAACTCATCGGTCGTTAAATTAAATAAAATGAACCGTTTGGATTTGACGTTGCAATTTTATATTTTGAAAAAGTAACAAAATAGTAGAATGTTGGCATTTGGGGGCAACCAAAATATTGGCATTGGAACCATGCTCTTAATACAAATAACTTCTTGTCTTGGAATTTTAAAACATTAATAACTTAGAAAATAGTAAACATAGGACTATTAAACATTAAACATATTGGAGACAAAACTCATTATGGTTCTTGGAGACCACAATTAATGAATCTTGGAGACCTTCACATTGAAGAATACGCTAATTATTATACACATCAATCACCGTGTCACCTTACCGAGCTTGATCCAATATGGCAGCCACCTCTAACTCCAAATCTGAATCTGAGTATAAGTTGATAACCCGTCACGTCATTGTGTCAGTATTTATATAGAGTCGTGTGAGCACATCATACTATAATTAGGATGATAAAAGTAACACTGTGTCTCTTTAGGCTTCAATAGTTGCGCTTGATTTTGCTAGCACATAAATTGTACCTTCAATTTTACCATTGTGTGTATTTAGTGCTGGATGGTGAGCATTAGCAATTTAGCATTCTGGTACATTTTTTTTTATAACAAAAAAGGATTTTGCTCTCTCCTTGGTCTTAATGATTCATTTAACTACTCTTTTTCTTTTTGTATGCATTGGAATATTCTGCATTAATTCTCCCCTATCATATAACAGCATACTAATAACTATTTTGAGTACAATGCTAGCAATTCCTAGCTATTTGCACTGTGAAGCCTGTGGTTCAGGATCAGGACTGATGTGGTGCAAACCAAACAAGATCGTGTACCCTTCTGGTGGATAACTACCATCTTGATTCAATTGGATAACAGTTTCGTTGACTTGAATATGTGATCTTCATTGTGTTGTATGCAAGATTTTCATTAAAATAACTTTGTTATATTTTGTACAGCCCAGAGGATGGTGTTGTTAATTTGGTTCAAAAGCCAACTTCATCTAATATCCTTTTTATTTTTATGACAGTTGGAAGAAGATGTACTATTATATACAGGCAGTGGCGGAAAAGGCCGGAATGACTCCCATGTGTCAGCTGACCAGAGCCTTGAGAGAGGCAACTTAGCCCTTGAGCGTAGCATGAACTACAGAATCGAGGTTCGAGTCATTCGAGGTATGAAACTTGAGCCCAACTCCGGTCGAAAGCTCTACGTGTATGACGGCTTATATCGAGTCGTTGAATGCAGACGTGGCAACGGCCAATCGGGCTGTCTTGTGTATCAATTCAAGTTGTTGCGTATCCAGGGACAAAATCAATTAGGAAGTAAGACAATTCGTATTGCTATTGAGACAAAAGCAAAATTGGCTGAAAATATAATACCATCTGGGTATGTGAGCCCAGATATATCTGCTGGTAAGGAGGCAATACCAGTATTATTATTTAATGATGTAGACAAAAATAACCACCCGATGTACGGTCCAATGATGTATGAGTATCTGAAGTCCCCTGAATACCCCTTTTCATCAAAAGTATCAGCCATGAAGGGATGTCAGTGCCGTCCAACCTGTTCTGACAAATGCCCTTGCAAGGAAAGAAATGGTGGCACTTTTGCATATGATAATGGGATTTTATTACATGGTCGTCCTATCGTGTATGAGTGTGGGAATGGTTGTCATTGTGCTGCCACTTGTTCTAACCGAGTAACTCAAAGAGGTATCCGGTACCAATTAGAGGTCTTTAGGTCAAGAGATACCCAATGGGGTCTACGGTCTCTTGACCCTATCCAAGCTGGCACATTTATATGTGAATTCAGTGGTGATGTGGTTTTGAGAGATATGGTTAAGCAAGGTTCTGAATTCCAAACAGTTCTGATCGATCCAAGAAAGTTTCCAATGAGGTGGCATCATTGGGGAAACTTGTCTGCCGTCTTTCCTGAGTGGAAGCCATTTGAGTCGCCGGTTCTGGAGGAACAGCCCGAGTACTTTTTGGACGTCTCAAGAAGGAACAATGTTGCATGCTATATTAGCCATAGCGAATACCCAAATGCATTTATCCAATTCGTCCTGTACTCACATGACGACGTGAAGTTTCCAAGAATGGCGGTGTTTGCAATGGAGAACATTCCTCCCTTGCGGGATATAACCCTGGACTATGGTTGGTGATTTATTCATTCATTCATTCTTTATTTATTTCCTTGCAATGTTTTGGGCAGCGTGATACATCTTTCCCCATCCCTGAGTATACCAAGTTGTGGAATAGGAAACTATGCAAACTGGACCACCTGGCACGGGTAAATTTTTAGGGAGCAAGCAACTTTGATATTTGTAATAAGAGTCTCTGAATGCTGCCTAATAGCGGTGTACCCATGGGATGTGAAGTCCTTTTTTGAGGAAGAGTTGGCAACAGCATAACCCCCCTGGGGTAGTGAACTCAAAACCAGCCAAACTTTCTAGTGTATGTACTATTTGTAGTTCCATGAACTCGTTAGGTTTGATTCCTTGCGGATCACTGTAACCATTACTGCTCATACACTCTTGTTTCAATCTAATTTTACGATTAGGTTACTAGGGTTGATCCACTTTATTCTGTGTTTGAAACCTTGGATTTACTTGAGATAAACTTGGTTAGGTCGAACTGTATACCCATTAAAGTTATTTCAAAAAGTGGTAGATTCAGTCTGTTTAATGTATCCGTGCTCTGTTTTAAATGTTTTATTCATTCATTGTGCTTTACTTATTTTCCTGTGATAATATCCTTTTTATTCTTTTCTAATCAGTTGCATTATAACTTCACAACAGGATGCAGCATTGATTTAGATGAAGGAGATAATTCAATGGAAGGAGAGTAAAACTAGAGCTAACTCTTGTTTCTTTTAATGAAGAGTAGCGTTGTAGATAGCAAACAAAAGTTAGAACCCTTTCTCTGCTTTTACTTTCGCTGTATCTCATTATTATACATTAATTTTTACAAATACTTGATGATGGTCCTATATTTACTTTTGGAGATAGATTTATTTTCCTCCAACGTAAAGTTTACTGTTGCAAAGGTTTTCACTTCAGTTGTAGCCACTTAACAATTCAGAAAACATTTAGTTGGTAACATAATGAAATTCTGATATTAGAAATATAGCTTGTAAATCCTTCCCTTCAAGACTGAATTTGCTGGAGATAAAAGGGATGTTTACTGTTTAATCATTATAACTTGGCATGCTCATGTTCCTTTCAAATTAAGAGTTTTTCCTTTATTTGGTCAGAGGAAGAGCATATTGACAAGAGAGAATAATTTAATTAATAAGGATGGCAAGGAGAAATACAATGTTTTTGTTTTGTCAGGATGAAGAAACACTAGACCTCAGTTGTTCTTTTGTTCAGTGACCTTGGAGGTAGATATCCAGTTTACAATAGTTTTATCTTTAGTTGCAATAATATAAAATTGTGTGGTTTTGATAGACTTGTCTCTTTAAAAGATAGTAAAATGGTACAATTAATTAGAGGTGCTGTAATTGGATTTTTGTGATAATTTAATTTAAATAAGGGTGCAGTAATGAAATGATAATGAGGGTGTCACAGTCAGGTGGCTAGCTAATATCCTTCCTTAGCATCGTTTTGCAGTAAATCTAGATATAACGAGTCTTTTCATAAATTGCAATTAGTGTTTTTTTGTAATATTTTTAATCTTCCGGTGCAGGTACAGAAAAGGGAACAATGGAAAGAGGAAGTTGTCGAAAGGTAAATTGCCACCTGAAGAAAAATGGGTTTTGTGGGTCTTGATGTCCTTCCGAGACTGTTGGAACAAGAAAGTACTTGTTCATGCTTCTCCTTTTGTTTGTTTTGTTGATGTTGACAATCAAACTTTTGAATGTTTCATTCGGTGGTTTTTTTATCTGTTAACTTAATGTCTCTGGTGCTGTTGCGATGATAACGTCTTTGTTGTTCTGGATTGGTTGCAATTGAGTAGCTTTTAAATAAAACGATTCCTACCAGTACCGAGGTATGGTACCAATTATCTGTGGGTTAATTTCTTAGTTTCTGTACCACCTGATGCTGATGGCCGCCACCATTGTTTAAAAAGAAAGAGAAAAATATATATATGATTTAACTTCGTTGCCCGGTGAATCAGCATAGTTACTTCTATCTGGCGAAACTTGTGCTCCTAATAATTTCGATAATTCTCTTGTGAATGTCCAACTGCGAAGTTTTTAAACAGCTTTTTTTTTTTTTTTGGTCCAGTAGCTCAGGTGTAAGAGCATTCCGCATACTTGCGATAGGCTTGGTGAGCCAGTGCAAAAATTCAACCATATATACAAGAAATGATCAGGATGGTGTCATTTTTAGCTTACCCCAACTTGTTTGGGATAAAAGACTTAGACTTTAGACTTTTAGTCTTATTATGAGACTGCATCTCGATTACTTGCGCTATTGTATGTTGGCTATTGATTTTGGAAATTATTATCTATCATTTCTTCATGCGTCATCCCATGTAATTGTATTTGTATTTGTTCACTATGGGTGTGATTGGATAGGCCGGGGATAGGGAATAGGAATAAGAAATTTCGGTTTGCGTGTTTATTTTTATTCTTGTGCAACTCAAACAATACAAGAATAAGGAATTTGGGCCCTTATTCCTATACTAACAAAACCATGGTATGGGTGTGTTTGGATGAGCCAGGAATAGGGAATAGGAATAAGAAATTTCGGTTTGCGTGCTTATCCTTATTCCTTATTCTTATACCATAGTTTTGTTAGTATAGGAATAAGGGCCCTTATTCCTTATTCTTGTGTTGTTTGGGTTGCACAAGAATAAGAATAAACACGCAAACCGAAATTTCTTATTCCTATTCCCTATTCTTGGCCTTTCCAAACACACCCTATAAGAATAAGGAATATGGATAAGCACGCAAACCGAAATTTTTTATTCTATTCCTTATTCACGGCTTATTCCGTTGCATCCAAACACACCCTATATTCATTTATATGTCTAGTTTGTTTACCTATGAGTTCATTTTATTCTCATAATAAGACTTTTGGAACTTGTCGAGTTGATTAAGAATAAGATAGTAATAATAAGAATTCTGCTCCGTGTGTTTTCGATATGATTAAGAATTTCACTACGCACGAATGTCTTTGGAGGTCTACGTTGGATAAATAGTCTAGAAATCCTTGCCTTCAAGAACTCAACTTGTTTTGTGTGGCGTCACTGGTATGTGCTGTGGGAAGAATAAATGCTATATATTGGATGTGGGATCTATAAAGATTTTAATTAATTAATCGGGTCGGGTACAAACGGATTATCAAGAGTAAAAATATAATCCAACTTAGTAAAATCGGATTAGTAAAATAAAAACCCGATCCAATCTAAATAATGTTTGAATTCGTTAAAATACGAGTTGGATTGAACGGGTTAAACGAATCGGACGGATTCCTTCTTTTCCTTTACAGGGAGCCAATTCGGTTGAGTAAGTTCAAATTTACCTCAACTCGATTTGTCAACTCATAAGTCGTCTCGTCACATAATAAATTCATATTTCAATTATTACTATCGATATTTTTCTGGAGTATTAACAATTTATAAAAGAACTATAAATTTTTTTATTATATTTTTTCATTTTAGATAATTTCAACGGGTGAGTTTCAAATCATATTTTATTCCAAATCAATAGAGAAAAAAAAACTATCATAATTTTATTGTTTACAGTGTTGTATATATTAATTAGTTTTAAAAAATAATAATTTTAATTCAATTAAAAAATTTTGAATACGTAGTCTTATTTTTAACTGGCTCGTGACACGCGAACTAATTCGAATTAAAGACAAGTTGAATTTAAGCTAATTAAAAACTCGAAATGTTTTCAATTCGACTTCAAATGATTCAACTCGTTCGAAATCGACTCAAATAAACCCTGTTTCGAAATGGTAATAAAAGACTAAAAGAGTAGGGTGAAGTTAGACGCAGTGTTTTGAAAATCGTATTGGATACCAGAAAATTCCGGTAAAACTGGGAACTGAAAACAATGACCGAAATAGCGGTATCAAGTATTGTGAGATGAAATACAGGACAATTTCGGAAATACCAGATTTCGGTCACTGGCCGGTAAGGAGCCGGTACGGTTTTAAAATCGCGGTTAGACAGTTAGTCTTAGACGGAATTTTTTATCAGATGCTTCGGAAAATTTAGTTATTCTGTGTTCTCTTTTGACCGAACTGTTTAAAAATTATTACTGTACAATTTATCTACTCGAGTCAGCGAGGAAGCAAGCACCAAGGACACCTTATCCTCAGCATGGCATCTGCGCTCGCCCGTTGCTCAGCCATCCCTCGCTCCTTCTCCATTCGCGCCTCGTCTTCCCCTCAAGGTCCCCAAATTCATTCATTCATTCAAATCACACAATGACCTTTGCTTATCATCCGACTATATATTTTCTTAACGATCCTTCTCTCTTTTTTTTATTTGCGACAGGAAGCGCGCCTGCGCCTGGAGAGGTGAAGATAAGAGATGATTGGAGGAGTAAATCAAAGCCAATCCGTCCTGGCGGTGTTTATCCTGCTAAAGATCATTGCAGGTAACTTATTTTAACTTGTAAACCAATTACATGTCCTCAATTTTAAATAATTTTTTTAAGTTATTTTTTCTTCTTCTTTTGTTTCCGTCTGGTAGCCGATGCGGGCTCTGTGATACCTACTACATAGCGCATGTGAAGAACGCATGTGCTTTTCTTGGAGATGGCATGTCAAGGATTGAGGTTCAATCCTCTCTCTCTCTCTCTCTCACACACACACACACGAGTGCGTGCACACATAAGTAGTCCGTGTGGCATTTTATCGAACAGTAGGTGAGCACTCTTTTGATAAAGTTGTGAACTACTCTGACAAAACAAAAAAGTACTGGGCATTTTTTTTTTCCCTTGAAGGTTAATACTGGGCATTGAAAATTGAAAAATTATAGCTATTTGAAACCCACCATTGATGAGAATTGGAAAACCAAGGAGCACTTGAGAGAGAACACTGATTTTTTTCTCATTCAGTTGCCAATTTGCCATACTCCTCGAGGAGTTAACAAACCAGCCAAGTTCCACTATACTGAAAAGAGGTTATTAGGGAGAGTTTCAATTGCATTAGATACTCTGTGTCAGCATCCTGAACCACTTTTTATTAGTTTAAAACTATTTCTGGACCACCTGAGGATTCAAATGTTTTTTGGGGTTTCAGATATCTTATGAACCAATTCTTTTATACACTAACTTTCCCTTAATTCTTTAGAAACTCGTTTTCTCCCTTAATTCTTTAGAAACTCGTTTTTGTGCACTGCATGTAGGTTTTGGAACCCCAAGTTCATGGGAGAGGTAGACATGCTGAAGATGATGATGAAATGTACTTTGGTGTTCACGAAAAGCTTTTATATGCAAAAAAGAAAAAGCCCGTGGAAGGTTTGCTCTGGTTCTGAAATTTTAAAATTAAAAACAATAAGTTGCAACAACTGCTACTCAGGATTCAGGGATAATAGTCCCACTCGACCTTATTCTGCCTAATTGACCTTGATTATCTGCTATTATGCATCTGTAAGCCGAACTTACTCCCAGATAAGCCCTCAATATCTCAATTAAAAAGAATGAACCCAAACACAAAATAGCACATTGCTGAAAAAAATGAAAAATCCACCCTTAATAGCACATTGCTGATAAAATAGTGCATTAGCTTTACCCAATCGTACTATCATCTTTTAGCAGGTATATGCTGAACAAACTGAAGCTTTACTTGTAATAGAAAACTAAAAATCTTTTTGTGCTACTTTTATCCTTACCTGTTTTATACATATATAAAAAAGCATTGCATATGATTCTCATTATATGTTGGTTTGCATGATAGGAGCACAGTGGACAGGAATTGTAACAACAATAGCTGTTGAAATGCTGAAATCTAACATGGTGGAAGCTGTGGTTTGTGTTCAAAAGTAATAATATTATTATTTCTAATACTGGCCGACAAGTTCCAAAATACTTTTTTTTAAGTTCATTTAAAGGGTAATTGACGTTAAAAAGATAAGGAGTGAGTTTAATTCACTAAAAAGACTAACCTGCACTTCATTTTAATTTGACTGAATTTTGTCTAAGCTTGATTCTGACAACTTTGAACCAACCTTAGATGCCAGGGAGGGGCCAGAAATTTTTCTAGATGGGATTAATTTTTGGATTTTCTCAATAATATTGACGAAGCTTGGATTGTACGATATTGGAAAATGTTAGCTTACTGGGGTCAAAATGGGCCATCTATGAAAATATTCTAAAGAACCCAAAAAAAAATGCAATGACCTATGGTGCATACTAATGTACGAAAGCTTCGGTGCATACTGATTCAAATTCTTGGATCAGCTCCAAAATGACCGATCCAAATCATTCAAGATGATCTCCCTATTGAAATCTCCTTGCCGACAAAATTTAAAATTTTTTCGAAATTTTTTAAGTATTTTTTTTATTTTTAAAAATTGCTATTTTTGAACGGTTCAGAAAAAAAATTAGATTAGCGATTTTCTAAAATTTGAAAAAAAACTTAAAAATTTTGAAAAAATGTAAAATTTGGTCGGTAAGGAGATTATAATAGGGAGATCATATTGGACAGTTTGAATTGGTCATTGTGAAGCAGATCCAAGATCACTACATTAGTATGCACCATATGTTTTTTTTTTCTCTCTCTATATATATATAGAGAGAGAAATGCTAAAATACTATGCATAGCGCGGATGACTTTTGTGCTACAGATTCGTTCTTAAATATAATGCTTCAAACAACCGATCCGAACCGTTCATTATCTTCTTCATATTGAAATCTCATTAGAAACCAAATTTTGTATATATTTTTAAATTTGTTTACTATTTTTCTTAGATTTTTGAAAATGGCTATTATTGAAGGGTCCAAAATTTATTAGATTAAGGATTTTCAAAAATCTTAGAAAAATAGTAAAAAAAATTTAAAAAAATATAAAATTTGGTTTGTAATGAGATTTCAATATATATATAGAGGATGCTAACATGCTATGCATAGCACGGATGCCCTTCGTGCTACAGATTCGTTTTTGAATTTCATGTTTCAAATGACCGATCCAAACCGTTCATTATCTTCTACATATTGAAATCTTATTATAAACCAAATTTTACATTTTTTTTTACTATTTTTCTCATATTTTTGAAAATAACTGTTATTGAAGGGTCCAGAATTTATTAGATTAAGTATTTTCAAAAATCTGAAAAAAAAATAGTAAAAATTTAAAAATGTAAAATTTGGTTTCTAATGAGATTTCAATATGAAGAAGATAATGAACGGTTTGGATCGGTTGTTTGAAAAATGAAATTCAAGAACGAATCCGTAGCACGAAGGACATCCGTGCTATGCATAGCATTTTAGCAATCTATATAGCATTTTAGCAATCTATATATTGGATGGAAAAAAGATGAGGGCTTAGCTGACCACCATTCTAGAAACTTGAACCTGCCTATGAATAGCATAAATTTTTTATTTTATTTTGTTTGGCTTGTAAGAAGAGAAGGGAACAAATTTGCCAACATTTGCCGCTATTCATTTTTAGAACGCAAAGTTAACATTACAAGTTATTTTGGAAAATTTCAAAAGCATACTAGGTTGGTTTCTACAAGTACAGGAAAATAATATTCTTTTTTCATCATTCATCAGCGCATCCTTAAAACAAAATTTTGTTGAAAAATTTCATTCACTTTTACTGATAATGGCATTTATATTTGAACAGTGATCCAAAGGATAGACTTTCGCCAAGACCTGTCTTAGCAAGGTATATAGATAATGTTAAGTTGATGTGACAATCTGAAGCAGTATTTGATATTTTAACTTTACTATTTGTAGCTTTCCATCAAAATTGAAGCGTTTACAGGGGCTTTTCTCTTTTTCAATATCATGTGTTACTACTTTTAGATCCTAGGTAGGCGACAAAATTATCCTTTTGGGGATATGGAGTTGTTTCCATTATATTTAATAGTAATTTGTCAGAAACTTTAAAGCTTTTAATCATTGCAGGACTCCAGAGGAAGTTTATAGAGCAAAAGGTGTTAAGCCGACACTTTCCCCGAACCTTGATACTCTTGCTCTTGTTGAGGTACAATTCCTGGGACTGCTGTTGCTTCTTCAGCTTTGCTGTGGTTCATATAGGAATACAGAATACTATCAGATATTTTCCTTTGCTTCGTGCTTGTAGGCCTGAACAAGATCCTTGCCATTCATTTGTCAATGGCTATCACAGCAATACCTCATAGAATTTTCTTAACAAAATAAAATAAGGCTCTTGATTCTTGATGTGTTGTTGATCATTTTAGCAATTTTGGTTGATACTTGAAAGTTGAATAATAACAGTATGATATGGTAAACACTAGAGGAATACCTTCAATTACTTTCTACAGCATCATTATGTGACATCTCAACTGACATGTAAATTAGTATTAGTAAGTAACTAAATAACAAATGACAAAAACTGAGATAAACTAAATAGGAGAGAGAATTATTCCCACCATACCTATCTGGAACCATTTTCAACAGCAAGCCACCAAATGTGCTGGTACTGCTTCCTGCTTTATATGTCTATAAAGTTGTCATCTGGAACTAATAACCAAAATTTAATTGAGACATATAACTGGGATCAACCAGTATATGTTCTGAAATTTCATACTGTATCCTTGTTTTGTTCTCAGGCTGCAGGTGTAAAGAGGTTGCTTTTCTGTGGTGTGGGTTGCCAAGTCCAAGGTGGGTATATTATCATGGTTTATGTGTTAGCTAAATACTTAAAATTTGATTCTTTTTTCCTTTACCTTATTTTAGGGTCGATTGCACCAAATGATTCTCTATGACATTTTCTGGTTTATCTCCTCAAGTTATGAAGTTCTGACTTTGGTCCTAGACACTCAGCTTATACCATTTGGTCCTAGCATCCACCTCTGAAATAAGTCAAGACCTTGGACAAAAAACAATGGTTCATTTCAATAAAATGGACGGTTCTTGCCACTTCACTGTTTACTGGAATTATTTTCCATCTTTGCAGAAGTATGAGTGTATGACATTAAGGACCAAAATTGCACAAATTCAGATGCTGCAGGACCTAAGTGGAAACTTTAGAACCTGAGGAGCAAAAAAGAAATATGGTGATACTTCCAAATCATATCATAGTGTTGGTAACAATCAATTTTAGTTATGTATAGATAATAAACTTAATAACTATTAAAAGTTGCAGACGTATTCCTTTGCTGCAGCCTTAAGGTCGGTTGAGAAGTATCTTGGCTTGGAGAAGCTCTATGTTCTTGGCACAAATTGTGGTAATTTTATAATTTTTTCCATTTCATTCTTTTTTACTCTAATTTCAATGGTTTTAACTTTTAAGTTACACAGCCAATTCTGCCGAATGATTTTGTATTTGTATTTATCTTTTTCCGTTTAACGTTGGTTCGGCCAATTGTATAATGTAGTATCTTTTGGTCAGGTGCCACTTTGATAGGACTTGCCATTTTGCATTTACTTTTTCCATTTTTTTCTACACATAATATGCCATTTAAACTTGTTGTTTTCATGCTTATTACATTTTTCTTATTTTATATATATTAGTACCAATATATAATACAACAAATAAGTGTGTAGTTCATTTCCGAATGTTATGTGCATAGATAATATGTGTAATTTATTTATTTAATTCTTGAGGTAGTATAATGTTTTCTTTTAATGTATTGGTGTACTGTATTGTGTAGTCTATCATAATTCTTAAGATAATACAGTACTTTTTCTTAAATTTAAAATTTATTAATGCAACTCAGTAATTCCAAGACTCTTACATTTCAGTTCCAATTGTGCTGTCAAAACCTTTTTTAGCGTTAGCAATGTGATGATCAACTTTCAAATTTATATCTTGTTCATTATCTTCGATCCAAAAGTGATTTTTTTTTTTTTGATCTTATTTTAGTGGACAATGGAACTCGTGAGGGGCTAGACAAATTTTTAAAGGCTGCTAGCAGTGACCCAGACACAGTTCTGCACTATGAGTTCATGCAAGATTACAAGGTTTGAAAATAGTTGCAACATAGAGTCACTCAATAAGATCTCTTTGTATATTATAGATGGAGTTTAGCTACGGTGAGTCGCGACTCACGGATCCTCCGGTGAGTCGTGACAAAAACTCTTAGATCTAGATCAAAATGACCGATTCAAACCGTCCAATATGATCTTCCTATTGAAATCTCCTTGTAGACCAAATTTTTCATTTTTTCAAAATTTTTAAGTATTTTTTTGAAATTTTAGAAAATCGTTAATCTAATTAGTTTTGAACCATTCAAAAACATCAATTTTTAAAAATCCGAAAAAAATACTTAAAAATTTCGAAAAAATAAAAAATTTGGTTTGCACGGAGATTTCAATAGGGAGATCATGTTGAACGGTTTGGATCGGTCATTTTGATCTAGATCTAGGAGTTTTGGTCGCGACTCACCGGAGGGTCCGTGAGTCGCGACTCACCGTAGCTAAACTCATTATAGATGTATCCCAGTCTAATTATCAATTTATTCTCCATATATAATGCTGCGAAATGTTAGTGTGGAGGCTGTCATTCTTTCTGTTTTGCTAATGTGTGTTCTTTTTTTTCCGCATAATTTTACATCTTCATATTCCCTATTTAGGTACTGTCTACAAAATCACATAAATAAAATTAAGTGATTAAGTGTATCTCACCTGCACCTGTAAAAAAAAGAACCTGTAGTTACTCCTATATTCTTTGCTTGTTCTTCAATCAATTTCCCAACGAAATTTATGTTCTTTCTTGTTTGTTTAGGGAGAAACAAAGAGGATTTTCTAGTAATGTAATAATGATCCTATCTCGCAGGTTCACTTGAAGCATCTTGATGGCCATATTGAAGAGGTTCTTTACTTTTGTGTTTGATTCTGATTTATTTAAATTTTTGTAGAGAATTTTATTTGAAATCAGAAAATTGAAGCAGGTTCCTTATTTTTGTCTCCCAGCAAATGATCTAGTTGATGTTATTGCACCATCATGTTATAGGTACAGAATGCTTACTTTTGCAAGTCCCCCCCCCCCCCTCTCTCTCTCAATGTCCCATAAACCTAATAAAGATGCAAACTAAGAAAAACTGCATGGAAAGGAAACTCTAATATATCCACTGTACTTTTGTTCCAAATGGCCAGAGAATGCCCATAAGTACCCTCCTTTGTGAGTTATTGTGGAGAAAGAAAGTCAAAGGGCAAGTTTAGGCATTTGTTATAATAACAGTTAATGGAACGGCATAGGCCATAATTGAATAGTTGCAAGTACTATACATTGGTGCATGACTCCTTTTGCAGGGATGCATGGGGTACTTTTGACATTGTAGAAGTCACATTAGATAAGGCAGAAGTAAAATTTTTATATGAAAACTTCATTTTGACAGATTTAGACTATTGTCGGTTATTTCAACATTCTATGAAGTGCACAAAAAAAAAGTTAATGATTGCCTTTCACTAAAGCTTTTAAGATAAGTTTTATTCCTACATGCATGGGAACATCAGGTCTCTGATTTTGAATGCAGACAGGCGACAGGCCAGTGCTGTAAAATAGCATCCTCAGTTAAAAGTTTGCGTAGATGAGTCTAAAGCTGTGAACAAATCAACATATGACAGAGAGAATTAAGAGCATAAGATGCTAATTGATTGTGTCAAATTAAGCTCTAGAAGCATCATGTGATTATCACTAAATTTATATATGTTAATGGCCCATAACTTTCTTCTGATTTCATTTCGCAGTTGCTTTGACTACACAAATGCGCTTGCGGTCAGTTATTATTTCCACTCTATTATTTTTGTTTATTTACCGGCTATGTTATTGCTATTTCATGAAACCTAGCAACCACCCTAAAAGTTTGCAAAAACAAATCACATAGATGCAATGTATTTTTTTCTATAAAAAAATGATTTAACAAATACAAAAGAATTTTAGCATACAATGACACCGTTACACTAAATGGAACAAGTAATCTTGGTTGGTAATTAAGCTTAATTATATTCCTTTGATCAAATTAGTACAATCTGTTTTTTATTCTTTGGTGTTCCTTTATAGTTTTTTATTTAATTTAATATTCAGGATTTAGTTGTGGGATATATGGGGGTGCCAAAGTACTCAGGATTATCTATGACTGAGCACCCACAATACATTACTGTCAGGTACTACTCTCCATTCATTAATCATGAAAGAATATTTTCTTATAGTTACATGTTAAATTTATGCATACCCATTCTTAAAGAAGCACATCTAAAAGTGTTGTCTCCAAGTAGTTCAGAAGAAGTAGCTTGCGCTCACCTGTCATCTGTTAAAAACAATTTTGTAAAATTGTAAATGCAGAAATGAGAGGGGATTGGAAATGCTAAAATTGGTAGAGAATCTTCTAGAGATCACACCTACTGTCAGCTTCGTACGTGATTAATAGTTCTGGACTTTTTTTTCCCAAATTTGAAATATTACAAAGTTTAGATAGAGGAACTTTGTGGTAACAAATTGAGATTGTTAAGTTCAGGGTAAGAGACAGCCTTTTGTGATGGAGACCGTCAAAGCTGATGATGCTGCTAAACTTGGTAATTGTTTGTGCAAATTTTTCTATATGAAACCAAAATAATCAGCATTACATAAAGATTCATGCAAACTTTCCTTATTATTGCATTCTTATTTACAATAGTGAATTTATTAGCAGTTCTATGTAAGTTACGATATCTATCCAAATATTGTAACTTGTTGAAGCATATTAAAACATGCTTGATTGCACAATTTTCATGAGCAAGAAATATATAACTTGAAAAGGGTGGTCATGTGCTAAGGTTGCCAGTTAAATCTGGCCCATGCTCGAAATAATTCTAAAAATCTCTCCAGAATGCATGGCATCTTTATTTTGACATGGTTGTACATGGTAAATTGAAATTGGCTACTGCATGGCATCATCCTAAAAATTGGTTATTAATAAAATATCTTGTTGTAAAATTTCAGGAAAAGGTCCTGCAAAGCCAGCTCCTATGTTTGTTGGAAATATAATTGCATTTTTGCTAGACCTGGTAGGTTTTCAGTCTTATTATTACTGCCCTTAAGAAAATATTGAGGTATCCTGCAAAACTGACAATAAATATAACAATTTTCAGATCGGTCCAAAAGGTTTGGAATTTGGTCGCTACTCTTTGGATTACCATACAATAAGGAACTATCTCTATGTGAACCGGAGTTGGGGAAAACAAAGGTAAAAAACAATTCAGAATTAGACCCATTCAAAGGCTCAGTTGGCTTGACTTTTCAATTAAGTTCAATTTTTCCTCAACTAACCCCTAAGCTGCTCAACTTGATACTATGCAACCCTGGTAATAAAATTCTGTTATCCCATTTAAATCTCATCATCTGTCATCTACCAAATAACATAACGATTCCAATTCTCTTTCTCATCTTCAGAGCACAAGTTTAAAAAATATTTCCAAGCTTTTCATCTCCCAAAAGAAACTGATTAAATTTTTCATATCCCATTCAACTTGACTGCAATGGCTGCTATTTAACTGGTTTCCGTATAGATTAGGTGATAGGGATCCTGATGTTGATGGATAACATCCTTTTTAACTAATATAGGGTGATGTAGTTGTATCAGCATCTGTTTCATCGTATTTAGATGATATGTATGCATTCCCAACCAATGCAGAGTATCTAATACTGCATCATCACTTTGCAATTGCATTGATGATGTCCATGTTCGTCGGCACCCAAGCCATCACAAGACACCCAATAAAAAAGCTATTTCTATCTACTGGGCATATCAGAATGGCCTGATGATTGACATGTAAGTTCAGCCAGTCAGTCTCGGGTCCTTTCTGGCGGGGTCGTCAGGATTCTGGCGGGGTCGTCAGGATTTCTGGCGGGTCGCCAGGACGGAGACTGCAATTGGACAGAACATGTGATCTCAGCGCCTTTTGGATTCCACCGACCCACAGCGCCTCCTGAGTGATTTCTGACCCTTTTAACACTCTGTTCTGATGGAGAACAGTATGAGAAACATATCCTATCACTCTATACACAAAAATAGAGAGGAAGATAGAGATTGAGGGAGACATGGTCTAGTCCGACATCCCGGAAGCACGCCATCACTGTAAGGGAGGTCGATCGGACTAGTAGTGCCCTCTTTTCTGCAGGGATTGGTGGCCATGGAGTGCTTGACAACTGAAAGTTCTCTCTCTGGTGAAGCGACTCATCCACAACACCCAAGAACAAGCAATGGCTGGAGGTAACCCTGGATCCTGGTTATTTCCGCATTAAGATCCTAGAAACACTTACAGTTGGTATCAGAGCCTTATAAACCTCTGTCTTGTTTGTTAGAACTGAATTTCATTAAGGTTTAACGAGAAATTCAGATTAGTAAGTGTTTTGGATGAGTACTGGTTGTTAATTAGGGATCAATTAGGCTTAATTTCGTGTTTTGATGAAGAATTAGGGGAACCCTAAATTCTGATTTGATTGTCTGACTTCGTGAAGCGATATCTCAAGATCCGTATATCCGATTTGAGTGAGGTTTTCGGAGTTGGAAAGATTTCTGAGTCTACTTTCCATAAAGTCCAAAATGTCGGAAATCAAACGGGTATACAGTGAGATAATCAAGTTCCAAGCAGAAGATGTCAGACTGTCAGTATCTGAAATTTCTGACCTTTTGACAGTGCGGGCCAGTTTTCTCTCATAAGGTAATTCGGTTTTGCATGAAAATTTATGGAGATGTAGGTCTTTCATGGATCGTTCCATAGAGTATAAATTTCCAAAATTCCGATAAAGTATGAGAGAGTTATGCTATCCACAATAAAGGTCATTCTGCAGTTTGTCAGAATTAGTCTGTGATAGCATGCCTTTCCAGGGGCATAACTTTTGATCTATGAACTTGTTTATGTTGAAATTTGCGTTGTTGGATAGATATTTGAATCTAGTTTCTGGAATGACCAAGAACATAAGAAAACAAACAAGTATAGAAAAGTTAATGGTGTTTTACCAGATGGTGCGCAGTCTGTCAGGAAATTCTGGTTGCTCTCGGCCAGATTTCTGGCGACCCGCCAGGATTCAGACGGGTCCGCCAGAAATGGTCCGAAAATGAATTTTCACACGAAAATCAAGGAATAAGCATGTTGATATTGGTTCTCTAATGTTAGATAAGACTTAATGATAGATTAATTATAAAGGAAGCCTATAGAATAGTCACAATTTGCTAAAATACTATTAATTTGTGTTGAAGATGGTTGGCATCTTTTGTAGAAAATTTGATTTGTCAACGTTGCTATGATTGTTTGATGCTATAGTAGTACAGTAATGATGCAGTCCACAGACCATCATACTATAAGGAATACTCTATAAGTATTAATACTGCTAGCATTCATTTGACAAATTTAGATAACTATACATATGGTATAGTGGTATAACACAAATTGTATTTATAAAGGATATGGCAGGAATTGTGCGTATGGTAATTATTCAGATATAGATAATTATAATTATATAATCTATGTTAAACTTAAGTCTTATGTAGCAGACGGATACGAACCGTTCGGGTCTCTAATAGACAGTATTGTTCATGTCTGCATAAAGTTCAATACACCTCTCGGACCGGTTTCAAGCGGATCCGCTTGAAAGGATTCCAAGGTGTATTCTCGGGACAGTTTCTGGCGATCCGCCTGGATTCAAACGGGTCCACCTGAAAAACTGCCAGAATAATGGTGCTCTCGGGAGAGTTCCTGGTGACCCGCCAGGATTCTGGCGGGTCCGCCTGAAGGGAAGTCGAGGAGAGGTTTATGTCCAAGTGATTAATATATATATTATTAATTAATTGTAGAGTAGCCACAGCATCTCAATTACATTCATGTATATATATTATATAGTGTATCTATGAATCACATTAAAATGAATGGACATAATTTGTGTCTAGTGACGAATATACTTTAATTGATTAAGGTTTAGCCACAGCACCCTTAATTACATTAAGGCTATGTATATATAAAGTTTATAAAGTCACATTTGGATTAAAAGGACACATGATGGTAATGCATTGGAATGGTGAAGTCAACATCGTCCCACAGGACTATCGATGGAACCAAACTAATGTATTAGGATATAATGGTTAATTATGAATGCTTAATTTGCCCACAGGGATTAAGTATAGGAATATAATTAACTAGTTATATCATAAAGAGTCACGTATAATATTTAGCCCACAGGTAATATTATGCACGAATTGACTCATAAAGGATAAAGCACTTAGTTTGCATTGGTAAACTAAAGTATAAGGTTATGTCTCAATATAAAGTATAAGCACGTATCGGTTTTACTTTCATAAAGGAATAGCAGATTCCCTTTAGGTATGATAAGTTCAAATGTTCCTGAGTTGAGGATAATAGTTATTTGGCCTGGAAGGACGCTGTTCTCCTTCATTAAGGATGTAAGGATATTGAATTTGCCATATGGAAATATCAATCGATGGATCTACTTTTGATGATGAACTTATAAACATGGGTTATTAAGAATAGTGGGAGCAGTCTAACTGCTTATTTATCATGTTTATGTCGAAAAAGTTATTTCAATGTTTTGTAGTTTCGGTTGATGTGCATTTCAATGAAATCCTTACTTGAGGCATTATATGAATTGTTTGCCTACTAAGTTTAAGGCAAATATAAAAATATTAGTCATGTAATTATCACTTGAGCTTACTATCATTAAAGTCGTGCGATAGCACATAATGCAAATGAGGGATTTAGTTATTCAACTAAAGAGTCTATATGATATTTTCAGTCATTACTTGTGTATTTTATTATGAACACTTGGCCAGTTTAGTATAATCATGTCAAAACTCTTATAAGGATAACAACACACATAAGGATCAATGGTCAATCAAGGTTTTTCTGACCATGTGTGTTCAGCAGGAGAAGGGACATGTTATGGACTAAAGTGTGAGTGTTCATAGGATTAAAATATGATTAACAAGTAGGAAAAAATGACTAGCAGGCATCAAGTTAAAGTCTGCATGTATCTCTTAACTGATGGTTACTCACAATACATGTATCTATACGTACCTTCAAGGTTTTTTGGGTGGAAGTAGAGAAACAATGCGGTATGCAAATAAAGATTGTGAGGTCAGATACTTGTAAAAGAGATAAGAAATATGACTAGGATTTTGGAATCAAGAAATTTTAAATTTCTAGAGAATGTTCTAATTAGTGGGAGTGATCAATTTTTGGTCATAAGGAAACTTCCTCTAACACATAATTGGATGATATTCATAAAGGATTAACGAATATTGAAAATTCAATTATTGACATTCTATAACCGGCATATAAGTTTAGATCAAGTTGAACATTAAGATTCAACATTAAGGTGATCTAATAAAGGAATAAGGTCGGTTAATCCTAGTAATGATAATGTAATTTATCTACAAGACTCTTATGAAGATATCTATGTTGAGTATAATCCTATTGCATTTTTAGAAGTGATGACTTGCAATTAATCCATGTAAAGATTAATGTCATGTAATATGAATCGGAATCAGTGATGTAGTAAAGTCTGGAATCTAGTTATCTTATGGTTTAAACCTATTGGTTGTAGTGGATTTACTAAACCAATAAGGATTCATAAGTAACATCGTGTGACACAAGATCAGACTTGTCATCAAATAATTCATTTAAGCGAAGGAATTGACTACGTGAAAATTTCTTTCATGTATGAAGAAAACTCACTTCGTGTAATTTGGCATTAGTAACTCATCCGGTTTTGAGTTACATCAAATGGATGCAAGGGGTTGCACTTTCATTAGAGGTAGTAAGCATTTAGTTAACAAGCTAAGAAAATCCATAAAAGGTTAAAACAAATATCTCACAAATGGTATTTGGAGTTCTATGAGGTATTTCTTCATATGGTTTAGAAGAAAATTATCATGAACTAGTACGTATACCAGAATTAGTGGGAGCATAATTTGTTTTCTTATTTTATATGGATGGTATTCTACTTGCAATTAGTGATAAATGACTATTTTATGAGGTGATACACTTACTTTCTAATATATTGATATCAGGATATGGGTAAAGCCTTGTTTGTTATAGGCATAAGGATCCATAGAGATAGGAGTCAAGTTATTCTTGATCTATCTCATCAAGTATATAGCAATAAGGTATTACAAAGATTCCGGATGGAAAGTATTCACCAAGTCCAGCACCTGTTCAAGGTGAAAAGATTCAGTTTGAATTGATATCCTCAGAACAACTCAGAAAAGGAATAAGAAGTGAACATTCCAAAGTTTTGGCAATTTGAAAGCATAAAGTATGTTCAGGTTTGTGCACAATAACTAACATAGCTTTTTGCCATTTGGAATACTTGAACTGATATCATAATAATAAGGGAAATAGACCACAGTAAATGCTAAGAAAGTAATGATATATCTTTAAGGTACTAAAGATAATGTGCTTATGTCTCAACAAACTGTCAAGTTGAAGGTATTTGGGTACACAAACTGGCTGTGTCGATTTTGTAAATCGAATTAAGGTTACATGTAAGCCAGTGGGACTGTGTCATCCAGAAGTGTCTAGTGGACTATTTATTACTTCAGCATAAAGTGTAGTTTGTTGAGTGTTTTGAGACCACCTCCCGTGGTGGTTGAAGAGTTTTGTTTTGAGGCTTAGAATCTCGGATTCTATATCTAAGCCATTAAGGATTCTGTGTGATGATTCTATTGCGGTCTTTCAAGTCCAGAAAGATAAAGGTAAAAGTCGAGGTTACTATATCGACATTAAGCATCTGGTTTTGAAAGAGCAATAAGGAGAATCAAGTGGTCATTTATTTGTATTCACACAGAATAGACGATGACCGATCTTTGAATATATACTGCAGCTAAAGGAATTCAAAGATCATGTAGCGAAATGTAGGAGTTGGTCCTATGAATTAAGTTGATCGTACGATTGTAAACAAACTCTTCATAAAGGTATAGATGTTTTTCTCATGTTGATTGTGCGCACATATATGGAATATATATATATTTGATCATACGGTTGAGAATTACATCATAAAGTTAGACCAAGAATAAACGTTGGGTTTATTCATAAAGAAATTACAGATAATCACATAAAGGGTTGAATTGAGAGTTTCAAAGTACATTTGTAATACATGGAAAGTAATATTCGCATTTACTAATTGCCACAACATTAGTAACGATAAGAAGACTTACTGTCATGATTCCTGTATTTTGTCACTATCATTCAGCATAAGGTAAACAGGAAGGATTATTGTTGAATATGGTGGAGGCTGAGATCAAGTGGGAGAATGTAAGTTCAGCCAGTCAGTCTCGGGTCCTTTCTGGCGGGATCGCCAGGATTTCTGGCGGGTCGCCAGGACGGAGACTGCAACTGGACGGAACATGTGATCTCAGCGCTTTTTGGATTCCACCGACCCACAGCGCCTCCTGAGTGATTTCTGACCCTTTTAACACTCTGTTCTGATGGAGAACAGTATGAGAAACATATCCTATCACTCTATACACAAAAATAGAGAGGAAGATAGAGATTGAGGGAGACATGGTCTAGTCCGACATCCCGGAAGCACGCCATCACTGTAAGGGAGGCCGATCGGACTAGTAGTGCCTTCTTTTCTGCAGGGACTGGTGGCCATGGAGTGCTTGACAACTGAAAGTTCTCTCTCTGGTGAAGCGACTCATCCACAACACCCAAGAACAAGCAATGGCTGGAGGTAACCCTGGATCCTGGTTATTTCCGCATTAAGATCCTAGAAACACTTACATGACAAACTTTTTGAAAATTAAAATGAAAATTACAAGCTGAAAATCTTTGGGACCATGATGGGCAAAGGATGGTACTTTTGAGGACAATTTATATATTTCGTTTTTTACGTAAAGATAACAAAGAAAGAAATGGAAATGTAGGAGAATGATTAGTAGCAAGTAAAAATCTAGTAATAAGTTGTACAATCAATATGACATGCAGCATGCTGGTATTGGAAAAAGTAGAAATAAAAAATATATATCATATTTCTTGTCTTCTTGATACAAAACCTTTTGGAAGCGCTTTGAAGAGGCATGTATCCCAAATTGCTTGTATGGAATTAGATTATGCAAATATGACTATTATTTATTCTGATATCAAATTTCAAACAAGGATGTTTGCTAATGACTATGGTACTAACTAGCAGAGCTGAGAGGCATATCCCTTCATATGCAAAGAAAATTGTGGAGAGCTATAACAAAGACCAGCAAATTGAAAGGATGCTATGATAACTTCGATCATGAGTTGTATTATTTTATTTCTTTTAGGTCAATGCAACAGTTTGTTGACTCAAGTTGAACACCATGTAATTAATTTCTTTCACAAAGTTATTTTTCATTTTTTGAATGGACCTCTCGCTTGATTTAATGGATCCTCTGTGGTGATGATTTTCTTTGGCGTGGAAATCACTGGCCACTGGACCATTGATTTGTTTATCTTGAAAAAAACGGTTGTAATCCCTTATTCATGTCGGTCAACTTTCTCTCTCCCTTGTTTCTTCACAAGTTGCCCGCGGTTTTAAGAATCTGTGTTTGGATGTTGCCATGAACAGGAATAAGAATAAGGATTTAGAGATGTGTCTATTTATATTCATTATTCGTATTTCATGATTTTGTTAGAATATGAATAAGGACCCGAATAAGTCTAAATTCTTTATTTTTGTGTTATTTGGATTTCACAAGAATAAAGAATTTGGAGCTTATTCTTATCATATTGAGATAATTAGTTTTATGCCACTGAGAATTTTATTAATTAGAAAAATGTCATTCTTAAATTACTAATTAAATTTATGCCATTATAAAATTGCTAAAATTAGTTTTATGCCACTATTTCTCCAAAAACATACTAAATCCTAAAAATGCCATTACCAAATTTGTCGTTAATATTTTTTAGGAAAAATTGAATATAACCCCCTCAAATCTTCATCAATTGGACATAACCCCCTCAAATCTTTAAATTTGGATATAACCCCCTCTAATCTAGTTTCTTTTGGATATAACACCTTCTGATTAATTTAAATCATATTTTAAATAAAGGGAAATAAATTTTATTGTTGCTGACCAATATACCCCTCCTTCCCCATTCTCCTCTTCATGTTGCCGACCTTCCATCTTCCCACCAGCTAAGGTCCATAAAAACTCAAAAAAGAAAATAGAATTTTAATTCATTTATTTCCAAATAGCAAGATTACTCTCCTTCAGATTCTGATTCGATCTTCATTTTTTTTTCTCTTATCTCTCTATCTATGTCATATAACGATTCAGACAAGAGAACTAAGTTATTGGTATTCTCATATTAGTCGATATAACCCCCTCATAACAAACCCTAAAAATAAAAAAATAAAAAAAGGACGGCGCCAGAAAATAAATGATTCTATAACATTACCTACATCAAATAATGATTATTTCAGATTTTACTTACATAAATGATTATCTTATGGTCAAATTATTTTTTACAAGTTTAGTACCACAAACCTAACTGGTATATACAACATTCATTGAAAGCTAAGGAATATATCCAATTATTACTTCAAAAGTAGAAAAAATAAGAATATATCAATCTTAAATTTTTTATTCACCAATGGAATAAAATATTTTTTTTATTTTGCAGTGTCATAAAACAAATTGTGTCACACCCCGTACCCGAAATACGAGACGTGATATGAGACAGTATCTTTCGCATCCATCCGACGGTCCGTCGACCTACGTCACAAAAAAAATAAAAGAAAAACGGAGTCAGCTACAAAGCCGAGTAACCAGTTATTTAACGACGCAGCTTCTCTATAATCAATTTATACAATCAAAAATTCAACCGATCGGATTAATCCACACATCAATAGTAAATAATTTAAAATATATTTTACAGAAATCAACGGATCTAGGTTTTCTCAGATCAGTTTCTCATATCTCTTTCACATTAGCATGAATCCCTCTCTGGGTGATTCCGCTTCTCATTCCATATCACTTCACATTCCATATCACTTTCTCATTTCACATAAAAATCACATCAAAGACCCGTTGACTCGTAAAATACATCAGTCAAAATTTTCATATAACAATTCAATCAAATAAACAAACGGTTTTTTAATCAATCAATGCGAAAATTAAATTATAGAGAAGTCCGGTTACCTGACGAGAGATTACGAATGGAATGCAAGTATAGCCAGATACAAATCATAATGAGTGTCCGAATCTCAAAATCGACTAATCAAATTGCAATTGGCAAAATAAATTCCGGATCGTGGATTTTAATTGGATTATGGAAGAAGTATATGGTGATTTCTAATCACGGGTGATGGAAATAGGAAATCAGAAATTTTTATAACAAAAGGGTGCGTGGGCTCCAAGTCTAATAATAAATTTTGTAATTAAATGAAATAGCTACAATCATGGGGGCAGGCGGGCAGCAGATAGAAAAAGATTCGGGCATTTTATTTTCAATCGGATATACAACAAGTATATTTAGCATTATAAACATAGTTAGAAATAAATCCTTTATGATAAGGCAACAAGAAAGATTAGAGGACAAATGGTGTATGACAGACCTCGATAATTAAATCGGTGGAGACAAATGATAAAAATATTACAAAAATTTAGCATATAAAATGGCGTGCATTTAAAACAATATTTATAAGAAATTAATGGAGCATGGTTTTCGCATGGGATAGGCTGCCACATTGGAAGATTTGAATATGGACAAAAATATAAATGAGAATTGGCACATTAGGAAACATAATACAATGGATCTATATGCAAATTTAGCAACATGAAGAAATCACGTAGGAAATAAACTCAGGTGAAATGAATGCAAGTCAAATTAATAACCAGGTTATGAATCACGATTGGCAACAATATAAATATATTTTTTTTTTCAAGGATTCAAATACGTATATAAAAAATCCAGGGTGTTACAAATTGTTAATGATTTATAATAGCATAAAATCAATTATATATTTTGTGATGGCAAATTACTAATTTTTAAGTTTCATAGTGGCATATTTAAAAGGGTAAAATTGTCATATAATTGTCTGATGGTAAAAAAATAATTTTTATTATTTTACAGCGGCAAAAAAATAATTTGTTATTTAGTGATGGCATATCACTAATTTCAAACATTTGCAGTGACATAAATCTAAATCACCCTATCATATTTCTTATTCTTGTGCATCCAAACACAAATGTATTATTTGTTTAGAAGATTTTTCGTTGATATAAGACTGTTATCGTTGTGTTTGGATGTTGCTATGAATAAGAATTTAGAAATGTGTGGCTATCCATATTCCTTATTCAAATTCCATAGCTTTGTTAGAATAGGAATAAGAACCTGAATAAGTTCAAATTTTTTATTCTTGTGTTATTTGAGTTTTACTAGAATAAGTAATTTGGAGTTTATTCTTATCCGATTCCTTATTGTTATGCATCTAAACACACAAGAATAAAGAATCAAATAAGAATAAGCTCCAAATTTCTAAAGTTGTTATAATAAGAAAGTAAATAATAAAGAGTAAATTTTCAGTTTGTTGTAATAAAAGATCATCTCATAAGTGCATTTATTAGATACAATAACAAATCATCTTTCAAATATAAATCTTCATGTCGTTATAATAAGTGATAATTTTACAAATCTGTTAAATATAATAAGAGGTCATTTTATAAATATAAATGTTTTGTTACATGTAACAAGTGATTATTTTATTAGTTATTTATTAGATATAATAAGATATCAACTTGTAAGTATAAATTTTTAGTTAATCATAATAAATGGAAAATCAGTCCTATACCCTTACAATCTAGTTTAATTGGAAATATTCCCCTCTAATTATTGAAATTAGGAATATCCGTTCTAATCATAGTTACATCAGAAATTTATCCTTTTAATTATTTTTATTAATATTTTCAATCCGGGAAATCAATTTGATTACTTTCCTCTGAAATCAGAAAAAGAAAACAGCTGAAGCAAAGCTCCTCTATTCCTTTGTATTCTCCATCGCCAGAGCAAGGCTGTGTGCGTAAAGATTACAAACATGTTAGGAAGAATCATCGATTGGAAGAAATTATAAGTACTGAAATAAGTATGTGTATGGCTGCAGGAAGACTCATATGAAAACTCTTGGTTGGAGAGGAACAACCGCGTGTTCAGATCAGAGAGCAGAAGTGTCACCTCTTTACTGCACTGGGTTTGAGGAAACACAGCTAGTTTAGTTTAGTTAGTTTCTTTTTCTTTTTCTTTTTGTGTTCTCAGAGGCTACCAAGTTTTCTAAAAAAATGAAAACCCTTGTTTGATTTGAGAAAAATCTCAAAAAGAATTTTTGATGGAACTAAGAAAGAATCACACTAGTGCGCTTTTGGAAAAAGATTACAAGAAAACGGCGTTTTTGTGCAACAAATGTGAACTTTTTCCAAATTATAGTTTCATATTATATTGATTTCTCAATCAAATTGTCAGACTATTTGTTGAATTTTCTTTCCCATTGCAAGTGCACAGAAAATTTTGCAGCTGGTTTGAAGGAGAAATTAACACACTATTGGTAAGCATCGTTGGAATAGATACAAATTGGAAATGAAGAACTTTTTTACATGAGTTTTATCAGTGAATATAGAGGCAAAGTACTCAATATGAATTGGCATTTCTTTGTTATAACGAACAAGCCAGGAATATTTAACATGGTTGAACTGCCATTTGGCATCTCTTTTCTCTCAACATTACGCATCACAATACCCGATCTAAACTTTATCCAAATTCATCAAAATTAGTCGTTCTTTGCTGACACCAATGTCGTTCGAGTAAATAAGGATAAAGAGGCATTTTTGGACTTTCAGAGAAAGTATGCATTTTCGAACTTTAGACATTAACATTAGTCCTTTGTGCTCCAGGAGGAGGATATCGAATTTTCCTTTTTTAATTGTTTAGAGTAAAGAATCAGGCGGAAGGAAATATGGTTTGATAGGCTGGGGGCATTTTCGTCTATGATTCTAAAGTATGATATTTTAAATTTAAAATATTATTAAGAATAATCAAGTGGGTAAATTTCTATACTAACTATGATTAGAAGGGGATATTTCCAATTTCCAAGATTAGAAGGTGATATTTCTAATTAGATAAGATTGCAAAGATATTTGACTGATTTTTTCTAATAAAAAATCATCTTTGAATATATGGAGTGTAGATGAGAAAAAAAAAGGAGAATGGAGGAGAGAAGAGAAGAGAAGAGAGAGTCACTGGAGCGGTGGAGCCAAAAAAAAAAAAAAAGATGATTTTCCAATGTACTTTTATTTCTTTCTGTTTTTAGAGTGGAATGGGAGGACGCACGATAATTTTGAAATTATACTTCTCATCCCGCCGCCTGAATGCTTCCCGTCGAAGAAACAAACGCTCACTTTTGTCATATCCTGTATATGACGTCGGTATAAAAATACCTTCCTTCTTCATCACACCTTATTAGTCTCGTGATTAATCTAGTAATGTCTCAACCAAGCCACTGCTTCCGCTTTTTAGGACACGCGAGGCACCACAACTTGGAGAATTTACTTCCCTCCAAAAAAAAATAAAATAAAAATAAGGAAAACATAAAACCTTGGAGAACCGTGTACACGAACTAGACAATAAGTAATAACAGAAAAATAGCAGTCATCGAAACTAAAAAAAAAAAAAGAACAATAAATTTGTAAGAAGCTTGACGAGAGATTATAAAAAAATACAAATCCATCGTTAATTATTCTAAATTACTTTAGAAGAGAAGGATATAGCATAATTATGAAATTACGGATTTAATTCTCTAATTAAGAAAAAATGTAATATTTGATTTTTATCGATATGTAAACGGAAATGAGGTAGCTCAGATTGATTTTTTATTTTTTTTTTTTTTTTGGATACTATAGCACCATAACAATGATCATCAACTATTATAGTTTCAAAACTCGATTTTTCAAAATTTTAAATAATCGATCCAAACTAGTCAATTTAAATAATCCTTCACCTTTCACTTTTTTTAAGCATGAAGAAAGTATCGATTGTAACAACTCTGGAGCATGCGACAGAAATAATTTTCTCCCTAATAAAAGATAATAAAATTTATCAAAAAAAAAATACATTTTATTTATCATAAAATTATGGAGGTTATATAATAAAATTAAGTGGCTTACATCGGTCATTTTAATTCTGGTAAATCCGAGAATTGGAGCTACAGTAATGGACAGTCATTGCTAAGCACAGTAAGCGTGTATTTTTTTTTTTTTTTTGAAGAAAAATAAGGATCAAGCCCTCATCTTTATTAATATAAAAAACTAGTTATGTATAATATTTTAGCCAGCAGCTAAAATAAGCCAAAAAAAACAGTGAAATAAAGTAAAACAAGAAGCAAAATGCAACAACTAAAAAAGTAAAATTAAAACTTTCTAAGCGCCATCCACTCAAGCAAAACTTCAGAGATAAGATCAAAAGGCAACTTTTCCTTTTTTGAGAAAACTCTAGCACATCTTTGCCTCCAAATAATGAAGTATGTGATAGCAAAGATATCTTTGAAAGTGTTGGTCATGAGCTTGCTTGTTAGAATATCAGAGTGTAGAGCAGGAACAACAGAGTTAGAAGAAGAGGATTGTACCAGTGGCAAGTTGAGTAAACAGTTTTTAACCGAAACAAAGAAATCACAGTTGTTGAAAAGATGCAAAACTGTTTCATAATCAGCTTTGCAGAGATAGCATCTATTTGGCAAATTCCAACCTCTCTTTTGCAAATTGTCAACAGTTGCAATTTTGTTTTGAAACATTTGCCAAAGAAACACTCTAAACCTCGGTGGTATTCTTAATTTCTAGATATTGGCTAGAAAAGAATCATGAGAAGGGTAGCACTTGATGAAGTTATAAACAGAAGTGGTGGAAAAGTTTGCATTGGAACCAGATAATTTCCAGGTAAAGATGTCTACACCATCCGATTGAAGATTCAGCAGTAAAGGAGAAGCAAGATGAATAAGCATAGCCAGTTGGAATCCGCATCCTCAGCAGTCAAAAAAGGACTGCTTGGAGCAGCCATTTCCCTTTTTTAATATTTAAAAATTTTAAAAGTCAAATAGAGAATCCAAATCGTTGATCTTATTAAATTTTACCGACGATGCATTTTCAATTTTCATATACGTTTTATAAAATTTGAAGTTGATTTGATACTAGATCGAATGGTCAACAAATGAACGACTCTGGTTTGATTAATTCTGATACGTTCATAATTTCGTCACTTAATTAAGTATCAAATCAACTTCAAATTTTATAAAACTTATATGAAAACGCATCGCCGATAAAATTTAACAAGATCAATGGTTTGGATTCTCCATTTGACTTTTGAAATTTTTAAATATTAAAAAAAAAGAAATGGCTGCTCCAAGCAGTCTTTTTTTTTACTGCTGAGGATGTGGATGCTAGCCAGTTGATCTAGAGCAGTTGCTGAGGACTGGAGTAAAGGATGAAAAAGCGATAAAGGATTTGCCAGAACCAGAGAGAAGGAGTGAACTGAAATATCTTTATCTAAAGCAAAAGAATATAGGTCATGAAAGTTGTGCTTGAGCACTGAACCAACCCAATTATGATGCCAAAATAGAATAAAATAACCAGAAGATGCAGAACACACCAGACCCATTGTGAATAAAGCACTGCAAGAATTGAGAGGTAGAGAAAGCTTACTGCGGAGAGGGTAAAGAGATAACATATTGTCTTGAAGATCAAAACTGAGTCTTCCAAATTGAAGATGAAGAAGTCGTCCACTTCCAGAGCCATTTTGTCAACAAAGCTGAATTAAAAGCCGACAAGTCAAGAATGCCTAAACCTCCAACCTTCTTAGGTTTGATCAATGAGTTCCAATTGACCATAATTAATTTCCTCTTTTCAACAACACTTCCATGCCAGAGAAAAGTTCTTCTCAGAACATCAATTTTCTTAATTACCCAGAGAGGTAATTTGAAGACAGACATGAAGTAAATAAACAAAGGAGATAGGCAAGAATTGATAAGTACAATTCTTCCAGCTATGAAGAGAAGAGAAGCAACCCAACCCTGCAACTTCAATTGAAATTTGGAAAGTAGGAATTGGTAATCAACAACTGTTAATTTCCTATCAGATAAAGGAAGACCTAAATATCTGATAGGAAAAGAGTGTTAGGAAATGCCCAATTTTTAATTTATGTGCTAATTGCCATTAATTTAGCAATTAAAACATCAAGTATCAAAGAATCTAGTGCAAAAGTTCATTCAACACACAAGAGATTAAGAGAAAAAATTTACCTCTTCTTGAATCGTATCAAGAAGGAGATCCTAGACTTTGAAACCGGTGGCGTGCAACTCCTACTTCCTTCAATCCACACCTCGAGTCCATCTAGAGATTAACCAAGCTCTCAAATTGATTTGTGTTAGCAAATCAATGAGAACCAAGCTAATCCTAAGATGACACCCTCTTCTAGTTCAACAAATAGATTTTAGTGGAGGGTGTGTGGCTCAACACATGAGCAATAGAGAGGAGGAGGAGAGGTGGCGCACGGCCAAAGAGGAGAGGGGGTGAGGTGGGTGGCGGCTAGGAAGAGAGAAGAGAGAAATTCAATCCCTAGGGGTCCTTTTATAGCCAACCAACCCTAGGTATAAGTTGCTAGAATTTACACAAATGTCACCCCACCTACCACTCTATGGCCGGCCCCATTATTGGGCTTTATGAGCCTTTTACTCCTTCTAAATGGACTTTAATTCATCTAATTAAATCCACTTTTAATTGCTCTATATTTGGGCTATAAATTTGCTATATACAAATTAGCCCAATAATTCAATATAACTATTTATATTAAATTAAGTTGAACCAAAATAATTATTAACTAATTAATAATTATTCTAGGATTAGTTTATGCTATTATTTATTTCTATATGACCCGTTTGACTTAATCAATTAGTACGTTCTATAACGGTACATAATTAATAAATCAATTCGTCATATTTGCCGCAATTTTCACTGTTGTAAATAAATAAATAAATAAAACCCTGTCTTGGTCAAAACTTTATTTTGTGTGACCCTTTGAGGATTTATGCTATATTAGACATGGAATTAAATCGTTATTTTATTCCAATAATCATAAGCGGTATCTAGCAACACGTTATGATTCCCAATTCGCATAAATAGTGTACTGCTACAATATTTCAATCATGCATAAGAGAATAAATATATTTTTTCTATTTTGATTCTTATGTCTCACGATATCATCGTATAATCCAAGATAGGAATGTGTCATTCTTGTAGATTATATATTTCTTGATCTAGAGTTGATCGCTTAGTTGCGCGCATACGATCCAACTCCATCAAGGGGCCCAAACAGATATCGTCACTCACTAAGTGAATCAATGAGGGGCATACGGTTTTCTTGATGATTAGTTTTTCCCCGCACAATTCAAGAGAACATAAATAAAGTCCGTATAGCAGCCCTTATCGGGAATCAGCAGTAGAAAATATTTATTGAACCTATCATCATGTGGAAAAGGTAAACATCTCAAACTTAGAACCAAAATCATAACGAAATAAATAACGACACATAACACAATCCATATACTTATTTCGTTGGGTCAAGTCCTGTACTATGTTCCATAACATATACATATGCAATTAAGTTGGTAACTCTTTACCTATAATTAGTAGAACTTAATCATCACTTAACTTGCATATTAATCTTATATGATAATTAATGTTCCTTTGTTAATTATCAAGATTATGGACCATTTAGATTTATTATTGTCATTCTAAAGAATGATCCACAGAGATCTAGAATTCAGATCCTCAACCTGAATAATCTGTCAATAATAAACATAGGAACAGATGATAAAATATCATCCATAACATAAACTAATATTTAAGTCATCAAATTATTGACTTTTAGGACATAACTCCAACAAAGAGGTCCTCCTAAATCCCAGAATGGTAGCCAAAGCTGAAGCTGTAACATTATCATAATCCAGAGTTAGCAGATCTGATTTTGCAACATTGAGAGAGAGGCCAGAGAGCTGAGCAAAGGAAGAGAAGATGAGCTTAATGAAAGTAGACTGCAACACAAAAGGCTTAAAGAATAGTAATGCATCATCGGCATAAAAAATAATGCTGAGTGCATTCTAGGAAAAGGCACAGGCAAGACGCCAATTACATTCAATTTAGCTAACTACTTTGAAAGGAAGTCAAAACCAAGATGAAAATATAAGGTGACATAGGATCACCTTGTTTCACCTCCCCCCCCCCCCCTTCTTAAAATAATTGGCTTCCCTGCAACTCCATTAACTACCACTCTAGAAGAACCTAAAAGAATGCAACCCAATAGAGATTGAATGAAAGAAGGAGGAAAATATAGAGTTGACAAAACTTTAGAGAGGAAATCCCAACTTAGTGTGTCAAAAGCTTTATGCACATCAGCTTTGAAAATGGCTAGTAGGGTATTTGACTTAGAGGCATGCAGAATAACCTCCTGTAATTGTCTATAATAGACCTGTGTTGCAAAAATCCAGTCTGGTTTATAGTGATAAGATTTTGCAGGAAGGGGGTCAACCTTAGAGTTAAAATTTTTGAAAGTATTCTCTGAACTGAATGCACAATGCTAATAGGCATGTAATCAGCCGGTGAAGAAGCTTGACTGCTTTTGGGGATAAGAGCAACCAGAGAGGTATTAAGTGGATGAAGAGAAGCAGAACGGAGAGCATCATTGAGAACTAATACCAACTCATGAGTTAACTCTTTAGAGAAGCAATTATAAAAATCACCAGTAAAACCATCTGGACCAGGAGATTTATTAGATGGCCAGCTTGAGATAACCAGTTTTAGTTCTTCTTCAGTAATTTGAGCCGTTAAGAGGGACAAGTCTTGAAAATGAGAGTTTGCATAGAGCATGCTCCAATCAAGATAAGGAGCTGAAGTAGAATGAGAGCCCATTAGTGCACAGAAAAAAATTAAATAAGGCTCTACCCTTGTCTTTCTGTTGAGTCAGAGTAGTTCCTTGCACATCTAATTTCTGAATGAAATTTCTCCTCTTATTATTGGTGGCTCTAGCATGAAAAAACTTTGTACAAGCCAATTTTTATTGTTATACAACCAAACACATAATGTCAAAAGATGATTCTTTAAATATTTAAAAAAAAAATTGCTAGAGTCCAATATATGAGATAGATGAGATCCTCTAACGTTTCAACATTTGGACAATCCAAATTGTTCAATGTATATTCTACATTAAAAACATATAAGAAACTAAATTGTATATCTTTCAAATTTTTTCATTATTTTTAGGTATTTTAGAATATCTATGATTTTCTACGGGTGTGTTTCTTTCTAGTGGTGAGTTCGTGCGTCTATTTTCAGAGTTTTTTTAGGTTTATTCTAATAATTTATTGATTTATTTTGATGAAGGTAGTTTGAAAAATCTTTAAATAATAAGAGGTTTAATGATGTCAATTTCATAACTTATTTTTTTTATTAAAAGAATTCTTTTTCTTTCAAATCAACTTTTTTTTATGGTCGCATAAATCTAATTATTTTTAAATATTATAAATAGTAAAATTTGTGTCTCGTAAAATTTGAATAAAAGAATACATTATAAGATTTTTTTAAATTTGAGAAAGTGTAAGAGACCGTTTGCACTTTAGTTGAAGTGCAAGCATTTTCACAATAGTGCGGTGGTTTTTGTGTTGTAAAATTGCTATTAGGTTCACCAAACTGGTTCGTAAGCTGAACTTCAAATTTATTCAACTAGCTTCGAATGGAAAATCTAAAACCATTCGAGTTACATATATGTTTAATAAATAATATGTTACATATTAAATTTATAAATCTATGATTATTTAATATAAAGTCAAGTAGCGTTAAAAAGAAAGTTTGGAAGATTATTTTAATATATTTATTTCTCTTATTCAATTTGCTCTATAAAAATATTTAAATTTAAAATATTTGAGTGGCATACATGTCACTCAAGAAATAAATCGATTTTGACAGTTTTAATTAAATACGTCAATTCAAAGTCGCACGACAAATTTGGTTTATACTCATAAATTACTTTTGTAATTTTTAAACTCGTAATAAATGTGTACATTTATGTATGCACGTATATGTATGCATAATTACATACATACATTGCACGTGGACACAGGGTGACTCACACTTAGGGCTGTCAAACGTCTCAAAAACCCACGGCACAGTCCATACCGTTTTCTGTTCCGTTAAGGAAACAGTTTCTGCATTTCAATCCGTTAACCGTTTCGTTTACGAAACGGCACAGAAATCCGTTTCGTTATTCGTTTCACTTCACAAATTACACACAAAACAATTTGAAACTAGACTGAAACGGTTGAAACAGCATATATTGGTATTTTGTTTGCCGTTCCGTTATTGAAACGAAATTCATTTCGCTGCTGTTATCTGTTTCGTTAGACAAAAACGAAACGGCATCACGCGTTTTTTGCTGCCGTTGACAGCTCTACTCACACTAGACCACATTATTCTGACAATAGAAAATATGGGGGTCGTTCATCGCCGCCAAGGCCTGATCTCACCCAAATACCCAATCCATCACCCTTCCTCTGCCTCTCCACTCTCAGCACACAGACACATGCCCTCTTCGTTTATACCTGGATAAACAACTGCTTGACACGTGCCCCCTCCGACCTATGTGGAACTATACCCTGCCTCGTGTCTTCTCTCCTGTTTGGCTCCTCACACGTGCCACTTTTGGCCCTCTCCAAAGGGTCACCCTCAATCCCTCATTAGATAAACACCCTTTTCTCACTTTCCTCTAAACATCCCTTCTGGCCCCATGCACTTCTTCCCCCTTCTATATATCTTCCCTTCTCTATCTGTTGGGCTTGCCAAATAACATCTGTCACTTTCTTGCGCACTCCATCCAACAGTTGTACTCCTGAGATAGAGAGAGAATGGTCGGAGCAGAAGAAAAGAAGCACAAAAAATGCTGCCCACTCCGGCGGTCAAGGAAGGGGTGCATGAAGGGAAAAGGTGGGCCAGAGAACCAACTGTGCCCATACCGGGGGGTACGCCAGCGTACCTGGGGCAAATGGGTAGCCGAGATCCGCGAGCCCAACCGTGGTGCTAGACTCTGGCTTGGCACTTTCAACACTGCCTATGAGGCGGCACAAGCGTACGATGATGCTGCCCGGAGTCTCTATGGAGAGTGCGCAAGGCTAAACCTGGCTCAGTCGGCCAGCTCCAGGTTCGTTCCCGCACAATTAGATGGTACGAAGATGGAGGTTTCATCTTCACCGAGTGTGTCTAGTGAGATGAGCTCGGGTGAGTCAATAGTTGGGTTTGGGGATGCCGGGCTTGAGGCACCTAATTATTTGAGCACCGGGACGGGCAGTTTAGAGGATTTGGATGCGTTCGTGTCGAAATTGCCCAAGGCTGAGGATTTCTGTCTCGAGGGGTTTCAAGAGGTGCCGTTGTTCGACGAGGGGTTTCCGAATGGGGTGATGGATGGCGAATTGATGAACTTGGATGTATTACCGCTTGGCTGGTGCACTTAAATTTTTTAGCTAATTACGGCTGTGTTTGGAAACTGTTGTGTGTTACATTATAGTATATAGGGTGTGCATATGAGGGTTTTCAATTTGCATGTATATGTTAAGATATTTCTATTTTTGTGTATAGTTTGAGTGACATTTTATAATTTAGTTTGTTAGATGTGTTTGTAGTTCTCTCTTGTTTTGACTTATTAAGTTTTGTCATATATATGCTGTTTGTGCGGTGATTGACTGATGGATGACATGTCATAATTAATTTGTTTGTTCCTAAACGAATTCATGACCTGATGAATCTGTAATACATTGATTGAAACATGGTAAGCGACTGTTTTCCGAGTCTTGCGCCTTCTAAATCTTGATTTGTCCTGTAAATGCATTATGCATCCTTCCGACCTAAGCGGAACATGTTGATGTTAGGATGAAGCAGGCCTTCCATATAGGGCTGGGGCTGTCAATGAAACCGTTTATCCTATCCGTACCGTATTCGATGATACAGGTACGAGTAAGGTTTTATATTCGTTAGACTAATGGATATGGGTACGGATACAGAAAAATTTTCGTTAACTTATCGGGTACGGGTACGGATAAGGGTTATTTCGTACCCATTATCTAACGGGTAATATTTTACAAACATATATGTATATATAATCAAATTTTTAGCATATTTCGAAAGATATGTTATTAATTTTGATTTTCATCCAAATTTATTTATGATGATGATTTTTCATTCTATATTATATTATAATTTATAATTAATTATATAGATTTTTGAATTCAATTGATATATGAGAATAAATTTCATAATTTTTATTTTATCTAAATATTTTACTTTATCTACATATTTATTTGATATTATTTATTTATTACAATATATGTTTTTATTAAATTAATATTATTATTATTATCCGTTATGTATCGTTACTCTATCCTTACCGTTAATTCTTAACGGGTACGGATATGGTACGGTTAAAGTCTTTTTTAACGGGTACGGGTACGGGTATGGGTATGGGTAAAAAAAATTTAACAGTACGGATATGAAAAATATCTTCTACCATACCGTACCGTATCCATTGACAGCCTTAATTCCATATATAAGAGCTGCCTCCTCCTGATATGGAAGGAGTCTTTTTTTGCCTTAAGAATTGAGTTTTGACTTTCGAGTCTTTAACATGTTTCTTTCAATGTTGAAAGCATGGTTCCGATATCGGAATTGGACGGTCCAGACTCGATGTCGGCTGAATCGGAAAAATCGATTAAATCGAATCAGAAAATCGGATTTTTTTTATTAAAACATTGTATGCTTTTAAAAATCAAATAAATTATGGAAAAATAGTAAAATATTTTTAAAAATAAAAAATAGAAGCATAAAATAAAATAAAAATGAAAATAATACAACAATAGAAGCCTACAGTAGTGACAATGACAAAAAAATATCAAATTTTTCAAAAATAGAAGTTATAAAACAATTTAATTGAAATTTTATAATCAATAAAAAGTAGTCTCTCTAAAAAAAATTAATAAATAGGCATTCGTTAATATATATTAACGTATCAGTCAGGATTGTATATCATAAATTTTATAATTTTTCTATATGTTTAAATCACAATTTTCTTTTTGTTTTAAATTGATTTCAATTATAGAACAATATAAACTGTCCGATGTGATTTATAAAGAAAAAAATAAACTAAAATAGAGATTGAGAAAAAATGAACTAAAATGGATGTCCCCAGTCTGTAACCCTCCAACCATCTATTTTTCTTCCCATCCCCCTTTTTTTTTTGATAGAAAAAAGAAGGCTGCCGAAATAATTACGAAATGCACCACCGGAACTTCGTGGAGCTTCTCCCAACGTCCTCACGCGCCTTTCTCGTCCCTACTACTTTCGGCTGAGTTCTCTACAACTCTTTCTCCATTCAAGAACGTCATTAATGCATGTTTTTTATGATTTGACCCGAATCCGGTCCAAATCCATCTTCTGCCGATTCGACCGATTTAAATCGAAATCAGGCGATTTTTTGAACCATGGTTGAAAGTTGAGAGAACTTATTATCTTTAAAAAAGAAAATTTTATTTCATTTTTTCTACCTTACCAGGGAGCTTTGCCTCATACAGAAGGTGAGGGATGTACTGAAATTTTTAGAAGTTCACTTTTTTTTATCAAGTTAAAGAGTTGGGGCAAAGTAATCGACCCTGGCTTTTAGGGTTGTCAATGAAATGGTAGAAGATATTTTCATAACCGTATCTTCGTATCTGTTATAATTTTTTATCCATATCTTATTTGTATCTGTTAAAAAATAATTTTATCCGCACTCTATCCGACTCGTTAAGAATTAATGGTATGAATAGAATAATGGTACATAATGGATAAAAATAATATTATTAATTTAAAAAAAATTATATAATGTGCGAAATAAATAACATCAAACAAATATACAAGTAAAGTTCAATATTTAGATAATACTTTACATATAACAAAAATTATAAAATTTATTCTCATGTCAATTGAGATTAAAAAAATCTACATAATTAATTATAAATTATAATATAGTAGAGTGTAAATTATTTTTTTCATCAACATAAATAAATTCCGACGAAGATGAAAATCAATATCAAAACTATTGTTGACTTTACCCGTATCCGTACCTATTAAGTTAACGGAAAAAAAAAATTTATTCATATTCATATCCGTTTAGTTTACGAAAATAAAACTTTACCTATATTTATTGAATACGGTACTGATAACATAAATGAATAAACGAATTTTATTGACAAATTCTAGGCTCTCGCATCCATGGAGATTATTAAGTTTTTTCTTCTTTCCTTGTAAGAAGGGCACATGAACTTTGACCGGAAGAATTAATTGGATCCAAAAGATAAAAAATATGAACTTGGTTAGAATTAGAATTTTGGATAAAAGTTTTCAAACCAAAAAGAGACAAATTCAATTCTACGTTTTTATTCTGTGTCCATGATGTGTAACTTTTTTTTTCCCAATAGCACAAATTATGAAACTGAATGAAAAGTCATGCTGTAAAAGTTCTCTAATAAATCGTTTTTCTTGTAGTGAGATATTGCGAAATATTGTAATCAAGAGTGTAGCTAGAAATTTATGTTTAGTAGGATTCGAAAATTTTTTTGTTCCGAAGATACATGTTCAACATAACATCTAATATGGATATAGTATAATATTTTTTAAATAAACAATTTTCAAAAATAATATAATATAAAAAATATAAGAAATCAAATTTATCTATGACAACAACATAAAATCCAAAATAATATATCGAATACTCAAAATAATAATTGAAGTTAATAAAAAAATAAAGTTTACAACAATATAATCCCTACGGGTTTTTATTTCTGATAATATTGCATAATAAATTCATTAGGAATCTCATTGAATAGTTATTTTTATAAATATGTTTTAAGAAAATATTCATCCAAATAATATATTATGCAATAGAATTGTCAGATGGGTCCCTTCTCTGGTCTATTAATCATCCAAAATTATCAGATGGGCCCTTCAAAAAGTTCAGATGGGTCCCTAAATTTTTTTATTTACATCACAATTCTATTCCAAATAATTTTAAATTTTCAAGTGGGTCCCTGGACCCATCAAGTGATATGTAGCTTCGTCCTTGATGGTAGCAATACCGGAGTCTTCATCTTTTAAAAATATATAATATCTATTTTAATTTTAACCAATAATTCTTAAAATTAAAATGAAATAAATTAATGAACAAATGATATTATTTGAATTTTTACATAGGTGCTCATTTCAGTGTTAATTAGGTCAATTTTTTTAATTTATGTTTTTTTTTTGTGGTTTCGGACCCGTGAATAATTAATGAACTACGTAGGTTAAAATAATGATTTTCTAGTGGACTCATGAATAATTAATGAAGTATATTAGTTCAAAATAATAATGATGATTTAATAAGAAAACAGATTTGATAAAGACAATTAATCATCATTATTGCAATCACCGTAGTCACTTTTAATTTTTAATGAGCTACATTCTATTTTTTTCTCTCACCCTACATAATGTTTACTATTCCATTTTTTACTCCTTCCGCCAATCCCTCCCCCTACCACCCATCTCTACATCTCCCCTCTCCGAGTTCCGTTGACTCCCCATCCTTGCACCTTGGACTGTTAGTGGACGGATTCCAATTGAAGTCCAAGTCCGTCCAATTATTAAGACTTAAATTCCATGTCCACAATATTTAGTTATTTTTCGTCCACGTTCAGTTCAACTATTTATCCATTATTGTCCACAAGTTAACCATATGGATCAACTTTCAAACAAACTTACCTATAAAAGAAAAAAAAAAAGTGGATAAAAATGTTATGATAGTGAAGAGATTTTAAAATAGAAATGAAATTTAGAAAATTTAAAATATTTTGAATTTTGAAATTTCGAAATTTTGAAATTCGAAATTAAAAAATTTAAAATTTCAAATTTTCAAATTTCAAAATTTCAAATTTAGTTGAAATTTGAAATTTTTTTATTTCATATTTTGAAATCCAAAATTTAAAATTTTATAAGCCATTAATTTTGAAATTTTGACATTTGAAAATTTTAACAAAATCAACAAGGTTTAAGAAATCTATAAGTTTCACATTCTAACTCTATTCATATACATGCATCAAACAATCACATCCATTTAAGTTGAATCTATTTGTACTTAAAGTCCACATTTGTCCATAATTCGTCCGTAATTGTCCATAATTGTTCATAATTCGTTCATATAAGACTTGATAATTGGACTTGGACTGGACTTCAATCCAAACCAAAAGTAATCCAATCCATAAATGTCCAATATTGTCCGGTCCACATTATCCATGGACTGTCTATCGTCGTCTTTTTCCGTCTAACCTCAAAGTTTTACATAGTTAGTTAATAGGACTATCAAAACAATTACCACAACTAATAAGACAAATAACACAAATATACAAGCAAACATATATTATATATTTATCTTACTATTTGTTTAATTTGTCCACATGTATCGTATATTTATCTTACTATTTGTTTATATTTTTTCTACATCGTGTTTTTATTTGTCCACCAATATTTTATATTTATCTTACTTTATTTTATTTGTCCATAATATTGTATATTTATCTCATTATTTGTTTTGTATGTCTATCCAATGTCCTTATTTGTCCAAATAATAATTTAATATGTCCATAAACTGTACTAATTTATTGTTAAGTCTGAGAGGCAATGGTGGATAGGGATAACTGCCGGAGGAGGAGCGGGAAAGAGACCGGTCAGGTGGTGGATAGGGATTTAGTGTTGTTAATATAATTATATTAACGATTAGCTTCTGAATGGAAATTGCTTTCCGTAATCGTACCTTTTTATAATCAAGCAATCAGAGGGAGTCGCTCTCCTCGTCTTACATTTTTTTTTTACCCTCTCTGTCTCCTCTCTCCCTCTATTCGATCTCCTGACAATCACAAAAGTAAATCTCCGATTCAGATCTCCACCACCTCCTTCGCTCTCCTCTCCTTACGTCCGCCTCTCCTCTCCTCTGTCTCACCTCCGCCTCCGCCTCCGCCTCATCTCAGCCTCTCCTTCGCCTCTCCTCTCCTCTGCTTCGCCTCACCTCTCCTCCGTCTCGCATCCGCCTCCGCCTCCGCCTCACCTCAGCCTCTCTTCTCCTCCGCCTCTCGTATCCTCTGCCTCACCGCCACCTCCTCCTCCCCTCACTGCTCCCTCTCCTATACCAATCAGATCTGGTTGAGGAAGAAAAAAGTAGAAATCGAGAAGGATAAGAATAGAAAAGAGGTTTAGATCTATTCTGTTACAACTTGGAAGTAACTAAATTACTATAAGGGATGATATTAATTAGTATAAGAGAGTATCTAATATGTATAAGGGAGTAAATAACATTCATAACTGATTCTGCTGTTTTTTTGGAGTAACTAAATTACTATAAGGGAGGAAATTGATCAGTATAAGAGAGTAAATAATATATACAACATAGTAAATAATATTCATATTTGATTCTGCTATTATTTGGGAGTAACTAAATAGCTATAAGGAAGTAAATAACTAGTATAAAAAGAGTATCTAATATGTATGAGGGAGTAAATTACATTCAGAACTGATTCTACTGTTGTTTGTGAGTAACTAAATAGCTATAAGGAAGTAAATGAGTAGTAGTACGGGAGTTTTTAATACAAGTAAGGGAGTAAATAATATTCAAATCTGATTTTGTTGTTGTTTGGGAGTAACTAAATAGCTATAAGAGAGTAAATAATTAGTATAAAAGTAGTATCTAATATATATAAGGGAGTAAATAATATTCAGGACTGATTCTACTGTTGCTTGGGAGTAACTAAAGAACTATAAGGGAGTAAATAATTAGTAGTAAGAGAGTATTTAATACAAGTGAGTGAGTAAATAATATTCATTTCTGATTCTGATAACGGCAGGGCTGCGCGATGGCGACGGGAGGGCTGCGCGACGGCGACGGCAGGACTGGGCGACGGTGACGGGAGGGTGCGACGGCGACGGGATGACGCGACGGGAGGGTGCGACGGGAGGGCTGACGGCGACGGGAGGGCGCGACGAGAGAGGAGAGACGGCTGAAGCGTGACGGAGAGGGGAGGCTCATGGCAGGGGATCACGTGGGGGGAGGGGAGGGGAAGCAGGTGAAGCGCGCAGGGAACAGAGGGGAGGGGAGGCGGGTGAAGCGCGTGAGGGAGAAGTTACGTGTTTTTCTATTTTCGGAAAGAAGATAATTAGCGCACTTACTCAAAATAGATAGTGATTGTTTGATTGTCTGAGCGTTTGATTGTACTTATCAGCTCCGCTTCTGAATTATCCTTGAAGCGTGTTGATTATTGTAGTTTTATACATTTTGTTGTTAAAAATTCTACGTCTTTTTTATCTATATATAGTAAATGAACTCTTATCTATTATTAAACTAGACATGACAGTCGCAGTTTCGCTGTGCTACATATTTTTTTAGATGACAATAATTCAACATGATTTTCAATTATATTTAATTATTAAAGACTATTTTTAATATATTTAATCAAAAAAGAAAAAAATATTATTATAGAAAAGCAAAAATTTAAAAAAAAAATTAACTAAAAATAGAAAACTATAATATAGATATCCCTGTTTTAACTAAAAAGCGGTCAAAAGTAAAAAATGCCAAAAAGCAGTAAAAATAGAAAAAAAAATGTCACGGATTTTATTATATAATAAATATAGATGAGGAAATTTCTGGGTGTTCTGGTTTTGGAGTTTCATAAATTTCACACTTTATGTTTTTGTTTTATATTTAACCTTCTTGTTCGAACTATTGATCGTGTTTGATTTAACGACAGAAGCATTTTCATTAAATTTTTTTATTTTTGGAGATCATGTCATACTTGATTAAGATATCGACCTCATGATCAGGTGTCAAATAACTTAAAAAATTATAAATTTGCATGACAATGCATCTATTGTTAAAATAATAAAAAAATCAATGGTTTAGATCGAATATGGAAATTTTAAATTTTGAAATAAAAAATAAAATAAAATTTGACATTTGTGGCAACGAAAATTGAATCACAATAATCCTTTCTCTTATCATTAACTAATCTTAATTAAGAGGATTTCGTGCGGTTAAATAATGAGCAAGACATTTTGGGGAATTGCATTTTTAATAAGCAAAAGGAATTTAAAATCAGCACGGTCATTTATAGCACTAAAGAAATTTTTAGATACATCTATTCAATTAAATATGTAGATATCCTCCCAAAAAAATAATGACTTTACAGGGTCTTAATGCAATTTTTTTTTATGCCACTGCAAAAATGTAAAATTTGTGATATGCCATCACTATATGACTAATTATTTTTATGCCACTATAAAATAATAAGAATTAGTTTTATGTCATTCATTAACTAAAATTACCATCGTACTCTTTTGAATATGCCACTGTAAAATATTAAATTTCGAAATATGCCATCACAATTAAAGTAATCGATTTTATACCACTACAAAACAGAAAAAAATTGTTTTATGCCACTATAAAATAATAAAAATCAACTTTATGCCAGTTTTTCCATAAAAATTTATTCTACAATATAGAAATCTTAAAACATGCGTAATATATATAGTGGCTTCTTGTGGACGATAAACGTCAATGTTGTGAGTTAATATGCAATGATGTGCTTCGACATTCTTCACTAGTAAAGTTACCTAATCTTTCTAATAGATCAGCCATGTTTGTGTGCTAATTATAACATATTGTCTCCGAACATTACTCTTGAATGAAATAAAATAAACGTCTAATAATGTGACTCTGATTAGTCAAATGCAAATGACAATTATAAAGTACCTCATAAGAAATGAGCAGAGTGGGACGGCTTAATTAAGCCAGAGTATAATTTCTGTTGCTATATTGAGAACAATAATGCCACTTTTTTAAATAAAAAAAATTAGAGTAAAAAGTATGAAAAAGCAATAAATATGAAATGCACAAAGCATCAATGCTCAGAATGTCAGAAAAGTTTCCTCAGTAAATAAACCAAAGAAGTATTGCATTTGTTCTAAATTAATGATAAACTATATTAATTCACCACTAAAGAAAAAATGAAATGAAAATATAATATTTGAATATCACTTTAGAACTCTCTATGTTCTAAAATAATTAATCAACTCTGTATATTCTTTGAGCCCTACATTATCATTGGACCGTCACTACAGTTGGATTGTTGTCTTGCATTACTGATCTTGGAGGCCTTGGCCTTGATGTAGTTGACGATTTCCTACAATAAAATTGTACAAATAATTGAATGAAAAAAAAAATTCAATATAAGAAGTAAGAAGCAGTTGGTACAGCTGTAGAGAATTCCATTGCATACCAATTTTACCAAATAAAGAAAATCATATGATATCTTATGTTTGTAAATTAGCCTTAATCCGTAATCCGAAGTTATTTCAGTCAGGCAACATTAAAGATGCCAAGAATGCCATGGGTATCGACAATCGAGGTATCAAGCCATTAGTGATTCATATATTTTTGGCTTAATACATAATTATACACACATTTTTCTGATATGGTACATTTTTTAATCAAATTAATTATAGTCAGAGCCAGTATTCTGAATTGATGGTTTCTCTAACAACAGTACCTAACCTATGCGGCCAATCTGCCCCAACTTAACCAATTGATGGTAAAAGAAAATTTTAGGATTCACCTTGCCATGGAGTTCGAGATTAAGAGGAGATGGACGAACGACAAGAAACGACGGGACAGCAGTAGGGTTTAGGTGCGGCCGGCAAACAGCGACTCCACGACCAGGGATAATCTTCGCGAATCACCCCCTTCTACACCTGTACGGAGGCGATGTTTTATCCCCTTTCCGTAGGTTTCATATAACCTAATTAATCAATTTAGTAATAAGGGTATTTTGGGATTATTTAAATTTATTGACAAATTTTAAAATGACTAATATAGAAGTTATTATAATTTGGAAAGAATTAGTGGCATAAAACAATTTTTGTCAATTACATAGTGGTATATTTATAATTAGTCATCTAAGGATGGCAAATTAGAAATTGATAAGTTTGATGATGGCATAAAACGAATTCTCTCTTGTTTTAATCTACAATATACGAGTATTCGTTCTTATAATAATCAATCAATGAACATTCTAATAATTCAGTATATATTATGATGTATATTCATTAGAATGTACAGACATAATGTTGGAGGGATTCGAGTATCTTCCATACTTCCATGTAAAACTTAATTTTTCGGGATTAGCACGGTATAAATTGGATATATTTTGAGAACCGGGTCTTTGGTCTAGTAACAAAAAGCAATGCATCTTAAATGAGAGGTCGCAAGTTCGAAATTCGATTGGAAGGTATTTTATAGACATTTAATTTAAAAATAAGTTGGGAGGTTTGATTCTAATTTATCTCAAAAAAATAAATTAGATATATTTTATTTTTGTTTTATTATTTTTCTTTTCTTTTTTTTGCAAACAGATAGTATTTCATGCATAGTGATTTAAATGAAAAAGGAAATATATTACACCGTGGAGTAATGTTGGCCTTGTATCTTGTTTTCAGGTATTAAAAAAAAAACGGAAGACAGATGAACCTAATTAAAAAGTTTGATTTAACATGCCGACATGGTACAAATATGAACTCAAATTCACTAAAAACAAATCCGAATGAAGACGAGATGAATAGAGATTAAACATTAAAGATGCTTGGGTTGGTGCCTTGGTGCCTTTAGAGATTTAGGCTAGGAACAAAGAACATTGGAACTTGGGCCTTACAAAACTGCCACGTGGGCTTCTTACATCATGTACGACTGTAAGTCTGAATCCCAGTTGTAAGTTGTTACTTCCAGGTTTATCCAAAAGGAAAAAAAGATATATATCCCAGATTCCCAGTTGTGATATTATTTAAACAAAATTGGAGAAAAGGAAGAAAAATTGGACCCAAATTTTTTGGAGCTAGACTAAAATCAGTCATCACGATCTCACATATCGTCAGCTATGATGAAATTTTTTTATTTTCGAAAATTTAATAGTCGATCTAAATCGTTCAATGTGTTCTTTATATTATAATTTCGTTGGAGACCAAATTTTATATTTTTTAAAAATTTTTTAGTATTTTTTTTAATATTTTACGAAATTCTTAATCTAAACAATTCCAGACTTTTCAATAACAATGATTTTTAAAAATCTCAAAAAATAAGTAAAAATATTTAGAAAAATGTAAAATTTGATCTTCAATGAGATTTCAGTATGGAGAACATATTGAACGGTTCGGATTTGTCACACCCCACAGCGGCGGCGTGACAGATTTCTGCCGCATGCACGTGCTTCACACGCGCTGCAAGGTTTAATGCTGGGCCACAAGTCAATATGCCATGTTTTATCATACTAAGCACCATGCAATTGGCAATCAATAGTCCCAAAAACTAAGTTGAGGTTATGCTTGTATCATGTGCAAAATAAAATTTTGACAGAGTTTCTCCTATAATAGACAGCATCCAACCATAAAGGCAATCATTCAAACAGTTTGATAAAGTTCTCCCAGCCCAAACCCCACAAGCAACAGTCAAGACAAGCATCAGAACTTCAGTTTACACACAACAAGCACATAATTACACGATAGAACATGCAACAGTACACAAGTATACAAAACATAGCATAGCTTAATGTACATGGCTTACTTCTCCACTCTCCAGCCCACGCCTCCAACCTGGAACCCATGAAAACATGGTACGGTAAGAAAGAGAATCATTTCTCAGTGCGGTATTTAGTTCCAGACACGCATGAACCCGAAGCTTCATGTTGCGGAACTAAATACGCAACCGAAATACATAAGAAAAAAGCTTTACATAATATAAGTTCAGCAATAAAAGCATTTTTAAAAACATCATGCAATGCATAGCCAGCCAATTGAGGTTAGGAAATCAAATAACACAAAAGTGCACCAAATGCCAGCCATAGTTTGGTTCCTAACCATGAAGTCTACAAGGCTGGTTCTATGCCAATTCAACTTGCAAGCCATTCCAATACAATAGACCGCGATTTACCCACACCGGGGTCTGCCAACGGCCTTACCAATCGAGCCATCAAACTGTACTAATGCTGAGGACATTTACCCCCTCAATCATAAGTCCCAGAACATAAGCGCTTATCTCACGGCCCTTGGAACAGCGATTCATGACGCCGCTTTTCAAAGATGCAAATGTCATTCATCACACAATAGTACATCTTTACCATTCCATTACTAATTCAGCCATCCAACAAGAATATCATTCAATATGCCAATCAAAACTTACCATTTCCATCAATCCATTGCCTATAATATGTCATATAACATAGCAATTCACATATGCAAGCTATATGATTAGTCATGCACAACAGTTATTCAGCATGCATACATATAAATACTTTTACTTCCAAAAATATGAGATTTCGGGCTCAGGTAAAATCTGCACCTTAAACCTTTATCTTTTACCCGCCGTTTACTACTGCGATTGCCCCGCTTCACCGCTTGGTTCCACCGCTTCGTTCTGCTCAAAGTCTGGTTCAAGTGAACAAAACCTATGTCATAATTACACTCAAAACCAGCTTATAACTCATGCAATTACGTGGTAAAGGCACCAAGCCAAACACCGTTGCGAGACTGGTTTGCGGGTAGCACCGTTCGCAACACCGCTTCATGGTTTGTCTACCAACCAACACCAGACCTATGGTGCTTACTAGCACGTGACCAGTTGAGGTGCACAAATAAGACTATGTAATGCACCAAATCATCATGCCTTGGTCTGGTTGAGTCATGAAACCACCCACCATACACAACTCTTGCATCGTCATGAACTTTCCAAGCCTGTTTTGGGTAAACCAGGGCCAAAATGATGCACCGTACCTTGTTCTTAGCCTTTCCGACACTGTCTACTGCCTCAAAACTAAGCTCTAATGGCCTGTTTTGGTAGGAAATAGAACAAATATGAATTTGGGCAAGATGAGGGGTAGAATGGTCCACAAAATTGAGCCACAGAGAGATGTGAACAGGTGGGGACCAGGTGGCAACAAATCCCTCTATCCCTAATTGCCAAGCAGCTAGGTGTCAATTTTGTTTGGGCTGGTCAAAGACCAGGTTGAACTGCCCCTTGGACAGCTCCAAAGGTCACCACTGGACAACTCCAGTCCTACATGCATGGGACAACTCCAGTACTCACTGCCAAACATGCCTAAGTACATGAACCATGACTAGGCAGCTACGTTAACCACCGCACACGCAGACCTGCCGTAACCGTCATGCGTTACAGCATAATTTGGCCATTATTTTGATCACCGTTTGGATCATCATACTATTCTATTTGACCACGCAACAATTTAATTCAGTTTAGCATACATGATGCAATATACACACACGGTCTGATTTTAAGGCAACCGTTATCATAGCGGGACTAGTACCGCTTTCAACCACGCTTTACATGACTGCAACTCATGTCTGGGCATGGACGGGAGAACAATTACATGGGTCTTTGGACAGCATAGGTCTCAAATATCACCATCCCCTAATATACAGAATGCAAATTGGAGCAACATACAGTACATGGTTTGCCAACCCCTGTATTTTCCCCACGCCCTAAGTCCTGGTTGTATGGTGTTTACATGACAGAGACACTGTCAGACAGCCGTATCTCACAGAATTAGCTCTTAAAATCTCAAAAGTTGAGATATAATCGTGGCTGACAGGTCTATACGTCAGTCGTGACCGACTATACTCTACCTCAATTTTCTGACGTACAGCGATTCATTAAAATATTGTAAGTATGTCTGAATATTAGATGATTCAAACTCTCAATAGTATTTTGTTATCCTGTGACTGCCTAGCTTTATCTAAAATAACTAAGGGGTCATTTGGATGCGTCCTAAATTCCGAAAATAAGCAATTCCGGGCATAAATTTTAATATAAACAATCCAAACTCTTCACAAAGTTACACACTTTTCAATATATATCCCTGCTGATAGACATGGTCTGGAATCTCGAGTTTTGTCATTGCACCAACGACTGAGTCCCTTTTGTTATTTGATATCTGATGGTCATCACTTATACTACGTTTGTGATGTTGATCACTTCACCGACGGGATTTGGCATTTATGACTTAATTTTGTCGAAATTGAACTTATTTTTTCTGATATTATCCATTGTCAAAATTAAAAAACGGGTTCCTCTTTCTATCGGAATAACATTAACCAAGATAAATGGTATTATCCCAAATCAATGGATAGGATATTAGTAAATTTTTTGATGTATTTGGATGCATGAGAATAGATTTTAATTAGAACGGAAAAATGAAAATGGAGATTAAGAATAACCTCAATTGAGTTTGGAGAAAGTAGAGTCTATGAGCGAATATGGAATATTGTTTGAACAATGTTTTGAGGATTGAAAATATTCGAGAAAGTCGATTCACTCAACTTCGAGGTATAGTAGAAATAAGAATAGATTTCTACCTGGATGACATATCCCCTCCGAAAAAGGATTTATTGTCAAAAGCTTTTAGTCGCTGGCTAAAAATTGTATTATTTTTTTTAATTTTACTTCAAAGGAAGATAGGGTTCAGACACTCATTTTTATTCAAAAAAACTAAAAATAAATATAACGATCTATTGCCTCGTTCAAAATTTATTGTCTATTTTTTTTTTGAAAGTTAAAACGCCCGTAGGCTAAAATTTATTGTCTATTAGGTATATGATATCATTGATATGTATCAATATACGGTATAATTTAGTTTTTTTTTAAAAAAAAAAAACTGAACTCTCGTCAAATACCATCATGGGCCCAAGTATCGACCCATCTTTGTTCCCGAGCCGCTGCTTCAGTTTCCAATAAGCAGCCCGCCTCCTGCTTATTTTTCTCTCTTTAAACTCTACAAACTACAAATTTCGTTCTTTTGATTCTTCATTTCAAGGTCCATATCTTAGAATTTGACATTTCCCTTCTCATGAAAACATCTTTATCCCAAAGTATAATTTTTCGAATTGCTTCACTACTCACGGCCTCACCACATTTCTGATGCTGATCGCTCCACCAACAGGTTTTTTTTGCACTTATGATTTATTCGCAGCCAGGTTGAAATTTTTTTTTTTATGATATCATTCAAGTAAACAAGTTTCTATATCTATTTTTTACATTTTCTTTTCTCCGTCCGATCAGACTACATTTTTTTACCAATATCCTTGTCACGGAAGTTTGGTGATAGAACTGAGTAGCTCCACAGCTAAAATGCTACTTAAATTGTCTTCTAAAATCTTTCATATTAGCACCCTTTGACGTGTCATTGTGCCTCCTATACAGTTTTCTGTCTATCAAAATTTTATGAGAAGCAATTTTTAATCTAATGGCAAAGAACAATGCATTTAAGTGAAAGGTCACCTAAAGAAAAGTGAATAGGTGCTCTCACTACATTAACCTCTTTAGGTAATTCCATTTAAAAATATGTAATCGTTGTTAAGAGATAAATGGTTGCATAACTATATAGATAATATTGGAATGGACTTTAAATGTTTTTCTCATAATATATATGAATAATAATCCAGCTATGAGAACCAGCTCTTGGTCTAGTGGCAAAGAGCAATGCACCTTGACTTCTTGAGTGAAAGGTCGCAGGTTCGAAATCCGGCTGGGAGGTCTTTCATAGACATTTAATTTAAAAATAAGTTGGGTGGCTTAGACCTCCAATTTATATTCAAAAAATATATATATAATCCAGCTATAAGAAATTTTTTCCCATACATGGTCGAACTTGCAACTTGCACGTACGGCCGATATTAAAAGTTCCAACTTCAAATTTCTTACAGTAAATATAATAGTAACATCCTATGGAACTTCTCAATGCTACCGAACACATCTTTCCAAGTTTTACCAAAGATTTTTTTTTTAGAAAAGATTTCAAATTGAATATATATCACATCATTTGATTGATAAGAAACGGCTCTAACTCGAATTAGCGACTGCTTTAAAACATTATTCGACGTTTAAATGAGTATACGATACGAAATAGTTGTTAAAATTAAATTAACGATTATTCGAAAATAAATAAAAAAAAAACCTTAAATTGCTGAATAAGGACGTAAAGTTGGTGATTTTCCTTTTAATAATGATCAAGTAGGTGATCCTAGGGTTGGGAAAGGGTCTTAGTACTCTTACGCAAATGTGATCTGCACCGTAGCTTTTCCGGTAAGAGTTGGGCGCTCCTCGTGATTGAATTGAACATTTCGGTGTATTTCCATCGCTTCAATTTTTTTATTTCCTGCTACACCAATTGTACAGCATATTGTGCAATGAGTTACATTTGAACCGTAGACGGGTAATACAGAAGCGTTGCAGACTTGCAGTTTTGTTTTATTGCATAGTAAGTTCCAGCTGCAGGAGATTTCCTTCAATGGTGCATAGCGACATGGAATTAATTATTAACTTCAATGGTTATACTTTATTGGGTTGCTGAGTTATCTGTAATAATAAATTATAAATTGAGTATTTGATCTCTAAATAAAATGATAATATTATATCGTTATTAAGGTAATTCTGCCGTAGATAATAGCCCTCAAATCGTTCGCATCTGATCTCTCTTTCCGAATCCGACAGTTACAGTGTAAACCTCAGCACACAATTATTTACAGATTTAAAGCAACAGAGAAACCAGACCATCATTCAAAAGGTATTAAAGAAGAATAATGTGACCCTTCCAGGAGTAACCGCCAGAGAAAAAGAAAAACAGGAGGCAATCTCACAAGCAGCGAAAAAAACGAGGTAAGCAGTAAGCTCAATTATGGAAGAACAGGAGGCGACCGTCCGAAACATCAATCCCAACCCCGCTTCCCCTTCCGACGAAGCGGGCCCACCGGACGCCTCTTCCATCTGGGCCCGCATGGCCTGGACCCACCTCGACGCCGTCCGGAGGCGGGCTCCACTTGTGCAGTGCATCACTAACCTGGTATCCATGGACATAGCAGCGAATGTGCTTCTCGCATCAGGTGCATGTTCGAAATTTTTTACTTGGTTTAATTTTGTTATTTTAATTTGCATAGTTTTTATTAAAGTATTTTGTTTATGTATTCTTACCAGTAAACACTGACTTCTTATGTTTAAAGCTTGTGGTTGTTTGCTTAATTTATATTCTGGTACTATATGGATGGCCAGATAAATTAAACCAAATAATTTTTCTAGTTGTAGAAATAATGCAACATTTAAATATTTTTTGCCAAATCAGGAAGTATCAAAAAAAAAAAACCCAACTCTAAAAACATATGAATTTATTGATATGGGAATGACATTTATAGCATAGTTGAATTTGATCACTAAAATACAGAGGGAAGGAACTTGAAGTTGGTTAATATTCACTCTTTTATATATCGCATAATTTTGTTCATGTATACATATGCCAAATATGGATATTAAAAAAAATTCAATTTTGGCATCAGGTGCATCTCCAGCAATGATTCATTCGATCAATGAAATCCAAGATTTCACACCAAAAGCCGATGCACTGTACATTAACATTGGCACTCTCTCTGCGGAATGGGTCCCAGCAATGCAGGCTGCTGCTAAGGCAGCACTTGAAGCAAATCGGCCATGGGTGCTGGATCCCGTGGCAGTCTCGGCCTCAAGTTACCGCATGGAGGCATGTCTTGAGTTGGTTAAGCTAAGGCCAACTGTGATTAGGGGAAATGCATCTGAGATTCTTGCGCTTTCTTCTGCATGCCGCATTAGTGGTGCCAAGGTCAGAGGTTATATAATTTGGGATTGTCATACTGTAACTGGTACATTCAGGCTGGTATGTAACTAACCAAAGAGCTGCTTTATGCTAAATTAGGCTTCTCACCTGGTCAACCTTACTGGCCTGAACTAAATTGACTTTTAAGTGTGAAATAGTTAAACAATTAAGCTTTGATTAAGGCACGAAAACTCAATTACAGTGTTACATCCATCTTGCTTGACTGGTAAATTATCAGATTAAAGCACCTTTGCTTGGTAAATATTCTTTTTTGTTCCTTTTTTTTCTGTGTTCTTCTATTTTCGGGCAAATGACCAAGATCATCTTCTGTACCTGCGCGCTAACAGAATACCTAAGAATGAGAATCAGTCATTTCAGCAGATCTAATATTTCAATTTAGGTCAAGAACTTCAGGATTTTCTTTATGATTTCAGTTTTTCTGCTGATAACCCTTGTACTCTTATTTATTTGGTCCCCACTTGTTTGTTCCTTACTAGGGGTAAGATAGTGCGCACGAATCAAATTGATTTCGGCTTCATCGCCACAAATTTACGTCAATTTATTCGGGCCACAGTTGTTTATGTTTACAGAGTACTTAAAAGACACATGGTGTGACTCGGCCCAATTTTCTATCAATTGATCTCATGTTCTGCCATTAGGTCCCTTTAATTGATATGGGTTGCTTATTAGTTCCCTGAAATGAAATCACAATCTGTATTTTGTCCTGATTTGAACAGTAAGAAACTTAGATAAAGTTAGAAACCAGCTAGCAAGAGCTCACAGTGGAGACTGGAGAGTTCTAGTGATCTCCCTCCCTTTTTTTTTTCTTTCTTTTGTTGTGTTGGACTCTCACCATGGTTCACTTGATTGATTCGTTTGGTTAAATTTTGTCACCTTTCACTTGCCATTTGGATTTGGAAACTTACTGTCAGTAAAGTACCCCTTAACACAAAAAGATTGGAATATGATGTCGAATATTCAAGATTGGAATATGATGTAAAGTAATAATTTTCTTTATGTACTTATGTACCAAATTAATACAACCTTTTCTTTCTTTACGTTTCAAGGTTGGCCACATTTTTTTTCCCTGATTTTCATCCATGAAGTCACAATTAATAACATGTACTATTCAATTCCTGACTAGGGAGTAGATAGTGCGCACGAATCAATTGACGCCTTAGACGCAGCTAAATCACTGGCCAAATCCAGCAATGCCATTGTGGCCGTCTCTGGAGCTGTTGATTTCGTAACTGATGGAGACCGTGTCATCTCATGTAGCAATGGCGTGTCGATGATGCAAAAGATCACAGCAACAGGATGTGCTGTGACAGCCCTTATTGCGGCCTTTGTTGCAATTGATCCCTGGAATGCTCTGAAAGCAACTGCATCTGCACTTGCAGTATTTGGATTGACCGGGGAGTTGGGGATGGAAATGGCTAGCGGCCCGGCTTCTCTGAGAATGCACATGGTTGATTGGTTGTACCGGCTCAATGAGAGCACAGTGGCCACCCGTGCCAGGTTGTCAGAAAGATCATGATGTGGACTGTCTTTTGGAGTTCAAAACAAGCAGCTGCTTGCATGTTGTGATTTTCGTTGATCAGTTTCCAGAGTCAATCGAGTTTCGGGAATCAAGTTGCTTACATCGTTACTCATGTCAATCAAGAGTTTCAGTTTTGTATTGTCTGCGGATGAAGCATTTCTAATGATGTGTAAACAAAATGAATGTTAATGAAATTTGCACTCATACATATCTATTCGTTTTCTATCTTTGCGGATATAAATTTGCATAATTATTGGAGATCGGTTAAAATGCTTTAGAAAGCATAGAGGGTTTTCCTAAATTTATTTTGGAATCAAACTTTTATATAGGGCTCCGTTTGGATGCAAGAAGAAGAAGAGGAAGAAGGAAGAAGGAAAGAAAAAAAAATTATAAACAATCCAAACTCTTCACAAAGTTACACACTTCCCAATACTTCTTCCCTTCTTTCCACACCTATCCAAACGGAGCCTAGATGCTCAAAATATTATAAGAAATTCAGTGATTCCAATTTCTATTACTTTAAATGGTCAAAATACCTTATATAATTTTTACAAATGTATTTTTTATTAGTAAAAATCATGAATTTGTGCATTTAAAATCAACGGTGCTAAAAACAAATAAATGGGACCATACAAGTGTATTTTTTTATGAACGGGGTCCCATAGTTTGGAGTTACATAATTTTTTAAGTTACGTTTTATTTATTCATATAGATTTGCCCCAATAGATTTGCTTACTTCTGGGCATATAATCATCGATTTTATCTGTTTGGAATTGTCCTTTTTTTTAATTATAATGTTTGAAATTGTCTTTATTAATATATTGAGCCTAACATGAAAGCAAAAAAGAAAAGAAAAAAAAAATCTCGCGAACAAAAAGATTACAAGCCATGATGTATGACCAATAAATGCTAGAATCAAACATATAGGACGTCAAACACGATCCAAACGTAGCACATTAAAATTTCAAACGGTCGATCCAAACCGCTCAATATGATCTCTATATTAAAATATCTTTGATAATCAAATTTTATATTTTTTTCATATTTTCTAACTATTTTTTTCGAATTTTCAAAATTGAAGGGTTCAGAACTTTTTAGATTGAGCATATTGAAAAATTCCAAAAAAATAGTAAAAAAATTTGAAAAAATATAAAATTTGGTCTCCATTAAGATTTTATAACACATAACAATTTGAGCGGTTTGGATCGGCCATTCCAATTTTAAAAATTAAAATTTCATCGCGTTGGACAAGTGTACGTGTCCTATATGTTTGACACTAGCAACTCCCATAATAAAAAGAAGGGGAAAATTTTTGCCTTACTGTGAGGACATCATACTAACGTTGCCTTTTTTTTTTTTTGCACTCATTTTTTTAGGAGGGACATTAGTTGTTCATACAAAAAGTAAGTCGCAGTACTAGGAACTAAATCATGTAAGTTGAATGTGTGTGTGTGAGGACATTAGTAATGCATGAGTTGGTCAATAAAAATTTAATTTATTTTATAAAATCACTTTTTATGTATTTGGTAGCAGAGAAAACAAAAATTGAGATATTAGCGGGTAATCAAATAATCATGATTTTAATATAGTTTTAAACCAGCTAAGAGTCATAAGTGATTATGAGATGTTTCACTAACCTGAAAAAGCCAAATAAGCAAAGGAGGGAAAAGAACCTACGAAAGTGGTTAGACTTCCAAGGGGTGCGTTTGGATCGTTGAAAGAAAGAAGAAGAAGAAGAAAAAAATTTATAAACAATCCAAACTCTTCACAAAGTTACACACTTCCCAATACTTCTTCCCACTTCTTCCCTTCTTCCCACACCTATCCAAACGGAGCCAAGAGGGAGAGATAATATAAATGTATGGTGAACAAAAAAAGTGTAATTTCCAAAAAAAAATATTTTTTTTCCTTTAATTAATCTCTGAAACATACATAGTTATAATTCTTATGATTCAAACAATAACAAAATTAATAAATTAATAAATATATTTTAGGAAATATTTAATTAATTATTGAAATATATAAATCCAAAGAGTTCGGGTTTTTCAGCCAAGAGGATACGTGTCCTCATACATTTAGATGAGGGATGAACCATTTTGGTTTCTCTCCATAACTTCAAGGAGAAGTAAGGGTGGGATTAGACGGATTTGGACTATGTTAGTATATCATGTTTTAACTTAGAGATTGATCAAGTAATGACTATATATTTTTTTTCATTATTATGTGATGTTGTTGTTAGAGCTACCTAGTTCTTTTTTTCTCTAATGATAAGTTTTGTATTGTCTAAAGATGAAACATTTTTATTCTTTTAAGAAAATTATCCAAATGAATTGGAAGATCTTTACAAGAAAAAAAATAAAATCAGTATAATATTCTCTTATATTGTGTATTATCAATTAGGATGGTGTAGGATGACTCTTGCGGCATCTGTAGGAGTTATGTGAACAAATAATATGTTCACAATTTTTTGTAAGCAATTTGAATGATTAGTTTGGCGTCTTAATAGTTATAATTTTTCTTCAAAAGTTACTATAATTTTAATTTGGTCAGATTAAGGTGTCTTTTATCCAATGACAAACAACATAATGTGTTCGCCCCCATTTCCTTACTTCCACCTAATGTACTTATTTTGACAAGTACCTCCCACCAAATTATATTCTCTTTTTCGCACTTTCATTTTCTTTTGTCCATTAATTGGCACTTTAGAATACAAGAGGGACAGAAAGACCCAAATCCATAGGGGAAAAAATGAACGATCACTTTGTCCAATGGTTCAATTTTTTCCTTTTTTTTGAAGATAAATTGGGGGTCAAGCCTCCCAACTTATTTTTAAATTAAATGTCTATAAAGACCCCCAGCCGGGTTTCGAACCTGCGACAATGGTACAATTTTTATTTTCAATTATCCAAGTTATATATATTTGACATTCAATTCTGCAAATTAAATGAGGGACACTGTCCTGAAACTGCTTGCAAACTAACACAACATTTTAACATCTGTTATCAATTCCGCTATATATAATTAGCAGCAAGAAGTAGTTATAACGTTGAAATTTTAGATATTATGATGCACAAGCCTCTGTCCATTTACTCGACAGATATAAATTGTCACTTTCACATTCTCTACGGGCTATGGCTTCTAGAAGGCAACAGATCTCCTGTTTGCAAAGTCCCTGTCAGCTTTATTTTCCTGGAATATAATTTTATGGGATCCTATCAAGTAATATTAAAAATTTTGGAAAAATTATCATAAGTTGCATACTTGCATTCAAGCTTGACAAGTATATGTACATATTTTAGAAGATATTATGTAGATGACTAGTTTCTAATACGGATTGGGTAGAACATTAACAAGCAGTAAATATGATTTGGAGTTAAAATTTTCCTTTGGCGATAAATAAATGAGGGATGAGGAATTGGTCGCATATATATATTGAACATCTAACATTAATTAAAGAGAAATGCTAGTGTCCTATATATAGGACGGATGGGTCCATCCAATATGATCGTTTTCAAGTTTTTAAATTTCAAATTACCGATCCGAACTGTTCAATATATTCTCCATATTGAAAACTTACAAAAAACTAATTTTTATATTTTTTTGAATTTTTTTTACTATTTTTTTTGGTATTTATTGAAAATTTAATGATATAAACATCTCTTAATTAAATGCTTAACAGTATTATGGTCCTTGTGAATTACTAAGATCAGGAAATTGTCAAGGCTGGAAGAATGAAATCAGTTATCAGTATTCATCAGTATTTTATAAATAAAAACCGTGGGAGTCCTCTCCGAAAAATCTTAAAACCATTCGAGACGGCTTCTGTTTATTTTATGGTGTTAATTATTTTATTCTTTTTTATACATAAACTCTGTAATCAAATATGATGCCGTCGGTAAAGGCAGTTAAAATGACCCGTCTCAACAAGCGTCGTTTTAAAGTCAATACATACAATCAGTTTTGGTGACAAAAAAAACATTTGTTTTGGTCTCTACGCAAACCAGTCGGCAATCGACATGTGCGCCGCTCACCCTCTCTTATCTCTCTCTGTCTCTCACCCCTTTCTCCTTCTCCGATCGCCCACATCAGTACATCACCCACTTCTTCTTTCACACTCGCCCAAGCCAGCCAAGGACCCCACCTCCATTGTCACTTAACCCTCTCAGCCAAAGCCATAGAGATGACAGTGATGTCAAAGAGAAAGAGAGAAACCCTAGCGCAAAAGAAATAGAAAGAGAGGGATAAACGCGGAAACGATGCTTCGCATCTCTCTCTTCTACAGTCAGTCTAGGGTTTGGGGTAGACAAGCTAGGGAAAGTCAGCAGCACCATTAGATGGCTTGGAGGAAGAGAAACAAACGAGGCTGAGAACCAATAGAAAGATAGATGGAGACCGCCGAGGTGTTAAAGTCTATTTGATTTGATTTTTTGTTCTTTTAGTTCAGACCTTTGATTCGATTAAATTGTTTTTTTAGCATCGATCTTATATCTGATCCGTTTACTTTCCTGAGTTTTCAATCTAAGTAGCTCCAGTTCCATTTCAGTGGAAGCATAATTATATTCTGTGCTGGTCCATCTTCGCCTTTATTTTCATTTTTCAAAAATGGGTGAAAAATTTCCTACAAGCTGCACTGGTAACTGGACTACTAGACTACCGATACAAGTTCATTCTGCTATATTCATCTCCTTTATCGTTTCAATTGAGTCGAGATAGAATGTATTGTCAATAGTTATTTTATCCTTTTTAAAATTCCCAAATAAATAGTTATTACAGTAACTTTTATGATAAAATTTCTTTTAATGACAAAAATTTACTACGCATTGATGTGAGCTATCTTAGGGCAGTAAAATTGGTGAGCTGTGGTCGACAGTTAGTGCAAGGCCTAAGGGCATTAAATATATTAATTTACTGCATAATTAAAGCAATAATAAGTTTTGTTTTCTGTTACTGTTTCTTTTATATATATGATGGTACGTGAGAAATATTTTCTGTACCTTTTAAATTGAGCCTTTCTTATCTATATTATTTATTATCACAGGTATAGGCGGTAATATTTTTGTAATGCAACAAATTCTAATCAAAATTAAGATGGTTGGGCTAATTTCATTTATTTCTTTATGTATAGGTGACAATGTCTATCGTCATCCCGATATTGAAAATTACTAACAGGATTCAAGGAGTTCTGCATTGCCGCGTGTTTAAATTGTGGGATGTTGTTGATCCCAAAACCGGCAACATATGGGGGAAGAATTTTGTACTTGCCAACAGAGAGGTATATTCAATTGCTATATAGTTCATTTGTCCTACAAACATGAATTAAAAGGAATGAAATATTTTCTATTGATGACCAAATTTTTATGAAGTTATTTGACAATAAGAGAGTATTGCAATGAAAAAAGTTAGAAACTGAAAAATTTATATAAAATTTTACTAACTTTTTATTATTAATTGCTTGCAACGAATCAAGTTTCACTCTATGGGAATTTCCTTGAAAGTTGAAATTCATAACCGATCATCTGCATAAAAAAATATTGGGGGTTATTATAGTCACATAGATAAGAGGGTTAATTATTATACCAGCAATACAGAGGGTGAATCATTTAAACTGCCATTGATTGTAAATAGAGTAATTAGGCCATGCATTCTCATTGGATATTACATCTCATGGATTTTATTGAAAAAAAGTTTGTGGTTGTTCGACTTATAAGATGTAAAATTTGTATATTAGGGCCTGTATTCTGCTACATGTGATTTTGAATCTGATAAAACTTAGCTATTTTCCTTCTATGGTAAAGCTACTTAATCTGTATCCTGTAATGATTCAAACTTATTTTCTGAAGTTATGTTTTTCATTATCTACTTGAGAAAGGAATTAGACAGGAAGGCTGGCTTTCTGATAAGGGAATGGTTTGAAGTTCAAAAGGTGTGAGTGTTTTTTATCCTTCTTTTCCTTGGTATTTTTGTCCCTGTGTTGGACCCATGAGCCTAAATTCTTAGAGACAAAAGAGATTCAGCATCTTTGTTGATAGTTTGAAGTTGATCAGATCGACCAATTGGAAGGGTATATCATACAGGCTTGGGATTAACAATAAGTACTTTAAAACAAGTCAAAATAATGATTAATTAACTGTTGAATTGATTAACTTATAATTTTTGGCTAGGATAATCATGACTGCTTATTTATGATGCGGAGTTTGCGGATATGACCTAGGAGGAGTTCAAGGCAGCAAGCTTGGTACAGTTCATAATTGCTCAGCTACACTCAAGGCCAATCTTGTAATGACTGCAGAGGCTCCACTTGAGATGGTTTTATATTTTTATGAGATGATTCATTTTGTGCAAGTTTAATTGAGTGCCTTTATAATGGAAATAACATTTTAAAAAAGTGAAACTTTATTTTTGCTTTGTCTAGGAAGATTGGAGTAAGGACAGGATCATGAGCTCGGTGGAAAACCAGTGCCATTGTGCATAGTGCTCGACTTTTAGGTAACAAAGAAAATAGAATAATTGTAATCATTGTTTCTTGGATGGTTAACAATTTCTGTTTGTAAAGAGATTCTGCCCTAAATTTCAGTAATCACTGTTTGTGAAGAACAGTGCCACAGTAAATAATAGTTTCTGGTCTTTTGTTTTAGATGATTGTCTGTGTAATAACTTTTCTGTCCTGTATGAAAAAAAAAAAAGATATTTCAATAATTTTATTTTGGGTTTAGGGCCGGGATGTTTAGAAAAATGTATAAGGTCATGTTAGAGATAAAAATGGGGTTAGATAAGGTTTCTACACTGATACCGGGTAGACAGGTACTGGTACAGTTTCATAGTTTATATGTTATAAACGTTGATGCTTTTGTTGAAAGAAAAAAATGGTGGGCTTCTCCACTGATGTATATATATATATATATCAATGTATGTTCGTCTAATTTGATAGGCCATAATTAATTGAAGAGACGTAAAATGGAATTAAAAACCAAAGAGACGCAATAATGTCACAAATGCTCCTCTGGTGGATAAAACAAAAATCGCAAAATTTAAACAAAAGGCCATTAGTTTTTTTTTTAATGAATCAAAGATATAAGCATGAAAACATCATTAAGGTCTTAGTAACATCAAAAATAAAATTTCTCAATGTTATTTGCAATTAAACATAATTGGTAAATTGAATGAACAAATTGAATTAATGGACTTATCATCTATAGAGAAATTTCGAATTACAAGCCGAAATTTCCAACTGTAAATTATCGAATAAATCTAAAAGCCATTTTATACATGTCAAATTTCAAACTGTAGATTACCATTTTAATTCATGATTAAACACTATTAAATTTTGGTGCTAACAACATTCAATTGAATTAAAAGTTAGGAAAAATTCTCATACGATTAGATTACACAATAATAATCATTGCTAATGATATTCAATAATTAATTTTTTGAAAAAAAAATCATAAAGCAAAATTCATTTTATTGAGGGAAATTGATAATAAAAATTAGTAAAAATTTTTCAGTATCGAGCGAAGCTCGATGTGCCCATTAATATCTCCATTATCTTATCCTCTATCATCTTCTAATTTTTGTTGTTTTATTGTCATGTTAACTCATATTCAATAAAATTTTTAAACCATTTCATAAACAACTTTTGATTAATATAAAAATGTCTTTTGATTAAAATTTTTAAACCATACTCCCACACATCATTATTTATAATACGGATTACTTACTTTTTAATAAATTTTATATTCATATATCGAGCGAAGCTCGATTTTCCCACCTAGTTATTTATTTAAAACAAAACTCTCATCACAGTTCAAATAAGATATTGTTCCAGTATCTTTATATTACCGAAAAAATTAGCTCCCTCCTCTCAAATTTGAATTGCCTCTATTTGTTTGTTGGACTCCTTACTTATTATATATACATTACTTATGGAATACTTTAAATAAAAATCCAAACCCTTAGTTACTATTAGTATTAACTATATTTCTTGTTTTTAGTAATAATTATGTTTCATTACTTAATGAAAAAGGTAGGTACCTTCTCTCTCAAAAAAAGAAACATGAACATATGTGTCATTCAGCATAAAGATTTTTTATTCCTTGAATCCTTGGGGAAAAAAAATGTATTCCTTTGAAAGAAGTTAGGTATGACTTAAGTTAGATCGTGACTCATTAACGTGGTTCTTCATATGACTTGAGGTAGGTATGATGATTCACTACATCACCCTCCTACACATCAATGCAGAGAAATATTTAGAATGTAAGAGGAGACCCAACAAAAAAGTAAAAAAAAAAAATATATAGTACTAGCATACTAACAAGCCCAATGACTTTACTAAAATTTTAAATTATTTAAGAAATGCAATATATTAATTTCAATTTTAAGTATCTTGTGTTATAGTATATATAATTGACTCCACGAGAAACTATCCCTTTTATAATTAGTATTCGTGATTCCATTGGCCAGCAGTTCCCAATTTTTTTCATCTCAATTTTTTTTTCTTTTTTTGTAATTAAGGTTAAAACTTGAAGAGCCGTAGGCACCAACCTTTGTCCTTTGAGGGCATATTGGGAGTTGGGACTGGGACACAGGACAGAAGTACAGAAAAAAAAATAAGTTCCTTTTTTTTTTTTTTTTGAGTAGATACCGATAGGAGATAAGTTCCGAGTTCTGCCCAGTGGCCGGCAATCGCATAAATTTATACATACGTTTGGGCCTGTCAAACGGCCAACGAAGTAGAAAAAATATTTCGTTTCTGTTATGTCCTTCATTTATTATTGATTTCAGTCCATTTTCATATTTCGTTTCGTTTCTCTTCAGTAACATTTAGATATTTCAGTTTCGTTTTCATTCCGTTCTCAAAAACAAAACAGATTTTCTATTTTGTTTAACGTTATGTTCGGACGAAACCAAACGTAAACGTCCGGCTGGTTTTTGACAGGCTTATACGTTGATGCCGTAAATTCTCTGCTTCTAGAAGAAATAAGCATTGGACATTGGAGTTAGTAGCACGGAGAGCAGAACCTAATTAATGCACTGTTTGTTGGATGGATATGATCATGTGACCTTGCTTGTCGGATAGCAAATTCAATTAAAGCCTGAGATACAGGCGTCATTTGGGTTCATGTTTTTTGTGGGTTCATGTTTTTTAAATTATTAACATCTTATAGTTAAAATTTGGGCTTTTTGAGAGCGGAAAAAGGCAACAAGACTATTCTCTCCTTGGTGAACCAGGGGTTGGGGAGGATTTTGGGATAGTACTCAAGAGTTTCAATCAATGTTTTCAAAACCGAACCGACAGTTAAACCAGCTAAACTCTCGGTTCAGAGGTTTAACCGGTTCGGCCGGTGTGAACCGGTGATAAAACCGGACTATTTGTAATATAATATGTATAATTGGTTGTATTATTGAGCATACAGCCCAACTGAACTGGCCGGTCCGGTCCGGTTTCAAAACATTGGTTTCAATTCAATCCTGCTTAGGCTTTAAAATTTTCAATCATGCTTAGGCTTCAATTCAATCATGCAGGACTTTTTGCTACTCTCACTAATGATTAATTTATATTTTTTTTCTCTTGTTATAAAAGGTTGTCTGCTGACCAATAATTGTCATGATGATTTTTTTTTCCCAATTGGCACGATGAATTTCAGCGGAGTTCGATGCGAAAAGTCATTCGTATTGTGGTCCCCCGAGAGAATCCACGAAATGTTATGTAGTTATCTTCTATTTTAATCATTTACCAAAAGTCCTATCTGGAATTCTAGTATTCTACTACGAAAGGATAAGATTGTTGACTAAATTGTCTACATTGGTTGATGCATTAAAATTGTTAATAATCTAAATCGCTGAAACTTCAAATCACTTGATCAATGTCAAAACTTCAAATCACTTAATCAACGTCAAAACTTCAAATCATTTAACTTAATCAATGTTAAAATGTATACAGAAGGTAACGGATGCGTGACTCCGCCGTTTATCATAAACGAGTTTAATTCTTCCTTGCCGAAGAAAAAGAAAGTCAAATTATTAAACTGGACTATATCTATCTATCTATCTAATTAAATTACCTTAATTAAAAAAACAAATAAACTGTATACCGGATCTCATTGTTATTAATAACATTATATGTGCACCATATAAACAATATCTATAATACAAATTTCAAATTTAAATTATTTTTTAAAAAATATTAAGGTTGTCAAATAAAGGAGTGTTGAAGATTCTAGTGCCATAACTTTTTAGTACCACTAATGCCGTAATTTTTCTATTTTATTAGTTAAAATTTTAAAATTCAAATTTCTAATCCAAACCATTGATCTTGTTCAATTTAACGAGCGATGTATTTTCATATAGATTTTGTAAAATTCTATATTCATTTGATAGTTGACCAAGAGACAAAAATATGGACGTATAAAAATTATAATCTGAATGTCAAATTCTATATTCATTTGATACTTGCCACTTGATCGAATGTCAAATTAACTCTAAATTTTACCAAAAAGAAAATAATATGAAAATGCACTCGTTAAATTGAACAAGATCAATAGTTTTAATTTGAAATTTTAATTTCAAAAATTTTTTATATTAATGAAATAGAAAATTTGTGGCACTAAAAAATTGTGACACTAGAAAAAGTAATTCCTTCTAAGATTGATCTAAGCTCGAATCGAATGCAATTTCACGATAGATAACGCATCGGCGAATTAAAATAAATATTACAATTATAATGGTCGATCAAATAATTAGTATCATAAATAATAATATTACAATTATATTCTTTAAAATTAATTATTTATCAAGCTTAGACGCTATTTGAATTCGACTATTCATCTATTTAGCGATTTGAAAAGTTTAAACAGACGATGGAAATGAAATGACACGAGGAACAATATATATATATATATATAATAACACATTAATTCGAAACTATCCGCAATGTACAATCCTGAAGCCATAATAACATACTATAATAACCCCTCTTCGTATGAGCCATATATGATATTACATAACTATTTAGTATATCAATAACTCACGCTGTAATCTCATCACATAGTGCTCACAAACAAACTAAAACCCCAGAGCAGCACCACCACAAAGAATAAGCAAGTGAGAAGTGATCACAATACCCAGAGAGAGATCACAGCAGCTCCCTTCGCATATTAGGACTAATTGCTTATAAAAAACAAAACAAACCCATTTATCCAAAAAAGGATAATTAGAAAAAGGTCCCCGAGTTAAATAAAGGGCTGGGTGTGTTTGGTATGGAGTTTGAATAAGTCTTATTTCGAATAAGACTTATTCGGGATGAAACCAAACGCGTTTTGAATAAGCCTTATTCCGAATAAGAGTTTATTCAATCCGTTATTCTAATTCCACCATATAGATGGTATTAGAATAAAGAGTTGAATAAGCTCTTATTCGGAATAAGGCTTATTCAAAATACGTTTGGTTTCATCCCGAATAAGTCTTATTTGGAATAAGATTTATTCAACATTTTGCCAAACACACCCCATGTGGGCTGTACCAAGGACAGGGCCGAGAGGAACCGGCGAGGAGAAGGCGATGGTCTTGTGAAACCGGTTCCCTGGACCAGGCAGGGGTGGGATCCGTCTCCAAGAGCACTGGTCCATCTCCTTTCCTTGTATCTCACACACACAGGCAGGGTAGCCCTTGTGGTGATCCTCATTGAACACATAGACCAATCCATCACTGCCGACACATCTTAAGCTTGCAAACCGGTTTTCATCGTCATCAATACCAAAAAGCCCGATTAAAATGTCCCGCGGCATCACCGTAATCCTCCTAGGCTGACCCCTCATTAGGGGATCAACTGCCCAGATCGCAAAGCACGGTTGTGCCCCACCACTGCCCCCATCTATGAAAGTGACTTAAAAGTTAATTATCGTACAAATTATGAAAAAGATTCCTTTTGCTCAATTTCCTTTAGTTAGACTTCTACGGACTGTCCAAAATAGTTGAACCAAGAAAATTTTTTCTTTCGTTTTCTTTTTCTTGTTCCCTTATTATTGAACTAGGCTGCTTATACTCTAAAAACTAAAAAAAAGTATAAGATCCATTTAATAAAACACATATGAACCAAATCATTTGCAACTTGTATGGTAATTTGGTAAATCCAATTGCCAATTTATACCTTGTTCTCCACTGCAGAGACCAGCAAGAAGGAGGCTGTCTCCCAGACCTGCAATCAGGAACGCGAACACTGTGCCGGGGGGTCGAAGAGTTCCAACACCCCCGATCCAAACACGCTGTGACAAATCAAAGGCTGCCACATGGCAGGAGTATATCCCAAACACATATAGCATCTTTCTTTCAGGCAAAAGCGCAGACGAGAGCCACTGAGAGGAAGTCCCGCTCGATCTGAAGTCCACCGGCAACGGCGACCCCACTTCCCAAGCATCTGTTACCGGGTCATAAATCTCAACTGCTAACCAGTCTTCCAGATCCACCAACCCGCCTATGTACCGGGATCCACCTACCACCACAAACCGATTCTCATCGAAAACCGCCACGATAGGATTGCACCGGGGAAAAGTGAGTGGTTTGGTAAACCGCCAGTTCGGTTGGGTCCCGCCCGACAGAACAGGGGAGTATGCAAATCGAGAACATGACGAGGCAGCGAACGAGAAGCCGCCAGCACCAGAGAAGCAATCAGGGTGAGGAGGAGGGAGTGGGACCCATGAAAAACTCTCAGGATCAAAGCCGAAGGATCGATCGAGACGGGAGACGACGTTGTTGAGACCGAAAAGGAAAAACCAAGGACGGCGGCGACGTCGGTGGAGGGAGGCGGAGGAGGAGGCGGCGCAACGCCACTGGTGACACACTGCGGAGGAGCGCACGAGGGAGCGGAGAGGAAGGTAAGAGAGGATGAGCTCGGTGAGGTCGAAGCTGAGGCGGTCCCACACGGAGGCGACTGAAGGAGAGGAGTGTTCCATGGAGATCATGCTGAGATATGAATCCATGGTTTGGTGAGGTTGAGTAGAGAGAGAGAGAGAGAGGAGACTGTTTGGTAGGAGAGAGCAGAGATGAGAAGGAAGTAAGTCTGGAAGTGATGACTGAAGAGTGAAGAGAGTGAAATTGAGATGGAATGGTTTGTATAAATTATAATTTGATTAGTATGAGATGGCTGTCATCCGGAGAGTGACGTGGCATGTGACTGTGAGAAACGAAATAAACTATAAATTTAAGATCTTCTGAGTTGCGAGCAGTATAAGCTAGTAATGATTTAAGCACTGCTGCACTGGAAGAAAGTGGTGGGGTCTCCTGACTCCTTGGGATGATGATAACGAGTCGGGAGTCGGAAGTCGGAACACCGATTATTGCTATGCATATTGCTACTGAAAACAAAGGTTAGAATTTTTTCTTATACAAGCAAATCATTTATTAGAAATTTAAAATTTTTACCTTTGGTAGATGGTAGGTTTCTAAGATGAACAGTTATATATACATATATTTTTATTATTATCTACGAGACATTTGGTCCAGACTTCCAGTCAATACGAGGTGAGTCCACAATTCCAGGAATATTTTTATCAACGACAAAAATACTCTCAATATTATTAAAAATGACAAAATTTTAATATTATTTTTAAAAATAGCATAGCTATAGCGGCACTAACATTGCCGCTATAGCAGTGCCTTAAAAACAAAAAAATTTGCCTATAGCGGCAATAGTAGTGCCGCTATAGGACTTCTCTTTTTTTTTTTGTGCCGGCTGATTTTTTTTTCTTTTTTCGTTTTTTCTTTTACTTTTATTTTTGTGTTTTTTAATATTTTTATTTTTGTGTTTTTTAATATTTTTACATTTTAATAAATTGTATAATATATACTTATATAGTGTTCTAAATGCGTGCCATGTCAAACACGTCATGTTCGAATTATTTGTTGTATCATTAGTGTTCTTCAATCATGCGTGTCGTGTTGTGTCAAACACGATCGTGTTGACACGAACTACTTTTTTAATCGTGTCATGCTTAGTGGTAAGAAGAGACAACACGACACGCATCCTGACACGTCACGACTGACACGATCGTTTCATGTCATGTTAGTCGTGTTAAATCGTATCAGATTATTTTATTATTTTTAAATTTAAAAAATATTAAAAAAATAAAAGTAAGCGAAAAATTACTAAACGTCATAATAAATTATTTGATTAAGTTAAAACTTTTTATTAATATTTTTCATAAAAATAATAATTAGATTAGAACAATATTATGATTTAAACGATGGAAAATAATATGATGTAGTATTATAAATTGAAATTAAATTATTAATTTTGCTTAAATAATTAATATTAATAATTAAATTTGTGTTCTTCAAAATGACACGACACGATACGATACGAATATAAAATTGACACGACACATTCGTGTTGTGTTGGGACATTAGAAAGTTTGACACATGCGTGTCATGTTATCTCTTCTCACCACTAAACATGACACGACACGATAAAAAAAGAAGTTCGTGTCAACACGATAGTGTTTGACACGAAACGATACGCTCGATAGAAGAACATTAATAGCACGACAAATGATCCGGACATGACGTGTTGACAGGACAACATGACACGGCACGTATTTAGAACACTATATATTATAAAATTTATTAAAATATAATAAAAATATTAAAAAACTCAAAAAAAATAAAAGCAAAAAAAAACCGAAAAAAGGGAAAAAAATTCAGTTGGCACAAAACAAAAAAGAGAAGTGCGGCAATAGTATTGCCGCTATAGGCAATTTTTTTTTGTTTTTAAGGTACTGCTATAGCGGCAATGCCAGTGCCGCTATAGCTGTGCTATTTTTAAAATAAAAATTAATGTTTTGTCATTTTTAATAATGTAGAGGATATTTTTGTCTTTAATAAAAATTTTCCACAATTCCATGTTCATACATGTGCAATTACAGGAAGTAATGCAATAAATAAAGAAGAAGGGTTAGATGAAGGATCTGATGACCAAATTGACGGCTTAGCCATGTAATGTTTAATTAACGAATATATTTTAATTCAACATTTTTTTTCCCTACAGGTCCATTGTTTTAAAAATAGCGTATTTTCTTGATGAAAAAGGAGCGTATTATTTGATTGTACTACTTTGTGCATTTATTTATTTATTTATTATTATTATTATTATTATTATTATTATTATTTTATCCAAAAGCTACCAACTGTTTGGATGAGCCGGAAATAGGATATAAGAATAAAAAATTTCGGTTTGCGTGCTTATTCTTATTCCTTATTCTTATACCATGGTTTTGTTAGTATAGGAATAAGGGCCCAAATTCATTATTCTTGTGTTGTTTGAATTGCACAACAATAAAATAAGCACGCCAACCGAAATTTCTTATTCTTATACCCTATTCCCGGCTCATCCAAACACACTCGTACAGACTAACAGAAACATGAGCTGAAACTGCCACAAGGGACCACTCACAGTCTCACTGGACCAGTAACAGTAAGCAAAGAAATAAGAAACAAGGTATCAACAGTAGTACTAGAGGTATTTAGTATTTACAAACAGCAGCAAAGGCTACAACACATCTAAAAAGTACTTTGTGCATTTATGATTTTGCTATTTTATCTGTTAAAAGAAACAGAAATGCTGAAAATGTGTCTGGTCCAGAAAACTTATGACGTTGTGTTTACTTTTAATTGCATGGGATGGCAATTCTGGAATTTTTATCATTGCAGCTACACAGATTGATCTCATAAGTCAAAATGTCACTTAACTGTTAATCTACTCTATTAAAAATTCTGATTCGGGTGACCTTTCTTATTTTTTTAGACCAACAATTTTTGTGGCCTTTTTCCCGAGAAATAAACAGAGGTGAGATACACTTGGCACTTATGTTCTTTTGCATATATAAGTGATATCTTAATAAAATTAGGTGGACACAGAGATATTTTGCATGATTAAAGGGGGACTGAAACTTGACAGTACAACGCCCAAAGAAAAGTGACTGGCGGAGAAGAAACAAAAGAGATATATTATTTGTTCAAAGTGGAGATGTTTTACAGTTGGCTTCGAATATCCAGTAAGAGGAAATACCAGACATGTACCTAATTACAAAAGCAAGGGAGAATAATAGATTTGCGCCTCAACTTTTCCCCATGGACAACGCCAATTGGACACTATTAAAAAAAAACTTCAATTAACTCACTCATTACTAAAAAAGAATACTCACAGTTGTAAATGTAATATTTGAAGACATTTGAATTTAATTGTTCGAATATTAACCATTAATTACTTATAAAATCTTCTACTCCGTAGTCATACTTTATTGTTTTTTAAAAATAAATTGGAAGTCTAAGCCATCCAACTTATTTTAAAATTAAATGTTTATGAAAGACCTTCCAGTCGGGTTTCGAACTGTAGTCATACTTTATTATATTCAAAGATAAGATAGGGACTTGACCCCTATTTTTCGTCAAAAAATTAATTAATTAATTATCGTCATCGTTCATACAGGAAAATAGATACCCAAAAGGTGACATTTTGTTAGCTTCTCATTCCAAATTTTGACCCAGATAATCACTTCTCTGGAAAATATCAACGTAATTTTTTTTCTCTTTTATATAGAAAAGCATCAACGTTGTTATTAAGATCGTATTATAGCGCCTAATTACCACGAAAAGGTTATGCAAGTATAACTGTATAAGAATTCGCAAGGCTGCAATTTTACAGCATTGCTAAGAATTGATTCATTTTTTAATGCAAAACGCATTATCGACTCTGTTCTCCGAATGCTACAATTTCGTGAGCAGCTTACATATCGTGTTATACTATCTGTATAAAGAAGATATCAGAAGAAATTTGACCGTAAACGTTGAGATGGCCGAGTTGGTCTAAGGCGCCAGATTAAGGTTCTGGTCCGAAAGGGCGTGGGTTCAAATCCCACTCTCAACAAAAAATATGTATTTTTTTTTTTTGCCTTCATAAATCAGGATTAAACTCTCACAGTATATTAAGCTTAATCTTTTCCCTTATCAGAAATCATATATTACTCATTTATTTTTCCCTTTTATCTTGAAGAAACGAGCACAAATTTTTCCTTTACCCCGACCAACAATACTCATTCAGCTATAATAACTCAATTTCCATAATCCAAAAGAGGTTAATATTCATAAGCAACTTCTAATTCCATTTGTTTTCCTGGAAATGAATGACATGTTTATCTCCATCGGTATGTATGGCATCTGATCCGACACCACACACCAGATAAAGGACAAAAAAGTAACCAAGTCTTTTAATTTCATAAAAGATAATTGAAAGAAAAATTAAAAGATGTTTGACCATTCAAATTAGTACATATGTAAACATGTCAATAGAATACAGGTAATGAAAAACAAAATAATATCACAGAAATTATTATGAACAACCATAACTTGGTAATCCAAGATTTCTTCAGTTGCATTCCTTTATAGAACTTGACGCTTTTTTATTTGGAGGGAAAATAATTTCAGGTTGAAAACAAAATCCAAAACTACATGATGATGTAAGGAAGTCAAAATTTGGAAGTTATCAAAATGGGCCCAGCTCCTCTTGGATTTCTCCATCTGCAGAACACACAGGCATCAACATGTTAGAAACATGCAATTGTAATTGAATGCAACTGATTTTAAAGCTCATACAGGTTGAATCCATTTTGCAAGTATTTGGCACTTGGTGCCGCTATTGTCAGGTGCTAGTCAGTAGTCATGCAGCTACAAACAAACACAGAAACTCAACCAAAATTTGAAAAATCAGAAACAACCAGAAACAAGATACAATGATCCTTGCAGAGTTAGATATTCATTTACACAAGTTGTATACTTGTATCAGTTTACTTCTATGCTTACTTGCAGGACTTACTAGCCATAATTGGATCCACAGTTGAGGGAAGCAGTACAATGCTGATGTACTAACTGATAACATGCAGTTATATCACACAAATATCGACTGAACTTTTGGAATTTCAGAACAAACATACCAGGAAGACCAGCACCAAGATTAGCTTGAGCATCAGCATCAGCATTGAACTCCTACAGAAATTATAAGCACACAAAAACATGTTATTATCATGCAGCCCAATACTCCTATTTATGCTAACAATTTGCACTTTTTCATAGATCTATCTGTAGAACCAAGTTATCTGATCCATAGGGGGGTGATTGTTGTGATTCTATCTGTGAAATATTGCTACGTCCCATTTTGAGACCCCTAGGCTCTAATCTGTGCAAATTTGGTTGCTACCATAGAATTCAAAATTTGACAGAAATCACAGAATTATTAGCCATGAAATAAGAAAACAAAAGGTGACTAATTCATGTCAACACTTGTCAGGATTTTTCCATTTTATACCTAGAAATAATATTAGGGACCGAATGCTACAAAATGGGATGTAGGATCAAAGGGGCCTTATAGACTTCCAGATCAAAATATTAAGCTCGTGAGGCTTTTTGTTCAATTTACTTGTATCATCCTCGAGGACAGCATTGAAAGAAAAAATAAATCAAAACACTTCTGCTTCCACCGATATTATGCTGCAATTTCTCTTCTGCATTATTGTTTTTCATATTTAAGGCTCAAGCAATAAACACATACTGCTCATTTGCAAACCTTTTAGACCATATTGTACGCAAGACAGAGAGTTTTTAAATTGATGCACTCAAATTTATTCATTACAATCAAGTTAGTGTCATCACATGTTGGTCCTGTAATCCAGCAGAGAAGGACAAAAATTTTACAATTCTTTTGCATGTACAGATTGCTTGGAACAGAGAACAAGTTCATAAACATGAGGTAGAGGAAACCTTTTGGCCTGAGATTTTGCATGTACACATTGCTTACAAATCTCTAGCCTGTTCAGATTTGAAGTACTTATCCACCAGACTAGTGGGCCAACGAGCACAAGGAAGAGGAAACCACCAATAAATTAAATAATAAATCCCTTTTATGGTTCTGTTTCAAGACTTGCATTAAAAAAAGTTATTAAAAAAGGAAATATACCCTTTTGACAAACTTGATCTTAAAGGAGTCAAATTTCTTTTCTAGATCTTTAATTTTCTCACAGAGTTCTTTCACATGCTCCTTCCTACCTTTCCACTGACCATTTACCTGGTTCACATGCATATTCCATAGCGAACATGACTTTTATATTAGAACAAATTTATATAATTCAGCTTGAAACACAACATTCTTGAGCCTGGCACAGTAGGCTGTTAAAACATAAATGCAAGTATTTTAGTATGTTATTATTCATACCATGACTCCTCAAATATAAGAAAACTTAACTTTTTGTTTGGTTTTCATTTAAATGGCTTAGAAGGCTTATGGCCATATCAAGTTCAAATCATGCGGCACAAGTTGTCAGAAAGTTCCCAAAAACTGGTACTAAGTTGTGTTGAATTAACTTTGGTGCTAAAGAAATTTAATGAGAAGGCTTTATTCTAATAACATGCCAATATATAAAATTCAAACATCACAGATAATGGCCCAGTAATTGATTACAAATGTTTTAAAAGTAAATACCGTCCTAACAACAAGAATGGAGTCGCCTTGTACTTGAACGTTCTTGCAACCTTTCTCAAAAGCATATTTCAACCCCAAAAGTAAAGCCCTGTATTCAGCAACATTGTTGGTTGTAATCCCTAAACCTTCACACAACTTTGCAATCTTTTCAGAAACAAAAAAAAAAATAAAATGGTCAAGACAATTAACTAAAGATGAGAACTATTACAGAATAAGGGAGAATCACTTATTGTACAAGTACAGATATTTGCAATTCAAAAACTAAAACTAGAACACTGTGTCTTACAACAATACCAACATGTATTTTTCAAAATGTTATTATGAAAGTTGAGGTAATTAGTTGAAATATTGTAATTATGCGATACCACTCTTCCATCTTTGCTTCTGACAACAGCTCCAGCACCAGCTTTTCCAGGATTTCCTTTTGAGGCACCATCAAACTCAATAATGCAAGAAGTCTATAGTATTAAAAAAATTAAAATAATAAGGAAGAAAAGATAGATAAAATCTAATGATGCAATACCACAAGTACATTGTATATTTATCACCATATGTTTCAGATTAGGTCTGTTGTCGATTGCAACACACATTAATGATGGCCACATACTAGTGAATTCAGTAATTATAACCTGCTTCAGAGGTCGAGATAGTATTCTATTTTTTAAGGCTCTGTTTGGATCATATGGGATTAAGGGTAGGATTAGTTATTCAGGATTAAAGTTCTTAATCATAAATTCTTAAGAATAAGCTTAATCTCAGATTAAAGTTTTTTGTTTGGATGATGCAAGGAATAAATAATGAGTTGTGCCCTTTTTCCCCTTTTTAATTCTTAATCTCACTCGCTTATTCTATCGTTTTGTCAGATTAGTTAATCCGTCTCCGAACCGGAGTAAACCCTTAATCTAAGTTGTTTGGATTGTGCCTTAATCGGGAATAGCTATTTACTCCCGAATAACCCCTTATTCCTATCCATCCAAACAGAGCTAAGAGACTAACAATAACTCATAAAAGCAAAAGTTTTCTTTTTTTCCTCTACCTTCCTGGACTTTCCCAGTAAAACCTGTTTTTTCAGTGCTACAATGACTTTCTGGAGGGAAAAAGAACATTAAAGTCTATCACCAGAAAAATTAGGTTGATTATCCTTTAATGGACTTCACCAGTTTGACCTCTAATTCTCAGTGGCTTCCCATTAGAAAAAAAAATCAATAAATCTCCTCACATCACAACTTTAATTGTTCTTAACAACAATGAAGAACAAATTTATTCGCTTTTTGTATCAAAAATCAGCCTTCCCTAAGTTGAGCTATCACGGCCGAAAACTGCAATTTACCTGTTTACCACAGGTCATGGCCAGCTTGGTACAGTTCTAGGGGAGTCCACTGGTTCATAGGTCATAACAAATGCCCTTCTGTTATGTCAGGCATGTTTGGCCTTCCTCATTGTTCTGGTGCTAGGTTGGTTACGTAAGAATTGTGGCTTGCAATAAGACACTAAACATTTGACTTCAGCTAAAATAAGATGAGGAACATTTGAAAATTAGAAAATGAGATTACGCATTTACCCACCAGGTCCTGTGATTCTTCCAGAGGAGGTGGCCTTTCAGTAGGTTTTTTGACTGAGGAGGCAAGCCCATCCGGTTGCTGATGCAAAATACGAACCGAGATAAATCAAAATGGCATAGTCAATGACTATTATATTTGCTGGTAGATAAAAGCAGTGAGAACTAACTAGTCAGGAATTAATTGCTCTTAGCAAAGCCCTGATTAAACCCTAATCTAGCCAAAAAAATAAAATTATAGAAATAGTAACGTTACTACTTTACTTTAAAGAGTATTACACATCTAGTCCAATCAGTGAACACACTAGCCAACTAACAGAAATCTCTACAACCTATAGGTGAGAACAATAGACTTGAAAATTATTTTGGAAAACTCTTCTTGAGTTCTAACAGCAAAAGATAAAGGTATCTATGAGTTGGGGTATGTCGGTTCATGTTCAATTTTCTTTGTTATTTTTCATTATATGGCCATAAAAACTTCAACACTGAGGACAGCAGCTTTACCTGGAAAGGGCAAGAAACAAGGTCTCCAAAGAGGTCATCTTTCAAATCAGAAGCATTTATGGTGTAGATGGCATTCTTTAGCCCCTTAGCAGTGAGATAATCTTCTGTTTCTTTAAGCAGTGAATAGCCTTTATAAACTCCAACGGATGGGTCACATATCTAATGTCAAAGTACAGGATAATATTAAAACTTGAGTTCTAATTTAGAAAATATAATCACTAGATTTCTGTTTTCTTAAACCCTTTTTTACTACTGGCCTTCCGCTAAGAAACTTAACTTTTATAGTATATCAACTTGTAGCATTATTAAGTAAAAACGTACCAATAATGTATATATGCATGTAATATACAGTTAGTCATTCTTATAAGAACAAAAGAATTGTTTACCGAAGCGCTAACTTGGGCCTGACACTCAGATAAGCTCTTGTAGACACCAACTATGTCCCCTTTCCTTACGACATAAAAGGCTTCACCTTTTAGTGCTGTCAAAGGCTGTTGATCAACCATGGTTCTCGGTTTCACACTCCGTGCACGCTTACTGGTTGAGGAATAGGAGGAAGAAAAATAGGAGAAGGAAACAACGTGTGGTCCTAAAGAGCTCAAGTTCAAACTCCTTGTACGCGCATCAGCATAGTTTGTCAACCCTTGTTTGCAAACAGCACAAAGTCGGTAAAGAGAACTCCTCATTGTAGCATTCCTGTTCCGCGGTGAAGGGTTATGGGTTATATACGAGAAACACAATTCCTGAACAGCCACCTTGCAATGGTTTTACAATTGGGTCCGCTACAAAAATTGAAAAGAAAAAAATATATTAGATTGAGAGAAGGAGGGAGAGATTCATGACAAGGTATTCGTCAAAAGCACCCGCCAGGTCTCGGCTCCAGACTATACCAAACCACTACCTACAGAGAAATAGTTTAGCTTAAGAAACCTAAAAGCCCGTATCCACAGAAAGCTTGAAATTTTTATGCTATTGACAATTACAAAGCAGATGAAAATAACGCGAAAAAGTGGAAGAAACGAATTGACACCAAGGTGTTTGTTAAAATGCCCGAAGCAGTGGTCACAAACTTAACCTTGGAACAAAACTATATCAGGATAGAGAAACTGGAACAAAAAATAAGACATAAGATCGTTCGAATGCTTACCAGTTACCATAGCTCTCTCTCTCAAACTAGGAAATAGGAATGGTAGATACAGCGGTGCCACAAGCGGTTCAGTTCTCTAGTAGGTCGAACCGGACTGGACCGGCCCAACTAGTAACTAGTAAGTTAGGCCGGAGATATTTGCAAGCGGAGTAGAGTTGAGTGTTGAGTGGCAGACTCGGTGCGGCCGAGAGGTCGCCGACCGGATTTAATTTGTTTGAAGGTTACGGGATTTTGAGTGGGAAATTGGTAGTGAAAGAGGGAAGGGAAGTCGGATTATTATCAGATGACTAAATCTGGAACGGACGGTCCAGATAGAAAGGATCTCTTCATTGGTCTTCCGAAACTCCCTCCCCCCCCCCCCCCCCCCCGAATCACATCCTCTGCCTACATTTTAAGGTGAGCACTCTGCTCACTTCTGATCTGAACCGTTAGATGTAATCTTAACGGTTAAGGGAGCCCCGTGCATGTAACCAGATTGTAAGGCCCGAAAAATTTTAACCGTCGAGATTAGATCGAACGGCTCGGATCAGAGGTAGGCACTCTGCTCACCTTAAAAGGTGAGCAGAGGATACGGACCCCCCCCTTCCATTTCGATGTCTTTTACTTATTACTGGGCCAAAAAGGAGGGTCTTTCAAAATGTGAGGATGGATATTATTTTTCTGTCCCCTCAAAAATCATATTTTTTGTTAGTGCACACCCGTAGGCAAATTAACAGATACTGAGGGGAATTTTCGGTATTTAAAACATTTGATATAAAATGGACGAGCCAAATTAAATCAACTAAAACGAGGTAAATTTATGAGAATGCATTTTACTGCTTGTCTTGAGCTGTTATTTATCTTTCATGCATTTCTAATTTCTAAACTCATTTTAAATCATAAATTCACAAAAAAAATTCAATTATACTCTAAATATGATTAAACGAGATGAAATATTTAATTGTTCTAATTCTCAAAAAATACATTTACATCTCACTTCAAAAGGGTACCGATCATTTAAAACAATGCTGAACATATTCAAGTCAAAAATCGTAAATTACAAGTTATTCTCAAAAATTGATCAAAGGTAAAAATAAAGATAAAATATTAAAACTTTTCATTGTTTTCCAAATTCTAAAATTCTATGTATCCATTTTTTTATATAAAATGCACTAATAACTCTTTTTTATCAAACTCTTCCTCATTTTAAGTAATTTTACTATAACTTCATGTCTTAAAATCATAAAAATCTACCGTTATATTTCAAATATGACAGAAGACAAATGAAATATTTACTTCTTCGATTATTGGAATAATATATTAATTTTCTATTCATATAAATCTGCAAAACAAAAAAAACGCATTTACAGTGTTCAAGAGCATTATAAAACCAGATGATCATAGTTAGGGCTGAAAACGGTAGCCGTTTCAACCGTTCTTTCGTTTTTTTTTGTCCGAAACGGAACGGTAACGGATAAGGATTTCAGTTTCGTTTAAGAAACGGAACAACTAACGCAAATAGAAATATTGTTTCGTCTCAGATTGGAACGATTAGTGAAACTGGTACGTTTCGTGGTCGTTTATTTCGCGCATTTCGTCTAAAAATATTTTCATGGTTTTATTATTAGATTGCAGAGGACCTCAGCGGAGAGATCGAGGGAGAAACGAGTAAAATTAGATTTCTTCAGCGTCGCTCCGTCATTTCTCCGCCGAATACAGTCACATCTATCTCTCTCGCCTCTGCACCACCCAGTACAATCGCCGTCGAGAGCGAGTGGTGATGATGGTGCCTCCTCCCTCTTTTCCGCGTGACCTAACCTGTCATTTCTCTATCTTTGTTTCATACAAAATGCAGAATAGTTTATTTTCTTGCATCTTAATGAAAATGCAAAACAATTAGGTAGTCAAAGACGGTTATAACCATTTTGATCATTCCATCAACAAAACGATCAACGCAACATGTGTTAAATGGGTGCAACAATCAACACAATAAGTACAAAAATTTCGTGCATCAATGCAACGGTTAACGAAAATGACCACTTTCGTGGTCGTTTTCCACGTTATGCACCTCTAATCATAGTTTCCAAATTTCAACGCAAGCAAACAAAATTGATTACTGTCATTGCAATTTTGTCGTCCCTTGCCATCATCACTAAATAGAAAGTAAACACATAAAATAGATAATATGACATATACAGTGATCAAAGTGAACACATACAAACAAATAAGTTCAATAAAACTAAGTTGAATATGCATATAAAAATCTAAACAAGAGATAACAACACTTATTTGTTTGTAAGTGTTCATTTTGATTGTCTATATACAGTGGCGTAGCTAGGATTTTGATTGTCTATATACAGTGGTGATAACAACACTTATTTGTTTGTAAGGGTCCATAAAAATGTCTTCTTAAAAATGTTGTCCCTAATTTAAAGGCCTAGAGGGGGTGAATAGGCACAAAAATAAAGTTCTAAACCGGTATGGTCAAAATTTGGTTCAATTCAAACTTGGTCTAACAATAACAACAAATCACAAGCAATTCACAAAGCAATTCACAAAGTAAGGAAAGTAAAGAGAGAAGAAAAGAAGTTACACGCGATATATTACGGAGTTACGACCCGCTAGGAAGTGCTAGCCTTAGTCGTACGTCTCCGGGAGTTCCGCAACCTCGAAATGGGCGCGCTCCGTTCAATTCCACAACGAACGGGACTACAATTTCGAACCAAATCACCTTGTTACAATCACTCTCAAGGTGGATTGGCCTAACTCGATTAAACAAACACAATTACTCAAAGGATTGAGGCTCTAGCCAAATCACTTAACAAATCTAGCAATTAATACTAGTGGATTGGTTTGCACACTCTAATCTCAATGATTTTGCTAAGTTAATGCTCAAACACAAGAGAGAGTAATGTCTAACTGGTTGGAGCTCAAAAGGGAGGAATTTCAAAGGTTTCAAAAGTATCTAAACAGTTCCAAGAGGCCCCATATATATAGAGGGCGCCAACAGCTACAAAAACCAGTCAAAACAGACTCTACCGTTATACAACGCTATATGGCGTTGTACAACGCAGAAATAGCCGTTAAAAAATCAAACGGTCACAGACAATGACGTTGTGAGTTGTCAGAGCGCTGTGTAACGTTGTATAGCGTTGCACAACGCTTCAGCAAAAATCCAAAGAAGAAGCTCGACAGTTCCGTTGGAACTTGTCAGAGCGTTGTGTAACGCTTAGTAGCGTTGCACAACGAAGTCAAGAAAAGAATCAAACCAGATCTGACAAACTCAAACAACATTGTCAGAACGTCATACAACGCTGACTGACGTTACACAACGAGGGCGTTGCACAACGCAATCCAGCGTTGGCCAACGGAACCCGCAACTTTGCATGCAAAAACGCTAGCAGCCTGCGTGCTGCATGCATGGAACATGGGTCATGCATGCAGCAACGATGTCTGAGCGATGTTTAGGTGCATGACTCAGACTAACGTTGTGCAACGTTGTAGGGCGTCACACAACGTGGTCGTTGCACAACGCTATCTAGCGTTGTACAACGTAACTCGCAGTTTTGCATGTAAAAATGCCAACTTGCATGCCTGATGCATGCATGGAACATGGCTGCATGCATGCAGCAGCGATGCTGAGCGATGTCTGAGCAGTGCAGAGTTGCCTGCTTCAGATTACCGTTGTACAACGCTGAATAGCGTTACACAACATAGGAACGGAAATGTTGTGTAACGTTACTTAGCGTTGCACAACGTTCTGACAAGGGGAAATAATAGATTTAACATGTTTAAAAGCAAATGAACTAACGTTGCACAACGCTACTGAGCGTTGTGTAACGCTGTTCCAACCTTGTCAGAAAATTTGCAATTTAAGAGCGAATTATCGCTGCGTTGTGTAACGGCAATTGGCGTTGTATAACGCTGGACAGAAAAACTGAGCATTTTACCAGCAAATTGATTGAGATTAGTTTAGAGTTTAATTATACCTAAACTAATGATTCTAACTAGTCCAAAGCAATCTCTTGAAGCTCCAAACTATGTGCCACACTTGCTTTAATCCATTTTTCAAATAATCTAGCTATAAAACACTAAAAAGATATGTTAGTTTTAGGGTTTCGGTGTTGTTTTGCAAATCGGCAAATCGAGAGAAAATGTTAACCAACAAAAAAAAAATCTTTACTTATTACTTATAAACGCACGGACTGTAAAAGTATTACACGCTAGATCTAGACATGTAAAGTGATGTTTTTGCCGTTTGATCGATTTGATCTGTGGTCGGATATTAATCGACATACGAAGTAATAACATATTTTGATTTTCCATCTATTAAAGTAACAAATTAGATAGCAAATCTATTTGTATCGATGTTAGATTAAACAATATATTTTTATTATCTAATATTATTTTGTTTCTTTATTTTTCCACATATAAGGATATCTTAAGCTAGTATATATAACATAATGTCTAATGTAGATATAGTATAACAATGTTTTTCAAAAGAGTTGAAATATTTTTACATGTTTTTAATTAGGTGCCGCAATACTTTTTACTGACATGTGTCTAAGCATTGAAATAAATAAAATAATTAATAAAAAATAAAAGAGTCAAATTAGAAATTTTTCTTTTTGATTGAAGCCGTGGCTAAGAATTGAAATAAATTAAAAAGTAATTAATTTGTCAAAATAAAAATAAGGGCAACAAAGGAACCAAAAAATTAGAGAGACAGGTGGGTAGTAGGACTGTGGGAGCGAAATTAAAATTTTCAAATTAAGAGAATTATGATGATTTAATCGCCAATTAACAAAGTAAGGCTGGTTGGGTTTGACATTCTTTTTTAATGGTCAACTTCTAATATGGACCCTGTATTTGCCGAATAATAAAATAGTGAAGATGGATGAAAAATTGAAAATTAGATCCCTTCGCGATGAAGAAGCAAGAAGCAGGAAGGTCGATTGGTCGAAGGCTCGAAGCAAGAAGAATCAAGGTGAAAATTAGTTGCTACTCGCTAGTCCCTTCGTCGCTTCGCAACAAAGATGGGGAAGGCAAACATGAAAAGGATGACTCAGAAAAAGAGGAAACAAATTAATTTCTGATTTTCTAAGATGGGTCCTCTGAATTTTTTAGATGGGTTCATGTAAATTATTTTATTTACATACACTGATACAAGTACTACTTGAAGTAAAAAAAAATTCCAAGGTGGGTCCCTGGACTCACCAATCCAAGTTTGGCTTCGCCCCAGGGACCCACCAATCCAAGTTTGGCTTCGCCCCTGTCTATATATTTATCTTGTATGTTTTATGTGTTAATTTTGTATGATGCGATGTTAAAATAAGTGACGACAAAACTACAATGGCAGTTATCATTTCTGACCAATTGATTGCCGACAATGTGGTGGGTGGGAACCGAATCCTCTACAGCCATAAAAAGGACTGCTCCAAGCAGTCCTTTTTATTTTCTTTAATTTTTAAAAATTGTAAAACTCAAATAGAAAATTCAAACCGTTGATCTTGTTAAGTTTTATCGGCGATGCGTTTCTATATAAGTTTTATAAAATTTGAAGTTAATTTGATACTAGATCAAGTGGTCAACAAATGAACGAACCTGGTTTAATTAATTCTAATCCGTTCATAATTTGGTCACTTAATGAAGTATCAAATAAACTTCAAATTTTATAAAACTTATATTAAAATGCATCGCTGATAAAACTTAAGAAGATCAACGGTTTGGATTCTCCATTTGAGTTTTATAATTTTTAAAAATTAAAAAAAATGAAAAGGACTGCTTGGAGCAGTTCTTTTTCGGACTGCTGAGGATGCGGTTCCGTGGTGGGTGGTTCTCCTGATCTCAATCATGAATCAATTGATGATCCAAGAACTTGCACAGGGCCTATTTGGAGGAAAGTACCAGGCTGCCAGGCCCAGTTAATACTCTAGGTCCGTCTAACCGCTCAGACATTTCAATTCTCAAAAAAGGTGACACATGCCTCACCCTCTCTATGACACGTGCTATAAGCCTATAACTATACTATAAGCTCTTCTTTCATCAAAATTTATAGAATATCTGTTTGACAATCAGTAGAACCCTCCCCACTCTCCTTTGGTCATTTGGCGTGTAGCCGAAGGTAATCACAGAACTTGAATTAGGTCTGAGCATTTCAAGATCACCGACAAGGGTTCAGTTTTTGCTAAACATTTCAAGATTTTTTGTCACAATTAACCAAGTATTCAATATTGATTTCAGCAATCCCGATCAATTATAAAACAATGTCGACAAGTCCAGGGAAGGTAGCGAGCCAGGCCGAAGCGGCACAGGCATACATGAAGAAGGGGGTGGGGAGGAAACCACCGAGTCTAGTGATGGAGATCATATACGGGATAAGCCTCGGGATGTTCGCGGGCTACTTGTGGAAGATGCACCACTGGAACAACCAGCGTAGGACCAGGCAGTTCTATGATATGCTTGACAAGGGTCTCATCAGTACTGTTGTCGACGAGCCAGGCGAGGATTAAGGGAGCAATACCTGGTTGATTTTATCAGCTCTCTTTTTTTTCTTTTTTTTTCCCCCCCTTTTATCCTCCTTGAACTAGTGCTTCTACGGCATGTAATAAAAGGAATGCTGGAATGCCTTGTATTTTTGGTCAAGTTCTTTGTTGTTGTTTTTTTAGATAAGCAACACTTATACTATTGTATGATCAAATGGATTTAGTTGTTGCAAAGTCCACGTTTATAAGAGAGAGTGTAAAGTGCTGAGACCTTGATGGGTTTTTTTTATATATTTGTGTTTATTCATTACCAATAACTACTGTTTGTTGGAACATTATTTCTTCTATTTATCTTTTGTGCGCTCATCCTTATAAGGACAAATTTATTTTACGACCATAGCAGTTTATAACTATATTTTCATATTTAGGTAGGTTGTTCACTAATTAGTATATTTAAAAAAAAATGTGTCCAATTTATTGAATAATCTGAAAAATTAAATGTTATGTTTAATTTTATCAGTTTTTAATTATATTAAATTTGATACGATTTATTTCTGGCCACATCTGTACTGTTGCCAAATTCAATACTATTTTTGTGTCTGTGTTTATTGACGCAAATGTGTAATTTAACTGCATAAGCGTTTTGATCAAGTTGTAACGGATCAACTTTTTTAAGTTCACTTCCACTTTCATCTTTGGACTACAAGTGAGATTTCTACAAGAGCTAACATGAAAGAAGAGATCCAAACATTACGTAAATGCTAGAAACATCACTTAACCAAATTTTAGGCTTTGATCAAAATATTTTTTACTCGCAATTTCATTTTATTTGAATTGATTTCTTAAGATTTTGTTGGATATAATTACATAGAAATTTCAGTCAAAATGTCGTCAGATTCGTTCATTTTGATAAAAAAAAAAAAAACTTCTAGTGAAATGAAATCTTGTGTTAAAAAGAACAAGATTTTGATCAGGGCTTTAGTTAATTTTATTTGCTGTTGTGATAGATTCCAACCATTTGAAATGAGAATAGGAGTTTTCCTTTCCACCACAATTTGATTGGAGCATCTGACCAGTTCATTTTTTATCGGAATCAATCCTGGGCTACGTTTGGATGCGTTGAAAATAAGGTAGGAAGAAGGAAGAAGGGAAGAAATTTATTGGGAAGGAGTAAATTTATTGGGAAGTGTGTAACTTTTGTGAAGAGTTTGGATGGTTAGAAATAAATTTATTGGTAAAAAGTGGTTATTCCTTATTTCTTATTCTAGTAAGAAGTCATCCAAACGGAGCCCTGGTTTTAAGATTTATCATTCGGGTGACCAAAATTTCGTTCCAAATTTTACTTTATCAACTCTAAATCTAATATTGAACTCTACTTCAATTGCAATCCAAGGGTAAATGTAAAAAAAGTAAAATTTATCTGTAAATTGGTATTCTAATCTCCCCCGTAATAATTCGCTTTTTTCATTTCCATTGTCATTGTTTGTACTTTTCCCATTAGTTTTCATGCTGTCACAAATCTGTGTTAGGCAGATTTGATTTGATGTTGGGTTTTTGATTCTTTGGAATAATGAGATCGTGAGGATTGGTTACTGGTATAAAGGGGACGGGTACTTTGTGATTTGCAAGTTTGTTTGAATGTTGACTATACTTTAATGGAAAGTGGGAGGTTAACCTCACGGATTTAAAAAAAAAAACATTGCCTTTCAACACCCATTCCCACACAATTATTATGCCATAAATCCTCTTCTAAGCAAGATCAGCTAAATAGTGCCCAAACGGTAAACAGGAAGCATTGAGACTTTGACGAGCAAGCAAGAAACCAGCATTGTGAAAACCAGAAACTTTCAATGATGCCTTATGACTATCTAAACCACTAGAAACCATAAAACAGAAGCATTTTTACAGTAATCATGGAGGAGAACCAAAAAACTGACAAAACTATATTTTGTTAAAGACCTAGCATTTTCTTTTTTCCAGTTAAAGTGCTAAGGTAACAACGCAAGAGCCAAGATTGGATGATTTGCCCAGAGGAAATACAGCAAAGAGCCAAATTCCTGAAGAAGCAAGGTGTTCGCAGTTAGAATGATTGGTGTCGTCCATCCCTTGTGGTTTGGGTTTTGACAGTACCCCAATCTGGGTTGAAAGGATAGTCATGGTCGAACCCATTAGACCGTAACCGGTAGCCATCAGACCTGCCCCTTCCTCGACCTCCAAATCGACCACCTCTTCCTCTTCCTCCTATAAAGCAAAAGGAATATTGATGACCTCTTCAAAGCAGATGTGGAAATCTCTTTTCATAATACATAGTGACAGAGAAAATAGTTAACAATCAGCATCAAGCTTTGATTCACTTTATTATTTTCTTTTACCTTTTATCAGTAGATATTAGGAAGTCAAACCAGTTCATTCATTAATATAAGTTGGTTCAAAGTTCTACTGGTCCTTCCAGCTATAAATGGCACAAACAGATTTCTCGTTCTTTTTTGTTCAAAATAAACACAAAATTTACTACAAGTATAGAGCATACTCCCTCGAGAGGCAGCTCCTGTGCCAGGCCTTCGCTCCTCCACGTGCATTTCCCATCCATCAATCACCACAGGCGAAGCCTATATATTAGAACAAAGGAATGATAATGGTAGTAATAATACACCCTGGGAAGTGGGAACCAATACTTGTTAAGCAGATTGTGTGCAATATAACTTCATAGACATAATACTAGTTTTCCCTTTCTGTGTGCAGATTGTGTGCGACCTCTTTCGCATTTTTGTGTACACTTGTACAAGTGGATTAGGGTGGTAGGTTAATATTTTACCTTCCGAGCATTCTCCGCACCTTCAGAGTCTTCATATTCAACAAATGCATAATACCGACCAGTTTCCTGCACGTAACTCGTTTTGTATCTTATAACAAATCAATGCTACCTAAAAAACTGTAAAATTCTGATGAGCACCTAAAAAATCAAAACTTGATTGATACCTCCTTTTATCTTCTTTATCCTCAAGATCACAAAGATGCGCAAAGTACTGATAAATCAAACTGGTTTTGCATAAATGCAGAGAGAGGGAGAACGAGAGGGAGAAAGGAGCTCAGGTATTTGTCATGCTTTCTAAGTTTGTTCATATGATATGAACCACCTTTTGTTCAACACATTGAACAGCATAGAAACAAGAAGTTGATTCAACTAAAGAAAAGGGAAAAAGTAACAAATTGTTACATCCAATAAAGTACCTTGTGGCTTCTTATAGCAACGCCATCTGGCAACACCCTCCCGAACTTGTTGAACTCTATCTCCAAATCAGCCTCAGTGAAATAGCGACAAACATTTTTCACATAAACTGATTTGGTGTCAACTACATTGGTCAAAGCAGGTAGGACAATACAATGTCAATGAAGTTGAATTAATCACTGTTGTTGTTAAGAAAAGTACCAGAGCTCAAACAGGCACTAAATTTCAATTGCAAAGTATGAAATGCATATAATCATAAAGAGGAACCTGCTTGGCCAGTGAAAGTTTTAAGCGAAAATAATTTCACTTGGAAGGGAAAAAAATAACTATTCCGATTCTCTGTTGCTTCACACTTGAAATAAAACCCCTTGTGTCACAAAGAAAAGGTCGTGGTTTTGTTACACAGTTCTAGTTTAAATATGTCACTAAGAAAAAAGACGTGGTTTTGTGTCTGTACCAATTCAAGTTTGCATTTTGTAAATATAAGAGGGTTTACATGTTTTTTCTCCCTCATAAAAAATAAAAAGATCTGCCTGTCAACCAAGAAAATTTGTCCAATAACTCCATAAATATAAGAGGGTTTACATGTCAACCTAGAAAACAAGGTCTGCCTGTCAACCTAGAAAATTTGTCCAATAACTCCATACAATGACCCCCCCCCCACCACACACACACACCACCCAATCATTGTAATGCAGGATTCAAAGAAAAAAGCCAACTATGAAGCTAACTGCTCCTTGCTTCATCTATAATGGGTTTCTTACCCTAACTAGCAGTAGCTTAATTATAATCCAGAGGAGAAAACTAAAACCTTCATAATATTCTTCAGCGGCATTTACTACTGGAGTTGCCTCCTCTGACGGACAAGACCAGTCTGCCTGTTGTGCCTCTAAATTTGCTGAAGAGGATCTGTGAACTGGAAATTGGCAGGTCGGCAATAGTTCAGCTTGTGAAACCCCAGTTTTTAGCTACCAGTAACAATTGCAACCGCAGTTAGATATGACCAATATAAAATAAAATAAAAAACTAATCTTTCCTCTAGATATGCTTGCAGCTTACTCACATTCTATACTTCACTGGTACTTCCTAATGCGCCAAGGATTCCTATCGAGTTTTGCTATTATAGGAGTCAGGGAATACCAATGATCCAAATCACATTTTTTTCATTGGATAAGCATTGACAACTCTCCTTTCTTGTTTTGGTTTTGCACTTCACTAGTCCCAGTCATATACCAGAAAACAATAATCCCAGAAGAAAGTGAAAAGTGAATAGAGAACAGGAAGATAATAGTACAATGGAAGCATAGGTATGTCGTATTGGCTCTCCACCAGGCTCGTCTACAGGAGCAGCAATCACAGAGGAATCAACTGCATCAGATATTGTGGCATTTGAAAAGGAGGAGATGGCTTCTTCAATCAAGCAGTTGGTGTGAGAACCCATATGCTGTTCTTGGTCCGAATATTTGTAGTTGGAGTGGTGGCCGTTGCCCTGCGCGTGTGTTGGGACCAAAAACTCATCTATGCCTATTTTGCCATCATGCACATACCCCTCAACTGCAAAGATAATAATAAAAAAAAAAAATCATGTTCTGGTCCCATCCAGTAGACTAAAATATATTTTACCAATTATCATTACTATTAGTGAATGACGACAACCCATCACAGTTAAGAGAACAATTACTGTTAATAAAAAAAAAAGCAAGCATGTGCACACATATTACTCATAGGGACCATTAGTGCCACATTAGATTGTGGCACGCCTACTTGTTTTTGTCATTGTAACAAGGTAACAGACTTCCATCATGCCCACGTAGATGTTGAATTCAGTTTGCTGAGTCAAGACTAATTTTCAAACTTTTAACAAAAAATGGTGTGTAATCAAGCCTATGTTCGATCATGCAACTAGGCAGCTGTAACTCTAAGACTTGGTTCATCTGCAAGTATACAAATAAACAAAACACAAGCCCAATTAACCCAAAAAAAAACAATTAAAAAGTAGCAGTTAAATCAGAGCCCGTGCATCAAAAGACCGGCCAAAACCAGTGTAATCTTCTGGAATGAGATGTGATTGACTACCTAGTTAACCTCATGCATCCAGAGGGAAATCATAAGAGAGGGCTGCAGCCCCCCTCGACCCCCAAAATGTTTTTAGTGATATATAATGTGTTAAAAGTGGTCCAAGTAGTTTATATAACCGATGCAAATCAGTACTAGTGGATTTGCATACAATGTGGCTGGTAGTCAGAAGTGTACTGCAGCGCCTTTAAGGAAACATTGATCAAGCTTAGCCAGAACATGCATCTCAAGAAAAATATATAATATTTAAACTATGGTGAAATAAACCGCCAATTCGTAGCCCCATAGGTCCCTCAAACTCAAAGTAAGCATCACCAATGATCAGCTCTGTGACTTCTCTGCGAAAGGAAAAAGGGAAAGAAAACCAAATAGTACCTGCCTCAGAAACAGCCTGAGTCATCGTGAGGTTCTCATAGCTACCCTGTGCAAGCACATCTGGGTTACAGAAGTACTCCTCATCTACAAAGTGGAATAAGTCGTTGAGGATGTAGTAGCCAGTGTCCTGAGGGGCAAGGAAAAATGCCTGAATGAACTTCCTCCTCTTCTCATACTTCCCAGTCTGCACCAGCCCTGACACCACAGCCATCAGCCCATCTCCATACGATCTTAGGAAGTTTGCTGTCTTTATCTCTATCGAACTGAACTTCACTGCTGATATCAGCGAGTGGATTTCCTGCAAAAGGGAGAACAAATAATTACATTTCATTAGCTGATTAATATTTAAGGGATAATTTCATATGTACTCCCTTTCTGCATCTTTGATTCATTTTGTTCATGAGGAACTGACAAATAAGCACAGTCAGTTCTTCTAAGTCATAACTCAGCTTGTGAGCTGAGAAAAGGGCAAGAAATTTAGGCATTTTCATCGAAAATTAGTAATAAAAATATTGCGGTCACCTCCCAATCCGACCTAGTAAATTGATAAGCACATGCAGAAGGTCAAGACTCAATCAGCCTGATATAGAACGGCATTGCAAAATATCATATAGAGGCCTTGTATGGTGGCTTTGCAAGAATACTGATTGTCCCTGTTTCCATTTTTATACAAAACAGAAGGCACATTTGCACAGGCCTATATATTAAGTATAACCAGGTCAGACCATACCCAGTAGTCAGTTCACCAAGCAAAGAATACTACAGCCACCAGACCAGGAATTACTTGAAGTAGTGCAAATAAAAAGAACTAATCCTGCCTTTTTCAATTCGAATCATACGCAAGTTGCAAAAATAAATGATGGCACAAGTACAATACAATGGACCTACATGTGCATTTTACCAATCAGTTCATAATAAGAACATAGCAACTTGAAGCGAGCATTTACATTTGCTAATCTTTGTGGGATTTTTACTTAGGGAAATAACAGAGCTTGTTTAAATTATAGAGGCAAAGTTGTCAATATCTGACAGAAAAGAGGGTATTTTTCAATCAAAAAATAAGTATAAAAATCCTGACAATGCTTTAAAATGAAGCCAAGAAGTTTTCAAAAATAGAAAAATATGGCTGCCGATCTATTGTTCATCTTACAGATTGGTTGCATGTTCTTCTTTTTTTCTCATTTGAGTGTCATTCGACACTCCATCAAGATAAAGACAGTTTAAAAATTGACAGTTGCAAATATCAAATTCTTCTATGAACAGTAAAAGTTGCATCTAATTCATCATTTACAGTTAGATAATATCTGAGAATGACTTGGAATTTCAAAAGTTGTCAGCTTCTGACTACTGTAACAGTTCACTGAAGCAATATCAAATCAACGCAAAGTGAAGTGAAGGGAAAATTTACCATCATGCCTATGGCACTTTCTACATTGTTTCCATCAACCCGAGTGATGGTGCTCACATCCTTGTAGAACATGTACATCTCCTCAGGATGCTTATACAGATTGTTATAATATTGAGTCACGAAGAAGTTTCCAACCTACAATGGATGCAATTTTTATCAATAAATCGACACATAGATAGAAATAATCGCAAGTGATATACATAGAAAGGGATTACTACCTGAGCAACGTCTTCACTGGACAACAATGTAGCCGCCATTGTAGTCCCCTAGAAAAGAATCGACAACAGAAGTCGTCAGAAACCCTAACCCTAGCACCGAAACTAAACCAGGAGATATTCTACTATTCTCCTCCGATAACCTTTTCCGAAAGGAAAAACGAAAGAGAAAAAGGTTGATGACAAAATAACCTTCGGAAATTGAATCGGGAGTGGAGAGAAGGAGGCGAGAGATCGCCTCGGATGCTTCGAGGGAAACCCTTTTCGCTTCTCTTTCTAGTAACTTCGCTTTTTTGTTTTCTTTTCTCTTTTTAACTTTTTTCGAGTCGTTTTTCGCCTCTCTCTATCTCTCTCTCTCTCTTCAGTCTCTGGCTCTGGCGCTGCTGAGTGCTGAGTGGGAAAGAACACTTGGGGGTTTTAAAGAGGTCTAGCGCCAGCAGGGCAAACGGCGCGTCCGATATTCTGTACACCTCGTGATTCGCATTCGCGTGTCGTTTTTGCGTGATATTTTACTGTTTGGGCTTCCTGGCGGGCTTTGGGGACATCGTAGAGCTTTCCCGCTATAGCAGATCATTGTACCCAAAAAAAAAAATAATAATAAACAAAATAACTATAAGATTGATTTTTTTTTTAACAAAGAGAAAAATCAGAGTTATCTAAATTTTTTAATTTAAATACATTCAAATCTGATTGAACCTTTTGGGACCATCCAATGAGAAATTGGTACGAAAAAAACTATTCGATTGAGATAATGCGATGAGAGATGAAGGGGTAGATAATGAGGTATTGTTAAAAATTTGGAAGTTTAATCTGATTATTTGTTAGTGAAAATTAGATTCAAGAAAAAATGTTATTTTTCGATGACGGTCTTGCAAAATTCTTTTTATATGGTCATGTTGTATGACTTCTTTTTATAGAGTTCCTAATACGGTTCGAAAGAAAATTGATCTAATTGGACATCGATTTCGTTTATTGCAAAGATAAATACGAAATAATTATGTTCTTGTTCATTGGTTAATTATATTGTATTACATCTAAAAAACAATTTGAAAGGCTTGGTGTTTTAAGGTTCCGATCCGAAAAAAGAAAATAAAAGTGAATATTGATTTGAATTGATTTCAGTGGAAAAGAAAAGTGATTTGATTTAAGAATGAAGTTCATCGATCGAATGAGCGACGAGGAGATTTAAGGAGAATTAATCAGAGACCATGAAGAAGTTTGATCATATGCTCTCCGTCAATTTTGTCAAATTTCTTTCTTTTGCCTAAGATTGTAAAATAAGGATCGAGTACGGTCTCATCAATTCAACTTTTGTGGTTATTTTCTAAGATTTTGATCATGGATTTGAACAAAATTGAAATTTCAATTCCAATTTGATACTTAAATTTATCATTTTCCAGTCGAGGCCTGAGAAATAATGAATGAATTTTGTGCTACTAATATAATGGCTTGAAAATTTAGGCATCTAGACTATCGTAGTGTTTGGAAACACATTATTTTGGTTAAATCTTAAAGGAGTGTCCCGTAATATTGTTCGTCTTCTTTTTTACAATGTATCACGAAAATTAGTAATAAGTTATTAGAAAATACCTATTGCTTAAAGAGATATGAGGCTAGGATGACATGTACTATGGGATTGCAAACCGCAAGCGATTATGTTGAACATAAGACAAGCAAGTACATCAACTAATTAACTTTCTAATAGTCATTTTTTATCACTAATTGTGCACAAAAAATCTTAAAACCACAGCCTAAACTCTGATACCATTCGAACAAACTCATATTTGTGTGGTTTGTGCAATTTAAAATAATTTTATAAGCAACTAAATCTAACACGATATATGAACTAGTAATAATAAGCGAAAACGTACATAGATGAGAAAGGGATGGAACAAGAAGTTCGTAGCTCTTTCCAAATCGTATCGGGAAAGCTCGAACCACGGCTTTGGAAGTGGTGGCGAGCTCTCCCTATTCTTCGCCTTGCACCTTAGGTCCACAAAGATTAGCCAATCTCTAACTTGATTTATGTTAATAAATCGATAGAGAAAAACTAATCAGTTATTTTCCTTCTTCAATTAATTCTCTAATTAATTAAGTAAACTATCTTCAACTCAACCAAAATGCAAGAACAATGCCACAAATTTTAGATCTAAAATTTTTCCTACCTATTTGAAAGTGCAGCTATGAAAGAAGAGAGAAGGAGAAACAAAGGATGTCCTAATTCTTCAATTAGTGGTCCTTATATAGACCTCTCCACCAACCCTAAGGGGACCACTCCCACATGCATAGGTCGGCCTCGTTATGGGCTTTCGAGCCCATTTTCAGTTGTTTCAATTGTCTCTTAAGACTTTGCTCCAGAAGGAGTGAACCGAAGCGAAGGGAAGGTAGCGTAATCACTGTACCTTTCTTCAGAAAATCACAGTTCCTTAAAACCTTATTTTCGAAGAAAGCCGTTCACCCCTGATTTTGGAGTGTAGCGAAAAGACACCAAGAAACTTAATTTTTTATCCAAAATATCCTTCACATTTTTTCCTCTCATGGTGGACTCACCGTTCGTATTTCTCTCCCCATTGAAAGCTAAATGGCAATATCGTTCAAGAAGAAGATTAATGTTGTTACCTTCGATGCATGGTTTTAGAAATTTGGAGTAAGGAACTACCTGTTAGTTCCATTTTCTTATTCTTTCTTAATCTTTCTTTCTTTTTTGTTCCTTACATTTTCTTTAAATTTAGAGTTGTGGAGCAGACCCTAATTTCCCCATTTAATTGCATTTAAAACTAGATCCAACTTGATATACTACAAGCTACATATTAATTAATGTAATTCTCATAATTATATTAATTGAGTTGAGACAATATTAACTCCTTGATGATTATTAATGGATTATATTTCACATTATTCAGTTTCATACGATCCCTTGAAATAATCAATCATAACGTTTTATAATTAATTATTCAACCTGTTGTCCCTAATGGGGGCGGCTTAATCAAGGTTTAGCGGAAGCGATTAAGGGTTTTAGACCGGTTTGGTATGAACTACCCTAACACAATTCAATTGGTACCCAATACAAGCAAGCACACAAGCAATTCAAGTATAGCAAGATAATAAAGAGAAAAAGAGAGAGAGAAATTGAACACTCGGTATGATTACGGAGTTCCGACCCGCTAGAAGAAGCTAGCCTTAGTCGTACGTCTCCGGGAGTTCCGCTACCACGAAAGGGCGCGCTCCGTTCAATTCCAACAAGAACGGGACTACAACTTCGAACCGAATCACCTCGTCACAAGGACACTCGAGGCGGATCGGCCTAACTCGAATGGCACAACGGCCTCAAAGGAGAAGAGCTCTCAACCTATTCCAACCTACACCTAGCGACAATGTCGGGGCGGTGGTGTTTGAGGCTACTAAATCTCTCAAGATGGTCTAGCTATGAAAAGCTCAAGTGGGAGAGTATCCCTGTGCTCAAAGGCTCAATTCTGGTCTAATTTTGCAAGGCAAGGCTCTCTTTGGAGAGAGAACAAGGGGTGGATATATATAGGGCTCGAAATGAGCAGTTCCCCAGCAAAAACAGGCCCCAGCGTTGTACAACGCTGAATAGCGTTATACAACGCTGGAATATGACCGTTGTAAATTCTAACGGCTCTTTAATATAGCCGTTGGTCTGTCAGAGCGTTGTGCAACGCTATATGCCGTCGCACAACGCAGGAGTGTAAAACCAAAGGAAAGCTCCGACAATTCCGTTGGAAATTGTCAGAGCGTTGCTTGCCACTGAATGGCGTTACACAACGCTAAAGGAAGACAAAAGGAACAACTCTGACAGATTCAACAGAGCGTTGTACAACTCTATATGCCGTCACACAACGCTAGCGTTACCCAACGCTGAAAGACGTTGGCTAACGTCTCCAGAGACTTTGCACAGCTAACTTGGGATTTTTGTGGCGTTGTGCAACGCTATATGGCGTTGCACGATGGTACTCAGGAAAATTTCCAAGTTTCTTAACTGCAGCGTTGTACAACTCTGATTAGCGTTGTACAACATTGTGAATCAGCGTTGCCTAACTCTATATAGCGTTGTGCAACGTTGATTCACAAAAGTATGAATTTAGCTGTTCGGGCGTTGTGTAACTCTATATAGCGTTGTACGACGCTAGGTCACAGAAAACAGGATTTTGCTGGTTTATTGAGCTTTTCGCTATCTAGACCATTTTAAGGATAAACAAGGACTAAAGTATACCTTCTATCCTAGTCTAAACTAGCCTACAAGCTCTCTAATGACTTGATCTTGATCTTTCTTAAAGCTTTTATCCAAGTCCTCATAAATTGTATCTTCTTCCTATAAAACTCAAAGAAGATTGTTAAATGCCAAATGATATTGTTTTGCAATCGACAAACCTAGAGACGTTTAGTACAACAATCTCCCCCTTTTGACGATTTGCAAAACAATATCATTAGTAAAGCGATTAAATTTTGGCATTTCACAAGCTTTACTACAATTCTCCCCCTTTTTGTAAATCGACAAAAAGTGAAAATTGTAGCAAGCTCCCCCTAAATTTATGGCTCCCCCTTAATTTTGGAGAAAAGGAATTGGAGAACCAATTTAGAGCACTACACAAAGTAGTGTGACCAAATTTAACCTCTCAAACAAAAATAAGATAGAAATAAAGAGGCTCCCCCTAAAGATTTGGCTTATAAGACCGGGAGTTAACTTGGTATTTAGGCCATATTGGTTACCATACCACTAGTTGTACCACTAGAGGTAAAAACTTTTGGAACCCACTTACCTTTGGACTCACCATTTGGTTTCCTAAGTTTGCATTCCAACGAGATATGACCATTTTGACAACAATAGTTGCAATACACATTGGTTGGCTTAGGCATGGTAGAACCTTTGACAAAATGGGAATAGTAGTGGGCTCTAAGGTATTCGGCCTTCTTCTTAGGATCATTGGATGAGGCATTAAAATTCTTTTTGCGATCCTTTTGGAAATGTTGGGAAACATTCTTTTGATGCTCATTGGATTGAGCCTTGTGGTTTTGTGAAAAGTGTTGCTCTTTAAACTCATAAAACCATCCATCGGGTCCTCTAAAATAAATTTTATTGGACGCCTTTGGAACAAACACCTTCTTTTCTTGATTTTGCAAATTCTTTTCATTTTGCACTCTAGTATTTCTAGGTTTCCTTTGGTACATATGTGCATGACCACGAGAATTCCTAGGTTTTTGAAATTGTGTGTTTTGTGCAACTTGTTTCCCATTTTTGTATGACAAGTTCTTTTTCTTGGTTTGATAAGGCTTTTGGTAACCAAGACCGGACTTGTCATGAGGCTTTTGACCTTTGAAAAGGTTTTTCAAATCCGTTTTAGGAGCTTGAGCTAAAATCGGTTTTTCAAGTTGTTTTTCAAGTTGTTTTTCAAGCTCCTTAATTTTAGCCTCATACTCACCCATCTTAGAAGTAAGCTCATCTACCTTGGTTTTTAAAGTTTCTATGGTATCGGCTTTCCTAACCAAAGCATCATGGGTAGCATCAAGAATAGAGTTCAACCTATCACAATCAACACATGGAGTTGAACTAGTTGGTTCATCATCACTCTCACTATCACTACTACTAAGAGATTCATTGAGAGGGAGATATACCTTTGGAGAGCATGCCTTTGGCGAAGGTGGTGGAGATGGAGGTGGTGTTGCCTTACGCGCTTGAAGTAGCGGATGAACAAATCGTGTCCCTTGATTGAACTCATTTAGGATGTCCTTCACGAAGTCATCCTCCACATCATCCGTTGAGAATACCACCTCTTCCACATTTGCCACCAAAGCATACACCTCATGAGAATCCGAATCGGATGAGCTTGTTTCGGATTCAACATCCCACAAGGCATGCATGGCTTGAGCCTTCTTCCTTTCCTTCTTGTGCTTAGGCTTTGGCTTGTCGGTTTGCACTTGAGGGAAGAGCTTGTGACACTTGTGCATTGAATGCCCCTCCTTATTGCACACAAAACACAACTCCCGTTCATCATTGGCTAACCTCTCATTGTTGAACTTCTTCTCATGCTTGAGCAACCCACGAAACATCTTCTCAATCACCACCTCTTGCTTTGTCTCATCAAGCTCGTAGAGGTTTAATGGTGTTTGATGTGGGTATCGGTGATGAGAGGATCGAGATGATGATGTGGAGGCGGGATTGCTTGTGGAGGTCATGGCTAAGGTTCTTGGATGAGGCTCTAGTTTGGCGAGTTGCTTGAGCTTCTCCTCAACACATCGAAGCTCGGTGTACATTTGTTCCGGGGTGTACGCATGGTCCATTCGGATAATGGTCTCAAGCGACGTGATGTGAGCATCCCATTCGTGCCGTCCACTCATAGCCCGCATCATCTTCCCTACAATCTTGCCATTTGTTAGGGGCTCACCTCCTTCGGTGAATTCATTTTGGAGTTGTACAAGACGAGTGTACATATCCTCAATGGATTCACCATCCTTTATGTGGAAATTCTCAAATTGAGAGTACAACTCATACAATTTAGAATGCCTAATTTGAGAATTTCCCTCATAACGGGTGAGGAGAGCCATCCACATATCGTGTGCTAGATCAAAACGACTAAGGGTCACACCAATTGATTCATGGACCGATGCTAATATGGCATTAACCGCACAATCATTGTCCATTCGGTTATCACGGGACTTCTTGGTCAATCCTACCGAATTTGGTTTAAGTTCGGGGGTATACCGATTTTCTACCACATGCCAATATCCCAAGATATTGAGGTAGTTCACCATGCATCTTTTCCAAAAAGAGAAATTTCTACAATTTTGGCCTAATTTATCCGGTCTCTCTACAAAACGAGCCGCCATGACCGAAAACCGAGATTAAGAATAACTTAATCGAGGTTCCCGCTCTGATACCACTTTGTTGTCCCTAATGGGGGCGGCTTAATCAAGGTTTAGCGGAAGCGATTAAGGGTTTTAGACCGGTTTGGTATGAACTACCCTAACACAATTCAATTGGTACCCAATACAAGCAAGCACACAAGCAATTCAAGTATAGCAAGATAATAAAGAGAAAAAGAGAGAGAAATTGAACACTCGGTATGATTACGGAGTTCCGACCCGCTAGAAGAAGCTAGCCTTAGTCGTACGTCTCCGGGAGTTCCGCTACCACGAAAGGGCGCGCTCCGTTCAATTCCAACAAGAACGGGACTACAACTTCGAACCGAATCACCTCGTCACAAGGACACTCGAGGCGGATCGGCCTAACTCGAATGGCACAACGGCCTCAAAGGAGAAGAGCTCTCAACCTATTCCAACCTACACCTAGCGACAATGTCGGGGCGGTGGTGTTTGAGGCTACTAAATCTCTCAAGATGGTCTAGCTATGAAAAGCTCAAGTGGGAGAGTATCCCTGTGCTCAAAGGCTCAATTCTGGTCTAATTTTGCAAGGCAAGGCTCTCTTTGGAGAGAGAACAAGGGGTGGATATATATAGGGCTCGAAATGAGCAGTTCCCCAGCAAAAACAGGCCCCAGCGTTGTACAACGCTGAATAGCGTTATACAACGCTGGAATATGACCGTTGTAAATTCTAACGGCTCTTTAATATAGCCGTTGGTCTGTCAGAGCGTTGTGCAACGCTATATGCCGTCGCACAACGCAGGAGTGTAAAACCAAAGGAAAGCTCCGACAATTCCGTTGGAAATTGTCAGAGCGTTGCTTGCCACTGAATGGCGTTACACAACGCTAAAGGAAGACAAAAGGAACAACTCTGACAGATTCAACAGAGCGTTGTACAACTCTATATGCCGTCACACAACGCTAGCGTTACCCAACGCTGAAAGACGTTGGCTAACGTCTCCAGAGACTTTGCACAGCTAACTTGGGATTTTTGTGGCGTTGTGCAACGCTATATGGCGTTGCACGATGGTACTCAGGAAAATTTCCAAGTTTCTTAACTGCAGCGTTGTACAACTCTGATTAGCGTTGTACAACGTTGTGAATCAGCGTTGCCTAACTCTATATAGCGTTGTGCAACGTTGATTCACAAAAGTATGAATTTAGCTGTTCGGGCGTTGTGTAACTCTATATAGCGTTGTACGACGCTAGGTCACAGAAAACAGGATTTTGCTGGTTTATTGAGCTTTTCGCTATCTAGACCATTTTAAGGATAAACAAGGACTAAAGTATACCTTCTATCCTAGTCTAAACTAGCCTACAAGCTCTCTAATGACTTGATCTTGATCTTTCTTAAAGCTTTTATCCAAGTCCTCATAAATTGTATCTTCTTCCTATAAAACTCAAAGAAGATTGTTAAATGCCAAATGATATTGTTTTGCAATCGACAAACCTAGAGACGTTTAGTACAACACAACCTATCATATTTTGTATTCTATTATTCTCCGATACAAGTAAACCAAATATAATGTAATGTTGGTCAAGAGCTTTGTATTGTGTGACCCTCAAAGGTTTTATGTTATGTTGGCCATGAAAATTAAATCACCATTAATTTTCAATAATCATAAGCGGTATCTAGCAACACGTTATGATTCTCAATTGACATAAATAAATGCTATATTTTTATAGTGTTTTAATCCTATATATAAGAAATATATAATTTTTTTTATTCTTATGTCTCGTGATATCAGTGTATAATCCAACATAGAAATATGTCATTCTTGCAATTATACATTTTTTGATCTAGAGTTGATCGTGTAGTTTGCATGCATACAATCGAACTCTATAAAGAGGCCTAATAGATATCATCATTCATTAGGTCTACTAACAAGGGACATACGGTTTCTTGATGAACAATTTTTCCCCACACATTTCATGAGAACTTAAATAGAGTCCGTATTGTAGCCTTTATCATGAATTAACATTAGATAATATTTATAAAATCAATTTTCATGTGAAAAAATTGAACCATCTCAAACTTAGAATCAGACTAATATGAAATAAATAATGACACATAACACAATCTATATATTTATTTTACTGGGTCAAGTCATATGCTATGTTCCAGTAACATACACATATGCAATTAAGTTGATAACTCCTTACTTATGATTTGCGAAACTTAATCATCACTTTACTTGCATACTAATATTGTGTAAATAATTAATGTTACTTGTTAATTATCAAGAGTAGGGATGTTTTAGATTTATTATTGTCATTTAAGAAATGAAACATAGAGATCCTCAACCTGATTAGTCAATAATACAATTAAGGAACAAATGATCAAATATCATTGATAACATAAACTAAACACGTAGCCATAAAAAATGATTGACTTATAGGAACAAATAATCAAGTATCATCAATAACTCCAACATACACTGCATTCGACATTGACCCGCAGGGTACTAGTTATGGCATTCAATCATTTTCATCTCCTTTTGGTAGTATATGTGGGGGTAGACTCCTCTAGTACTACGTTATAGACTGGCATGGGTATGGTCAGTATGGGTCAGCATCCATATATACACTTTCAGTCATATGGCTACGGTGAGTAAGATCTTAAGGACATGCAGCATGAGGAGGGGAGCAGGAGGGTGACGAGAATGAGGATGACGAGGAGGGTCAGGGAGGTGATGACGAGGACAATACTAGTCCATGTCTTGCTCAGAGATGACAGAGGATGGTGATTAGAAAAGTTAACAAGTTATCACTTTTTGGACGCTCGAGACGAGCGCCGATGTACTGTTTTATTTATTTGATGTGATTGTATATATTATGGACTTCTAGTTTTATCTTCTATTATGGATGCATATATATATATATATATAGAGTTTTGCTATGGTGAGTTGCAACTCACCAAAGCGTCCGTGAGTTGCGCTCAAAATTTCGAAATTAAGTTCAAAACGACCGATCCAAACCGTCTAATACGATCTCCCTACCGAATTCTCCATGCAGACCAAATTTTATATTTTTTCAAAATTTTTAAGTATTTATTTCATATTTTTAAAAACTACTCTTTTTGAACGGTTCAGAACTAATTAGATTAATGATTTTCTAAAATCTAAAATAAATACTTAAAAATTTCGAAAAAATATAAAATTTGGTCTGCACAGAGAATTCAATAGGGATATCGTATTAGACGGTTTGGATTGGTCGTTTTGAACTTAATTTCGAAATTTTGAGCGCGACTCACGGACGCTTTGGTGAGTTGCAACTCACCATAGCAAAACTCTATATATATATATATATATATATATATTTATATATTTATGTTTGTGTTCATGTGTTTGTATGCTAGATTTATGTTTATGTGTGCTTGTATGATACGATCAAATAAAAAAATTCCATATATTCTCCTTGTGATCTATTTTAAAAAATATAATGACAAATGAATCACTACGACACATAACGAAAAATTAATCATCACACCACATAACAAGATAAATTAAACACACAACAAAAATATTACGAAAAAGGACAAATACGACAACCATATATTAGTACAATCATTAAACATATATTACTACAACAATAAAATATTACGAAACAAGACTAAATGAACTTAATTAATAAAAGTTTGAAGGCGGAGATGGGAATCGACGAGCTGCTGGATGGTTCTCGAAGCCTGACAATGAAGGTGGAGGTTGACCTGAACCATTGGCGACAAGATGCATCAATCTACCCTGAAGACGAACACCAAACTACGATCTACAACATTTATCCAATATTGGGAGCCCCTAACATGGAATTGATTATTAAGTAACGCAACAACGTAGAACCTTTCTATTGGATGATGAAGTTGTAAGTACGAATGAATTTGCAAGGCTGAATTATCATTATCTCCTTGAAGAACACACCGAAAGTGATAGTAGAAGATTTAGGACCCATTAAAAATTATTTAATTACTAATTGAATTAGATTTGATTTTAGCAAGAATCGAACCGAGGGTTTATATAACATGTTATAGCGGGGTTAGAATTTTGATCAAAATGACAAATGAAAAGGAAAAAATTTTTGAAAAGTAAAAAAAAAAACGAGTTAGACCTATAGCTATTAGGAAATTGCTCAATTTTTATTTTGTGACTAATTACACTTAATTAATCCAATTAAAACACAAGCAACGCGAGATCTAGTACTTTAAGCAATTCGACACAAGAGATAGGTGAAAATTTGTACCTCCCGCGAAATTGTATTCGCGGGGCTCGATCCTACGGATTAGAAATCAATGGCGTGCTCTCCTTGTACCTCCGCCATGGTTGATGGCCGCCTCGAGTCCACCTAGAGATTAACCAAGGTCTAAATCGATTCGTGCTAGCGATTCAATTAGAACAAAGCTAATCCTAAGGATCAACCCTCTTCAAGAATCAACCTATTTGATTTTGGTGGAGAGTTGTAGCTCAACACATGAGCATATGGAGGAGAGGAGGAGAGAGTGGCGCCGGCCTATGGGGAAGAAGGAGGTGGCGGCTAGGTATCTCAAGAGAGAAGGTTGGATTTTGCTACTATACACCTCCTTATATAGTGCACAAACCCTACACTACGCGAAATTTTGACTTCTGTAACGGTTAATAAAAGGCATTTGTAACGGTACACGTAACGTTACAGTAGCCCCCGTTACAGAATGTCTAATAACCGTTACAGATCTATAACGGTTATTATCTAATAACCGTTACAGAAGAATGGCTTCTGTAACGGTTATTATCTAATAACCGTTATGGTATAGTGGACGGAAATGTGGTTACGGTTTTATGGAGAACATTTGTAACGGTTAATAGATAATAACCGTTACAGAAGACTGGCTTCTATAACGGTTGTTATATAATAACCGTTATCCTATTATTGACGGAAATACATTTTATTATTTTTTTAGATCCAGTGTAACGGTTATAATTTAATAACCGTTACAGAATCCAGTCTTCTGTAACGGTTATTAAGGAATAACCGTTACAGATATTATTGATATAAAAAAAATAAAATTATGAATTCTGTAACGGTTATCTCCTCAGAGTGAATCAAGTCCCTTTTGGTTTTCTCAGCGGCTTCAGCTGCGACCCTGCTCATCAATTCTTCAATCTGGTCTGGTGCCATCCATCCTTCATGTGCATCCTTTCTAGATTTTCTTTTATACACATCTTCCTTCTTGGTCCATAAAGGATATCCCCTGATTCTTCCTGGATGTTCCGGCCTGTCAACCGCCCGATTTAAGACTTCTTGTTCCGGTATTGACCCGGAATTGATTTCACCAGACATGGTTTTGGTTCGTTTGATTTTGAGAGGATGGATTGGCACGAATTTTGCGCCTAACGTACACTCGTTCGATCGGCTTTTTTCCCTTTGAATTGCTTCCTTCACCTTTCTCCATTACTACCTAATTGAGATAATAAATTCTTACAAAATAATTGAGATAATAATTAAAACATAGATAAAACATCAATTCTTACACAAATTAAGGTTCACACATCATAGACAATAATTTAGATAAATAGATAATAGCCTAAGGTTCAAAAATTACACATTTAGCAATGTTCATACAAAATAGCATAGATAATTATTAGACCCTAATTTCACTCCTTCTCTTCCTCCACTATCTCCTCTGGCACCTCCTCTGGTCCCTCCTCCCCATCTGCAGTTGTTCGTCCGCAACCAACTGGATAGCGCCTCACAGCAGATACAGACCGCCTAGGTAGAGGGTTATCTCGCATCCACTGAGGCACATATCTCTGACGAGTGACATCGAACTCCGGCTTGGTATCCGGCTTTGTCTCCGTCTCCTTCTTGGTCACATCTGTATTTTTCTTGTCCTTTGTCACAGTTTTTCCCTTATTCACCTTAGGATTGCTACCTTCGGCTTTGTCCATTTATTCTAATAATTTGATTCAATTCTAATAATTAATTTAATCATAATTAATCAATTCTAATAATTTAATTCAATTCTAATAATTAATTTAATCATAATTAATCAATTCTAATAATCAATTCCATTAATCAATTCTATTAAACATTTCTAATAATAAATTCTAATAAACATTTCTAATAAACATTTCTGTCCCTATTAAGCATTTTGCATATTCACAATTCTGTCCCTACTATTTGCAAAATAGTCCCTAAAACAATTAAAATTATGCAAACAGTCCCAAAAACAGCCCCAAATTAAGCATTTCAGTCCCTAATTAAGCAAAACAGCCCCAAATTAAGCATTTCAGTCCCTAATTAAACAAAACAGCCCCAAAAACAGCCCCAAATTAAGTATTTCAGTCCCTAATTAAGCAAAACAGCCCCAAATTAAGCAAAACAGCCCCAAATTAAAATTTCAGAGAAAGGGGGTTTACCTTCGAGAGAGTGCTGTCGGGGGAAGAGAGGGAAAGGTGGCTGTCGGAGTTGAGAGAGCAGAGATCTGTAAGGGAACAGAGAGGGAGAGGGGACAGAGAGGAAGAGGGGAGTCAGTGAGGGAGAGAGGAAGAGGGGACAGAGAGGAAGAGGGGAGTCAGTGAGGGAGAGAGGAAGAGGGGACAGAGAGGGAGGGGGACAGAGAGGGAGAGGGAAGAGGGATTACCTGAGAGGGAGAGGAAGAGGCGAGTGTTTGAGAGAGACAGCGAGTGCTTGAGAGAGACAGCGAGTGCTTGAGAGACAGCGAGTGCTTGAGAGAGGCCGCGAGTGCTTGAGATCTAGGGTTTGGAGAGCTCAGCGAGGGAGAGATCTAGGGTTTGGAGAGACAACGAGAGCTTGAGAGTGTTTTCGAGTTTGGAAAGAAGTGACGAAACAGCGGCTAGATGGTGTATATTAAAAAAACGTTTGATCTTCTGTAACGGTTATTAGCTAGTAACCGTTACAGAAGATCAAACGTTTTTAATATATATGATCTTCTGTAACGGTTATTAGCTAATAACCGTTACAGAAGATCAAACGTTTTTAATATATATGATCGTCTGTAACAGTTATTAGCTAGTAACCGTTACAGAAGATCAAACGTTTTTAATATATATGACAGTCTGTAACGGTTATTAGCTAATGACCGTTACAGATTTAACTCTTCTGTAACGGTTATTAGCTAGTAACCGTTACAGATTAGTTTAATTTTTTTTTTTGCTTTTTGTTTGTTTTCGTAAGCCTTCTGTTCAACAATTTTAAACTTTAATTTAGAACAATTTAGAACAATTTTAAGTAGAACAAATAATAATTTTGAAATGTTAAATAATAAGTTCAACAATTTAGAATGTTAAACAAAAATTAAAAATAAATTTGCTCATAAATTAGCACATATATGTTAAATTTCACCAATTAATGACCTGCAAAAAAAAATAAAAATAAAACTATTAATATATATAACAATTTAGCACATATATGTTAAGAATAATTTATATTAGTTTTTGTAACTCACATGTTATTATGTAGCTACTTTCTTTTTTTCCTTCGTGTGTCGACCCACACGCCTTCGATGTTATCTGTACGCCTACAACTGATCGATACTGGCTGTGATGTATCGTCGATACCGATAGAAAAAGGAGGTATTTCCTCGAAGTGGTCGTATGCTTCTTCATCTACGACATCACCAACGCCGACAATACGTCTTTTTCCTGAAAGTGGCAAGTAATAAATAAGATGAACATTTGTACTCAATAAGGTGAACATTGTACTCAATAAGGTGAACATTTGTACTTAAATAAGATTAACATTTACCTTGAAGCACAACATGTCTTTTCTTATCCGCCGGATCTTGAATGTAAAAAACTTGCATTGCTTGCTTATTTGCAAGTATAAAGGGATCGTCTCGATAAGCCCTTTTATTGAAGTCAACAGTTATAAACCCCATCTTGTCTTTTTTAACTCCACCGTGACCGTTGTCGATCCATGCACACTTGAATAAGGGTATCTTAAATTTCAGGTAATCTAGTTCCCAAATCTCCTCGATCCACCCATAATAAGTAACCGGCCTAACATTATCACTAGATAAAGCTACAACAGTGACTCCACTATTTTGCACGGAACTTTTACCATCCTGTTTCCTTGTGTACCAGGTAAATCCATTCAAGTCATACCCTTGGTATGTCTCGACCACGGAATCAGGACGTCTTGATAACCATTTCACGGTTTCATCGACCTCTGTTCCTTCTTTCAACTGGGACTGTACTTTATCTTCTAGCCATTGGACAAATTTTATTTCATGCTCTATGGTAATCAAGTTTTCGGTGTAAGAAGGGTATTGTTCACGTAACTCGATTAGATGTTCATTGATGTAAGGCGCCACAATAGCAAGATGTTGGAGAACTTTCATATGTGCTTTGGTTCTCATTGCAAGATCCGGTATATGAGTACTAGCTCCAATTGTATCTGAAAGGTGAACATTTGTGCTAAATAAGGTGAACAAATATTGTGCTTTAAGTGAACATTTGTGCTAAATAAGGTGAACAAATGTGCAAAATTAGGTGAACATTTGTGCTAAATAAGGTGAACAAATGTGCTAAATTAGGTGAACATTTGTGCTAAATAAGGTGAACAAATATTGTGCTTTAAGTGAACATTCGTGCTAAATAAGGTGAACAAATGTGCTAAATTAGGTGAACATTTGTGCTAAATAAGGTGAACAAATGTGCTAAATTAGGTGAACATTTGTGCTAAATAAGGTGAACATTGGAAGTTAATGTATAACATTTTCCTTCAAGTCTACCCTCATGTCGAGACTTTGGAAGACCGATTGGTTGTACATCCTGCAAATAATCGGTGTAGTACTCAATAACCTCCTCGGCCACATATCCTTCCACTATGCTTCCTTCTGGTTTAGATCGGCTACGAACAAGCCCCTTCAATTGACCCATGGCTCTTTCGAAAGGATACATGTATCGTAGAAATACAGGACCACACATTTTTATCTCTCTAACTAAATGAATGGTCAAATGCACCATGGAGTCAAAAAACGATGGCGGAAAGTACATTTCCAGCTCACATAGGGTTAGTACAACACCTTCTTGTAACTTGTCCAAACTATTCGGATCAATCACTTTAGAGCAAATGGAATTAAAGAAAAAACACAACTTAGTGATGGTTTTCCTCACTTCTTCCCTTAGAATTCCTCGAATTGCGACCGGAAGTAACTGGGTCAGTAGGACGTGATAATCATGTGACTTCATACCAAGTAATTTGTTGTCCTTAATAGAAACCTTTCTTGATATATTCGAGGAATAACCAGTAGGAACCTTAATAGATTTCAGGCATTCTAATAAGCTTTTTTTCTCTTGCTTTGATAAATTAAATTGTGCTGCAGGCAGCCAAGTTCGGCTTTTTTCCTTATCTTGTGCCGCTAGTTCTTGCCGGATCCCCATTTCAACCATGTCCTTCCTCGCATTTACGTCATCTTTAGTTTTCCCTTGAATTTCCAACATGCAACCGATCAAAGCTTCGCATATGTTCTTTATTATGTGCATCGCATCTAAGCAATGCCTAATCTCCAAACTCTGCCAATATTCAAGATTCCAAAATATAGACTTCTTCTTCCATATCCCCTCGGGTATCTCATTTGCAAATTTCTTACCAAATTTTACATTAATGTCCTTCACCTGTCGATACACCCCTGAACCGGATAACGGTATTGGGGCCTTGTCTTTTTCTACAATACCGTCAAACCTTTCCTTGTCTCGACGGTAAGGGTGGTTGCGGTTCTTAATAAACCTCCGGTGTCCCAAGTAAACATTTTTTCTGGAGTTTTTCAGGTACACAGAATGGGTGTTTTCCATGCAAATAGGACACGCTTTCGCTCCTTTATTCCTATACCCTGACAGGTTTCCGTATGCAGGAAAATCATTGATTGTGCAAAATATCATGGCACGGAGGTTAAACTCACTTCTAGAGTGTGCATCATATATTTTCACTCCATTCTGCCACAATTCACCAAGGTCATCTATTAATGGAGCCAAGTACACATCTACATCATTACCTGGTTGCTTGGGACCAGAAATCAACAAGGGCATCATCATGTATCTCCTTTTCATGCATAGCCAGGGAGGAAGATTGTAAATACACAACAAGACCGGCCACGTAGTCTGCCGGCTACTCATGTTGCCGTAAGGATTCATCCCGTCTGTACATAAACCCAATCTCAAATTTCTAGGTTCACTGCCGAAATCTTCAAATTCTCTATCTATATTTATCCAATCTGGAGAGTCTGCTGGGTGTCTGAGCATGCCATCGCCTTTTTTCCTGCAGTCTACGTGCCATCTTAACAATTTGGCATCCTTCGCGTTAGAGAAAAGTCGCTGGAATCTTGGTATTATTGGTAGATAAAACACCACTTTTGCAGCTGGTCCCTTACTACCTTCATCTTCAATTTGATCTTCCCTCGGTTTATACCGTGACGCATTACACTTTGGACATTTATGCAAGTCTCCGTACTCATTCCGGAATAATATGCAGTCATTTGGACATGCATGAATTCTCTCAACTCCAATTTTTAAAGGACATAACATCTTTTTAGCCTTATAAATTGAATTTGGCAACTGGTTATCTTTTGGAAGAAATTCTTTATGTAATAGTTTGAGCAAAGATGTGAAACTTGCATCACTCCATCCATTTTTGGCTTTAAGATTGAACAGTTTGAAAACAGCATTAAGTTTTGACAATTCACAACCAGGATATAAAGCTATTTTATCTTCTTCACGTAACATACCAAAAATTTCAACATTATCAACAAAATTTTCATCCACATTGTTCACAATTTCATCTAAATCGGCATTAAATTCTGAGTTATCTACATTTCTATCATCATCTACATTCTCATCATCAAATACATTGACATCATCAATTTCATCATCAATTTCATCATCCAATGATACATTTTCTTCCTCATACACAGAATCCAATACATTTGTGCTAGTACTATCCCCCCCATTCTCTCCATGGAGTGTCCACCGACTATAATCCGGTTGAAATCCATTTATAATCAAATGAGCCTTCACTTCTTCAAAATTAGACCACTTCAACAAATTCTGACAAACACGACAAGGACAATACATTTTATCATCTTCTTTCATTTTCAAATTCTCTTTAGCACAAACCATAAATTCTTCAAGTCCTCTCAAAAATGTAGACGAGCATCGATTACTTGAGTACATCCACGTCCGATTCATCTGAACAATAAAATTTATGCAAATTATTAGGGTTTCGGACCAATTTGTCATATTAGGTTTTCGGACCGGTCACCATCCTAGCCCGCTCTTTGGATACTCTGTCTCATTAGCGAGCGTACGTTAGATGCAATGTGCTATCTGAGAAAAATTCGGCATCATTTCCCCTTATGTTCCCTGAATACGCCAACACACGATTGCTCGTGCGTACGTATCCGTGGGAACACAAGGAAAATGCCGCCGAATTTTTCTCAGACAACACATTGCATCTAACGTACAACTCGCTGTCCTAAATGAGACAGATCGTATCCAAAGAGCAGTACTCCCGACCGGGAGTACTATCCGAGATTAATCCCTAATGGATTAATCTCGGACGGGAAATGACCTAAATTCAGTTGAGTTCCGGTATTTGGTTCCTATATGACAATACAAAATCCATGCCTATATATATATGCAAATTATTAACCAAATGCAAATAATTTAAAAAAAGAGAAGTTCATGAAAATATATACTTTCAATCGTGTGACTTCCGATCCGTTGAATCGTGCGACTTATCCGGCCGATGTAAGATCTTCTCATATTCAATGAGATCTTAAAATATATAAAAAAAACAAAAATAACCATGAATTAATGAAAAAATCGAAATAAATAAGAAAAAAATGTAAAAAAAAATACGGTTCAAAATTAATTTTTTTTACCTTAAATCTGCTCTCCTTCTTATTCTCTTTCTAATTATTATTTTTTCAGAATTTTTAGAAAATTTTTGCTATTTTTTTGGAGTGAAGTAGGACACCACAAATCGCAATAAATGAGAAGATCAGAAAAGAGTTAAGTGCGGCGCTAGCTGTGAGTCTGTTGGGATGGGGAAGAAGACCTAATTAAATACAGAACTTTTCTGTAACGGTTATTAAAAAATAACCGTTACAGAATCAATAAAAAATAAAAAAAACATTAACCTACTGTAACGATTATTTACTAATAACCGTTACAAAAGATGGTTGATATTTATATATTTCTTTTTTCTTTTCTGTAATGGTTGCTGGATAATAACCGTTACAGAATATAAGAAATCTGTAACGGTTATTATCCAACAACCGTTACAGAAGCTTCATGCATTTTTTTCCTGACCATGACGGAAATGTTATTACGGTTGTTTCATAATAACCGTTACAGATTTGTGGCGCCAATTTTCCCGCCTAATGCCTCACTATTCTGTAACGGTTATTTCAAAAACCGTTACAGAAGTGCCGTTACAGAAGGTCCTTTTTCCCGTAGTGCTACCTACCTCTATTTACAAGAATGCCACCTACCTACCACCCTATATGGCTGGCCCTATAATGGGCTTTTGGGCCTCTCATCTCAATTGTTTAGGCCTCTAATTCATATAATTAGAACCTACTCCAAATGCTCTCCAATTGGGCTATAAATTCGATACATACATATTGGCCCAATAAATTAATATAACTATTTATATTAAATTCTGTCGAACTAAAATAATTATTAACTAATTAATAATTATTCTAGGATTAGCTAATACATTAATTTATTTCCATATGATCCATTTGACTTAATTAATTATAACGGTATATAATTAATTAATCAATTTATCATATTTCCGCAATACGCACTATTGCGAATAAATAAATAATGCACTGTCTTGGTCAAAACTCTATTTTGTGTGACCCTTTGAGGATTTATGCTAAGTTGGACATGGAATTAAATCGTTATTTAATTCCAATAATCATAAGCGGTATCTAGCAACACGTTATGATTCCCAATTCGCATAAATAGTGTACTGCTACAGTATTTAAATCCTGCATAAGAGAATAAATGTATTTCCCTATTTTGATTCTTATGTCTCACGATATCATCGTATAATCCAAGATAGGAATGTGTCATTCTTGTAGATTATACGTTTCTTGATCTAGAGTTGATCGCTTAGTTGCGCGCATACGGTCCAACTCCATCAAGGGCCCAAACAAATATCGTCGCTCACTAAGTGAATTAATGAGAGACATACATTTTTCTTGATGATTAGCTTTTCCCCGCACAATTCAAGAGAACATAAATAAAGTCCGTATAGCAGCTCTTATCGGGAATCAGCGGTAGACAATATTTATTGAACCTATGCTCATGTGGAAAAGATAAACATCTCAAACTTAGAACCAAAATCATAACGAAATAAACAATGACACATAACACAATCCATATGTTTATTTCGTTGGGTCAAGTCCTGTAATATGTTCCATAACATACACATATGCAATTAAGTTGGTAACTCTTTACCTATGATTTGTAGAACTTAATCATCACTTAACTTGCATACTAATCTTATATGATAATTAATGTTCCTTGTTAATTATCAAGATTATGGACCATTTAGATTTATTATTGTCATTCTAAAGAATGATCCACAGAGATCCACAATTCAGATCCTCAACCTGAATGATCTGTCAATAATAAACCTAGGAACAGATGATAAAATACCATTCAAAACATAAACTAATAATTAAGTCATTAAATTATTGACTTCTAGGACATAACTCTAACAATAGCGGGCTTTCGACCACGTTATAGGCCTATAACGGGCTTTTGACCCACACATGGTAGGGCGGTGTTTAGAAGACCGCTATAGGGAGAGAGATAGGGCTGAAAACGGAAGTCGTTTTAATCGTTTTCGTTTCGTTTCGACCGGACGAAATGGTAAACGAAACAACGAAACTATTTCATTTGGTCGGACAAAACGGTTAACGAAACAATAAAACAGTTTCGTCCATGCGTAAATCACAAAAATTTTATCAATTTCGATCGTTTATGAAATAGAAAAACTGTTTCGTCGCATAGGACGAAACGATCAACGCAATAACTCATTTGCGGCACTGTCTCGATCATTTTGCAGCCCTAGAGAGAGAGTAGCGAACTTCACAAGGCCGCTGTATCATGTCTCTTATTAATTAAAAAAAATCAGACCTATATTTACAATCACTTATTATTTAATTCTTTACATTAAAAAAAGGGGTAAAAAACACCAAATAATTTACTTTAAATAAATATATTGAAATTGAAAAACTATTAATAAATCGGAAGAAAAAGCAATCCTTGCGCGCATCCGCATCCTCGACAGCCATTTAAAAGGACTGTGCCGAGCAGTCCTTTTAAATGGACCGTCTGATGGAGATCCAACAGCGTGGAAGGAACTGAACGAAAATCTCCTGCCCGACTTGCCCATATCGCTCAGAGAAATAAAAAGAAAAAATTCATTTCCATCTTCGAGACTCTTCCGTCTTCGTCTCTTTTGTCTCTGCCTGACGAGAAGCGAAAACCTAGATTGATTGAGCGATAATCGAGAAACGAGGCAATGGAATCGTTGAAGGAGAATTAGTGATGCAAGATAGTAGATCGAGCGACAAACGAGTATCGCTCTCTTAGTGCTTAAGGCTGATCGAGCGACTGACGAGTATCGCCTCCTCTCCAAACCTAGACAGACAGGTGAGCTCTTTCTTGTTTCCTTAATAATTTGCGAAGGCAAAACTAACCTGAATATAATTTCCTCTTTACTCTCTTGAAGAAAAAGCGAGAATATTTTTGGCGAATGAAAAAAATGTCCTAATTGTTAATTAATTTGGCATTTGTAATTGTTAATTAATTTGTACTGGAAAAACTCCATTGCTATTTGTAATTTTTTACTTTAGAAGGGCCACCATGAATACAGGAGAAGAGACAGTTTGTAACAATTGCAGAATTCACTCAGCCTTCTGGTTGTTTAGAAGGGCTATTTGTGTTCTGGACTTCTGGTTGTCAAAAACCGGTTGTTTAGAAGGGCTAACGTTCTGATCTTTTTTCCTCAATTTTGTTAGCCTACCACAAACATTTACTGTAAATTGAATGTCAATTTGTTTAATTGATAAAAACTCACCTCTAAATTTGTGATGGCTAATCCAGCTGATTCATAGTATTTTTTTTAAATAGCGATGAGCACTCAAAGCAGCCCACACAATGTATGGAGCTCGGGTGAAGTGTATTTTTTTTTTAAAATAGCGACGAGCTCTCAGTGTGTTGTTGTATTGGTTGCAGACACGCCAAGAAATAAGGGTCGAGCATTCTACTTGTGTCGAAGATGTAATAAATTTGTTGGATGGCTTGATGAGCTGAGCTTTAGTCCTATAGATCTTAAAATTAGATTTGAATTATTGAAGAAGCAATTAGAAAGGCTAATTTTTGTTTCTATTTAAATTAACATCAAATTAATGTTTCTATTTGACTAGATTGTAATTGTGTGCTAGGTCAGCTTATTTGATATTAATTTGATTGTAATTGTATGCTAGGTCAGCAAATTTGATGTTAATTCTATTTGACTGGATTGTATTGTAATTCTATTTGAATTTGTTCAAGTTGAAAATTTGATGTTAATGTTTCTAAGGTGCATACAAACTAAATCGATGTCAAGATTTCTTTGCCTCGTACGGATACAGAATAAATCGTGTACCTGGTACAATCAAAATCCGGTACAAGCTTTGGTAATGAGCTTCTGTAAGGTGCATACAGATAAACCATGTACAATAAAAATCTGGTACAGAATAAACCATGTACCTGGTTTCCCTTAAACATGCGTACAAACATGTGAAACACATAGTATTTTGAAAAGCAACACATAAGTAAAAATGCATATAGTGGTTCCCATTAAATTTCAAGCAATTGAACAACCAAAATTAAGCTACTAATTGAAACATGAACTTTAAAAGATCCGACCCGCTAGCACAAATTTTGCACATAAAACCCATTAAAGTTGCTAAAATTCATATATATGAAATGTTACCAACCATTACAAAATACTATTCTCTATTTCTTTTCTTTACAAAATGTTGCCAACTAATTATTTCACTATTTCTTCCATCTACAAAATGTTGCCAAAATAATAAATTCCTCTAAATCTTGTCTAGTCTTTTATAATTGGCAAATTGCTGCAAAAAAAAAATGCAATTAGGATAATGATACTTTTGGTTACCACCCAGGTCTGTACCAGTAACAGATTCTAGTAATAGAGTGGATAATAGCAGGGTTTTTGCTATATCTCATACCATGTCAGGACGAATATGTTATTCCACAAAAAAAAAATGTCCATTTTTCTGGTTTACCCAAATACCATCATCATATATCTTCAGTTCAGACCCATTCCAGCACAAGGCACACGTGTACTGATCTAACTAATACATATGCCTGTAAATATAATTTTCTCTTATTTTCTAATTTCTTTTTTTTTTCTATAAGATATGGATTGAGCATCTAAGTTTATTGTACTGCCCCAATTACATCACTGTATCAGAAAAAGTCTAAACATTACAATTTCATACTCCAATTCCATACTACAATTCATTCACCGAGGAATTGTAATTTAAGGTCAAAATTCATGTTATACATGGGAAAGTGGAAGAAAAAGTGAACAAATTAATCTAATTGATGTCGCAAGTGAAGGTACACTATTTGAAGTCGATAATTTCGCAGTGAAAGATAATCCTTAGAGTCGGTGAGGTATACCAGTACGTGGAGACTGGAGTCGATGATTTCGCAGTGAAGAATGATCCTTGGTCACTCGATGATTTGATCAGGCAGAGAGATTTTTCATACACGTACGATGATTTGGCGAGAGAGAGAAATGACGGAGCGATGATTCCTGTCAAATTAGATGCAAATTTCAGAGCTGATGTTTTTTAATAATAAAAGGGGACTCGGGGCAGGGAGGGCAAGACTGAAGAGAGCTATTTTCGTTCAGTTCCTTCCACGCTGTTGGATCTCCATCGGACAGTCCATTTAAAAGGACTGCTCGGCACAGTCCTTTTAAATGGCTGTCGAGGATGCGGATTGATCCTTGCGCACCTAGGTCTAGAAATTGCACATTTGGACCAAGCTCGTAACTCGTTGGAATACGACGGCTAGCCACGAAAAAAAGACCTACATAACACGGGATCAGAATCCGACGCTCCAAACAGAGAAAGCGAATTCAAGCCAGCTCTCTGATTCTGTGAACCGGAGAGGAGAAAGAAGCTGGTCCTCCCTTCTCCTCATACTCCAAAATCCAAATCAAAGAATCCAGCCGAGAAAAGGATTCAACGACCTTGAAAACCCTAGAATCGCGCACCAATTGAAGGCGATTTTTAGATTTCGAGCGGCCTTCGAAAGTGAGTTCGCCTCTTGAATCTGAGATTAGGATGTAATTGAATTGAATTTCGTTTTTGTTTTCTTTTACCTTTTTTTTTGGCTCAAATCTGGAACGGAATCTGGTATCTTGGTATTCTTAGCTCGGAGAAGGGCTTGTGGGGAGGTCTAATCTGATTTGGGAATTGGGCATCCCCAATTACCACCGATCTCTGAGATTTGTAGTTTCGTCGTGGTATTTTTAATGAAAATCGAACTCGGATCATAAGTCTACTGTTAAAATTTGCTCTCCAAATGAACATTTGGGCATGTTCTTCTAGAGGAACTTTTAATTTATTTTTCTTTCTTTGTAATCAGGGCAAATTGAGCGCTTCTAGATTCAGTAAAAGATACATACATGATCGGATTTTGGTTTACGAGGATCCAGTATTGATTGTAAGTGGGTCAGCAATTTGTTAGAATTTCTTTCTATCTACCAATAAAGCTTGAATGTTGCAGATTTATGGATACAGCACTTGTATGACAAGTTCTCTTTTTTCTCCCAATATTTCAGGGTAAGCATGTTAGACTTGTGAAATGAGTCAGCACTGGTCAGAGGATTCAAAATTAGCTTCTTCTGCTTTGGTTTCTCTATCTAGTGCTCCCATCTCTGGGCAGTGCTCTTCCCATCAAAGATCGAAAAATAGGTTATCAATTATTCTTAAATTTATCTCTCTTTTCATTTTGTTCTAGTTAGCCAAGCTAAGCCAAGGCCAGAGGGCGGTTAGTTGCCTTGACTAGCATGTTTTTTCTAGATGGCATTGGTTGCATGATTTAATGGATGAATGAATAAGGTAAAGAGAAAGGTGTTCAGGTTAATGACACCACTGTTTACCACTGGGAATGGTTCATATCCTGTGCAAGGGGTGCTGAAAATATTAGGGGATTTTTGTTAGGGAGATATGGGAGTTACCAGGGACCGTTTGGCTTTAGATCAAAGGGGGATTATGACATCTTCGGATGCTGGGCCTTATCTAGTTCGAAGAAGGAAAAGGAAAAAAAAATAAGAAAAATTTTATACACCATATTAAAAAGAAATGGTTGTGCGCATTTTCTGTTCATTAGGAGAGCAGTTCATCTACTTCAATTGAGATAATTGTTGTATTAGTCTCTTGTGCAATATATGGCTGTATATCAATACATAAATAGACATTAGAACGGAAGTTATCAAAATGAACTGGTGAAAGATCTCTGTGTTTCAAAATGAAACACATTACTATGCGCTGCATAAAGTAGTACTTGGAGCTGTGGTAATTTATTCCATTCTAAAACAAGAATGTAAATTTCAAATAGCAATAATATACACTGAAGGCACTTTTATGGTATCAAATTGTAAATATTTGAAATTGAAATAGCAAAGGACCTAAAATAGACAGACGAGACATAAACATGTGAACAATTCAACTGTAATAGAGATGAACGTGACTTATGCATGTGACAATTGAACAGCTTTAGATGACAGAGTCAGATCATTGATTATTGTAAACTGTTAATCTCTCTTTAAGTTAGGAATGATGGACATGAAGCTTTGGCTTATACTTTTGATATTACTGGGAAAAGAGAGATGTTGACAGTACAAGATTTTTTTTTTCTAGCATTTAAATGGTTCCTAAATGCGAATATAATAACTCCGATTCAATGTATTTTTTTTTTCTTTTGTAGGAATGTATTTTTACTATTAGCCCAAAGGGAGATCTCGCCGCGGACAAAACACCAAGCAAAAAGGATCCGGGGTGGAAGCTCGAATCACGAGGCAGACCTTGCCACCGGGTCAAGTTATGAGACTGTTGATGCGAAACTTGCTCTTTTTGCTTGGTAATTTTTTTTGTCATTTTTATTTACCTAAGGCACAGAATTGGTAGCTGAAGTATGACTATATAAAAGAAAAGGTGGTTCTGAGTAAGAACATCATTATAACATGCATAGCATGTTGCTAGTGTTAAAAAAGAGCGATAACATTAAAGTTGTATCTGTATCTTCATTTCATTGAACAGTTACAGATACACATATTAGACATAAAAATTTGAAACAAATTCCAACTAATATTGGTTTGGATATGGATTGTATGGTTGGTGGATACAGATCCATAGTGAACTGAGGTTCTTTACGGTTTTGATATCATTTCTAATATTGGAGATGCTGATACAAGGGGAAAAAAAAGAAAAGAAACACTTTTAAAGTAATAACACAATCGTTTAATTACCACAAAAAAAAAGATAACTTATAAAATGGATAATAGGCATGATGATCTTTACTTTGTTAAGAAAACAAACTTACAAAGATGCTAGAAGCCAGATGTCAGAGAAATTATCAAAATCTGTATTCTTTTTGCCTTACAAAAATATTACCTGCAATATTGTTTACATCGACCAGCCACATATATTTGGATGGATAAAACATGTTCCAGTCAGCATCTGAGCTGTGATTTTTGCCAGTTCAGGTGCTGTTTTCTATGGATTTGTTCTTGCCACATTGGCCCACTTTTTCCTTTTTTTTTTTCAGTTTTATTTGCAAAGCAGCTCAATCAAATAATCTAAGATTGTTATAAGTAGCATCCACTTGTAAGGCAAGGCTGCTTGTGTTATGTAGTTATTATTAATTAATGATTATATAACATTTTATGGTCATTTTTCTCAGGGTAGAATCACAATCATTGCTGCACTTGTCAGCCCAGTACTGCCCACTTGTACCAGCACCGAGGTCCACAATAGCGGCTGCTTTCAGCTCGGATGGGAAAACCATTGCTTCAACACAGTAAGTTTATTTAACTCTGCTTTGGTTTAGCTATAAAAGTGGTGCTTCTACAACGACTCCTTTGTTTTCATGAGAGACAGCTAGAACTCCCAGCTGCGAAGCATGATTATATATTTTTGTAATCACAATTTATTATGAATGCCACCATCTTTGAATAATGCAAAGAGCATATGGTGAACTGAAGTGCATGGATAGTATAAGACATTCATGCCTGCATTAGTATACAATTACAATGTACCATATAAGTGTTTTGAGTTATCTTAATTTTTCTTTTACTTTTTTCCTTTTTTGAAGCGGTGATCATACCGTGAAAGTAATTGATTGCCGAAGTGGTAAGTGCTTGAAGATATTGAGTGGCCATCGGCGAACCCCCTGGGTGGTACGTTTCATTTATATTTTATATTAACGATAAACTAATTGTTGGAATTTAAGACTCAATTATTGTCAATAATGGTAACTTCTAGTTTCTTCACAAGGAAGTTATCATTTGTTAAGAAAATAGTCTTGTGCCCTCTGAAATGCGTTATATTAAGTTGAATAAGAAGCTAATGAGAAGCGTAAAATGTGGCCTTCTCAACCACAGAAAGATACTTTTCCTTTATACGCTAAATGAGATGTGTGCAATATTGAAGCTAGAATTTAATGTTTTGAGTTTGATTTACACAGTTCAACACCAAAAATAATATAAATTTCCTTATACCAATTCAATGGCTGGGTATACTCTGCAAAAAACCCAAAAAATGTTTGGTTCTAGTTGCACGTAAGATTCTTTGGTTTGTCATTTGCTGGGAGGGTAAAATATCGGCAACAATCTTTGAAAAATACTTCTATGCCATCTGAAAGTATCCTACTGTGACCTAATACAAGTTATTTATTTCAGGTTCGCTTCCATCCAATCCATTCTGACATACTTGTTAGTGGTAGCTTGGATCATGAAGTTCGCCTCTGGGATGCTCGTACCTCAGATTGCATCATTTCCCGCTCATTCTGTAATATAATATATAATATTCTATATCTTAATTCTTTTACTTAGGAGAAATCTAATGCCACTAGGTTTTGGTGGCAGGAGATGACAGATTTGGAGATTATTATTAGAAAGTTCTAGCTTTGCATGCTGATTTTGTTATTTGAAATATTCCTGCCAAAAAACTTTTTTTGATATCTTTCAATAATTTCGAAGGGAGCAAAAGATCAATAACTCCAAAATCTCTCTATATTTGCTAGACTTTAACAACTGAAATTTTAAATAACATGAATATTAATGCAACTATGGTTGTGAACTTGTAAAGATCTGTAACAAACATACTCAAGGGAATTGGTAGTATTAGCATTACGATTTTTCTTTCGAGTAAACTTTGGGGGTATAATGTATTTCTCGTGGTCTCATGTAAGAATTTTTTGACGAAAGCAATGTTGCTTAAGTTCATTTTTTAATTTTTGTTCTTTTTCAGATCGGCCAATTGCCTCCCTTGCATTTCATGCTCAAGGAGAGTTTCTTGCTGTAGCAACTGGACATAAAGTAAGCATATCAATAGTCTAAACTTTTGGGGGGTACTGTTTAGTGATGTTTGCTGCTTGATAGGGTTTTGCTAATGTATTGAAGTCAGTTGAACACAATGCTAAGGATCCAAATCATAAAGATTTCTTCTGTACGGTTGATCCAAGGCACTCAATGTGATCTACCTAGGAAGTCGAGTTTTACTCTGCGTAGATCTTTGTACTATCATTTCAGATTGTGAAAATGACCCTTTTTAATATTAAATAAATACATTACTGCAGCTGTACATATGGAATTACAATAAAAGAGGGGAGGAAGCAACCCCAGTGCTTGTACTAAAAACCCGGCGATCCTTGAGAGCTGTCCACTTTCATCCACATGGTGCTCCTTATTTATTGACTGCTGAGGTGCATTTTACGTAAATTGGTTTCTTTTCTTGTCTCTAAATTAGTTTCTGTATCATTTTATTAATAGAAGTATACAATATTTATGTGATATATGAAGAAATTTTGATTACAAAAGAAAGACAAGAATTATTTCCTTAAGTTAAGATGCTGTCAATATGCTTTCACTTTATTTGGTTTTCAGAATGGAAACAAGTTTCTGTTAGTAACAAGCCAGAACTCAGGAAAGTGACAATATACCTACAGAAAAAACTGAACTGACAAATAAATGGAGCAAATTGACCAATAATATTCAATTTTGTTCAAGACTGAGATAACATACCCAATGACCCACCTAATTTGACAGGTAAATAACATAGACTCATCAGAGTCGCCTTTGACAGAGGCAACATCTACGGGCTACCTGCACTACCCTCCAGCTGTTTTCATTGCGAATTCTAGTTCGAGACCAAATAATCTTGGTTCTGGTCCAAGCTCAAGCTCAAGCTCAATACGTCAGCTTGTGGCGAGGCTTTCTTCATTCCCTTGTGTCTTCTGGCCTGTCATACTAAGGGATGACGGCCAGCTTCGCCTCTTCCCTGGTGATTGGGCCCCACATAACTTGTCTCGAAGCAACAACACGCTAGGGCAGAGAGGCATCTCATTCCCCTCAAATTACTCCAATCTTGACAATGAAAACCAAATGGGTCCCACTCCCATGGATATCGTGACCGAGGAGATAACTGTGCCTGGTCCTGACATCCCAATGCTCCTAAGAAATGCTGAGGGAGCAAACTACCCATACCACTTTAGCCTTGCAGCAGACCTCCCTAGCTGGGAGTTGCCACCTTTCTGCCAAGGCTGGCTCTTAGGTCAGACACAAAATAATGAAAGCACAAGTGAGCCGGTCTTTGTGGGCCATGCTAGATCACGGTTAGTCGGATCTGGGGAAGTTGGTGGGTCTTCAAATGAGCAGGTGGAAGTTGCTGGCACCTTTGAGATACCAACTCATCTGCTTGCTGTGGGGTCTGCTGACCTGCCATGCACTGTCAAGCTTAGGATATGGCAGCATGATATAAAAGAACCATGTGCTGTGCTGGAACAGGATAAATGTCGCCTCATCATATCCCATGCTGTTCTCTGCAGGTAGCTTTGCCAATGGCAACTTATTGTTGACTTTGTATGTAATCTTGCATTCAACAACTTCTAAGGGAAAAAAAAGCCTTGTTCTGATCATTGATTGATTTTTGAGATGTCATTATGGAAAATAGCATAACAAATTTTTGTAGGATATTAGAGCTTAATAGTCGACAGTTATGTTGTATCCTTGGTAATCACTAGAGTCTCGATATTCATGCAGTGGATTGTCATAGTTAGAAGCATAAGCTTCTTTTTTCTGCGTCGTTCATGCTTATTCTGTATTTATATCGGGTTTTGCAAATTTCCAGATAAGCTAGACTAAAATGTACATCTTCATAATAGAATCGATAAATGCAAGTATAAACAACAGTAGCTGAGAGCAGTCTTAGTACAGACCAGACCTTTTACCCCCGGCTTACTATTAGTTATATTTGTAGATTTATATGAATTTTTTATAAATCCAGTGAGATGGGGGCTCACTTTTCTCCTTGTGGTCGATATCTGGTGGCATGTGTTGCATGCCTAATGCCGCAGATGGAAGGTGATAACTGTCCCCAGTCACAAACCCAGATGGATGGTAGTGGGTCCAGCTCGTCGCCGACCCGCCACCCTTCTTCCTCGAACCGCATTATTTATGAGCTCCGTATTTATTCCCTTGAGGAAGCAACGTATGTATCATCCTTCCTATTTTACTACAAATAATATGCAATATTTAGGGTACAATGGGTGCCTGAACTTGAGACTCATTTTAATTACCAACATAATGTCCTTATGGAGTCAATATGTTAAGTGGAACTTCGGAACTTCTTTCTATGGTATATTAAATTACAAAGGCTCAGGTAGATTTTAGTCTATATATGATGGTATGTATTTTACTATTGCTCAAAGTTAATTATGTAACAGTTGGCCTTCTTGTAATTGGGGAGGAGGGGGGGGGGGGGGTTGTTACTTTGAAAGTGAGAAATGCTTGCGGGGTAAATCTATGTGTCAAAAATTGAGAATATTTTAAGAAAATTTTGATTCATAGGTTTGGAGTGGTGCTTGCTTCAAGAGCAATCAGAGCTGCACATTGCTTAACCTCTATCCAAGTTAGTAGCTCTAGTTCTCATGTTTGTAATCAGTGGAAATTGTATAGATGCTATGGTAGGCTTTTTTTTAACATTGCATTTGTTTTTCCCTTGAAGTTTTCGCCAACATCTGAGCATGTTTTGCTGGCATATGGTAGACGCCATAATTCTCTTCTTAGAAGTGTTGTTATGGATGGAGAGACTACCATTCCTATATACACTATCTTGGAGGTATGCATGTTTTCCAATTAGAACTTGAATTTGGTTCATTTCTAGGCTGTGCAGATCTTCGAAAATTATACTTTTATTGAGAAATTTACAGGGAAAAAAAAGAACGAACTTGCAGTTTCAAAGGTTGTATGAGTTAGAGGAAAACAGAAGGATAGATGAGATAAACTCAATCATCAAAATTGTTTCTGTATCATTTTGAGAACTCAGTGTAGTCTATTTCCAAAAACAAATGTAATCACCTCAAGAAAATATAGAAAAAAAACATATATATAAGAAAGAGACTTAGAAAATTCTTCAGAATCTGGGAAATGTAGAATTTGGTATTTCTACTTTAGCTTTGATGTGACTAAGAAGAACAAATTTACGATTATTCCAAATATTACCTTGTAAATTTGGATTACCCATTGCAGGTGTATAGAGTTTCTGATATGGAGCTGGTAAAAGTGCTTCCGAGTGCTGAAGATGAGGTTAATGTTGCCTGCTTTCATCCTTCACCTGGCGGTGGCCTTGCTTATGGAACCAAGGTGCATTTCTAGGGCTAAAGCCACTTTTTTCTTTACTTTTGGCTTATTCAGGTTAAATTTCACATAAGCTTAAAATGAAAACAATTATAGGTAATAATTCATAATTAGAAGTTCAGTTCCTGCACCTGCAATAGGGAACTAGGAAGTTTTGGGAAGTTTACAAATTCATATACTTCAAGACTGTTTAGTGTACAGTATTGCATGCATCAAGTCTTGGGGGGTTTTGTTGTATACATGATGATTATGATAAATAATTTTTCTAATTATAAAAAAAATGGCAGGAAGGGAAGCTCAGGATATTAAAGTATGAGGGCTTGGGCAATGTGGCCTATGGTAATTTGGAGGAGGGCATCATGGAGGTATAACTATTACTTGCCCTGCTATCTGTTGATAAAGTCTAAGCCTTTTATCCCAAACAAGTTGGGGTAGGCTAGAAATGACACCCCGACCCTAGTCATTTCTTGTATATATGGCTGAGTTTTTACGCTGGCTCGCCAAGCCTATCGCAAGCATGCGGGCTTGAACCCTGGACCTCTTAGAAGAGAGCCAAGTGCTCTTACCACCTGAGCTACTAGACCACCCTGCTATCTGTTGATAGTTGTGTTTTTTTCCTTCCTTTCAGTGGTGGTTTTGTGTCAAATCAATTGTGAAGATGCAATATAAAGGATGCATAGACAAGCAAATTAGGGAATAATTTGATTTAATTTCTTTTCCTTTTTGTAGATACAGGAATATGCCCCTGAATGTTGATATATACATATATATAGGTATTTGCATTCTATATGACCTGGCAGTGCTCGCTTTCTTTCGTTCTATTATTTTGGAAAATTATCCCCATATTGGATTTCTTGTTCCTTTTTGTTTTTGATACTTGTTACTTGATCCATATACGTACAATTAAAGCCCTGTGACCTATAGGGCATTAACCAAGTGTTCTGACATATATGATCGTCCTCCTTTCTGCGGACTAAATTATCCTGAGGAGAGTTTGGCCTGCTGCCTAGGTCCCCAGACAAAAGTAATTGATTATTATTTTTTTTTTTCATTAGAGTTGAAGTTTTTTTTTTCCCTACATCAATCTCTCCTTTTTTTTTCCTTTCTATTTTGCTTTGGTAATGGAGGGAACATGGAATTGGAGAATGAGTTGTGTGAAGAATGCCATGTTAAAAAGTTAATTTGTTTCTAGATAGCCGCTATCTAGTTTTTCTAAAAAAAAAGTTAATTTGTCAACTAGAATCAATCTCGCTTTAAATTTTTCAATACCTTTGAAATAAAAAAAATGTTCTTCAATTTTGAAATAAACTTCGTTTTTAGGAGTTCTCGATATTAACTTGTTAGTGGGATTTAAACTCTTAACAAATTGGAAATAACTTCACAGCCTTTATATTTTATTTTGCAGCAGTGTTAACATGGTTACTAGATTTAGTTACTGTTTTTTATTTTTTTGGAAATCAATTGTTCTCTCAATCTAGTATCTGTTATAATTTTTTTAGGTTTTAGAAAACCGCAAATCTTCTTTGCGATGTATTCTGTAGGATGAATTGTGATTTTTTTGTACTTCGTCAATTTTTAGACGAGGAATCTAGTCATTTGGCTAGCAGTTTCTCTAGCTCTGTCTCTACCGAATTGAAGTTTCTACATAGGATTGCATTTTTGGCTCGTAAGTTACAATTTGAGCAGGTATTGGTCTTAAATTGCTGCTCGTTTGTAGGATATGCTGCAGTCATCTTAAATCAGTCTTAATGAGTTATTATTTTTGGTTGACATGAAAAAGAGCACACATGCTATAGAAAGGAGCAAAATAAAATTGTCACCATCAGGTTTTATTATATGACGTGCATTTGCCTGTTAATTTTATCTATTATTTTAATCACCTTAATTTTTTTTAATCAATATTTTATATCAGGTCTAATTGGGTGGTTTGAAGACATTGGAGCTGATACTGGAGTTAGGATATACTATTGGTCCTTACCATGTTGTATTTTAGTTCGGGTAGGATAAAAAAGGAATGTGTACATTTAAGTTTATGATGAACAAAATGCAAAAAGAAATACAACAGTTTCCTTTCGGCTTTGCCTTTTTATTTTAGGCTCCTTTTCTACCTGATATATTTGATCTTCCATTCTTGCTTATTTGAAGAGATAAGTAGTCAGATCTAACGAAGCAATTAGGGAACATGTCAATGGAGGACTCTTTATCGGTCGCTAGCCGCTAATTGGATTTGTTGGGATATATTTTTTTCTTTTTCCCCCTTGTTTTTTTCCTTCGTAGATGGGGATAGGAATAATAGTAAGGAACGATTTTTTAAGAAAATACTATCGTTCTCTTTAATGTATATATATATATATTTGTTAGGGAAATGAGCCCTGAGTGAAGGCTTGAAGACGATCTTATCCTTGATGCGAGAGTCATTTTCTCCTCCCATGCTGACTGATACATATTAGTCTGGCGTTACTTAATTCCCAGTTATTAACTGCCATCTAATTTTTTTTTTCTTTTTTCTTTTCCCTCCCCCTTTCCCTTAATAATTAGTCTTCCATCCTTTAATTTGAAGCACAGAGGGATTCCAAGCATATAACAGTGAAATTCATGTACAAGATGTTTTTGCTTGCGACTTGGTCATTCAACTCATTGAGAAACCAAGTACTTTATATGAGCTCAGCACAAAGAGCAGGAAGTGTGGAATACTTGTACTACCCAGTTACAAGGCTTCTTAATTTGCATGATCTGTCTGTGGTCCGTATGAGAATGTTTATGCACTTCTATGTTAATTTTATTGATCCGGATCAGAATGGAACATAAATACACGCCCATGCGTGACTGTGCGCGCACACAGAAATAGTGTCATTTTCAGCATCAGTAAGATTCCAATCTTCAGGAAGCATAAGGTTGAAGCCATTGAGAACTCATGGTGGCATTCTTAATTATTACTGCTGACAATTGATAATAATACACTTCACTCGCATAACACTAATAAAAGAAAAAAGAGTCAAAGCCAAAATGGAGCCAACCGTGGGTCCTTGCGCCACGGTAAGCCACTTCGAGCGCCTAATGCTCTGCACCCTGCTGCTGCCTATTACATAAATGCAAATTTCATGTCATTCCTTTGCATGATTTGTGCCACCAAACTAGGTTGTGCCACACTGCTAAATAAGCCTTTTTTTGTGTGCAGTGCATATATGTTTCAATCTAGTATTTCTCTTTTATATTTCTCATCCATGCTAAAGGAGTTTTAACAAAGTCTTCTCGTGTGAGCGTGTTGGGGAGGGGGTGGGGTTGGCAGTTTTGATATCAGCAATGTTATTTCTCTTGCTCTTCTACCTTTTAATTTAGTTTGCCTTAGTTACTCAAAACTATTCTTTCCTTTAGCCCAGTAATATGCCCAGTAATACTTGCTGTTATTCATGAAAAAGGAAGAAAATATACTTTTAATAGGAGCTTGTAACGAAATGAGACATACCACTTGCGAGGCAAAAGGAAGCATCTTTTCAGGTGGCATATCAGCACACAAAGCTAACAACAACAAAAGTAAATCAAAATATTAATGCCCTAAAAACAGCAAAATATTGATCATTTTAACAAAAAAGGTTAAATGCTTCTGGTAACAGGAACCAAGGTTATGTTACCTATAATGTTTTCCTACCTAGGTTTGAATGAAGTATCTTAATTGAATTCTGGTTCGATAGTTTAGTTCCTCAATTTATTTCTGATCACCTTTTAATTTGCTATACAAACAGTATTGATATAAGAGAGCAAAGACAGACTAGTTGTATAGCTCAAAGGATGGCAAACATATAGCATTTATTTTCGCATTAAATCTTGTGGGTTTTGCATGAATTAGTCCAGAACCCAGAAACCATGAAACGAAGCCCAATAAGCCACATTTAATCTTCAATTGCACAATTTAATGGCACAGACGTGCAAGCCCCAAAAGCTAAGTACTAAAAATTTGTCTGTTGGTTTTCACCATCACAAAAATAATGAAGACAACATTTATTTCAATTTTCTAGGAAGATAAATATCTGTTAAACCACTTATTCCCCAGAGTTACTGAAAGTCTGAAAGTATATCAAACTATTACTCTAATCAGTAAATAAGTGAGAAAGAAGGGGTTGTTTTAGTATTTTTTTAACATAAACTTGGAAGGGTAATTTTGTGATGGATGCTAAAAGTATTTATATCTATTTATCCTTTGCAAAAGTATTTTATAGACGAACATATTCACAACAAGGTTGAAGAACTAACCATAAAGAACAGCTGCAATAAATGCATCTCCAGCCCCAGTAGTGTCTATTAGCTCAGGAGGAGGTATCTTTTCTGCCGTACCAGCAAGTAATCTCCCACTAATTGCACCTATTCCATCTGCGCTTATTCTCAAATCTGACTGCCAAATAAGAAGTACCATATGAATGTAACAATAGTTTATCTACACAATATAAAAATTCTAGTATCTAACAAGTACCGGTGCCAACTGTATGTTGTGGTATAATTTGCAACAACAACAACAACAACTAAGCCTTTTGTCCCAAACAAGTTGGGGTAGGCTAGAAAGAAACCAACAAGAGAACACATCCAAGAACAAAAAATAAAACATAAAAAGATACTAATAACAAGACTAGCCATACTAATAATAATACCTCTAATAATAATAGTAATAGTAGAAACCTAGACCTCGACCGTGATCTAATAGAGGGACCTACAAGCCTATGGCATCGCTCCTACCCCTAAGTTCCTACGTCATGGCTCCGGTACATGAATTGCTAACTTCCAAGCGCTCCTATTAATCGCCAACTCCTTGGAGACATTCCATTCTTTAAGATCTCTTTTCATCGCTTCTTCCCATGTCAATCTTGGTCTCCCTCTCCCCCTCCGTGTGTTCTCGAAATGATTAAGAATTCCGCTACGTACCGGTGCCTCTGGAGGTCTGCGTTGGATATGTTCAAACCATCTCAAACGATGTTGGATCAGCTTCTCCTCTATCGGTGCGACCCCAACCATATCCCGTATGTCATCATTTTTAATCCGATCTTTTCTCGTGTGACCGCAGATCCACCGCAACGTACGCATCTCAGCTACACTCATCTTCTGGACATGTCGTCTTTTAGTAGCCTAACATTTTGCGCCATACAACATCGCCGGTCTAATCGCTGTCCTGTAAAACTTGCCTTTTAGCTTCTGCGGGACTTTCTTATCGCATAGGACGCCTGATGCTTGCCGCCATTTCATCCACCCTGCTCTTATCATGTGACTAACATCTTCATCTATCTCGCCATCACTCTGCAGCATCGACCCTAAATATCGGAAGGTGTCCTTCATAGTTACTACTTGACCGTCTAGACAGACATCTCCATCCACTGGTCGTATCCCACTAAACTCACACCCCATATACTCCGTCTTAGTTCTACTAAGTCTAAACCCTTTGGACTCTAGAGTTTGTCTCCACAACTCCAATTTCCTATCGATCCCCGTCCTACTCTCATCGACTAGCACCACATCGTCGGCAAAGAGCATACACTAAGGAATCTCTCCCTGTATATCCTTCGTGATCTATAATTTGCAACTGTAACAATTTTAAAGTAAATGTAATATACCAAACTTTTGGAACAATTTGAATGTTTCAAACTTTGGGTTTTCATTTAAGATTGTTCATCCTATCCATTTGATCTTATATTATTACTTTCCTAGCAGCTAGTAACCTATTTCATAGCCACCAAGTGATTCATTTCTTAGCCTTCAATTAGCCGTTCTCCATAAAGCCCCAACCCTATTACATTCGTTCTGTAAAATTCTCTGTCTCTCCCCACTTTGAATACCTCTTTTCACTTTAATCAGTTGACTATTTGGAATTCGAGTTCTAAATTGCATTTTGTATCAGATAGGCCTTGTGATTCATCTGTGTTGTCTGAATCACTCGTTCGGCAGGTGACAGGTCTTCTCTATAATTTAGTTTTCATATTGATTGAATTGCTTATTGTTTGATTAATTTGATTTGATTTATATATTGGACTATGACTAGTATATTTCACATGATAGTGGGTCTATGCTGCGATGTTGTTGTTGGAAAAGGTTATTGATACTGGAATCACCAATTTAGGGATTACCGGCAATGCTAGTGGAATCGCTTCAGAGAGATCCAGATAAAATTTGTGTGATTTGAACTGTTATTCTGGAAAATATAGACCCACTTATCTGTGAAATATATATTAACCAGTTTGGTATTTTTGTGTGAATTAATCCGATCTTATTGAATTTTGTTATATGAATTAGTTATAAAGAAATGTATCGTTAAATAATCAATCATAGGCTGACGGGCAATCGAATGCATGCATAAGATACTGCCCAATTATCACACCACGGTACATGTTGGTGCAGGGTGTGAAAGTAAACCAGTATGTTACTGCACTAGAAGAAAATGCATAAAATTCCCAAGCACTGAGTACCAAAAATATTAAACCAACCAAAACATGACAACATCAAACTTCTATTTTGCATTCGAATTGATTAACAAAGGGAAAACAGAAATTCTATACACATCTAGTTCGAATTACCTTTGGAAATAGGGGGAAAACAGTCATCATAGAACTTATACATAAAAATTTTTCCATTTTTTCGGGTGTCAGTTTGAAAGTATAAGAAATTTTGGGTTTCCCTAAAGAAATTGTAAATGTTGGTTTCAATTGAGAATAAAACAAGAGATGGTCTAAACTGTGCAACTGCAAGTGGTTACCTTAGAAGAAATACATGTAGGAATTGTAGCAGTGCTGTCGACTCTTTCTTGCAGCGATTCAAGTAATGTCTCTACATCTGTCTCCTCTATCTCAGATGCATCTGTACACATTTTGACATACAGCATCATTAGTCCTTGGTTTCTCTTTGAAGCATGTATCATCTTCTGTGTAGCGTGTATAGATTTTTTGGGTATTAAGCCCTAATACCAAAGCAAGCTGGACCAAATTTAACTGGCTTTTGTTCAAGACATGTTAATGGTGTCACCTTGCAGATGTAGCAACATTATTCTGACAAAGGTGGAGAAGTTGATATTGGGTTTCGTGTGTGTGTTTGTTTGGGGTAGAAATCACCCATAACCCAGCCAAAGTAGAAACATATCACTCATGCCCCTGTAAAAGAACCAAAATACACCACCACAAAAGCACAAAGCCTCTTTTGACATGTGAAAAGTTCCCCTTCACATCTTTCTGGATAAATGATGGCACAAATAGATAAACTGAGGAGCTTTGATTTCCACATGCTTAGAATGGCATTCATGATATTTCTTGTTTTGCAGGTGTATACAAACAATGTTTTCTGTCGGGTACGTAAAACTCACCATTTTGGCTTCTTTCAAGCATAAGAGAACCTTTATCACCCATGGTGGTGATAACAAATTTAAGATTAGGCAATCTTATAAGCATGCTCACTAGAGCTGACGCCAAAGTTGGAGCAGAAGTCCATGCCTTCAAATCAGAATTACTAAATTAAACTCAATATGACAATAATTAATGTTGGTATTCTCTTATATACATGCACTACAGGGGTAAACAAATTTAGTTTGTTTTATTGGTTTGGAGCCTTACAGTAGCACCTTTTCCAACTGAATTAAGAAAAAAGTTTACTCTAGGCATAGTAGACTTTAGTACCATATTTACTTTCTAGTCTGGAATCAGTTGGATCGGTACGTGTTACAATCAAGAGTAATCTGATGCCTAACTGCAGGTCAAGCATTAACTGAGGCTCAATTAAACAGCAAGACAACTAAGGGTTAATTGAGAGTAAATCACAAAAATCAGCAACATGCTTAGATATTGCACTAACCAGGTCTTTTCTGTTATATAGTGGTTAAGATTCAGCTACCATTTTTTTGTAGCAGGAAAGGCTTGAGCAAAAACCTTCAGTTCTTGTGTTCATTTATTTAATTATTTTTGGGGGGAAGTTTCAAACATAACCTGACAAAAACTTGTAAGATAAAAATCATATCAACAAAGAAACAGCATGAATATCCTTCTGTTCTCTAGACTTAAAATCTCTTTTAATACAAAAGTTTCAGCAAGGACATCTCATTGTGGGGTTGAGTGGATAGGTTTGTCATTTTGACATTTTCAGTGGTATAGATGATTTAACACTTCTATGCGGGTATTTATTTCTCAATTTGCATAACACAGAGGCTTAGGATCTTCAAGGGAACACATGGAATTGGCCCTTCCAAGGCTATGTACTTTATTTATAAAAACATACCCGAGGGAATTTCTCAGAGCAAACAACATAAGTGGCAAGATTGAGAAGTTCGTCAAGTCCCTCTCTTTTTCTTTCACAATCTATTAAAATTGGTATTTTCCTTTGGCTCGCCTGCTCTGGATTAAATCAGACAGAAGAATATATAATGAAGCATAAATTAATATTCGAACGACATCATTTAAATAAATAAGTGTTATAATGAAGCATTATAAACGTGATCAACTTACCATAGCATTTATTTCAGGTACAATGCAACAAGTGTTGAAATGAGTCTCAATTAAGTTTTATTTGTGGTGGGTTAATTTGTATGCTACACTCTTGCCAACGAATCAGTTTTCAAAAGCTGACCAATAATTTGGTAACCTAGCACACTGCCAAAAATGCCGGCCAGAACAGTACCAAGCAATCAAGGCATCCATTGCTGAAAGTTAATTATTGTGGTTTTCGTCAGCACAATCTGTCTTTGAGTTTGAGCCAAATCATTATTTACCAAAAACACAAGAAACAAATTGACAAGTAAAAAGAAAGGGCAAAACCAAAAAATACTGAAATCCATTCAGAGTTTAAAGCATGAATCTCCTGCTTGTCGAATATATATTATGTTATAAAATTAGCAAGAAGAAGCACCTCTTCAGCAACAACCAATGCAGTATCATGTAATCTGCCATCAAAGTAAACAAGATTGGCATTTTCCAGTGCAGAAAACAAGCTGCTCTGAGATAGTTCTTCTGGTAACATTGGAGGGTTTCCAGGTGTATGAATGCATGTGCGAGTTTTCCTGGCAAACAAGGAATTCAAAGGAAGTTAGGTTATCCACGATAAGAATATTGACTTCCCAGATAGCTGAATATTTAAATTTCCTAGAATTGGCAAGGATCAACATACCGGCCTTTTAATACTAGTCACATTAATGAACTTTAATTATACAGGTGCGTTTTATTTGAACTGTACTGTGGTGCCATATCTTTTTGGGGTTTTTGAAGCGCCTTGTATTGTTAATAATCACAGAATTTACAAAAGCTGAATTTCATCAAATGCAAAATTTCAGAGGCTTAACTGGGACCAGTGAAACTAAGCCTTTTTCCCTGGCATATACTAATTTTTCAAACAGAATATGGTAATGCAAACTGTGCAATACAGACCCATGCAAAAATACTTGATGAGGTAAATTAAATATCATAAAATATCTCCCCAACAAGGCAAATTTTTTTTTCCATAGTCAAAATGATACAAGATTTACTACATTAAGTGCAGATTAATATCCTAAATAGAAACAGCTGACGATTGAACTAGTCAGTTACAGTAATTTAATATAATATATTTTCCTCAGTGTTTTATACTGTTTCCTCTAATGGCCTTTGGTTGTTTGATAGTCCCGAGTAGTAACATCTGGCCAAAACGATTGAACTAGTCAGTTACAGTGTGATGCACATATGATGGCTGACTTTGCAATTTGGACTTTATTTTAGATCAAGCATAACAAAAACTCAAGGAAAAAAAGAAGAATCTAATACTGGAGAGGCAAAGTAAAATGGCTCTTACATCTGGTTATCTACAATAATATAGGTGAATGGTGAAATACCCTCTGATACCTAGAAACAAAGAAAAATAATCAGAAAAGCAACTTATCAAAATCAACAGAAAGTTTAAATCTTCGATATATAGTAATAGATGCATTTTATGAAACTAATATGCATCTTAAAATTTATATACAAAAAAGTCACTTTCCAATGTTTCTCAAGCAGTTAGGATATTGATGATGCACCAGTAGAGAATCATATACTGATTGTCAACCCACAAGGAGAAAGACTATAATAACAACAACCCTAATATTCCTACTTTCCTAGCCAGATGTCTTTTTACTTGTGCAACTGATTCATTCATATGGAAAGCAGTCAAATCTTTTATGTATTCCTCCATCCTACTACAAAATTAAAAAATTAGGTTGTAGCATATATTATAACTACCATTAATATTTTACAGAGAAACTGTAATTAATACCGTCAGAGACCATGAAGAAATGGCATACTAATACTTTGATTATTGTGGAAATCTTAAAAAAAAAATTAGTTGGCTAGTTAAGTTTAGGCTCCATGAACTTTAACATTATAAGAGGACCTATTGCTCAAAGTTTTGGACCAGCTTAATTTGTAAAAAAGAGAATTTTTCTTTTTGTCTTTTTCCATTTTTTTTTTTGGCAATTGCTTATTTTAGCAAATTTTCTTAAAGTATCATCTTTTGTGGTTTGTTGTCTGAAAATTATTCAAAAATGTCACAGCTATATGGTAAAAACTGTCAGGTTGCTTTTTATTATGCTTAGATGAAGGGAAAGAGAATAAATGAAGCATACCACCATATGAGAAGTATCTACTCCATCAGCTTCAAACTCCTTAAGTATGCCTCTGCCCTGTGTGTCATTAGCTACCTGTAAATTAATCAGCAATATTAGGAGATTAATATGAATCAATAATTATAAGGTTTAAGCAATGATTTAAATGCAAGATAATGTTTAATTTTATTCTTTGGCAAATGAGGTGCTTGACAAATAACTATGCAGAAACTGAAGCAACATTTACTGGTAAAGAACCTAGTGTTTAAAAGTGTAAAACCTTGGATATAATGCGAGCAGTCAGTCCCAAGCGAGAAGCGCCAGTCAATGCATTCCCAGTGTTCCCTCCTCCTTCGACCTGTGTAATAATTATAGCTTCAATTTACGCACCAGCTATACTAGCAAGTTCTTTTATAAAATCATCAGAATTGAATATTCCTGACAGAGGAGTTCCATACCCTGAAGTTCTTTGTGCTGTAAAATATTGTCCCTTGACTTTTCTTTGTAACCTAGCCATTTGACATTTGTCTGATTCTTAAACCTTCCCTAACTTCTATTCATTTGCAGGTATCATCCGATGCTTCCATATAATCAGCATTACAGATAGAAACGAAATTCTAAAATTTGGAATTCTTCAAGTTTCTTTCCATTTTGTTTTATTGAAATATTATAGGTGAAATGTCTATAAGTATAGCTGGGCTGCTGGTTTGATCTATCAGTCAGCAGTGAATGGTCAATAACGGATCTTATCACTTGTGAAATCAGCTTTTGCAAAATCACAGGTTAACATAGAGATAACTTACCATACAAACAGAATGAAACAACAAGCTCAGTTAGATAGTCTGATAAAAACAAGTTTGGGACTGTTTTGATCTCACTTCTTAATATCATGTATCTTATTTATTTAAAACTAAAAGTGGTACCTTAAGGCTGAGACTTCGGATCTTATCATCAGGATTGGGGTAAGAGGCAACAGTGGCCAAGAAATCCACCGAGGCAGCACCGCACCCGACCTAAATCAAATAATTTAATGCCGAATCTCAGCATAGAAAATTCTAATAGGTACAAATTGAAATAGGTATTTCTGTATCAGTGATGTTTAGTAACTATGTGGAGATGTTCGAGTGTTAGTTTCCTCTCCAGTTTATATTAACAAACAAACTTGAAATTACCTTAAAAACACAGATTTACTGGAGGGACCCGTACGAGGACTTACCACGACTCTCTTTTCAGGCAGAGGCGGAGGAATCTGAGGAGATGACGTGGACTCCATCTCAGCTCTGTACTCTGAAACCTTAGTTAGACTGAGAGAGAGAGAGAGAGAGAAGGGTTTAGGGAATTGGAGGGAAAGGGGTAGAAGTAGCAAGTACCTTGGAATGAAATGAGAGGAAGAGAACTTCAAATTGGGGGGACGAAGGGCAAACGAAGTGGAATTAAAACAGTGAGAAGAAGAATGTTGCATAAATTGAAAATTTGTTATCAGCTTTAGCGCCATTATTAATTTTTGGGATTGTATTGTATTGTGTAGTTTCCCAAGCTATTTTTTGGATGCTGCTTTTGACTTGATGGAGTGACGGAGGATGAGATAATATGGATATCTGAACACTTCAAATATATATATATATATATATATATATATATATATATATATACTAGCAGCAGTGCCCACCCAATGTGTGGGCGAACTTTAATATTTGAAGATATTATCTAAAATTGATATGTTGTCCTTTTCAATATTTAAGGTTAACATTGTTTCATTGATGCTGAAAATATCAACAGTATTCATCGACTTATAAACAAACTAATAATCGTGCTTACTTTATGTGTGTGTAAATAATTTTTGAAACAAATGATTTATATTTTAAAAATAAAGAGTAAAAATGAACATATGAATAGAGAAAAATAATTTGATGAAAATTGATATATTTTCAATAAACAATTTCACATAAAAGTATAATTGCATCATAAAAATAGAAAATACAAAATGACAAATAATATTTAATCTCTCTTGCCTCATTGTTGCAACAGCAAAAGTGATTTTACTCAACAATTACCTATTTAAAATATATATATATAAAAAAAATTAAAGGATAAGTTTCGTAGATATTGTGTCGAGTGAATGCGTGAGTGTAATATGGACACTACAAATAATTTATATCTTTTGTATTACCTTAATTCTCTCTGGAGCACTTCTCGAACTTATATGGATACTACAAGAAAATTAAAATTTAAACATCGGCTTTGTTCTAAATGGAATAAAATGAAATTAAATAAAATGTATATAGGGGCCGTTTGGATCGCTTAGAAATTTGGGAAATTTGGAGAAGTTGCAATTCCTAGGAATAAATTTATTGGAAAGTGTGTAATTTTGTGAAGAGTTTGGATTGTTTATAATAAATTTATGGTAGGAAGATGAAATTCCCCAAATTCCTTGGACGATCCAAACGGCCCCATAGTGCGTTTGTTGAACGTGTACATAATTGATATGTCAAGATTCAAGGAAGGAATGGATTAACATGTGATTTTTTTTTTTTGGGGGGGGGGGGGGAAGTGATATGCTAAATTCAGTAATGGGCATGCATGACAAATGCTGTCTTAACCCAATGAATTTACTTAGTACATTTAGCACCGAATACCATATACGCTGTTTTTTAAGAGTTTGCTTCCATTTTACAATTAAGCGACAAGCCTAATTTGCAGCGTTATCATATGTCTTGATCTTCCTTCATCCGAAAGACAGCAAATATTTTTTCAAATAAAAATATGCCCACACATTAGGTGGGCGTACCTGCTAGTAGATAATATCGTTGCAATGAAATACATATACTTAAAATTTCTGATAAGAATCTTCAAGAAGAAAAACTTGAAACGGGAAAAGTAAGTGAAATTCACTACGGAATGCATTTTATATACAACTATTCATTTTAGATCTACAATACAAAACTCTAGAAACAAAAGAAATAGAAAAGAAAAAAAAAACATTGAATTTGACAGGGAAAATAAAGAAAAAAAGAAAACAAACTGCTATGCTAAAACTTCATTCTTACAAAAACAAAATAATGATCTCACACTCTCTCTCAATTACTCATAGCAAATGATTCACTTCCATTGATCTCGGATTCTGAATTTGATGCAAAATTAGTCTCAAACTCCGAAGATTAAGATGTAAAAACAGTCATGTTATTGCCAACTCAGTTCGATATCGGCACATATTCTCCTTCACGAGAAACCCCTTGTAATTGAAGAAACACTCTAGAGCTAAAACAACAATCAAGCTACTACTACAAATCATCGTCTTCTATTTCCGACTTCATGACAAAGCTGGGAAATGTCGTCGTGATATCCCTGCAAAATGATGAAATTTCTTTATTCGATAATAAGAAGAGATTATGTTTAGTTGTAGAAATTAAAGTGATGAACGAACTCTTACTTTAGGTAAGGCAAAGTCATGTTTTTCAGCAGAGCTGGATTCTGACTCGCAAACTCCTTCCATTCCTCGAGATCAATTTTTCCATCCCCGTTTGAATCGGCTTGTTCAAATGTCTGCCAGACAATGTTTGGAAATGGAATTTAGAACCTTTTTGGTTTGATCTTATTAGAAAGTATACATTCAGATAGAACTTATGTTTTCACTTTTTACCTTGTGAACAATCAATTCCACCATATCATCTGAGAGGCTTATGTCAGATTCATTTAAAAGAGCCAGAAACATTTCTTTCAACTGCAATTAGTGGGGGAACTATTAAATAATTTTAGCATAATGATAAAGCCCTGAATTTAACTTCTTATTGAAATGATGAGGCAAAAAAATATCATATATACCTCTTCTCTCTCAATAAACCCGGTATTCCTCAGATCGTACAGCCTAAATGCAACTGCAAAATGATTAGTCAACAAAAACAACAGTGAAAATTAACCTATTCCTTGTGATAAATATAGAAAAATATTGTAAGGTATGTACTCACAATTTATCTTTTCTAATTTAGGAGTATCGGGATGGAAGATGTTCAGCGATCGAACAAATTCGCCAAATTCAATGACGCCATTTCTTTTCTTTTGAGATCAAAAAGGTCAAAAATCTGCACAAAAATAAAAGAGTTAGACATGAGGTTATTAAAGTAATGAGTGCACCAAGTAAGTCTTGATTGTTTCCGCAAAATGAATTCAATCATTAAAAGGACAATTTTATTTCAAGTGATCACTTACTCTGTCCGCAAAGAGATTCTTTCTATTGCTATTCCTGAAAAGAGCCAGTTGAAGCTCTTCCTAAAAAAAAAGATTAATTAAATTATAAAAATTGTTAATATCAATCATGTATTACTGTAATAAAAAACATTGCATACCTTGTGTATCAGTCCGTCTTTGAAAATGGAGTGGCTTAATTTCTTAAACAACTCATACAAGGCCTCAACCTCATTCACAGAAACTGACAATTACAAAATCAGTCAATTGTTCTTCATTTTTTACCAGAAAAGCACTTGAATTAGATTAGATTACAAAAGCAATATATACTTACATGAGGTCTCTGAAGCAAGAACTGATGGCTCCTCATATCCAGGGGTGTGTTTGAATGATTTTGAGTTCATGCAACCCATATGACCAATAATTTATTATACGGCTTTATTAATTGAAAAATGATCTGGTTTGGCCCCTTAGACCTAAAATTCTGATAGTAGGGATTTGAAAACTTGAATTATGAAAATGCTATAAAGCTCAAGCTATGCGTGAGGAGATCGATGTCAAAGAAATGATGTAGGAAAGTATCAGTAAACTCCCAATCATTGCTCTAGTTACAGCCGCAGAATCAGAAAGCTTTCCTTCCCTAGTGTTATATCCATCATCTCAAATAATGGCCGCAGATCACTTATCTACCAAAGTTCAGAAAGCAATTAATACAGATAAGACAGGTCGCATTGGAAAGAAAAATATCATGTCTTACGAGTTACGACTAAAAAGGTTGGTGTTCAACAGAAAACCTGACGGATACATGAAATGCCAATGTCAGATTGTGAAATTATTTTCGCAAAATATCTAGATAGAATGTCTAAAGCGACAATTAGAAAGCAAAAGAAGTACTTACTATCCAATGTTCCAAACAAAAACTGTAACAATCACAATTTTTACTTAATCAAGCCGTGACCATCGCTAGGGTTTAGTTTGAGAACGAAAATGGGTACTCCATAAGCACTATGCAAATGGAGCCAATCGGTAGCGAACGGCCAAAAATAGCCTCCTGACGCTCAGCCTCCATCTCTCTTTCTGATGCTCTCGCGCTCTCTCCCTGGGTTTTTTTTTTTCTTGATGATGTCTTCCTGGGTTCGATTGTGCCTTTTCTTGAGAGGGAGGCAGGGGAGAGGTAGGACTGAAAATTGCGCCTTTTCGATTAGAGGAGGAGAATAAATGCCTCGATTACAAATTCAGAATTCGGATTTGGGGAAGATTATTAAAGAGCGGAAACTCGCTGAAAGGCGGTGGGAAAGTGTTGCGCTAAAACCAAGAGTTAATTAACTTTTCGATCGGAGATTGATATCTGACCGTTTATCAATATATCAACGATTTCGAGACAAAATCTGGTTCATTTATCAATTGATCAGTGGCGCAGATTGTTCAGACCAAGGTTGTATCCTGAGATGTTACATCCTTCCATTGGTGCTTTTAATATAGTAGAGATAGAGATAGAGATAACCTGAGTTCTGCAAGTGAAGCGACGTGTATTGGTCCATTCATTTTAGATTAATTACTTCATCATAATAGTAATTAATTAGATATCATCCATCACAAGAATTGGATTTGGAACTCATTCATCATATAAACTTTCATTGTTGGTTTTGTTTACTATAATTATTTTATTAAAAAACTAACAGAATCATTGGATAAGAATATATGATGCTAACTAAAATTTAAGTTAGTTAATTAAGAACTTGTAACAAAAACGATGGATCCAGTTGGTAACAAACAATCAGGCACTAAAAGGCCACAACACAACCAGGGTTGGCAGGATGTGTCAGCATATGTGGTGTGGATCGATTTTGTTAGGATGAGGGTTGCTACCGTCCTTTTGGTAACAGTCTAACAGAACAAACTGGTACCAAAAGGCCCTGTGGGTTTTTGTGGGCCGGTTTATAGATACAAGTTCTCAAGTTTTTTTTTTTTTTTTTTTGATGAAAAGTTCTCAAGTATTCATTATTCTTTACTCACCCATGAAATCTCCTCCCTTTTTATTATCATTTTGTGTGTGTGTGTGATTTTGTAGTAAATACTAGGTAATGTAGAGGTATCACAAGAAATCAAGCTTAATGTACTGTATTGAACTGTTTTAAGTTTTAGCCTGAAATATTATTTGTTATTGATATAAATAAATCTGGAAACATAACATAACTAGGAGGATCATGGAAAGGAGGTACGAAATCAACAGCCTAAACGCCATGAAATCAACCGGTACATTTTTCATTTATTTCTTTATCAAGTAATAGACCTCAGACTTCCTTAGTATCCTATTTTCATTTTTCTTTTTGGAAAAATTTTAGGCGAACAAGGAGAAACAAAAAGACAAACCTCCATAATTTCAACGAAAGGACTGTTTCCTGTGACTCTGCTTTCTTTCTATGATTATCAAGACTTTCTGACTTTGTTGGTTTCCAGTGACTGTGCTTTCTTTCTATGATTATCAAGACTTTGTTGCCTTGTATAGTTGTATGACATCATTGTCTCCATACAAGAAGTCATGAAGTGTGCTGGTGCCAGTTCATGGTTTCTAAACCAGAATTGTTCAGGAATTTGACTTGTTCGATGGACATATTATGAACTTGACTCAACAGTGCCTGGTATTCTGGAGTATTGGGAGGGGTCTCTTAGTTCTAATTAATAACTTCGATATTTTTTTTATAACAACAACTTTGTTTATTGGTTATTTTTTTTATAACTTATTGTTGTACTTGTTGTCTATCTGGAGATTTCTAATTAGTTTGTCGGTTTCATTTACAATTTCATCATGCTTCTATAACCCTGTAATTTTCATAGATTTATTAATATTTAGAAATGTTTTTTTTTTGGTTTGTAATCACTTAAAACCGTAAGTATAGGAGAGCAGGCACCGTATAATTTGTGGCCTATTTATGTGATCTAGATTCTAGATTTGGATGCCTTGTCTCAGTTATATGAGTAATGGCGGAGCTATAAGAAAGGGGGGTCAATTGACCCCACTTGAAAAAAAAAATTGCTGCATTTTATATATGAAATAATATACTTACAACGTGATTTTCTCTACACGTATACTAATTTGAACCCTATGAATAAATATGTCATATTTAATTGATTGAACCCATTAAAATTATAGATATATTCTTATAAATATGAATTTATATACTAATAAAAGTGTGAAGTTATTTAAATGTGGAATGATAACATTTATATTGTGAATTAATTTGAACCCCCACTAGAAAATTTTCTAGCTCCGCCACGTTATATGTAATATTTTTTTTCTTTTTTGAAACACATTCCGTAGGAACAGTTATATGTAATATGTCGTGGTACTATGATAAAGCAAGAACACAATTATATGTAAGAATTATGATAAAGCAAGAACACAATTAAAGCAGGAACAGTTATATGTATGTCGTGGTACTATATATGGTACAAGGAATTTTGCGTTCTCATGAGGTGTGAGCATGGAGACGTGACTTATTTTTGTCAATTGTCATTGGATTCGGTACTTTGGAACGCCACACTGCAATAATGCAATTGTATTTATTTCACTGTGGGGTTGTATTGCAAATTTACTGTGTACACTGCCGGAGGCCCGGAGTATTGCTCATTTGCTATGGCTCCGTTTGGATGAGGTGTGGAAAGAAAAAAAGAAGAAAATAAGGGAAAAAATGAGAAGAAGCATTGGGAAGTGTCAAGTGTGTAACTTTGTGAAAAGTGTGAATTATTTATAATAAATTTCTTCTCTTCTTCTCTTCTTCCCACACGGTATCCAAACGGAGCCTATGAGATCGAGCTCCGTTTATGTTACCACTTACGAGTTAATTTATCAGTAATTTTGGTAAATAAAGTAGTGATCGTTTAAGTATTTCAAAATGTTTTACTGCATTATCAGAAAATGCACTAAGATGCTTTAAAATGATTTAATTTATCGATGTTTGGGTCATTATAAAGTAATTAAAAAACAATATTTACATACATCTCACACTAAAGTATCATTTTCATTATGGTAGCATAACTAACATTGATTTTTATTTATTAGTGTCTATAGCTTAACTAAATAAACGTTAGATATCATATTTTTGAAACGTATCAAAAGGATAAATAAGCTATATGTATATTTAAAGAAAACTGTTTGTGTTATCTAATTTATATTAATTAATTTAGTACACTTTTTTTATGAAACAAGAGGCTCATACGTTTTAATTTTTTGGACCCAACCAAAACTATTCAGTCATTTATTTATTTTCCATCTTGGAAAGGAGGAAGAAGCGGGGTCCACCATCGTCTCCACTGGAGACTAGAGAACAACTCTTCTTCCTTATATCAGTGGATATATATATATATATATATAGTTATATGCCATGCTTTTATTTCAAATAAATATTGATAAAAAAATGTTCCAATGAAGAACTTCATTTTTTTCTTGTTGATGTCCAATACGTCGAATTATTGAAGACACAAATATAAAAAAAAATATATATTCCATTTCTGATAGTTGTCTTGTCACCCATTAGTCGTTACATTAAAGGCCCTGATGTAATGATAATTAATGAACGCCTTGCTACGCTTTATTGTGCATTTGTGCCCCTTTTGTCAAACTCTTTGGTAACGGCAGGCCCTATGTATAGGTTTCCTTCCTTGTCATTCAAGGGGGAAAAAAAATAGAGAGAGAGAATCATACGTCCGATTCGAACGAAATTATAAGTTTATAAATGTCATTATACTTGGATCTTGAATTCTTGATCAACATGCTCGTGTAAATGATTTGTGATTGCATTCGAGTATGGTAATAATGGCCACAATGATCAAAACATGCACACATGATCAGACTTCCAAGATATATACTACTAAATATTTATTTTTTACTAGACGTGCCGGGCTTCTTTTTATTTTTAAAAAATTGGATCAAACTGACTGGTATGTGTTCACTTTGATTATTTAAATGTTCAGTTTGTCTATTTATATATTCACTTTGATCAAACAATGACAAAATTGCTGATTGCAATTATCATTTCTGATTAATTATCCCATTTGTGCCTCAGTTTCACTTGTTTGATATTCGATTTTCATAAGTTAAATTAGTTGAACCACCAAACTCATTGGTCTATCGATTTATTCAGCCAAATCTATTAGGGTGTGTTTGGATGCAACGGAATAAGCCGTGAATAAGGAATAGGAATAAAAAATTTCGGTTTGCGTGCTTATCCTTATTCCTTATTCTTATACCATGATTTTGTTAGTATAGGAATAAGGGCCCAAATTCTTTATTCTTGTACCGTTTGTTTTGCGCAAGAATAAGAATAAGCACGCAAACCGAAATTCCTTATTCTTATTCCCTATTCCCGGCCTATCCAAACACACCCTTAATTATTAAACCATTTAACTGATAACTCTTACAATTCGATCAGATCGAACCGACTGGATTTTCAAAACATTACGACCTCTGCCACAAAAAATTAAAACATAAATCCAAACAATGAGGCCCATATATATAGGCTTTGGAGCTGGATTGTCAAGGTGTCAATACTGACGTTAAAGTGTCAAAAACATCATTCATTTATCTCGTCTCCGTTTCAGTGCCACGTATCTTTAGTCAGGTTTTGATCTGCAAAAGTTGTGGGATGCACGTCCTTATCGCTAATGAGAATATTTTTACCCGATTCACTCCATTTCTGAACCATTTTCCTTTCCGTGCCCACACTATTGCAATTTCACTACATCATTTAATGCCCCCCCCCCCCTTTTTTTATTTAAGTTTCAGCATCAGACTCAGCTTTTACAGTTTTAGGCTAACAAATGTAGCCTAGACCGATTTTTTTTTTCTTTTTAACAAAGATTTATTCGCATAAGTTTTGGTCGGATTTAACTACCTAACAATTCTAGTTTAAAAATTATGCAGATAAATCTTTATCACTAAATTGTATAGATGATATTGAAAATTATCAATGTCGATATTAATACAACAAGCAAAATTAACGTCACATATAAAAACAAAAAATGTATAGTTTAAGGCATCACCTATATGGCTGTCAACGATATACCGTTTCAACGTTTTCCGTTCCGTTCCGTTGAAACGGAACGGATAACGGTACGAATTTGCATTTCGTTTCTAGAAACGGAACGGTAAACAGAATAATATGGCATACCGTTGTTGAAACGGAACGGTAAACGGAACGAATCATTTCGCTTTCGTTTCGACAAATACATATGTTTACAGTGTAAATATACGTTGTTCCGTCCCATTCCGTCCAACCGAAACGAATAACAGAATGGAATGGTATATCGTTTACTGAAACGGAACGGAATACGGAATGGAATAGCATACCGTTTACTCATTCCGTTGCCGTTGTAAACGTTAGACACCCCTAAATTCACCTAGCGTGCGTGGAAATACTGGTATGAGTTGTCTCCTATTGTTGCAACAACCTATTGGCCATCCCGCTATCCGCGCGTCCTCTCTACAATTTTTCTATCAATTATCATGTGAAGTTTTCAACTCAGCGCACCGACTGAACAAATCGGATCCTATGCAAGTATGTGTATGTCAGTATGTCACTCCTAGGTCAGAGGTTTTAAGCGGGTTTTGATTAATATCTGTTACTTCCAACCCGATTAGATACCCGCACTAATTAACAAAATTAAGCTATGTGATCAAAATGACATAAGAGGTTTCACACTCTCATTACGTTTTGAAAATTTAACCAGATCGAACCGTGATCAACTGGGAATCGGTCATCAGGCCGGTCCAAGATAGTCATAAGCTGGCAGGAAATTAAATTAGTGAAAACAAATTGGAAAATTTGATTTGGATCGAACCGGTAAACTGGACCGATATGTTTGAACCGTTGTTTTCAATATCCTACTGGCACTCATACCGGCCAAATGGTCGAAATCCAGTATTTCCTAATATTTTCTGAAATTTTCCGGTATTTTATCTCACAATACTGAATACTGCCGTTTCGGTCAGTGTTTCGATATCCGGTATTACGAAAATTTTCCGGTAAACAGTAGGGTATTGGAAACAGAGGTTTGAACTTCTCGATTTTTCTTTTCTTTTCCGCCAACCAACTTAACCCTTCCAAGAAAAAAAATCCGATTAAGCCTAAAGAACCCAGTTTAATAAAAAAAATCCTCGTTGAATTTTCAAAATCTAGGTTTTTAATTAACGACCATTAAATTAATTATTTTAATTTTTTTTAATATAGTTTATATATTAATAATAATTTTACACATAATTATGAGGTCATTTAATTTCATATTGATTCGATCGATCAAATTAGCAGACGACAGTGAACCATCCAACCATTAGCTTCGCTGGTTGGATCCGATTTTTAAAACATTAGTTCTCATCAATTCATTATCTCCCCAAAACACGACCGACACGTCGAACTACTGATTACTAAGAAAATTTTATTAAATATGTTTTGTATGAAATCATTATGTATAGAATGTTTCGTGGGGAAGATGAATGATTTTAATGATGGACCTGAACAATCCGTACCGTATCCATAAATATTAAATTCAGTCCCATACGATCACCTATTTGTTTTGACTAAATCCTGCTACCTTTAATATTCTTGGTGAAGGAGGGCCGCTATTGTCTCTTTATTTATTTATTATTATTATTTTAAATTTTTTGAGTGAAGAAGGGCCGTTATTTTCATACCTTTGTATACAGAATAAATGCAAAAAATGGTTATAAATTCAATCAATCATGTCATTTTGGAACAAAACTTATGACCTAGGGGAATATTGTTGAATAGAGGTCATCATCTCGGATCTTTTAAAACCGACAAAATGTGAACTTCTCATTTTCATTTCACGTAGGATATTTGGTAACCTCTATAAACAAAATAATATTGTGAGAACCAGTTCTTGGTCCAGTGGCAAAAAACAATACATCTTAAGTGAAATATCGCAAGTTCGAAATCCGAAGAAGCATCTCTTATTTTAGTAGCTAATAGCTACATTATTCGAATCCAGGAAGCGAGTTTAGAATCTGAATGAACGATCTATTATTCTGAATATAAAGTAAAAAAAAAACTATTTTTTATTTTAATCTTAAAAATAACTATATTGTGAAAATACAAAAAAGAATTCGCCCAGTTATAATTTGAATATTTCAAACTACAATATCCACGGACACATCTTTTCGCCAAAAGTGTGAGTGTATGTAGCGCGCTGATATTATTTCTTGTGAAATTGATTTACCCCAAAAGAAGACTTTAGGAAAAGAATAATAGATGGGTTTTGTGGACACAAATGATTGAAGGGATATTATATTAATACGCACCCTATTTAATATATTATATATACATTTTATTTTTTTTCTTTGAAAGATTACATATACATGAAGAATAGGCCGGATGCTATTGAGCTTTCTATATAATAATACTACTAACTATATATAATTATATATTCAAGACAATGTTAAAATCCTACTTAAAAAACTTAATGATAAAAGTGCTTCATGAAGGCTTATTCTGATTATTTGTTAGAAGAGCTTTCTGATCTTATATATTTTTTGTAAATGCATATTTAAAAATGATGATGCTTTCATGTTTTCCTTGACCACGTAGATCTTATTAGAGTAGCAATATTATTATTTTTTTTCCTTTTCGTCTTCGACTCAAGAATCTTTGGCCCCGTTTGAATTGTATGGGGATAGGAGGAATAGATTTTTCCTAGACGTAAATTTATATTAAACAATTCAAACTCTTTACAAAGTTACACACTTTCTAATACTTTCAGCCTAGGAATAGACTATTCCTCTTATTCCTAAGCAATTCAAACGGAGCTTTTGTGCATTTAATATTTTGTTTTGTTTTTGTATTATGTTTATTAGTATACCTCTAGTTAATTAGGACTTGACCAGTTGACCCATATTTTAAATTTTAATTTTTTTACGATGAAAACTATATTTCATATTTATAGGTATTAATGTCCTATTCTTTGTAATATTTTTAATCCAACATGGCTTACGAAATTTTTTTTATATATAATGTTTGTCATATGCAACTCATAAATCTTATCAACATCCTCAAGTTTGTTATCCTTGTACAACTACAACATGAAACCATGCCATTACGGATCAAGGAAAGTGGGCCCCAAGTGCAAGGCTAGGTTAGGAAACAAACTCGCAGAGAGGAGTCTCTTTCACTTCAGGAATCCTAAGAAAAGAGAGAAATTACAAGTGCCAATCCCATCCCAATTCATGACCATGGGTTACTTCTGTTGCAATCTTGTCCGTTTTGTTATCACAGATTAAACATATATAAATGCATAATTTGGTTTCGGTACCACATTTGGCTCCATGTCTACTCCTTGTAGAATAATTGGCCGAAGAATTATGCCAGTTATGCGCAAGAAAGAATGATGTGTTGTACATTTGTGCTATATATGGATAAAGAAATGAAGTGGGACTACTGTAAAATTAATGAAGGTTGCAATCAATAGTCCAGCCAAAACAAGTTTTAAAGAAGAGCAAAAGCTATTCATGACCATGTGCTGACCTAAACGAGCTTGGAATATTGGTGTTTAATTTTGGTATTATGATCCTAATTAACAAGCTATATGGACAATTCTGATAAGAATATAAAATATGAAATGATAATTTAGCTTAGGCTGATCAAATCAAAACAAATAAAAGACAAGAGCTCAATTATTGCTTGTTCAATATATATTATTCCACGGACCGAATTCAATGTAGATAGTATGTAATAAATGAATAAATTAGGTGTTCTTCCACTTTGCTTCGTTTGTCAATAACACAAAAAGTAGATTTTTGACATAAAATAGGAAAACGTGGAAATTGAGTACGAAGATAGAAAAGGCAAAGAGGAGAACTAAAAAACTTATCACCCCAAGCACCACTACATACGACATGTAGCATAGGACAAAAGAGAATGAAACCTCAATAGTACTGTTTAGATCACAGTGAAATTATTTTTGTTCGAAATTTTTTTTTGTGAAAGTAAAAGCCCGTAGGCAATATTTGTTCCAGTTGAATTTTTTAACAAAGGATCATCTTACGTGATCTAAAACTTTCAAAATTCCATCGAATCCATTTCTTTTACTCTTGAATTATTTTCTTTGTTAAGAAATATTTGTTCAGATCGGATTCTTAATTTTTAAAGCATTTGATTGGTTACCATCGTCTTTTAAAAAAAGTAAAAGCTTGTCTAAACTCAAATTTGTTTTGAAGAACTAATATATTAAGGCTTGATCAAAATGTTTTTTTTATGTGGGATTTCATTTCATTTTAATTGATTTTTCATGATTTCGTTGAATCTAATTACATAGAAATTCTATCCAAATGACGCCAAATCCATTCATCTTTACTACTTATAAAAGCACCAATCCAAAGGTCTATCCAAAATTTGAACCCAAAGGAGCAAACAATTATTTACCCAATACAATATGGACCGTCCATTTTTGCGATTTGATCATATCAGTGGTGTAGATTTAATAATGAGTTAAAAGATTTAAACATGTCGTTTAAACAGTGTTAACATCTGCGCAGATGGTTGTTTCATTTCTTATTTTTTCTTAATTTTGTGCGCATAGTAAAGGAAAGACAAAAAATAAATCAACTTTCTCTCATCATACCAAAATCGCCACAAATTTTGTTTCTTATTCCCACACAATCGGGTGGGCTCGTTTGCTAGTTTTGATAAAAAAATTAAAGAAATGAAATCCTAACGTTAAAAAAAGAGATTTTGATCGGGGTGTAATAAGAACTCTCTTGATTTCATTGAATCTAATTAGATAGGAATTCTATTCAAATGACGTCAAATTAGTTCATTTTGATAAAAAAAAATTATTGAAATAAAATCCCAACGTTAAAAAAAGCGGCCACTGCCTAGTTTCTCCAAAAAAAAAAAAAACAAAAGTGATTTTGATCAGGGAGTAATAAGAACTCAATATTCCAAATCGATGTCATTAAAGTCGATTCAAACATCAACATTTCAATTAATGTGAATAGTCATTATATAAGAGGAATCGTATTGGATTCTTTGCTTAAATATGTCCTGGGAGTATCTAAAATTAATTTGTTGATATATATTACTTGTTCTGAAAGTATAATTATAAGTTTTGACTATAATAAAAGTTTTAAGCACTGCTCAAAGTCACTAACAAAAGTTTAGTTTTCTCAAATAAAACTAAAGCCATCGTTATATACATAGTGCGCAACAAATTGACTGATTTCCTTTTGAAAAGAGGGTATGAAAGCTTGAACATTGAAGCGCATTACTTTAATTTATGCTATATAAATGCAGTGGCTATTTTGGTACCTAATTTATTTAGCATTAAGAAATAGTGATTCTAGCGTGCATTCAAAATTTGATGCACTCTTATATCAATAAGCATGCAATAAATAAAATTTTAACTTGAGATATACAATAATTTTCTTTAAATTTTAGATATTAAATATACGCTAATACAGAATATCCCATAAAATTGTACGCTAGAAATATAAAACAATATAAAAAGATATGTTCAAAGTGTCGAACATTTTTACCATTTCTTTAAAGAAAAAAAATCTACCGTCCCATTCATTAAAGAAAAAGTATATATACAAAGAAAATTTCAATATCAAAATAATAAAAAAAAAGTTTAACAATAACATTATTTTAGTTTAATACCTAGAAATAGTAACATGGCCTGTTTTATTAAATTGGAGAGGAAGAAGAAAGGTTTGAGAATCTGTGAAAAGAGAGCAGCCGTACAAGGACAGAGAATTATCTCGGGATGTGTGTGATTCTGTGGATAATGGTTTAAGTAACCATTTCCCTGCTACAAACAGCCAAAGGCTTCTTCTCTGTTCTTGTCCGTTTTGGGTCTGAAAGTTAGGTTGGATCAAGTTTCTATCTGATCAGTGTTGTCTAAAAATGCTTTTATGTTATCTATTTAGGCAGTGAGAACTGCAATAGGCTCTCTGTCAAATTAGGTACGCGTCAATTTTTAATATGTCTGATGTCTGATTAATTCTTTTGTGGAATGGAATAGTTCGGCACGGCAGGTAATGAAGCACCAATTCAATGTTCAAATCAGGCACAAGTCAATTTCATTTTTTTTGTCGAAATGGTCAGCACAATATCACAGAAAAAAGCTAACTATATCTATATGTTAGAAAGAATTACAAGCGTTCATATTTTTTAGCATAGAAATATAAACTATGCAATGAGTGAATTTTATATGAATTTTTTTATAGGTATATTACAAAAGATTTTCAATTAAACTTTTTTTCATCACTTGCTTATTAACATGATTCGTGTTTTATGAGCATACAACACAATGAACTATGAGGTTACGAAATGCGAACAAAATTGTCAACGTGATAATTATTTTTAATTAAGAAGTTTGCAAATTAATGCGCTTTCTCCGTTGCTTATATATGATTAATTTTAAAAACCGTACAATTGTTGGTACCTTCGATTTGTAAATTTGTTTTAGTCAGTAGCAATGTTCAATTGCATATAAATTTTTGGCACTTCCATGCATTTCTAGAAAAGACTACAGAATTCCGATTAATTAAATTAATTAATTGGTTGGTAGAAGTAAGTCTCCAATGAGAGGTAGAATTTAAAGTAGTGGCGCAGAAGTGAGAAAGCACAAGGCGTTATATAAGCACTTGTTCTAATATAGTGAGTTTATTGTAGCTTTCATCATAGACAAAGTCACAAAATATTTTCAAAGCACCACTTATGATGTCGCAAGTCGCTGTACAAAACAGAGTCTTATGCGGTTCTTGTTTACACAAGATTTCAACCGCGTAAACCAGATCATGCACAGCAGCACAGTTTATTACAGCTTTATAATGTACGCTCTTTTCTTTTGGGCTAGTTTCTTACGGCAGTAACTTGACAAGTATAAAGGGCCACATTGGCTTCTGGTGTGCCACGTCATCATTAATTGGTATCATATAATTGTCTTTAATTGCTCATGGTCGGAAGTAGATTTGTTATTTTCCATTAAATATTTAATAACCAAATATAAAGGATTTAAATATAATTTTCTTGTTTTTTTTTCTCTAGTTTCTATCGAAACAAAAGGTAAAGCTAGGAAATTTTCGTTGCCGAGAAGAGGCCTCCAATCAATTGATCCATATCATTGATTTATTTCATGATCTGCATTCCTTTCCAAATCCAATAAACGAAATTTCCTTCATTTTTCCAACAAAATAAAATAAAATATTGAACCTCTACGGCTTTTGTTGTGTTCTAAAAATGTTTTGTTTTCAGGGCGATAAAAAAAATTTTCAGTATGTTTTTTTTTTTTCGAAACCTTGACAGTAGCTGTCAAGTAAAAAAAAAAAAATCAGTATGTTAGTTAACTACTTAACTGTTAAACGATAATGGAACCCATGTACAAAATTTCATCACAGCAAACGTACGCAAATTTACTTTGTGCCACGTGTCTTCAGAAATGAGGTTAACTAGACATCTCATCGCGCTTCGCGCGATGAAGTTTGGTCTGCAGTTATCGACGAAACAGGTCTTGTAGAATATATGCAATCCCTTCCTGTCAAAAAATTGAAATATCCATAAATAATCTTCAAAATGTCACATGTTCAGTCAAAGTAGCATGATTCAATAAGATAAAATAATTAGGATCAATCAAGAAAATAAAACAATTGCAAAATTAGGATTAATTTCACATGTTCAAACAAATCAACAGCATATTTAGATTATTTTATAATCTAATTAATCAGGTTCGCATGGATACTGATAAATCGTGAACGTATGTCTCAGAATTTCAATGGTTCGAGAAACATTAATCCTTAGCACAGTTGGTACCAACTGGTCATAACCTTAATTTTTAAAAAAAAATGCTGACAACAATCTTCTGTTATACATAAACGTCATAGCAGAGTCAAACACTTGAAATGCAGTTTAGAAGAAAAACCCCCTCAAATTTAATACCTAAAAATAAGAGAGAAATAAAAGGCAACATAAGTAAAAGAAGATAGTTTTATATTCATAACGTTCTTAGGAACTGATAAATGCTCCAAATATCTAAAAAGAGGCTAGGTAAGTTGCAAACCTAATTGGTGTATATTTCATTGAACAACTGCAGATTTTAATCAGTGTATTTTCCTATTACTTAACTGTGATACTGCACTGATTCACCTGGCCCATGTGTATACAATGCATGTGGCAAAGTTTGCCAATAGATAACTGAAAAACTACCAATTACATGGAAGTTCCAGGTTTAAAACAATTAGGAACCAAATAAACTCCTTATAGGGCTCAGAATACCTTGTCAGTATAATAATTCTCATTATGAGGACTGGATATTCTTCCTTGTTAGTGATGCAGCAAACCCTAGTTTCCAATATATGAATTAATGCAAAGTCATCAGCAATAAACTTCTTTTAGGGACCAAACATCTGAGCCAGGAAAGTAAATAATAAGATGGTGTCAATCTAAGACCAAATGCTAGAAACAGAAGAAAAAAAAAACTGAAAATTGTTGCACCAACAATGATTGTGCGAGCACATTGGATGGTTAGAAATGACATAAAAGAGTACCATTATATCATGTAATATCATTATAACAACTATCGTTATATCCTGTAAAAATTGATCAAAATTCAGTTTGGCCTGTGCACATCAATAGTTGAACTTCCTAGTTAAGCAAGCTCCATTATATATTAGGATAAAAACTGACTATTACCAAAGTTGGAACTGCCCATGCCTTTCACTTAAGTAAGCTTAATTGTACATTTGGGTCACACATATTAATATTTCCTTTTTAGGCACAGTTCACATTTCAGCTGTAACACGCCATTAATAATGAGCTAATAGACTCCAAAATTATATAGAAAATTTAGCAAAGAAGACTAATTAAATACCTCAATCATGGCCTTAATTGAAGTGTTCATACAACGCTAACTGAGCTAATGAAGTACCTGCATGGAAAGCCAGCAGAGAAACAAAACAGTAGAAGCCAACAAATGCATTTGCTTGGGAACACAAAAAATGGTTTCCTGAAATAATATGATATAAGGCAAAAAAAAAAAAAATAAGGTATTCAGGAAATGCACAGAGCTTTATATCCTCGTTGTTAATCCTAATGAGGTACCAGTGACACGCTACCAGGTAATATGTACCTCACAATAATGTAGTTGCCTCAGTTCATTGATGATCTTGACAAATTCATCTCTCTTCGTTACCTAATTGTAGACAAAATAAGTTAAACTTCAATTTTTATTAAAGCCCCGAATTATTAACAATAAGAAAGAAGTAGAGTTATGCACCTAACTAATATATCATTTTATAAGATGAAGAAATTGAGCTTACCTGGAACAATATACAAACAATAGTATCCTCTTCATGATTTTGGTCATGATTGAGGTATTTTTCTTTGCTAAGTTAAGAAAAAAAAACAAAAGGGAAATAAAACCTGATTTGGTTTTTCTGTAGATAAAAGTAATTTAGTTTTTTAATAAGCATAATTATGAAATATAATTTATTGAGAAAATAACAGAAAATAAGCTGATTTAACAATAGAAAAAAAAATCACACTCAGAGATAGGAAGAAATTGCATATAAGCACAAAAAAAATTGTATACTGAGTAACGTTATCTGTAAAATGAGAAAAAGAAATCTAGATGGAAGTTCAACCTAGCCATAGAGCCTCGCAGCTTCGCGCAGAGCGATGAAATAAAACCTGTCTCCTCTACTGAATCATAGCTTTGCTAGGCATTTTATGTACCATAGCTTTGCTGCTGATGGAGGCGATGTGCACTCCAAGATGGCCCTGGCCTATTCCTATTTTAGGCAAGAAGTAAGTTATTTTAGTTAGTTAAGGCCTTGAGGGGATAACAAAGAAATCATTTCTTTAATTTTGCCCTTGGAATAATGCTAGTGCAATTTTTGCACATGAATTATTGAATTGTAAATCACTGCATTGGTCATTGGTTTCCATCCTTGGATAAGAATGAAAATATTTGGTACATTGCATGAATAAGGTGGTTCGGACAAAGGTGAAAGGTGTGGTTTAATTACTGGCATATTATGAGTGTATCCTTGTGTTTGACCCAGTGTATATTAGGATGTTATAAGGATAACCATAGAGTTATGCAGTCTGCTATCTGTATAAATTTTTTTATTTTTATTTTACTGCTCCATATGGCTCCATGGGTTAGGCATTCATTGATGTTTCCATCTTTTTCCTTTTTGTTTGTTGATGATTCACACACATTAAAATTAAGTTATGTACAGAAAGAACATAAATGCAGGGTGAATCGATTTGAAATAGTACTGTTATCACATGGTTATTGACTTATTGTACTGTTCCAAGTTCCAACAAACAACCTGAGCCCAATTAAAATCAACACGATATCCTCCACCAAGACCTGTCTCTCTACTAAGCCCTAAATCCATGGCAAGGATGGATGAAAGGGGTGAGGTTGATGGGTCAGCGAAAAAGAGATAGAGCACAGCGAGATGGAAAGAATACCTGACATCACTGGTAGGTCCATCGCCTCTTAATAGCCAGTAATCGGCAGGCCCCACCCTACCCCAGCCGTCGCCATCGCATCGCTGTCTCCTAAAGGAAACCATCAGCAATCGCTCACCCCTCGATCGCCACTGATCGTTCTCTCTCCCTTCTTTCAATAGCTGCAAACTGGCGCGATTTTTTTGTCTTCCTTTGCTGGGGAAAGCGGAAGAACCATCGATGGATAAAGGCACTGATCAGCGATCATCATCCCCTATTGCTCTATCTTTCTCCGCTTCTCCATTCCGGCTTAACGCAGAGCGATGAAAAGTTGAGAAACACCTGTGTGGAAGAGGAGAAAGACGGAGCACTCTCTCTCTCTAGGTCTCTTTTTGGCTCTCTGCAGAAAAGCGGAGGAGGAAGAAGGGTCCAGAAGTGTTGATAAGGGATTTCAATGATCCAGTAGCCATCCGTGCAGCCGAAAGATTTAAATGCAAAGACACTTAAGGAACTATGTGCAACACGAAAGCAAACAAAAAACAACTCAAAGAAAATCTACAGCGCAGATCGATAGTTGAGGCATCTGTGTAGCTGTTTGCGAGTCTGGAAGAATTTAAACGCAAAAGTCTGGAATGATACGGAAGGCAACAAAAGAAAACTTACAGCAAATCAACAGAAAAATTTTGGCGGAGACTAATGGTCACGATTAAATCCATCGCAAATAGACGGAAATCGGACGGCTGCAATTACGTGCAAATCACTGTAGATTGGGTCAGTGAACTATGAATGTTTTATGATTGGTATATTATTAAATATTACAATAGTGAAGATTTCATAAATATATATTTGTTGCCGGCCATAATTTCAACTTTTTTTTTTTGCCGTCTTGGCATTCAACTTATTTTTGTTAAGATAAGTTGATATTGGTAACCGATTTGCATGAGTCTGCTGATTTTCTATTTCTTTTCTTTCCGTTCCCTTCTTTATATAGTTTTTTAGAAAATACTAACATTTGCAGAATGTGTTATTTTCCCTATTTGCAATTTTAAAAATTTGTTTGACAAATCATGGTTTCCTGCTTTTACTCATTCATTATGACCACTTTAATTGCCATGCATTCAATATATATATCGTCTTATAAAACAAACGCATCTGGCCAGAGTCGGGTACAAAAAGTTTTGTTGCGCTGATGTCCATTTGAATACCCATTTAAGAGTAATTTTATTGCGCATTCTATAATGGTATATGTATTACGATATATTGTCATTGTTGGTTTTTCATTGATAATTTATGTCAAAACTTTGAAATTGAAATAATCTTTTCGTCAATTGAATTTTATTGTCAAATTTAATATTATTTAAATATATCAAGTAAAATTTTTAGATAAGGTTCTATGCTGTTAAATTTTGTCAGATTGCTTTTGTCAACGAACAAGACATTCAAATTTGTGTCAAATTTGGCAAATTTTCTGTGAAAATAATCCATATTGCTTAAAAAGCATCCATAAAAATATAATAAACAATTACAATTAGGAATTGCAAACAATCTTTGTAAAATCAACTATGGATCACTGATTTGTGCGATCTGATCTAATTTATGGTCTATATCGCTTGATAAAAAGTCAGACCGTTTGACAGAAAAGATCAGATCGCTCGATATGTCTAAAGAATTTATTTTTTAGAAAGAAATTTATCCATATCGCTGGTAGATTGAGTCATACATTTTTATTTCCTAATATCCACAATTTTATATACCTCAAAAACAGAAATAACATCAATTATTTTATTTTTTTTATTTACCCACGTATCAGGACATTTTTGCTGGTGGATAAAAAAGGGTAGTATTCTATTCGATCGAATTTATTCCTTGACTTATGGTCCGTACATTATATCTATCCATCTTTAATGAGTCTACGTCTGTAAATCGCGCTTAATTACGAAAAGACGTTTACGTACATCGGAGCAAGAGTTTTTTTTTTTTTTTTTTTTGCTTTTAATTTTTCTTCTTTTCTGAAAACTTCTGCTTCAACATTTGACCAATTAACAGTATAGAAAGGAGGAATAACGAAAAAAAATTGAATAGTTATTCTCTGCACAGAATAACTCTCCCGCTTAATCGCCTTCTTTTTCTTTTATCTGGACTGAAAAGGCTTTAAATTTGCTTTCCTTTTTCTTTGATTCACCACACGATACACCCTGCAGGGAGAGTGACTGCTCACGCCTCTTGTCACCTAAGATTTCCTTTGGCACTTAATGGTTAAAATAAAAGCTGCATCTACCTTTCTTTCATATATCCTTAGTTCCACGGTGAATTTAATTTTGTGAGGGAATAAATGAGTCGACTACTAAATTGAACCAATATTTTTTAGAAATTATATTTTGATGAATGATTTATTTATTTATTTATTTACATAAAAAATCGATAAATACATCGGCATCGTGACATAATCTAAATTCTATTTGTATGTTTTGTAATTATTATTTTAGTCGTCATGGTTGTCAAAGCATTTTTTTGGTCAATATGACATAATCTTTGTAAATTATTATGTAGTTATAGTTTTCTAGTTTATAATAATATTTCTTATTTCGTTAAAAGTCATATATGTAACAACTATCAAACATAAATTAATGTCCTTAATTCTTTTTTTGAGGGCCAACAAATGTTACTAAATTTTCACTAATAAAGAAAAGATGTAAATATCGTTAACTCAAAATCAAACTGAAGAAAATAACACGTTCAATTCCTGACATCTATATTCTATTTCTTGTAATATGAATCTTTTAAGATTGCAAGTGCACCAGAGTATAACCTTTAAGTTGGGCATAAACAGACTACAGTCATTTTTATTTTTTCCATGGCAATTTAGCAAGTCTAAGGGTGCAACATGGAGGCGATTAAGAAAACCACCGAAAGAATTGCATGTCTATCCTTCGCCATTGGACATTCATCCTGCCACGAGATCTATCACACCCCAACTTATTTAAGTCTCCTCCTCCTTTTGTACCCCAATTAATTTTCCTAAATGCAACACAAAAATCCTTTGTCATACTTCCCTAGCTATTCCTTGCCCTGCATTGCATATTTGCATTCCTTCTCATTAATTCCCATTCCTCTCTCTACCTAAATTACCATGTATCCCTTATAGGAACCAAGAAAACATAATAATCCAAGTCAGAACAAACAAGAGGAAAAGATGGGTCTTGGCTTAAGCAAGTGCTACACCAACAGACATGAAAATGGTCGACAATTGAGAGCCAAAATCCAACTCTTAGAAGAAGAGATCAAGGAGATGAGGCGCGCGAGAGAGAAAGGGAGCCAGGCGTATGAGCAGCACGTAACGACATTCGCATGCAAAGAAGAGGAATGGAGGCAAGAGAAAAAGAAACAAAAGGAGGAGAATGCAAGGCTCCGGTTGAAGCTTAAGGAGGAAGGGGAGAAGGTGAAGAGGTTAGAGGAAGATGCGGAGGCGGTACGTGGAGTGAAGGAGTGGCAGGAATTCGGTACGAGTTATATCGTGGAACAGATGAAGCAGGAGCAGGCGAGGCGAGAGGAGGCCGTCGAGAAGTGGAAACAACTGTATCTCGCAATCAAGACCGAGCTCGATGATCTCATTCAAAGAACTCATCAAACAAACGGTAATGTCAAATAACAACTTTTTCTATCTTTTTTTTAACAATGTTACGCATATATATAGTTGATGTCATAATTGAATATGAGTGAGTTCTTTTTATTACCCTTAATAAGAAATAGAGGTAAAATGCATTTGAAATTTTTTTCTTATTTCATAAACAAGTTCAACTGAATTTTTAAACCTTTATTAGTGTATATTTACCACTCTGAACATCGCTGTTCACTAGTTTCTTAAATGTTTCCAAACTAATTATACACTTAAAACCTTTTGTAGTTTACCACTCTAAGTTTAATTTGTGAATTATATATGTATTGCCAAAAAAGTAAAAAACACACGAGCTTATCATTACTATGCAGTAATTAATTACCGTAGAGTGGTTATATTTACTTTTGCGGAGTTCAGCAGCAACCCCTGTACATTCTTTTTCACAGACAAGGTAAACAGAATAATGCAAAATTTAAACAGTTCATCCCAGAGTCTTACCATTTGGAGGCACTGCTCTGATTTAGGCCTTGACTTTGTCCCTACATTGACAAATGCACTAGAATTGACGTTTATCCAATTTTAGAGGAAATGCATGCATATAATGCTTGTTTGTTGGTAAGTTCGGAATGTAGACAAAAATTAGGCATCTAGGATTCCTATATCCGTTTTGTTCGTATTCATCAGTTGTTTAATCTACATTCTTAATTACATGGTAACAGTGCAGGTAATGCATTTTTTATTGGTTAATAATTTCATTCACACCCTTCAAAACCCCTATATATCTGCCTTAAACAAGTCATGATCACGTTTCTTCTCTTGTCAAAAAGTTAATTAAAGTTAAATTCCTGACTTTAAGGACCCTAATTAACTAATTGCTACGCATTCATTGTGAAAGAAACTAGCAAAGGAATCTTTGACAAATTTATATATAAAAAAAATTAAGATGGGTACACATTATGTCATCCCTCTCCTTTTCATTTACTCAGCGAACTTACTGTTTTACCTCCCTCTGTTGTGTAAATTTTTCCGCGCAATAATTATGGACACACTCATAAATTTAACTTAGTGTATTTGGGGACGTTTAGAACCTTAATGGCAATAAATTACAGCCAAGTACTTGAGTTAAGTGGCATTATTTATGACAAATTACAAATTCTGGACTGGATTTTAATACACTCTGCCATTTATTCAAGAGTAGAATAATTATTTTTTATGACAATCTTGTAGGACCAACACTATTTTTTTCCTAAAATATTTGGATTTGCTCAAGCATATCGTTTTTTTTTCTTAGATATTGTGATATAAGTAGTAATTGGATATTATTCTTGTTATGGAATTTAATAATCAACTAAAAAAAAATTGATTATATAAATCAATAACGAACTGGTCATATTTTATTTTTGCACCCCGAAACTCGTTACTCATCCTAAATATTTCACAAAAAAAGTTGGTTGTCACTAACTAACCAACAATTTCATCGAAAGAAATTTTACTGCCTACAAAATATTTATCCGAGTAGCCTTAATAATTGGGGGGAAATATAAAAAAAAAACACAAAGAAATACATATCTCAGTTATGTTATTAACATGGTCCATGGAAGAAGTTTGTCTAGGTAGTAAATTAAACAGACCTGGCTTTTCAAATATTTAATAAATGCGATAGTTAAAGTTGCATTTCTATGAGCAGCACAGATCATGTCATGAGTTAAATATATGCGTTATTTAGACTCAAGCTGATAGTGATGTATTGAAATTTTTTACTGTACAGTGATAAATTCAAGGCAGTAAGAAGTACAGCACTTATCTAATAAGTATCCGTATACTGGTATCCAAAGTACCAATAATAACACAACTCTAAAATCCAAATAAAACGCTAACAGATAAATAAAACACAAACAAATTTGAGGTTAGCAAGAGCAATTTCAAAAATATGCCTGAAATTGATATACTTTTGACTTAGAACTACCCCACGTAATTGCTATAAAATTATAATGGTGACAAAATTTATGCTAGAACAAACAAGAAAAGATAACTGAACAAACTGGAGAAGAAACTGTACATAGATCTTAAAATAGAAAAACAAACTGTACAATAAATATCTGTTATACAAGGTGCTCTGTTTGCATTTCAAACCTATTAGGTGGAACAGAGCCGTGAAATAGACGCATGTAACACACCAAAAGGAGCAAATCACGCCAACAGTGTACCTGTTACTGTGGCAGCCACTAGTAAAGATATAGTCTATCAATTCACTGTTTAATAGCCTTGTAATTCTTCCTTTTAGTTTCTCTGGTCCCACTTGTCAGAGATATACCGTGCAATATGGTAGGTTTGTATAATTGTATGTATGTCACAGAATTTGGGTCTAGACTCGAAATTTCTAGAAATTGGATTGGAAATAAACAGGAATATTTTTTGCGCCAGTGTTTATCGTAACGGTGACATGGTTTTATTTTGTCTTTATTTCACATGAATTCTTACAGTCAATTAATGCGCATCATGTCCTTTTCCTCTTCTCTCTCTCTCTCTCTCTTCCCTCACACTCTACGGATTATCATGATCATGTCTCATGTATGCAATATTTAATTCAACATACCCCACACAAACCTCCGGGCATTTACCAGAAAATAAGAAGTTTTAACTTGTGCCTTTACTATTTTACCTCTTGTATAATTATAAAAGGGACGATATGATAAAAAAAAAAAGCTACAAATCAGATCATCAATACGAATGAATAGGTTAAAATAATAGGTCTGTCTGGTCTATGATTTATCATAATTTCAAGTATAAAAAAATTAGTCATAAAATGTTATTATTATTTGAAACAGATAAAAGAACTATTGTCCACAATTTTTACCAATAATTTATTAAATTTATCATCCTCGCCTATTCCACTTAATAAGTTAATATGCAAAAGCTATTAATTTCATGCTTTACTTTATTTATATTATTATTTTTTGCATTTTCATTTGTTCATAGTTTGCTTTCCACTTAGGAATGAAACAGTGGTCCTTATTATTCAAAAAATGAGGGTGAGAGAATGCACGATAGAGAGAATGGGGGAGGTGGGGAGATTAATATTTTTAAATAGTACTAATTATATTGATTATATGAATTAAAAACTATAATACTATTACTTCTATTATATTGTAAAAATAAGGAGAAAAGAACCATACTAAAAAGGCCTAATGATAATTGACAGTTACCATGGAAAAAAAAAGGAAGATACTAGGTTGGGCCACGTTGCTAGGAAACAAAATTAAAATGGCAGTAGGTACCAATATTCAGATCTGTTGGTACTTTTTAGTTTTAATGTGGCCCATTTTGAACTTCAGGACTTCACGGTTTGATGTAAGGATAGTGATTCTAACTAATCAGCTAATCTGACAAAAGAAAAAAAAAAAAAAACTCCCACCGGATCCGGCACGATCCATGTATGAATTTATCACATGACCAAAAAACTGCTAGTGTACAAAATTATTGATCTGGTGTACCTTTTGAATGTGTAAACCCTATTAAATTGTGTGCCTTTAGGCCTTGATCAAACACTTTAAAAAAGAAAAAAAAAAGGAATCATTGATCTGATGGATAAAGGGCAAAACCTGTGTCAAAGGATGTAAGTAAATATGCTATATTGATGAAAAAACATTAGTTACTTGTAGGATGTGAGTAAATAAACAATACATAATGACTAACACCGTTATGATTTTTCAATTTTACATTTTTTACTAGACTGGTCAAGCCAACTAACCAGCTACTATTTATATGTATGCAATTATTGAAAAGTGATCTTGATCCAATGCGCATCACTCGCAATTCGATGAACATGTTTTGGGCAAAAATTATGATGGTGCTCTAACTGTTCAAACATTTTCTTTCTTTAAACAAACATCTCTTTTAATTTTGTTTTCTGCATATATGTCCTTTGTGGTTATATTTAGAGTAGTCATGAACTCATGACCTTTTTGCTGTACTATGTGAGTCCATGCGTTATTACAGTTAACAACTTAAAATGTATTATTGAGGTGGTTGAGTTAGAATGACATTTTTTCCATTTTAAAATAAATGATGACTTTGTTTATAACACTTTTCTAGCATAACATCGTAAAAGTTGCTTGACAGATGACAACATAATTTTTAAATGAAAACTGAAAATGTACGAATCTGAATATCAGAACCCAAATGTTCCTTTTCTAACTGGTGCACCAATATTTCTGATTAGAATTAATTGCATGAGTATGAGAAATGTGATAATTAGTGTCAAGTGCTGCAACCTGAGAGACTAAATTTTTTAATCAGACTCTACCATCATTCACAGTTTACTAAATTAAAATGTCTTAATTGATACAAATTGCAGGGGAGAGATACATGTGGAGAGCAGAGCAAGGGATTATAGAAGAGCTACAAAGAGAGCTGAAATCCAAAGAGGAGGCAATAGCGCTTCTAAAGGAAAAAATACAAACAGTAGAAAAGGAGGGAATGAGAAAGGAAAGAGAGGTTGACATTCTAAGACAGAGCCTGAGAATCCTAAGCAATAGCAAGAGAAATCGCTCCAAAAAATGCCTCAATTCAAAAGGCTTTCGCACTTGAATATAGAATCTGACGTCTCATGTATGATTGAATAGCAATATTTATGGATAATTAAAGTACTTGTTAACGTGTAAAATTAGTTATATTTGTCTAAGAAGCCACCCGTATAAAATTCGAGATAGTTAAATTACTAAGTAATTAATCCGATGAACCGGAAAAAAAAGTTCTATACGTGGTCAATGTATGCTGTATGTATTTCTTTGTAGTTATAAACAGTGGCCTTATTTAAGTTCACCGAATTTTAAAACGAAAGAAAAGTCCTTTGCTCTTTTGATTGAATCTAAAATAGTATTTAAAAAAAATTCTACGGTACATCATCTTTTAGTAAACAAAATTTAAATTGATTTGTCAGTTGTTAGAATAAAAGCAATATAAAAAAAATTGCAAATATAATGTGAATTATTTTTTCATTCGGTAGTGATAAGTGCAATAATTGTTGATAAATCACAAAATTTTCTGATCAAATACCGGCGATCTTGATAAATCAATAATAACTATCTGCATTTTTGTAATGAACCGAAAACACTTTTTTTTTTTCCCTCGCAGTGCTTGCAACACCATTAAAGTGAAAAAAAAAGTACATTCATGTAGAAGGTTCCTATTGAGTTGGAACACTGCTAGCTCACACGTATATGTAATACTCATCATTTATCATTTAGTATATTAATCCCCGTGATTCAGATCCGATCCGAAACCACTGTGGGTAAACAGTTGTTCGCACAGTAACCGTATCTGGCCGTTCGTTCTCCGCGCGAAATCTTCAGCGTTCGATTAGTTCTTTGATTAATTCTAGAGCTTTCCGCCTTTATTTCCTCTTTTTCTCTCTCTCCACGCAGAGAAGACTTCTCTCTCGCCATTAGAGTCCCATCCTTCCATGCTTCGACCTTCCATGCTTCCATCTCGGTTGCTAGGGTTTGGAATCTGAGGCCGATGTTGAGTAGAGAAGGAACTGTGCATTGATTGTTATCCGCTCATTCTGTCTCTCTCTCTCTCTCTCCGACTTGCGCTACCGTTGCTTCTTTTTCTCTCACATCGTTGTTGCTCTTGCCTCAGTGCATCACAACTGTCATTTCTTATCTCGAGCGTTGCTTTTCCTCCCTCCATGATTCCGTCCTTCGGTAAGTGCTAATTTTACTCCTGTCTCCCTCGCAACCGTCATTTCTTCCAGATTTAAGTTTTCATTTTCAATTTCCTCTGCAATATTTTATTTGATTGTTCATTTTTTTGCTTCTTCTACACTGTGCAGGGTTGGGAATTTGTGATTTATAAACCTTTATGCCAAGTTCGTTTCACTCTTGAGTGTAACTTTTGCCCCTTTTGATAAGCACTGATGGTAAGAGTGCATCTCATCTTTCTTGAACAATATCTAATTTTTTTGTTTGCCCAATGCTCAGGTTAATTATGGACATAGTTGAGATTTATGTTAGTTTGGGTCTTCATCCAAGAAGCGACTAGACCAGTACTCTTCTTACTTTTATGCACATATTGAACTTAAAACTTGAAAATTTGTACTGTTGTGATTTTTGTAATCTTTTCATGTTTGAACTTAATTTTTGCCCTTCAGATCTCAGTTCACAATGCCAATAGTACGGATGAGTAAATCTGTTCATTCTCTTCAGTATGAGTAGTGATTCACCTCAGACGGTAGACACAGAAGGTTTGGAAGCTGTGCTTGGTACTTTTAGGAAGCAGCAGTGCTATTAATCAGTTCAAGATCCCTAAGAGATTACGTTTCCAAGAAGCACCTTCACCTGGTTTGAATGTATAATCGATTTAGGTTTCTACATTTAAGTCCTTAAAATTCCCTTAATTTCTAGACATACTAACAGGTTCCTAACTAAATTAGTTTTGTTGCTTTTCAGCTTATGTAAGAGAAGAAATCACATGTTTACAAGAAGAATTATAATGAAACAAAGATAGCATTTGGATTGCAATCTGCATATCAAATGTTTGACATCAGTAAGTGTTGAGCTCTTAATTCTATCTATTTTTTTATTTTGTAAATATTTTTAAGTTTCTATTAGAATATTCATGGGTGCATATCTTTATATGTTGCAGGGTTTTAATACGCACACTTTGTCGATCACATCAATACATCATGTTAAAAATGAAATTGTAACTATATGTGATTGTTGTAGGATCAGCTTTGCAGGAATAAAGGGAAGGAGATGGACAACGATGCACAGTGGGCATTCGAACAAAGCAAATAGGTTTTTATTAGAATCCATTTTTCAACTTCAATGTAAAAGGCTTCATGTTTATAGGCAACTTAAGTTTCGATGTGTTACCTCTTAAATCCTTTCTGGTAATATATTATCCTTGGTGACTGCAAAATATAATATCCTTTTTCTTTCTTATATAAGTATGGAACCATCCAAATTGGGCGAGTATGAGTGCCTATACGGAATCCAATCACAAGGCTCCTGTTCCAGCTCTTCACCTATACAAAACCCAAATCACAAACCTCCGGTTCCAGCTCTTCATCTGAAGCTGTGGCAGCGCCAGTGGCAGAGCCGGAACCAGTATCGACGCCTTCTGTCGCTCAGTATCTGGTCCTGTATTCTCTCCAGTTGTGAAGGTTGCCTCAACTCATCCTGCATCAGAAGGTGGGAAGAGAGTAATGGCCACACCTTATGCAAAGAAGCTTGCAAAGGACTTGAATGTGGATTTAGCTACGGTGGTGGGGTCAGGATCTATGGGGAGTATTGTAGCAAAGAATGTTGAATTGGTCGCATCTTCAGCTGCAGTAGGTGAAAAACCAAAGGTTGTTGCTGCTCCTGCAGCAGCTTCTACAATTCAATTGGCGAGTGTGGTGCCTTTCACAACAATGCAAGGTGCAGTTAACAATTGGAGAGCCTCTCAGTGCCTACATTTAGAGTTTGATACACCATGACTACTGATGCCCTTGATGCTCTTTACAAGAAGGTAAATTATAATAGCTTAGTTATGCTCATGGATTCAGGTATTAGCACTTGAAGGCTATTATCACTTCAAGGCTGTACAATAATCTGCACTCTTAATTAATTCTTATGCTCAAGCTGGTCAATTATCCTCTATTTTTGCCCTCACTGCTATTTATTTTCACTCCTCTTTGTCTATAAGGGTGGTTGTTTGGGTTCATTCAAGCTCGCTCTCAGTGTCCTCTGGAGAGGTCTCAAGGCAAGCGATTTGCTCTTTTTTTTTTTCTCAGTTGCTTTGTTGAGACAGTAACCACACACCATACCTATGTAAGACGATTTTTTTTTTCCTATCCTCTCTAATTTCCTTTCTATTATACTCTATGTGACAATTTAGTTCCTTTTACTTTCAATTAAGCTTACAGGTTCTTCTGCTAACCAAAGTATTAGGTGCTTAAGTGTTTTCAAATTAAGAATGCATAAGGGAATAATAGTGGTCAAATGAAATGAAAATTTATGTGTTATAATGACATGAACTACGTTTATATTTTTGTTAGTGTTATTGTGCTTCTTCCTGTATTGCAACATTGAAAAAAAAAAATCAAAGCTTTCATTATATAACAGTTTATGCAATTGGGTTATTTTTATGAATTCTTTTGTTGAGGTAGCTTTATTTGCAGAGATGTCAAAAGAACAACTAATATTTCAGTATTTCTTTTCAATTGATAGAAGTCCATAGGTTCTGTCAGGAGAGAGACTTATGAATATGTTTTCAAGTCGATTGTTTGCTTGCTGATAAGGAGGAGATTTTCATGAGTTTTCTTTTTGAGCATCTGTTTTTAATTGTCAAACATACTGGACTTAATGTGTTTTTGCTCTTTTTACTCTTACCAGTTCTTCCAATTCTTGGCTACGTTATCTTTTTTATCAAATCTATTTTGATCACCTGTGTTTCAAAACCTGCCTATTTGTTTGTTTACTATTTACTAAATTTAAAAACTTACATTTTCTTATATTCAGAATAAGAACATTCAAATGGTCCTCCATCTCAAAGTTTTTTTTTTTTAATATTTCTGCAGTTGAGAATGAGTTATTTTCTTCTACTTATTTTAAAAGAGTAACAGAGAGAAGAAAGACTAAGAAAATTGTCCTGCTCTTTAGTGGAGAGTGGTGAGAAAAAGGCAACAAGCGTGTCTTACTCTCCATCTTATTGAGCCATCAACATGATAAATGTATGGTTTTGTCAATTCTATCAATTGAATTTTAAATACTTCATTGAATGGTGCTATAGACAAAATTGTTGTCGATTTGATTCTTGGAAAGAGAGTACGAGAAAAAAGAAATCCTCAATGCTTCAATTAAATAGACTATTTTGGTACCATGCATATGTTATAAGCTCATAATTTCCCTTTTTCCAATTGATCGTTTCTTTTGGTTGGCTTGGTGCTTCATTGTAATTTTTGGAAGTGTCAATGCTATTCTGATCGAGTTGTTTACCAGTAATTTTTGTAATTCTATTCACTATCCAAGTTTTCTTGCATGATATCTATGAGCTTTCAAGATAGGATAGGACATGATCAATTTTAGTGAGTGTATAGAATTACTATTAATTGTGAAAGAGCGGTATTGACTGGGTTCTGCTATTTTGCTTTTCAGCCACTTGCTTGGACCACACAACAATTAATGCATTAGACCTTCTAGGTTTGATAGTTCAGGTAAAATATCTCATGAATCTTTATTTTTCCTTATGGTTTGATAGTTCAGGTAAAATATCTCATTAAAATTCTTTGATTTCAACTGTTTACGCTGCATGAGTTGTATGTAATATATACATGTGTTAATTAAGTTGGCATAGCATAATAGACGCTGTATATATATCATTTGGTATGGTTCATAGATGCAATAAATTAGGCTAAAAATAAAGCGACTATAATAGTAAAATTTAACAAAAAAATACGAGACGAAAATTTGGTCGCTCAAAAAAATACTTGATATTTTCTCCTTTGATTTTATACATACCGGATTCAATCATAATTGTTAGTCCAACATATTGGGGAATGTATGAAAATATTACTATAATAGTAAAAATTCAAACTAAAATTGTCCAGGAAATACATTGAACGAATAATAATCCAACTTTCTTTTTATATAAGCACTGACCCTTTGGAAAAATATATTATAATGTGTTTTTTGGTTAATTAAGCTGCTCATAGAATTAGAGAATTTCATTTGTCAAATTTAGCTTAATCTGATTGTTCTTTTTCCCTCATCAGATTATTTACTATTAATAAAACCGGGAAAAAAATAAGACGAAAGATAGGTCGCGCAACGCGCGACGCACCCACTAGTGCCAAATAATAGCTCGTCACGCACTCTATAGTCTATACATGTGTTTCCTTCGTTTTCTTTATGACCGCAAGCAAACCGTGTGTTGTAGACATGATGGCTCCGTTTGGATGCAAGAAGAAGAAGAGAAAGAAGGAAGAAGGGAAGAAAAAAAATTATAAACAATCCAAACTCTTCACAAAGTTACACACTTTCCAATACTTCTTCCCACTTCTTCCTTTCTTCCCTTCTTCCCACACCTATCCAAATGGAGCCGATAGTTCGAAACTACACATTAATAAGAAAATTTATTCATTTCTTTTGATTAGTTAAATCATTTTCTCTAATGAATGAGATAACTTGTTGATGCTTTGGTGTAATGAGAGATTGGAGGTTAAATCAAGAAGAATATGATGTATGACATTTATTATTGGTGGTCATCATATATTATGTTTTTTTATGGTTATAAAATTTGTTTTTTTTGTTTTCATTTATTACATATTGAAATGCTCAGGGAATATTTAGTTTGAATTAGGGATTATTTATTTCCAATCAAGAAAGCATATTGATTTTGTCGCTTGTACATACTGCATTGCTCGGGAGTATCTATTGTATACTAGGGAGTATATATTTTTATTCAAGGTAGTACATATTTCTAATCACGGGAGTATATTGATTATTGTGTTTCTAAATTTTATAATTGAGTCAAATTTAATTTGTTACATTTATTATTGGTGACCATATATTATATTTTTTTGTGGTTATAAAATTTATTCTCTAATTTTTTTTTCATTTATTACATGAATTGCTCATGGAGTGTTTAGTTTGTATTAGAAAGTACTTATTTCCAATCAAGGGAGTATATTTATTTAGTTGCTTATACATAATTAGTGTATTTATAAAATTTACTATTGTATAAAAGTGAACTTGGTACAAGTCTTTTTGTTTATATTTATTACATACCGCATTCCTCGGAAGTATCTTGTGTATTCTAGGGAGTGTGTGTGTGTGTGTGTGTGTGTATATATATATATATATATATTTAATAGAGTACATATTTCTAATCACGGTGTACATTTTTTTTTTGTTTTGTCAAACTTTTTATTCAAATTACATACAAAGATCAAACACTACCTTTATTTTTTTTTCTCTTGCAAGATCCACTAACTCATTCTTTGACTAGGATCAAAATTCATTCCCAACTTTTAGTTTAAGTTTTTCTTCTAATAGCGATGAGGAAGAAGTTCCAATTAATTGTATACATCCTGGGTTTTATGAGATAACTGGTGAGGTGTGCGATTTGATTGAAAGTTTTATTAAATCATGTGAAAAGTAGAGTTATGATAGCAATGTTCTTGTAAAATCGATCTGTTGTCGTTTTTTTATGAATGTAATTGTCGCAAATTTCCATATGAAATAGAATATATTTCAATTACATATTTATATTGAAGGCATTATTTTTTTTCAGTCATGATTGTTAGAGATATGTCCTAGAAACCAATCATTTTATGGTTACTTCTATAGTTTATATTATTCATGATATTTCATCATTTGTTCCTGATTTTATTATTGAAAGTTCGTTCAGGTTGAGGATCTGAATTGTGGATCATTGTAGTTCATTTATGATTAAATGACAATAATAAATCGAAACTGTCCATAGTCTTGATAATTAACAAGGAACATTAATTATCATAAAATACTAGTATACAAGTTAAGTGGTGATTAAGTTCTACAAATCATAAGTAAAGAGTTACTAACTTAATTCTATATGTATATGTTACTGGAACATAGTACATGATATGATCCAATGAAATAAATATATAGATTGTGTTACGTGTCATTATTTATTTCATAAGTATTTGATTCTGAGTTTGAGATGGTTCATTTTCTCCACATGATGATAGGTTCTATAAATATCGTCTAATGCTTATTCGTGATAAGGGCTGCTATACGGACTTTATTTATGCTCTCTTGAATTGTGCGGGGAGAAACTGATCATCAAGATAACCATACGTCCCTCGCTAGTTCACCTAACGAGTGATGATAACCACTGGGCCCCTTGATGGAGATGGATTGTTTGCTGGCAACTTATGCAATCATCTCTAGATCAAGAAACGTGTAATATGCAAGAATGACATATTCCTATCTTAGATTATACAAGGATATCATGTGACATAAGAATCAAAATAATAAGATATTATTTTCTTATGCATGATTGAAATGTTGTAATTGTACAGAGCTTATTTATGCGAATTAGGAATCATAACGTGTTGCTAGATACCGCTTATGATCATTGAAAATAAATAGCGATTTATTTTCATGGCCAACGAAGCATAAATCCTCAAAGGATTACACAAATAGGACTTTAACCAAACGTGCATTATTTGTTTATTTGCAGTAGTGAGTACTACGAATATATGATAAGTTGATTAATTAATTATATATCGTTATGAACCGTTATAATTAATTAACTCAAGAGGATCATATAGAAATAATATAATGCATATGCTAATTCCAAATTAATTATTAATATGTTAATAATTAAATTCGTTCAACGCATATTTATTATACTGAGCAAATTGGATTTTAGTTAATCGGTTAACTGAAAGCTCGATATGAGACAAACTGAAGGAGTGGTTTGATGGGCCATTATATCATGTGGCCTGTCACACATGAGGGCTGAAAATTTCAGCCATGATAGGGGTAATTTCGTCCAGGTGAAATCTAATTATGGAAGCGTTCCATATATTTGTTGACGTTTCTTTGGGAACAAGTCAGCACAACCCTAGCTCTCTCTCTCTCCCTCTCCTTGGCCGACGACTAGACAAGAGAGAAAAATCTATTTTCTCTGTTGTGTAGGCGCATCCCTTTCTCCTCTCTACTGCTCATGTGTTGAGCGATTTTTCACCTTTCAATTAATCAGTTAATCGCGCGAAAGGAGAAAAAGAGAATTAGCTATCGTCTCACACAAGCTAGCACTTGTCGTGAGACCTTGGTTAATCTTCTAGGTGGACTCGAGGCAACCGGAGGATCAAGGAGGAGACGAGCACGCCACCCACTCCCAAGCAAAGGTTAAGCCTTCTAGTTACGATACTAGAAGAGGTAAATTCTCCTACCGTTCTCTTAAAATTTCAAATATGCATAAATATCTAGATCTGTATTTCTCGTGCTTGTTAATTGCTTATTAAACGTTAATAAAAATTAAATTTGCACATGAAATTAGTTCCTAACAATGAGAACTATTCTTCTGACATCAATACCAGTAAAAAATCTATCTTCTATAAATTATGCTTATTCGGTTGCTATGTTTGTTGATGATGCACCAAATGATGGAAAAAAATATGTCAGATTTAAAGAGTGAGAAAATAACTTCTGTAAAGTGAAAAAGAGTTACAGGTCGTAGACTTCTTAAAAGTTCATACTATGGTAGTTCATATGGAGATCCATTGTGTGAAGAAAATGATGAGAACAAGAATAAGAAAGCTATAAATAAATTTTAGCCAAAATTTGATTTTACTCAGAAGCCACCTATCTCCATTCTATTAAGTAAGGTCCTTGCTGTTTTCTTAAGAGATCTTGAGTAAGAAAGTGAGGCTTCATTTGTGTTCAAGTTCTGTAATTATGTTGTCACCTCTGGAGAGATGATTAAATTCTTGAAGGGGAAAGATATGATAGATTCCGTAAGTTTTTATCCCAATACATACATTGATTTAATATTATTTTTTGCATCAGGTGTAGATATTACTATAAGTACTATATAAAAGGAAGTAAATTTTATTGTCTAAAAGAGTATATAATATAGTGTAACAGGTATTAATCATTTTGTCATATCGTTTGTATTGGATTAATTGTTATATCTCTGTAGATAGTAGTGTAAATACTTCATAACAAAGGAGTAAATTATATTGAATAATAGGTATTAATTTTTCTAATAGTGTATTTAGTATTTAAGTATTTTTGCATCTGTGTACATAGTACTGTAAATACTATACAATAAAGAAATAATTTTTTTTGTGCAAAGAAGTAGATAATATAAACTAAAGTTGTAGTATAAATTAATTTTATATATTCTCTTGTTTCTTTTTTATTTTCAGGTCATGTCATGTATCCTAAAGTTGTTAGAAAAGAGGTAAAGAACAAGAACAAGTGGATCTCTATTGACCAATTTGATCTGGTAATTAATTTTGATATATACATTCTTAGATAATTTCTATAACAATGGAGATGATTGAATAATACTTTCTTTCATGTTTTTTTTGTACATGCAGAGAGCTTTGTCTACTAGTTTTGTTTCCAATTTAAATAGAACAAATCATGATCTTCTGGGAGCCAATTTTGATGCTTCTGATTATCTCTTTGTTGTGTCACGTAACAATATGCAATGGTGGATGTACATTATTCATAAGAAAGCCAATTGGGCTGAAAGTTATTGCACAACAGAGGATGCAAATGACTTATTTGAGAAGATGGAATTAGATTTCAAGAACATCAAAGCATTTCTTGTTCGGCGAACATCAGGTGATGAACGGTGGAATGATATGCAATGTAGGTGGGCTGAGAATGTCCCACAACAAGTTAGAGTATAAGATAGCGGTCTAGTTTGTTCCGTGCACCCCCACCGACCCCTGCACTGCAACAAAAAGCAGAGTGAGACTAAAGCAGCGTTGTCTCATCAGATGCCTTATGCCTTTCTTTTCAAGCTTTGTGCTTTCTGTGCATCCTTTTATCTTAGAGTCACTCTAGTGCAGCTTTGTTAGGAACTTTCAATCCGCCTTCGTGGCTGACCCTGGGCAATTGGAGCGTCCCAAAAACATTGATCATCGTTGCGGGCCTACCTCCTAAGTGCTGGTGAATTGGGACCTGGTTGTAGGAATGGCGATCCTTAATTTGGCTTTACGATGCCAGTGACAGGGGCATGTTCCCACGGAGAATTTCCTCCTTTATACCCGGGTACATCCGGTCAGAAGGTGCTAGGCTCATTGTTGGGGAGCAAGCCATATGATGTTGTAGCTTTAGGCTGTGCTCCACAACACAATCGGAGGAGATAAAGGGAGATTAGGGGAGATGAGGGGTGGGGGGATGAGCGAACCCCCAAAATTGGGGATTACAAATGCAGAGTAAATTTTATTGGATTTTCTCTCTGACTTTACCTCGTTAGCACTCCTATTATTTCATTTAATCACTATTCTGGAGCGAGTAACCTCCTCCGGTCAGATACGGTCACCAATCTCTTTACCTCCCCTTATCTAAGCTCATCCCCTAAATTTGTTTGTGGAGCACAGCCTTAGCAGCAGCCGTAACATTGTATCTTTGTCTAATAGCTTTCATTCGAGTATGTATTCTTTGAACGTGTAAATAGCACAACTCATGCTAATTTAGGGGTAGGGGACTTTTTTTAGGCATAACTTAATTGGTTTAATTGACTTTTTTTGTATCCATAGAGAGAATAGAGGAGGAGTAGATCAGAGAGAAGGTAGGAGTTGATGGTTCAGTTGAATAACTGTCGACACTCGCCCGGCAAAAAACACCCGCATTCTGCCTCAAACTCTCCTGGCCCAAGGCTTGCCTACGGTGCAATTGAAGCAGAGTCAATAACATCAGTGCTGAAACTAGCCAATCCAACTAGGCGCGCAACGGTAAGATTGAGCCAATTAGAAAGTCAATGTTCAAGCCAGGCAGGCGCGAAGTGTCAAAGTATAGGGTATACCTATGAAAAGTGAGTAGTCAAGAAAGAGATCCTTGGGGTGGGGCAAAAGTCTCATTTTAAGGATTCTCATTTGCAAGTTACTTAACAAGCTAGTATTATCATCCCAGGTAATCTACAAAAGTGATTATATATTTGTTATTTGCTAATGTGAGGGGTTTTTTTTTTGAAGGAGACTAATCTGAGATTAGATATAAGTAACAAGAGATTTTTAATTAAGGATCATGTTGACAATTTAAGGAATATATATTTCACTATTGCATATAATTATGAAATTTTTATAAAAGATTATATATTAAGTATCGTTGGTGTAAAATATATTCATTAAGGGAATATATATTTTAAAATTGTATAATTTTTTATTTTGTAGATTGATATTGTGATGATAAGCGTGTTGTTGTTTACAGTCTGTTATTAGATCCTATCAATAAAGTGAGGCCGGATTTAAAAATGTGTGTGAATGTGTTCTTCTTGACTCTAATGGAAAGATTGAAGCTTGTTCAATTGAATGTGTTCTTGTTGACTTAGACTGAGATGATCAATGGTTGTTGTTGCACTTTCTATAACTTTGTTAGCATGTTTAATTTTGCTTGTAGTGGTTTTTATGGTTGGTTGGATTAAATTGTGATTTGAACCTTATTTTATTGTTAGCATTGATATACAGTTAATTTGATTTTAATGTTGGCAGTTTATTTGAAAAAGTTTGAATAAATTTGAATAGTGGATGCTTATTTCAAGTCCTTACGAAGAAGTTTATATTGAATGCTTATTTGTACAATTTTGTCTGTTTATTGAATGATTTTTTTGAACCCTATATAAAGAAATATATACTCCCTTCGTTTATATCTTTACTACGTAATATATATTTAATCATTTTTTAAATAATAATTGTTCAAAAATAAGTACTCCATTAATACAGACAATTTAATTGCGTGTGTAGAAATATATACTCCCTTATGTTCTACTTACATAGCGTCAAATGACAGAATTTCTTTAATAATAAACTTATTTATATACTCCCGTACATCATGTTAAATACTTCTAATATCTATTTGAGGCCAGCGTACAAATGACGTCAGTGTGCGGTGGTATCGTGACATCAGCGTCCAGCTATATCCACCTGGCGTGCAGATTGCAGGTTGCATCGCGCATGGCCAGTCTGTTGTAGAGATGATGTCAGCGTGCGCATCACTATATATGCACGCAGATCGCAGGTCACATCTTTATGGGCCAGGCTGTTTATGTGCGTGGGTTTGTATGAGATGGCAGGATGTAGGGCTGCAAAAACGGTCGAAACTAGAGTGTTTCGTTAACCGTTTCATTTCATTGACGAAACTGACCACTAATGTCATTAACCGTTTTGTTTTGGACTAAACGATCGAAACCGACTAAATTTTCGTAATTTACACATGTACGAAATCATTTTATTGTTTCGTTAACCATTTTGTTTTTGAAACACAATCATATTCCTTAGCCGTTTCATTTCGTTTTGAACAAAATGAAACAAAATAACAGTTGAAACGACTTTCGTTTTCAACCCTAGGTCCCTAGCAGTAGGGCTGCAAAATGATCGAGACGATGGCGCAAACGAAATTGACGAAATTTTCGTGATTTACACATGGACAAAACTGTTTTATTATTTCGTTAATCATTTCGTCAAACCAAACGAAATCGTTTCGTTGTTTCGTTAACCGTTTCGTCCGAACGAAACGAAACGAAAAACGATTAAAATGACTTCCGTTTTCAGCCCTAGCTAGATGTCAAAATTCTGGGATTCCCCAAATCAGCTCCGCTTCGAAAAGGAAAGGAAAGCCATTATTGTCGTTTGCTCATTCAAATTTTAAGGCCCATTATGTTTCAATAGAACAGTCCTCGTTAGAGAAAAAGGTAAAACCTCTATAGGCAATTAGGCATCTTAGGATATTTACACACCACGAGCTCGGCCTGGTAGAAAACGCTTGAGATGATTAACACAGCACAAGCACGACCGAATCTTTGCGAGCTGGGAATTGGCCCGAGAAATACTTTTTTCGAGGTTTTGGATGAAGGTTTCAGGAAGTGTGCTCCAGTTTGGGTTCTCCGGATCACTGCGTCTCTAATTCTCTATACATGAAATTAGGGGTGCATAACGTGAAAAACGACCACGAAAGTGGTCATTTTCGTTAACCGTTGCATTGATGTACCAAATTCTTGTATTTATTGCGCTGATTGTTGCACCCGTTTAACACATGTTGCGTTGATCGTTTCGTTGATGAAAACGATCAAAATGGTTATAACCGTCTTTGACTACCTAACTGTTTTGCATTTTTATTAAGATGCAAGAAAATAAACTATTCTGCATTTTGTGTGAAACAGAGATAGAGAAATGACAGGTTAGGTCACGCGGAAAAGGGGGAGGAGGCACCATCATCACCTCTCGCTCTCAACGGCGATTGTACTGGGTGGTGCAGAGGCGAGAGAGATAGATGTGACTGTGTTTGGCGGAGAAATGACGGAGCGACGCTGCAGAAATCTAATTTTACTCGTTTCTCCCTCGATCTCTCCGCTGAGGTCCTCTGCAATCTAATAATAAAACCATAAAAAAATTATAGACGAAATGCGCGAAATAAACGACCACGAAACGTACCAGTTTCACTAATCGTTCCGTTCTGAGACGAAACAATATTTCTATTTGTGTTAGTTGTTCCGTTCCTTAAACGAAACTGAAATCCTTATCTGTTACCGTCCTGTTCCGAACTAAACGAAACAAAAGAACGGTTGAAACTACTACCGTTTTCAGCCCTACATGAAATGATGCATGAAGGGAATCCGCTTCCATTTCGTGTCAAACCCCTGATTGTTATATTATTACAAATTTTGTTTTTTTAAAGATAAACGGGGTTAAGCCTTTCAAATTATTTTTAAATTAAATAAATGTCTATGAAAGACCTCCAACCGGATTCGAACATGTCATCTTTCACTCAAGATGCATTACTCTTTGTCACTAGACTAAAAAATGATTCTCTTTGTTTCCAAACAAAACTATTACTAATTTTGTTGTCAACAATTATTATTTTGTTCCAAACAAATCGGCCACAGACCCTCTAATCTCTACTTCAATTATCAATAAAAGAAAGTGCACCTAAGAAAGACCAAAGACGAATATTAAGATTGGTTATCCTTGCTTGAGTAATTATATTCTGACAATCAGTATGACCTGGCATGGTAACGTTATTTAAGATGGTTGTATTTGCAAAAGATAGAAGTGTTAGGTCCTGTATGTAAATTTTTATGTAACGTTCAGGGTAAATGAGTTTTATTGACGCTAGGACAGTTTTGCGGTCATTGTTTTAAAAAATTAACTATATGTCAGAAAAAGTGTTAAAATTTTAAATTAAGATACAAGTTGTGAAATAGAATATTATAGAATATAAGAATTTATTTCATGTATTATTTGATGGAATATTCTCTGAAATACTGAATGGAGAGAATATTTTTTTAACTAAATGGAGAGAATCAATTGAATCAAAAGGTGCAAAACATGTGTAATGTACTGATGTGTCATAGCTGAAGACATATGAATTCATAATTTTTATTGTCATTTATTTATTTTTGAAAAGGCGGCAGAAAACCTACCACCTGAGACATTTCATTTTTTTTCTGAAAAAAAACTATACATTTTAACATTCAATAGCTCACCGTTTTGTGTACAGATGCAAAAAAAAAAAAAAAAAAAAAACCTTAGACTTAACTTCCTCTCGTAGTAAGTCATACCCATGGACAACCTTTCTCATCCTCTAGAAGTATCTTAAATGTTTTCCTAGTTTGATCAGAAGTAGTCACTACACTTTTACTTCTCATAAAAGCAGAAATTATTAGGTGCCATTGGCGCAAGTTGGACATCATATCGCAAGTACAAAAAAGGAACAAAAGGAAACAGCGGATATTTTGCATATCAGCATATGTATGTTGGTAAACCTGATATCTTTTGAAATGCACATGCATGCATGCTATTGCAGAAATCAGCATGATATTTTGGAAATTTGCAGGGGTATCTACGAAGTGATGAAACTGCCATTTTGTTTTCGGTTGGTGTTAGCAGAAGAACATTTATCTCTCAGTAGTAAACCATGGTAAACAGCCCTTCTTATTCCTGTAACAAGGAGTAAATGTCAAGAGTTCATAATTACTGAACGAATTTTAATGCTTCTATTGGAGTGACAATTTGACTGGATGGTTGAATTAATTCATATAGGACGTATAGCCCTGTTTACCAGTATACATGATTAATTTCTAACAGCGCTCTAATTCTTCTGTTCCTAAGGAATTCTTGCTTCTAGTTGTTCCGTTTTAGGAGATAATACTAGTTTGTTTAACTTTTAGGGGGATTTCAGTTCAAGATTAGATGAATACGGTATGAATTTGATATTTCACTTTTCATGCATCCTTGCTTTTGCCCCAGCTAATCTCCTATTGCCCAAACAAAGTATTATCCGAATTCACAATAAAGCTTATCCAGTAACATACATCATGCATTTTTTTTTTTTGGGTAAAACCATGTATATGTTTTTTTTATTAATAAATTAAAACCATGCATATGTAATATGCTAAGCATGAGTAGCACCAAAGATTATCAACTAACTTTTGAATCGACAGGCGATATTGAAAAGATCTAGTTTCATTAGACAAACCCCCATACATATTTAGCATTAAAATAATGAAAATTATGACATTAATGTTTATGATAAAAAACAATAAATTGACCCTCAAAAAGATAAAATAAAATCAATAAATTTAAATTAGTTATTTTTGGATTGACAATTAGTGATGTTAATCCACATAGTTAACAATTTAGAAATACTATTCAGCTTTCGATGGGTGGCCGTAGTTGTTCGTAATAGACAATAGTCTCTCTGGGGCCGTTTGGATCGCTTAGGAATTTGGGGAATTTGGAGAATTTCTTATTTCTAGACATAAATTTATTGGGAAGTGTGTAACTTTGTGAAGAGTTTGGATTGTTTATAATAAATTTATGCCTATGAATATGAAATTCTCCAAATTCCGATGGGATCCAAACAGGCACTCTATTTGCTATTTCAATCAACATTGGGTTAACGACTATCTTGAATTAAAATTTGGGTTAGCGCGTCAACCTCTCTAACTCAACTCATGATCCAAAATAAATTATTCTGAAATGCACTTGAAATTGTATATGTTCATCCTTAATCAAAGGGAACCGTAAACAGGTAATCATGTCTCATAATTCCATTGGGGCGCCCGTTGGAAAAAGCTTTACACATTATCCGTTCTGACATGTCCTGCGTATTTGACCTCCAAATCTCCAATTTCAATTTTCTTTGCTATTTTTTCCCCATCTTCAGGGCAGCTAATAATAACACCGAAACAAATATATACATTGAACCTTCATAAGAAAAAATAGAAACTTCATATTTGTTGACTTGAACTGTGAACTTTGAAAAAAGAAAATAGAAAATGTCTTATTGTAAACATGGAAAAGTTCGTTTTGAGTAAAAAAAAGATATATGCATTTCACTAAAGGAGTTTTACTTTATAAAAAGAAAAAAAATCTACAGAGAAAGATATACCAACTCAAAAAATAATAATACCGAAGCAAAAGGAGATGGCTTTTTTGTATTTTCCAATTCAATTTGCTGACAAGTTTTATTTATTTTCGCTGGTAATGATTGAGATCACTTGCTGCATCATTATTTACACCAATATTTATTGGCTGACGAACAGCACTACTGGTCTAATTGCAAAGTTATCAACAAGATCTAGGCAATATGTATTAAAAATCAAAGTCCCCACATGGCAGTAAGCTGCACATGGCCTCTGCGCTAAAGGTACCGTATGTATTAACTTCCTTATCAGACCACATTAACTTGGATTCCATTGGAATAATTAATTTTGACTTCGTGTCCTCTGCTCTTTCCCCATTTGTAAACGGTTACAATTTTTTAATAACCCCAATTACCCCATAGAAAATAAATACAAATGCTGAAATTGCAGCATTGCAATGGGTATCACTTAAAAATTTTGGCATAATATGTCATTTAAATACGATCATGAGTGTTTTATCCTAATTTAATACAATATATCGCCTATGCATGCCTAATATATCTTCGTGAAAATTTTGAAAAATTAAGTTTGGTAGAGGAAAAAGAAACTATTATATTGTGGGACAATTAATGTTTGTATATTATGTCTAACTATCCTTTACATGAGCATGCATGAGTAAATTATATAACATGAACGAAATATAACAACTAAAGGCTCCCATTTTTTCCATCTTATCTCTGCTGAAAAATTTGGAGACGATTATAGGGGATATGGACTCATTAAATACGTCTCCTTGTTTGGTGAACCTGACACTACTATTCAATTATTATTTGACTCTGACATTAACATAGAAAAAAAAAATTCTTTTCTTTTGACAGACATGGCATTGACTCAGAAACTCATGCCAAAAACCTGATTAAGTGATTTACTTCAATGTTTTTCCTGTTTTTGTACTTCTACTACTGAACCCTTTAGAAATCGGTCGTACCACCCCTTCAACAAAGTCAGGAAAGAAACTAATAGTACCTAAATGTAGTTATTAGCATGTCACTGTGCAGAGTCAGTAAAAAGATAAAAAAAAAAGATAACATGATTATGAATGCTTGTTATGTGGTTCAGTAAATGTAATAACATTAGCATGTAGAGTGTCGATGTTTAAAGATTTTAAAGTAAGAAGAAACATTATGATGTTCTTTCTGTTCATCATAAATGGTCTCTTCTTAATTTGAAGGCTCTTTACTTTTCCGTTCACCAAATTTGCCAAACAAATGTACCTGATTAGTGACATCATTGCCTACATATAATAGTTGTGAGTTTCTGCACTGTTACAAAAAATTAAACAAAAAACGTCATGACGTTATTGTAGTAAAAATTTCAATGAATCACTCCCAAAGTCAACAAATCAGATTGGTTATTCTGTTATAACCCAAGGATGAACTTTGAGGCTGCAGTAAGAACCTATGCATCAAATCATAAAGAACATTCCGAAAAAAATGGATATATTGACTATATGAAACAACAAATAATAATTAGTTGCGGGGAGAATTATAAAGCCTTACAAAAACCCCGTGGATTTTGCCACGGGCCCAAAACATATAACAAAATACACCAGAAGCCACGTTTTCTTTCCAAATATACCAACACACATGACACGGCGCACCCGAGAAAACCTCACTTCAATTTGCTCAAGAAATTAACAGACTGTCGATCAAGGACACAAGCTATTGTGGCCGGGACCGCCGTAGTAGAAGTATGTGCCCCACGCAGAACTCTTATAGCTTTGGATGTTGTAGCAATTGGTATTTTCAGCTAGAATTGCGATATCTTGCACTGCTGTTAGGCTGTTGTCTGCATCTACAATTTCTAGGTTGCGAAAATAGCTGGCTTTCCTGAAATTATCGCCAGCAAAGTGGCCAGACCCCATCTGAGTGGAGGTGTGTGCCCCGTTCGGCTGCATGTTGACCACCTCCCCACCCCACTCGACCATGGTTGCATGATTGGACAGATGGGTGAAGAGCTCTGCTGGCCAGTAGCCAACAAGCCGGTTATCACCGAAGCTTAGCCACCAGTTCCCCAGTGTCGGATCCTAATCATGTTACATTAGAAGTTAATTATTTGATTTGTGAAAATGTTGCTCAGTTTAAATGGTAGATTTATTGGATGTAATCAGAAAGAATTTGCTATTGTTGATGCCGTTAATTTATGATGTTATGATGTTAGGATCAATTGAGCCCTCTCATGGAAGGGTGATGGCAATGGTAGTTTACATATCCTAAAATAAAATAAAAAAAATGAATTTCAATATTTTTTTTTGTTTTTGATATCGATACTACTTTAGGAATTGAGCATTTTGAGTGAAAAAATTCATAAGCTTAAGACATATGGCACATGTGCATGCTAGTTATTGGACAAATGAAGGCTAACTAGTATGAGTAGGAAAGCCTACCTTCCAAATAAGAATAGTGATGTCATATTGATCTCCATTGTAGGCAGAAACTGGAGATATTGCAGCACCAATAGCTATCTGTCTGTCTGTTTGTATAAAACCTTCACATAACAAATTGTAACACCCTGTTGCTTGATACGCATCACTCTATAATGGCAAAGCATCAAAGATCACAAAATTTTAGTTTATATTTGAAGTTTGTTTTAGAGTTTCTTATTGTACTTAAATTCATAAATCTTATTACATTTATGTACTATAATAATTAAGATACCGGTGACAGCATGCGGTAAAAATTCATTAATCCAACAAAAATTACAGACATTTCAAGCCTTCAACATGACATCTTTAATCTGGCACAAGGCAATAGTTACTCCCAGGAAGCAGTATTGGATTGTTTCAGAATTTGACAGCAACGTGCTTGAATTGCTACAGTGCTTTAACCAGAAATAAATGGACTGGACATGTTTCAGTAATTGAATACCCAACTTTATTAAAGCTTGAATAACAAAGTGGTCAAATATCCAAACAAACAGTAATACTTGGTTTCGTGTGCATTTTATGTATGTTGTGTGTGTGAGTGTGTGTGTGTGTGTGAGAGAGAGAGAGAGAGAGATCTAACCGTCCAGTAGGTGAAGAGCCTAGGCCTGCTGTCCCCATAAAGCTCAGGGCTGACCTGACTAGAAAGAAACACCACTGCTTCAGATTTTCTCCTCTTTTATATTACATGTTTTATAATTTCTATATATATGTGAATCATAAAGTGCACCATTTTGATATATGTTATGTCATTTGTAAAACAAATTTCCCAATTAGCATTATATACCAATACCATTTGTGCTCTAAAACCAACATTACGCCCTGGGTTTAGTTTCAGATCTCTCAGAAAATTAAATCATGTACCACTTTTTGCAGAAAGAAGATTGCATTTTTCTATTCAATAGTTACTAATAGGCATTACACCATCAGAAGTAAGAATTATTTTTGTCACATGATTTTCAATTTCAGGTATGTTGTGAACCTTTTCTCATTTTAGATGAATTTGACGACTTGTTCAAAACATTTTCTGTGGTTTCTTAAGAATTTGAAGAGAAATGCCATGCCCACATTTTCGGGAATTGCTCAGGCCACGCCCAGTTTGCAAAACGCTCCGAATGTTTAGATTGAAAAGCATGAAATGTCCTTAAGTTGAGGAGTTTGATGCATAAATAATTGAGGGCATATAAGTCTTTTCTCTCTAAAAATGGGAGTGTTTTGCAAACATGGGCGTGTCCTGAGCAATTCCCCACATTTACTTGGAGAATCTAATTCTATAGTGCTATGTACGAGTTGATGGTCCTTTTCATTTTTTTCTTTTTATTGAAGAAACTTGAAAAATAAATTTCATGATGAATTGCCATCTGGTACCTACAACCTACAGTTTGATCATTAATGGGCCAAGGACTGGACCATCCATTCGGCCCAGCACTGGCGGTTCTTATTATGAGAGTTACTCTGCACCAGCACCTTTAATTTCTATTATTATGTTTTCCGACAACCTATTTGATTTCATTGCTGTACAGGAAGTTGTGTACCGTGACAACCTCTATTTATTGAGTGGTCCCTCGAGAAATATCAAATCAAAATCTAAAATTTTGTATATTTGCTTTTGTTTAAGACAAAGTCTTGTTATTTAACTAGCTTTCCTTTCTTTTCTATAACTCATCACTAAAATCTCCCTGCATTGGAGGATTGGTTATTCACACATCTATAGAGGGAATAGCTTGAAAATAAGATGTAAAGTGATCTTTTTTCTTTTGGAAATATTGTTTAGTATTAGTTTACCCCCACATTTTAATGTGCTAGTAGCATTTTGAACGAAATAGTAACGGTCCAAATCATGTTTTTCTTGTTATAATAACCAATCTAAGTAATTCGATACGATCTTGTAGGAAATAAAGTTTCTTTTTTAAAAAAGTCTTAAATAACTTTCAAATTTAAAATAGTAAAAAGCACAAATAATTGCATACCGAATATAATCAATCTTTTAAAAAAAATAAAAACAAATTGTAAAAATAAATAAATCTAAATTCATAAAAGATTTTAATATGCTAATCATATGGAATTTCTTAGATCGATGGTTCTGATTTAAAAAGTCATGATGTGAACTATTAGCATAGTCCAACTATTGAAGCTTTAGTGGTTTAAATAAGGAATGAGAAGTAAATTTTAACGACTTCAATGTTTCCCCCTCCATTATCGCTTTGGATAGCCATGGAAGGAGTAGATAAGGATGAGATAATTTGAAATTCTATCAAAGCATTAAAATTAAGAAGTTTCTTCCTTTTCGTTTTTCTTTTTTCAAAATTTGAACCGTATTACAATGCAGAGGACATTCTCAAATAAAATAATACACAACATGATGAAAAAATGAGTAAGGGACATTTGGTTTTTGACAAGCACAATTAATTTTCAATTCACAATAACTTATATTTTTTATGACAAAGCTAAGAATTAGACATCTCCAGCTCATTGCCTCTTAATACAAACACAAATTACGTTCATATCCTATAGAGGTTAAAGGTCCAAAAATCCACTCAAGAAGTTGACTTCGAGATCCTACCTGTTATTTTCATAAAAAAAGTAGGTACTGTGTAACCTATAAGCATATACGATATATCTAATCAATTAGGTCTTCAAAATCATTTAGAAGTATTTGTAGCTTTCAAATGGGTTATTTTCATTACATGAGAATGACCAATTGTCACATGGTCGCACATGCGAGTTCCCTACTTTGAGAATGATAGTCATGATTCTCTGACAATAATAAAGGATGAAAATTGAGATCAAATCTTAATCCAAAAAATTATTGTTGAGTGACTTGAGTTTGTCTGCTTCTCATGAAAAATAATTTGTTTTGACATTTACAAAAGTATCTATATTTTGAATAGAAAACCATTCATTGAATGAATAAACTAATCCATAATAATCTTGTGGTCCTTTTAAGATAAACTTTGTCCCTAATATGGAATAAAAGAGTTGTATATCGAAGTCAGTGGAGTTGTATTAAATAAATGGATCGTATTGAATAGGAGACCAGACATTAATTAGCCTATGACCTTGAAACTTAAGTCGGAGTGGGCCCACCTCATCACTGTGTACATTCACTCTATACTATGCCAAAAACTTCCATTAAATTTATATTTTTTAAAAAAGGAACTTTCATTTGCGGCCCTATAAACTTTCAAAATACGTTTTGTTTCTTAAATTAGTTAATTAATTGAATTAGCTGTGAGCCGCATTTTAGCTGAGGATTCAGATTTAATGCTTAATAAAAAGAAATTCCTCTCCATTCTTTTTTTTTTTTATGGAACATATGAGGAGCTTAAAAAGAATGGCGATTTAAATTTATGCCACTGCAAATATTTGAAATTAGAAATATGTCATCACTAAACGTCAAATTATTTTTTTGCCATTATAAAATAATAAAAATTAGTTTTTGCCATCGAATAATTATATGACAATTTTACCCTTTTAAATATGCCACTATAAACCTTAAAAATTAGTAATATGCCATCACAAAAAGATATAATTGGTTTTATACCATTATTAATTATTAACAATTAGGTTTACGCCACCGCAAAATAACAAAATTATTCAATGCCATTGGTGCAAGAAATAAAATGAATTGCAGAATACATAAAATGAATCTATAATACTCTTTTTTAAATGATCATGGGAAAAAATATTATTTTTTGCTCACGGATGAACAATTATAAATTTATTGTGGTGGAGAAAATTTTTTTATAAATTTCGATATCCTGGTAATTCCAGATATGTTGTATTATATGAGTGTCGTCTGTTTTTTTTAAATGGTTTGTTTTTAATGAGGGGTTATTTGGTCATTTAAAAAAGTAATGGCAAATTTGGTAATGGCATTTTTAGAATTTAGTATGTTTTTGAAGAAATAGTGGCATAAAACTAATTTTAGCAAATCTATAATGGCATAAATTTAATTAGTAATTTAAGAATGGCATTTTTCTAATTAACAAAATTCACGGTGGCATAAAACTAATTATTTTTTAAAAAGAAATTCCTCTCCATTCTTTTTTTTTTTTTGTCTTTCACTCTTATTCTATTTATTTTTGTAAGTTATATAAAGATGGGGTTTTTGGTGTGTATTTTGTTTTCTTCTTCTTTTTGGCAAATTATGTATTGGAAAAATGAATACAAAATAGAAGAAGAAAAGGAGGGAAGTGAAAACCTGCCAACCAGCTTCAATGCTGTTGAGATCTGAGCCGTCAAAGGAACCGGAGAGAATCCAGACTTGAGAGAGGCTGAACTCGTTCTCTGACTCTACCGACGGGTCCCACACATTTATTGTTGCTTTGGCTCCGTACACTTCCTGCCTGCTCCCGGTGTATGCTATAGCATGCTGCACCATCATAAAAAAAAGTGCTTTTGGTAAAATTGAAAAGAAACTAGTAGATATATTAACAAGAGAATTAGTACATTATTCTAGGGGCCGTTTGGTAAAATTGACGGATAAGGAGGGTCCCCTAGTATTGGTGGAACCACAACCTAAATAATAGAAATACAGTAAAAATTACTATTATTGTTATACAGTACAGTTATTCACCTTAATTAGCAGAGGCACAATAAATTATGTTACTCATTGACTTCGATCTGATCGATGGACATTGATTTTTCCATGATGAAAGCACTTTTCTCTCAGCTTTTTTCATTATTTTCAGATTTGAAACTGTTCAAAAAAGTCTTTTATTGATTGTAGTATCCAGAAAATGAAATGTTGCAAATCTGAATGTGTTCTTAATATATAAATTATAATTAAAATTATATAAAAAAAATATTTCTTAGCTCCTTAGATTTGCCGCATTAACCACGTTTTCAATCGTTTGATCATGATTGAACCATTTCTGCATTTTATACTTCCTATGCGCTCATTTAAAAATATATTTGAGGTGTCTAAGATACAACAAAACTCTGTACATAGATTTCATTAACGTACAGTAATGTTCTACAACTTACCATATTAATTTTCATTGTAAAGATTTTAATTATTTTTTAAAAAAATATCTGTCCAATATTTGCCGAATACAGATTTTTATAAAAAAAAATCTAATATCTCTTAGAAAATAAAAAATTTTCAAAACATAACTTAAGTACCATAAAAAACAACAATACAATGCAATATGTTAAGAGGAGAATGGCTAACGTGTCATCGATGGCACGGAGGGTCCCGTGCCATCGATGGCATTTTTCGAGATCCAAAATTCAAACGGTCAATCCAAACCGTTCAAGTTGTTCTCCATATTGAAATATCTTTGGAGACCAAATTTTATATTTTTTTCGAATTTTTTTGCTATTTATTATGATATTTTTAAAAACATTATGATTAGAGTATTTCAGGCCCTCCAATTTGAAAATATCATAATAAATAACAAAAAAATTCGAAAAAATGTAAAATTTGGTCTCCAAAGGTATTTCAATATTTTGATTAACTTGAACGGTTTGGATCGACCGTTTGACTTCTGAATTTCGAAAAACGAACCGATAGAAAATTGATGGCACGTGCCATCGATGGCGCGTTAGCCATTCTCATGTTAAGAGACTATTATATTCACAACATGTGCATAGAACAAAAAAAGAAAAGAAAAAACTATGAATATAATACCGAATACAATATTTAGTTATAGTTAATTCATTTTACTTTCCGAGGTCGAATCCCATTAAAACGAGTAATAAAGCGAAAGGTAACTTGTATGTGTCGCAAGTCTAATATAAGTAAGTTAATTAAAACTTCACGTACGTTTGGGATCTATTGGTGCGTACTTTATTATCCCCACAAGAATTAAATAATGTACGAGTGAAAAGTAAATGTATCACTAGAAAAAGCTTCTCTATTTTACCGAAAGTTACCCTTCACTCCATTTAATATCCATCCGCACTCCTACACTCACGCTTCAGCTTTTTAGTTCAATTTCAAAAAAAGCTTTTTTAGTTCAAAGAACCGATAAAGAGAACGACTGACTATACTGTGAGATATTCCAATATGGTACCTGCTTTTACTAAAATTTTAATCTCATGCTACGTATCATGTTAGAAGTTTGGTTCAGAAATTAACAAGCTTTTAAATTTCGGTTTTTTTCGGTATAACGGTCCAGGTCCTCATGTTATTTCGGTATTATTTCGGTGTTATAACGGCAATATAACGGTGTAGTGTTTTTTTCAAAGTTTGACACACATCAATTCTATAACTATCAATTTATATGTTTATACATCTCTAATACTCCATACAAATAGCATGCGGCCATACCAAATTTAATATATTGCAGTGTACCAATATTGAGTAGCAGTTGCAGCTTGTACCAATTTAACAATAGTTCAATATCGAATACACAATTTAACAATAGTAGCAATAACAGCTTGTTATTTCGCCAAAATAACTGAAATAACGAGTTATATCGCCGAAATAACTGAAATAACGCGTTACATCATTTTCTCAATTAAGACTGTAACGTACATGCGGTTTGACACTAAATACCGCTATTTCTGTTATTTCGCCGTTATTTCGTAGAAATTTAGAAGCTTGGAAAATAATATATGAGAATATGATATATTAATTAAGCAAACCAAGAATGTAAGCCTCATGCCTCTAATGCATCAACTACAAATTTAATGGTCCAAAATAATTCCCTACAAATGGGTGCGTTTGGATAGGTGTGGGAAAAAGGAAAGAAGGGAAGAAGTGAGAAGAAGTATTGGGAAGTGTGTAACTTTGTGAAAAGTTTGAATTGTTTATAATTTTTTTTCTTTTTCTTCCTTCTTCTTCTTCTTTCTTCCAACAATCCAAACGCACCCAATAGGATGTGATACAATTAGGTATGTATATGAGCTGAGTTCGAACGAGTTGGGGACAATTCAAACTCGACTTGTCAACTAACCAAGTTAGTTTAGTTCAAGCTCTGCCAACTCGAGTTTTGTTAGCTCGAGTTACAATAGACCTTTTTTTGAGTGAGTTCGAGTCAGATCATAAGTTACCACTTTTTTGCTCACTCCTAGATACAACGTCCACTTTGAGTCGGGTGAATCTGAACTGGATCCAAATTGAGAGGACAACTTCTTTACTTTTTGAAGATTGCTTGGCATATAAGATGTCCAATAAAAATATGACACTTTCAAGAAAATAGAGGATAACTTATTTTACTTTTTGAAGACTGCTTGGCACATACAAGAGGATGTGAAAGATCAAGGTTAATTGTTGAAGAAGTTTTGAAAAGGAAGTTTTAGATATTAGCTACTAATCATGAAAATGGTAGGTTCCTTTGGTGAATTTTTTCCCCATGTTTATATTTGTATTACAGCAATATGGTTTAGGACATGCATAAAGAAATGGGAGCATGATGATTTCCACCTCTACCAAATTTAATGCCATCCATTGATCTCATTAAATGGTTGCTTTCTCGATCACCACCTCCTCTCCTTTTTCACATGGCAGGAATCTCAAATCTTTGTCGTGTGAAAACTAAAAATCCACACCATATGAAGGACATAAGGTTCATCTCCGTTGAAAACGAGCAACATTTATGGTCATTAGCCTACGGGCTTTTGATTCTAAAAAAAAAAAACATTTATGGTCATTTTCCTCCTCTCCATTTCAAACAAAATGATGGATTCCTACAGCTTTTGCCAAACCAAATGTCTTATGGTGCTCTTCGTTCTAACACTATTTTAAAAATAGTACAATCAGTGCGAAAAATGTTTGAAAATATCAATATATCAATATATTCGAAAATCTGGAATAACTAAAGAGCGGGTAAGATACGAGAGAGAAAAACACTATTCTCCATGCAATATTATATATTCTTTTAAGATACCCACTTTACACTATTCCAATAATGTTCTTTTATCGTTCTTTTTATCACTTTTTTTTATCATACTTCTCTTACAAATACTTTTCTACTACTATATTTATTTCGTCAACCGATTTGTTCACTAAGATGTTCTAGAAAGTCCTAAATAGTTAATTTGGAAATAAGAATTTTTTTAATTAAAAATAAAAAACTCTTTCAAATTTTTCAATTTCATTTCTCCAGATGTTTTTCATAAAAATCTTGAAACTAGTTTACATGAAGACTGATATATATACTACACAATGGATACCTCCATTTTTTTTTTATTCAGTGGAAGAAGCAATGTACATTCTACAAAGCATTTAATGTTACACTCTTGTCATTTCTCTACCTCCAACCTGCCCTTAAGAGTTAAGAGTCGCTAGTCCTTTATTGCTTCCAGGAAAAGATGTAAAAGAAGAAAGAAGAGAGTTGAAGATGCGCATAACAATATACATATATATCAATATATGCATCATGACGTCTAGCTATTATATATCTTCCCTTACAAGTAATATATACACCAGCTACTATAAAACCTTGAATATTCCCTTTTCATCTTTCAGAAGTCATGCAGATAAGTAAAGAAAAGGGAAACCCAATAATCTTTTAGGCACGAAATAATGACTTTCATCCAGTGAACCCTATCTTTTTGTCAGTATTTTAAAAGAGTCCCTACTTTCTATGCACTAATTTAATTCTATATATGAACCGTCTTATCACAAATCCCAAATTTAATTAATCTTGCGTTACTTTTTTAATTTTTTTTTTCGAAATGCGTTACATTTCTAATATTGATGGCTTAGCTGATTGAAATATCAGGTAACGGGTCTTTATCGAATTACCGGGAAAATGATTAATGCTGGGAACTAGAATAGACGTATGTACGTAGGAACTAGACTACAAAAATCGCTTCCCCCAGAAAAATTACATGCAGGATGTATATAATAATTATTTTTAATGTGTAACCTATATAAAATAAGATTATAATATATATAGTTTACAATAAAATCATATTTAACAAAATTATAATGTCGTATAGAATCTGGTCTCAAAAAGTAAAAATAAAAAAAAACTATCTACTTAAAAAAATACCTTTTTTTATAAAAAGAAAATATTTAGCTATGTACACAAGAAATTCAGTTATATTTATTTATTCGAATTCGAAGATATCAATGAAAACTACTGTGCGTGAATATATTATATATATAATATATTAGAAAATATTAATAAAAACTGACGATTGAACTAAGACGCAAAAACCCAAAACAGGAAGTCGTCTTCAAAAACTATATCTGAAATTGTAAACTATCTGACAAGAAAATAAACACGTAGATAGATGATTACCTCATGGCCATTGCCACTAACAACATCCGGCTTTTCAACAGACCTAGCAGCCAGAGGAACTGTGTTAACTTGCTTTTTCCCATAGTGGAACAAAGACTTGGCTCTGAGCACATCCTGTACCGAACTCCTTCGGATCGGTACCGTTCCTTTGGGACAGGGACCCACATGGTGCCATGCTTGCCACGCGCGTCGCCCCATGTTACTTGTATAATTTTGTTGTTTTCTCTCTCCCTTGAAACTTGGCATTTGTGATGGTCGTCTCTGGTCGCAATGACAAAAATACATGCATTGTTTGTGAATTTTATTTCATGAAAATATTTTAAATTTAAAATTATTTATCTATTTATAAGAATTGAAAAGTACCTGAATTTTGTGATCTTTAAGTAAAGGATGGTCAAGTGCAGGTTGTTTGTTTCTCAGCACACAATCAATCATATCGCCATCTGGACTCTGAACATTAGAAAAATAAAACAAGAAACAAAAATTAATTGTTTTAATTTAGCAAGTTCCTCACAAGTGAAAGGGAAAAAAAGGGTTATTGAGTATACATGTTGAAAATACCTGTATGGATTTTACAGCTGGTTTATTGATCTTCTCTAAATGTCTATGGATTCTCTCCATTTTTAGTGTAGATACCGGTTCAGGCATTGCTGTAACTCGACTTGAAAGAAAGGACAATAGAAGAAGTGCTGGAAGAAGAAGAGGAAGAAGCATTGAAGAAAGAGAAGTAGAATAACCCATGGAGCACAAACGACAGGGTACAGTAGTATTGCTTTTTCTCAAGTCTCTTTTGCTTGATCTCCCTTGAGAAACCATGGCTTCTAGCGCCACCTTCTTTCTCTAACTTCCTCTTTATTACGCTACGGCTCTTAAAGAACAAGCCACATCACAACTATCCATGTCACCTGTCTCTCTCTCTCTCTCTCTCTCTGGTAGTTGCACAGTTAAAATGAAAGAAGATGAAAAATGGGGCGGAGATTAAGCAGCAGAGAGAAATTCTGGTTGTTTGTTGCTCTGTTTCTCAGTTTGTATTTGGGGGCTTCTGAGGAGTATCAAGTCTTGACCTACCACCACAAGGTGAAATAAATAAAGACACTTGAATGGGTTTGAACTAGAGCAACCTTCTCATAATAATGAGAGTCAATTAAGACTTTTTTTTTCTTTTTCTTTTTCAAAGATCATAAAACAAAAGAAAGGGTGTTGGGTTAATTTTGGCATACTTGTGTACAGTACTATATGTCCATATATATCATGCATTAAATTCTTAGACAATGAAATTAGTCAATGTTTTATCTCCGATTATGAGCTTAATTACATTTTCGAAGACAATGAAATTAGTCAATGCGGTGAATCATAACATGCGGATTTAATAATATATATACTGCAAATTACCAAACTTTCTAATTTTAACGGTTAATGCAATAAAAAACAGTTAGGAAAGTAAATATTTAATTATTGTGATTATGATTAATTTACATAGACCAAGGTTTCAGTGCCACAAATGTCACACTTTAATTTTTTATTTTAAATTTCAATATTTAAAATATAAGCGTCTGATCCGAACCGTTGCTCTTGTTCATTTGAACTACGGATGCATTGTCATAAAATTTTATAATTTTTGAAATTTATTTGATGCTTGATCAAAAGGTAAAAAATGAACGAATCAAAACAACTAAAATAGATTAATTCTAATTTGTACATTTTTCAACCTCTTGATCAAGCATCAAATAAATTTCAAAATTATGAAATTTTATGACAACGCATCCATCGTTAAAATTAACAAGATTAACTGTTTGGATCGGACAATTATATTTTAAATTTTTAAAATTTAAAATTTAAAATTTAAAATAAAACTAAAGTGTGACATTTGTGACACCAAACAAGTGTGGCATCAAAACCTTGCGCATTTACATATATATGATCTGAAGAATAAAAAGTTTTAAAAGAGATTCTGCATAATTAATATTTGGAAAGGGCTGATATTTGCATTAAATTACATTAATAAATGTAAAAGTTATTGCTACCTTTGGTGATTTAAAATTTGAGGAAAGCGAGGCAAAGTTTTAGCACCCGTCTATTTTATTATTATTAGATATTAGATAGATGCACCAATTAAGCAATTAAGCAATTAAGCAATTAAGCAGCTTTTTTGGAAGAATTAGTGCATTTTTTAGAAAGATAATCTATAAAGATTTTCATACTACAAAAAAAAATCTATTCAAAATTTTATCGAATCTACATATATACTACATAATCATCCATATATTGGGTCGACGCATTAAGTTGTAACATCATACAAATTTACAATCTAACCTTACAATTAGTATAATTTATTAATAAATTTATTCAGCACTTCAATAGTGACTTATATAAATTTTACTAAATACCAAAAAAAGATAACTTTTTGGTATAGAGCGCTTTAGTTGAGTATCATGTTTGTGAAAAAAAATGGACCGTTTGTGAATTTACGGTTTACTTTTAAATTTTCTAAGAAAATATTTCGAGTAACTTGGCTCTTTTGTTTTGCGGCTTTCTTGGGCCAGGGACTGTTAGAGTTATGTCCTAAAAGTCAATAAATTAATGACTTAATTATTAGTTTATGTTTTGGATGATATTTTATCATCTGTTCCTAGGTTTATTATTGACAGATCATTCAGGTTGAGGATCTGAATAGTAGATCTCTGTTGATCATTCTTTAGAATGACAATAATAAATCTAAACGGTCCATAATCTTGATAATTAACAAGGAACATTAATTATCATATAAGATTAGTATGCAAGTTAAGTGATGATTAAGTTCTACTAATCATAGGTAAAGAGTTACCAACTTAATTGCATATGTGTATGTTATGGAACATAGCACAGGACTTGACCCATCGAAATAAACATATGGATTGTGTTATGTGTCATTGTTTATTTCGTTATGATTTTGGTTCTAAGTTTGAGATGTTTATCTTTTCCACATGAGGATAGGTTCAATAAATATCGTCTACCGCTGATTCCCGATAAGGGCTGCTATACGGACTTTATTTATGTTCTCTTGAATTGTGCGGGGAAAAGCTAATCATCAAGAAAACCGTATGTACCTCATTAATTCACTTAGTGAGTGACGATATCTGTTTGGGCCCCTTGATGGAGATAGATTGTTTGCATGCAACTTTATACAATTATCTCTAGATCAAGAAACGTATAATCTGCAAGAATGACACATTCCTATCTTGGATTATACGATGATATCGTGTGACATAAGAATCAAAATAGGGAAATACATTTATTCTCTTATGCAGGATTGAAATATTGTAGCAGTACACTATTTATGTGAATTGGGAATCATAACGTGTTGCTAGATACCGCTTATGATTATTGGAATTAAATAACGATTTAATTCCATGTCCAACTTAGCATAAATCCTCAAAGGGTCACAAAAATAGGACTTTAACCATACAGTGTATTAATTGATTTGTTTGCATTGGAGAATGCAAAAATATGATGAGTTGATTAATTAATTATATACCGTTGCAAACCGTTATAATTAATTACATCAAAAGGATCATATAGAAATTAATTTAATACATATGCTTATCCCAAAGTAATTATCATTGAGTTGATAATTAATTATGCTCAACAATATTTAATATAATTGTAGGAATTATATTGAATAAATAGGCTTAATTTAATTAGCCGTTATGAGCCGAAATGATAATCGATTGAAAAAGGCCCATTATATATTTGATATAGTAGGCTTGAGAGAGAATAAACAAAATATGGAAATGGCCCATTTAGGCCCTTTATTAGGCCGGCCATAGAGTGGCAAAAGAGTAAATAGTGAGGTGAGAAGGTTGGACTTGATCTCTATATAAGGACCACTAGTTGGTGCCTTCCAACCCTAGTTCTCTCTCCTCCTCTTGCCTCCTTCTCTAGCCGCCACCTTCAAAGAGAGAAAATTGGTTTTCTCTATTCCATTTTTGCTCTCTTCCATAGATTATTATTAGGTCTCATGTGTTGAGAATAGCTATTCCTAAAATTAGTTCAAGAATAGTAAAGGGATGAGCATTCCTCTAGTTCCTACTAGCATAGGACCTATGAGAATGGTTAGTTTTCTTGGTGGACTCGAGGCGCGCGATTAGGAGGCGAAGGAGAGCACCCCATCGATTCCCATGCCGTAGGATCGAGCCCCGCGAATACGATTTCGCGGGAGGTACAATTCCACCTATCTCTTTGTGTTAACTTGGCTTTTGTGCACGATTCGTTGTGTGTGTTGTTTCGATGGCTTAATTAACTTGTAATTAGCATAAAAATCGAAAATTACACACTTCCTAACAGGGACAAGGTACACCAAGACATGAAAAAGTGTTTCAAGGAAACGACTTCAATTCTTTCCTTCCATTTTATATTGTTTGGTACTTGGCGCAAGAGACATATCTCCGGTCTTTCCTCAATGCAGCTTACATTTTTCAGCAAATATTATATAGTTGAAGGGGTTGACGGGAAAAAACAAAGAAACAGGACAGATATGTTCTATTCCTTTCTATTTTGTACTGGTTCAGTTTGCACGAGGTAGGCCAGAATTAAATAATGTACATCTCGAGTGTGTAAAAGAAAAGCAAAAAAGTAATATTTTAAATTTTTGGAAATGCTAGACCTGCCAAATCAATCCAAGTACATGAGTGCCTCACTGCCTCCTTTACACTCTGTTTGGTTGAGGGGGATGCGGTGGGAAGGAAAGAAAACCGAAGGAAAAATCAGAAAATTTCGTTGTTTGGATGGAAGGGAATCGGAACGGTGAAAAATGAGCGAGGGTACTAAATTCCCTTCCAAAATTTCCCTCGCATACAAAATATTCTCCTCCGATTTGGAGTAGAACGGAGGGAAAGAAAATCGTGAAGATGGCGATTGACAGCCATGCCCTTCTTGGCGCGCGATCCCTTCTGATTTCGCACGGATCTGCCTTCTTGCTACCCTACTCGGTCTCGACTCTCGAGCGTTAGTTAAACCTCCATAGCTGATTAGCTGCACGATAGGAGCCATATCCAACTCTCAATCACGATTGGTTTCAGGTAATAGAGCACGGTTTCTACAATTTTTACAGTTTTTCTCTTTCACCTTCTCTCTTTGTTCATCGATGTTTAATTTTTCTCTTGATTTGCTGAATTTGCTAGATTCAGGACAACAACTGCTTGTGCTTCCTTCTTCAACCGCACACCTACAGTGATCAGGTCAGGACATGCTAACTCTTGATTCGCTGAATTTGTACCTACTCCGTATAACCATCCCACTGCTCCTATTTTTAAGAATTTTTTGTATAAATTGCTTCAAGTTTATGAAAACTACATTAAAATAATAAAATTAAATTATAAATATCAAAAGCGGCCCTATATATTTGTTCAATTTGAACTTCTGTATGCTTCCGTAATTTCAATTAGTTCTGAAAAAACCATGGGTTAATCGAAGTTAAATTTGTTATAATTGAGTCCCCTTTATTTTGTAATAATTATGAAAGGTGTCATACAGTTGTTCAATTAGTAAAAAGAACAGCCCGAATTTTTACATAAAAAAGATAAATATTATGAGCTTGTGGTTTGAACCAGATTAATTTCATGCTATTCTCCTACTTCCCGAAGCTGAATAAGCTGTTCCGCATTATGAAAGTCTGAAACAACTCTGTAGAAAAGATTGAGCAAATGGGGATGGTGCCGAAACCCCAGCCGAGATGAGGCAATGGCCGTCTTAACAGATGGGTGTTGTAGAAGGTACTAAAAAGGAGGTCAATGATAAAGCTGGAGATGAATCAAATGCGTAAACAGCTTCAAGTTAAGTTGGTTTACTTGAAATTACTTTCTTGTAGCTTCTATGGTTTGGACAAAAATAATACTATGTGACTGTTGTTTTGATTTAAATTATAAATTTACTTAATGTTACAAGTAGGGTGTTGTGCTTTTTAGTATTGATTATGATTATATTTAGTGTGCTTGTGCTGGCTTAATTATTGTGCTCAGTTTACTATTTACTTTATGTACCAAGAGGTACTGGTATCATATGTGACCGCTAGATTGATTATGCGCCATCCAAAAATTCCAATTTTTGCTGGCATTTGTTAGGACTTAATTAGCGTTCATCTTGAGTTAGGTCTCAGGCTTGTTGCCTATTAGATTGTGTTGCACTGATCTGGTCTGTATTGTTGCCTATTGATGACCAGAATTTCTTTTCAATTTGATTCTGTTTGTTTTGTGTGTTGATCTGAGTCCACAAACAGGATTATTTTCGATTAAATGACGTATACGTCACTGTTTTTCTCTTGGTTCGTGCAATTTCTTAATTGGAGTACTCTTTTGCAGCCATATATTGGTTTCTATATGGTTCTTGCTACAGGGGTCAATTAGTTTATGGTTATACCATAATACAGTTTTATGGAGATTACTTTTGTTCAATCAATTTTTGAAGACATATATACATGGACTATATTTTGTTACATATTGTTTGCTCACCAACGAAGACTTCACGAAAGTATGAACGGTACGGTATATAAAGGCCATTTGCACTTTGTACATGTACGGTAAAAATACTATTGCTTATTATTTTAATTATGCGAGCTTGGTACTTTTTATTTGCTCAGTAACGTAAAGGGTAAGGGGTAAATTAGTCAAAAATTTATATTTCCCCTTCACTTAAATAATCTAACCAAACAAGAGATAGGAAGGAAAGGAAAATTAATTTTCCTTTCCCTTCATATTCTATCCAAACAAGAAATAGAAAATTATTTCACTTTCCATCCCATCCCTTTCCTTCCCTCTTTATATTTTCCTTTCCCTCCCATCCTCTACCACCGAACCAAACAGAGTGTTAAAAGAGGTAGTTGAGGAGCGTAATTGTATGATTGTGCCACCTAGAATGTTGGCTTATAATTAATTTAAAGTAATATTTGTTATGATATTTAATTGGTTCTACCATTTGTGACATTATCGTCATAATTACGAGATGCAACAATAATGCATAAACGGATTCTTGATCGGAATTGCTTAGGACCATCCTTCCGATTCTATCATCTCCATCATCCTCACGCGTACGTAACTAACTTCTTCCTTACGCATACACTCTCTCCCCTTCTCCTCCTCCGTACACTATCTTCCGCCCCTGTCCCCTCCTCCCTCCCACGTACGCTACCCCCTCCCCCTCCTCCCTCCTACATACGCCGTCCCCCCTCCCCCTCCTCCCTCCTACATACGCCGTCCCCCCTCCCCCTCCTCTCTCCCATGTACACTGTCCCCCCCCCATCATTCTTCTCTTCCTCCTACACACTTCATAACTGTTGAAGTTAATATATTTAAATGTTGAAGGCAATATCGTAATTGTTGAAGTTAATATATGTATTGTTGAAGTTATATATGTAATTGTTAAAGTTAATATGTTATATATGTAATTGTTGAAGTTAATATATATAACTGTTGAAGTTATATGTGTAACCGTTGAAGTTATATATGTAACTATTGAAATTATATATGTAACTATTGAAGTTAATATGTTATATATGTAACTGTTGAATTTAATATATATAATTGTTGAAGTTAATATATATAATTATTGAACTAGACATATTTAAATGTTGAAGGTAATATTTGAAGTGGGCAAATTTAAATTATTGAAGTTGACATATATATTAGTTTCAACAGTTATATATATTAACTTCAACAATTATATATATTAACTTCAACAATTATAATTAATATATAGTGTCTGTGAGAGAGATGAGGGGGAGGGGGAGCGTACGAGGAAGGAATGGGAGGGAGGACGAGTGTACGCAGCGGGGAGAAAAACAGAGTGATTTCCAGAAATAGAAAACGCGTAGAGCCAAAAATAGAAAAACGCGTGAGGATGATGGGGATGATGAATATCGGGATGATCCTTGTCACCCCCGATTCTTGATTCTGTGATTCTCTATCATAGTACTTTGTTACCATCAAATCATCAACAATGCAATTTCAAAAAAAAAAATCAACAACAATGGGTTTAAACGGAATTGTTTAGGACCATCTTAGCTTCTATCATTCTCGTCATCCCCCTCCCCTCTCTCCCCATCCTCCCTCCTCCCGCGTACGCTGTCCCCTCTCCCCTCCCCCTCCCCCTCCCCCTCCCCCTCACCCCTCCTCCCTCCTCCCTCTCGCGTACGTTGTCCCCTCCCACGCATTTTATAACTGTTGAAGTCAATATATACAATTGTTGAAATTATTATCGTAACTGTTGAAGTTAATATATATAATTGTTATAGTTATATATATAACTTCAACAATTAGTCAATTACATATTAACTTCAACCGTTACATATTAAGTATCATTAATTATCCAGCCCCTCTGTTGAAGTTAATATGCATAACTGTTGAAGTTGATATATATAACTATTGAAGTTAATATATATAATTATTTTATTTATATATATTAAATGTTAATATATATAACTGTTGAGGTTAATATTCTAACTGTTGAAGTTAATATCATAACCGTTGAAGTTAATATATATAACAGTTACTATAATAATTTCAACAATAGTATATATTGACTTCAATATTTATCTATTTAAGTTCAACAATTACGATATTAAATTCAACATTTATGTAGAGTAATTTCAACGGTTATGAAGTGTGAGGGAGGGGGCGGGGGGAAGGGGGAGGGGTGGGTGAGACAGCATACGCAGGATGGAGAGGGGGGAGGGGGAGAAGGGTGGGGAGATGGCGTACGCGTACGCGAGAGGGAGGGAAGCAGAAGAGCGGAAAATGAGATCGAAATAGAGGATGATAGCCAAAAATAAAAAAAAACGCGTAGAGCCAAAAATAGAAAACGTGTTTAATAACTGATGGGGATGATGGGGATGGTGAACATCGAACCTTAACACCCGAATGTTTAAAACAATTTAATAATTATTATAGAAACTGACACCAACAATAAATAAATGAATATATGATGTCCCGTTAAAAATTGTTTCCGCTTTCGAATTTTGTTGTAATGATAGCCGTTTTATTCTATCCGAAATTGTTTCCTTTATTATTAATATATATATTATTTTAAGTTGGTAGGTGCTGTTCTTTTCTATCTTTTCCAATTTTGCAACACCGACTCAATATCTATCGAGATTTAAATTTAGAATTTCCACTTGAGGGTACCACAATTTATCAATCCATTGATTCGGCGGTTCTACAAAATCATTGATGTTGGATCATATCCTAGTAATTGAGAGCGACCAGGTGTAAATATCATTGATAACAACATTCAAAAAACAAATATCATTTGGTAAGAGAGGAAAAGAAGAATTTTCTTGTTGGTGTCTGATCGAAAGGGAAACCAAGTCCCAAAATAAAAATCTCGTGTCAACCGATCTAATCGTTTGTAAAACTGCTTAAGGGTCGAATCCACAGGAATGGTGTTGGAATATTAGTCTTTTACTTTACTAAACTAGCTAGACGGTTCAACTCTTTTGTAAATTAAGGGTTGCAGGTGGGTTCAAATCTTAAGTCTAGTTTCAAGGTTAAAATAAGAATTAATGAGAGAGATTCAACAAGTCATGTAATTCTAGGGTTTCTGGTTGCTAACACTTCTTCTTAGTCCCAGTTCCAGCGGCCTGCTGACTCTCGTAGCGGCCCGCTAAAAGAACCTAGGTCGCTAACCTATTAGACTGGTCGCTGGCTACTTGGCGGGCATAGACAACCTCGCTGGTTCACTCAGCGGCCCGCTAGGATTAGCGATGTGAATGCAAATTAGCTTAATTCAGTTGATAATTGTGCAGGGATAATGGCTTAATTAAGGTTCCTAGATCAAACTCTCGTTTAGGTCTGGTTATCAATTAATTAACTCAATTTCTCTCGTATAGAATCTAGATTTCAACTATCCTTTCTTGGTCTAGTTTCTATAAGTTTATACCTTTCTAATCTATGAAATCCTTGAGTTTCACTCTTGGAAAGGACCTAACTCTCGTTAATTAGTCCTGGTTTAACCTTTCAGTTTACAACCTTCATGTTAATCATAATCATGCATAATAATCTAAGTTTATTTGGACTTAACCACCTAGCAATTAAGCGAGCTCTACTTAACGGATGTAAATAAATCTACCTAGATAATCATGGCATAATCAATTCAAGCAATTCAAGCAAGGTATAAAACACAAAGATATCAAATAAACTAAATAAACATGCAATCAACAACTAAGAATTCGAGTTTCAACCATAGCCCTAAAACAAACAATCAACAACTAAAAGACATCATACAAACACAAGAGAAAATGAGAATAAGGAAATATTACAACCAATTGCTCTTGCGTGTGTCGAAATCTCCTATCAAACACGTCTCTTGCTGTCGCAATCAACCTGCTTGGCGCTGCCTCAATCTGGACTTGAGACTCAACTCTCAAATAACTCTATGTCTAACCCTAACTTGTCCTTGAATTTGATCTCCTTCTTGTTCTCCATCAAACAGGTCTTTAATAGGCATTGGGAAGGTGTAGAAATGCTGGAAATAACTGAAGACGTGCTTTGGATGCACCTGATGTCTGTAGAAACCGCTATCCAAATATAGAATTGCAAAATCGGGCGATTCTGCTAAATCTGGCAGTTCCAGGTCTGCGGGCCGCTGGGACTATCAGCGGGTCGCAGGAAAATGTCAGCACTGCATCCTGTCAGTATTTTGGGCATATCTCCTTCATCCGAACTCCGTTTGAGGTGATTTAAGATCCGTTGGAAAGCTTAGAACGAGCTCTTCAACTTTATAGACTCATCCAAGTAATTTTTTGTCCGGACTCTGCAATAAAATTAGAAACTATCGTAGTAACTCATTCTCGACACAAAACTCTAATTAAACTAACAAAACTCATCTAAACTATATAAACTATGTAAACTCAAGGCAATTGACTTAGTTTGGAGACAAAATAGTACCTGAATATGTATATAAAATCCACTCATCAGTGTCATCTTTTCCACATAGAGTCAGTGTAGAGGATAAGAGGACTAACTTTTATCCCCAATTACTACACAGCAAAATATTAAACTAGATAGGATATTTTTTTAACAACCTTGCAAGCAAGTGTTATTAAAAAAATAGAGAAAATATATCAAAATTTAACTAAATATCTATTATATTAATTAATAAATAAGTATTATGTGGATCGATATAAACAATGGCGGAGCCAGAAAATTTGACAATGGGGTTCAATAATTTATAGCATTAATATTGCAAGAAATTAAATAAATTCATACAATATGTATATTGGAAAAATTCTGTTTAGGACGAGTTTTTATTAGGGATAAATTTATATTGATTACGGATCCAATGGTCCTTGAAAAACTCATCCATGGCTATTTGGAATATTAGTGTCCTTTTGATCGTGCAATAGACAATTTAGACATTATCAATTGCTGGAGATATTTTACAAATCATTTTGATTTTATTCCAATAAAGTACTCAAAAATTTTACTGAAAAAATATTAGAACACAAAATATAGAACAATTTTATAAAAATTATAAGTTATAATAGATTTTTTATCTTCTAATTTACTTCTTTGAAGTCTCATCCTTTGAAATCGTAAAAATATGAAATGTTATAAATAAACAACAAAAATAAAACATACTAAATCGATGCAAAAAAATTATTATGGTCATTGATTAATCTTTATAATATTCAATTAAATAAACAAAAAAATATCTATATATTAACAAAGTAAATTGTAAAGTTACATATTCAAGTTCAATTAATAAGTTCCATATGCATGTGCTAATTATTACTAAAAGTGAAAGTTCATTTAATATTCGAGAAAGAAAAAATTAACATTTGTGGTAGTCTAATATATATTTGTTATATAAATAATTTTTTTCCATCAAGAATAAATTTTTCAAATCCAATATGGAGTTCACTAGTGGAATATATTTTGAATATCTATGGGGTTCAAATATTGCATATCTACAAAATATTTCATTTTGCAAGTGTGAACTTTTAAATATAATATTATTTTTTATAAATTAATGGGGGTCAATTGACCCCCATGTCTTGAACTTAGCTCCGCCACTGGATATAAACTTTATAAAATGTGTCAAGTACTAAAAATGTTACTCAAATTTGTCATATAATAATAGCAATATAATTGTGAATACTTAAACAAGAATCAATCCAAAAAAATTAGATAATACTCGAGGGACGACATATCACATATGACACGGTATCAACGAAGAACGAACTCAAAATATATATTTTTTTCTGAACTTATATAGTTCTGGAGAGAGCGATTTCTATCTCACATAGAACTATTTGAAATGATGTGAGAATCACCTCATTTGCTAAAGAGATTTTGTTTCCGCTGTTATTCATATTCATGTTCAGAAAAGTATGATCATGCTTTTATCATTTAAATTAAAAACATTTATAATCTATAAATAGACGGATTAATTCATACTAAAAAATTCCTTCTGAATAATTTATTTTAAATCGGACGGTTTAAATTGAAAACTAGACCCTTCTTTCAACAATAGCCGATAAGGATGCCCGCTGATGGTGCTGGATATAGTTATCCTTTAATTTCATAAGTCATTATATTATTTTATTGAACCAATAAAAAAATAAATAAGAACAAAAGTAATTTTCTGGCGTAGCTTGGACGGGACGGGGTTACCGTGGCCCGCGGGCCACGCCGCAACACGCGTTTCCCGATTTCAATTTCACCCCTCAAATTCCAAAATTTACACTACGGGCGTTTCTGTTTCAAAATTAATTAAACAATAGTAAGGAACTAAGGAAGAACTACTAATCTACTAATAAGTGATAATTGGAGCTTGGTTTGACTAAAAATTAGTTGAGTATTTTATTTAACTAATACGAGTATTAGCTGGACTTGTTAATTCTGACTGAGCTGCCTAATTTTCCTTCGTATAAAACCAGAGTTTCAGAATCACGAGTTCATAACAATATCATATGGCACAGTACTTAGACCAAATCCTCACAAGAGATGATATGAAACAATGAATCGTTTTTGTTCACGGAGGAAGTGAGATTGCCCTAGGTCTGGGGATTGGGATTCGCTTTTGTCTTGGGAGAATAAGTTACACATTATCAAATATCAATAATTTCTATTATTTTAAACAAGTTTGTTATTTTTCTTTTTGTTGAAATAAAAGAGAGAATCGAGTTTCTTAACATAAAATATGTTTTAAATTTTAACTAAATTTCAAACTCGCATTCTCTATTCAAGGAATATTTCCATTTTAACCAAAAAAATCTAAGACTAATCTATACTACTTATAAAAGCATCCATATAAAAAGAGTAAACTTGTCATATAAAAAAAGTAAACTTATCATATAGAAGGTGTATTCAACCTGTAACATTGAATATGGATCATTGATTTAGTTAATATGTGGCTTAGATTTCTTGGAATGAAAAAATTTGCTCACAAATTGCCCATAGCTTAACATCATCAATGGTTGTCATGTTGGTATGTTCATTTCCTTTAGCTGGTCTTTATTTTTATTTATTTAACAAAAAAAGGTAACTTCAGTTCGTCTTTTGTCGTGTAGTATTATTTTTTTGAGATGGGATGATATACTTTTATAAGATTCTTTTTTTTATTGAGAAACATATTTATTTTTAAGAAATTATTTTTTTTTTGAGTTGTTCACATGTTTACTTTTATTTATTCTATTTATTTAGATCAGTGTTACTGTTCTTACCTTCAGCGTCGAATGTTCATCTTAATTATTGAAAATAGACAACATATATTAGAAAATGCTCGATTTTAATTTTCATGTCAATTACACCTGATTAACCTTAATTAAATATTAAACACAAGGATATTGCCAACCAATCAACACACAAAGAGAATGGGTAGAAGAATTGTACTCACTAGGTATATTGATGAGGGACATACGATTTTCTTGATGAACAATCTTTCCCCACACAATTCAAGAGAACATAAAGAAAGTCCGTATAGCAGCCCTTATCGGGAATCAGCAGTAGATTATACTTATATAACATATCCTCATGTGGAAAGATTGAACCATCTCAAATTTAGAATCAAACTCATATGAAATAAACAATGACAATAACACAATCTATATGTTTAATTCATTGGGTCAAATCCTGTGGTATGTTCCAATAACATACACATATGCAATTAAATCGGTAACTCTTTACCTATGATTTGTAGAACTTAATCATCTTGCATACTAATCTTTTATGATAATTAATGTTCCTTGTTAATTATCAAGATTATGAACAGTTTAGATTTATTATTGTCATTCTAATGAATGATCCATAGAGATCCACAATTCAGATCCTCAACCTGAATGATATGTCATTAATAAACCTAGGAACAAATGATAAAATATCATCCATAACATAAACTAATATTTGAGTCATTAAACTATTGACTTCTAGGACATAACTTCAACAACATATTCATGTCAAATGTTATTTTCACATATTAAATTCCGTCCATACATTGGATGGGGGATGTTGCTAGTTCTCATAAAAATATTTGTATTTACAAAGAAATACAGTGTTAGTGTTTTACTAACTGATATTAATGTCTTATTAACTGAAATATTTCATGTTTCTAAAATTGGGAATCCTGTATCATTTCCTTGCAATATCAATTCTTTTTATTTATCTATTAATTTTCTTTTTGACGCAACATGATTTTTTTATCTTGATAGTTTTACAGAATTGTTAAAACCTAAACCTATCATGCATGTAATAATTGAATCATCATGCTTGCAGATAATTTTTTATCCAAACTGAGATTGATTCCGTTGTTGAAAATTGTTTCACCTCTCATCTCTCTCCCTTGGTTCGCTTGCGAATTGAAGTGAGGCTAATATATCTGATGACGAAAAAAAAAAGGGTTAGTAATCAAACATTTAGTTCATAGATTGGTTTTTTATAATGCCCAACAGATTAATTTTGATCTAAATTAGAGTCTATACCCCCCCCCCCCCCAACTCCCCTTCTCCACAGGGGTGAAAAATGAGGCAAATAATATCTTCTCCGACCCATATGTGTTTGTAAAAAATAGTGGATTCAAAAAGTAGTATCCATATCTGAACAGATGCGGATACATATATCTCCAAATGATGCGGATATGAGAAGCAAGATTGATAAATGGATATCCGCAATTGATAACTTGTTTCTAAGATCTACTAACGCTACGTTAATTAGGCATGATATATATTTATTGTAAATCTTAGAATATATCACCAAGTTTATTCTCCAATATTTTATGATCAAATTTGTTGAATTGATGAATTTTATTATATTTTTACAATTTAATTTTTTGCTTAAGTGCATTAATAACGATATTAATATATTAGTTGGTTCAAAGGACAAAGTTAAAATAGTTTATGTTCTAGCATAAAAAAGCTTCTATGTATGTTATTATTTTACCTTATAAGGAAGTTATTTTTAATTGCACATCAATAATGTCTTTCTTAAAAGAGATCCGTATCTGTATCCGTTTACGAATCCGACAATATCCGAGATATATCAGTATCCGCTTAACATCCGAACTGTATCTATACTTTGAACACATTCGTACCTGAATATATTTGTACCTGTATTTGAATAAGAAAAAAAAATATGTATACAAATATAATTTCACGACTATTTGATTCGTCTTTGATCCGTTTTCACCTACTCCATCCAAGTAGTATAGATTTTGAGAAATGATAATTGTCATATGCAGTTTTACCATCACTTAAACAAAATGAACATATAAATATACAAGGTCAACATATAAGTGATCAAGGTGAACACATACAAAAAAAAAGTCTTGTCATACCTTATTTAGATTTTTTATATGCATATTGAACTTATTTTTATTGATTTTATATGAAAAAACTACAGATGACAATAATCAAATTTCATAGATTTTATCCTCTCAATGAGTGTAGGGCTGCAAAATAGTCGAAACGGTGATGAAACTAGGGTGTTTCGTCAACCGTTTCGTTTCGTTTGACAAAACAGATTTTTTATTTCGTTAATTGTTTCATCGGGACGAAACGATCGAAATTGAAGAAATTTTCATGATTTAGATATGGGCGAAACTATTTCATTGTTTAGTTAACCGTTTCGTCTAACCAAACGAAATTATTTTATTGTTTTGTTAACCGTTTTGTCTGGACGAAACGAAACATAAAATGGTTAAAACAACCTTCCGTTTTCAGCCCTAAATAAGCAGGAATTATAAGTGCTATCGGTAAATATACCATCCCAGCCATCGTTAAATACAAAGTGAACATATACAGCAAATAAGTTGAACATATAAACGATCTAAGTAAACACTTACAAACAAATAAGTGTTGTCATCACTTGTTCACTTATTTGTTTGTATGTGTTCACTTAGATCGTCTCTGTGTTTACTTTGTTTACTGTATATGTTCACTTTATATTTAGCGATGACAGAAATGGCAAAACTGCAGATGACAGTAATCAATTTCCCTAAATAAGACAATGACAATAATTATATCCATAATTCACTCTAGTAAGTAGCAACTGCCGAATGGGCCTTATTTGAGCAACTGAAAGCCCATTTCCCTTGAAACAATTTGGATAAATCTCAGTCTATATCTCAAATTGACAGCCCAATTTAGTGGAGCCTGTATAATGGAAACTAAAACAGATTGTTGTTCCACTCCCCTCTTCTCCAGTGTCCACTCGCAACGCAGTAATTGGCGAAGGCTATCTCCGTTTGTTGGTAATGGAGAGGATGGTTCGGTATCCAACGAGAGCGCGCCGCAAGAGTCCGATAAGCTTTTGTCTGAAAACTGAAAACCGATTCCAGTGGAGAAGACCATTGTGGGCTTCGCTTCACTTGCTCCTATGGCTCTCCTGTCTCTTCTCTCTCTCTGAAACGCATTGGTATCTAATCAGTAAGCATTAGTTATCTCTTACTTTTCTTATTATTATATACTCAGTTTCCATTTTCCACAAAATTCTCTTCGATCCTTTCTTTTTGGATAATGGTGATCTGTCTTATACGTAGAATTCTCTTCAAAGAATCCAACTTTGCACTCACTGGTGTCTTGTTTCCTTGTTGTGTGCTAGAATTGATGCAATAAGCAGCAACAATGGCATTATCCGTATTCAGAGGTCTTCGTGCCAATTCAATTCTTCTTTCGCTAAAAAATGGCGCTTTTCTTCACAAAATTACCCCCAAAAGGTCACAATTCATGGTACAAGCAAGGCGGTCTGGGTCCACAGAGGCCCGACCAGCGCAGAAATCTACACAAATGGCAACAAGAGAGAGGCAAGAGCAACAATTACAAGGTTTCGAGGCCATTATCGGGATAGAAACTCATGTGCAACTTGAAACTTCAACTAAGGCCTTCTGTGGGTGCCCATACAATTACGGTTCCGAACCCAATACCACCATATGCCCGGTTTGCATGGGGCTTCCTGGCACATTGCCGGTTTTGAATTCCAGGGTTATAGAATTTGCAGTTAAATTAGGTCTCGCGTTGAACTGCGAGATATCCATGAAATCTAAGTTTGATAGGAAGCAATATTTCTACCCTGATTTGCCAAAGGGGTACCAGATTTCTCAATTTGATATACCAATTGCAAAAGGAGGGTTTTTGGATGTGGATTTGCCTGTGGAGTTTGGTGGAGGGCACAAGAAGTTTGGTATTACAAGGGTCCACATGGAAGAAGATGCTGGGAAGTTGGTACACTCTGACACGGGTAGCTTCTCGCAGGTAATTTTACATTTATTTCAATATTTCCAACTCTACTTCTGATATGCTTGCAACTGAATCACAGAAATCTAGACAGCTTTGGTTTGATACAGGCTGCATATGTGTTGGTCATACTGGTACTTGTATCTGGTATGCTGCCCATATTGTTGGCATCGCCTTAGTTACAAAATCCTATACTATCATGTTATGGGTTGCAAACATGTTGATGGCGATTGCTATACCAAAAAATATATATATATATATATATTGTTGGTGTAATTTGCTAAGATGTGGACCCAATTTTCAAGTGTTGGAGGAACATTTCTTGGACCAGTTATGCTACAAGTTATTCTGCTAATTTTGTACAACTGTGTTCATTACATAGATTGGCATTTTGCATGAGATTTCTTGTTTTAAATTTCCTTTTTCCAAGCCACTTGTTTCAACTCAAATGCTACAGTGAACTGCAGGAAAGAATTTCCCATTATTCTAATCCCTGATTCTCAATAGGTAGATCTAAACAGAGCGGGGGTACCCTTGTTGGAGATAGTGTCAGAGCCTGATATGAGGAACGGGATTGAGGCAGCAGAGTATGCCACCGAGTTGCAGCGTGTTGTCAGGTACATTGGAGTCAGCAACGGTAATATGCAAGAGGGCTCTCTCCGTTGTGACGTCAATGTTTCTGTTCGTCCCCGTGACCAAAAGGAGTTTGGTACCAAGGTACAGTTTTCTGTACAACTTGCTAAACTATTGCCAAAGGTAAAAAAAATTAGAGATGTTGATAGGTTGGATTGGGGGTTACATGTATGATTGGACGATATACTGCATTTTAATAATATTTAGTTGGATTAAAAATTTCTTTCTTTTATTTTGATCTGGGGCAGTTAAAATGTATGTAAATTTCTCTTTTTTTTTTTTTTTTTTTTTTTTTGGGGGGGGGGGGGGGGTTCTGAATGCACATATGTAATTACTAAGTATATATTATCCAGCTTAGCTTATCTCTAGCTTTCTAAGATAGGTTCAGGTTGAGTCTAAGTGAAATCTGATGCTCATGTTGGGTGAAAATTGAGATATCTAGAATATGAGAAAGGAAGAGGCCAGGGTAGAAGTTCATGACTTCATACATTTCTTAAATAAAATTTTAAGTTTTTGCCCAAAAAAAAAAAAAAGACAAATAAGAATTCATGGACAACCTTGCTTTGCATATATGTTCCAATTTTATCATGATTTCTTATGACTTTATTTTTATTGATAACTTTTGTTTCTTTATTTGACACAACCATTTGCAGGTGGAGATAAAGAACATGAATTCCTTCTCAGCAATGAACAAAGCAATAGATTATGAGATAAATAGACAGATCCTTCTGCATAAGCAAGGCCAAGCCGACCAAATTGTACAAGAAACTCGCCTTTGGGATGATGCAACTCAGGTGCATGTCTCTCTCTCTTGTAAAAAAAATGTTATACTTGTAAATTTAGGCTAATCTGTGCTTAATAATGATCAGAATTAAATGCAGCATTTATCAACACTGACCTCATAAAAGATTAAATGAGGCAGATTTGGGTTAATTGAAGCACCAGTAGCCCTTTTGAATTTAGGGTCGAATGAGGCTTGATTTAGAGATTGGGATTACTACCAAAAAAAATGTCACTGTTAGATTTTCCTTTTTAACAGTACTTTTCTTAATTTTTCCTTAGAAAACATTTACGATGAGGAAGAAGGAAGGGTTGGCAGACTACAGATATTTTCCAGAACCTGACTTACCTGAAGTAGTATTGACGGACCAGTATGTCGATCAAATCCGTAAGTCACTTCCTGAGCTCCCTGAAGAGAAAAGGAGGCGGTATGAGAATATGGGGCTCAATATGCAAGATGTCCTCTTCCTTGCTAATGATGATGATGTAAAGTTTCCTATTTGTTCATTACATAGTTTTATTCTCAGAGGCAATTTAAGGCATAGCTCTGCAGTATTTAGAAAAAACCATTTGTATGATGCAATCATGCAAAACAATGGACATGATGCGTGCTTCCTTAAAAAGTGGGAAATTTCGTGGATACTTTTCTGAAGCTTTGAAAGCAGGGGAGTGTTTTGATAGTTTAGTATGCAAATAGAATTGTATTTCTCCTTGTTGCTAGGTGAAAAAGTATTCTTGACAGAAGGGACGAATTTTATGGTTTTAAATCTTTTTAATTGCATGCGATTGAAAATTTGCTGATATTTTTACCATCATTTGTTTTTCAGGTGTGTGATTATTTTGACTCATGCATTCAAAAGGGTGCAGAGGCCAAATTGGCAGCCAATTGGATAATGGGAGATATTGCAGCTTATTTAAAGAATGAAAAGGTGGCCATAAAAGAAATAAAGCTGACACCAAAGGAGCTAGCTGAGCTTATTTCCTCCATTAAAGAAGGGACCATAAGTGGCAAGATTGGAAAGGAGGTATCTTTTATCTGTTCGAATAATTAATTTATTTATTGATTTTGTTCATTTAATTTGGCAAATTATGCAGCTAACGTTCATGAAAAAATACAAGGGACAATTCTCATATCTGCCCATTTCTTTTAATATTATTTTGTTTTGGTTATCACGAGTAGCAGCAACCACCAAAGTGAAAGGCTACATTAAAATGCTACTATTATCAATCTCATGTATATTATGAATTGAAGTTGAGACTAATAAAGGCACCATAGGCAATTTCATGCATTTCTGAAACTAATAAAATTATGTATTTCCAGCTTTAGATCTGTAATTCAGATTTTTCATTTTTCATCAAAGTCTAGATTCTAAATGAGCTTATAGCAAAAGGTGGAACAGTACAAGGATTGATCGAGGAAAAGGATTTGGTCCAGGTATACTGATTCTTTTCAAATTAATACCAACAAATAAGCATGTACTGTACCTGAATGGTATATCATCTGTAACTGTAAGAACCAGACAAGTTCCTGCCAAATCTCAAAATTTTATCAAGGAAAGGTATTTATAAGTCTGTAATTGCACAATTAAGTTTGAAGTACCGGCTATAACAAAGCATATTATAGTTTTACTGGTAAAGGTATGTCCATACATGTTGACTCGTCAAGTGATCACATCTTGCATGCACTTGCTAATTTGTATATCATTCAAAATATCTACATGACATGCATCGCCTCATGACCCTGCAGAATTTTGGAATTGGCAAATGGGCTACATCCTACGTGTTCCATCTTTAGTTCTTTACCAAATACCCCTATTTGTATTATTCTATACAACAGTACAATAAAATACAATGTAGTATATTCTGATGTAGTATAGCAACTGTATTTCACAATGTGATGTTATATATTTTGATGGTGTATATTGAAACCTTGTAGATTACTGACCCAGCAGCAATAGAAGCACTGGTGGACAAAGCAATTGCAGCAAATCCAAAGCAGCTTGAACAGTATCGGTCCGGCAGAACAAAATTGCAGGGTTTTTTTGCTGGCCAGGTATGCATAGTTCCATTCAACATTATTTCTACATTTATTTTCTTTTATTTTGCTATTTGTACATCTTTTGTCTTCCAGGTGCATAACCTTTAATTAGAGTTAACATTAAAATGTTTCATATCAGATTTGGTACGTGTAGATAAAATGAGTTCATCAATCACGATTTACGATTTCCTTGTTCTAATTTATACAAAATAGTTAGAATTACACCTTGTTGGGAGAAAGTATCAGGGACAGACAGACAGTAATACTAATACTTGACTTTTTGGCCTCATTTTAGCGCATTTATGACAATTGTGTCATTCAACAGAATAACTACTCGTGTTCATACTTTTTTTTTTTCTGGTGTGCTTTCTTTTAGTTAGTTTTTTGGTTTTGATTAAATGCATAGCCTGCAAGTTGCGACGAAATAAGAAATCGAAGGTCCCTTTCCTGTGTTGGTACAACAACTTTTTATCTGCGACTTCTGAGTTCGGCAAATAATAATTTTAAGTAACTTGTGAATCGCAGGTGATGAAAGAATCAAAGGGAAAGGCAAACCCTGTACTTCTAAATAAGATCCTTCTAGAAAAACTGAATGCTGGTAGCCAATAAATATTAGTGTAGTTGAAGCCAATTTTGTATCAAAATTAAATTGGAATTGAAACGATGATGTACAATTTGTCAATAAAGCTTTGTTTCATTCTTTTGCCCTAATCCTATCTGGATATTTTAAGAAAAGGCAGCTTTGCTTGATCACATTTTTCAGTAATATATATATATATTGGAAAGAGTTTTGTTTCACCTTTTTCTTATTTTTATTTGTGGCCTCTACAAAATCTTATTACAGCCCAAGTATGGTTGGTTGATGCACCTTGCATTTGTACTGAGAAAATGAGAAACGCAGGTTCGGTACCCATAAGGGGCATCTCAAAAGAACATGTCGGATTCGAGGTGTCCTTTTTATGGGGGAAAAAAAAGCTTCTAATTGAGATTTTGAACCTACCCCAGTACCCCACCCCAAATTTATATTATACATATGTCATTTTTAAGTGAGAATGAGTTTGATGTAAAAAATAGAATATAACACAAGCCTTAATGGGCACAAATGGTTTTGCTCTTGCAGATGCGGACTATATAGCAAGTTCCAAGTCATGATTCCACAAAGGCATCGAATAGTTAAGAAACATGCTTTAATTTTGTGTAAAATAAATAAATAAAGAAGAAAACTAGTAGCGCGAGCCATCCATGCACAAGGGTGCAAACCAACCTTTCATATGTTAATTTAATTTGTTAAAAAATACTGCCATTTCAATTTAACTTAACTCATATTTCATTGGCATAACATGCTAGATTTTATTGATTAATTTTAATTTAATTCGATTTAAAGCGGACTTTAAAAAATCTTTATATTGCAATAATAAACAAATAATAAATTCCGCAATTCTGGAAAGGAGCCAAATCGAGCCGTAATAATATTAATTATATATATTATATATAATTAATTTATTTAGTTAAATTCCGATTTAATGTGGATGTTAAAAATCTTTATCATAAACAAATAATAAATTCCATAATAAGGACCAGAATATTTTTTTATAATTAATTTCATCCAACGAGACAATAATATTCATTCCCTATCACTTCGCCAGCTGGCCCCATTTTGCATTCTCTTCACTCGTGTGTCCTTTCCAAACCCCAACCAGATCGCCTCATCTCTCTCTCTATCTCCGCCATTGCTAAAACCCTAAACCCTAGACTTTATCCTCTCAATCGAAGTTCCAGAGGTACTCATTTCTTCTTCTCTTGTTTTATTCCAACCCACATTTCGCTAATTCGGTTCTAATTTTGTATTTCGAACGGTATCCTAGGGTTTGCGCGATGAGGTCGAGTAACAATACGGACCGAGCGAAAGCTGCTTTAAACGCGATGAAGGACTTAGGGTTTGGGAGGAAGCTCGCAGTTAAGGTGTTGAAGAATCTCTTGGAGTTGTACGAGAACAAGTGGGAGTTGATCGAGGATGAAAACTATAGCGCTTTTGCTGAAGCCATCCTTGACGCTCAGGTTTTGATTCGATTCTTCTTCTTCTTTTTTTTTTTCATCTTTTGGTTCTTTTCGGTAGCCATGATGATTCCGTCTGTTGTTTTATGTGTTGCTCTCGTGCTAGAATAACATTTTTCGTTGTTTCTTGGTCTTGTTTCAGCTTCAGGATAATGGAATTAGAAGACAGGTGGGAGATGATGTGAGTAAACCTTCTTTTTTTTTTTTGACTTGTATTTTTCCAATTTTGTTTTAAGTGCTTAAAGTTTATCTTCTCTGGGAACTGTGCTCATTTTGTAGTTCTTATTACTTGAATTTTGGAATGCTTTTTTTTTTTTTTCTGTTTCCTGGCATTGGTGATCCGTAAAAGCCAATCTAATAGTCTGACCAAGGTAGTGTGACTGAATGTTTTATCATTTTGTTTTTGGAACTATGTGAAAATCATGTACTGATTTTTCTTTTGGAATTCGGAGAACTGAGATTACATTTAGGGAATCCTCAAGCCAGGTTATAGTCTCAATCCTGATGCTGTAATCATTCTATAATAAGTCTGCTTCTGCAGCAACTAGGCCATTTTTCCCTTCTACCTGCTAGAAAAGTTATCGCGATATACACTGTCACACATTTTTTAAATTTTTTCATGGCCTTCAGTTTTTAGTTTGTTTTTGTGCTATTTTGAGTCAATGGATTATAATTTGGTCATATTTGAGGCACAATGTCTGGAACCGGCCAAGATGCTGTTATTTCACTGAACCTCTTGGCTACACAACTTTATTTCATTGAAATGTGCTACTACAGTAACTCTCCTCTTAACTTTCTTTTGTGATGCCTTTTGTTGTCTAAGCAGGAAATGAGTGATTTTGGGACCCAAGAGAAGCAATTTTCTGAAATGTCTACCCAGGAGGCGTCCCCTTTACTCAACAATTGTGGTTCAGGTGTACCTGGTCCATCGAGTTCTTCAAGGAAGCGCAAGCCAGCCCACAACAGTCATGATGAGATGGATGATCCAGTTTATGGGGAGACTGATTCGCCTCTCCTCAAGCGGCCCCGCAGAAAACAACCTGAGACTGGGGCATCTTCTGAAGATCGGGCGATCATACCCATGCCCCAGGAGCCATCTCCCTCTTCCTTACCATCTCCAACCTCAGAGTAGATAATACCTCGATTTCTTTTTTTCCCATTTTACAAAAAATTGAAACAAGTCACTTGCAATCCCCTGTGTAAGGTACATTTGCATGCAAGATCAAGAATTGCAGTAGTGCTTGTCCATGAACTATTACTACCATGCGACACTTCCATTACAAACAAACAGTCTTTGATAAGTTTAATGTGGTTACTACTTACTATTTTATTTATAATTTTTTTTCTTTCCTGACTTGTGGCTTTTGAATGTAGAGGCACAAGAGTGGTTGATGAATCTGGGAAAGTCATCACATACATGAAATACAGGAGAGATATGAATAGTAGAAGGCCAAGTTCTGCACTATTGAAAGAGCCAAAAGCAGAACCCGACCTGCTTCCTGAGTCAAATTTTGGGGATGCTCCTCTTGCAGTGATTTTTCCTAGTGACTCTGATTCTGCTGGGAACAGAGAGAGCTATAGTCAAGGGAGCCAAGAGGGTTCAGAGAGAGAAAACCCCAAAACTGGTGCTCCATCCACCTCCAAAGCCCCTAACAACATGTCAAGTCGCATAAATGGACAAAAAATATCCATTGCACCGTGCACCAACAACTGTGTTTTACAAGAAGAATCCCCTTGCTCCAAGCTTGAGATTGCTTCCTCCTCCAATGGTCAGTTTAAGCTCGCCATCTACTCCCCTGTCAACCTCCCCACACCAAGTCTATCTGACTTTTTCAAACTTGTTGAAGATAAATGCCTCCATTCGTACAAACTTCTCCCACCTGATTTCTCACTGGCTAGGATCATGAATGAAATGTGTGAAGCCTTGGTTGAGCGTAACCCTTCTGATACAGGTATGAGCTCAAGCTGTTTGCCAGATAAAGCTATTGACGCCAATGGCGGTACCGATGATAATGCAGTGGTTGTGGCCCAAAATCCGCAGCTAGCCCTAGGTGTGGTCCGGCCAGCACATGACTCCAGCGACATTGCAAGGGGTGAGGAGAAGTTCTTCATACCGGTTTTCAATGACTACACTAGTGATGAAACCCCTCCAAACTTTGCGTACATACCACAAAATCTGGTATCTGATAATGCTTGCTTGAACCTTTGCCTGGCACGCATTGGAGATGAGAACTGTTGTGCAGATTGTTATGGAGACTGCTTGGGAGGGCCTGTGTCATGTGCATGTGCAAGGGAGACTGGGGGAGAGTTCGCATACACTAGTGAAGGGCTAGTTAGGAGAGAGTTTATGGATGAATGTCTGGAGATCACCCATGACAGGTGGGACCCGCAGCATAGGGTTTACTGTGAGGGGGAATGCCCCGTTGAGAGATCCAATGAGGCCATGGGGAAGTGTAAGGGACACTTGAGGAGGAAGTTTATCAAGGAGTGTTGGAGTAAATGTGGTTGCAATAAGGGTTGTGGCAACCGTGTGGTGCAGCGTGGCATCACTTGTCAGCTTCAGGTACTGACTTGTTTTCCCTATCTTCAATGTTTATTCTTACATTTCTTTTTGTTGTGGTTTCTTTTTTTGTGGCGATGTGTTGTTGTTCCTTTTCCTCTTCTTGTTCTTGTTGCTCCTTTTTTTTGTATGATTGGATGCTTGGTGGGGCTCAGTTCAGAGCTAATTTACTGTTGACCTTATGATTCGCTCTCTTTATATTTTGTTTCCATTGGTACTTTCTGATGCATTACTCTTTTCTTGAACAAGTGGCCTGCGATATATCTTCTATAATTTTGGTGCTTTGTTCAATTTCTTTTTTTTAAACTAAAGTCTCTTATATGGACAATTAGGTTTTCATGACCGGAAACGGGAAAGGATGGGGCCTCCGTACCGTAGATGAAATACCAAAGGGAACATTTGTGTGTGAGTATGCAGGGGAAATTCTGACAGCCAAGGAGTATCAAGAGAGGTACAATCAAAGAAAGGCGAGCTTGATGAATTCTCAGCCAGTGCTCCTGGATGCAGACTGGGCCGCACGAAGCGGGCTTAAAAATGAAGAGGCTTTATGTCTTGATGCCACCTTCTATGGCAATATTGCTCGCTTCATCAATCACAGGTATAGGCACAAGTTTACTTATCCTTGCAATTTACAGTGAATTCCATTTTTTTTTGTGTGTGTTTAAAATTCCATGTTTTATTGTGTTTAGTAGTCTGGGATGCTGCTCAATTTATCAGGCTATGTTGTTTCTTCTTTTGATTTATGCAAGTTCAACTTTAAGCAGACAAGTATGCTATTTACATGTCCACTGTTAGGCAGTTTGTTATTTGTGTTTCATTTCCTTATATTAAGCCCCAATTTATTTCAACATCCACCAAGTACAACAAGCAGAGGGAGTCACAAGTACAGAAGAAAACAAATATAAACAGATTGGATCTAGTCGCTACTGATGGTAAAATTTAAATACAGGTAGTATGCCTAACTGGTGCTCGTATGACGATGTGGACTATTGTTGGTAGTACATACTTTTGATTTCCTTCTTCCTAAAAAAGTAATCTTAATCCTTGGAGGTTATTTGAAAAAAACAAACTGCAGGTGCTATGATGCAAATTTGGTGGAGATACCTATTGAAATTGAGACTCCCGACCGCCTCTACTACCACGTGAGTGTCATCATTAACCCAAAAAAGCTGTTATGGAAATTTCTTTGTGCCCCGCAAAATTATTTACTAATAGATAAATCTTCTTCTCTTGTGAAATTCAGCTTGCCCTCTTCACTTCTAGAAAGATTGAACCTCTTGAGGAGCTCACATGGGTATTAGTTTCTCATCTAAAAATAAATACATACCTGTATAAGCAATTTCTTTCTAACAGTTCCTGGATGATAATTGTAGCATGAGTGGTAATATGTTTTGTGTTTGTTATGTTGTTCTGTTGTAGGACTATGGAATTGATTTCAAACAAACTGAGCTCCAAAACAGGAGTTTCAAATGCCTGTGTGGCAGTAAATACTGCCGTGACACCAAGCGCTCAAGTTAGTGTTCTTTTTTTCTACTTCCTGTCTAGGATGTGTTGAACATTGTGGCTAAAATCATAATTGTATTAAATCCTTTTGTTTGGTTGTATGTATGTAATTTGAATGTTCAAGTTGTTACCATGCTTTGAGGTAATGCATTAATATACAAGCTTTGTCTACCCATATACTTTCATAGACCTCAGATATTACTTATTACGGGTACAAATGAAAACTTGGGAGCAGTATGTTCTTGTTTCTCAAATTGTAAAGAATAAATTCTAGGATCTCACCACCTGTCATGGTTGTTGCCTTGACATACATAGATAGTATTTGTCTCCCCTTGCCCTTTGCTCATCTTTGTACTTGGTTTTTGTTTAATGCATGGATGAAATGCTTTTTTTGGTTAACAAGGTTTAAATTATTGTTCTGAATTTGTTGTTTGTTTTAATCTTTTGGCAGGAAAGGGCAAAGGCAAGCAGTAGACTCTGCTAGAAGAGGGACTTATTATGATGTTGGCATTGTGTGTAGGTTTTACAGTACAGAGTAGAATGCTAGGCCATGGTTGGTTGTGAAGATATTGCATAGCGATTGCTCACAAGCTGCTTAATCCCATATACTAAGTTACTGCCCTTTTTTGTTTATATGGTGGGGCTAGTCATCTTAAAAGATGCTTAACAAGCTACTTAATCCCTTTTTGTTTATATGGTGGGGCTAATGATCTTGAAAGGTGCTTAATGTGGGTTCTAATGCTTTATAAGAAAAGGTCATTTAGTATTCTATTGCTTATCTAATTATAATGACTTCTTGATGATGATAATCTTAATACTCACCGCAATTATTTCATTGAACTTGAATGCATTTTTTTTTACTTAAAAAAGAAAAAAAAAATGCATCTGTGTAATGACTTTGATAAAACTAACGACGTTGTGGGTTCAATATATTGTTCAATTTGAAATTGAGATTACGTGTAACGTGAGTGTCGGAAGGCGATCCTGCCAAAAGGGATGCTGCGCACTTGAAAATACTTGGTCTTTTATTCAGTCGGACTGTTAATCTTCCCCGATTAGGTTTCAGAGTAGATGCGCTTGACTGTTTCTTTACTCGTCCGCACCAGGAGTGGAAACTTGCGAAATTCAAAGTTTTCCTGTGAAGTTTCTTCGGTTTAAGCTCCTTAAATGAAAGAAACTACACTGTAATTTACGTGACTCTGTCATGTGTCAGATACTATAAGGTGGGACTAAACGTTGGAGTCCATTTCAACTAGGACGACAACTTTATTTATCACTTGAAGCTTTCTTAACGAAAAAAGGGGGGGGGGGGGGGGATAATATAATCCATTATGATGAGCTATTAGTTATTGATTCAGCTTTTCCAATGGGTGTAGGATAGCTATGGAGCAACGGTTCAATCTGAAAATTTTCCAACAGGCCTTCAAAAAAAGATACAATGCAGCAAAAACATAAATATTTAATTACATTTTTGCTTTGATTTAAGTATATTTTTAAAAATAAAAAGAACACGCATAATTTATAGGGAATGAATATTCTAATCCAAACTTGATTTTGATATTTATTGCTTCCAAATTATCAAAGTAGAAAAGAAAAATACGTAATTTACAGGGCAATGAACACCTCTTTTTTTTTTTTGATGCGCCTAAAATTCAGGCTGTTTAAGGTAGCACGCCAAGTGATTCGTTATTGCATTTTGCAAACATAAATGTGAATATATTTTGAACGATGTATCTTGTAAGTCTTCCCATGTGGCATTGTTCTTGCTTCGTTTAAGCAAGTCGATATTTTTGCACTGTTCGAAGTGGCCATCAAGTTTCCTTATTTTCCTATGTCCATCATTTCTTTCTCTTTCTTCTCCTGAGTCCTCCTTTCTGTCTCTCCCAATTTACAATTTTGTTAAGAACTCTCAGAACATCACATGATCGAGAGCAATGATTTAAATAGTAGCCGTAATAACTGCAATAATGCCGCTATAGTGGTGTGACCACAATAATAATTAAATATTATATAATTTTAACATTTTATTTCTTACGAGGTCTAAACTAGTAAAAATTAATAACATATAAATGCATTTAGTGGTATTTTAATGAAATATAACTATACAATTTACTGTTTGCTGATATATAATTAGTATTACAAATATATCTTTGGCATATAATGACTGCATATATGAACTGCGTACAATGTTTGCATATACGAATTACATAATGTCTTCATAAACGAACTACGTATATTAAATTAAACTTTTAAAGTATGTATATGATGTAATAAGATAGTTAATTTTTAATTAAAAATATATCAGATATAATAAATAAGTGTATTTGTATATTTGGCTATGATCCCATAGCGAAGAGAGTGAGAGAGAGAGATAGTTGAAGAAAGAAGGAAAATGAGACAGTGTTCTTACTGCGTGAGATAGTCTTACAAAATGACAGGGCTCTGTACGAGCACGTTATGATGCTTCATGAACCGGCGCCCAAGAAGGTGGAGGTGGTAGAGGAGCACCCACAATTGCCTTCTCGGGGTTCCGAGTAGCGGGAGGAGGAGGAGGAGGAGGAGGAGGATGACGACAACGATGAAGACTGTTTGATTCCTTGCTAGCAGCTGTTTTTAATGAATTTGTTTTTGTTTCTGCTTGTTTTTCGGTTGTGTTTTGTTGATGTTATAATGATTGTTCTCTTATTTTGGGTTAGTAGTGTCTTTAGATCTATTATATATGCTGCTTAATAGCTTAACAACCTTTTAGTTTTCTTTGGTTAGCCGCTGTGGCTTTGTTTAGATTGCATGCATTAAATCCTTTATTATTAATTACTCAATTGTAGACAAGCTTCTGGTCAGGGATTCATGAAACCAAACATTTACTAGTCACGAAAAATCCTAAACCCTAAATCCTAAATCAATTTTGGTGGTATAAGTTCTTCCTCAAAGAAACTTATTCATCTCTTGTTTGTTACACAATTCCAGTTTAAAGAAGTTTATTCTTCCTTACCAAACATGTCTAATATTAACAGAACATATGCTTCAATCGTTTCCCCCCAAAAAACCTAAACCGGGTGAACATATGCCACGACTGACGGATGCAACCGTCAGCTACAATCATATCTCAATTTTCGAGATTCTAACCGTCGATCCGAACCGTTCAATGTGTTTTTCATATTGAAATTTCATTGAAGACCAAATTTTACATTTTTCTGATTTTATGTACTATTTTTTTGAGATTTTAATTTTAAAAAATCATAATTATTGAAGGGTCCATAATTGTTTAGATTAAAAATTTTGTAAAATATCAAATAAATACTAAAAAAAATATATATATATATATATATATTTCATCACCAACGAGATTTCAATATGGAGAACACATTAAACGGTTCGGATCGACTGTTAGAATCATAAAAATTAAGATTTGATCGTAATTGACATCCGTCAATCGTGGCTGATTTTAGCCCATTTTGGAGGAAGCAAGTTCATAAAGATAAAACGAAATATACATGCGCATTTTTTGAGATCTACAGACCGCGAACATTTGTCACCAGCAGCCTCGACAATCCTTGATTCCTTGTACAATTACAGCCAATAAAAAAATACAGATCCAAAGATTTGTACTCTTTGCAACATTTTACAGTCCCAATGTCGCAAAACGGCAAAACAATAATATACCCCGTTTTGCTTGCAGAATTATTCCACAAGGTGAAGTTTTCAGAATCAGCAAATTATATCTAGATTCCTGATCAAATGCACTATGGTCATACTAGTGATATAATCCTAATAGACATTTAGAATTTCAGTAAAAAATAACATCCATGCAGATATACTGAAAAACTATGTTCCAAGAAAAACATACCGGGGCTAAACTTCACACAAACTTGAGCCGAAGTTCAAGTCAGATTCAAACTAAACTCTCGCAAAATTTATCAACTACAAAATATGACAAAAAAATCTCAACTAGTCCTCTTTTTAATACTTTTTAATGCACGAACAACAAATACCCAAATATCTTCAGAAAGCTAAACTCAGACAATGGCATTGGCTGCACTAGCAATCCTGGGCCAAAGATCAGCACACTCCTTACCAATTGGACCTGTGATTGCCGACCCTGCAATACAAACAAACATCATTCAGTCACTCTTCCAAGATAATGCCCAATACATTAAAAGCATCAGGAAAGCTCTTCCAATTTATTCAGATGTGTGCTGATATTTAAAAAGAAACCTATTGAACTACCATGAAGGAAAATAATTAAAATCAATTTAGAAGAAAACAGGCAATTATATACCTTTCATCTCACCCTTGGGATTCACAATCACTCCAGCATTATCTACAGAAATACACCAGAATTAGAACAAATTGTGAGAATACATACACAACTCATAATAAAGCTGTACGTATACTAAAATGAGGCCAACTTCTATCAATGGAAAATATTGAGTAACAAGTCCATTAAGAATGTATGGAAGAATTATTTGTGGCACTGTTGGGTAAGAAATATACCAGGAGACAGGTAACATGATGCATCCAAGAAACAAAACATCATGCTGTTTAATACTGGCATTTACATGATCAATATATGCTTCTTACTGAAAAGAGTGGCCTATTATTGAAGACCAAACATACCGTGAAGAAGCAACACTCTATACAAATATCATCAAACAAATTCAGGTTCTGTTGACCACATACAATGAATATCATTTAGGCCCTGATCAAAATTGTTTTTAAGCAGGATTTCATTTCATTTCAATTGATTTCACAGCATTTTGTTGGGTCGAATTATATGGGAATTCCAACCAAATGACACCAAATTCCATTCATTTTGATCAAGAATTTTCCAACGAAATGAAATGAAATCCCATGTTAATAAAATGGGATTTTGATCAGGGTCTTACAGATTAAAATATAATTTACTAAAACCAGACTAATATCCTCTGTACATTTTACATAGCTAAAGGTCAGCATAAGATTCACTACTAATCATATTTACAATTCACTGTTTGACCAAAAGAGGGGCACAATGACCAAACAATTACCACTTATCACATATAATCAAAGGAATAAATAGTGCATTATATTATATTTATATAATTTAAACTTAAAATTACAACTCTAATCAACGATACTAAAAACATTCAAAAAGTGCAGAAACAGAGTTCAACAAAACCATACCTTCAAAGTACATGTAGACACCATCCTTTCGGCGGAAGGGCTTACGCTGGCGCACAATGACAGCTGGCATGACCTTCTTCCTCAGATCCGGCTTTCCCTTCTTCACTGTGGCCATGACCATGTCACCCATGCACGCCGACGGAAGCCTGTTCAGTCTCCCCTTGATTCCCTTCACGGAGATGATGTACAGATTCTTCGCGCCAGTGTTGTCGGCGCAGTTCACCGTCGCCGCCACCGGGAGACCCAGCGACATGCGAAACTTGTTTCCGGCCGTACCACCGCGTCCTACACGAGAGAGGGATCGAAACTAACGAGTTAGAAATGTGTCTGAGCTTGGATCGGAATAGAAGGCGAGATTGGAAATGGGATTAGGGTTTTACCTCGCTTCGACATGGCTGCTCTTCTTCTTCTTCGATCAGTGATTCCAACGGCGCCGCCTGGAGGTGTTATAAGTGAGAGGAAGAAGGAATATATATGGCATGGGTTTATTTAGGGTTTCGCAAGCTTGCCCTTGGAAGTTGGAACTGTTCCATTGCACCGGGCCCAAATTTTATTTAACTAATGGGCCTAGGATTGTTAAAATTGTTTTATGGGCCTATTGGTCGAGAAGCCCAATAAACTTAACAGGCCTGGTGACTGGTGAGCGGTGACAGAGCCCGTTTAAAAATTTGGTGCCGGTTTTGATCAGACGGACGAGCATCAATCATCAAATTATGATCTAGCGATGATTAAATTGCACCTCCTTGAGAGGGGCAAAAGCCATGACCATTGACCAATTGATCGTGTTCGTCAACTCAAACATCAGAAGATATTGGGTGGAATCATATCTTGGAGGCTTTGTGCCGACTATAAAAAGAGCTTCATCAATTGCGTCATTCCATTCCCATGAGACCATGTCCTTTTGACAATGGAAAGGTTCCAGTGTTATTATAACCGTAGGAAATTGCGACTGGTATAATCACAGTATGGATCTTATGCTCAACACTCCTTGTGTCAGCATTTGGTCTTTTTTTTTTTTTGGACTTCGTGGATTAAAGAAGATTTTTTTTTAAAAAAAAAAGATAAATAGCTGTTAAATGCTCAACACTCCTGGTATTTTTATGTTAAATAAGATATTGCTAGATTGAATAATATCTATAGCGGCTCTTGAAGTTGGTTAAAAATAATAAAAATAACAATGTATAGGTGATGTCTTACTCCTATGTATCTTTTATTTTGACTTTCCTTTTGGTTTATAATGTAATAAGATTTTACTATTGTATGAAAATGTGATTCGTATTTTCAAAATCCGGAAAAAAAAGCATAATAAATGAGGTCTTAAGCCCAGTAATTGTAACGTATGATAGATAAGCAATTTAACACAAAATTAATGGCACCTAGATAACACATAACTTCACAGGTGCAAGAAGCCGTATAAAATCTATAATACTTTTACCATAGTCAGATGCCACTAGCATTTGAATGCTGAAAAGATATTGTTAGGAACTTAGGATCAAGGATTGAAGGGATGACTATGAAAGATGCCTCAAGCTGCTTTAGTGTTCGTCCCTTTCCAGAATTTGATTCTTTCTTTGTCAGCCTCTAAAGTGCATTAACCCCTTTAAAATAAAAGAAATGCCTAATCTTATCTGATTATCTCCTCAAACCCAACTTTTGGTAAAGGCTCTGACGCACCATGTCCTAAGATGACTCAGCTTTGACACATATCCTCACCATTCTTCTTCTAATTCCCACATACCAAAGAAATAATTAATATATTCTTCAGTACCAATTGGAAAATGCCAGCTCATGAAAGAGACAACATGTGGGGCTCTTTCTTTTTTTGACTAAGAACTACTATATATACAACCACCTTCATATTCCCAGATAACATAAAAGCAACAAATACAGCTATAAGAAGCTAAACATAAAAATGATGAGTTTGAGGCTTGGTGGAAAGAAGGCTAGTGAGATGAATTGGATAAAGAGGTGGGGCATTGAAGAGGTTCAGGTACTTGGTCTTGTTAAGACTCATGGCTTAAGTGCCTTGAGAGAAAAATGGAGAAGTGCTATGAGTGTCAAGCAGATGATGTGGCGATTGAAGTACCAATTTAGGCAGACGGTAGGTACACCGAGGAGACATAGTGGCCGAACTAGATTCGGTTACGATCCTAAGAGCTACTCTCAAAATTTTGATGATGGATGCTTTCCTGATCATTTTTAGTTACAAGTGTACTTAAGTAATGTTAGAATTAGGAATTTTCGTTTTCCTTTTTCCTTGTAGGCTTTCTCTTCCAAGTATGGCAATTGGCAAGGAAGTTCTTTAGCCTAGAAATAGGTAGCCTAATATTGTGGCTTGTTAGGTTATCTCAATTTGTATACCTTTATCAGAAGTAATTTCTCCGGAATTTTTCATGTGGTGGCAACTTTTCTAAGTTTAGTTGGTCATGGATGCGCCATAAACTCCGACGATTTAGTCCTGTTTTCCCTATTAGGATACATAATAGAAAAAAGAGAGAACCAAGAAATTGATCTCCTTTTATATGTGGAAAAAAAGAATTATTCAATTACTATTTTTAAGGGTACTATTTTAGAAGCTGAAAGTTACTAGGCAAACTCCTTTCATTTTAGAAGCTTAAAGTTAACCTTCAATTACTATTTTTAAGGGTCAACAATTGCTATTTGCTGACCCTCAAAAAAAAGGGTCAACAATTGCTGACGATTTTCCCTAGATAGCCGCTATGTAGCTGTATCCAAAAAAAAAAAAAACAATTGCTGACGATTTCCATTAAAAAAAAAGTTGTCATAACAATAAAAACTGAAAATAAAGACCAGTATCAAAACTGGTACATCACAACAAACAAACAAACGGTATAAACTTCTAATAATGTTTATATCTAATGTACCCCGTATTACGTAGATATCAAATCCAATCCAGAACCTACCAAGTGCCTACGAACTGCTCTCAAGACGACACATAACCACAAAACAACACCACCGAAAAGTCATAAACGAAAATTCTTACAATAAAGTTATTCACTTCTTATGATAGAATAAATCATCATCCTGTTGAACCAAAATAAATCAATCGATCACGGAGGCAGAACAATTTCAATAATCGTAAGTAGTTTTGCTCGGTGGCCGGTGGAGCATGAAACTTCCTTTCTGTGAAATTAAAAATGCGACATAATTTGGTTAACTGGTTTTGTAATGCATAGGCAGAAGGTTAAGCATCGGGCGCGGTGTAGCATTTTCCAATATATGCATATTTGTTATAAATAATCATTCATTCAAGCATTTTCCATTTTATTTTAAGTTCTGTCCAAATAAGATTCATTGCGAAAGAAGAAAGAAGACGGTTTGTCAAGAGCGAATGTGGCCTGGGTCCATGTGCGATAATTTAGGACTCGTTATGCATTACAAATTAAACGCGACATTTCCATCTGGATCCTTCAAATTTTTGAGATGAATCTTTGTCTCTTTTGTGCTTTTTTTATTTATAAATAAGTATCTTATTATCAAGTGATAAATTCTTTTTAAGTGGGTCCTGGACCCACAAAGACCATATAGCTTCATCCCTAAATGATATGAACACCATAGAACCACAAAACCAAGAACCTTAAAGAGGTGCAGGTTCGAAATCCCGCTGGAAGATTTTTTATAGACATTTAATTTATTTAAAAATAAGTTGGAAGACTTGATTCAATTTATCTTAAAAAAAAAACCAAAGAAATTTTTTTTTTTACAAGAAAATGCTAGGGTAATAAATTTATGAAGTGGCTACAAAATTTCCGTAGAATAATAGGGTCACTATAAAGTTCTCTTTAATACCAAATAACGTGTCAGTAACAATATCTCTCATCGTCTTTTATTTTGTATATTTAATATTTAATGACAATTCCACAGTTGTTAGTTTTATCAAACAAAGGTACGTGAAAGACGTGTCGCAACTTAAAGATAATAATAATAAATAATGCATAACAAAAATACTCCACAAAGATAAAATCCTGTGGTCGGTTCCCCTGAAATTTTGATGACGAGATGCATTTAAAAAGTATATAAGTTTATTCTGTATTCCATATAGCATATGCGCTTGAGGTTTTTAGAAGGTCATGGATAATGCACTCACATCTAAGGAAAAAAAAATATTTTTCAAACTTTTAATTAATATTTTCCTGTTGACAAGTAGTGGTGCCGGAGTGATAATTAAAGCGGTATATGGATAAATAAAAACATTAGAGAAAAGAAAACACAACCTACAATAACTGGTGGAAACGTCATGGAAAATTGCGCTCTTAATGTTTTTGGTCAATGATCTGTGATTGGTTTTGGAATTATGGACTTGATTCTTTCTTATTTGGTACTACTATTTATTTTAGAAAGATCCGTAAGATTCACTATTTTTTTATGACCTCGTCCCTCGTGTGGTTTTAAAAATAAGTTGTACAGTATGTCTGAATCATAAAGATTTAGAAAACTATGTTTCCAACGGGAAGATGACAAAGCATTATAAAAAATTAATTCTATCTTATAAAGAAGGTACACTGATCTAATTTATATTGAAACCAGGCGTAAATACAAGTTAGCGCTAAGTTATCAACCCTTGGTCTTCCCCGCTTCCTTTTCGTTCTTTCGTAAAAGATTCTCTGAAACTGAGACCCTCTCTTTGCTCTCCCTCCCTCCATTTCAACAATGTGGTTTCTTTTCTAAGTGCACAAGCTCTAGTGTTTTGATCCTTGAAGGAATCCAGGTAACAGTACAAAGCCTCAACGTTCAAACCCATATTATTTCTTTCCCTAAATTAGCTATTCTTCAGCTTTACTGTTTTGTTCCATTGACATTTGAATAAAAAAAAAAAGGAAATTGAAAATTTTCTTTCTTTGTTCTACATTTGCTTCTGTTATGAAATATGCGAGACTTGGTACCCTTCTTCGTTTAATTTTTTTTTAAAAAGAAAGAGAGAAATAAAAAGTTTCTAGGGATGAGGTGGGGAACGTTTTATTTGCATAGAACTCTTACTACATTTTCCATTTATTGAATGCGACTATAGTTATATGCTATGGAGGTATTTAATTAAATATACTCATCACATTGTCATAATTAAGTGCCCTTTGACCTTTTTGTTTTGAATCTGCTCAAGAAATTGATAAGCTTTAACTAAAATGCTGATCTTCTATTGAACCATTTCTCTCTCTCTCTCTTTTTCTTTTTGGGTTTATGAGAAGTTTTTTTCTTACATTACATGGGCACAAGTACTCTGCAGTCCTTTCACAATGCTTACAAGGAAATTATGATGTCTCCAGCCTTTTGTTCACAAGAAACATTCAGAATATACAATGTCAGTAGTGTATCACCAGCATACCAGTACCAGTAAAATATTTTGAGTATGTAATACTACATTTGAAGTACTATAATAGTCATGCAGATGACATCCAATATACTACCTGCAGTATTCTTGACCAGCTCCCATACACAAATAATTGTACCCATAATGTACTGGCACTATGCTCCTGGCCATTCATGACTGTCACAGAACACACATTCAATAGTGGTATACTGATTCTCACTATCAGTACTGAACACAGTACAATCACAATGCAATAATGATGTTACATATATATGTTAATTTCTTGAAGTACTCCTGATACTTATCAGAACCAACTTAAGAACAGTGGAATATCCCTCCTGAAACAGTAAGTTCATTTTGGCAATGTTTTGTTCAGCATGATCTCAATTCATGGCTGTTCAGCTTTGATCTCAATTAATCGATTTAAACAATTTCTTGTTGTGCAGATGATTGAAACGAGAAAAGAAATGCAAATAACTGTACATGAAGTACATGAAGTAAACCGTCAAAGGAATGGAATTTTAGATTCGCCGCTACTAGACATGCTAAAGCAATTGGGGAGCATTTGGTATTTTGGTATTTTCTCCTCTTGTCATCCTGTTCTGTCATGTATAGAAAAGAGTTCAACAAGAAAGGAGCCCGAACTTCAAGAGAATTTGATAAGAGGTAGTCAGAATGTAATGTTGGCCCCACCTCATTTCCCACTTATGTTGAATAGCACAAGTGCATCACCAAAAGAGATGGAGGCCTTCTCTTATAAAACAAATGTAAAAAATCGTGAAAAAAATTGGCCGGATTTGGAGGGGCTCTTGAATGAGACCGAACCTGAGACATCCCAGGTATTATACAAAAAATCTATGTTTTGGTTAGATCCAAACCTCTCTAGTTACCCCTTTTACTAAGTGGTAATAGGTTCATGATGATGAATTTGACCAGACACTGATGTTTTCCTTGCTTAGTATGATACCACGAATACCTGCCAGATATGTGATATGATATCATTATGTGCTTAGTAGTGGGGTATTAGTGTATCAAATTGTACCAGATCCATACTGGGTATAGAATGTTAGGATGGCTGCTAGAGTTCAGTTCAGAGTTATCAGCACAGAAATCTGTCCTATTTTTCCTGTTAAATATAGTCCATACCAGTATGATGTGCTGACAATGATCCTGTTGATGTTACATAATGCACCTTCTTTGATATAAAAATGAAAGACAAGTTACATTGCTTTTAAGGTAGTGCAATTGCCTCCTGAATCGGAAACTCCTAAGCTATATAATGCGGGCCGACCAAATCTGGACCAAATTGAGACGTTCTCTCCAAATCCATTCCAGAATCTTTCTCGTACTTCAGACACCATGTCAGTGAAGCCAGCACGAATGAGGTGGACTCCAGAGCTCCATGATCACTTTGTAGAAGCCATCAATCAGCTGGGCGGTAATGAAAGTAATATGACTTTTATATCTCTCTCCCTCCCTCCCTCCCTCCCTCCCTCCCTCCCTCCCTCTCTCTCTCTCTCTCCAATTTTTGTTTCTCTGGGGCTTAATGAGGATTCCTTCTTTTGGCTGAAGCTTCTTACAGAATTTTTAAAACAATTTGCATTTGACCTTTCTGGCCTTGAGTTGGTATGAATTTTACTGACTTTGGATTCTCTCCTGGTATGAGTATTGGGGACTAGAAGCAAACCCAGATATACCCAAATCCCGATGTGGATTTCAAAAATAATATGTTTGGACTGGACCTAAGGACTGGATAAACTCGATCAACTTCAGTGAAAGTATGGTCTTATCTCCCTCTAAATGCCCCAATATTAGTTATGTTGGGGTTTTGCTGAGATTCTCATAAGTTCCTAAAAATTTTTTTGCCCTTTTTGGCCTTGAGTTAGTACCAACTGAACTGGCATTGTCAAAATGGGTATAAGAATTGCTAAAATTTGAATTTGTTTTTGTCCAACCTGACCATAACCGGACCAAAATCATCCTCCTGAACTGCAACTAGTGTATGTTTGAACCCAATTACTGAACCTGAACCTGAACCTGGAAACACCCAATACCCACCGAGATAATCACACCTGACCAAAACCAAATTGAACTCCAAACTGTCAGAAATATTAAAAATAACACAAGGAACACACGACTCCCATAAAACTCCCTTCCCTCCCTTATTTTATTTCTCTTTCAATAATAATTTTACACAGCATGAATTCATCCTCTTATCTCGTCTAGAGGAGAAAACCAGAAAGTCAAATTACTTCTTAATTTTATGAAGTTTCTAAATTTAAAAGATACAATTAACAAAAACAAATATATTGCAATCCCTTCATATACGTATACATCTCCTTTCCTTTCTTGCATCAACACAGGTCATGTATAACATTCTTTCCATCATTGCGTGGATGCAATCCGAGTGCAATCTTAACACTTCCCCTCACGACGGAGCATAGATGTCTGTCATGCCAATTTTCCTTAGACTTTCTTCAAATGGCATAGTCGCAACTGCTTTAGTTAGAATATCTGCTAATTGCTCTGTTGATCTAACAAAAGGTAAAGAAACAATGTGAGAATCAATTTTTTCTTTAATAAAGTGTCTATCTACCTCGATGTGTTTCGTCCTGTCATGTTGAACAGGATTATGTGATATGGCGATAGCAGCCTTATTATCGCAATATAAATTCATCTCACTTCCGGTGTCAAACCCCAATTCCATGAGCAATTTTCTTAACCATAGTAATTCACAAATTCCTTTCACCATGCCTCTAAATTCAGCTTCAGCACTTGATAAGGCAACAACATTTTGTTTCTTACTTCGCCATGTTACTAGGTTACCTCCAACAAAAGTGAAATACCCAGATGTTGATTTTCTGTCCACAATATTTCCTGCCCAATCTGCATCTGTATATCCCTCAGTTTTTAGATGCCCATTTTTGTTAAACTGAATCCCTTTACCTGGCGTTCCCTTTAGATAACGCAAAATTCTTGTGACTGCTCCCATGTGTTCTTCACTTGGATTATGCATGAATTGACTCACCACTCCCACTGCATAAGCAATATCAGGTCTAGTATGTGACAGATATATTAGTTTCCCAACCAATCTTTGGTATTCTCCTTTATCTGCCAAGCATTGATCTAGATTTATGTCAAATTTTGTATTTTGTTCCATGGGAGTACTGACTGGTTTGCAATCTAGCATACCAGTTTCTGCTAGGAGATCAAGAACATACTTCCTTTGTGATAGAAATATACCTTTTTTCGTGCGTGTTACTTCAATTCCCAGAAAATATTTTAGACCTCCTAAATTCTTCATTTCAAAATCCCTTGATAGCTTCATTTCAAGCTTTTCAATTTCAGCCCTGTCATCACCTGTTATGATCATATCATCCACATAAATAATGAGAATTGCAATCTTACCTTGGTTCCTTTTAAAGAACATAGTGTGATCTGAATTTCCTTGAGTGTATCCATAGCTTTTCATGGCTTTGCAAAAACGACCAAACCATGCCCTTGGCGATTGCTTCAAGCCATACAATGCCTTTTTTAATTTGCACACTTTGTTTCTAGATCCAGTATCTTTATAGTAGCCAGGTGGTAATTCCATATATATTTCTTCTTCCAAGTATCCATGTAGGAATGCATTCTTGACATCAAATTGATGTAGTGGCCAGTCAAAGTTAGCTGCAAGAGATAACAAAACTCTGACCGAATTTAATTTTGCAACAGGGGAAAAAGTTTCTTGGAAGTCTATTCCGTATTTTTGTGTATATCCCTTTGCTACTAATCTCGCTTTATACCTTTCAATTTTTCCATCAGCATTGTATTTAATGGTATACACCCATTTACATCCCACTGGTATTTTTCCTGGTGGTAAGTCAACAATTTCCCATGTACCATTTTTTCTAAGGGCCTCCATTTCTACTCTCATTGCTTTTTCCCATTCTTTGTCTTTAATAGCATCTTCTGCTCTCTCTGGTATAGCAATAGAAGATAAGCATTCTGAAAAATTCTTCAATGGAAGTACCAAATGTTGTGTTGAGGTGTAGTTGACAATGGGATATTTTATTTCTTTACTTGTTCCATCTTCAGGAATATATCTCCTTGGTGGTTTTCCACGATTAGAACGGGGAGGTAACCTAGAGGTAGGCTCAAGAATACATACCTCATTCTCACGCATGATAGTTTCAGACGCAGGTCCACTGTTAGGTGCAAGTGTACTTTCTGGTGCAGGTGCACTCTCGGATGCAGGTGCACTCTCTGGTGCAGGTGCACTCGTCGATGCAGGTGCACTCCCCGATGCAGGTGCACTCGTCGATGCAGGTGCACTCCCCGATGCAGGTGCACTCTCTGGTGCAGGTGCAATATCAAAAACACTATTACTATTTTCCAACTCTACATCTTCCTCCACTGACCATTGATTGACTTCCTCATATGCTAGTGGATCTGAATCAACCAGTGGGCCACACAAAAAATTTAGATCTGGTTCTATATTCGTGTTCTCCCCTTGAACCAGAACTTGATCTTGCTTAAAGAACGTTGCATGTTCTAAAAAAGTAACATCCATGGTGGTATAGAATTTTTTATTATCTGGGTTATAACATTTATAGCCTTTCTGGTGCATCCCCATCCCCAAGAAAACACATCTTTCAGCCCGTGGTTCTAATTTGGTGCGAAATTGTTTTTGTATGTGAACATAGGCAACGCAACCAAAGATTTTAGGTGGTAGGTTTAGGACAGAAGGTATAGGTGTATGTGAGAAAAGACTTTGGATGGGTGTTTTATAATTGTTTGCACTTGTAGGGGTTCGATTTGTTAGATAGACTGCATAAGAAATTGCATTATCCCAAAAAATTTGTGGTACCTTGTTCTCAAGAAGTAAAGATCGGGTTATTTCAAGGAGATGTCTATTTTTCCGTTCTGCAATTCCATTTTGTTGAGGTGTTCCTACACAGGTTGTCTCATGAATGATACCTTTCTCCTTAAAAAATTGTTGCACATTTTTATTAACATATTCAGTCCCATTATCACTTCTGATGATTTTTATGTCTTTCCCAAATTGAGTATGGACCATCATATGAAAATTCTTAATAGCATTACTTACTTCATCTTTTGTCTTGAGAAGAGAAAGCCAAACCATTCTGGAACAATCATCAACAAATAAGACATACCATCTATAACCAGATTTAGAATTGACAGGTGAGGGACCCCAGACATCTGTATGCACCAAATCAAAAGGATTTGCACATTTATTTTGACTACCATAATAAGTTATTCTGTGACTTTTGGATTTAATACAAGTTTCACAAACTAAATCATTGGAATCCAAATCAAAAAACAAATCTGGTAATAACTTTTTCATATAACTAAAGGATGGATGTCCTAATCGCCTATGCCACAACCAAATTTTATCTCTCGCTCCAAAATTTCCTCTTATTGCATAACTGTTGCCCAGTTTGAGTTCATCCAAGTAATACAGCCCATCACGTCTAATACCATGGCCAATTATCCTTTTCGTTTGAGTATCCTGGAACACACAATAGTCAGGAAACATGAGTACACTGCAATTCTGGTCCTTTGTAAGTTGGCTGACCGAAATTAACTTTGTTGCAAGAGAGGGAACAACAAGTGTATTTTTCAATGTAAATTTGTCAGAAAGTATAACTTCCCCTGTCCCAAATACAGGATATATCTCTCCATTGGCATTAATAATACCAGATTTTGTCGAGGCGCCTATATTTTTTACTTCCTTTACATCATAAGTCATATGATCAGTTGCGCCCGAATCGATAATCCAAACTTTATTTTTCTTATCATTGCTGCAATTGGGAATTGTACATTTACCAATACTGGTTGTGCAAATACCATTCTTACCTTCACTGTACCCCTCTGTTATTTGCTGGGGTTGAGAAGTGGTCGGCTGAGTTGGCTGGCTCGGTGCAGGCGGCGGATGCGGGTGCACTGTCGAGATGCCAGGATGCGGGTGCACTGCCGAGATGTCAGGACCAGAATGCGGGTGCACTACCGAGATGCCAGGAGCAAGATGCGCTACAGTTGAGGCAGCCATCGCCTTCTCCCCACCTCGCTTCTTCTTGTCACCCTTCCACCATTCTGGGTAACCTACGACCTCGAAACACTGCTCCTTTGTGTGCCGATGTTTTCCACAAACTGTGCACTTCATCTTGGATTTGTCAACAGAAAAGGTTTTATTTTGAGGGTTGAAAACCTTACCAGAGTTATAACCACGAGAAACCATGGCCACCGAGTTAACCTCTGACCCGCCTTTGAGCATAATACCTTTGCGAGCCGCCTCGCGTCTAACAAAACCATAAGCTTGTTCAATAGTTGGGAAGGGCCTCAAAAGTACAACTTGTGCACGCATGCTGTCCAAAGTGTCATCAAGGCCATCTAGGAACATATACACTCTTGTCTTATGGACAAAGGTGTTGAATTTGGTGATATCCCCGGTGCATTCCATGGGATTTGGACAGCGAAAATCAATCTCTTGCCACAGTCCTTGGAGCTCGGCATAATACTCTTCAATAGGTCGCCCATCTTGTTTGACTTGGGAAACTTGTCGATTGAGAGCATATACTTGAGCTTCATCACTTTCATCAAAGTATGTAGTAGCAATGGCCTTCCAAACATCTCGGGCAGTAGGACACCGCATATAGCCACCCTTGAGACGAGGTTCCAAGGAATTGATAATCCATTGCTTGACTATGACATCATCAGTTTCCCATCGACGATAGGCTGCATCATCAGACTTGAGAGATGGTGGAGGTTCAGTAAGGTGGTGTAGCCTGTCTCTGCCGCGAACGTACATCTCCACAGCTTGGCACCAGATTGTGTAATTCATGCCATCAAATTTAATCTCGATAGCACTGGAATAAATATTGCTATCAGGTTGTGATGCAGGTGGTGGCACGGGGTTACTCATGGCTGCTGTTTGCATTGCTGCCATTTGAGTCATCATTTTGGCCATCTGCTCGATTAGAGCGGCCGTAGAGGACGATTCTGAATTGTCAGGCATGGTCGCGTGTTGTAGAATTAGCAAGCGGAAACGATTTGTACCAGATGCTCTGATACCATGTCAGAAATATTAAAAATAACACAAGGAACACACGACTCCCATAAAACTCCCTTCCCTCCCTTATTTTATTTCTCTTTCAATAATAATTTTACACAGCATGAATTCATCCTCTTATCTCGTCTAGAGGAGAAAACCAGAAAGTCAAATTACTTCTTAATTTTATGAAGTTTCTAAATTTAAAAGATACAATTAACAAAAACAAATATATTGCAATCCCTTCATATACGTATACATCTCCTTTCCTTTCTTGCATCAACACAGGTCATGTATAACATTCTTTCCATCATTGCGTGGATGCAATCCGAGTGCAATCTTAACACTACTACTAAGATATTGGTACCTAAGACGGTGCCAGATGTTCATCATGGGACAACTTCAACGGAACAATAGTTTGGATGTCCTTTTTGTATAGATTAGTGATGTAAAAGGGTTGCTTTTTGTTTATATGAAAAGTGGTAAGGCACTCTACTTATTCCCCCAAATAAAGAGAGAGAGAGAGAGAGCTGCTACTAAGATGACTGATTCTAGACCTGAGATGCTGGATGTACCAAGCTGAAACTGAGTGACTGAAAATTCAGGTCAACCCGAAACCCTTCAATTTAATGCGACATTGAGCAATTAAACACCACCAGGAAAAAGTGTGTATGATTCCAATAACCGCATTCAATGATTGAATCTGCAAACTCCGAACTACCTTAATTGAGAGATTTGATGTGCACTGGCACCAAAAGGAAAATTATTCCATGTAAACCAACATAGTAGATTAGTTTAAGAAAAAGTATTTTTCTAAGTATAGATTTATCATAAATGGGCATGAGAAAAACAGTACTGGTCAGGTTATAATCATTACAACATGAAGCATTTCCATAAAGTACCTTGGTTCCACCTTAAAATTCGTCGAAAGCTAATTTCACTGTAAAAATCTGACTTGATGGTATATCACAATGAAACTTTGTCCTGCTGGTGATTACATCATTTCTAATGTCAAGTATTCAATCAGCTTCTTGTGAGATATTTTGATGCATGACATTATTGACTCATAGGCAGATCCGGTAACAAAAAAATGGGGGTCAATGTCCCCATTATTTATTTCACAGTGCATGTTTATGTATTAATTTTTTGTTAGATATGTGTTTTTTTCAAATGACAAAATGTGAAAATCGTTTAATTAATGACCCTCATAGTTACGATCCAGTAGTATAGATATGATTAATGTATGGATACACTCACAATATGTGAAATGATGCCTGACCCTCATTCAAAAACTTTTTGTCTAAACCCTGATTTTTGAGAGGAGAATATTTGAGATCGACCGACATAAATATGTTTTAAAAGTATCAATTATAGATTAAAACAGAAAATTTCTTATTAATTACTTCTTTATCCTCAGAGGCAACTCCCAGTGGAATATTGAACCTAATGAAAGTGGAAGGCCTTACCATAGATCATGTGGAAAGTCATCTCCAGGTCACATTTTCTTTCTTTGCCATCATTTTACATGCAAAGTTGAAACATATACAAATGCCCACAGCATTTTCAAGAGTGAAAGGAAACCTTTCTTCCCTTTAATTTGTGTGGTATCAGAAGTCACAATAAAATGAGCAGTTACGGTTGAAATGTAAGATCAGAAAATGTACACAACTAAGTTATCTAAGCTTAAAAAGGATATTTATTATTTTTTTAAAAAGAAAAGCATATTAAATCAAAACAGATAAACACTTTAAGGAAAGTAGTATTTATGGCAGAATTATGTCCTTTTATTTTCTTCCATTTTCTCTCTCTTCTTTAAGTATTTATCTTTTCTGAAGGAGTTTTTGTCCCAGCTACAGAAGTACTCGACTGCTCGAGGCAGACAGGAAGCTTCTCAAGGTATTTCACTTTCTCTGTATCATTAATTTGGTCCTTCAAATAAAATTTATTGTTGGATATCACCTATATCGCGTAGAAAAGTATAATGTCGTTGATCTGCCATGTGGGTTCCACCCATTAAAACATACTTCCTATTAATAGCTTATCCATACTTGATAAATGCAATCTTTAGACCTTGCCAACCATTGCTTAAGTACTCCGTGATCCAAAAACCTTCTGATTTATGCAGTATAATGGTATACTAAATTAGTGAATAAATAATAGAATTAATCTAAATTACCGAACATAAATTTATTACTATATCTAAACAGAAAAGTGATGTCATCGTGTTCATCTAGAGACCTTTATGGTAGTCTAATAGGACGTGACTGCTGAAAAATAAAAGTTCAAATTCAATAATTGTTTTTTATCTTTGAATTGTGATTCTACAACTAAGACTTGTCCTTGGGGGCTGTCCTAAGACGATTGTACAACTAAGAGATTAATTTCTTTCAACATTGTTGATGCACATCAGCAAAGTCCTGTTGATTGAGGTTTATATTATCGGTTGTTCTATTTATTTATTAATTTTTTTTTAGTGGAAGAAGGATTTGAAACACCATGCAGTCAAACAGAAGAACAAACATCTCTGAGGGCAATGTAAGTTTTGTATTTTGTACTACATTACCATAACTGAAGCTTCTTTTCTTTTCTTTATCTTTGTTTGAAACATTGTTAGAGTAAATAATTGTTTTTGTTGTCTTATGTCAAAGTTTTATTGGCTATATTTGGAAGCCTCAGTGGAGCTCTAAAATAGCTCTAAACATTGTTGCAGTAAATAATTGTTATTTTTCTAGAAAGAAGAATTTACTGGAATGTGTTGTTAGGAAATTTCTAATGATAGAAGATCTGATGAAATTTACTTTTGTTTTAATTTTCTGATCTTTAACCACAAGATTTTTATTTATTTACTTCTAAATATTTTAGTAACGACAATGGAGACATTGATGTAAATGAAGCATTGAAAATCCAGATGGAAGTGCAGAAACAACTCCACGAACATCTTGAGGTAACTTCTTACAATTTTGGTACCTCACTGGTTTTATTTCAATTCTAATTAATTTTTGCACGGGTACAAACTGGTAGTACACAGGATAATCAACTGGTCCAGTACATTTTGCGTAGTTCCAGATTTGTTGATAACTTTCTTGTTCCTAGGTTGCAAACTTGCAATTAATTTGATTTTAGTACTCAAATGTAGTGTTATCATTACCATATGAACTGGAATTGAGACCATGTGGGTGTATAGTGCCTGAATTTTTTTTGCTAGTCAATAAAACCATACAGTTTTGCTCGTTAAATTTAAAGGCCTAAAGAAAAGGTCGTCAGAGACTAATTATCCTGACAAGGGACCAATTTCAAGATGGTACAAGTCAAGCAAGCCATACAAAGAGTACCAGAGTTATACAATATTGAGCACTAGCCTTGTGTAATTTTTAGTAGTAAAAATTTAAACTCAATGAATAATTTTTAGGAACAAAATCTTTACCTAACAAAAACAGATATGAGATCATAAATGTGGCAATTAATTCATGACTTTGAAAATGTAGATGCAAAGAAAGCTACAAATGAGACTTCAAAAACAAGGCAAACATCTTAAAAGAATGATCGAGCAGCAACAACACTTGACCGTCGATCAATCTCATGCGTCATCTTTGTCATCACTGTCATCCAATAACTATGATGATTGTACAAAAGAAAGAGCCAATCAAACTAAAGACTGATAAATATGACATCATGTTGCGAAATTAGATTTTTTTTTTTGTTTTATTTCCTGTGGTATTAGCAGGAGCCCTCAAGCTTTAAATTTTTTTCACCTAGTCATTCAAACATAAAAATTTCCACACTTGACCACCTGTCCAGCTTTTCTTTCTTTTTGACCTTTCAAAGTCTTATTTTGACAAGGTGCATCCCACAGAACTTGTGTTTCTTATTTTGGGAAAATTTCTATGAAGTTATCTTGGTAATTACATTTCAGGAGGTTGGTTGTCTAAAATGGTCAAGTTTGCTAGTTCATGAAAAAAATTGAGAATTTTGCGTGGCAAAGTGCAAAAGCCAAAGTGACTACAAATTAAAAATCAAATTTCAATTTGTGAATATGCACATAAGTTGCTTTTGTATATTAATAACTTGAAAAAAGAACTAAAAGCTTATATACGACAGATTGATTAAATTATGATACAAATTATTTTGTTTGTTATTTTTCACGTCATTATAGACTGATTTTTTTTTAGTTTTTTTGCCATTTATTTATTCGGTGATGATATTGTTTTCTATTTGCTAAATAGAGTGCTCTTAAAAGAGGGGGGGGGGGGGGAATCATAGATGCGTACTCTTTTTAGTTACTGTCTAGAGGTCAAAACTCTAGAGTCTAGACATAGTAAAATATCAAAATCTATTTGCTAACGACTTTAGATTTGCCTTATTGCCTTGGACTCAGGACAATTAATGGAAAAAATGTGAACTACTCCAGAATAATCTAGTGCATGTGAGAAAATTTTCAACTTTATTTGGAGTGTGATTGAGAGAGTTTCATCAAGAGACTGAGAGAACTTCACAATGTATATGTATGTATTTGGCTATACATCTAAAACAGTTACATTTCATTCCGTAATTGAACATCTTTAATATGACTTCTATTATCTCAATTACTAGTAAATGTAGCACTAGATATCTTGAAATTGGAAATTTCTTTACCTAGTGAACAAGAACTAAAAGGCAAAAGAAAGAAAAACTTTAGATGAAGCCATAGAAAACCAGATATATGCACAAATATAGTGTTGACGGAATTCACTTTAACCTCAAAATACACCTTACCACCTTCTACATCAAACAATACAACTGTAGGAACATCTTTACTATTCTCAAGCAAGAAAACCAAGCTTCTCCCCATTTTTCTTTGCAAGGCGAATCAACCCTTGCCTCTGCTTTGAATCGGCACCGATGGTTTTGCAAAACTCAGTTATTACCTATTAGAAATTTTCAAAACACCGATTAATTCCTGAACTCAAATCTAGTTTGGCATATTGGTTAGTCACCCAAACAAAAATTGAACATGTTGTAAGAAACTTTTATATGTACACAATTATAACTTTTAGTAAGATTGGATCTGAGCTAGTAATATTAATGATTTAGATTTAATTTTGTTCTTGTCTATTCAATAATGAACTTAATTGAAATTTCATGATAAAGTTAAAGAGTGTTAGAAACAAGACAACATCCTAGTTCATCCCTACTTAAATTCAGAAATGCGATTCCATACAAAAATAATGAAACTTCCTATATTTCATTTTATTTTCATATGGTTTTAAATGAAAAAAAAATTGTTCAACTGTGGTACCTGGGAGTGAAGAGCTATAGCCTTTCCTCTGAGCTGGTTGAACCTTTTTCGACCGATGATATTGCGAACAATCACGACAACAGGTGCGAAAATGCCTTTTCCTTCATTCACATTACCCATCCTGATCTGTAACCGAGCCGGCGCTGTGCTTCTATGGCGTACCGAGACTGATACCGGTGCTGCCATCTTACATTCTTCTCCTATGAAGGAAGTTCTCCATTTTTTTGCACTGAGACTAGTGGGGGAAGTCAGAGAGATAGTAGCCATTGAATATGCAAAGATGGAAAAAAGAAGAAAGAGAAGAAATAGAATGGTAAGACTAGTGAATGGAAGGGAGGATCAAAAGCAGTAAATCTGGTAATGAGAAAACAAGTGGAAGGTGGGAGGGAGAGAGAGTTGCAAAGAGGAAGAGGTGTTGCGTGGAGAGCCGTTGGTTGGAGAGAGAGAGATTTGGAGCCACAGAAGGGAAATCTTGATTGATTGGTTTGTGGTTGGTTTTAGAGGCGTGCATTGATCGGCCAGGATTTTCCTAATTCAACTTTCAAACACCACATTGCAAGTTAAAACACTAGCTGAGCCTCGTGTTCACTGGAAAAGTAAAAAAAATAAAAAAAAAGACTAAAAACGAAAATTCTGAATGGACGGTCAGAAACCTAGATACCTTGCAATTCTTGATTCACATGGTTGTCACATATGGTCAACATTAAATTTGGCGGCTGCCATTGAGCGGAATTTTCTTTAAGTAAGAGAATTGATTTTGACAACACATTTTGCGCGTAAAAAGTATTGCTCCAAATTTCTTCAAAAAAAATATTATTCGAAATTTCTTCAAAAAAAATATTACTTTTTATTGTTATTATTTTCCGATTTTTAATTTTCTTTTTGAAATAAGTTCATTTATTTTTAGTCTGTGAAATAGAGTTATCCCTCCAATCAAGTGGTCCTTAGTTCGATTCACAGAGAGAGCATTTATTTTCGAATTTCTTATTCTTATAACAAAATCGTTGGTTTCAAACCAACCTTCAAAAAAAAAAAAAAAGAAGAAGAAATAAAGTTATCATTCTTCCGTGCCAAATGGGAATTGAATCTGTTACCTCTAGAACAACAGTGAAGCTATTGACTATGCTGGACTCCCACGTTCAAATTAGTTTTATCTCTAAAATAACAACGAAGCCATTGACCATGCTGGACTCCATCGTTCAAATTAGTTATGATGGAATCTGTAATAAGCAACTACTAACTATTTATCACATTGTATTTATTCTTTTCTTTCTCCCTTTGTAAATATTTTTTTTAATAAAATTCCATCGGTGTGGTGATTGCCACTGACCATTAAAAAAAAAAAACTATTTACCCCATTAAATTAAAAACACTTAAAAACAAACCAACCGTGAATTCAATAAATATTGAAATAAAAAAGAGGAAATATTGACGTGGTTAAAATTGAGTCAAGAGAAAACAAATATATCGAAGGGAGCAAGAATATACTTTCAACTTTCAAGTGCTTTGCCAGAGTGTCAAAGTTTAATACGGACGACGACAAATTTTGTAACACTACGAAGAAATTAAAGTTCAGTTCTTATAAAAGAATATTAAAAAAAATGAAATTGAAAAATTAATCGAGTCTTTATTGCCAACGGGGAAAAAGGGGGTCCAGCCAAGCCTACTTCAAAAATTACAAAGAAGAGAAGCATCGAGAGAAAGGAAGGGCTAATGTCGGATTTCCAAAAGTCCAACTTCTCAAAAGCAGATATCGCAATACCATTTATATAATTCCGATTATTTTTAAGAAATTCGGAAATATTTTAATATTATTTTTTATTTTTTTCGGTAATATAACGGAGTATTTGGGCCGAAATTGGCCTGATAGCAACAAAATTGCATGCGGCAATTATGTGCCCGTCTCAAGTACCCGAAATTTTAAAAAATAATATTAAAATAATATAATCCATTAAAATTAATATCAATATAATAAGTTTAATATAAATAGTATCGTTTGATTGGAATCCTGGATTCCGAACGTTAGATCGGAATCCTGGATTCCGATCTAAACTTTGATCGGATTCTGGGATTCCGATCTAAGCTTAGATCGGAATCCAGGACTCCGAACAGTGCTGTAACAGGATTTTTTGTCGTTTTTAGTGATTTTATTGTACTTCTATTATAAATATTAATTAAATATATAAAATTTTAATATTAAATTAATATATTATAAAATATTAGTAATATATTTTGAAGATAAAATATTATATTAATATATTTTATTGTACTTCTATTATAAACATTAATTAAATATATAAAATTTTAATATTAAATTAATATATTATAAAATATTTATCGTTTGTTTAGAACCGGATTTTTGATATTTTGAAGAATGTTAATATAATATAATTCTATATTATGAATAATATTTTAATATTTAAAGTTTTGATATTAATTTTATATGGATGGTTTTATTTTTAATATTAGAAATTTTCAATTATGTTAAATGTTGTACATAATAAGTACATAATATTTTTTGTAATAATTTATTTATGGCAATAATTATAATATTAACTTATAATTAAATATTAGATTTATTTCATTTAATTCATAATATAAAAATACAGGAATTATAAGTGTCATCGGCAAATATACCATCCCAGCCATCGGTAAGTACAAAAGTGAACATATACCGTAAATAAGCTGAACATATAGACGATCTAAGTGAACACTTACAAACTTATTTTTATTGAACTTATTTGTTTGTATGTGTTCACTTAGATCGTTTATATGTTCACATTGTTTTATGTATATGTTCACCATTAGAAGAAGAATTGAATTTTGTAACCATAATATAAATTAGCACACTAAAATAAAAGAAAGGAAAAAATACATGAAAATCATAATATAATTTAGCACACTAAAATATTAAAAAAGGAAAAATGTACAAAAAAAACCATAATATAAATGAACACACTGAATTTAGTTTGGTACTTAAAAACAAAGTAATAAATATACTTAGAGATCTTGATCATCTACATGTTGCAGAATTTCATCCCACCAGGGTTGATCTTCTTCCGCATTCATTTCTTGTTGATTACTGGCACCATGGTTGTCGGCGAATTGAGCGGCCTCGTTTCAGAAAGCGGCATCAGGTTGTTCATTACTGGCACCGTGGTTTTCAGCGAGTTGAGCTGCTTCGTTCCAAAAAGCCTCCTCATGTTTTTGTTGATTATTCGCAGCCGGGTTGTCTGCGAATTGAGCGGTTTCGTTCCAGAAAGCTGCCTCGGCTTCTTGTTGCTCAATCTCAGCCATTCTAGCTACTGCAATTTTGCGTTGTTCATCTCTCTTCTTGATCTTTATTAGGCTCTCCTTAATTTTTTTTCCAATTTTTTCTTGTTGCAACCTCCGGCTCTCTTCGGCGGCCTTTTCTTCCATTCTTCTCCTTTCGAACCATTGTTCTTTCACTCTGAATCTCTTTACAATTTCATCCCTCTCTTCTTGTTTTTTGTGTTCATCGTAGTGGTCACGCAAAATGGTATCTTTGAAATTGAAAACCTGACCACACTTTGTACAGCTCACTGTGTGGTCTCCACGAAAATCGTATATGCTTTCGTAAACAATCATGGGTGTAGGATCTGGTTTCCACGGTTTGAGTTCCGGCATCGGTTCAGGTTCTATGTAGTACTTTTTATAGCGTTCAGAGTTGCTCGACTCAGGTTTAGTCAGGTAATGTCGCAATCTCTCCCTGCGGTCTCTTTCTGGGCCACCATGAATGTGCCACTGATAGTGGGTGTATAATGGCCACTCGCCACCATATTGCGAATGGATATTGTAGTCGAATTTGCGGTAACATTTATTACATATCGCATGATAATCTCCTTTTTCGATCTCATTTGGATTGGCAGGGGAATGTTTGTAATTTGGCAAGTACTCATGTCGAGTAGATGGCCATTCCCGCACTTCACTGTTGGAGGTATTTCCTTTCTCCATGGTAGTGAATGTTGAAGAAAGAAGGATTGAGTGGGTGTGACATATTTTTGCTGAGGAAGAATAATTTTATAGATCATTTTAGACTTACAATTATTTAAAATTAATAAATATAATGTGATATCTTTTCAGACTTTATCAGAATACGTTTGTCCTTTTGCATAGCTTAGGTAGGCATCAGTATACTTTTCAGACTTTATCAGAATACGTTTGTCCTTTTTGCAGTGCTTAGGTAGGCATCAGTATACTTTTCAGCTTTTATCAGAGCACGCCTGTCCTTTTGCATAGCTTAGGTAGGCATCAGTATACTTTTGAGCTTTTATCAGAGCACGCCTGTCCTTTTGCAGTTCTTTTTCCAGACTTTATCAGTTGCATGAATTAAATGACATTAAAAATTAATTAAATAAAATTATTTAATAATTTGACTTAATTTAATGTAATAAAATCTTATTTAGTTATTTGAAGTAATTAATTTAATTTAATTTCATTTAGTTAATTTAATTTGATTGAGCTAATTTTTTTAACTACTTTAATTTAATTTACAAAATAATATAAATTATTAATTTAATTTTACAATTATAATTAAAATATAATTATTAATTTACTTAATTTAATTTAAATATGTAGCTAAGATCGGAATCCTGGATTCCGATCTAATTTAATTTAATTTAATTTAATTTAAATATGTAGCTATTGAATATGGAATAATTTAATTTAATTTAACTAATTTAATTTCACTAATTTAATTTAATTTCATTTAACTAATTTAATTTAAGTAATTATATTTGAAAAAGATGGAATAATTTAATTTAATTTAATTTCATTTAACTAATTTAATGTAAGTAATTATATTTGAAAAAAATGAATTATTTTAGGTAATGAATTATTTTAATTAATGAATATGATAAAATTAAATTCAATCTTAATTACATAAAATATAATATATATATTTAAATTTTAATTTATTAATTAATATAATTAAAATATTTATAATTAATATTATTAATTTAATAAAATAAATAACAGTAAAAGGGAAAAGGACCAAAAACTGATTTGATTGGGGCGGTGGATTCCTGACATGCTTAGATCGGAATCCAGGAATCCGATCTAAGCAATAAGTTCGCCGAACTGCAGCAATTTATTTGATTTGATTGGGAATTGACGTGAACTTTTAATTTTGTTTGCTAACATCGGAATCTCAAATTCCGATCTTATCACTATAAATAGTTGGTCGTTATCACAATCTTAATATCATCTATCTTTTCCAATTAATTCTTAGTCATATAGAAATGTATTCAATTAGTGTTTTTGTCAATCAATCTCCCTTTAATCCAGCAAATAATTTTCGTTTTGATGTTTTTCCACAAACTGATTATGAATCTATTAAACAAATAATTTTGTCCTCATTGGGAATTTATCAAGGTGAGTTCAATTTGAGAATTGTTTCGCGTTTCAACGTAATTATGGACGGAAGGTTTCAACAAATTATTTTGCCGGTCAACTCTCAAAATGAATGGCGATACGTTCAACACGAGTGCTTTGAGGCAAGGCGACTTGATGGTCTAGAAATGCATGTCGATTTACTTCCGGCACAAGGTAAATTTAATTTTGAATGTAATTATGTGACATTTAATTTTGAATAATAGAATTATGTGCTTAAATATATATTTATATTAATATTAACTATGAAAAAAATCATATTTATAAATAATAATTAAAATCATATTGAAAATCATATTTTAGTAATATTAACTATGCATAAAAACATAAATAAGAACAATTTCTAGAAATGACTTTTAATAAGTAATATTTAATATCGTTATTATTTAACTATGCGATTTATATTATTATGTGATTAAAAAGTACTGTAGTAGTATAAATAATATTTAAAATATCTATGTTATTTATTATTATAATTTAGTTTAATTTTTGTATGTGATTATAACACATATTTTTTATTATAATTAGGTGGTTATTATAATTATAATTATAATGAACAACAAAATTATGAGGAAGAAGAACACCAACAACCAAATGCAACCAATCAAGAAGAAGAGAATGAAACCATTACATTAGATTGGGATTCTTGGGACCCTAACAGTATAGATCCTCGTGATAGTACACTTCAGGAAGAAGAAGGTGTTAGGAAATCGCTCAATTTTAATTTTGTGACTAATTACTAACTAATTAATCCAATTAAAACACAAAGAGCAAGAGGATCTAGTACATATCCATTTCGACACAAAAAGAAAGGGGTGGAATATTGTACCTCCCGCGAAATCGTATTCGCGGGGCTCGATCCTACGGCATGGGAATCGATGGGGTGCTCTCCTTCGCCTCCTCCTCCGTTGATGGCCGCCTCGAGTCCACCTAGAGGATTAACCAATCTCTTCTACCCTTGTGCTAGCAAGAGGAAGAGGAATGTCTAATCCCAAGGTATGCTCTCTTCTATTCAATTAGCCCTTTTAATTGGTGGAGAGAGTTTGTGCTCAACTCATGAGCTTGAGGTAGAAGAAAGGAGAGGAAGAGTAAAGAAAATTCTGAAATTTTCTTTCTTCTTTGTGGATTTCGGCCAAGGAGAGAAGAGGAGAGAGAAGGTAGGAAGGAGGCTAGGGTTTCCCTCAAAATAAACCCCTATATATAGACCTCATGACCTAGTCTCTACCAACCTTTCACTTGGACAAAAATGCCCCTTCTTGGCCGACATTTTAAGTGGGCTTTAAGCCTTGGCTTAGCCCATTTAACCATTCCATTTATTACTCCTTTCAATTGACCTCAAATTTGGGCTTTTATTTAACTAATTAAATAATGCCCCAATAGCTCAATTAATTTAAATGAGTTGAACATAATCAATTATTAACTCATTAATAATTAATTTGGGATTAGCATATGCATTGATTTATTTCTATATGATCCCTTTGACTTAATTAATTATAACGGTCCACAACGCTATACAATTAATTAATCAAACTATCATATTTTCGCAATACGCACTGTTGCGAATAAATAATGCACTGTTTGGTTAAAGCTCTATTTGTGTGACCCTTTGAGGATTTATGCTATGTTGGACATGGAAATAAATCGTTATTTAATTCCAATAATCATAAGCGGTATCTAGCAACACGTTATGATTCCCAATTCGCATAAATAGTGTACTGCTACAGTATTTAAATCCTGCATAAGAGAATATATGTATTTCCCTATTTTGATTCTTATGTCATACGATATCATCATATAATCCAAGATAGGAATGTGTCATTCTTGCAGATTATACGTTTCTTGATCTAGAGATAATTGTATAAAGTTGCATGCAAACAATCTATCTCCATCAAGGGGCCCAAACAGATATCGTCACTCACTAAGTGAATTAATGAGGGACATACGGTTTTCTTGATGATTAACTTTTTCCCGCATAATTCAAGAGAACATAAATAAAGTCCGTATAGCAGCCCTTATCGGGAATCAGCGGTAGACGATATTTATTGAACCTATCCTCATGTGGAAAAGATAAACATCTCAAACTTAGAACCAAAATCATAACGAAATAAACAATGACACATAACACAATCCATATGTTTATTTCGATGGGTCAAGTCCTGTGCTATGTTCCATAACATACACATATGCAATTAAGTTGGTAACTCTTTACCTATGATTAGTAGAACTTAATCATCACTTAACTTGCATACTAATCTTATAAGATAATTAATGTTCCTTGTTAATTATCAAGATTATGGACCGTTTAGATTTATTATTGTCATTCTAAAGAATGATCCACAGAGATCTACTATTCAGATCCTCAACCTGAATAATCTGTCAATAATAAACCTAGGAACAGATGATAAAATATCATCCCATACATAAACTAATAATTAAGTCATTAAATTATTGACTTCTAGGACATAACTCTAACAATCTCCCATTTGGCCTAGAGTCAATCAATAGTGACTTCTAGCCAACGAAGAATTGAGAACAATGTCATATATCTACATATATACATGTTTCGGACCTCAAAATAAATAATACGCTTAAAGCTAGTTACTCATACGTCCACCACGTATGGATGCATAACTGCATCTCGTATACTGCTCAAGGTAGAGGTCGTGCTAGAGTGTTCGCTGTGTTCGCGAACCTATCTAAAATTTGTTCGACCATATATATATATATATATATACTCTTATATATATTCTTGATCACCATCATATGATATCAAGTGATATCGTTATAGATCATATTTGAATCTCCAATGTAACATTGGGATCTTTACGAGTAATTTATGGTTCGAGATGCTTAGAACCATAATAACTCAACTAAGAACTTGATCCGAAATAAACTTCTTTTATTGCTTCACAAGTTGCAACGTATTTTGCTTTGGTGACGGAAACGGTTGTAATATTCCATTTAGAACACCTTCTAAATTTACAACACCACCTTTTAGCAAAATATGTATTTCAACTGTGATTATATCAATCTTTCGAAAAACTAGCATTAGTGTAATTAACTTACACGAGCTCTATTTCATCTTAAGAGATGAAATATTATATCACTCTTTCTCATAAAGTACTCGAGGATATCCTTGACTATCGTCCTAATGTGTCTCTTTTGTATCCATTTGACAACTGTTTGTCATATCTTTTGGATACTACACATCGGGGCATATGCATAAATATGACGTACACAATGAAACTCATAATGAAAGAATGCTTGAACTATTTCATGCACTTTCTTGAATTGAGTTGCAATAGACCGAGTTAAAACACTCAAGTCATGCCATGTGACGTACAGTTAGACATCCTTTCTTGGAGTGTAACTTTCGTGTTTCTAGAACACTTCGTCAATATATGCATATTTGTTCAACCTGACATCCATCATAATCTATCTTCATAGATTTGTTTCCTAGGATCAGGTGATTTCGCCCAAGTTCTCATTTGAGAAAGCATTCTCCGAAGAGATCTTGACAATATTCATTTTCTTAATGTTATTCCCAATTAATGAATTGTTATCTTGAACAATACAAGTAATACAATTATGCTCCCACTGAATATCTTGTTTATACAAGATACTTTTGATGAAGTTCAACTCCTTGACTTCATTGTCAAAACTTTTATTCCAATCTCCACAACACTTGCTTTAATCCATTTATGGATCCTTGAAGCATGCGTATGTTTTTAGCAATACATAAAACCTCGATTTGTGTCAAATGCACAACATCATCCTTCATTCATACGAAGAAGGCGGTTTTATGTGTTTTTTCATATATCAATATATATGAAATACAACTATTGCTAGAATGATCTTTATTGACTTTTACATAGCCACAAGCAAGAGGTTGTGCTTTGTACGTAGTCAACTAGTCATCGACTTAGACATAGCTACAAGCGAGAAGCCGCGCTTTGTACATAGTCGATTTGTTATCCATGTCGATCTTTCCTTTTGAAGATCTAAAACGTTCTTGATGGATTGCTCTTTCATGAACATCAACCAAGGTCTATACCTTGTTGTTATACATGGATTTTATTTAAAGATCATATGAATTCAAACCATATATGTGGAATCGGATCGTTCCATCGTTTTTCTTGTTTATCAACGGATTCTCATATGCTAAGTTTGAGAATGTCGTGAAGCCAATGCACCAAACGGCTTAGGCAATCAACTCTCGTTGATCTTTTGTAGGATTGGTACTTGAGGTTCATGAACTTCTTCTACAACGATTTGTTGAACGAGTTCTTGACTCCTCATATATTCCATGAGTTTCTCGAACATCATCAACTCGTGAGATGGTTGAGTCCTCATTGGAAGGAGCGTACTATTAAACTTCTTTCAAAACAACTTGTGAATGAAGTTCCGCTCAACTCCCACTAAGTACCATGTATGGAGTGACAAGTTTCCTATAAGAGTACTTCTTGTAGTGATGCATAAACTCCTTTAATGCTCACTTTACTCCCACTACTTCTTCTTGAGAATATCATTCTACAAGATTACGTTATGATTAGCAACAACTACTTTGTTCTTATCATATTCGTAGAAGTAGTGCCTTAATATAAAGCATCCTACAAATTCACAGTGTCTTATTTGGTTTAAGCTTACAAGTCATCAATACTTAAAATAAGCTTCTCAACACCAAATCTCGAGAAGTATTATACTTAGAGATCAAAATCTCGTAAGATATCTTCTTCAACAGACTTCGATGGAACATTATTCAGTGTAAACAATATTGTCCTCAAACATAATTCCCTAATACGAGTCGAATAAGTCCATTTGATTTATTACCGATCGAACTATACAAAATATTGTTCGATACCTCCATTCTTGGACATATTATTCCTCATGGAGCGAGTTGTGAAACTACTTTCATACTCTTTAGATAATATTTCAAATCATATGACTTAACTACTTATTTATTTACCACAATTAATTGTAAGACTTCCATTTTTCTTGAACGGTCTTTTAAACTTCACTCTTGAACTCCTTTGAACTAGTCAAAAGGTTCATACTTATACCTTATCAAATAGATATGTTAATATCTACAATGATCGTTGGTCAAGTAGTAAAGTATCAATAACCTTTCATTACACAAGTACTTATAGGTCTTTATACATCGATATGTATAAGTCCTAATTAGTTCACTTGTCCTTAAACCTTCATAGGTTAAAGGCGCTTTTGTCATTTAACAAACATGATTCGCATATCAATCGATTTGAAATCGAATTGAATTTCGAGCTCTATGTTACGTAGACTCTCATAATGCGGTTCTCGTTTATGTATGTGACTAAGCGGTTATATATAACATGAAAGTCAAATACTTTATGTCAAGTCTTACGCATCCTATTTGTCATTCAAAACTTGTTTATCTATTTCAAACAAATTCAATCGAGATGCATGAAATCATATAAACAAATTCATAATAAAAGATCTTGTCTTTTACAAAACATAATCATCCATTATTGAATATGAAATGAAGATATTTTGAGAGGTTAGGATTGAGGTATACAACCTTCAATTCCTAAACAAACTCTTAATAAAGATAACTCTACGTATTCAATGGTAATGACTTAAACGAATAAGTCATCTCCTATACGGAGTTTACTTTATATCTCTCGAACATTCTCTTATTCTTCATTGCCAACACATTTCGTTAAATGCGAGCATATGAACTAGTATCAAGTTACTAGTGTAAATTAGAGATAGTGAGATAATTTGAACGACAAATACCTTTAGGATTAGAATATTTCTAATCGTCACAATCATGGTACTTCGGACAACCTTTCAAATGCCTCCCATAAAACGGCAAATGAAACATCTCATGTGACACATGGTCATCAATGAGAGTCTCGAAATTTCAACTCATACCTTGGTGAAGTATTTCTTGAATACTTAACCAATCACCTTTTGCATCAACAAGCGTGCATAAAGGTAATATTATATCCTTCATAATTCCAAAGAGATCGAATGACAATATCAACAATCCTTGATATCGGAGATTAATATCTCTAGTCATCAATTAGCTACTTCAATCTTTCGATTTGTAAACTAATGAATCATTCATATAACTTCTTTTAAAAGAATAATCTCTTGGTCAACTCATATTCTTTATACTCAATCATAAATGATGGAGTTAATATCTACTTTCTTCCAAGAACACTTTCTTGAGTAAGCGAATGAGAGCGTACGAGTTAAATCTAGTCCATATGAATTCTCTAATTCAAATGTCTAGAAATTTTGAATGAGGATACTAGCCATACGCTTTATTGAATAACTTTTCGCAAAAAGTCAATCAATCATCGCGATTCTACGTTCGGGTAGTTTGAGGAAAGTTTTGGGAATTGACATACTCAAGTTTCTCTTCACTAAGATCGTGTCTTAGGAATCGGTATTACTCTTTCAAGTAACTATCTTTTAGAAACGAGTTTGTTTATTTTTAAAGATTGATCGCAACAAAATTAACAATTTAAACATCTATAACAAAATCAATTTACGGTCATTTAGTTTATGCAATTATTTTATTTATAACAAATAAAACTCCCACTACAATTATTTAATGTCCCTAATGTAGTAGGTTTTCCAAGATCCCTATTTTCGTTGAGATGGTGCTAGCGTCGGCGTGACACCAAAAACAACTAGATAGAGTAGGTTCTCCAACCAATCATTCCATATGATTCTTGGTTTGTGAAATATCACATGTACATCCACAAACTTTGTCCCGATGTCCAATCCGATTAGAAAATATCGTTAAGTAACCTTTCTCTATTTGCTCCTAGTAAATCCGATTTACACCCCGACACGGATGATGGAACACGATGTCCCGCGTCGGCGAGAATGCATCAATGAACGATCATACACGTTAGAAGGGGATAGAGAGAAGGAGGGCGATTTAACTTAATCATGTTTTGTTTGGGACAATCAATTAAGTGACACTTGTTTGGTGGTCATGTAAGCATACACCCATACCTAGCCTATGACAATTCATAGCAATCACAAGCAATCACACATAAGCATCTCACAGTTGTGGGTTTGTATGGCTCCCGCTTGCATTAGTTTCGCCACATCGTCCATGGAGCAAAACTAATCTAATCCTTGTCCCTCCCACTAAATTCTATAAGGATCTAAATCCTATAAAATAAAGGAACAAAATACATGTGAAAAATATCCTACTCCCATCCTAGCCTTAGGGGCATGCAAGCCTCACAAGTTACATAAAAAATTAATCAACGAATTAATTAATTAATGACACCAAAGGCCGCATTACAAACATTCACACATGCATTCAATTTACAACCACAAGGCATTGAGTCTTGAGCCATACTAAACCCACTATCCACCTACAAAAACAAAGTTAGCACATACAAGCACTTTGTTTCCAATTAACGATTTTCAAGCATCTTTGCGTATCGTTTGCTATAAGTAAATTCCGTGTACAAATTCTCAATTTTAAACAACCAAACTTGTTTAAATTCATTTAGAAAGTTCTTTCAACATCCCATAACTGAAAGGAGATCAAACAAGGAGTTTTCTAATTAATTTCAACTAGTTTGAATACTTAGAAAAACAGTAATTTACCAAAAAACGTAACTAATGGAATCCAACAAAAACAACAGTTTTCGGTCTCCAAAAATTCTCAAATAAATTACTTAAGCTCCTTATCATAGTTGTGACTACCAGTAAAAATTTCAAGAAGATATCTTAAACCATCTGGGAGAATCAAAAAAGACAAATCTCTTACAAGTGCACGAAGCACCGTTATGAGATTTTCAGCTTATCCTCTCAACCATTTGGTCTGTTAGACCACCTTCTATCCAGTTTTTATATATACAATATACATAGAAAAACTTGCTTAGACTACAGGCTATTCATTCATGAAAAGAAAACAACCAAGTTCAGTTCAATAATATTAAGTTACATGCTAAACAATCAACAAATTCTGTACTGGAACAGACTGTCGATCGAAATGTTTTAACCTAGTTGAAGGTCCAAACTTCCACGAAAAATTATGAAATTAATTTTCCTGGAATCCTAACTCAAAATAGAACAACTCCATTTAAATATAATTTTTAAAGGAGTTCTCAGTTGGTACAGTTTATTAGAACAATCGATTTGCTCAACAAACTGGATCTGACAAGATCTTCCTTTTCATACTTGAAAACCCACAAATTAATCCGAGTCATGCAACAATTTATACATGCTCAGAAAGAGCTTCAAGTCCTCTTTATTTCAAGCCATAGAACACTGGTACTTATATTCAAAATATAAATCTTTCAAGCCATTCAAACAGGACAGTGCGAGCAGAAACTGGTTCTGCGCACTGTCGCCGTTTTATTCACAATAAATCTATACTAATTCAGAAAAAAAGTGAATCCAATGCCAAAAGAATCACAATCCAAAGATCTACAACTTTTATGTAGATGGAAAGATCTTCTAGAGAACATATCACATCGAAAAATGCGAAACAACACAGAAAATACCATTTCCAGACAGCAAACAAACGCATCATCTCTACTAATCCGTTAATTAGCTAATTTCTCTTAATTAAGTGTCAAAATAGCTTAAGTACGACCATGTGCTCTGATACCACTGTTAGGAAATCGCTCAATTTTAATTTTGTGACTAATTACTAACTAATTAATCTAATTAAAACACAAAGAGCAAGAGGATCTAGTACATATCCATTTCGACACAAAAAGAAAGGGGTGGAATATTGTACCTCCCGCGAAATCGTATTCGCGGGGCTCGATCCTACGGCATGGGAATCGATGGGGTGCTCTCCTTCGCCTCCTCCTCCGTTGATGGCCGCCTCGAGTCCACCTAGAGGATTAACCAATCTCTTCTACCCTTGTGCTAGCAAGAGGAAGAGGAATGTCTAATCCCAAGGTATGCTCTCTTCTATTCAATTAGCCCTTTTAATTGGTGGAGAGAGTTTGTGCTCAACTCATGAGCTTGAGGTAGAAGAAAGGAGAGGAAGAGTAAAGAAAATTCTGAAATTTTCTTTCTTCTTTGTGGATTTCGGCCAAGGAGAGAAGATGAGAGAGAAGGTAGGAAGGAGGCTAGGGTTTCCCTCAAAATGAACCCCTATATATAGACCTCATGACATAGTCTCTACCAACCTTTCACTTGGACAAAAATGCCCCTTCTTGGCCGACATTTTAAGTGGGCTTTAAGCCTTGGCTTAGCCCATTTAACCATTCCATTTATTACTCCTTTCAATTGACCTCAAATTTGGGCTTTTATTTAACTAATTAAATAATGCCCCAATAGCTCAATTAATTTAAATGAGTTGAACATAATCAATTATTAACTCATTAATAATTAATTTGGGATTAGCATATGCATTGATTTATTTCTATATGATCCCTTTGACTTAATTAATTATAACGGTCCACAACGCTATACAATTAATTAATCAAACTATCATATTTTCGCAATACGCACTGTTGCGAATAAATAATGCACTGTTTGGTTAAAGCTCTATTTGTGTGACCCTTTGAGGATTTATGCTATGTTGGACATGGAAATAAATCGTTATTTAATTCCAATAATCATAAGCGGTATCTAGCAAACACGTTATGATTCCCAATTCGCATAAATAGTGTACTGCTACAGTATTTAAATCCTGCATAAGAGAATATATGTATTTCCCTATTTTGATTCTTATGTCACACGATATCATCGTATAATCCAAGATAGGAATGTGTCATTCTTGCAGATTATACGTTTCTTGATCTAGAGATAATTGTATAAAGTTGCATGCAAACAATCTATCTCCATCAAGGGGCCCAAACAGATATCGTCACTCACTAAGTGAATTAATGAGGGACATACGGTTTTCTTGATGATTAACTTTTCCCCGCACAATTCAAGAGAACATAAATAAAGTCCGTATAGCAGCCCTTATCGGGAATCAGCGGTAGACGATATTTATTGAACCTATCCTCATGTGGAAAAGATAAACATCTCAAACTTAGAACCAAAATCATAACGAAATAAACAATGACACATAACACAATCCATATGTTTATTTCGATGGGTCAAGTCCTGTGCTATGTTCCATAACATACACATATGCAATTAAGTTGGTAACTCTTTACCTATGATTAGTAGAACTTAATCATCACTTAACTTGCATACTAATCTTATAAGATAATTAATGTTCCTTGTTAATTATCAAGATTATGGACCGTTTAGATTTATTATTGTCATTCTAAAGAATGATCCACAGAGATCTACTATTCAGATCCTCAACCTGAATAATCTGTCAATAATAAACCTAGGAACAGATGATAAAATATCATCCCATACATAAACTAATAATTAAGTCATTAAATTATTGACTTCTAGGACATAACTCTAACAGAAGGTACATACTACGAGTCTTACACCGGTCAAGGCACTTGGGAACATGGTGGTAGTAGTAGGCATCAACAAGGTGGTAGTAGTAGTAGTAGGCACGGCCGGCCACAAGAAGAAGAAGAGGTCGTTCAAGTAAACGAAGAAAACGAAGAAGAAACACGTCGACAAGCATTGCATTTCACAAACCATTTCAAAAGTATCAATGAATAAATAATTGAAACATTGCATTTCACAAGCATTTCACAATTTTACAATCATTGTATTTCACAATTTTACAATCAATCAATCAATCTACAAGCAATTCACAAACATTTCTATTCAAACAATAATAAAATAAACATATAAAAAAGCTAACCTAGAGTAGAAAGGAATTGACTCTCTTCTAAACAATTTTTAACCTACATTTTTAATTAATACCATCAATTATTACCATTTTCCTAATTTTTTTCATATTTAATTATCAAAATCTTAATTATTAAAAAGCAAAAAAAATAATAAATAAATAAATTACCCATAAATTTTCATATGATTTTTTCTTATTTTTCCATATTTTTAAAATAATTTTACAATTTATTATCTATTTTTCTAATTAATTAAGTAGTGAATAAACAAATAAAAAGACAAAAAAAATCCAATCTAATTAATAAATTAGATATAAATTTATATTTTTTTCCTGATTTTTTCAGATTTTTTTAATATTTTTTCAATATTTTCTCTATTTTTTTATTTAATTAACTAAATTAAAAACTAATAAACTAAATAGATAAATAATTAAATAAAAAAAATAAAACTTACTGTGCTCGCGCGGAAAGGGAGGTCCAGAGTGAGTGCGAAGCAGTCTCCTTAGATCGGAACCCATATATATAAAGTAAAGTTTAGATCAGAATCCTGGATTCCGATCTAAGCTTTGATCGGAAACCCAGAATCCAGGATTCCGATCTTACGATACTATTTATATTAAACTGATTATATTGATAATAATTTTAATAGATTATATTATTTTAATATTATTTTTTAAAATTTCGGCTAAGTACTTTCGCACAGCAATGTCGAGAAACCACAATTAAAGCAACAAGCAAGTCGAAGGTATCAGCCGAAAAAAATGGGAAAAAGAAATAGTGAATGTGCGATAAATCATAGTACAAGTCTGATAATCACTCTTTTAACGATTCAAGTATATTATTTTTAGAATGGACAACATATATACAGTTATAGCATGATTATCTATGTTAATTTAGTTATTGTATAGTGCATGATTATCTATGTTAATTTAAGGGTAAATTATTGACAATTGGCGATAGTTGAACTTTCAGACTCATTTTTTGAATCATTACACAATTATCTATTGTTTTTTTTTTAAGATAAATTGGAGGTCTAAGCCACCCAACTTATATTTTTTAAATTAAATGTCTATGAAAGACCTCCCAGCCGGATTTCGAACTTGCGACTTTTCACTCAAAGAGTCAAGGTGCATTGCTCCACAATTATCTATTGTATACTACACAAATAACAATGCTGACATATTCTTTCGAACTTCCATATTAATCATCCAAATCACCTCTAAAATGTATATTTAGCTATTGTATAATTTAGTCTGATAAGAATATATAGAGAAGGCGCTTTTGGATGAGCATCACACTATAGTGCTATAAGAATTTATTATTATTATTATTCCAAATGAATGGGAGCAGTTACGTTTTGTTACTGAGTGTTATATCTTTTTACTTTTTTTCCCTTATTGAAAGAATAAATTGATGCCTGAAAGTTGGCCCCTTCAGCTAATTAAGCAAGAAAAATACATTTTAAACAATTCGATCGATGAGCTGACCAAACAAAATATTCTGCAACCGGACAAACATCCCGTACTAAAACGGTTGAAAATTCACTCTCAATAAATTTCTCATTATTAATATTTTATACAAAAGTATGTTATAAAAATTTAAAAAATACAGTCCATTAATTTTATTTATAATTTTTTGAAGTAGATAAGTTCTTTCTTAATATTTTTTATTATTATTTTGAATATACACAATTCCTAATTGAAAGAAACCACAAATCTTTGGACGATATCCACGTCTGAACTTTCTTAGCCTATTTATTTTATTTTATCAAGAAAAATACTTTACTCGATTATTTACTTCTCTTATAAATTAAAAAATGCTAATGGCTTCTGCAACGTGGTAAAAATGCTCATTCACTTAAATAATTAAATTAGCACTTGCTTGATAGGCTGATGTCCTAGAAAATAATTAGAATTTGTTCGCTTATTTATCTTTGTTTCCAAATCTTGTTTTGAAAATTGATTACCATTGTTTTTGTCTAATCTGGCATTTTGTGCAATATGGCTAATAGAAATAAGGTGTTGATCACCATATATATTTACGTAACATAGTGTTGTTAATGATTCTTGACAACCTAGGGATAATTTATGTACCATCGAGAACAACTACCAATTTATAGAAAAAAAACAAGAAAGAATAAACAGGAACATAGTACATTAGAGAATTTATTCCCAGATAACATCTAGCTAGGTACTAACACTGCGCAGGTGATAACTTCAAAATAACTTTATTCTACTTGGTTCTGTCCAAATTAACAAACAACATCTTAATAGTTTCTAGAGATGTGTACATTGAATGTTGTTTGTGTTGCTTCCTTAACTAGTTCAAACAAGCAGAAATCACCTAACTGTACGTTGCTATCCAGAAAAAAATGCTTCATCTGCAATTCTTGTCGGTATGACCTATCTATATACTTCACCAGCCACTCCTTGTCGCCGGCAAGATGAAGAACGAAGCTCCCGCTTTTCTTTGGAAGATGTTCAGAAGAAAATTTACTTGGGATTGTCTAATTAAGAATAAAACAAAGTATCCATGAGATGACAGAAATTTAACCACTTCTATAACCAGGTCACAAACAGTTAAAATAGTCAGAATCCTACTTCACAGAGGTCAGTAAACAAATACAGCATGTAGCAGTCACTACCAATCCTCCGTCAATTTTCAGCAAGCAATTTTTTTCCTTATTTCTTTTGACAAAGGCATGCTTGCTTGGTATTCTAACTCTGAAGCCAAAATTCTATCAGGGAAATAATTCTATTTAAATATTGTAATTAGAATTACTTAAATGACAGAGAATATCACAACTATTTAAGTTAATATATTAAAATTAACTTACAATGACAGACCGAAGGATATGGGACGGTTTGATCAGTACTGAAAATGAGGGGTTTCCTGGTTGGACTTGCTGTTGCAGCTTTTGTGCCTTTTGCCTCCTTTCACTAGCCAACTGTCGCGCATCACTGGTGCGTTCCTTGCGCTTTCCTGAATTGATATTAAGATATTATAAAAATTTAATGCCATGTAATAGTGCACAAATGATATTCATTTGTCCTGATACAGTCATACATCCAGGGGCGGAACTAGGTGTTAGCCAAAGTGTGCTTAGCACACTCCAACTTTTTAAAATAACTCCTTATATCTTTAAAAATTCTATACAAATCATTTTAAATCATAACAAAATTGTTATTTAGCACACTCTAAAAACTAAAAAAGATCCATATTATAATCTTTGGCCCCTTCTATTTGAGAATCCTGCTTCCGCCCCTGCATACATCAATTAGGAGGATAACTAGTAGGTACTGTTACTACTGTATAAATACCTTCAATAAATTGAAGTCGAAATGTTGTAGCTCAGAAAACTTCTGAGATGCAACTAATTAAGTACTTAAACTACTTATCAATAATAAACTATGAGGAAAAATTGTGAATGGAAAGTAACCTGAATTTTCTGTCAAAGGAGGGGTTCTGGTCTCGCTAATCTGGTCACTTTCACTATTTTCATCTTCTTCATTTTCCTGTAAATCAGAAGCTGGCAATTGGGAAGCAACAGTGACTGGCTTTGGCCCAATTAATTCGTCTCTGGTAATGATTTGCAGAGAACCAGTACTCTTTTCTTCTGTTTTACAACTCTTTTCGAACCCGCTTTGATCAAAGATTAGCACTTCAAAGGTGGTTTCACTATTGTATTTAAAAACAAGAAGATCATTTTGCGACACATCATTAGCACTCACAAAATCATGCCAACCAGGCTGAAGTACAAGTTTTTCACCATTCTTGACCAGGCCAACATACCATATCTTCCCATTCGGCCTTTTCAGCTCAAGCAATTTGCCAGCCAGAGATGCAAAGTGTATTTTCACTTTTTCAGGCAAGGTCTGCAAATATTTGAACAAAGAAACTTTCAGTTGAAAGTCTATCAATTATTTTGGGGTAAATTATAAACAACTGATATGGTACAGATCTTATAAGGTGGACGCATCGGACCCTCCTTTTCACTTTGCTATGGTGACAGAACTGAAACTTTGGTAGCTGTCCAATATAGTTCGTCGATACTTTGATTACAAACCTATGGGGTCCATTTGCTTAAATAGTTTTTTGTAAATTGGGTATTAAACATTTTTTTTTGTACTAGCGAATTTAGAATGTCCTAAAATGTCGTCAGAAATTAATTAATTTAATCACTCAGGTACAGTGTGACAAAGGTGAGGTTTTTGTGCTGATCCAGGATCCCCTTTCAACAGAACTAATTTCTTATTTCCTCAACTTTCTGAGTATAAACCTTTGAACTAGAAAATTAATAGCGCATCTACATATACATGAAAGCAAAACTAAGTTCTTCACCAACACAAATTCAAAAAAAAAATAATTGCTCTTGTTATTCCTGCAACTGATAACTAATTTACAAGGGTTTAGATTGGAAAACAAAAGAAGCTATTTTTGGTTTATACTTTTTGGAAAATATATTCAATTGGAATCATTTGTGTTGTGTCTTTACTCGGTAGGAGAGAGAAAAAAAAAGGGTCCAAAAAACAACTCATCCACATCCTTACAAAGAATAGTGTGAAGTACAATCTTGCATTAGAGAAAAAAAAAATTAACTATAAGATAACAAAAACGAAATCCTTACAATGCTGTGCATGAAAAATCCATTCATATGCTTGCAGAAATGCATTTTGCACAAATCCATGGAAGTAGAATGCAAGATACTTTTGACTTGATGATTTAGGAAACTCTGCTTTCCTTTCCCCCAATCCTACTGAAAAAACATTTGGTCTGGGGTTATTTAGCAGAAATAAAAGAGAGATAATCTGAATGTTTATGCAGGAAAAGAGAACTTTTACTAAATATATAGAGCAGGTTCTATTTACAGAACTTAATGTATATTATTACATTCTATATATAAAGCTGCGTGCCTGGGGCAATTTATGGAAAAATATTTTGATGAGTAAATTGCCCATGCTTTATATTTGTTCTAAAATTTTCCATTAAATTATAGTGAACTGTAGCATTATTCATCAATTGTCAGTTGCCCTTGTACATGAAGTTTGATGAAATTAATAGGATATGTGAAATTTTTTTTGTCAGTTGCTTATCATTCATTAAGTTTGTACAATGGAAATTATATTTTCTTTCAAGGTAACATGGGAAAAAAAATAAATTTGGCAAATCAATGAATCACCAATCGTTTGGTTATATGCAATGGCAAATGTCAGTTTACAAATTAGTATATTAAACATTGCTTTATGAAAAGTAAATCCTGTGTTAAGAATAGTTAAACCCCAGAAAGGAAATTAACGTTAGAGAACCAGGGGTGCTAATGGACGGACTAGGGCCGAATATTCAGGGGTCAGCCCATAATAATTAGATATCAGCCCTCTCCGTATTCGGTTCGTTTAATATCCGATCCGGTCCAATGTCCAGTTAAAATAAATGGACTATTCGGAAATGGCCCTCGAGCTTTTGAAGGGCCAGTTCGAGCCTGGAGCCTGGACTTTGGAAGCACTACGGAGTTCTATTGGAAATGGCCCTCGAGCTTATAAGGCTTACATAACTAGTAGAAAATAATTGACTTCATTCATTCTTGGAACTTAATTATTTTTAGCACTTGCTGTTATGAATTCTCCAAAATAATAATAATAATATATAATGGATTAATTCAGTGTATTTTTAATTTTTAATTACTCTGGCCGTATGAACATCCAAATTTGAACTGTTATATTCATTCAATTATTTTTCTCTGTTATAAACAAGACGAACAGTTGGGTTTGAATTTTTTTATTTTTAAATATATATAAATGAATTTAGAAAAAACGTGTGCAGCATCCCTCCACTATATGCAACATAAATTAAGACCTGTACAAGAAAAGCATATTAAAATTCTACGAAAACACTACTACGTTATTTCATAGGGTGATAAAATCAAATATTTAGTTAATAAAGCATACTAACAAATTAGGTGATAAAATCCAATATGAGTAATTTCACTGCATGTCGTCTTGACAGAGATAAACTTCCAATATCCCAACTCAGTTTCTTACAAGGAACAAGTACAAAAACTGACCAATATGCTAAATGTCACAGAAGCTAATTAGCCATAGCCACAGAAGCTAACACCACTACATTTCTAAGCCTAACATAACTAGAAGTTTATCTAAATGCTAAATGTTACCACCCTAAATGAGAAATTTGCAAACTCAGTGAACAAGAAATTGAGCAAAGAAAGCACTTGATTTCTCCATTTCTTGCTGACCAATATGCCGATATCAACTTTAAGCCCACTATCTTCTCCTTTCTCGTCAAAACCTACCTAATAATGTGCACAAAATCAGAACAAGGTTTTAACTAGATATAATGAAGAAAAAAAAAACGGATTTAGGCATATTGGAGGGATTCTAAATGAACATTTTAAAGATGTTGAGATGATGAAAAGGTCAAATATATAATGAACCTTCACTGTAGCAAGGATTCTAAATGAAGCAGGAGAAAGTACCACTAAGCTAGTCAAATATATCGTGAAAGCTTATACAAAAAATTAAAGCACGTACAGAAAGCAAGTACAACTAAGCTAGAAAAATTCTGCATGCATGCATCATTACAACAACCGCTGGTGTTATTAAAAAAAAATATAGGATTTTTTCCTTTGAAACAAACATTTCTTACTAGTTTAGAAAAACACCAGATTCATTAGTTAAGAAGCAAGTATGCAAAAAGCTGAGAAATTTTTTCAAAAATATGGGTTCCTGGGACTGTTATTAAAAAATAAACATATTCCCACAACCCAAAATTGTCTCAAGATATTACTGATATCAAAATTTAATATGTTTTAAGGCACTTTCAATGGATTTGTTGGTTCCCATAAATAGTGTCAAAATCAACATTACAATTCCATAATGTACCTAAACATATACGCTGATACAGAACTATTTCCCAGTGTGAATCTCAATTAGCAGGTACCAGTGCCCTTATCAGCACAGCATGGTAATTTAGAGACAACACAAGCACTTGGGGATGTACCAGATTGTGCAGCCCGACATGTTAAGGTGCAACCACCCGACTGTTACTGATAGATATGGCACTGGAATAAGACCAGATATCAGTAAGGAGGCATACCTGTCTTCAATGAATTCATCGACGATTTGATGAAACTGTGTGCATTTCTCTATTTGATTCTGAAATGCATTTCTTTGCAGAAGCTCCTTCTATCCTGCGCAAATTTAAAAATTTAAATTCAAAAAACAAGCCTCACTTTATTATCTTAATTTCCTTAAAAAGTTTGTTTACAAGCTATGAAAGAAACACCGTAAACAAATGATACCTCACATACAGCAAAAGCTACACCCCAATATAATAGCAATATACATCAGTATTTAATTTATGTTTTTTAAAAAAAAAACTTGAGTGCGTTGGATTTTGGCCTAAAAGACTACAGGTTCAGCACTGAACTAAAAATATTAATGATGTCTTATCTTATAAGGGGGGAAAAAATTGAATAAAGTTACCATCTAAATTTGTGATTTTACCAAAACTAGTTCAGAAGAAAATTGTTCAAAGCCTTGAGACTCCTGTCATAAAGTTGCCTGCAGGCTTTAGTTATATATATTCTTACTATTTTTTAATTTTCAGAAAAGCTGGTACAAAGCTTTGGCACTAAATTCAAAATCAAAACGATAGGGAATGCAATTTACGACTTGAATTTGCTATATATGCTTTTAAACCTGAATAATGTGCCAAATGCCAAGCAACAGGCGATTCAACTTGTCAAATTTGATATTTAAGGCAGAAGTGTCATCTTTCTTTTTCTCCTGTTTTGCATTTAGAGTTAATGGACAGTGTCATCTGGTTCTTCGCAAAATTAAATGAAGTACTACTTTATAATCAGAGAGCTCATACATGGACACTTTATAATCAACATAAGCTGCAATTCTTTTTTAATATCAATGATTGAGGAGTGCAACTCCACCGAGTAATTTCCCATCGAGTAATTACAAGGCAGCCCCTTAACTTCATAAAAGTTACATTTCTACCAGTATCAGTGCACCGCACCATGTCAGGTACAGACAAAGGTCAAACAAGGTGGCATGACTCCAAGTGGCATCATGTCTTTATGAACTAATGAAAATATCAAGTAATTCCAAAAACGATAGCATAGATGGCAGTACCAAAAACCCAAATAGCTAATACCCAAAACCCAAAACCCAAAACACAAATTAGCAAACGGAGAAGAAGGTTGCAAAATTATACTGGTGTGTTTCATTTCTCAGCAGAGTCGAGAGAGAGAGAGAGAGAGAGAGAGAGAGAGAGAGGGAGAGAGAGAGGGAGAGAGAGAGTACTTGGCGAACAGAACTCGTGAGGCGTCGACGACGAGGCTCGACTGCTCGACTGCTCGAAAGGAGGTGGTTGTGGTTCAGCCTCAGCCCTCAGCGTGCATCGAGGTCTCGAAGATCGGAAGATGGAGGTGCGTCGAACGTTGAAGACCGGAGAGGCTCGAGTCTCACGTTCGATCCAGGGATTGAAGAGGGATTGAGGGCCTCCGGCGATCGAAATCGAGAAACTATGACTTGAGGGCCTCAGGCCGAGCCGAATATCCATAACAAGTTCGATCCACTTATTATTAACGGTCCTATCCGGCCCTTAGGCCCACGGATAGACCCGGTCCATTCCCACCCCTATAGAGAACAAAAACAAAAAAGGAAGTAACGTTCTGCAGTATAACAACTCATGCCTCATAAATGAAGGATTTGCATAGTACCTTACTCATTTATTAACAAATCTTATTGATAGCAATTTTCATGATAGGGAATTTTCTGTCATCTGTTTATTGCTTATTAATGGTGAATAAATTTGATTTAAAAAATATACAGATTTGTGAACTGCAAATTACCAAATATAGATTGAATGAATCAATATTATTTGATGCAAACAATAATCATCCAAAATTATCAAATGCCCCATCTTAAATAGTATACAAAGAAAAAAAAGAGAGAGAAAATTATGCACACATTCAAACCACGCTACTAACAAAAATGAATAAGCAAATAACTAATCCGTATCAAAAAATAAAAAATAAAAAAACATAAGCGAAATTAGTCGAACTTCAAATCAGACGTGGAGATCTGTACAAGCCGAGTGAGCATCGCGTCAGTTTCAGCCGTTCGATTCACCCACGTGACAGCGATCCATTGCATTCCAAGACACAAAGAGGCGATCGCAACTGCATGAGCTGAAAACAACAGATCCAGCGTGTGCATTCCCCTCGTCGCATCTTCGCGTAACTCGCACCTGACCCCACCAGCAGTGGAACAACAACCTCTCAGCTTCAAAACATAAAATGTTAACCCCACTTGCAATTCCCACGACCCTTTCAACGCGAGCGCAATCGACAGCGCCACGTCAGCGGAACCCGAACTGACGAAAGCCAGAACGACGCACGCGAGCGCGCAAACGAGCGTGGGACCCATTGTCAGCGCTCGCAAGTGAGAACCCACCTCGGAGGAGACATGGGTCGTCGAATTATCGGGGTTAGAAAGCGCCGAGTCAGCGAGGAACACGAAAGCGGAGAGAAAGAACAGCGCGCCATCTGGCAAGAGGAGAAGGCGGCGCGAATCGGCGAGTAGGATGAGAGCGAGGAGGGGGAAGAAGAGGATCAGAGATGCCACGTGGCGCGTGGAGATTGGGTGGAGAGAGGCGAAGATGGTGATTGGTATGAGGAGGAGAGAGAGGTAGATGGCGGCGTTGTGGCGGAGGGTGGAGAAGTACCAAGGTCTGGGTTTGAAGGGATCGGACGGAGAAGATCGAGCCTGGAGAGAGAGAGAGAAGACCACAGCCGTTGGATCGCCAGTGGGAAGATGATGGAGAATGCGGTTATGTGACCCAGCAGTGATCCCATTATTAATTGTTTTTTTTTTAAAGCGAGTTTTTATGTTTATTTACCTTTGTGGGTTTTGTTTTGGTTTCTTTCTTTGATTTTTTTTTTTTTAATACAAGTGGGATCATGATAGAGATGCAGATGCGGCTTCTTGCATTTGGTCGCTTTTTCATGACTTGTTTGTTGCTGATTTGATATTGTTTGGTACTTCGGTACACGTTAACCGTTCTTGGTAGTTAAATATTTTATTATAGTTAATCTGTCCAATCAAACTAATTCGAAAAGGAGCGATTGGTTTTTAACTTTTTATTTAGTAGCATATGAAATGTAATTAGACTTACACAAAAAAGCGTTACTTTATACTTAATAAATTTGAAATTGTCATAACCAGCGGTCAAGAAAATATAAACTAGATGATCTTAAAAACTTACTAGCGGGGTTTCGCGCGTTGCGCGATCTATTCTGTATTTTTTATATTTTTTTACATTGTATCCATTCGAGAAATCACATAAATTAGTTGTGTTGTGTGATATTTTTTTAAAACTATATAATCATCATATGCGCAAGACCTGTTGCACGTTGAAAAAATATATATATTTCTCGATGCAGCCCGGAATAACAGTATACAATGTTATTTTTATTTTTGATATTTTATTATTTTATTTATTGGAGAGATCATATAAATCAGTTGTGTTGCGCGATAATTTTTAACATGGTATATAGCTAATAGTACACAATCGCTGAAGAATATACTTATATTTCAAAGAAAAATACAATAATCAAAATTTTTGCAACATACATCGGTGAAATTGCATGAAAAAGTATATTGAGATTAAAAAAATAATGTAAAATATTTTGTAAGCCATAATTAATACCATAATATTTGATAAAAATGCTACCATTGGCGTTTCTATATTTGTACCACATAATGCCTACGGGCTTCTATTAAAAAAAAAAATATATTTGTACCATATTAGAATTAAATATAGTATAGAAATGCTATTTGTACCATATCATAAAGAAGGTTGGGTCCCACCATGTTTTTTTGTTTTTCCACTCCACTGCGGTAGAGATCGAGTGGGGACACCAGATCTTCTGCGAAAATGATACTTTAGTTATAATTGAATTTTGTTTAGATTGCCATAGAAAATCTTGCTAATCAATCACACACCAGTACAAAGCGCGTGGACTGAACTCCAGGCTCTAGCCATGCGCGTGAACCCCCAATTTCGAGACGGGATCTTCTGCGAAAATTACTCTTTAGTTTTGATCGAATTTTGCTGAGACCATCACAGAAAATCCGAATAAAAGGCAGTGTTGAATATAAAATATTTTTCTGTCGAGCGGACCCCAACTGTCAGCCACACTGTTAACCAACAGTGCTTAGCTACAGTGTTCGGATCCGGATCCTATACCCAGGATTAATATATGTATTGATATGGTTCATCATAGATTTAAATAAATTCATTATTTGAATGGTATAGAAACTATTTGTTTCATTAAAGGATAACTTTTAAAAAATAATATAAAACATTTTAGAAAAAAAAATAGCATCTGGCGAAGAATAAATAATTAATCTATCAACAAAGTCAGACGAAAAATGATAATGAAAATTATATATACGTCGCAAAATAAAGTATAAGATAATGCAGCTTTCATAAAATTAGAAGCGATTAGGAACCATTCAATTTTAGATAAGTTCTTCACATCACAAGGTTGAATGTTCTTATTCCCAGAGCTTCGTTTGGATGGTGTGGGAATAAGAGGAATAAGAGAAAAAATATATTGGGAAGTGTGTAACTTTGTTAAGAATTTGGATTGTTTATAATAAATTTAAAAATAGAAAGAAACTATTCCTTTATTTCTAGGCCCATCCAAACACAGCCAGAGAAACCGAGATTGACCCCCCCCCCCCTTATTAATTTAGTCTATAGATAATAGTGATCTGTGCCAAGGAGTCTTCAGTCTTATCCTTTTTTTTTTAATTGTGGAACCTTAGTAATTTCATAAGCATAACTATAGAGAGAATTAATTTCTAAAAAAAAATACTGTTTATTTTGTTGGCTCTCGATGCAAGTCAAAATAAAAGTTGAAATGATATAATCCAATATTTGGGGTGTGCCGTTTACTATGCTTAAAATATATATTCAATCAATAGTTTAGTTAAAAGTCTAAAAAAAAATAACTATCTGAAGTTTAATTTAATAATGGCATTTGACATCAAAATCTTTTGACCTTGCATTCTTCCGCATTATCAATACACACAGATATCGATCGATATGTGTAGTTCTCCCACTGGTTGAAACAAAAATGCAAGGTAGCTAGTCATAGTAAAGAAAAAATAATTAGTGAAAACTACACTGTTATGCTTAAACAATCCCTTTATGGTCGAATAATTAAAAGTAAAACAATCAGATCTACACTAACATAAATGTGTTAGGAAATTGCCCAATTTTAATTTTGTGACTAATTACCCTTAATTAATCCAATTAAAACACAAGCAACATGAGGATCTAGTACTTTAAGCAATAGACACAAAGAGAAAGAGGAGAAATCGATACCTCCCGCGAAATCGTATTCGCGGGGCTCGACCAAGGCATGGGAATCGATGGCGTGCCTTCTCCACCGTCTCCACCACGTCTCGTAACCGCCCTCGAGTCCACCAAGGAGGATTAATCACGTTCTACAAGGTACGTGCTAGCATACCCAAAGAACAAGCCTAATCCCTATGGTTTTCTCTCTTGCATCAATCAACAACCTTGATTTAGTGGAGAGAAAATAGCTCAACACATGAGCAAAAGAGAGAAGAAGAGGGTGAAAAATGGCAGCCTCATGGGAGGAAATGAGAGGAGAGAGAAAGCTAGGTGGAGGCTCTCATAAGTGGTCCTTATATAGAGCACAAAACCTAATTGACCTCTTGCATATTTACAACTATGCCATCCCACCTACCACCATTATGGGCAGCCACGAAATGGGCCTTTATGGGCCATTTAACCCCTTCATTTGGACCATTAATTCATATAATTAAGGTCCCTCAACTTTGCTCTTTAATTGGGCTATATATTTGCTATTTAAATAACGGCCCAATTCATCAATATAACCATTTATATTAATAAGTGTTGAACTAAATTAATTATTAACTCATTAATAATTGTTTTAGGATTAGTTAATGCATTAATTTATTTCTATATGATCCATTGACTTAATTAATTATAACGGTTCGCAACGGTATATAATTAATTAATCAATCTTATCATATTTTCACAGAACTTACTGCTGTGAATAAATAAATAATGCACTGTGTGATTAATGTCCTATTTGTGTGACCCTTTGAGGATTTATGCTATTTTGGCCATGGAATTAAATCGTTATTTAATTCCAATAATCATAAGTGGTATCTAGCAACACGTTATGATTCCCAATTCGCATAAATAGTGTACTGCTACAATATTTCAATCCTGCATAAGAGAATAAATATGTTTCTCTATTTTGATTCTTATGTCTCACGATATCATCGTATAATCCAAGATAGGAATGTGTCATTCTTGCAGATTATACGTTTCTTGATCTAGAGTTGATCGCTTAGTTGCGCGCATACGATCCAACTCCATCAAGGGGCCCAAATAGATATCGTCACTCACTAAGTGAATTAATGAGGGACATACGGTTTTCTTGATGATTAGCTTTTCCCCGCACAATTCAAGAGAACGTAAATCAAGTCCGTATAGCAGCCCTTAACGGGAATCAGCGGTAGACGAGATTTATAGAACCTATCCTCATGTGGAAAAGATAATCATCTCAAACTTAGAACCAAAATCATAACGAAATAAACAATGACACATAACACAATCCATATGTTTATTTCGTTGGGTCAAGTCCTGTACTATGTTCCATAACATATACATATGCAATTAAGTTGGTAACTCTTTACCTATGATTTGTAGAACTTAATCATCACTTAACTTGCATACTAATCTTATATGATAATTAGTGTTCCTTGTTAATTATCAAGATTATGGACCGTTTAGATTTATTATTGTCATTCTAAAGAATGATCCACAGAGATCTACAATTCAGATCCTCAACCTGAATGATCTGTCAATAATAAACCTAGGAACAGATGATAAAATATCATCCATAACATAAACTAATAATTAAGTCATTAAATTATTGACTTCTAGGACATAACTCCAACAATCTCCCACTTGGCCTAGAGTCAATCAGTAGTGACTTCTAGCCAACGAAGAATTGAGAACGATGTCATATATCTACATATATACATGTCTCGGACCTCAAAATAAATAATACGCTTAAAGCTAGTTACTCATACGTCCACCACGTATGGATACATAAGTGCCTCTCGTATACTGCTCAAGGTAGAGGTCTAGTCAGAGTGTTCACTGTGTTCGCGAACTTGTCCAATTTTATTTGACCCTATATATATATATATACTACTATATATATGTTCTTGATCATCATATGATATCAAGTGATATCGTTATAGATCATATTTGAATCTCCAATGTAACATTGGGTTCTTTAGGAGTAAGTTGTGGTTCGAGATGCATAGAACCATAATAACTCGACTAAGAACTTGATCCAAAATAAACTTCTTTTATTGCTTCACAAGTTGCTATGTATTTTGCTTTGGTGACGGAAACGGTTGTAATATTCCATTTAGAACACTTTTTAAACTTACAACACCACCTTTAAAGCAAAATATGTAGCTCAATCGTGATTATATCAATCTTTTGAAAAACTTTTATTAGTGTAACAACTTACACGAGATTTCTTTCATCTTAAGAGATGAAACATTATATCGCTCTTTCTCATAATGTACTCGAGGATATCCTTGATTATCGTCCAAATGTGTCTCTCTTGTATCCATTTGACAACTGTTTGTCATATCCTTTGGATACTACACATTGGGGCATATGCATAAATAAGGCGTACAAAATGGAACTCATAATGAAAGAATGCTTGAACTATTTCATGCACTTTCTTGAATTGAGTTGCAATAGACCGAGTTAAACACTCAAGTCATGCCATGTGACTTATAGTTATACATCCTTTCTTGGAGTGTAACTTTTTGTGTTTCTAGAACACTTCGTCAATATATGCATATTTGTTCAAACCTAACATCCATCATAATCTATCTTTATAGATTTTGTTTCCTAGGATTAGGTGATTTCGCCCAAGTTCTCATTTGAGAAAGCATTCTCCAAAGAGATCTTGACAATACTCATTTTCTTAATGTTATTCCCAATAAATTGTCATCTTGAACAATACAAGTAATACAATTATGCTTCCACTGAATATCTTGTATATACAAGATACTTTTGACGAAGTTCAACTCCTTGACTTCATTGTCAAAACTTTTATTCCAATCTCCACAACACTTGCTTTAATCCATTAATGGATCCTTGAAGCATGCGTATGTTTTTAGCAATACATAAACCTCGATTTGTGTTAAATGCACAACATCTTCCTTCATTCATTCGAAGAAGGCGGTTTTATGTGTTTTTCCATATATCGGTATATATGAAATACAACTATTGCTAGAATGATCTTTATTGACTTATAAATAGCCACAAGCAAGAAGTTGTGCTTTGTACGTAGTCAACTAGCCATCGACTTAGACATAGCTACAAGCGAGAAGCCGCGCTTTGTACATAGTCGATTTGTTATCCAAGTCGATCTTTCCTTTTGAAGATCTAAACGTTCTTGATGGATTGCTCCTTCATGAACATCAACCAAGGTCTATACCTTGTTGTTATACATGGATTTTATTTAAAGATCATATGAATTCGAACCATATATGTGGAATCGGATCGTTCCATCGTTTTCTTGTTTATCAACGGATTCTCATATGCTAAGTTTGAGAATGTCGTGAAGCCAATGCACCAAACGGCTTAGGCGCTCAACTCTCGTTGATCTTTTGTAGGATTGGTACTTGAGGTTCATGAACTTCTTCCACAACTATTTGTTGAACGAGTTCTTGACTCCTCATATATTCCATGAGTTTCTCAAACATCATCAATTCGTGAGATGGTTGAGTCCTCATTAGAAGGAGCGTACTATTAAACTTCTTTCAAAACAACTTGTGAATGAAGTTTCGCTCAACTCCCACTAAGTACCATGTATGGAGTGACAAGTTTCCCATAAGAGTATTTCTTGTAGCGACGCATAAACTATTTTAATGCTCACTTTACTCCCACTACTTCTTCTTGAGAATTTCAATTCATCAAGACTACATTATGATTAGCAACAACTACTTTGTTCTTATCATATTCGTGGAAGTAGTGCCTTTTAATATAAAGCATCCTACAAATATATAGTGTCTTATTTGGTTTAAGCTTACAAGTCCACAATACTTGAAATAAGCTTCTCAACACCAAATCTCGAGAAGTATTATACTTAGAGATCAAAATCTCCTAAGATATCTTCTTCAATAGACTTCGATGGAGCATTATTCAGTGTGAACAATATTGTCCTCAAACATAATTCCCTAATACGAGTCGAATAAGTCAATTTGATTTATTACCGATCGAACTATACGAAATATTGTTCGATACCTCCATTCTTGGACATATTATTCCTCATGGAGCGAGCTGTGAAACCACTTTCATACTCTTTAGATAATATTTCAAATCATGTGACTTAACTATTTATTTACCATGATTAATTATAAGACTTTTTCTTTCTCTTGTACGGTCTTTCAACTTTACATGAACTCCTTTGAACTAGTCAAAAGTTTCATACTTATACCTTATCAAATAGATATGTTAATATCTACAATGATCGTTGGTTAAGTAGTAAAGTATCAACAAGCTTTCATTGCACAAGTACTTATAGGTCTTTATACATCGATATGTATAAGTCCTAATTAATTCACTTGTCCTTAAACCTTCATAGGTTAAAGGCGCTTTTGTCATTTAATAAACATGATTCGCATATCAATCGATTTGAAATCGAATTGAATTACGAGCTCTACGTTACGGAGACTCTCGTAATGCGATTCTCGTTTATGTATGTGACTAAGCGGTTATATATAACATGAAAGTCAAATACTTTATGTCAAGTCTTACGCATCCTATTTGTCATTCAAAACTTGCTTATCTATTTCAAGCAAATTCAATCAAGATGCATGAAATCATATAAACAAATTCATAATAAAAGAACTTGTCTTTTACTAAACATAATCATCCATCACCGAATATGAAATGGAGACGTTTTTGAGAGGTTTTAGAATTAAGGTATGCAACCTTCAATTCTAAACAAACTCTTAATAAAGGTAACTCTACGTATTCAATGGTAATGACTTAGACGAACAAGTCATTTCCTATACGGAGTTTACTTTACATCTCTCGAACATTCTCTTATTCTTCATTGCTAACACATTTCGTTAAATGCGAGCATATGAACTAGTATCAAGTTACTAGTGTAAATTAGAGATAGTGAGATATTTGAACGACAAATACACTTTAGGATTAGAATATTTCTAATCGTCACAATCATGGTATTTCGGACAACCTTTCAAATGCCTCCCATAAACGGCAAATGAAATATCTCATGTGACGTATGGTCATAAATGAGAGTCTCGAAATTTCAACTCATACCTTGGTGAAGTATTTCTTGAATACTTAACCAATTACCTTTTTCACCAACAAGTGTGCGTAAAAGGTAACGTCATATCCTTTAATACTAGAAAGAGATCGTATGACAATATCAATAATCCTTGATATCGGAGATCAATATCTCTAGTTATCAATTAGCTACTTAAATCTTTCGATTTGTAAGCCAATGAAACGTTCATGTATCTTTTTATAAAAGAAGAATCTCTTTGTCAACTCATACTCTTTTATACTCGATCATAAATGATGGAATTAATATCTACTTTCTCCAAGAACACTTGCTTGAGTAAGTGGATAAGAGCATACGAGTTAAATCTAGTCCATATGAATTCTCTAATTCAAAGGTCTAGAAATTTTAAATGAGGATATTAGCCATACGCTTTATTGAATAACTTTTCGCCAAAAGTCAATCAATCATCGCGTTGCTACGTTCGGGTAGTTTGAGAAAGTTTTTTTTTTTTTGGGAATTGACATACTCAAATTTCTCTTCACTAAGATCGTGTCTTAGGAATCGGTATTACTTCTTTAAGTAAATACTTTTAGAAACGAGTTTGTTACTTTTCAAAGATTGATCGCAACAAAATTAACAATTTTAACATCTTTAACAAAATCAATTTAAGGTCAATTAGTTTATGCAATTGTTTTATTTATAACAAATAAAACTCCCACTACATTTATTTAATGTCCCAAATGTAGTTGGTTTTCCAAGATCCCGGTTTTCATCAAGTAGAGCCTGCTATGGCACGTCACCCTACTTAATTAGACAAGGTAGGTTCTCCAACCAATCATATCGTTCTATATGATTCTTGGTTTGTGAATATCTAAGTATATTTACAAACTTCGCCCCGATGTCCAAACTCTAGTTGGGTCCATCGAAAAGTAACCTCTCACTATTTGCTCCTTGCAAATCTTAGCTATTTGCACCCCGACTACCGAATTGGCAACCATGACGTCCGCTTGGGCGGACCGCGCCATGAGTGACAATCGGCGTGAGGGGGATAGAGAGAAGGAGGGCGATTTAACTTAATCGAGTTTTAGTTGGGACTATCAATCATATGACACTTGTTTGGTGGTCGTGTAAGCATACACCCATACCTAGCCTATGACAATTCATAGCAATCACAAGCAATCACATATAAGCATCTCATAGTTGTGGGTTTGTATGGCTCCCGCTTGCATTAGTTTCGCCACATCGTCCATGGAGCAAAACTAATCTAATCCTTGTCCCTCCCACTAAATTCTATAAGGATCTAAATCCTATATAAAATAAAGGTACAAAATACATGTGAAAACATCATATTCCCATCCTAACCTTAGGGGCATGCAAGCCTCACAAGTTACATAAAAATTAATCAACAAATTAATTAATTAATGGCACCAAAGGCCGCATTACAAACATTCACACATGCATTCAAATACAACCACAAGGCATTGAGTCTTGAGCCATACTAAACCCACTATCCACCTACAAAACAAAGTTAGCACATACAAAGCACTTTGTTTCCAATTAACGATTTTCAAGCATCTTTGCGATTTGTTTGCCATAAATAAATTCCGTGTACAAATTCTCAATTTTAAACAACAAAACTTGTTTAAATTCCTTTAGAAAGTTCTTTCAACATCCCATAACTGAAAGGAGATCAAACAAGGAGTTTTCTAATTGTTTTCAACTAATTTGAATACTTAGAAAAACAGTAATTTATTAAAAAACGTAACTAATGGAATCCAATAAAAACAAAGGTTTTAGGTCTCCAAAAATTCTCAAATAAATTACTTAAGCTCCTTATCATAGTTGTGAATACCAGTAAAAATTTCAAGAAGAGATCTTAAACCATCTGGGAGAATCAAAAATGACAAATCTCTTACAAGTGCACGAAACACCGTTATGAGATTTTCAGCTTATCCTCTCAACCATTTGGTCTGTAAGACCACCTTCTATCCAGTTTTTATATATACAATATACACAGAAAAACTAGTTTAGACTATAGGCTAGCTATCCATGAAAAGAAAACCACTGAGTTCAGTTCAAAAAGTTCGAGTTACATACTAATCAATCAACAAATTCTGTACTGGAACAGACTGTCGATCGAAATGTTTTAACCTAGTTGAAGGTCCAAACTTCCACGAAGAATTATGAAATTAATTTTCCTGGAATCCTAACTCAAAAAAGAACAACTCCATTTAAACAGAAGTTTTAAAGGAGTTCTCAGTTGGTACAGTTTATTAGAACAATCGATTTGTTCAACAAACTGGATCTGACGAGATCTTCCTTTTCATACTTGAAAACCCACAAATTAATCTGAGTCATGCAACAATTTACACATGCTCAGAAAGAGCTTCAAGTCCTCTTTAAATCTAGCCATAGAACACTGGTACTTATATTCAAAATATAAATCTTTCAAGCCATTCAAACAGGACAGTACGAGCAGAAACTGGTTCTGCGCACTGTCGCCATTTTATTCACAGTAAATCTATACTAATTCAGAAAAATGTGAATCCAACGCCAAAAGAATCACAATCCACAGATCTACAACTTTTATGTAGATGGAAAAAACTTCCAGAGAACTTATCAAAGCGAAAAACGCGAAACAACACAGAAAATACCATTTCCAGACAGCAAACAAACGCATCATCTCTACTAATCCGTTAATTAGCCAATTTCTCTTAATTAAGTGTCAAAATAGCTTAAGTACGACCATGTGCTCTGATACCACTGTTAGGAAATTGCCCAATTTTAATTTTGTGACTAATTACCCTTAATTAATCCAATTAAAACACAAGCAACATGAGGATCTAGTACTTTAAGCAATAGACACAAAGAGAAAGAGGAGAAATCGATACCTCCCGCGAAATCGTATTCGCGGGGCTCGACCAAGGCATGGGAATCGATGGCGTGCCTTCTCCACCGTCTCCACCACGTCTCGTAACCGCCCTCGAGTCCACCAAGGAGGATTAATCACGTTCTACAAGGTACGTGCTAGCATACCCAAAGAACAAGCCTAATCCCTATGGTTTTCTCTCTTGCATCAATCAACAACCTTGATTTAGTGGAGAGAAAATAGCTCAACACATGAGCAAAAGAGAGAAGAAGAGGGTGAAAAATGGCAGCCTCATGGGAGGAAATGAGAGGAGAGAGAAAGCTAGGTGGAGGCTCTCATAAGTGGTCCTTATATAGAGCACAAAACCTAATTGACCTCTTGCATATTTACAACTATGCCATCCCACCTACCACCATTATGGGCAGCCACGAAATGGGCCTTTATGGACCATTTAACCCCTTCATTTGGACCATTAATTCATATAATTAAGGTCCCTCAACTTTGCTCTTTAATTGGGCTATATATTTGCTATTTAAATAACGGCCCAATTCATCAATATAACCATTTATATTAATAAGTGTTGAACTAAATTAATTATTAACTCATTAATAATTGTTTTAGGATTAGTTAATGCATTAATTTATTTCTATATGATCCATTGACTTAATTAATTATAACGGTTCGCAACGGTATATAATTAATTAATCAATCTTATCATATTTCCACAGAACTTACTGCTGTGAATAAATAAATAATGCACTGTGTGATTAATGTCCTATTTGTGTGACCCTTTGAGGATTTATGCTATTTTGGCCATGGAATTAAATCGTTATTTAATTCCAATAATCATAAGTGGTATCTAGCAACACGTTATGATTCCCAATTCGCATAAATAGTGTACTGCTACAATATTTCAATCCTGCATAAGAGAATAAATATGTTTCTCTATTTTGATTCTTATGTCTCACGATATCATCGTATAATCCAAGATAGGAATGTGTCATTCTTGCAGATTATACGTTTCTTGATCTAGAGTTGATCGCTTAGTTGCGCGCATACGATCCAACTCCATCAAGGGGCCCAAATAGATATCGTCACTCACTAAGTGAATTAATGAGGGACATACGGTTTTCTTGATGATTAGCTTTTCCCCGCACAATTCAAGAGAACGTAAATCAAGTCCGTATAGCAGCCCTTAACGGGAATCAGCGGTAGACGAGATTTATAGAACCTATCCTCATGTGGAAAAGATAATCATCTCAAACTTAGAACCAAAATCATAACGAAATAAACAATGACACATAACACAATCCATATGTTTATTTCGTTGGGTCAAGTCCTGTACTATGTTCCATAACATATACATATGCAATTAAGTTGGTAACTCTTTACCTATGATTTGTAGAACTTAATCATCACTTAACTTGCATACTAATCTTATATGATAATTAGTGTTCCTTATTAATTATCAAGATTATGGACCGTTTAGATTTATTATTGTCATTCTAAAGAATGATCCACAGAGATCTACAATTCAGATCCTCAACCTGAATGATCTGTCAATAATAAACCTAGGAACAGATGATAAAATATCATCCATAACATAAACTAATAATTAAGTCATTAAATTATTGACTTCTAGGACATAACTCCAACAAAATGGTCATAACCTCATATCGTGTACCGCACTGTGCAGTGATGGACCGTCGCTATCAGATGTTGTTCAAACAAATGATAGTCTCATTAATATCTTATCAATATATCCCACTTTTTATACAGACATTAGTTGAAACTTCACATCAACATAAAAGCATGCAAACGAATATGCAACTCATTTTGTTGTCTATTAGTTCAAAGATTTAATTTTGCACTTTAATGCAGACTCCGTAAGTTTTGGTAAAGTTTTATAAAGCTTTTATATTTACATCACATTGCGTGTACCAATTATAACATCACCACTAACCATGATGCAAAAATGCTAATAATGTTTACATCACACACTAAACATGATACAAAAAAATATATAATTAATGTGCCTTAAATTACTCGAACAGTATCCATTACGAAATAAAATGAAATCAGAATAACACAAATTGGCTACTAATTATCAGGACAGTCCATGAATAATATGAACTGAACAATGCTGGATATTTATGGAATGGATTATTTTCGGTCTGAATTGAAATTCAATCCAAGTCCAATTTTTAAAACTTGTCTGGACGAATTGTGGACAAATGTAAACTTAAGTGCAAGCATATTCAATTTGAATGGATCTGAATGTTTGGTCCATACATACGAATATGATTAAACTTAATTAAATGCTTTAACATCGATATATTGATATTGAGATACTATTTGAGAAGTTTTTTACATTGTGCACTATAATATCTAAAACTTTGTCCATATAGTTAATTTATGGACAAATAATAGATTTTATTCAATTAGAAGATGAACTAAACATGAAAAAAACGTGACTATATATTATGGACTTAGTTTGGTCATCCATTTTAACTCCTTGTCATTAGATTGGACTGGACTTGGACTAGAACCCGTTTATTAGCCCTGATTTGCACAAATAGATATAACAGAAAAAAAAAAATCAACACACCACGGTATAACTAAAAGAGTAATGCTAGTGTCAAATGCGTTTGATATTTGGCCTGTCAAACACGATTGGATCTCAATTTTTTAGATTAGCACGGCCGATCCGAACCGCTCAATTTGTTCTCTATAATGAAATATCCTAGGAGATCAAATTTTATATTTTTTTCATTTTTTTACTATTTATTTTGTATTTTAGAAAATCTTCAATCTAATTAATTTTAGACCCTTCAATTTTAAAAAATCTGAAAAAAATAGTTAAAAATTTCAGAAAAATATAAAATTTGGCCTGTAAGAATATTTCAATATGAAAATCATATTGAGCGGTTTTGATCGGTAATTTAAAATTTCAATAATTAAGTATAGAATCGTGTTTGATGTCAAACGCGTTTGATTCTAGCATTACTCATAACCAAATGATTATTCTAAATAAAAACTAACCCGGAAAGTCACATGGTAATAGGCCTGTCAACGGTAACGGTTATGCCGTTATGCCGTGACGTGAATCCGAAACAGAACGGTAAGTGGCACCAAATTAGGTGCGTTAGAAAAACGGAATGGCAAACGGTATTGAGTGGTATGCCGTTAGCTTAGTGAAACGGTACGCGAAATGAGGTATGCCGTTACCGTTATGCCGTTTTGCCGTTATTTTACGCGGCTGCTATTAAGTATTGCAGGGGAGGGGGAATAGAACTCTCCAGAACCCCCTGGAGATATCCAGTCGACCCATCCCCTTCCTTATGTTGTATAATACTGTATCCGAACTCCGAAGCCCTAGCCGCATCTGTCTTTCACTCTTTCTGTCTCTTTCGCAAACCCTAGAAATTGTCGCCTCTCTCTATCTCTCTCTGTGCCCCTGACTCTGTGTACTGAATGTCTCCCCACGCTGTCGGCCATGGCGATGGTGATGGTGACTCTCTCTTTATCTGTCTATCCTCTGTGTCTCTCTCCGACGTGACGGTAAATCGGTAATCATAGCAAGGTGGTCAGCCTCTGTCTGGCTCTCTCTCTGTCGTTTGACTTTACCAATCTATATATTTGTCCTCTCTTTTGTCGATCTAAGAAGAAATTTCTCTTTTTTGGTTCTAATCATTTTTTTTGTCCCTTATGGCTAAAACGTAGCGACTTGGTGGCATTCTCGTGCAGATTGAGCTGATGGCTTGCCCCCTGAAGGTACGACGGCTGGTTTCGAGAGCTCTAGTAGGCGTGACGTGAGCTAGGGTTTACTAGACGTGCGTGGCACCACAGGGCTCTCTTGTAGACTGCTGACGAGACCTCTTGAGAGGGGTGAGCCAACAGCAACAATGATGATTTCTGGCCTATTTAAAAGGAAGAGAACAGAGAGGCAAAGAAGAAGAAAAAAAAGGAGAAAAGAGAGGAAGAAAAAGAGGCGATAAAAAGGTTAGTTTTTCAGATAGATTTGTTGAGATGTTTAATTTTTTTTGTTGATATGTTCAGTCCAGCTTGATCTGAGTGCTGATTTGTTCAGTTATTGATTTATTAGGTTGATTTGATCTTGTGTGTTGTCAATATTTGTGTTTGTTTGTTGCCAAATTGTCATGGCTTCACCTGAAAGAGAAGATGTGGTATCGGAGCCCGATTTGATGTCTGACGATGAGTATGATTATTTTACTTGAACTGATACTACACTTGAACTGATACTACACTAGAACTGATACTACACTTGAACTGATACTACACTTGAACTGATACTACACTTGAACTGATACTACACTTGAACTGATACTACACTAGAACTTATACTACACTTGAACTGATACTACACTTGAACTGTTACTACACTTGAACTGATACTACACTTGCACTTGAACTGATACTACACTAGAACTGATACTACACTTGAACCGATTTGATGTCTGACGATGAGTATGATTATTTTACTTGAACTGATTCTACACTAGAACTGATACTACACTTGAACTGATACTACACTAGAACTGATACTACACTTGAACTGATACTACACTTGAACTGATACTACACTTGAACTGTTACTACACTAGAACTGATACTACACTTGAACTGATGAGTGTGAAAACTTCATTTCAAACATAAAGGAGTGCATGTCTGAGTTGTACAATGAGTATGTACAAGCCAAGGCAGAAGAGCAAGGAGCCCCTGATCAGAATCAACCTAGCATGTCCAAGAGGTACAATCTCCTTAATTATTCAAACTAATTAAATCTTATTGATTATTAATATTTTTATTTGATAATTAACAGGAATAAGAGTGATGTTGGTGCCTCTAGCATGGCAAGTGATAGAAAGGCTGGACTGAAAGATTATCTCAAAGGAAGGAAGGGCACTACAGGAACTAAGACAGAATTAGAAGAATATCTAAGTAATAAACTTACTTATTTTACTTAGTAATTAGTAGTTCAGTCTTAATTTATTTACTTGTTAATTGTTATGTAGGTTCTGACAGAGATGATGCCAACTTGGATGATGACTTTGATATTCTTAGTTGGTGGAAGATGAAGGCACCTAGATTCCCTGTACTTGCTCAGCTAACAAGGGACATCTTGGCTGTTCCAATATCAACTGTGGCCTCTGAATCTGCATTCAGTACAAGTGGTAGAGTGCTTAGCCAAGTAAGAAGCTCCTTGTCTGATGAGAGCATAGAAGCTCTACTTTGTGCTCAGGACTGGTTGAGGGTATCCATTGCAGGTATGAAAGATGATACCTTCTTTGCTCTTTTTTATTTTTTAATTATTCATGTATTAAGTTCATGACATGCTAATTACTTACATTTATTTTGCAGAGACTGGAAAACTCATTCCTGCTCCACTATGGACTATTGAGGAAGAAGATATCAATGAGGAAGGGCAGTGAGTTTTTTTTTATTCATGTTTCAAGTGTAGTTTCAAGTTCAAGTGTAGTATCTGTTTGTATGCCCTAATACACAGTTGAAGCCTGGATTGCTAGTTCTTCTAGCAAGTCTTTGGCTCCTCAGATCTCATACATTGATCTTCAATGATGATGTTGTCGACTTGTTTTTTTTTTTCATGAATGGCTGAGATTGGTATTAGTTGAGACTGAGAAGGGAGTGTGTGATCTGGGTAGAGTTGATGACAAATTTAGGCTTCAAGGGTGGATAAGGAAAATACAAATGGGCATGCTTGAACTTGATGTTTAGAGAATTTTTGTTGTAATTCAAATGGATTTGTTCAGTATTGGGGCTGTCATATTTTGTAACTTGGAACAGTTAGTATTGTAAGTTGGGGCATTATATTTTGGAACAGTTAGTATTTGTAATTTGTAAGTTGAAAGTCACTGAACAAGTATCAATTTCACTGTATTTAGTATGCATGTATGTTTATTCATATGATTATGTGATTTTATATGCATGTATGGTTATTGATTTCACTGTATTTAACTTGTTTTTTAATCTGTTGATTTTGTGGCTAACGGCTTAACGCCAAATCGTTAAGATCGTTAAGCTAAACGGAACGACTAACGCAAACTATTTTTGTTCCGTTAGCTTAATGATACGATAAACGGTTTAACAATTATTTCGTTTGTTAAACGATAACGCAAACGACTTAAACCAAATCCGTGTTCGTTATCAACGTTAGTCAGGTCTACATGGTAAGATCAGAAGTTCAGAACCCATCTCACTCTTTTTTTTTGGGTTTCTTCTTCCTATTTTAAGTTGACTTTTGGGAACCCCCCCCCCCCCCCCAAAAAAAAAAAAAAGGAAAAAAAAAACTTAAATCGATTTGAAACTACACCTGACTACTGTTTGGTCGCTATCAATATTTGCATCTTTAACAAATGAATAGCGATAGATTATCTCTCGTCCAACTCCAAATTAGCAATGTCCCGACAGTAATCCTTTTCCAACTTTAAAGCGGGCCAACATATGACGTAGACATGGACTCATGGAGATCTAAACCGCTGAAATACTCTTGAGGTACGTATTGTTCTGTAGATGATCTGAGCCGTTGATCTCTTGACGAACGCGACACAGTATTGAGGACCCGAACCCGTTAAAAATAAGGCAAGCGGTCAAATGATCAATCTTAACGGCGCTGGTTATTAATTAAGGACGCTGCCGTGACAAAGCTTGAAAGCTGGAAGGGCACATTAGCTAGAGGCCCACTTGTCAGCTTACGTCGTTATCTTCACTCTATTTGTTTCCATCCGTGTACCGGTCAAAAAAGAGGAAATTTTCACATGCTCCATTGAAGATGGAGAGGCAATGATTTTGGATCTTTTATGGATGTTTAATATTTGTAATTGTGTTTTGTTTAGTAAGATAGGATAAAATTAAATATTAAATCGATTATTTCATGGTTATAATTTGTCATGTACATTGCCATCGTTTTTTTATTATACGTGTTAATATGCTAGACATCATCGATAGATTTTTATCTATTGATACTTCTAAGATTTTTATGTGTAAGTAGTACGAACTATTCATTTGTTAAGTTTTTTATCCAATGATGCAATATATTAAGAAGTATATTTTTCCAATACGATATTTACATATTATTCAATTTTTAAAATTCAAATAGTACAGAATCAAGTACTTCGTTTTCTTAGAAATAATTTTCTAATTTTGTGCAAGTTCTTCAAATAAATTGAAGATGAAAAAGAGAAAATTGCTTTCCATACTCTCATTAATTTTTTCGCAACACCTCCTACTTGACTAAAATGTCCAAGCTTTTGATCTGTAAACTCAACAAGAATTCCTACAATAAATTTGAACTCTAAATTATATCTTGTTCTTCAACAAAGACATAATAAAATATAAATAAGCTATTTTAGTAATTTCAACAGTAGAATTCAAGAAAAAAATACTGTAGATAAAAAGTCGGTTTTATTTTTCTTAAAATCTTAATGGAAAAATTATATCCATTCTATTGCTTACGTGAGCATGAGAGAATTAATTGGGAAAGCCCAAGAGATAATAGTGATCATATAATGAAAAATCTTAACTCAAAGAACTGACCCGTTTCACGTATAACAACGCCAGAAGAGCAACATATAACGATCTTAATATTTCCAATTGGGCTCGATCCGATCCTAAGATCCTCCGCTTAAACAAAACTTGCAAAAACGAGGTTTAAAACACGACAAGTACATTAGCGATCTACCTGGATAAATAAGGCCCCACTTGTCAGTGAACGAAACCACGCAATAAATGCAATAAACCCCACAGGGATGAACAGTTGTTCCCACCATAGTCCACAGGACATCTCTCCGAAGGAATACTGGCGCTTTGTTTACTGGAACGCCTCTTCTCTCTCTCTCTCTCTCTCTCTCTCTCTTATTTGTATGTCACTTTCACTTGTGCTTCCATTTCTTTCTGATAAAGAATTATTAGATAATTGATTATTCATACCTTTTCTAGTTTTCTCTTTTTCCTTTTCCTATTTTATTTGGAAGGGTCATACTGTCTCGTTTTCAGATCCTCAATCCATTTTGCGTAAGTGAACACTTTGCTTCTTTCTTTCTTCAAATCCCGATTTGAGGCCAATTTCATTGCTTCGTTTTGTTTGTCGATCAATAGTTTGATTATTTGATTGTTTGGACATTAGAAGGATATCCGTGTTTATTTTCAAACTTACAATTTACAAACTGTCGTTATGGGTTGTTCTAGTCTGGTTGGTTTTCCTAATTCTGATGGTATAACTAATTAATCTTATTTAATTAGTATTACTAGCAAAGTTTATTATAGTAGCCAGTAGTAGAGAAATGGATCAAGTAGTACTAGAGGCCAATCGGTGCAATGGAATCAAGAATTCAATCGGGTTGAATTGCAAGGATGAAGGGGAGGAAGAGAGAGAAACAGTATCCCTTTTGCCTCAAGCTGTTAAGGGAGATGTTGGGGAGATAGAGAAGAGGAATTCAAGGAGAAAAGTGCAATGGAATGATAGAAACGGAAACAACCTTGTCGAAATAATGGAATTCCAGCCTAGGTAAACTTTTTTGGCCTAATTTTGAATCTCAGTTAATAAATAGGTTCCCTTTATTATTTTTGTTGAGTCTTGTTCTGTCTACAAATTGGGAGTACTAATGGACATGCTAAGTGCTTCCAAGAGATTTCGTGAAAGTGCAGGTGCATCGTTTGAGAATTTCAGTGGTGTCTTGTTTGCGTAGAACTAACCTGAAAATTAAATTAAACCTTTATAGTAAACCAGCATGGTATATTCCTCAGAATGTAAGGTACCAAATTATTTATATTTTTCTTTGTCTTCATTTTGTAGTAGCAATCAGCTCTCAGTATGGGCAGTACAAACTAGTTAAGATAGGTACCTGTTAATTGAGATCAACCGTAACAAATATGTTCTCCATTTATTTGTTAGAAATGTTTTCATGTTATAAAATGACGTAAATAAGACATTGGAGGTTTGGTTCATTTTTTCCTAAATGACTTCCAGATACACCACAGTTGTCTAATCAGATGGCCATGTTTGGCGGGATCAGATGGGAATTGGCATGGTAATAAATTATTTATGGCTATCCAATTCCCAATGAACGGCCTGTGTGTCAGGTGTAGCCAATAGACTTTTCTACCCTTGAATTTCTCGGATTACATGTGCATTTACTATCATTTTATTCTCCAGTCCGCAACTGCCAATGTTATCTCACTACTTAATCCTGTCTCTATCTCACTTTCCACGAAAACAAAACACCAGCATCTCTCGTCCAAACGAAATAAATTTGAGATTATACAAGCTAAATTATAGTCAGAAAATTGTCTGTTGAGTCTGAACCAATCTGATAGTTTTCCTTTTGTCCATATAATTTGTTCGCAACTAAGTACTTTGAATATTATCAAGTGACATTTCAACTTAGGATTATAAATTTTTTCCTTTGTATTCTTTTCTTGATCTAAAAACAGGCAACTAGAAATAAAATAGTTCAATTTCTTGAGATTGATCATTTTGCCTTTTCCTTGTTTGCTTTGGGTTGAGTCAAACTTTGGATTTTGCATTGCTGCTATCTATATGTAGAAACTACAAATTTAGTTTTGTTTAGGACTACTTGTTGATGAATTTTATATAATTTGGAAGACTATATTGAATATTTACAAAACAAAAACTGTAAGGGCATAGTTCAAATTAATGAAATTTCCATGATGGTCATTGAAATGTTTCATTTTGCTATCACCTAACATGGTATTGTGTATTCTTAAGTCTTAACAATTCCATGGAATCTTTGTAAATCCAGTAATATTGATACTTCAAACCAAACATCATCTGATTTAATCATTATTCTTATTCTGATGCATTACATTGACAACCTATCAAATTCTCTGCATTTTGTGAATGCTTGTTATATTTAATTATTAAAACATAGCATTTCAGAAACAAAGTTCTCATATGTTTCCTTCATTCTATTTTTCATTGAACTTCAATGATTTATTTATTTTATATGCCATTTTGGTTGCTTTGTGGATTGTTCAATAGTTTTTGAAATTTGAAAACTGACATTTACACTCTTCTTCTATCAGTTTCCTTCTGGCAATTCGCTAAGAATTGTTAATTTTAAATAACTAGTTTGCTATAAATGGTGTGTAAAATAATTTCCATGTGATGCAATTACGCTATTCTACAGAGATATTTCTGGAAATATTAGGCTGGCAGGAATTTTTGAACTGTGTTTCCACTTAAATGCTCTAATATTGATGTCCTTTTTTGGTATGTGCACTTGTGCAGTGATTCGAGCGAGTCTGAGGGAGAGGAAGAGGATGGTTCTTGTTGCAACTGTTCCATCATGTAGCCTCATGTTTGCTCATATAACCCCCTGAAAAGAACAATTTTACTTTCGAACCTACAGGCTAGAATTGTGCCTCGAGTGTGCATTATGATGTGATTACTTCTGTAATCTGTCTGACTGAAGGCTAATAGTTGGACTCTGTCATTCTGATAATATCCACCAATTTTTTCATCTCCTTTTCCTCTTGACCACCTGACTTTTGATTTTTACAATCGGGTATACAAGTATGCAGAGACATTTCACAGAGGCTTCTTGTTGGCTAGGTGGGTGGGAAGGTCAGTTGTAAAATTAGAAGTGTGGTGAAATGTAAAATTGATTACTTTACTTTTGGTGTATTTTGATTTCGGTGTAATTAACCAAAGGAAAAGGCGGGAAACTTAAGCTTAGATAGAACGAGGAAAGAGTTTGATTTCTATTTTTCTTTGTACGTTTTGTAAATTCAGTGGGAGTACCATTTGTCGAGGCTGTTTTCTTTTCTCACTTTTTCGTGTGATATATATGCAAAGATATTGAAATGCTGCGCGTTTGTAACTTGGCTGTGGTTAATTGTTACATTTTGATAGTACATGTTCATATATTATACTAGAAAAAAAAATTATTGATGTTTCAAACCTGAAGTTATCATTAGTTAACCCAGAACCTAATATGATATATTAGTTCTTCTCTACGGGCTTGTTTGGATGAAACAAAAATTGCAAATTCTGGGTATAAAATATGCCAAATTTATTATAAACAATCTAAACTCTTCACAAAATTACACACTTCCCAATAAATTTATGCTTAGGAATTGTAAATTTTCCAAATTCCTACAACATCCAAACAGCCCTGCGATTCTTCAAAATAGTAAGGGATGTGAATATATAAGTTTTAAACGGGCCCACAGCCCACTGGCCTTTTTACCAGATATATAAACGGACTGGCCATAAATCCCAATGTTATTCGGCCTGCTTAGAGCATATTTCATATTTGTGACGTTATTTTTAAAATTTCGAATTTTTAATTGTTATTATCGAAATTCGAGTGAACAGTAACGTCAGTTTTAATTTTTTCGGACGTTGAAAGATATATTTTTCAAGCGTCTTTCAGTATATTTTTGCCTTGTTACTTTATTATAATAAAATACATTTCAAATATTGTTCAGCATTTTATTTCTTGCCATTTTGACAAATATTTCCATCAAACTTTACAAAGGAATCATTTTTATTCTCATCGGTTTTACTTTTTAAAGAAATCATAAAAAAAAAATATCATTTCCACAACCTTTTTCTTAGTTTATCTATTTACCAGTCAAGTATTCATAGTAAATAAAAGCTTACAACAAATATATTTTTTTTTCTTAAAAAACGTCAGTTGAAGTTTATATATAAACCAATAAGTGTTTAAATTTTAAAATCCAGGATTATTATAATTGTGGGATCATCCGAGAAATTGATGAAAAGTATGACCGGAGAAGGAAAAATATATTAAAGATATGGGTTGAAGAGGAAATCAAACAAAGTCAAAATTATGAGAACAAGACAATGAAACTATTCAAGAAAGAAAAAAAAAACGTAAAAATTCAGAGTAGCAAGCAAGGTGGATGGACAGAGAACCGGAGGATATGAAGAAGCAAGAGAAGAGCGAAGAAGACAGGAGATGTAGCCAAAAAAGAAGGTCGACGCAGAGCCGGAGATGAGAAAAAGCTAAAGAAGAAAGTCGCATGAACAAAGACAAATCCGAGAAATAAAGTGAGAGAATACAAAATATTTTTATCTAAATTTACGGGAATAAAACTATCTAAACATATCTTTAGAATGTTAAATCAGGTAAATGATATTATCCAAATTACCAACTTGATTGCAAGTATATTTGTTTTGTTTTTTTTTTAATGGAAGTAGTACAAGAGTACTGACTACTCTATTTTTGTTTCTAGAAAAAAAGCGAACGTGATTGTAATTAATTATTTGAGATAATAGCTACGAATATTCATATGGAATTACGTATAGTTCATCAAATAATTAGTTTATTTTTCCTTTTATTTGAAGAAATTTTTTTCCTAGAATTAGGCGAGTTTATAAAAAGAATTTCACTTTCGAGCCAATTACTAAGTTTGGCAGGCATTCCCGCCTTGATGAAAACCCGACAAGACCCTATCTGTTTGTAGTTCAAAACTAATTACCACTATGCAATTTCTTCGGACCACGGGTCAACAAAATAAAGAAACAAATCTTTCTTAACCATCGCGTGTTTAGAGTTTTGTAAAGGTGAGAGAAGGTTTATGTGACTAAAGTTTATTTTTTATTAGTTGAGTGTAGTTATCGCCCCCTTATAACTATAACCAAAGTTACTCGAAACAGAAGTTAGCAATCTTGTTATAACTTGACTCTTACAATATAGTGTATATTAATTCGTGCAACTCTGTATATATTTGTGCGACAAAATATATAGTAGACAGAATGTACAAAAACCAAATAATGAAATCTACATATATGCAGATTATGGAGTTTAAACACCATTTTTGATGCCCAGAACTTCAATTGCAGTAGAAGTTAATATGAAATATAACGGCGTTAAAATTATACATAGTTATAATTAGGGTAAGACTGAATTAGCCAAATTGAATTATATATTCTGACATGATCTTTCACATTTATGAATACATAAATATAGTATATAGTTCCAAAAAAGAAGACAAAAATAACTAAGAAATGTACTTATCTTATAGAGGCCACAGATGATATCGACGGGTATTTAAATTTAGTACGCCACACGTTTAACACAGGTATTTATATAAACTATGACCATAGAAGAACTATAATCCAAGTTTGAAGGGAGGCAAAAGACTAGAATTCCTGGTTGTAATCCAGTTATTCCTAGTCTGTCCGAAACAAATACGTTTTCTTCTCTCTCCGCATCCCTTTCTTCAATTTTTGTTCAACACATGATGTATCAATCCATAATTAGACTACCTAAACTAGGAACCCATCATCCCTTGCACAAAGGTCACCAGCACCACCATTAGACTTCTTGACGGGCGGCAAGAGGATGGTCCGCCGCAGCTCGGTCTCCTCGTTCGGGGGAGACTTTGCGGCGGAGCAGTCTGGTGAATTTGCCAGCTCTGTAGACCAGCTCCAATTGCCGTTCGGCCGCCTCGAAGGCCTCGGCCGCGATGAACTTCGCGAAACAGCATATGAAATCTACTTCATCGTGTCACGGGGGGCTACAGGCATGGGTGGTCATGTCAGGCATGTATCAAACTACTCAAACTATGAAATAGCAGGGAATGCAACACCACGATTTGGAGGGATAGGGGGTGGCATGACATCGGTGAACAGCAAAATTAAATCTAATTTGGGTTTGAGAACGAGACGGGTGGTTCAGGTGCCGGCGACACCAGGCAGACCAGGGACGGCAGCTGGGAGGCGAGAAAAATTACATTCAAGGCCAAAGCCAGTTAATGAGATGATGCAACAACAATTAGGGGGGAACGAAATTATTGACAACCGCCTCCGCAAGATGCAAAGCCTCCTTTCTGCCAAGCCTCAGGTTGTTATAATTTAACATATGCATTGTGGTTTCTGATTTTATCATGTAATAGTTTTTTTATAGGATTTTAAGTTGAATAAAATTTGTCTCTGATGCTTCAAGAATAGATTGGTTCTTGTAGAAGAAATTAAATATGAGATCAGCAGCTGGAAAACGTCCATTCTCTTGCCTCTTGTAATTTCTCCGAAGATAAATACGTGTATTTTTCAAAGTTGTCACTTTTCTATAATTTAGAGACAACTTTCTAACTAGGTTCTGCTTATTAATTTTCTTTTTCAAAACTAACAGTTTGCTAGGCGGCCGGAGCTGATTGTCATACCTTTCCAACTACTCAAGCATCTAAAACCCAGTGATTTCATCAATGTACACGAGTACAATGCTTGGCAGCTCCGCCAGCTTAAGATTCTAGAGGTTGGTCTTGTTTTGCATCCGTTTCACCCATTAGAAAGGAGCTATCCAGCGGCACATCGCCTCCGTGAAATTGTACGATCTGCTGAAGTCAGACCACTTGACCTGGCAGATAAAAAATCAGAATCATGGAAAACCCTCAATGAATCCGTTAAATTCCTAACCGAACGAAACCCTAGCAAAATGCCTACTGAGGTTGCACATTGGGCAGATGGATTTCCTCTCAATATGCACATATATACAGCACTTCTGCGCGCTGTCTTTGATGTAAGGGACGAAACCGTTGTTTTAGATGAGGTGGATGAATTACTCGAGTTAATGAAGAAAACATGGACCACACTAGGAATCAATGGCATGGTGCACAATGTCTGCTTCACCTGGGTCCTATTTGAGCAATATGTTCTCACAGGACAGATTGAGCCAGATCTTCTAACAGCTACATTAGGCATGCTTCTTGAGGTGGCGAAGGACGCGGCAAGCATGCATAGAGAACCAGGCTATGTACGGGTCTTATCATCTGTCATGGCTGCAATCCAATCATGGTCAGAAAAGAAGCTTCTAGATTACCATGAGTGGTTTGAGAAATCCGTTTCAGTAATCATGGAGAATGTATTATGTCTGACCATCTCCACAGGAAGAATACTTTGTGAGGATATATCTACCCCTGGGTGCTCTGGGTCTACCACATCAACGACGATTGAACAAGAAAACTCAAGGTCTGCAGCTGGAAACCGCGTCGATCATTTCATTCGATCATCAGTAAAGAATGCTTTCAACAAGGTATAGTGTAGGTTGTATTTTGGAATATGCATCTTAAAAACATGCAGTGAGTACATAATATATCTTATCACGTATTATATATGACAGATTTATGAGAACGGCAACGGTAACATAGACAGCATGGTAGTGGAGGTTGAGGAAGATCCATGTGATTCACTAATGCAACTAGCCAAAAAGACTGAGGAACTAGCCAAATTAGAAAAGGAGACATATAGCCCAGTCCTAAGAAGATATCATCCATATCCAGTTGCAACAGCTGCTGTCACCCTTCACACTGCTTTCAGTGTCGTGCTTCGGCAGTATGTCGGCCGCATGTCTGGGTTGACCAATGAGTATGTGCGCATCCTCCAGTCTGCTGGTAAACTGGAGAATGTGCTGAAACAAATGGCAGTGGAAGACACATCAGGCTTAGGAGAAGCAAACAGAATACTGGACGAGATGGTCTCATACGATGTCCAGACGATCATCGTAGGCCTCATGAAGGGTTGGATGGATGATAGGCTAAGGATGGGCCGGGAGTGTGTCAAACGAGCTAAGGAAACTGAGGTGAGAACAAGAATATAATTACATCGCTTTTCTTTTGTTTTAGTTCTGAAGCATGTTCATACAATTAATTGCAAAGTGATGAAATGTCATATGTACCAGAAACTTTGGAATTCATCCACATATTCTATCTGGCTCCTAACTTTATTGAGGGCTAGCACTTCAGCTACATCTTATACAATTGAGCTTTCAACATGGAAACCAGATATATTGAGCGATATGATTGAGAAACATTCATCTGAAATCAATAATTTTACTAAAAAAAATAATAATAAAATTTTATTTAACGAATCATGTAGAATTGGCACCCGAGGTCTAAGACTGAACCCCATGCGCAATCAGCAGTTGATCTAATGAAGTTGGCGAAGGTGACAGTGGATGAGTTCTTTGAGATTCAGGCCTCAGGACCTAGAGAGGAGCTGCTACAAGAACTGGCTGAGGGCATTGATAACCTTGTTCAAGAGTACGCCGCTCTTGTTGCTACTTGTGGTAAGGGCTCTTGTTAAGTCGTCAATTTTTCCAATCTTAGGTTTCTTGCACTGAGAACTCAGTGTTACCATATTCACAAAATGTGTCAATTTACTCAATTTAACCCGATTCTAACATATTACTTCTACAGTACTATAGATACGTTTGAACAAAATATAAGTGCATTTGATACCTTTATTATTGTAAGAGCTCTTTAAGGTGTAGAAACATTTATTGTGAACAGGCAACAAGCAGAGCTATATCCCAACACTCCCACCTCTGACAAGGTGCAATCAAGACTCAAGGCTACTACAATTATGGAAGAAAGCTGCATGCCAACAACCATGTACACAGCCACCTTGCCAGGCCGGGATAGACATGGCTGAACCAGCTGTTCCTGGCCGACCACGTCTAATCGCAAGCAAATCAACACGAGCACGTGGCGAGGCACACCACCCACGCCCCACCATGAGCCGCGGGACTCAACGCCTCTATGTCCGGCTTAACACGCTGCACTACATCCTCGGGAATCTACATAACATCGATAAGAATTTGTCTTTCTTCTCTTCGCGCGGTTTCCACCGCAATCAACCAAGCCCATCACCTGCTCGAAATCACATTCACCGACGACGCACAGTGGCTCCCACCCATTTTGAGCAAGCCCGTGCTGCTATCCAATCTGCCACAAACCATGTGGCTGAACTTGCTGCTTACCGTCTCATTTTTCTCGACTCAGCCAATGTGTTCTATGATTCTCTTTATGCAGGAAATGTAGCAGACGCGAGACTGAAACATGGGATACGTGCACTGAAGCAAAACTTGAATTTTCTTGTAAGTGTGCTTGCGGACCGAGCACAGCCAGTTGCTGTGCGAGAAGTCATGAAGGCGTCTTTTGATGCCTTTCTGCTAGTACTGGTAGCAGGTGGACCAAGCCGTGCATTCCAAAGATCAGATCATGCGATGATAGCAGAGGACTTGGCAAACTTGAGAAGGACGTTTTGTACTTGTGGTGAAGGGTTGGTGGCAGAGGAGTTGGTGGAGACTGAAGCAGGACCAGCAGAAGCTGTGGTGGCACTGATGCAACTGCCTGTAGAGAAACTGATTGAGGAATTTACAAGGATAGCATGGGATGGAAGCGGTCCGATTGGAGATGAGAGGATCATGCCCATGCCGCCTACTACCGGTAGATGGAGTCGATCAGATCCAAATACTCTCTTACGGGTGTTATGTCATCGAGATGAGGAAGCAGCCAACCGGTTCTTGAAGAGAATGTTCGACTTGCCTAAGAGGAGATGATGACAGAAGGCCCAAAAGCAAATAACAACAACGGCAAAAGGCTTGGGAAGGATCTCATGCAACTTGGTACCGTCGTCAAGGCGGAAAACGGCCTTGCAAAATGGTCAGCAGAGAGTTTCCGTACCAACCAAAAAGGAATGTTTCTTTAGAGAGTGTTAGGATGATTTGGACCGGGGAAGCGGAGGGAATCGGTTGAAATTAGAATTAGATGTTTTCTCTCTTATCTGAGATACCTTGTACATTTTTCGTTCTCCACAATTTTAATCACTAAATAACCTAACAATCATGGGCTTACAGAGCGGAAAATTTTTGGTTTGGTCCCTACCAGATTATCATTATGTAAAAACTGTGAATACATGTACCTTTAAAATAGGCGCCAATGGATAGTTGTTGTACATCCAATGGTTCTATTATTAGTCTTTTTAATAAATGCTTGTCCAGGATTCAAATTGCAGCCTGAGATTAAGATTTCTTTTAAAAAGGGAAAAAAATATGAACCAATAATTGCATGAGAAGAGTATATAAACATTCAATTAAATTGGACCCTAATAAATATATATAATTAGCAAGACAAAACAATACATTATGTACGAAGCCCAACTTGTAACAAGTTTCAATATCGTATCATTGGAATGATAGGCAACTATGCATAAGAACAATACAATTCCACCGCATATATTAACACAAGCAGCATTTTCTGGATTTCCTCTGATGTTGGCTAACCTCATAACAACGTAGACTTCTCAGGTCTTCCTGATTTCAAAGCAATAGTTCAGTTCAAGATGGTTTCTCTTATCGTCATCTTCAAACTGTTAATAAAAATACCAAAAAATAAATAAATAAAATTGTAAAGACAACCCCCACCCTCCAAACAAACAAAAAGCCAACTTGCAACTCCATAAACCTCAAATTTACAGATTTGTGAATAAGTGTGGTCAGTAGACACGTAGTGCTGGGATCCAATACTGTCCATAGAGTGTCTGGTACCAGAGTTGCAATTTTAACGAGCATCTAAGGATTAAAAACATGTGCATAGCAAAATAATATATACCTATAGATGTAAGTAATTTCTATAACACAATTTTCTTTTCTTGTTGATGAGCTTTCCTTCAGTGGATAAGATATCCAGTACACCCATCAAAAGTATGGACATTTTACATTTTCCACTGGAGACCAAAAATATCATATGTACCCTCAAAACGTCTGCGCAATTTTTCAAAGTGAACAAGCAGTATTTAGTACCTCGAGAACCCTCTCATCATTCATAACTTCAATAAGTCTCTACACTCATATATACAAGTACCATTCTAATATTTAGACTCACTTCTTCAACTTCATCTACTTCCTTTTATGAGCTTCTCATAAGAAGATTAAAAGAACAATATAAAGGACAATACTTTAAACTGACCCCTAGACCTGTATTTTCCACAAATATAAATCTTTGTTTCACTACGGGGCTCTCCAATAACGATTGATTAACAAATGTACGCCATAAAACCTACCTCTTATCACCAACAAAAATCTTGAAGAAATGAATAAAGAAGAGCATAATATATTTATTTCCTCACTAATTTAATATCAAAAGGCACAATCTTCCCGTGAGGTCTCACTTGACCAAGGAAAGAAGATAAATTAGGCAAAACAATAGTTTAATCATATAACCATGGTTCTTCTACATCCAACTTACTTATGACCATTCTGAAAGAATCTGAGTTTCCAGGACATACATCTGATAATAAATTTTGAAATAGAAAATTCAACTAGAAGTTATACTGGAAATTGGCACTCTTGTAATGAAGTTACTAGCTTTTGGGTGGTTTAAAAGGAAACCACAAGGACAACAATTATGAGAACAAATGTAGAGACCAATCCTCCATTATTTCACAGTACGTTTGAGCTTGAAAAAGCTAAATACTTAAAAATCTACTAAATTATAAACCCTAGTTACATTTTAACTAAGAAACCATAAAATAGAGCCCAAAACCAGACTGACTAAGACCCCATCTACAAATCCAGGATCTCAGAAAAAATTTATAAAGTTATAAAATATTTCCAAGATGACCTGAACCAGAATGAACTGAAGCAGATCCAATCTCACCTAACCAGCACCCAACCCAGGTCACGCTTAACCATCTGGCCAAACTTAAATTTCAATTGGTTTGGTAGAATATATCAGCAAAATAGCATGAGGACTAGCACCTTTTTTGAATCCCTTTTCTTTCAGTGATGTCCGAGACCAAGACAAGAATATAAAATGCATACCTTCAGTTTAGCAGTATATAGCCCACGTGCAAGTGCACCAGAAGGAGTAGTCTCTTCTTCCAACAGGTGCTCATATGGTTCCTGCTGAGGAGCAAATGTACCCAGCATTCCCCTGCTCTGATCGACTACAGAAAAAAGGGAAGAATTTAGAAATTACAAACATAATATATCAACAAGTGGTAAAGCAAAAGAATCTAAGAGGAGAAAAGCTCAGAAGAAATCCGGTCATTCATAAAGCTGATGCTATGCTTCTTCCTATAAAATTTAAAACTATAGTGGAAGAAAGAAACCAACCTGAAAAAATAGGATAAAGCTCTGTGCTGCTTGGTACCAAGACCACATGTTTTAGTCACACAGGTAATTACAGTAATAAAGGTGACATTACCTCGAACGCCTTTCTTCCACACAGTGTTCACATAGTTTAAGCCGCATACAAGGTTATGCTTCACACTAAACTTTAGTTTGAGGAAGTATTGTGACCCTTCCTTCAGACTGAAAAGCATGCTATTTTGGTTTTCTGTAATTGGCAAGGGGGTCATAGTTTCAGTGCACCCATCAGAAATTATCCCAATCGAATGGAATATGACTTCTGTTTCCCTGTTCCCTGCTTATATTAAAAAGTAAAAACTTAATCAAAGATAGGCAAATTAAATGTATGGTATTATAAGAAACTCATGAATAGTATGAATAGGCTTATTCACGAATAGTATGAATAGTGGTCATCTCTAAACAACTCATGAATAGGATGAATAGGCCTATTCACATGTGAATAGATATTCTAGCAAAATGTTGGAATAGAAACGCATAACCTTCATTTAATATTAAAAAAATAGCTACCAAACAACTTTATTCTCCTTTTTGTATCCAAACATCCTTTCCATATTCATGAATATGCCTATTCTCAATGTAGTATATTCACAAAACTTATTCATGAATATGCCTATTCATGTCTATTCACCGTGAATCCAAACGTAAGTTCTGGAAGGAATAGTGCTTAAATAGAAAAAGGCATTCTTAACATACATAAGCTTTGAGTTATGTTCATAAGAATTTTCTTCCTTGAATGCTCTCATGTAAATTCACTGATAATAATGCTCATAATAATCAGTATATGTGATTTTTGAGAAATAACAAATGCTGAACTTTGTAAGGTGGAAGATCATAATTCAGAAATTATAGCTTGATTAGCATTTACAGAGGAGAAAAGTGGTAAGATCACAAAGATTGCTTAGCGAGATAAGCAATTAACATGTTAATAAGATTGCTAATTAAAGGAATAGCAAGGAAATTTTAGACCATCAGTTGCTTCAACACAGCCGAGCAGCTTCGCTTTCCACTTCCTCAAGCTCTCATCATCCTATTTGCAAAAGAAAAGAAAATGAAGGAAACTGAGAGAGGAGCAGAATGTACACCAGGAAATGCAAGAATAGTAAGTACAAAATAAGTATGGAATAAATAAATCACCATGCTATCCTTAATAGGTATGTCATTTTCCCTACATTATTTTTTTTTGGGAAATAAGTAGCGGAGCGCCCTACCAGTTTTCCTTTTACCACAAAAAGAAAATATACCATTCACAAATCAATCCCACAAATCCACAATGATGTTCAAAAAATTCCATCAATGCAGCTCACAACTTCAAAGAAAGCAAACTCGACGCTAGTACCACTCTCTACAGGTACCAGTGCCTCTATAGTATCTATTTCTCTACATATGACAAATAAGACATCTAACTCCAACACAAAAAGATGTTTTAGTTGAGATTAAAACCCATAACAACCACCAGCAATAGTTTGCCTACATCCTTTATAAGTATTATTATATTACTCAAAAACATTAAAAGTAGATCACTTTTCTGACAAAAACCCAAATCACAAACCAGACCAAGCACGCCGCAAATAAGCAAAAACAATAAAAAAAAAAGATGAAAAACAACCTTGTCTTTCTCCAATTGATCCTTGAGAGAGAGAAGAGGCCCAGGAACGAACTCATGCTCTTCATCCTCACCATCGATTTCCTCGTGATCGCTACCATCTTTCCTCTCTTCTTCTTCTTCGTCTTTTTCTTCTCCATCCACCTCACTAGCACAGCAAGACGCGATCGCGTCGTTCCCATTCTCACATTGAGCTACCTTTAATGGTGCCGAGGAACTCCCGGCTTCTTCTTCTCCATAACCCATCTCCATTTGCATCCGACGAAGCACAAAACCCTTTCTTTCAATCAATGAAAAGCTTGTTTAATGGAGGAATGGAGAGAAAGGTAGAAGGAATAGAGTAGTGTGTGTCAGTGTGTGTGTGGAACATGTGAAAGGTCTGGCCGAACAGTGTACTTTTTTCCTTGAATGAATTAATTAAACAGAGAATGTATCTCCAAAAGAGAAGACATGTTTTTCAAAAAAAGGGAAGGTATAATTTCATTTGTACCCCACAAAGATCAAAATATAACATAACAAATGGTGTAGCCCTGAGCCCGGGACTTCGACTTGAGAGTTGCAATCCTGTACTTTAACTCTCAAAAAAAAAAAAGATCTTGTACTTTTCTGTTATTTTTTTTCATATTTTGTAAGAGAGAGACGATCTTGCTTTTGTTTTGGACCGCCCAATCAGTCCATCGCTATCCCAATTCGGATTTGCCATTGCGCGACAAATGATGCAGCGCACGTACGAGCCGTCTGATCTTGATCAGACGTTTAATTTTTTATGGACCTATGAATCTATGTTACATGTACGGAGCTCCCTTGTCCATTGAATCTTGATCAGACGATCAGCATGCCGCGCAACACCATGTGTCACACGGCAGCGGATCTGAATTTATCACTATCCTAGTCTCCTGCATTGGTTTTTTATGTAGTGTATGTACAAATACAAATTTAAATGATTAGAATTCAGATTTGATTTAAAATTTCGGTCCACCATAAAATTACTCTAATATAAATACGTCATCAATAGTATAATTATATAGGAATATTTTGTAGTGATCATATTTTCAGCGAGATGATAAAGATCATTTTCGATATTCATTATCTCCACCATTCCCAGCATTTAATAACGTTTTTTTTATTTTGAGCAAAAATTATCCACGTGTTTTTCAAAAACGGAATTCAATACTCATCTTCTGTTTCACTCCCCTCCCTCGTCCTTATATTTTACTCAGTTGAACAATTACAATTAATTTCAACAGTTATAAATTAACTTCAACAGTTGCATATTAATTTCAACAGTTACATATTAACTTCAACAGTTATATATATTAACTAGAACGGTTAATATATATAACTAGAACAATTATATATATTAATTTCAACAGTTATATATATATAACTTCAACATTTACGATATGTTACTTCAACAATTATATACATAACTTCAACGGTTACGATATGTAACTTCAACAATTATATACATAACTTCAACAGTTACGATATGTAACTTCAACAATTATATACATTAATTTCAACAGTTATATATATAACTTCAACAATATGTAACTCTTGAAATTATATGTATAATTGTTGAAATAAATATGGTAAATGTTGAAGTTATATATATAACTGTTCTAGTTATAGAAATAGGTTAAATTAGACTCCAACACATAGAGGGGCTGCGTGCTCCAGTTTTTTACCCGTCCGATCAATAATCCGATAGTCCGGATTATGTCGCTGATTTAGCGATTTTAGCCTTCTCTTTTCCGTTAAATTTTTAGTTTCTCCGTTTGATTTTCTCTTCGACTCTTCCTCTCGAAGAGGGGTCTGTTTGACTGTCTCTCTCCTTCCCCGCCGAAAGAAAAACCTAGTCGAAACCCTAGCCGCTTAACCTCGAGAATTTCTGGTGACGCTACCCTACCTCTCGCTCCGTCTCTCTCCCGCTGCGTACCTCTCTCACGAGCAATGTTGTACATGCGAAGCGCAGAAGAAAGCCCGGCCGACCTTCTCCATTCATTGGAATGGGAACTTCCCAGGTATCCATCAATTTTCTATAAAATCTATCTGCACTTGTATTACCTTAATTTAGAACAACTTCTTACAACCTCATTGATTAGGCAATTTGGTTACTTTGGAGGAGATGGATGGTTCCTGTCGGATTTTTGTGTTTCCTAGTGTTCCCTGTCAGAATCGTGCTGTCTATTTTGGTATCCAAGTGTGACTTATTGCAACTAATTCAATTGGTTGAAAGGAATATTCTGGCCTGGTACATTATGTGTACTAGGTTGAATGAAAAATTTTGATTCATATATGCTGAATTGTGCACTAGGTTATCAGATTGATAATTTTTATGGTAGTGAAATGGTCAAGTTGGGTGTATTACTTTTTTTTTTTGGAGAGAGAGTTGAGTGTATTGATAATTAACACCGATCGTGCTAATTGGCCGACTGGCATTTCAAACCCTATAACCTATACATGATCAGCTTCATGTACCAAAATTTTTAAATTAGTGTTTTATATACCAAATTGATTAGCTTCCTAGTTAACGGTTCCTATTAGCAAGTTCTCTTAAACAAATTTACTCCCATATTTGATGATGCATAATTACCTAATTAGTATTGCAGATTGACTTGGTACATTCTAAAAACAACATGGACTGAAATGTGAAATTGCTATTTATCTCCTTGTCTCATTATAAAGAATAGCCACTTTGCATACTTAAATTATTTGAAATAAACTACTTGCTGTCATAACGCTTTTCATTTTTTTTAATTTAAATTAGGAAAAAGAAGAGATGTCGAAGAAGAGGATGAATGAGAGCCATTGGAGAATGGTGATGCTTCATGTTGGGTATTTGTTGGTGTATTTTGGGTATTGTGAATGGTGATACTTTATTTTGTAAGAATGATGTAAGAATTTGTAATTGGTAAAGAGAATGATTTAGTAAAGAGATTGATTATCGAACTTTTCTTCTTTTTTTTTTGTATAAAGAGAATCATTACCAAACTTTCTATAGTTGGTACAAGTTGGTGGTACGACTTTCACTATGGCTCTTTGCCTTAAACATTTATCTTTAGCAACTCAACTCTGTGAAGAATTGGTGGTACTATATGTTTGTATGCCCAGCTACTATATGAAGAATTTTAATGATTCAAAACAACTATAACATTCCTGTCTGTAAATGGAATAAATCATCAAAAGAGATAGCTTCCAAGGTGCATGATGTCAGTTAAGTTAGATACAAGTGAACAGTTTTACATGTAACTAGAATAACATTAAAGAGAACAAACTATTAAAGAAATACATTATCTCCAATAATTCCTAATTGCACATCATTGTAAAAGAGACAATATATAAAGAAAATTGTAACTTCAACAGAACCATTCTAAAACAAATTGTTCGAGTATATGACATGTACCTACTGTTAAGAATGTTTAATGAGAAACCAGAAGACTTTGTATAACCGGTCTATATCAAAATATAACAATTCTATAACCATACTATATCTAATAAAATCATGCTATGCTCTAAATTTTTTAAAAATGGACATCCTCATCTAATTCCACATATCAACTTGACATGCCTTCATATTCATATGCACCATGCATCCGATCAAAGACAACAACAGATCCTAACCCAAAGATTGTATAAAATTGATGGAGTTAGGTTATCATATTAATTTTTGAAGGTCCAAAATGCTCCTATATCAGTATCTATACATGCCAAAATAAGGGAATCTGATGCTTCTGTAAATTCTTTATTTTTACTAACTGTTAATTTCTCTTATATATAAAGCTAAAACGAGAGATTAGGGCTTTGGCTATGCGAAATCTGATTGAACCAAACTTTATCTCATATTATTTCTCATTTATCGTTTATTTCCGGTTTTTATTCAAGCTTTGTATGTTTATTATCTTCTGTAAGAATGTCAAATCTACACTTTCATTAATTGGAAACATGTGATCCTGAGACTACGATAGAAGCATCCATTAATAAACGATACAATATTGAAATAAAAATAAAAGCATCCAATAACATCAAAATAAAAAATATGACACTTTTAAGCATTTTAATATCTCTAACTGCTCATGCTCTTCCTCGTCCTCAGCGAGTTCCCAACCGATCTTGTCAAAAAACTTCCAGTATTCAAGTGACAACAACTCTAATTCTTCTAGAGAGCCATAACTGTGTCCCTGCATTAATTATAAGGGATGATACACGTTATTAATTGTATTTCTCAAAATGAGAGAGATTCACGCGTCATTAATTAATGGGGTGCTGGAAGAGAAGGAGATGATGGGGATAATGTAATCTAGAAGATGAACTTAAGCAATTCCGTATTTTCAGTCCTAATTGAAACCAAATCATGCACAACCCTTCATAATTATGAAAAATATTCTATTTGTTAGCTCATATAGAAAAAATTGAGTCGCTGCAAAATTTGGCAATTTTTTATTAATAATACACGTGTATAAATTTGGCATGTTTGAGATCCAAATAAATCTGGTTAAAATTATATAAGATTCACATTTTTTTAGTTCAACAAAAATTCTGCAAGTGCATTTTATAGGATCCAGATATAAGATTCACTTTTTTAATTCATTAAATTATTTGCAAGTGCATTTTGTAGGATCCATATATCACTGGAATCAAAATAAATGCAACGCTTTAATAAAGAAGTGGATGCATAAAAAATCTTACTGCCGAGGAATAAGCAATTTTTCTTCTATAAAATTCATTACTTTTTCATTTTTTTATATAACACCGAACTTGAAACTTCCGAATTTGTGAAGTAATAATGTAATTTCAAAGAATATGAGCAATAAGTAGTAAGAACGGTGATAATAGACTTATAGACTAATAGAAGTCAATGCTACTATTCAAATCTTTGTGCTTAACTTAACGTAGACATCCCTCCCCCTATCATCCGTGAGGATTATTGAATAGAGAAGTTGCAACGAATAAACAAATATTTATTGGGAGCAGCTGCCAAGTCGCCCTCGAAAAAAAAATAAACAAACAAAGAAATATTTATTGACTAAAGATTTTTTTTTTTAAATGTGTCAGTTTTTATAAATAGTTGCATTCAGAATATGCTTATAATTAACAAATTCTTTTATGAACTTTAGCGCTTCCCCCACCTTATCACCCCAGTTTGAAAAAAAAATTCGAGAAATGATAACTTTTATCTGCATTTTTGTCATTTCTTGAACAAAATAAACATATAAAATAGACAAAACGAACATATAAATAATCCAAGTGAATATATGTATTTATTTTGATCATTTATATGTTCACTTTGTTGGCTCCGTTTGGATGGTGTGGAAATAAGAGGAATAAAGGAAGAAGTAGGAAAGAAGTATTGGAAAATGTGTAATTTTGTGAAGAGTTTGGATTGTTTATAATAAATTTACTCCCTTATTCCCTAATTCCTAGGGCCCATCCAAACGGAGCCTTTATATATTTATTTTATTCAAGCAATGACAAGCAATGATTAAGACTGTACAACGGACGAGTTCACCATTTTTTATCAATATTTTAATCCAACCCCATTATATCGGGTTAAAAAGTTTCTTTAGTCGACCCATCCGTAACCTAATCCAACCCATATAAATTTTTATCTACTGATTTGTATGAGGTTTTACGGGTTGAACGGATTATGACTTATATTGTACATAAATAAAATTGACAATATTAATTAAATAAAAATAACTTAACATATAATATTTTCGACAAAAATATGAGGATAGAACATTACTTCAGAAAAAAAAATGCAGTTATGTTATTTCGCCTTGATCAAGAAAACAAATGAGATCAATGAGAAACATTAGGACAGAACAAATAAAAATAACTCAACATATAAAATATGTTATGTAATTTCGCCTTTGAACGAATTTACACAGATTTTGATAACATCCGTAAATTGATTTAAATCAATCAAATAAATTATTTATAAAAAATCTAATAAATTAACAAGAGTACGTTATAATTTTTATTAGTTATAACGAGTTCACAACTTAGGACGACACATCCTAACAAATATTCCTACAATTATTACTAACTTCTCTAATCTTTAAAAATCGGTGGTTTAATTCTTAACATTAATTTAGAAACTTAACATATAAAATTTTGCCAACTCAGCGTGGACTGTGGGAAAAAAATGCAGTAAATGCATGTTAGGATAAAGGAAAGCAATAAATGAGATATCGATACAGATGAGATCTCTAAACCCTCAACGGATCGGGTTACAAACTAGATTATCAAAATAAAAACATAACCCAATCTAATAAAATCGGGTTAATAAAATTAGAACCTGATCTAACCCGGATAATGTTTGAACCCGTTATAATACGGGTCGGACGGGTTTTTAATTTTTATGTACAACCTTAACAATGACAAGTAATGACAAAACTGCAGATGACACTGATCAATTTTTTTTCTGCATCAAAAAAAGCTAGAGCAGGAACTTTGTGGCTAAGGCTGTAAAATGGTCGAAACGGTGACGAAACTAGGGTGTTTCGTTAACTGTTTCGTTAATGAAATAGATTTTTTATTTCATTAATCGTTTCGTCTGGACGAAATGATCGAAATTAACGAAATTTTCATGATTTACACATAAACGATTTACCGTTTCGTCCGGATGAAATGAAACGAAAAATGGTTAAACGGACTCACTTTTTTAACCCTATTCGTGGATCGTGGCTTTCTTTTTTCAGAAATTATAACCACCATCGCTCAATATACCATCGCTGAACTAAAAATTGGATTTCCGCTCTCTCCTCTCACGCGAGCTCTCCTTCCGCTCTCTCCTCTCACGCACACTCTCTTTTCCTCCTCTCCTCTCTCCTTCCCTGGCACGTTCATCTTCTCTTCCTCCTCTCTTCCCTCCTCTGCCACACTTCATTTCGTCCCTCTTCACTCTCCTTCTACCTCCACGCCTTCCCTTCTCTTCTCTATCTTCTTCCCTCCACCTCCTTCATCAATGATTCATTTAATATCAAATAGTGAGACAACAAAACAAATTGAACATAGGAATGAACAAAGTGAACATATACACCAACAAAGTGAGACATAAAAATAAACACAGAAGTCTGACGCACAACAAAACAAATTGAACACATAAAAGTAACAAATTGAACATAGAAATGAACAAAGTGAACATATACACCAACAAAGTGAGACATATAAAATAAACACAGAAGTCCAAAGCACAACGAAACAAATTGAACACATAAAAGTAACAAATTGAACATATGAATGAACAAAGTGAACATCTACACCAACAAAGTGAGACGTGTAAAATAAACACAGAAGTGAGACGCACAACAAAACAAATTGAACACATAAAAATAACAAATTGAACATATGAATGAACAAATTGAACATCTACACCAACAAAGTGAGACATAAAAAATAAACACAAAAGTATGATGCATAGCAAATCAAAATGAACACTTAAAATAACAAATTGAACAGATGCAATAAACAAAGTGAACAAATTCTGACGCACAAAAGGAAGGGAGGGGAGCGCTTCGCTGGGTGAGGAGAGGGATCACTTCGCTGGGGAGAGGGGAGCGCTTCGCTTCGCTGGATGAGGAGAGAGGAACGTTTCAAGCGATGATAGCGATGGTAGAAATAGGGATGGCAGTAATCAATCAGAGCTGATAACCATCATCCACAAAAAAACCATCCGCGTCATCCAACCCTTCCTTCCCCTCTATTTTCCGCTTTTGTCCGCGTTTCTGGGTGAGCGCCTCTCCCTCGCGCCTTTCCTCCTTAACGCTTCTTCCTTCCTCGCCAACGCCCTTCCTTCCGTCCCTCCCTCATCCCTGGCGATCTATTTCCCCTTCCTCTCCCTCACACTTTATCCTGTCTTCTTAAACTGAACATATATGACAACTAATTGAACATAAATAGTAAATAAATTGAACAGATGTAACAAGCAATACAAACTCAATACTAAAAAATAAAAGTGAGTAAATAAACTGAACATGATTGCCAAATAAATTGAACAGTTATAACAAATAAATTGAACAGATGTAACAAACATGTTGACTTGTATAAAAAAATAAACAGTGAACATAAAATGAACAAATATAATAACTAATTAAACAGTTATATCAAATAAACTGAACAAATGTAACAAACAATGTGGACTCATACAAAAAATAAAAGTGAGCAAATAAACTGAACAGAAATGACAATTAAATTGAACATAAATAGCAAATAAACTGAACAGTTGTAACAAAAATGTGGACTTATACAAAAAGTAAAAGTGAGCAAATAAACTGAAATGGCAATTAAATTGAACATAAATAACAAATAAACTAAACACATGTAATAAAAATGTGGATTCATACAAAAAGTAAAAGTGAGCAAATAAACTGAACAGAAATGATAATTAAAATGAACAGTTATATCAAATAAACTTAACAGATGTAAACAATGTGCACTCATACAAAAAATAAAAGTGAGCAAATAAACTAAACAAAAATGACAATTAAATTGAACAGTTTATATAAAAAAATTGAACAGATGTAACGTGAGATAGAATGGAAAGAGAAAAAATAAAAGAAAAAAGGGCCAGTGAGAAACCAAAAAAATCAATAGAGAGAAAAATAGATGGAGCAGAAAGGAAAGGAGAAGGGAAGGGAACGAAAGGAAAGGAAAATGGAGAAAGGAGGAGCAAAAGGAGGGAGGGAAACTCAAGAAGGAAAAAGGAGAAGTGAGGGGGAAGCCGTACCTGGCGGAGGGAAGGAAGGGGAAGCGGATCGCTGGTAAGGGAGGAGCGGAGGGAAGGAGGGGAAGCGCACTCGAATCGCTCTAAAATCGCTCGGATTAGAATCGAAGCGCCAGGAGTCGCTCGGGATGACAGTAATGATAATTAGATGGATGGTAAGTAGTAATTACCGTAATCAATTTCCTTCTTTTTTTAGGAAGATACTTTGCGCCTTTGCGGCCTTGCTTCAACATTACACTTTAAAGGCCTTAAAAGGCCTACAAACAGTCCACAATAATTTGTGGCCCATCCTATCCTTGGATGCCTTGACCAGTTGGCATTGGATCCATTAGTTGAAGAATTTAATGACCTGGACCTGATATGATATGATATCCTTCAATTGTCTCGTGTCGGTACATTGTATGCAGATAGTAAGCCTGGAGATGATGGTACACAAAATGTCCCACAATTGCCATGTCATAACCAGACCTGACATGCAATGAGATGTAACGAATGTGTTCTTCATAATAGCATTTCTTTCATCATTTCAAGAAACTATTGAAGTAATTGAAAGAGAGGACAAGATGAGAGATGTAGGATTACAATATTATTTTTATTTTTCATTGCTAAAAGTACTAAGTGTTATTGCAAATAGTTTTTTTATATCACTCACTCAACCACCACTCTTTCTATCAGTCTTCCGTCGTACAATTTCAACTTCCATTCTAAGTTTCTAACAGTATTCCGTATACCAGTAAATGATCATGTAGCTTTTTGAACAGTATTCCCTATGCAGAATTACAAAATGAGTGTATAATGACATGGATCGGAAAATGTAAATCTATCCTCAACAAGTCGAACAATGCAAATATAATATGCACTTGCCTTCAGAAATAAAAAAAATTATCTAAGTAACATCAGATATTTCTGAAGACGTCCATATAGCGCGCCTACTCTCTGAAGTCCGAGCCCTCTAAAAACACATGCATCAAAAAGGTAAAAATAAATAAATAAAGAAGTGGTCGCATACTCGCATTCCAGACAAACAATTGCCGCTCCAATTAAGTGTTAGAGATGTTCATGGGGTACATGGGATTGTCCGTATAGCGTATATACATTGAACCCACAGTTAACGTACACCCAAAAAAAAAAAAAAACAAACAAACAATTATCATGCCAATTTAGTACCTGAGTGCAAAATCTACAAGCCGGGATGCAACATTTACCAGTGAATAACAACCAACCAACTACTATTACAAGAAAATACAAAAGAGAGGAGCATATATATTAATTATAAAAAAGTAACGTCTTTGGTAGCAACTTTATACAGAAGATACACAACCAAGGTTAGGTTAATTGACAAACCATGTTAGAGGAAGAGAGACTAGACTTATGTTACTACCAACTAAACTACATTTGTCAAGATACATTTCAGAGGAGGGGTGGCGCACAGAATAACCACCACACTCCCATTAAATCTCCATCCTCAGATGAAAACCAGTGACAGAGATTTTAAATTTAAAGGCAGCATTTCTTTCTTTCTTTCTTTCTTTTTTTTATAGATTAGCCTCGCCTATTTTGGAGGGTCCAATTTCTCCCATTCAAAGCGGCCCGGCAGTGGTTGCTCCGTCACAGGATCAAAGTTGTACCTACAAGAAGATGAAAAAATAATTTTAAGTTGCAGATGCAGGAGAAGCCAAGTGAAGTTTCTTTGCAGTAGTTAAGGTAATCTACTTATTAGTTTTTCTTATTTCTATCTACAGAACTTTCGTATTTTCTATATCCATGTTCATACTAGGGAACTTCTAAAATTTCAATCAAAATCATCATTGCAAAAGATGAGAAAAATATATAGTAATTACTTCTCAGTAAAATTCTTTTGTTGAAGCTCCTCAGGCTTCCCAAAGAGATCGTTGATTTCTCTTTCAGAAGGGATGACTCTCTGACTGGTATGCCCACCAGTCTGATGGGTTGTTGGCTTGGCACTGCAATTGTTTGAAGAACTAGGAGTCAATGACTTGTTGGAGTCTCTTATCAGGCAACAAGGTGTGCTCTCCCTGGCTTCCCTGCATTATAAATAACCATTTGGTAAACCACAGGATACAATTGAAACAAACTAAAATTTCACACCATATAAAATGTAGAAACAAAAATTCAATCACAGTAACTCTAACCAACAAGATAGAATGACCAGCAGCCTAGACAATTCTTGCAAGACTATATGAAATTAATTAAAGAGTGATTGTGTAGCCATTTTATATATATCTATGAGGAAAGAGAGCAATTATGGAAACTATTGGAGATACCATGGTTTGCTTCATTCTTGTATGGAAGTAGGAATACAGTTTCCAAAAAAAAAGGTAACTGTTATCCTGCTTTTAGTAATTAGGCACATAACGCATTGATGCCCTTAAAAAGTGTTTGTATCTGTATTGACTATTAAGTATTAACTAAAAACCTCCACTGCAAAAGTTATTTTTTATTGATTTATCAAGAAGTATGCACTATGCAGCATGATAGCTCAATTGAGTACAATAAATACTTAAAATAGTACAAATACTATAACTCGTACTTTTGCTCACTTCTGCAAGATTTTGGTTGTTTGAAATACTTGCTTGCAAAGACAGGCAGTGTAGGGACTTTTTTTTTAAAAACTTCTTAAAGAAGAATAAAATGGGGCCAACAGCTAAATGGGAGAAGTGAGGAGAAACATGTGATATTAAAATTGAAAATATCCACCAAATTTATAATACAACGGTAGTTAGTTTGCTGGTAATTCAGCTCTGACAAATTGGAGCAGAATTTTAACAATTTGTTGGGTAGTTTTGCAAATTTGCAAATAATAAAACAATTTTGGACATTTTGATCGGCGCCCAAACCAAAAAAAAAAAAAAAAGACATGCTGCAACTGAAGAATGAAGAAAGGCTAATATACAGGTTCTGCCACTCCTGTCATGACAAATTGAAATGTTTTTCACTTTTTCAGAAAAAACTAATAGAAACAATTCATGACTTAGAAAAAAATCAGAAAAACCAACAATGTAGCACAAATTACTGGGACAAATGCAAAAGGTATAACCACAGGAAACACTGGACATTTTACCCACAGGGAATCCGGACTCTTCATATTATTAAATTTAGAAAAGGATGGCATTTTGGGTTAGAAAGGGGAAGCCTTGTTGTAACCTTTTCAATTCTAGGAAATTAAGAATAAGCATAAATCGGAATAGACTTGCCACATTAAAGGAAATTTCTATAACCCAAATTAAAGCTCTACTCCTATAGACCTGCCGTTGTATACAAAATTCAAAATCGGAATATTCTTTAATTTTAAATTTGAATAAAATTAACCTTGAAGCAGTTTCGTTATCTCCAAAAGGCCCCTGTAATTTTTCATTATTCTCTTCTGCTCCACCTTCCATCCCAGACAATGGGTCTCTCTCTTCGCTCCTATTTCTCGACCCAACACTTTTTTTCGCGGAGCTAGGGTTTCGTTTCTCGTCTCCTCGCTGCTTCTTCTTCGAAACGACGAGCTTCTTCTCCAAACGGCGGCTCCGAAGGTCGAGGTAGGAGGAGGTGGTGGAGACGCCGTACAGAGCTAGGCTTTGTCCCCTTGTCAGAACCCCTGTACCACCTCCTCTGTTGTTTCTCTTGCTCGTAATCCTCCCCATTTGATTCTTCCTCTCTCTCTCTCTCTTTTGGAAGGTACCAAGGATTGAAACGAAAAGCGACAACCACCGAAGCGAAACACACAGAAAGAGAGACGCGATGCAAGTAGCGTCAGAGGGAAGGAATCGAGGCACGCACGAGCGGAAGGAGAGAGAGAGAGAGAAGGAGGTGTGAGAACTGTGATGTAAGAGAGAGAGAGAGAGAAGAGAGCCTTTGCAAATATTTCAAACGAGAGAGAGAAAGAGGAGGGGTTAGGGGTTGAGAGTTTTATTCGGAAAGGGAAAGAGATTTACTACGGACAAACAGAGATGTACTTTCGTAGTTTCAGATTTTCAGGTGAGAGGTAAGATTTTCAATTTCATTTTTCATTGAGAGGAGGGTTTTCGTTCAACTGCGACTTGCGAATAATACCATAATGGAGGGTATTTCGGGAATTTGAGAGTGTAAAGGCCGGCGTAACATTTTCCATTTTTTGTGTATTTTTGGCAAATGGCCTGTTTCTTTTTCCCTTTTACAAGGTAAAGCGTGTCAAAAGTTTTTTTTTTTTTTTGTTTACGGTTCCTTGGCTGATGGCCTCAATTATCTATCAATTAATCTTACATTCAATTTTTTTTTTTTTGTAATTGAATGGAATCTTTAAAGTGAACAGTTTGAAAAGGAAGGATCTATAATTGGGATCAATTGACAGTTAGGTGCGTCCGTTATTTGTTTTTTTGCCGTTTATGATTGCGTAAAGAGAAAGTTTAATATGCACCATAGTGTATAGGGCATTCCGTGCACCACGGATTTTTTCGAAAATATTTTTGTAAATTGAAAAATCTAATTCAACCAATCTAATCTACATATTAAAATCTCATACCAAACCAAAATTTACAATTTTTGAGATTTTATTACTATTTTTTTCGATTTTTTTAAAACATACCATTTTTGGAATATTGTACTATTTACAATTTTCCAAAAATGGCATGTCTTAAAAAAATCGAAAAAAATAGTAATAAAATCTAAAAAATTGTAAAATTTTGTTTTCTATGAAATTTCAATATGTAGATTTGATTGGTTAAATTAGATTTGTCAATTTACAAAAATACCCCCGAAAAAATCCGTGGTGCACGAAATGCCCTATGCACTATAATGCATATTAAACTTTCTCTTGCGTAAAATAGATTATATATATAGGCTGTGTTTGGTAGAGGAGTAAAAGAGGATTAAAGTTAAGGAGGATTAAGTAGTTAAGCTTCTTTACTCCACACGTTGTAAGTCATGTTTGGTATGAAAAGTAGAAGATTAAGTGAAGAGTAAGTGAGGATATAAAAATATTACATAATTGTTGATTATAAAATGGCCAAATTATCCTCATTTTCTTTTTCTTTTGTCAAAGAATGAGGGTATGTAGAGGAAAGAAATAAGTGTGAGACCCACAATTGAAGACTTACTTCATGGATTAACTTTACTCCACCTATCTAGGAGGAGTAATTTACTTCTCTGATTTTGGTCCTTACTCCACTCTACTCCTCCTTTTTTACTCCACGTTTGGGAGATTAAAAGTGGATTAAGAGTCTTACTCCTCATTTAATCCTCAACCAAACATAGCCATAAGGATGTAAAAGGGCGGAGATTCAACGAGGATTAGGGCTGTAAATGGTTCCCTTTTATCCGTTTATTTTATTTGTATCGTATTCGATAAGACGGGTATGGGTAAGATTTTATTTTCATTAAATTATCAGGTATGGATATGGATAAAAAAAATCATTAATTTATTGGGTAAGGGTAAGGGTATGGGTAAGGCTATTTCGTATTTGTTAATTATCCGTACTGTTAATCTTTATCATAACAAAAACATATATAATTGTAAGATTTAATTAATACGTTAATAACAAACTAAAATCTGAAAGATATATTTGTAAGATTCGATTGACATGTTAATAATTAAACTAGCCTTAAATTATAAGATTTGATTGAAATAATACTACGTTAAATTAGAAAGATATAATGGTAAGATTCAATTGATATGTTAATTATATTTTTTTCATTCACGGGCTACATTAAAAAAATAATAAACTTTTTCAGAAGATCCTTTCTTCTTAGTTGTCATTTGAGAAAATATTATATAGTTAGTAATTAGTTATGCAATTTTTTGTGACAATTGACATGAGAAGATATAGTATGATTTTGTTATATTTAAAGTATTATTCAATGTTGCACTTTAGTAATATATTTATCTGATAATTTATTTATCTCTATTGTGCAATATTTTTTCATTGAGTTATTAAGAATATTACCCATTTTCTACTATTACCCTACCCTTATCGTTGATTCTTAAATGGTAAGGGTAGGATACAGGTAAAGTCAAATTTTAACGAATAAGGATAGGATATGGGTAAAAAAAATTTTAATAGGTACAGGTATGAAAAATATCTCTACCGTATCGTACCCTACCCATTGATAGCCCTAGTTTATATTGACGATATAATTATTAGATGGTAAGTTCTGCTATAGACATAATTTTGTAACTAGATTGTTCATTTAATATTACAAAGAGAGATAAATAATATATAAGGATTCAAGTCTGATTTAGATTATTATTTTTTTTTTAGTTAGATCATCTTCTTGGTAATATAGCTTATTGGTCGATCTCACAAATAAATGCAATTTGCAATCCCCATACAGAATTATGGCGACAGCTTCAAAGTACCATGCCGAGATTATTATTATTATTATTATTATTTTCTCTTAGATTCCATCTTGAAAGGTTCAAAGAGTGAGCCTTGGTCGTTGCATAGCTTAAATGCTGTTTAATGTGTTTAGAAAACCTAAAAAGATCATGTTTATGGTAATGCATGATAGAGGATCTCGTAGGTGGTATCGTTAACAACTACACTGTTCATTTGGACCAGGTTATGAAAGGAAAGTGATTTGCAGTGATTGTTTGAACAAACATGTATGACTTGGTTGCTTTATAATTTTTGACATGACAGTTTAGTACGATGACATTTAATAATTCTCAAACTGAGAATTAATTTTTATCTGGGGTGCGTTTGGATAGGTGTGGGAAGAAGGGAAGAAGGGAAGAAGTATTGGGAAGTGTGTAACTTTGTGAAGAGTTTGGATTGTTTATAATTTTTTTTCTTCCCATCTTCCTTCTTCCTCTTCTTCTTCTCTCATCCAAACGCACCCCTGGTGACTAAGACCAACACACCTTTGACGTATTTCATGAGTTCGAAACTTCATTAAGGCTCTGTTTGGATGGGAAATGAATAGAAAAAATAGCTTCTTTTTAGGAATATTTTTTTTCTTAAGCATCCAAATAAGTTAGGAATAAAGAGAAAAATATTTTCTTCCTAGGAATAACATCTTCCTACAATTATATATACATAATTTTAACAAAATTAGCTAAATACTAATAACTAAATGAAATTTTATGTGCTCTTTAATTAGTACTTTATTTAATATTAAAATAATAATTTTTAATAATTTATTTAAATTAATATCAATTTGCTTATTCTTAATACACCATCTAAACAACATTTCTTATTCCCGGAATAACATCTTCCCACTCTTCCCAAAATTACACACTTCCCAATATTTTCTTCACTAATTTCTTATTCCTTCCTTATTCTTCAACCATCCAAAGGAGCCTAAGAAATCTCTTTTTTTGGTAATAAAATTCTCAAAAAATTAGAGCTTGACCCTATCTTAATTTTGTAAATAGCTTGGAACCGTTTGTATGAACTGTTTATATGTTGGAATTGATTTTTAATTGATGTTGTTGTTGTTGTTCTTATTGCAATTGCTTTTCAGCGAGGAAGTTCTTTTTATGTTGGGTATATTACTCTGGATGAATATATCTAGTTTTGGAATATTAGTCATTAGTGTAATTAAAAAAAAATCATTATATACGTAACTTAATTTAAAATTTATAAAAAAATAGTAATCCTTGGTCGCATAAAATAATAAAGCATGACCAACTAATTTCGATTTTTAAAGATTTGGAATGAGTAACCTTGAAATGATAAAACAATAAAGCATGTCATTCTTTAGGATTTGCAGGTGGAATTGTTTTCTTTTATTTGTGTGATGAATCTAGGGAATGTGCGCATGACTTGACTTAACACATTTTGTTGCTTTACTCCAGTTACCAGTTTGTGTAAATTGTTACTCTCATATTTCACGTGACATTATTTTTTTTTAATAAATGTTGAACCATTACAAGGGAAGCAAAAGTATAGGTACTGTTGCACAAGGTGCAAACTGCTAAGAGAAATATTTCTCAATATCTTTGAATTATACCTTCTTAAGAATGTTATTTTTTAGGAATAACTTCTTTCTAGATATCCAAATAAGTTAGAAATAAGAAGAAGAATAATTTCTTTTTAGGAATAGTTTCTTCCTAGGAATAACATCTACCAACAATTATATATACATAATTTCAACAAAATTAGCTAAATACTAATAACTAAATGAAATTTTATGTGTTCTTTAATTAGTACTTTATTTAATATAAAAATAATATTTTTTTAATAATTTATTTAAATTAATATCAATTTGCTTATTCCTAACTCACCATCCAAACAATATTTCTTATTCCTGAAATAACATCTTTCCATTCTTCCCAAAGTTACACACTTTCCAATATTTTTTTCCTAAAATTCTTATTCTTTCCTTATTCCCATATTATCAAAACGGCCCCTAGGAGAATGTTTGTTTCTAAGTAAATAGCCAAAACCCTTAACCTTTTTAAAAAAAAAAAAAAAAGTTGGCGCAGACCCTCCAAATATTTCTTAAAATCTTTAAACTTTTAGGTACCGGGAGATTTTTCTATGAGAAAAATCATGCAAGGAAAATGTCTCTAATACTATATATTATTTTCTGTCATCTCAATTAATTAGTTTATCGATCAGGCATAATCAATTTGACAATTGCACGAAATTATACCAATAATTTATTTATTTGACAACTATGAGAACACAATAGCTGTGTTTAGATAGGTCATATAGAATTTGTTGTGATTTGAAATTTTTTTTCTTCACAACAATTGCTGATAACTTAACACGTTTATTTTTCAAATCACTCAATAGAAAAATCAGTTGATTATTAAATTGCATCAAATTTAATACAAAATCTATCTAAATTTTTCTTCGCGACAAGTGTTGATAAAATTCAGTTGTTCATTTTTTTTAATTGCTCAGTAAATAATTATATTTTTATAACAATAATAAGACACATCTCGAGATATTTATGAGTAATATTTGTTAAGCTTTCATCTTTATATATTAGTACTATGGAATTCATTTTACAAATGTTTGAAAAAAAAATATTGAATTTAGATAATTGAAAAGCTCAATAAGGATGAATAACAAAACGTACATCAAAACTTGTTGGTTTAAACAATTAACTCTCGATTTGTCGATTTGCAAAACAACATCAAACCTTTAAACTAACATTTTATTTTAGTACTTTATAGCAAAATTGCTTGAAGAATGGCTTATAGCAAAATTGCTTGAAGAATGGCTTAAAGCAAGGATGAGACAAGTTTTGGAGCCTCAAGTGACTGCAATTAGACTAGTTAGAGTCATTAGTTAGGTTTAATTAAGCCTCAAACTAATCTCACTTCATTTTGCTGTTTAAATGCCCTTTTTCAGTACCCGTGCGTTGTATAACGCAATGCTGAGTTATACAACGTACCGGTAGTGTGCTGAACCATCTACTTGTTTTTCTCTACAAAAGATAGTGCATTACACAACGTTCCAACACGTTGTACAACGCAAAGGCAAGTTACACAACGCAATTTTTGTTATGCAACACATTTCTCTTCTCTCCAGCTAAAGCGTTCTATAACGCACTGAACCGCTGCATAACGCCCCTTGTTTTTTCTCTGGCATTTTTCAACTCATTTTTGAGGGAAAAACTCGTTCATTTAATGACATTTAATGAAGCGTTGTGTAACGGTGCCCTGGCGTTATGTAACGCATCTTCCCTCTTTGATCTTCTGATCAGTTTTTCACACGTTGTGTAACACGTTGCTGTGTCACACAACGTGCCTGACTTTCTTTTCTAACCGTTGAGTTTGTCAGGTCTGAGCATTACACAACGGTCCTTTTGCGTCGTGTAACACACTGACAATTCAAGTGGGTACCTTATCCGTTCTGTTTTATTATAACGGTTATCTGCGCGTCACACAATGGCCAATTGCGTTGTATAACGCACTGGTAACGGATAGTTCAGTTTTTTTGGCTTGTTTATAACAACTAGTTGAGCGTTACACAACGCAATATTAGGTTGTGTAACGCACTGGTCATTTCTGAGTTGTTTTGGAGCTGTTGGCGCCCCCTATTTATATCAACCATCTTGGGACTGTTTTGGCGCTTTTGAAACCTTGAAAATTCCTTCCTTTTTGAGCTCCAACCAGCTAGAATCATTTCTCTCTTGTGTTTGAGCATTCAATTTACAAAATCATTGAGATTAGTGTGCTTAGACCAAACCCCTAGTTTGAATTGCTAGATTTGTTGAGTGATTTGGTTAGAGCCTCAATTCAATTGAGAGTTTGTGATTGTTTTATTCGAGTTAGGGCGATCCACCTTAAGTGTTATTGTGACAAGGTGATTCGGTTCGAAGTTGTAGACACGTTCATTGTGGATTCGAACGGAGCGCGTCCTTTTCGTGGTTGCGAAACTCCTGGAGACGTACGAATAAGACTAGCCTTTCCTAGCGGGTCAGAACTCCGTAATACATCGCGTGTCATCTCTTTCTCTCTTCTCTTTATTTATTTGCATTGTGAATTGCTTGTGACTAGACCAAACTTGAATTGAACCAAAAATTGACCGAACCAGTTTAGAAAATCGAAATTGTGCCTATTCACCCTCTCTAGATCTTTCTTTAGGGACAACAAAACTCATGAGGTAATCTGCATGACGTAAGTGTATATTATTACTAGAAATTGAATTTCAAATATGTTTAACAAAAACTGTATAAATACTTTTGTATTATATAATCATCACCAGTTCAGCAAGCAATAATTTTTTATTTATGAATTTACGAATTTGAGGTTTGAGCTGACAATTTAATAATTTGTGAAAAATATATTGAAATAAAACTTATCCCCTTGTCTGTCCTCGAAGTTTGTGCAACGAGATTTCATGGAATCCTAAGGACATTAGTGTAAAATAGCAGCATAATATACCATCAATAGTTCAATACGAACAACAAACAAAATAAATATACAAACAACTATATTGAGGCACACAACGTAGGTGATTCCAAAAAGTATTCCTTGACAAAAGAAAATTCACAAGCATCTTATAAATTGTTCGTTAGTGAAACTTTTAACAGTACAAAATCAAATGATTCCTCAAAGCATTTAGCAAATTAACCTTCGTAGACGTACATCTCCACTTAGATACACATTTTGGTCTATATGTTTTGTATTGAAATTTGTACCAAACTTTTTATATGGTTTACGCACATCGACCATCTGACTTATAACTTATTTAGTAAAATATACAATTTGAACTATCTTTTACCTAGTTTACTTGGTGAACCATGTGGCGTTTTCAATTATTTAACCTTCAGGTAACCATGTTCCACATAATGGTTACCAAACTTTTATATGGTTTATGCACATCGACCATCTGACTTATTTAGTAAAATATACAATTTGAACTATCTTTTACCTAGTTTACTTGGTGAACCATGTGGCGTTTTCAATTATTTAACCTTCAGGTAACCATGTTCCACATAAGAAGGAAAAATATTTAAAAAAAAAACCGAAGTATCAGAAAGGAAAGTATTTAACTGATCTTTTTGTTCGTATATGGTACGGTCCAAATTTATCCTATCGGAATCCTATGTTCACAGAGTATCTAATTCTACTGCGGCGCAGAGTTTGTGGCACGTCATGTGCGTTTGTGCAACTCGAGTTTCACTGTTTCAGACGGCATTCGGAGTAATGGGCCTAATAGCCCCATAACCCTTGTAAATATTTCAGTTTTGAAATGAACCCCTCAACTTTTAGTTTTAGGAAAGACCCCGTACTAGTATTTTCATACCGGCCACCCCATACTAGTATTTGTTACCGTTTACTATTTGACTAATTTGACAAATTATTGTGAGCTTTACTGTTCGTCATGTTAAAATTGTGCTAACAATTTCATATCTCGATATTTGGTATTTCATGTCTAATTTTTAGAATAATAATATTAGTTCAAATTGTTTCTTTTTTAAATTATTAAAAATAGAAACATATCAACTTTGGCAATTCTTCACAACAGGTTTGCCACAAATGAAAATTAAGTCTATCGGGCATCTTGATGTATAGGGCCTTCTATACATCATAATACTTTTCATTAATATTTTTACAAATTATAAATATAATTTAACCAATCCAATCTACATATTGAAATTTTGTATCAAATCAAAATTTACATTTTTGTAAGTTTTTTATTTATTTTCATAAAGCATGCTATTTTTGGGAAAAAAATATTCTTGGTATAATTTGTTTCCAAAAAAGATAAGCTCTAAAAAATTTTAAAAAATAGTTAAAAAACTAAAAAAGAATGTAAATTTGGCTAACTATAAGAATTCAATATATCGATTAAATTAGTTAAATTAGATTGACAATTTATAAAAACTACCGATAAAAAAACATCATAATGCATAATGCATAGAAAACCTATCCATCATCATGATGCATTATAACTATCTCATGATCATCAAAATAATAATAATAATAATAATAATAATAATAATAATAATAATAACTATCTCATGAAAATTTACAGATGTACTGGTTTTGCCTGTTGGAAGTCCCAAAATCTTATCGCGTTATTTGGAAAGATGACAAGGATATATAGAGGACAGTTATATTACGTGCAGACTGCAGAGGTGGTGATATTTTTTATTCTTCACTTATCAGTTATCACCTTCCAAAAAAGCACTCACAAAATTTGTCGAAATATAAGTTGATGACTTATGATCTTCAAAAAAAAAAAAAAAAAAAACAAAGTTGATGACTTGATGGTCCTCATCTCGAAATAGGAGTAAGTCGGGTAACATACAGAGGTTCACGTGTAAATGTTGTCATGTTAATTAGGCTTAGTACACTACCTTTATTATATGAGTAATGCTAGAATCAAACATAAAGGACGTCAAACACGATCCAAACGTAGCACATTAAAATTTCAAACGGTCGATCCAAACCGCTCAATATGATATCTATATTAAAATATCTTTGATAATCAAATTTTATATTTTTTCATATTTTCTAACTATTTTTTTCGAATTTTCAAAATTGAAGGGTTCAGAACTTTTTAGATTGAGCATATTGAAAAATTCCAAAAAAAATAGTAAAAAAATTTGAAAAAATATAAAATTTGGTCTCCATGAAGATTTTATAACACAGAACAATTTGAGCGGTTTGGATCGGTCATTCCAATTTTAAAAATTAAAATTTCATCGCGTTGAACAAGTGTACGTGTCCTATATGTTTGACACTAGCAACTCCCTTATTATATTTCAAAAGACAATGCTCATTTTGGGCCTGACAGAGTACACTCACAAAAATTTGCAAATTTATGTTTTGGGCGAAAATCATTGTCAATTATGATACGCTGACAGGTGATAACACTTATGGAGTTTTGAAATTTCAAAAATTCGGTGTGTTTGGATGGTGGAGAATAAGATTTTGGATAAGAATAATGATCAAATTTTTTATTTTTGTGCAACTCAAACAATACAAGAATAAGAAATTTGAGCCCTTATTCTTATACTAACAAAACTACAGTACAAGAATAAAGAATTTGGACAAACATGCATATCAAAAATTTTTATTCTTATTCTTTATTGAAGGCTCATTCAAACACACTAGATATCATACGAGCTTGGAACTTGCACTTTTAATAAACTTATGGGTATTTGTGGTTCCTCATAATTGATTAACATGAAAATTAGAAAATATTTGAAACCAATAAAAAATAATGTGAAATGATTCTATTTTTACACAGCTTATGCGATGATTAAAAAAAAAAAAACCAGCATCTACACATGAGGATGGCAAAAGATAAAAATTATAGACAAGTTTATCCTGAAAAATGTTATAGACAAGTTCAAAGTGATTTGTTACTTCTTTGACGTCTTAATTATTGTTGGTGCAATCTAGCCATTCATATCATGAACTATTAGGATCAAAACTGAATTGCTGAACAATTATTCATCTAATTGAAGATTAACTTAGTTTTCAAATTTTACGAATCTGAAATACGGCCTATCTATCTAAATAGAACCCCACTATCTCCTTGATAACATATATTAATTTGTTTATTATTGAGGTAGATCAAAATCAATCACAACGGACTCACTGACGGATGAGTCCGTCAGCTGCGATTAAATCTCAAATTTTGAAATTCTAACAACCGATCCTAACCGTTCAATGTGTTCTCCATATTAAAATCTCATTGGAGACCAAATTTTACATTTTTCTGAAAATTTTTAGAATTTTTTTGGTATTTTACAAAATTCTTAATCTAAACAATTTATGGACACTTCAATAACAACAATTTTAAAAATCTAAAAAAAATAGTAGAAAATTTTAGAAAAATGTAAAACTTGGTCTCCAATGAGATTTCAATACGAAAAATACATTAAACGGTTTGAATTAGCCATTATAATTTTAAAAATTAAGATATAATCGCTGCCAACGGATTCATCCGTCAGTCGTGATTAATTTTAGTCTCTTGTTTATTTATTACTTTTTTTCACAGAACCCCACGTCCTTACCCTCCTGTTTGTTTCTCTACTTCAGTCTTTTTTTTTTCAATACTTATTCTTCAGTTTTAAATTTTAATTTGTTCTGCCAGTTCTTTGTTTCCTCGATTTGGGATGACAAATCATACGATTTGAACTTGAGCATAATGCTTAATATAGACTCTTGCGAATATTCTGTACTACACTTCTCCGTGCTATAAATCCAACACTAGGTACAGACAAAAACAGATCACACTTATCATGTTTTCTATCCATGCAACTTCACTCACACCTGAAAGGAATTTTGATTTGACAATTCAAATTTGAATGCCAGATATATGGCAAAAATGGCACTATTTCCCGTCTTCTCTCAGGCCTGAGGAGGAGACAATTTGTTGCTCTACATGGCTCACTGACAACTAGGGCTTCAATTACCAGGCTCCAAGCCCAATCACAGTATATTTATTATTTCATTTAACCAAAACAAAATTTTCATATCCTTTATTAGCATATTGCATATTACAACAGGAAAAGTTTTCCTATTAGATTAACCAGCTTATCATTTGAAACAGTATTATTTATTTATTATTATTTTTTTTTTGAAGATGCTTGGCAGAGGCTTCCAAGGTTTAAACAGTCTGGTTGTTGGTTGCAATATTTGCCAACTGTCTGAAGTGGACTATATCAATATAAATCATTAAATTTGTTGCATCGTTTTCTAAACCTACAATTGGCCCATGAAGGTTTAGATGAAATTCATAGGTTTGTTGGACCATTCTGACTAGTACGCCCAACTCGTACCTTTTTTCTCCCACTATATATGAAATAAAATACACATTTTGTCCTTACACGACATCAGATTTCTGATAATAATAATGTAGGATTTTAAACAAGCTATAAAGTTCTAATAATTATACTTCAGACTTTACTTTAATTTCGCATTATATATATTATCTATTATTGGGTTTCTAAATAGGGGACAAATGATTTGGAGAAACCCACAACAGAAGCGCTGGAGATCAAGTTCCAAGCAACAGCAGAAGAGGCCCTAGGCATGGCCAGCTCTGCTACTGCTTAGGTAACCAGTTCCAGATTTTGCATTTAAATTACAGAATTCTAATCTGAAACTTCACGAAGCTTTTCCTTAATTATAACGAGAATCTAGCGCATGTTGATGCAAAAACATAATATTTCTCTTCAAAATATGTTTATGCTTCTTGTTATATATAAGAGAGAAAATATCACTGATATGTAAACTTTTGGACAAAAATCAATTAGGATTAACTGATTAAGAGAAAAAGATTTTTTTTTTTTTTTTGCATTTTCACGCCATGAAGTTAGTGTATTGCAAACGTGTCGTGTCAAACACGTGCGTGTCAGAGCTCGTGTCGTGTCAAATGAAGGAATTAGTTAACACGACACGCGTAATGACACGACACGTCTAACACGACGTGTGGTGTCGTGTTGACACGACGTGTTAAACGTGTTGAGCAATATTATAATTTATTCACTAAAAAATCATTAAAAAATATTTAAAAAATTTTTAAAATAGAAAAATATAATGAATTATTAAAATTTCATATATTAAAATGAAAACTAATGATTGAACAATTCTAGATAATAATATTTTTTTGTGTTAACTCGTGTCACGTGTCGTGTCGTGTCACGTGTCAACTCGTGTCGTGTTAAGACGTGTCAATGTCTAAAAATCTCCAACACGATACGACTTTGACACGACACGCTAACACACACGTGTCGTGCTAATTCCATAAACGTGTCGTGTCGTGTCAACACACGTGTGTGTATCGTACCAACACGCTCGTGTCTTGTCATTTTGAAAAACACTACATGAAGTTATCTCTGACAACATTAGAGAGTTCTGATTCTTGTGGATTGTATATTACATAGCTTAAATATCTACCGTTAGGGGGAAAAAATAAAAATTCAAGTAGCAATTTGCCACTGACGGACTGACCTATGTTGTCGTCAGTTAAACAGCAATTGCCTTGTATTATCATTAGCACTCTTCATTGGGGTTAATTATGTTTATTTAGACACAAATATGCTGATGCATGTGTATATGGTTGCCAATTAAATTAGAATTAATCATGTGAAGTCGAAGCTTTAATTAGAACGGCCCAGAGGGGTCCAATACTCTTTCCTAAAATTTTAACGGCAATTAGCTAGATAAAATGGACATCTAATTTATGCCTCCATCAACATTCATCGATTTCTGGTGTGTAAAGCATTTTACATATCATAATTTTTTTTTTTATAATTGCTCGGAATCATTAAAAGGTCTAATCAAAGACAGTATTTGTTTATATAATTTGACACATAAGAACGAAAATAATGTTCTCGCCATTCAAATTTCAAAGTCTGCAAAGAATAATATTTTGGAAACTATTCACAGCGAAGGATACCACTTGAAAGTTAAATGCCCGAGGGGTTCGAACAAATCATTTGCATCCTTCAATTGATCAAACCTGTTTTTTTCGGCATTGCTTTTTAATTGATCCTCAAAATGGGTCCAATAATTACGGAGCCAAAGTGCCAAACTGGATCTGAGGCTTCTAATAATTGGTCCCCTTTTCTCCATTTACCATTAAAATTGATCCCTCATTTTTCTAAACTAGTAGCGCATGTGTGGGTTTTTTAATTGACAATTATTATTATTGTTGTTATTATTATTATCATCATCATCATCATCATCTTTTTCTATCTATTTTTTCATAATTGATTATCGAAAAAAGATACTACTGCCCAACAAAACTTTCATTTCATTCAAAATCGAAGAGTTGATAAACTTATATGATGCACATCTAGCCATTAATAAAATCAAAATTTAATCATCAATGGTCCATAATATATATGCTAAACTATGACTTTACTGTTGGAGTTATGTCCTAGAAATCAATATTGAATGATTTAATTTCTTAGTTTATGTTACTGATGATATTTGATCATTTGTTCTTAAGATTTATTATTGACGGATCATTCAGGTTGAGGATCTGAATTGTGGATCTCTGATCATTCATTAGAATGACAATAATAAATCTAAATTGTCCATAATCTTGATAATTAACAAGGAACATTAATAATCATATAAAATTAGTATGCAAGTTAAGTGATGATTAAGTTCTACAAATCATAGGTAAAGAGTTACCAACTTAATTACATATGTGTATGTTATTTGGAACATAGCACATGACATGACCCAATGAAATAAACATATGGATTGTGTTATGTGTCATTGTTTAAATAGTTAATTAAAAATCTGAATTTATGATGGTTAAAAGAGCAATTAAAGGAATTAATTAATGGACTTAAAATACAATTGTTGTAGCCCATTATTTGCCATTCCAAGGTAGGCCATAGAGGGGCATATTTGTCCTTGTGATAAATATGGAAGTTAGGTTAAAAGAGCTATAAATAGAAGAGTTGAGTTTGGAGCAAACCCCAACCTCCCTATTTTCTCTTCTCTTCCTTTGCCGGCCGAATTTCTCCCATCCTCTTGGCTCATGTGTTGAGCAATATTTTTCCACCATTAAAGATAGTTTAATTGAAAGAAAAAAAAGAAAGGGTTAGACGTGATCTCCAATCGCTAGCACGGTTTCGAGATCATGGTGATTCTCTTAGTGGACTCGAGGTCATCCACTGGAGAAGAAGGAAGAGAAGCGTAGCACGCCACCAACTCCTACGTTTTGGATTTTTTCTTCTTGATACGATTCTTGAAGAGGTATATCCATAATCTCTTTTCTCTTGGTTAATTGATGTGTTATATGGTCGCAAGATCCTTTCTTATGGTTGTTTGCTTGTTTTATGTTTATTAATTGTAATAAAAATAAAAATTGTACATCCTAACTATTTTCTAACATTTACACCTTTGTGTAAGTGATTTAACGATTCTAAAATGTGGAAATAATCAGAATTTTAGATTACCTATTAGCCATCACTGATCGAAATTGAGTGTTGAGTGGATGAAATTGAAATCCACAAGCCTAGCGTGCCTCCTTCTTGTCTCATGCAAACTATAAAGACTCCTTAGTGAAAAGACACTATAGAACCGTTCAAACTTCACATGACTGGATGATATATTCGAAAAACAACGATCCTGACATGTTTTCCTTCTCTCTCCTTATACTTTATCTCTTTTATTCTTTTTTGATTAGATAAACTGAAAAAATGAGTTAAGCCTTTTGTCTTCCATCATAACATGGACTTAATAGGGGTTATATTCACTCAGAGGGAACAAAGTCAGTAGGATCAAAGGGTGCAAAGATCAGATTTATGTCTAGATTTAGTGTCCTAGCGATAGCGACCCGTTAGAACATCCAGCGACCCACTTAAAATTTAAGCGGTCCGCTAGAAAAATATCACACTTTGGTCTATTGTTTGCCATGTGGAATTTGTACTTTATAAGAGATACTTTATCACAAAGCTACTGTAGCTGAATTGTGGAATAAGGGGAACCCAAATCTCTTCTTCACTAGGGGCATTTCGGTCAACCTTAGAGCATAAAAGAATGAGTTGTTTAACATTTTGCATAATTATCCTTTTTCTGAGTTAAATGACTCAGCGAGTTGGAGTTGGGATCCTAAGGGGGTGTATACCGTTAGTTCTTGTTATTCTTTCATAAATAATGGAGGTTTTAGGGTCAACCTCACTCCCTCTGTGTGGTGTCTAAAAATTCCCTTAAAAGTAAAGTTATTCCTTTGGCTAGTGATCAATAACAAAATTCTAACTCAGGACAACTTTAGAAAAAGAGGATGGATAGGACCAATTAAGTGCCCCTTTTGTCCTAATTTAGAATCAGCTGATCACTTATTAATCTCTTGTCCTTCTATTTGTCTTGTTTGGGACACTTTTAATAGGTGCAACAATAGAAATATGAATCTCCGTTTAAATGATATAAGTACTCTTTGGAATAATTGTTTGTCCCTTCCTAAGTTAGACAAAATGTTCTCACTTAATTTTGTAGCAACTACATTTTGGGTACAATGGAAGGAGAGAAACAATAAAATTTTTAATGATTCTAAAAATACTTCTTTCATTGCTGTTTTTCATCGTATTATAAACTTGCTTATTAATTGGACAGGTACCTCTGCTGGTTTAGAGACAAGTTTAACAGCCATCTCTACTGGCATAATGCATTTCCTGGCAACTAACCAAGCAACACAGATGAACGATAACAGTGGAAGAAGAACTCTTGTGGAAGATGTGACAGAGAACTTGAACCTGAACTTTACAACTGACCTTTTTCAAACTGAAAGGGACCCACATATAACGAGAGCAGACTCCAATGCAATTTCTGAGGGGCATTTTGAAAGCACCTCTAATGAAGATCTCCTGGGCACATCTTGATGTTTGTTTGGATGTAATATAGCTGGTTCTAATTGGTCTTTTACTTTTCTAATTTTTCATAGGTCCTAGCGTTCTGAAATAGAAGTTGACAGGGTATTTCAGATTTTCGTTGGCTTTGGCTTTAGTTTTGACTTGGTAGATGTTAAATCAGTTTGTATTTTGCTTCTGTAGAGTCACGTTAGTGACGCAGATATTTTTTTTAGTTTAATTTTGGATCCCTTGGGGCTCTTAGGATAAAAAAAAAGAGATACTTTATCACCACAATCTTACTTGTTTAATTAATTTACATTTTTATGATAATTGTTAACTATTTCAAGACTAATTTTCAAGGATCACGCCCAACCAAATTTAGGAAGTGAGTTTTATAAGAGTTATTAAATTGGTTTGAAAAAGTGATGAAGAAATTGACACGTCCTGACCTCCATATATGATACAAATAGCAGGTGTTTTTGCTCCCTTTCAGTATTTCAGAAAGCAAATACAAAGCCAATTTTCTAATAAAAAATAATACAAAAAGATTACAACAAGTAAAACAGATCGAAAGAGAGAGAAAGATACTAGAATATGAGTTTCATTTGATTTCGATGATCACTATAAAACTATAACAGATAACAAAATATCTAATTAGATTAGAAATTTAGAATATAGAAACTGATTTGAGTATCAGCGGGAATGATTCGCTCATCAATCAAAGATTATCAGCATTTTGTTGTAATCTCAATTATGGTCAGGGGCGACGCTACGTGTGGGCAAGGAAGGCACGTGCCTACCATTAATTTTTGAATATTAATTAGTCTGGTTATATGGAGATTTCACGCAATAAAAGAAAAATGGAAGTACAATGTCTTATGGTGTCCATGCTTAAATCTATTAAAGTGCCCATATTTGGTGAAACTTTATTTCAATTTTTTATATTAAATTTATTATTTGATATAATTTTTATTTATTATTAAAATAATTAATTATTGTGTCTATGCTTAAAAATAGTCTAGACTCGCCACTGATTATGGTTAACAACAACAACGACAAATAATGATGACTGATGACGATGAAACTAGATATATATCATGTAAAATAAGTCGTTTTCCTCGCCCAAACAGAAAATGTCTCGTTTTACAACCACGTTCGAAACATAATTTCTCTGTTCTTTCACCCGACGTTTGTTTATTCTTTAAAAACAATAATATACTTTTTTTCCTTTGTGATTCTGGAAACACGTAACAAAGTCAATCCAATGGGTTCCCGCTTGCTCTTTATGAAGCATCAAAAGTTCGTACTAATTTCCTGATACTTGATAGGCGATTATGCAATTACTGACTTGTTGACTTCACATTATTTTGTCCTTTAATTATTTTTATTTGTTGTGTTGATGGATACATCGCCGAATTAGCTACTTTGCCTGAAAATGCTGCATCTTTGCCGTACAGTTCCTTTCCTCCTCCTTTTCCTTTGTTTCTTCATTTATTCGATTAGAGACAGAACCATTTATTTATGTTAAAAAAAAAAAAATTGAAACGGCATATGTTGCAGGACATAAGAATATCTTGATTTTTGAATTGAATCATCGTTGGGCACGCTGAATATTTAATATCGCTAGTGACAAAGAGGGGTTGACAATAGGCATTTCAGTCCTTATAAAAAATGATTTGTAATTTTTAAAACTTTTCATCAGAATTATTGCAAAGGGTACATTTTCCTAGTTAAAAATCGAAGGGTATGTATCTAATTTAAAATAATTGAGGGGTAAATATCAGAATAGAGAAAAATAGAGGGATATGTAGCCGAGTTTCCCTATTTTCTTTCAGGAAGACAGGAATCACTTGGGGGCTGTTTGGATTTCTTGGGGAATTTCATCTTCCTAGCATAAATTTATTATAAACAATTTAAACTCTTCACAAATTTACACACTTCCCAATAAATTTATGTCTAGGAATAAGAAATTTTCCAAATTCTCTAAATTCCTAAACTATCCAAACGGTCCCTTGTATATATATTAGAAAGCGACTTACTAGGGAATTGATGTAAGAATATTTGTAGCACTCTTTAACCTGCTAAATATTTCATATTTCATGGTTAAGTGCTGCCCTTTTGTACATATGTCATAGCATAGGATTAAAGAAAACTAGGTACTTATATGTTTGGATGGGTAAAAAATAGCATTAATACGAACGAGAGAGAAGAGAGGAGAACAGAATAGAGATGCGAACCAAGGAAACAGGCGAAAGAAATTAAATTGATGAATGGATATCAACGAAAAATTTTGAAGGGTTTAAATGCCATGTGGCGAAGAAAACTATTTAGCGGGGACGACACATACATTTTAATTAATACAATAAATTAGTAATTATTTTAAAATATTAGTTGATGTTTAAATGCACAAGTAGTTCATCTCAATAGTCGCCAATTTTTTTTTATTTAATTTTAGGATGATTTAGGTTGATGCTCCCGCAATAGTTATAAATTATTTTTATTTTTTTTGTCTATATGACAAATTTTTATTTATGTTATTAGTCAATTGATATGACTATTTTATCCTTTTGAACACATGGCACTATAAAATATTAAAATTAAAAGTATGTTATCACCAAAAAAAAAAGATAAATAAAATGTAGCCATGGAGACATTAATGATTTAAACTAATGAATAATTGAATATTTTTATAATAAAATAGATTTTTTTTAGATAAATTGGAGGTCTAAGCCACCTAACTTATTTTTAAATTAAATGTCTATGAAAGACCCTCCAGCCGAATTTCGAACCTGCGACTTTTCACTTAAGGAGTCAAGGTAATAAAATAGATTTTAGAGTGCGTATATCTAATTAACTATGTTTTGAAATAAATTAATGAAATAAAACTAATTTTAATCATTTTAGAAGAACATAAATCTAATTTCTTTTATTTAAAAATAATATTTTTTAAAAATGTCAATTTTCACAGTGACACATATCTAATTGCTTTCTTATTTTATCAATTCGAAACTCTAAGTTAGTACATTACTTCGATAACCCAATTATTATTACCCTAAACACAATTGGAATCGAACCACGACAACTCGGCCTACCCAACCTCCGATCCTGTTCCGCCCTCAAACCAAACTCGTTGACCGGTCCTCGTTCCATGTGATGGCACTCTATTATTGTATTATTCATTAACGGTTTTAATTAAAAATTTAAAATTATTTAGTCTGATTATACTTTGATTTTGTAAGAATAAGTAGTGGTAAAGTTTTTCTTGGTACACTTTAATAATGGTATACATAGTGCTTCTTATTTGAAGATCTTTATGGAATATTTTGTTCATATATTAAAAAAAGAAAATAAAAACTGCTCGATCCCATCTAGTCTAGTCTCTAACGCGCGCATTTTTTATTGGCATGTGCTTCATAAATAAATACATATAAAAGAAATAAAAAATTGTCATTGCTTTACTAGTCAAACAGTCAATAGTTTCTTCCTCTTTTCCCTTCCTCTATATATTTAATTCCTTCTAATTTCTAACACAATACAATTCTCTAGTTGCCACCTACCCATCTCTCTCTCTCTCTCCTTGTCTTCTCTAGTTGCTGTAAACGAACATGTCGGAGGTGGTGAAAGACGCATGGTCAGCTTACCTCAAGCAACTCCAACTCCATCCTCTCCGCACCAAGGTCTCTTCTTCTCTCTCCCCCTTCCTTCTTGTTTTATCTTACTTTCAACCTTTTCGTACTCTCTCAGGCGTCCAATTTCTCTTTTTCTGACTCTAAAACCTAATTTTATAGGCGATTACGTCAGGTGTATTAGCGGGATCTAGCGATGTGATCGCGCAGAAGATCTCTGGCAACAAAAAGCTCCAACTTAGACGGATTTTTCTGATCATGGTAAATTTTAAATATTATAAAATTTTCCCATTTCCTTGGAGAAATTTCACACGCTTCGCTTCCAAAATTTAAATTATCACGTATAAAGTTTCCAAAATTCCCATGGATCATTCACGGGGAATATGATTCACACCGATCTAATTTCTTTAAAACACTACACCAAGTGTACTTCTCAGAGGACAGTTTTGGACATGTTAAAAATGTGAAGCAGTGCTTCAAAGGATATAAAGGCTATTTTCAGTGTTTTTAAGGGTATATTTGATATGAGATAGGCTATCCGCCAGCTGCGATTATATCTCAACTTTTGAGGTTCTAATGGCTAATTTGAACCGTTCAATGTGTTCTCCATATTGAAATCTCATTGGAGACCAAATTTTACATTTTTCTGATTTTATTTACTATTTTTTTTAGATTTTTAAAAATCATAGTTATTGAAGGGTCCGGAATTGTTTAGATTAAGAATTTTGTAAAATACCAAACAGATATTAAAAAATTTAAGAAAAATATAAAATTTTGTCTCCAGTGAGATTTCAATATGAAGAATACATTGAATGGTTCGGATTGATCGTAAGAATTTCAAAAATTGAGATTTGATCATAGCTGATCCGTCAGTCGCAACTGATTTTAGCCTATCTCATTTGATATTTGTATTTTTTTTGGTACGGTTTTGCCGTTTTGGACAGGTGTATTATTGCTACCTGTTCTAGGTTTCTTAATTGGAGTCACCTGGTTTTAACGAGGTTTATGCTATTTTTTAACCACCAATCTTAATATGGAAAATTCTACTATGAATAATCCTTATCCACAATAATAATAATAATAATAATAACAAATAAATGCGAACAAAAAGAAAAAAAAAACTGTTTTGAACTTAGTATAAGTTGATTTGCAAAATTTAGCTCCATTTAGAAATTGTATTTGCCTTGTAAATTTGATATCTAAATCAGTGGCCTCAAGCATAGAATTGTAGCTGCGTTTCTGTAACAAACAATAACATATTTAGGGAGTAGGTTGAAGGCAGAAAGATCAAGCTATGTTCTGATACAGTTTGGACTTAACTGAAAGATACGACTTTTATTCGCCTTAAGAAAGAACGATATGATTTTTTATTGTTTATTTACTATTATTAGAGTTTTAATTATTCTTCAATTCTTTTGTCTTTTGCAATGGTTAGTGATTTAATTATTTAGGATCTTCATCTTTTCATTGCTCCTAACTAATTGCTTTTTTGTTAATTGGTTACAACTGACTTGTTGCTATCATTGTTGTGTGGATAAAATATATCTTGCTAGGTTGGCATTAAAAGGATGCCAGTGTTCTTGTTGACCTTGTTTGCCACATGCATATATGTTGCTTCAATTACATAAGCCAATCTTGATCAGTGCTGGTCAAATATTTCTGGATCTGTTGTAATTTTTAATTCTAACGCCAACAAGTTAAAGCATCCCATAAAGCATAAACCATTGAAAACTGTGTTACATTTTACGTACCTTGTAATTATGATGAATGTTTTCTAACAATTTTGCTCCAAATTATAAAAAGATTGCCTAAAACTATAACTCCCTTCTTTATATTTAGAGGGGAAAACAATTGTTAAGTGAGGGGAGGATATTTCATGACATTTTACGTACCTTGTAAATATCTTAATACTTCTGATCTAATATGTAAAGGGATCAAGTTTGACACCAACTTATAAAAATATTGGTGGTCATAATGGCATCTTACTATTTCTCCTGAGACACACTTGTACTATGGACACTTTGAAACTTTTAACGTAACACACTGACACTTAAAGAAACATTTTTGTAATTTAATTCTATTTCTTAGCTTTACTTTCTTTGGAGAAGGATGGCTTAACAACTAATTTACAAAAATTGTAGCTTTATGGATTTGGTTATGCGGCACCACTAGGCCATTTCTTCCACAAATTAATGGAAAAAATTTTCAAGGGCAAAAAGGGAAAAGAGACTACAGCTAAAAAGGTAACTTTGAAGATCTATTATTTTCAAACGTTTCCCGTATAGTTTTGTTAGTTCATTTCTTTAGTTTAATTATGGTACTCACAGGTGCTACTGGAACAATTGACGATTTCACCATGGAACAATTTGGTGTTTATGGCATATTATGGCTTAGTATTGGACAGTAAGTTTCTTTCAAAATATACAACTGAATATATGCTCTGCTCTATGGATGTTTTTTTTTAGATTCATCCATTGACTCTTTTTTTTTTTCCTTCAGCACTTTAATATATCACAATTGTCTTTAAAACTTGAGTAATGCTAGAATCAAACATATAAGATGTCAAACACGATCCAAATGTCGACCATTAAAATTTCAAACGGCCGATCCAAACCGCTCAATATAATCTATATATTAAAATATCCTTAAAAATCAAATTTTATATTTTTTCAAATTTTCTAACTATTTTTTTCTAATTTTCAAAATTGGAGGGTTCATAACTTTTTAGATTGAGCATATTAAAAATTTCCAAAAAAAAAAAAGTAAAAAAATTTGAAAAAAATATAAAATTTGGTTTCCACGGAGATTTTATAACGTAGAACAATTTGAGCGGTTTGTACCGGCCATTCTAATCTTAAAAATTAAAATTTCATCGTGTTGGACAAGTGTATGTGTCCTATATATTTGACACTACCACTCCCTTAAAACCTTTTAGTAAATACTAAAACTGGTAGTCATTCAATCTATAGAAGAAAATCAAAAGTAGATCCTGATGATTCTATAGCAGCGGCAGCTCCTTATCATGGCTATTCATAGTAATTCCTTTGGTTTGGCATAAGGAGGGCATTTAGGTTAAAGCAAAATTCATTGAGAGCTTTGACAGTGAGCAAACAAAAATCAGAATTAGCACAGTCAAAATAAATAGCATGAGGGGAGGATATTTTAATCTTTATTTTTGTTACAACACTTAGTATTTACGAGAGATTAAATAGCTCATCAATAAATATGACAGAGTTGGGACAGTTGAAAGGGACTTGCGAGGCATTTAATAAATAGAGGGGGAAATATGAAATCTTAAATAAATTGAAGGGCATGTAAGATGTGTACCTTTTTTTATTGGTGCTCCATTATTTTTTTTTAGTATTACATTGAACAAGTTCTCTCACAGAATCAAACTTCAATTAAAGCTGTTCTTAATGTACTTCAATTTTACTTGAATTTGAAGGGAGGCCATTTAGCCAAGTAAAGAGCAAGATCAAGAAAGACTATTCAACTGTTCAATTAACTGCTTGGAAGGTTTGTTAGAACTAAAGCTTTCTTATTCACTTTTTTTTTTTTTGTTATGAACGGGATTTAAACCCATGTCATCATGCCTTTTTAAATAACACTCGAAGATTTTGGGTTTTGTTGCAAGCATTTGCCTGGTTAAAGAGATGTTCTACTCGTCTATAACTTACTAATTGTCATGCAAGCTTTGAATGCTTGCTCAATTTATATAACCAGCCGATGCAAACTTGCTATCTGACATTGGAATCTGCTTGCTTTTGTTGGCTTTGTTCTTGTTTCTAAAAAAGAGTGTGGAAGTAACATGCATTTTCTTTTATCTCCTATCTACCTGTTGAGTGTTCTTTTGCATTTTTTTTTCTGGCTTGTAGTTTTGGCCAATAGTATCATGGCTAAATTACCAGTATGTGCCGCTTCAGCTTCGTGTTTTGTTTTCAAGTTTTTTTGCTGCATGCTGGTATGTCTTTATATCCTTTTAATTTGTTATACATCTTTGTTAGTTTGTTAAGACAAGATTGATTAAGATAACGCCAATTTTACATTCTTTGTTTGAGAAAAAAACTATGTTACATAGAATGACATTATTCATGCAATTTGTATACAATATAACATGACATTTTATATACAGTCATAAATGTATGGAGAAAATGGTGTATTTAATCATAAATGAAACCTTCTATCAAACAGAAGAACTTAACTGTTTTTACTCTCATATTTGGATTTTCAGGGCAGTGTTTTTGAATCTAAAAGCACGATCAATCACCGCTAAAAAGGATTAGAATTAATTGAAGAAGATAAGAGATGTTATTATTAAATAGTATGATTATTTGGGCCTTGCAATCTCGACTCTCGAGTGTAGTTGGCTGCTGGCATTGGCAACGATGCTTCAAGCATTGTGTGTATTTATGTTAGATTGCGTTGCTTTTGTTTTTGTAATGTTTAGGCTTTGTAGTTTTCTTATGGATACTGTCGAGCTTGGTTCTATTGAAGCATTAATAAATTCTAGTTATGGGCAACGCTTGTTTCTTTTTTTTTTTTTTTTTTTTTTCCTTTTTCCCTTCCCTGTTATTATTTATTTTTTTTATCAAAGGAGATACCTTAATTAAGTCTTATCTCTGTCAATACTCATAAACTCATATCAGGGGCTGTGAACAGATAACCTTAGGTAGGGATTGTGCCAAAATATAGTATTAGAAATATAATGCAACATGAAGGTCTCAAATCATAATCATAAGGAATAAAAAATGGCATTATGCTTACCATTTAAACTTGTTTCTGAGACTCTGGAGGCGGAGAAAAAGACAACTGTTAACGACGGGAATGCTTACACTAGAAAGGGCAAGAGAAAGAAGTTGAAGTTTTCCTTTTTATGTTGTTAGGCTCAAGAGACATTGGCTTAAATTATCTGGTTGAGTATATCCGACAAGTTTGCTTGCTCTCCAATTAGCAATTGTACTGAACCCATTTAAGATCTGGGACATTTGAACCGTTCGATCTAGATCTGATGGTTTGTATAAATTTTTCAAGAGCCCTTTTATTTATTTTTTTTGAAATAAAGAGCCCCAAGTTTTCAAGAGCCCTTTAAAGAGAACATTTATTTCTGTCAATCTAGACATCGCAAGATGATTATTTCGAAATGTATTATGAAAACTATACAAATTTGATATATATAATTATTAATAAAGAAAAAAATTACTGACAGATTTTAAAAAAAATACGAATATGCCTTCAACTAATATATAATAATATACCATTAGAAGAAAAAAAAAAAAAAAATTGTCGCTTCCTCTCTCCGCGTCGGGTGGAGGCGGGACAAGTCCAAACGCCGCCGCTGTCTATCGCGTGCGCTTAAGGTTTTAGATCAGAATATTTTGACCGTCCATTGTATATCCAACGGTAGAAATGTTTTTATTGGATTAAGGCGAAACAAAGCCGGAGGCAAACGGCTTTCGGCTCAACCTGGTCCCCAAAGCTATCGACTCGTCTCCAGTACTAACTAATGGAGAAATGCCGCCTCTTGTCTCCTTCCCGCCCCCTCAAAACCCTAGTTGAGTTGAACTGAACCTAAAGTCCTAAACCTTGAAAGAACCATGGCTCCCAAAAAACCCCGCCGTAAAATCGAACAGAATGAGGATTCCATGAAATCGAAGAAAGGCGATACCTCAGTCGACATGTATGATAGGCTGAGAGTTATGGGTACGCAATCAAATAAGAGACCGATGAAGAAGAGGCCAAAACCTATGCTCACCTTCTCCTCCTTTGCGAGATGCAACCTTTTCTCTCTCCCCAAATCTTGTAATTCCAGTTCGTCTTCTCCATCTACTAATTCGTTTAGTGAAAAGAATGTAAACTCCCAGAAAAAGAATTCTAAGAAGGTAGAAGAAACTGAGTCGTCCAGTGATGATGATTATGATGATGACGACGAAGAAGATGAAGTGGTATGTCTACTTTGAAATTCATGGTATATGGTATCAGCTACAATCACAGTTTAATTAACTTAATATACAATTTGTGTTACCAGGTCCAATTTACTCTGAATTTGCATCAATTGAACTTTTGTCTTGTTATTTGTTATGTATACTGGCATCACCAATGTGGTACCTGTCATGGTGTGTCGGGCTGCAAGTGAGAAGTTACTATGTCTTTTTTTTTTTTTTTAATTTTCATTTGAAAATGAACATAAACAGGAAGAGGAGACGGTGCAAGTGGATTTTGAATTCTTTGACCCGAAACCGGGAGATTTCCATGGGGTGAAACTCCTCCTCCAGAGATACCTCGACAATTACCAGTGGAATCTCTCTGGATTTGTTGACCTCATTCTTGCACAGACAACAGTTGGTACTGTTGTCAAATCAGCTGACAGTGAAGAAGATGCTGATGATTCTGATGGGGATAAAGAGGAAGCTGATGAAGAGGAGCTGTTTGCTGTCATCACAGCACTCAATTTAGGCCGCTATCAGGTAAATGTAGTAGCAAAGTCTTTCACATACCAGTTTGGCTCAAAAAGTATCTTATACATGCCTACTCAAAATGTGTATACCTACCAATTTACAGACATCTTTTCGTAGAACTTATTTATTTCCAAATTTACTTATAAGATGTTACGAAATTGCCCTTCCTTCTTCCTTCTGTATCTATGTATAAGGAAAACAGATGTAAATTTTTGATAAACTTGGGGATGATGGTGTATTTGGCATTTACAACAGCGGCATTTAATTTAACATTTCTAAAAGATGAGCCGTACTTCAATCCAAGTCCCATGCAAATGCTGCAAAACTGCAGCAACGCCAAATTTGTTGGTCAATACTCATTCAAAATGTAAATTTGGTCAGTTCAATGTTCAATCTTATCTGGTTTAGAAAAACCTTAAACCAAACCAAAGTACCTAATGGTTAAAAATTGAAATATTCTAATTTTTTGATCTGAACCGAATAATTTCTAAAACTTCACTGTTTTATCCAAACTGTGATGTTTTGGTTAAAAGCCAAATGCTTGAAATTGTTTGCACATTCTATTATTATTGTTCTCGATGAACATCCTTTAACAGAAAAAGGGGGGAAAAAAGGGAAGGGTTTTGTAACTTGCACATACAGTAGAATGAAAAAAAAATGAAGTGTGGCATCCATGCAGTCAATTTTTTATCCTAACTGATTTACATATTTGTTAATTGATGGTTGATCGGTGTAAAAATTGGATCGAAGTACAGTTTAGAAGTGATATGTCTTCACCCATGCTGATTGCTTTGTCAGGATAACCAGTGCATCAAGGAGCTAAAACAATATCTTTTAGGTGTGTGCAAGGAAGAGAGTACAAAAGTTAAATTGAGGCAGGTATTGGAGAAAGACGCAAGGGATGCAGGTTTGTTGGTGTGCCAGAGGTTTGCGAACTGCCCGTACCAAGTCGTTTTGAAACTATATGAGGCCCTTTTCGATGAGATTTCCTGGGCTACTGAGGATGAGGTCCCTACATTTCTGTGTGTGTGTTTGTGTTTGTTTTTAAACTTGAAGAAGAAATCGTAGAATACCATACCAGATTTGGGAGATTGAGTTGTTGCAAGCTTGCTGGGGCCTTGTTGATCTGTCTGTCTGGATCTTTCTGTGAACCGGTTGCCTGATAGTCAATTTTTTACCAGCTGGCATGGTTTTCTTTCTGTCAGTTGTCATTGTTAAATTGTTACAGTAAACTCTATGTTGAACTAGTGCATAGAAAAATAGAAGCAAAATGAGGAAAGCCTTACTGCCTTATTGGTACCATACTGGTACTGTGAATCTATGTTGTTACAGGTAGTGGGTGCAATAGATTTTGATCGTGAACTGACTTCTTTTTTTGTACGTGTGTCTATAGCCCACACAAGTGCTTCGCGACTCTTTCCGGTTTAAGCATTATTTGGTGATCACAAAAATTTTAGAGGTACTGCTTTGGAGTTCTTATTTTTCCCTTTTAGCCACCTGCATCTTAAATCCTTGTACATTGCACTTACACCCAAACTTTCTAAATTGCATCCCATGATTTGCCATTTCTTATGCATTATTTATCAATATCATTGAGCTGCAATAAATTGTCCAGGCCAAATACAAATATGAAATCTCCCATAACTTTTTATTTATTTTTATTTTTCCATTGGCTTATGAATTCTGGGGGTAAATTTTCCTTTTTTTGAGTGTAAATTTGCCAAGTTTTATCAATTCCTACTCCATGGCTTTGTCAGTTTTTTATGCATTTACAAACTGAATGAAATAAACTATTGTTCATCCCTACAAAGGATCTCAGTAGATTTCGACAAAGAAATTTAATTACTCAAAATATAAGCAAGGAAATTATTATATAAGTAAAATAATTATATTACTGACTACATTGTGACCAAATTGCGCAAGTTAGTATTTCAACTGGCATAACTAGAAAATTTTTCATCTGCATGTGACCTTTCGATCGGACAATGCATTCATGATTATTGTGTGCCGTTTTCAATATATCTATGCATGCAGTGATGCTTGCCTCTATGTTCTCATCTTTCTTTCATAAATTATAATGTTTGCTCTGGGTTTTGCACAGAACAAGGGCCCACTCCTACAAAAAGCTGTGAAGAGAAAAGCTGATTGGGTTGAACCTGTAATTTATATGAAACAGGAGGATGAGATTCTCCATGAGGTACCTGATTAATGTTGTCTAAAATATTTTCTACTTAGCATTTGTGGAAGCCAGAAATCTTTCCTGAAGTTGCAACATAGTCCCTTTTTATTGGACATTGTAACTGTGATTACCAAAAACGACTTCTGACTGTTAGTAATTCTCTTACATACTGGTTTTTCATATTAATAGTGAGGTGAGGTGATTTAGTCTGGTAGATGTGTGACCAACTTAAATTTAGAAGTTGAAATAGCATGTGAAGAAGTTAGATTAGGCAAACTAGTATTTAGTTAAATCTAATTTGTTATGCATAATGGTGGAAACTTCCAATTCTTTCAATGATACAGAATCATAATTTGATCCCACTGCTTCAAGATAATGCGTCAGTAGGTCCTTAGTAATAGCATATACTTTACCGAGGATCATGAGTGTTACTTTGTTTTAACTAAAATAAGTGTTATTGTGCAGTATCAAGGCATGTTAAATTTTTTTAACAAAATAACTGCTATTTTGCAATTACTAAAAAGGGTTGGTCTTTCCCTAGTACTTGATACAGTTTTACTTTATGAGAAGTTTACTGTGATTTTTTGAGTCCATGTATATATATAATCCTGCAACAGATTATATCTATCTGCTAGTAAGAAATATGGTCAATTTGAACTTTTTCTTCATAGAGTACCTCTCTCTTTAGCCTTACAAAATGATTGTATACTAAAATAACATGGCAGTAGAAGTACTCTTGGTTAAAAAATTTGAAGATTAGGGTTGAATTGTTAGGCTATTGGAAGAGCGTGCATGATGGGTAAATGTCTCACTTTTTTCATTTCTCAGGGCAACAAAATAGTTTACCACAATTTTCTTTGATTTTATATTTTTTTCTCTCTGATATCAGATGAGTTCATGGTCTTTTACATTTGAACTATCTGCTGAAGAACTGGCTCCTCCTGAGGTAAAATTTAAATTTGTTTGTTCATCTTTGTTTTTCAGAAAAGGATTTTTTTTCATTAGATATGAAGGGTATAATGATTGAGTAGAATGAAGCTACCTGTAGCTTTTGATTTATAATTGGCTGATCTGAGAGTGAGAAAGAGACACAATACTTAGTTTTTGTATGATGCTATTAGCTAATCTAGTGGGTACAACAACCATGTGATCGGAAAGAAGCTAAAGGTCCAAAATGTTCATAGAATAGGAGCCTTTGGTAGATCAGTTGATATTGATATGTTTTGCATATTAAAATTTCTATTTGATGGTTGGTCATTTTTCTTTTTGGTGCAGTTCAAAGGCTATAAAAAGCTGGGTTTAGTGTTGCTTATCAAAGCTGAGGCAATAGCCAAGTTCCTTAAGAAATTGAAGTCTTTGGTGGAAACGTTGTGATCCAACTATTTGTTTATATCCTCATCAAATTATCGGCGCAGTTGGTTGAGCTTTGTTTTTCGTTGCCATTTGTTGGTGTATTTTGCCTAGAGGTTAGGATTTTGAATTGTGAGAAATTAAGAAATGATAGTAAATTTTCTTAGCTTTATAGAACTGAATACAAGTGCATGAGAGAAAAAAATGAAGGAAAAAAGATGTTTTGATTACCTGCCAGCTTGGTTTTCCTTTAATAGGTCCAACTAGAATCGTTTTTCATTTTTTTCCCCCTACTGAAATCATAAATTTTGTTCAGTGGGGACTCAAAAGCTCATAAAATTTTATTTTCGTTAAACTTTTGTATTTAAATTTAAACGTTTCTCTTTGTTTACTTATTAAGGTTGGTTTGACAGACTACAATTACCGCCGGAAAAAAATTCTAATATTCTCAGCAGAATACGTTTGTATATTTGGAATTTTATATTTATAACTAGCGCCAGTAGAGCGAAATCTATGCAGTGATTGCCAATTTGCCACAAGGTTAACCATTTATTAGTGAAAACCACATTTCTCAAAGACCAGCATGTATAAACAAGTCAAACATATTTTGACTAGGGGTGAAAATGGAGCGGATAATTTCTGCTCCGAACTGTATCCATATCCGTTATTTTGCGGATTCGGATAATACTATCCGTATCCAAATGGATACTATTGTGGATTTTTTAAAATGGATATGGATACGGATATGATAAGCAATATTAGTGCGGATACGGATATTTATCGGTATCCGTATTTCTATGCAAAACGGATATCCGTTTTGTATATAGTAATGACACATTTTTTGGAAATGGCATTATAATTGACATATAGGTATAAGCTATTTCAATTATATAGCATTAGAGTTGACAATTATCTTTTTTACTGTAATATGATACAAATTTTTGTATAAGCTTGATTAAAATTTGTTTTTGGTGATATCTCAATATGTGTAAATAAGTATTGATTTTTTTGTCGTTGTCTTTATTTTTTTGAGTTAATTCTATACTAGTCTAAAAAAAGTAAACATTACACTCTTCTAATCGAATATTGTCTTTTGTTTACTAAAATAAATTGAGCAAAATATTATCCGTATCCAATAAAATATATCCGTATTCGTATCCATATCCGACAATATTCGAACCGTATTCGTATCCGTTTAACATCCGCGCCGTATCCGTATCCGAACATATCCGAATCCGTATTCATATCCGAAAAAAATATGAATACGGATATGACCACTATCCGCTCCGTATCCGTCCGTTTTCACCACTAATTTTGACTGAAAAGGGATTGATTTAAATTAATCTGAACCATCGGATCAGGCGTTTGATGAACGATACAGATCCGACCAGTTTCCTCCAACGCGTGCTACTTGACTTCTGTCAATTCTCATCCTTTTCTCCAGTTCTCACTGTTCTTTCTTCTCCAGTTCTCCAGTCTCAACCCAAAAACAAAAGAGAGAAATCCATGGCCAACCTCCGCTCGTTTCCTCAATTCCTCGCGCCAAACCTATTTCCCACCTAATAACTCTTGCCAGAACTTCGATTTTACTTTTATATTGCTATTTTCCCTCTTTTGGACATTCGTGCGCTGCCCCTTACAGCAATGGCCTACAAGCATTAGAGGTATGATTGTCAAAAAGCTTCTAAAGGAAATAGACACCAATTCATTTGTATAACACTAGAGGTATGGTCAGTGATTAGAATGGAGCACAATGGATGTATTCATTTAGTTGAGAAGTGTGATTTGCGTGCAAAGCAACTAAAATTGAATTCCTGATGATAAACTGTTTTCAACTCAAATCATAACTTCTACAGACTTGTTGACTTGAGGAGCACACTGTATAGTTTGTATAGTGGAACCCTTTTAGTAACATGACTTCTTTGTTTAATTTACAATTGTTTTTTTTTTTTAGTTTATAGAAAAATATATGCAGCTAGATATGCTCTTTGGTATTTATTGTAACTTTCAAAACTATCTTTGACAACTCAGAAATTTTTAGAAACTTTAAACTTGTTGTTCTTCATCTTATATTTAAATTTCTTAATATACTTTACAAGAAAGTGCTGAATAATTTATTATAAATAATATAAACATATTCTTTGACTAGAGACTCTTCATTATATTGAAAACTTGGAGCCAAGGTTATACACAAGAATATATTATTTTTCTTGGAATGAGATTTTTCGTTACGCCATTAAGTACACAATTAATTATTAAAGTATCACAACACAACATGAAAATAATTTTTAAAATGAAACAAGTGACTTTTGTTCTATTTAAATTAATTTTGCCCCTTTGATGAATAACATAATATTCCATGGCATATCCAACTCATAATTTAGTGTTCATGGGATAATGTATGTGTATATATATGGGATGAAAATAAGGAATGTCATACAAAAGAAACAGAGGAATAGAGCAACCAACAAATAGAGAGAGACACAGATGAGTTTACAGATGTATGCTGCCATAGTTGTGCTTTTTGCAGCAATCCCCACATCTAATGCTTGGGGTACAGAGGGGCACTACATGGTTTGCAAGATTGCTCAGGTACTTTTCAAACTTTTCTTGGCCTTAAAAGCTAGATTTAATTCTATCATCTGTAGCTGTTCCTGCTATTGTCAAATATCTTTTGTAACTACTCTTAACAATTGTACAATTATGCTAACCATCAGGAATCTTACAAGAAGATAGTTCAATATATATAAAATTTTCACATATGCAAATGATTATTATTTTCGTGCAGCAAATTGGGCTTTTATCGTCTATAATTGATTTATTGATTCAGATTTTAGTAAAGAAACCTCTCCAAAATTTCTAGAATGAACTCTTAAATGCAGAATAAAGACTAAAGAGGACACTATCACATTGATGTGCCTTCTGAAATACAAAGGAAATAGTTTCCTTGGCTTGTATAGATGATTAAAACTAACAACACTTCAAAGGTTGCGTGTCTAACAAATTGTTGGCATTACTCTATTACTTGGTAATATGTATACATGCATGAAACAAATAATTAAAAATTTGCAGAGCTATCTCACTAGTACTGCATCAAATGCCGTGTTAAAATTGCTACCAGCCGGAGCCAATGGAGATCTTGCATCAGAGTGCTCATGGGCTGATAATGTGCGCGGTGCATATCCTTGGTCTTCGGCACTTCATTATGTTGATACTCCTGACAACTTGTGTACCTATGACTATACCAGTAAGTTTGTTTTTTTTTTTTTTGTATTTTATGGAGTTAAGTAATTAGAAGTTATTGCCGAATTCATAATTAACTAAGGAAAGAAAAAGAGAAAAGGAACGAGAAGAATATAGATAGTAGTGGTTGGTGAACAATGAGTAATGAGTAATGATATTATCACCAACCACTCCATGTTAGAGAAGGAACGAGAAAAAGAATAATGAGTAATGATATTATCTAAGTTGCTGATTTTCTTTATTGGGCCTTAACTCTTTAACTCGTTATGTGTAATTCATTTCAGTCGTTCATCAAGTATTAGAGTGGTCTCCCAAAATATGTTAAGTAGGAGAAGCTATTTAATTTTTCCATCTGAAAGGAACATTTGATGATGATTTGGTGTCTGAATTGTTTACCAGGGGATTGTCATGATAGTAGCGGAGCATCAGGAAGATGTGTAGTCGGAGCAATTAATAATTACACAGCACAGCTTACAACATATCCTTCAACAACATGTAAGATAAAAATAAATCATCAAGAGCTATTGTAATTCTGAAGCACCTTTTATGTGCTATATGTGCGCAAGCATTCTATAAACACCTGTTACCTATACAACACAAGTCATGGTATGATCATGTCATATAGTGCTTTTTTTCTATTTACTTTTTCTTTTTTGTAACGTTCAAAGTACAGATCCTTCAAATCTTGATACTACTCAGAATAATAATGGTGCATTGAGTTGGTGTTTATGTGTGGTACTGGTGAACCATACTTCTATTGATAGTTCTTCTCGATATCCTTGTGCATCTTCTTTTAGACCAAAAGAAAAGCACAAAAAACCAGTGTTTTGTTATATATTAAATGGCAATATTCTCTCTGTTTTTCTTTCTCTGTCTCTTTAGACAATTTGACACAAGCACTCATGTTCTTATCCCATTTTATGGGAGATGTTCACCAACCACTCCATGTTGGATTTACGACTGATGCTGGTGGGAACAGTATTACAGTATATTGGTACAATGTTAAGACCAACCTTCACTCAGTTAAGTAATTCATATTTCACATTATTATTATAAGAGTATATGTTAATATGTACATATAATTATATTGATACATATTAGAAAAAATGTTTTTTTTTATGTTTGTGATTTTCTTATTAAAATTGACATGCGTCAATTTTATTTTGGTTAGGTATGGGACACAAAAATAATTCAAACGTCAATGTCTAACTACTTTGGCAACAGTATGGATACAATGGCGAATTCAATTAAAGCAAATATTACGGTAGTTTTTTATTATTTTTTACCCTTTATGTATATCTCGGAAAATTTTACTTTTACAATTTCCTAATATTTATTTGCCTCTCCATGCATCTTTTTGCGCGATGCAGTCTACCCAGATAAGTCAATGGAACTCATGTGGGTCTAGTACATCGGCTTGTGCAGACACGTAAGATACTAGTTTGAAGAAATCTATTAAAATTTGACATTATATGATTCCATTTTTCCTTTAGTACATGTTAAAATAATGTTTGAAATCAAACAATTTTCAGCTTTGCAACGGAGAGCATTCAACAAGCTTGCAATTATGCATACAAAGATGCCCCCAATAATGCTTACCTAAGCGGTATGACATATTGACATTTGTGTACCCATTTAAATGTGTTTGGTTTCGCTCACGAATAGGCTGTTCGTGAACAACCGTAGTTCACACGAACCAAACACCTCACGAACTAGGCTGTTCGTGAATTTCTTGGCTTGTTCGTGGTTCTCTGATTTTCACGAACTGGGAGTTGTTCGTGGGCCTTTGTTCGTCCCTTGTTCACAGTTAAACCAAACACACCAATATTAAAAAAAAAATATTAAGATTATTTCTTTAATCCTTGTGACAAAGAGTGTCGGCCATGATAGCTGCACAAATCAACAAAACATGTCATATTTTCTAAGTGCAAAAGTAGCTTTCTATCTCAGCAAGAATAATCATCATGACATTTTTTTCCCCATTGCAGACACTTATTATTTATCCCGGAGTCCAGTTGTTAATACGAGAATTGCTCAAGGTGCAGTGAGACTGGCTAATTTCCTCAACCAAATATTCGTTTAAGCTTACAAAATGTGATCAGAATGAGCGAGATATATAACAAGGAAAATAATAATCCAGTCAATATAAGGACTGGCACAGTCGCTTTGGTATGATTGTGTTTTATGTAAAATAATATGTAATTTAATAAATAATGTATATTTCGGCGTGTATAATTGTTTCATGTATCATTGAAATTTATTGTGTTCCCTATCATAATTTTTTTTTTTATCTGCGGTCAAATTTTTACGAGTTTTTTCGTCAAAAAGCAAGCCGAGGCTTCGTCTCTGCGTTCATTTGCGATTATTTATGCACAATGGTTCTTGTAAGAACAATGGTTTCACCCTGGTTTATGTATTTTTTTTAAGATAAATTAGGCGTCAAGTCTTCCAATTTATTTTTAAATTATAATAATTAAATGTCTATAAAGACCTCTAGTCGGGTTTCGAACCTGCCACCTCTCACTTAAGATGTATTGTTTTTTGTCACTAGATCAAGACCTGGTTCTTATATGAACTATAACTCTCAAATCAAGTGCAGTTATTTTTTTTAATTCTTTTTATATATCTTAGTTTTTTAAAAGAATATAATGATAGTTCCACTTCAATTAATTGATTCTTTTATACTTATTTTTGAGCATGTACGGCCACAGTAATATACATATACGTTCATTTTCTACTATGCACTGATACACCGAATATTTCTACTTTTATTACTTAAATAAATTTAAACGTTGAGATTTTACTTTTTGAAATTTACGAGAAAATGTTAATATAGTTTGATCGATGACAAGGCATAAATATATACAACTAAATGATTTTGTGAATAGAGAAAACCTATGGGCTATGGTGCATACTAACACTACAGGAAAGTGAAGCAGTTGCATGGGCTGGCTGCATCCACAGTACTGATGCAACATGCGTTTTGCATCAGCTATACCGATGCAATTTGGCCGATGCAACTGGCTTCCTTGCAAATGCTCGATTGCATGGGCATTTCAATTGCATGGGCGCATTAATTTGCATCAATTAAACTGATGCAAGGTTGCATGGGCATAACAGATGTAACCGATATATTTTGCATGGGGTTTGTCGGATGCATTTGACTCTATTGCATCTGCTATGCCAATGCACTTGACTTGTTTACCATGTATTGGACTGATGCACTCGAGTTCTTTTGCATCCATTTTGCCTACACAATTGACTTTGTTAACATGGGATTAGACGATGCAACTGACATCTATTGCATCCGTTCCGTCAATGCACTTGAAATTTTTAGCATGGGTTAGGCTGGTGCGATTGACTAATTTTGCATTCATTTTGCTGATGCAATTGACTTCTTTTACATTTGTTGTTTTGTTGCAATTGATTTATTTAGCACGGACATGATTTATGTGATTAACTGCTTTTGCATTCAGTTTGCCGATGCGGTTATTTTATTTAATTTGAATTTTACTGATACAATCAATTAATTTTGCATCAGCTTAACCGATATGATTCTATGATATTTCCAATAAAGCATTGCTCTATTTTACACGAATTGACACAAATATATGCCATCAAAAATTATCTACTACCGCATTTTGTGGTGAATATCATCCAAATAAGAATTAACAAATATACTTCCTAATAATTGTAATTATAATACAAATAATATACCACAAGAAAAACAAATTTTGACTACTTACAACACAAATATTCAAATAATTATCCACAAATTAAAAAAATTTACAAATTCAAACAAACAAAAATATCAAAATTCACAAGTATACTAACAATTGTACTAACAAATTATAATAGCACAAAAGAATCGTGTACGCACTCATATTCTAAATCTAAATCTAAAACGTCTTGTCATGATTAGAGCCTCATTTGAGTTATGTGCTGGTGCATTATGCTTCTTCCTTTCAAGAAAGTCGTCGTGAAATAGATATCCTCCCTCTTTATTTCTGCACAATTAGAAGTATAAAACTAATTATCATAATATAATAAAAATTTGTCCAATTAGATTTCTATCTATGTGATAATAATTGTAAAATTCCAAGAGAAATTAATGATCTGTTTGATAGTAGCATATATTGCATATTTTCACGTGTAAATTTATTATAAATTCAAAATCTAATACAGTTGAGAAACAAGTAATACCAATAAAACATTTAAAACGAGAGAGAATAGAGAAATTAGTTACCTTAATCATATTCCAACTTACTTTGGTTTTAAAATAAAAAGGTGGAGAAAAGAAATATATTGGTGCTTGCAAGAATGAAGTGGAGAGAGAGGATAAGTGTGAGAATAGTATACAGGATAGCAAATTAGAAATGACACAGAAATTTTTTTACCTATTTTATATGGTTATACTTAGATGGCGCTAAATAATAAATAGGTAAGATTTATATCAATCAGCTGTATCAAAGGAAAAATACACCAAAATGGAAAAACTAGTATCACGTATCATTATTATTTTTTATTTCTTATCAGCCAAATCAAAATAGAGAAAATATATGGAATGCATAAATATATAAAAGGTAACAATCTGTCAGAATAATTGCGAAATATTGGCCATTAAATCCGCCAATTTAATGATTATTAAAAGAAAGATTAATTGGAGCAAACGTAAGAAACAGAGAAACAATAATTATTGCGCCAGCTCATATGTTTATTTTTTTTTACAATTTTAATATTTATGTTTATATTTTAAAATGAAAATAAATCAACAGAACTATTGTGGTTGAAGGTTACACCTATGTATTATATCTAAAAAGTATAAACAATTTCATATATTCTACAAATTGCAATTGAGGAGTACCGTTTTCTGAAATAATATATAAATATTACACCAATATATTACAACAATTGGGGACCGTTTTCATCTATTGATTGCATATTGCATAATTTCTTTATAGTCTAATTAATTTCTTATTGAATTTCGTGAAAGTGTAAAAAAATACAAGACACTCGTAGGTTTTTATAATAGTAAAGATTTAATTTCCAAATAAATTTGACATTCAGATTTCAAGTTTTATATTAAAATTGATACCTTTATAATTATATTACTATCTCATATCATTTATATAAATGTATGACCGAACCTAAAAAATCACAAGGCGTAAGAAATAATTTCATATTTGTAGATACAAAATCCATAAACTAATCTTTGATCCTTGTTTTGTGATTCTCGATACTTCATTTCAAATTAATAAAGATTGAACTCCATTTTTATAAAATTTATCGCATTTTTTTTAAATAAGATCTTAGACTCCATATAAGATGAATCACTAAGAGAACCGAGGTAGTCAGTATTATTTTTACATTTTAGATTGCATATTAAAAAAATAAAACATCAATATATTTTGTTAGTTGTAGTAGCTAATGATATCATTTATATGTGTGTTGAATAATTTGACTTAACCAAGGACATATGTAGGACTGTCAAAATAGTCATGGCTCATGCATCAAAGCTCGCTTAAAATCGATTCGACTATTGTTTGAAACTGACTCGTTATGTATTTTTTATTCTATAAATTAAAATTATAATATTTAGATATAAATACTATTTTAATGGCTTCAATTTATATATAATCATGGATATGAAAAGATGTAATTTACTACTTTCAAAAGTGTTATATTAGGGATGCTGGGTTTAGCATATCATGAAACGGTATCCTTCGAGAAAAATATAAGGTGATTTAATTTAAAACTCAATTGTTTTGTCATTTATGAAAATTAATCAGTGGATGGTAAATTGGTAACAAACTATTTTTACAGTGAGCGTTTTAATTGAATGAAAAATTTTGGTAGTAAATCTAACGTTTTTGGAAATCTAGCTCATTCTAGTATGACAGCAACACACTAATATATGACAGAACTAAATTTCCAATTGTATTAGCTTGAGATGTTTTCATATTAATGAAATCTGCCTCTTTTTTTTTCTAAATTATATAAAATATCTTTGGGAAGGAAGGAGGAGATCTAAGGGGTCCCACTAGTCTGCCCATGAAATTATAAAATTATATCTTTTAAGTTTTAATTTAGAATAAAATTTACTTAATAAACTTAAATAATTATGAGGTAAAATTCATAATACGATATGTTAAATTAAATTATTTTTTCAATATTCCTTGTACGCATGGACGAATAAATTTTCAATTACAAGCAAATTAATTAAATTTTTATAAATAAATTTATTTTTAAACTGTTTTTTTAATATTTGAATATAAAATGTTAATTTTTATGTTGATATATTTAGTTCATAGAACTCTAATTAAAATTTATTCATGTTTTTTTTTTCTTATTGTGGCCTTTTAACTAAATTTCTAGTTCTATCAATAGTTAATTTTGTCATACATTTATATATTTTTGGAGAAAAACTTTGCACAACCCCATTAATTATAGGTACCTGTGCACAACCCATTTAATCATAAGTACCTATAAGGTAAAATCGTTCATGAATAAAAAACTAATTCTCAAGTTTTAATTTTCTAAAATCATGCTCAAGCATATCACATATGTCCTTGCTTGACTCAAGATAAATTCGGCTGCATCTGTCTTGTCTATGTAATTGAAAATAGTGTGTTGCACTGTAGTGGCCTATGCAATTGATATTTAATTACATCGGTTTTACATGTGCAATTGAGTTGTCAAACTAAAATGAATTTGAAATTTGATTGCATCGTCTAAACCAATGCAACTGTTAGTCAATTGTATCGGACATGCCCATGCCATACAGTAAAAATAATAGGCATCCATAGACCCGATGTAATTATTTCTATTGCATCAGCCACATTGATGCAAAATATATGCCGATGCAATTAATTTTCCACCACTGATGCAACTGAGAAGTGCCCATGCAACTGCTGCACTTTCCTGTAGTGTAATGTACGGAAGTTTCGGTACATACTGATCCGAACTCTTGGATCTGCTTCAAAATTATCGATCCAAACTGTCCAATACGATCTCCCTATTGAAATGTCCTTGCCGACCAAATTTTACATTTTTTCGATATTATTAAGTATTTTTTTCGGATTTTTAAAAACTGCTATTTTTGAACGGTTCAGAAAAAATTAGATTAGCGATTTTTTAAAATTTGAAAAAAATACTTAAAAATTTCGAAAAAATATAAAATTTGATCGGTAAGGAGATTATAACAAGGAGATCATATTGGACGGTTTGGATCGATCATTTTGAAGCAGATCCAAAAATTCGGATCAGTATGCACCGAAACTTCCGTACATTATAGTATGCACGATATGTTTTCTCTTGTGAATATATACATGTACTTAAAAAAAAGTAGACGTAAATTTATGAAATATTTGAAAACATATATAGAAAATCTTATCTTATATATTAAAAGAAAAAGATAACAAAATATATGTTTTGGTTTATTGCTAATCCTATGTTTCGTCCGTTGCTTCAGTAAGAGGGAAAACCCTAGTACCCAACTATTATACCGTGCATTACCAACCAGTTTGTGGTACCAGAGGTATCCCTGCTATGAAAATTAAAATGGCTTCTCGCCTTCTCCTGGTTCGATCTCGACGTCTGCTCTTGTAATTAAGTTCACGAAAAGTGATTAATCTTACTTAGCCAAAGCGCATAAGTTACCATCTTCGTAGCTTTCTCATATGCTCAAAAGATGTAAAAACCATCGATCTCCAGCATAAGATCATATACCACTATATATACCAGAGGTATAGATGGTCAGTACTTAACATGGTGCTTACCACACTTCGTATATATTCATTCACTTGAGCAGTATAATTGTATGAAAAGCACTCAATTGGTGCCCAATTAAGTAGGTGAAATATCAATTGAAATTGCATTCTTGCCAATAAACATTCCCGAAAGCCCAAATCAAGTGTCACTACTTGTCAAATAAAAAAAATTCTACTGGTTCAGGAGCTCACTGTCCATTGAGGTTGCCTGAATAATGGCTCCGTTTGGATGGTGTGGAAATAAGAAGAATAAGGGAAGAAGTATTGGAAAGTGTATAACTTTGTGAAGAATTTGAAATGTTTATAATAAATTTGGGAGTAGGAAGAAGCTATTCCCTTATTTTTGCTTCCATCCAAACAGAGCCAATATGACTAATGTACTTTGTTAAATCGAAATAAGTATAAGTAAGCACTCTGTGGTTTTAGTTGAAACTTTCAAAACTTTTTTTGACAATTCAAATTTTATAAACTTTGAACTTATTCTTTTCATTTTATTTTTAAATTTCTTAGTCTAACCATAAAGTAAATGAAGGAGAATTTAACGTAAATATATTAAAGAAAACAGAAAGTCGGTTTCCTTTGACAAGAGCAACTCTCATCGTATGGACATATATATTGGTACTTTGTTTATCTATATAGGGCCGTTTGGATGCTGTAGAAATTTGGAGAATTTGTGGAATTTGTGGAATTTGCAATTCCTAGGCATAAATTTATTGGAAAGTGTGTAACTTTGTGAAGAGTTTGGATTGTTTATAATAAATTTGGCATATAAAATGTTCGTAATTTGCAATTCCGACCCCATCCAAACGGGGCCTTATCTTATTTAATTCAACTTCTTAAGAACTATCTTTATTATTTTTTTGACATGAAATTTTTCGTAACGGTATTTATAACAAGGCACTATAGAAGTATCTAATCTCTAGAGACAACATGAAAATAAATTTTAAATTGAAACAATGGACTTCCATTTCTATTTAATTTAATTACGTTATGTGTCCTTGAGAAATAACGTATAATATTCCATGGCATATCCAGTTCTTTGTTCTTGTTTATGGAGAAGCCTATAGTAGTGCTCTGTGTGTATATATACGGGGTGAAAATAGAGAACCATACAGAAAATAAAAGAGAGCAAACAGCTAGAGCAACAAATTAACTGGTAGAGAGAGAGAGAGAGAGAGATGGGTTTATCGATGAATGTCGTAATAGTGATTTTTGTGTCGCTTTTTGCAGCAACTGCGATACCAACATCTAACGCCTGGGGTACAGAGGGTCACTACATGGTTTGCAAGATTGCTCAGGTGCTTTTTCAAACTTTTTCTTCTCCATAGAACTAGATATAACTATGTTATTTGTAGTTGTTTCTGGTATTTTCAAAATAATTAATGATTTAATCTAAGTATCCTAAATAAACAAAGTTTTTCATAACAAGATGTGAAGATGGAAGTATATAAAATGATTTTAACTTACAAATATTAGGCATACATACACAAAGAAGTGGTACTAATACAATTAACCATTGGTGAACTCTACAGGAGCATATTTAAAGATAATATAAAATTATGAAATGTGCAAACTATCATTATTTTTCGGTGCAGCAACCTGAGCTTCATCATCTATAATGAGTTATTGATTCAGAATTTTAGTAAAAAGACCGTCTTTCTAAAGTTTCTAAAATAAATTTTCTTGTTCAACGTACAGAACGAACAATATTTATATGATTTTCATCTTACAAAAAACAAAAGAATTGGTTTACAAAGATGATTAAAACAAAATAACATCCCTTCACATTGTTTATTTAGCGAATTGTCCTTTTGGACGTCGTTCTATTACGTACCTGGTATACATAAAATAATAATTCAAAATTTGCAGAGTTATCTCACCAGTACTGCATCAAGTGCCGTGTTAAAATTACTACCAGCAGGAGCCAATGGAGATCTTGCATCCGAGTAGTGTTCGTGGGCAGATAACGTGCGCGGTGCATATCCCTGGTCGTCAGCACTTCATTATATTGATACTCCGGATAACTTGTGTACCTATGATTATACTAGTAAGTTGTTCAATAAGTGAAATTTTTTACCTATTTAGAATTAAGTACATAAATTTAGAGAAATAGAGAGAGATGATAAATGTCAAAATAGATAGAAATAAGGAATAAGTATGTTTTTTTATTCTTTGTTGGAGATCGATTGATCAAACCTTCCACTTCCTTGGATATTCGTTTAGGTTACTCCCCTAATACGTGATATTATTAATATATATTGGTTCTCCGGAAATAGGATAATTAGGAGAAAAGCAATTTTCTTCTTCATCCATGACAAACATATACTGTTCTGTTTCTTCATTGTTTACTAGGGGATTGCCATGATAGTAGCGGAGCATCAGGAAGATGTGTAGTCGGAGCAATTAATAATTACACGGCACAGCTTACAACATATCCTTCAACGACATGTAAGTTAAAATTTATCATCCAAGGCCATTTTTGTACTGAAGCTTATATGTGTGCGTCATAGCTGACACCCGTGTGGACAAATTACAAGCCAATGTACGCTCATCTTATATATATATATATATATATATATATATATATTGGCTAAAGTATACCCCAACATACGGATCAAACCCGTATGCTAGAGTCGTTTCTGAAAATCTAAAATTCAAACAGTCGATCCAAACCGTTCAAGTTGTTCTCCATGTAAAAATATCCTTCAAGACCAAATTTTACATTTTTTCGAATTTTTTTGCTATATATTATGCTATTTTCAATTTGAAGGGCCAGAAATACTCCTTTACAACTCCTTTACAATGTTTTCTTAAAATAGCATAATATATAGTAAAAAAATTCGAAAAAATATAAATTTTTGTTTCCTAGGAGATTTCAATATGGAGAACAATTTGAAAGCTTCGGATCGACTGTATGCATTTTAGATTGTGAGAAACGACTCCAGCATACGGGCTATCTATATGCTGGAGTATACTTTATCCCACCTCATATATATATATATATATATATATATATATATATAGATTGGCTAAAGTATACTCCAGCATACGGATTAAACCCGTATGCTGGAGTCGTTTTTCAAAATCTAAAATTCAAACAGTCGATCCGAACCGTTCAAGTTGTTCTCCATATAAAAATATCTTTTAAGACCAAATTTTACATTTTTTCGAATTTTTTTGCTATATATTATGCTATTTTAAAATTGAAGAAATACTCCTTTACAACTCCTTTACAATGTTTTTTTTAAAATAACATAATATATAGTAAAAAAATTCGAAAAAAATATAAATTTAGTTTCCTAGGAGATTTCAATATGGAGAACAATTTGAAAGTTTCGGATCGACTGTATACATTTTAGATTGTGAGAAACGACTCCAGCATACGGGCTATCTGTATGCTGGAGTATACTTTAGCCAATCTCTCTCTCTCTCTCTCTCTCTATATATATATATATAGTGCTCGGTGTGGTGATTGCCACCTGACCTTCATATATATATATATATAGTGCTCTTTCTATAGGTTCTATACATTATTTTCCCCTTTTTGTCGAAAAATATAAAGTACGGATCCTTATAATAATCCATTAATCCTTGTTAGGCCTAAATAAAAGAACAAAAAAAAATGCTCTGTTTTATTAAATGACAACATTATTTGTTGTTTTTTTTTTTCCTCTTTAGACAATTTGACCCAAGCACTCATGTTCTTATCACATTTTATGGGAGATGTTCACCAACCACTTCATGTTGGATTTACAACCGACGCTGGTGGAAACAGCATAACTGTGTATTGGTACAATGTTAAGAGTTAAGACCAACCTTCACTCAGTTACGTAATTCCTATTTCACATTATTATTACAAGAGTCTATGGGTGCGTTTGGATAGGTGTGGGAAGAAGGGAAGAAGGAAGAAGTGGGAAGAAATATTGGGAAGTGTGTAACTTTGTAAAGAGTTTGGATTGTTTATAATTTTTTTTTTTTTCTTCTTTCTTCCAACGATCCAAACGCACCCTATATGTATATATATATCTACATATACTTATATTGATATATATTAGACAATATTTTTTATGTTTGTGATTGTCTTATTAAAATTGACACGCACTCATTTTATTTTGGTTAGGTATGGGACACAAAAATAATTCAAACTTCAATGTCTAACTACTTCGGCAACAGTATGGATACAATGGCGAACTCAATTAAAGCAAATATTACGGTAGGCCTTTAGATTTTACATTATTATTTTATCCAATATGCACAGATTGAATAGAGTGCATTAAACCAATTAAAATAAGAATCTACAATTTACTAATATTTTATTGCTTCTCTTGTGCAAATTTCGGGTACGCATGCAGTCTACCCAAATAAGTCAGTGGAACTCATGTGGTTCTAGTACATCTGCCTGTGCAGACAGGTAAGATAAGAATTTGTAAAAGGAAGTTTGTTTCAATTTGACAATAGAGGATTCCATTTTCTTCAGTAAATTTTAAAATAACTTTCGAAATAATGCAACTTTCAGCTTTGCAACGGAGAGCATTCAAGATGCTTGCAATTATGCATACAAAGATGCCCCCAATAATGCTTACTTAAGCGGTATGACTTCTGTGACCCTTGATACTAAAACATGTCATGTTTTCTGAGTATAAAAGTGGCTTTCTATCTCAGCAAGAATAATCATCATAAACTTTTTCCCCCATTGCAGACGCTTACTATTTATCCCGGAGTCCAGTTGTTAATACAAGAATTGCTCAAGGTGCAGTGAGACTGGCTAATTTTCTCAACCAAGTATTTGTTTAAGCTTACAAAATCTCATCACAAGAGTGAGGAAAATAATAATCCAGTCAATATAATGACTGCCGCGCGCAGTCGCTTTCGCTTGATTGTGTTTCATGTAAAATAATATGTAATTCAATAAATCATGAATTTCAAGTGTGTTTAATTGTTTCATGCATGTATCGTTAAACTTTAACTGAGTTCTCTGTCATATTAAACTCTTTTTTTATTTAATTGGTCGCGTTGTTCTTATAGGACCAATGGTTTCAGTTTGGTTCGTACCTTTAGTAGTAGTGTTATACCAACTTAGCATACAACTTCTAACAACTACTAATCTTTTAAATAAAGTTCAGATTTTTTTTGGTTAATTTTTTTATATAGTTATTTCTAAAATAATATGATAATAATTGAGTTTGGCTATGATCAAAACGATTTGATGGATCACTCCGTCAAAATCATATTAGATCTCAAATTTAAAATCTCAAATGACTGATTCAAACCCTTCAATATATGTATTCTTCATATTGAAATCACCTTACTGACTAAATTATATATTTTTTTCGAATTCTTTAAGTATTTTTTTTATTTTTAAAATTGTTGAAATTGAAGGATTCAGAGTTAATTGATAAGGGTTTTGAAACCTAGGTCAAATAAATTTATAACCTTGTTCTACCTTACTAATCGTTCTGGTAAAGCTAAGGGTCGAACCCAAGGGACGGTAAAAATGAGTACCGGACTTAGTTTTTTCTTAAAAGCTAGACAAATAAAAATTGTGAGGATTTAATTTAAAGGAAACAACTAAATAACAATTGAAAACTAATAAAATAATTATAAAATACTTTTGGGTTGGTTTTTCTGCTTAAAATGTCCAATAAATGCAAGCGATGTCCTAGGAGCTTAGCGTTCAATTAGTTTGGCCCTAAAGCACCTCAACCTTCGATTTTCATCCAGACAGAGGCTTATTTCGGTCCGAAATGTAAGGGTTTCGGTCCGAAATCCTTACTGTTTCGATCCGAAATTGCTTTAGAGTTAATGTTTCGACTTGTTATCTCTACACAATGCTATGCGAAGGGTACTAAACAACCAGACCTAAGTTAAGACCTCAGCTTTCGCGATTTCGACTCTAACTTGGTTTGGAACTTGCTTTTCGCCTCATAAACAATCAAACATGTACTTTCGTCCTAATTTGATTGTTTAGGTGAGTTAAATCGGGGTTCTAGAAATATTTAAAGTCCTATCGGATCAATAAAAATTGCACCTGTCGGTCACAACTAACCTCCTCTTTCAAGTGATTGGTTTATTTCATATACTCAACTATTCAATTAATTGTTTTTGTCTAATGCCCTAACGGTGCTGCAGACATCATTAAGTAGACAATAAAGCAAGTAATTAAACTAACTAAGCAAACGATAAATCTCAACAAAACTCATCACACAAACATAGCGTAAATGATCAAGTCATCACATAATATCAAACTAATCTACTAGCTATCCCTAGAACATCATAAAGGAGTCTAGCCTAACATGCTCATAACAGAAATAACAAGTATCATGCAAATAAGTAAGATACAAGCCATAAAACAACGAAACATAAGCAGAAAGGAGTAAACCGAGGTATCCAATGCAAATACTCGCTGTCCTGAGGCCAAGGAATCGATGTGGAGATGCAAGATCGCTGCCGTCGCACACAAACACTGCTGCTCCTCAAGAAAACCCGTAAAAAGAGCCAAAAACGCCTAAAAACAATCGTGTATCGTGGAGAAAATCAAAAGTGGAAGAAGAGACCTCCCTCTGGTCGAGAACATGTGCCTATATACTCCCCCTCGTCGGTCCAGAGGCGGCTAGGGCAAGAAACGCGCTTTCCCTCCTTGAAACTTGCCAAAATCTAATTTCCATAACCAGATTTCGGACCGAAATCAGACCATTTCGGACCGAAATGGAAAGCAAATGTGGTGAAATGGGCTGAAACCAGGGCCTGTGATCTATCTCGGCCCATGGTGGTGTAGTCTAGGTCTAGGCACGCATGTGTGAGCCAGGAATGAGTCATCTGGCTGAGGGTTGGGCTCCACTCTTCATGTCTTAAGCGTCTTGTCTTCAATTTCTACGGGAATTCTACAAAATAGAGATAGAAGCGACGGCAGTACAAAAATCCTGGAAAACACAATTAATAATGAGACATTTATAATGGTTTGAGTGCTATTTTGATGCTAAGTTTGACCAAAAATATGTATATAAATATGAGACATCACTAATTAGATCGAGAATTTTTAAAAAGATAGTTAAAATAAAAAAATGTAACTGTTGGTTGGCAAAGATATTTCGCTATAAAGATCATGTTAATTAGGAGGTCTGAATCGATCATTTGAATTTTCAAATATGAGATAAAGTCGGATTTTCAAATATGAGATAAAGTTGGATTTGACGGAACCCATCCCAATCGCTTTGATTTTAGCATTTCTCATGATAATTTGACTTCAAATATTTGATAAATTTATTTTTATTTCGTAACACGTACTTTCACAGTAATATTTAAACATATTCGTGTTCCACTATGCACTAAATATTTCTGTTTCTACTTAAATTTGAAACTTGAGATTTCACTTTTCAACTTACGCAAAAAAATGAAAATATCGTTTAGGGTACATCAATGTAATATTTTTATCTAATATATAGTGAGTAAATCTATTGTGAGCCATATATAGTGAGTAAATCACAAACATATGTAGTGAGTAAATTTATTGTGAACCATGATGCATAGAGGGTTTCGTGCACTATGAACGTTTAATCGGTGATTTTATAAATTGACAAATCTAAATTAACCAATCCAATCTATATATTGGAATCTCATAGAAAACAAAATTTTACAATTTTTGAAATATTTTTACTATTTTTTTCGATTTTTTTTAGAACTTGCCAGTTTTGACTACAAATTACACTAATATGTAGCCAAAAATGACAAGTCTTAAAAAATTAAAAAAAATAGTAAAAGAATTTAAAAAATTATAAATTTTGTTTGCTAAGAGATTTTTTTTAGATATCCTAGATAGTGGCTATCTAGTACTTGCTAAGAGATTTTAATATATAGATTGAGTTGGCTAAATTAGATTTGACAATTAATGAAACCACCGACCAAAACGGTCATGGTACACGAAAACTTATATGAACCATGGTTCACAATAGATTTACTCTAGATATAATATAATAATATTTTTCAAACAAACAATTCTAAAATAATGTAACTAAAAAAAATTTCATGAGAAATCGAAGGTGGGAAGTTGCTACTCGCTAGTTCCTTCGCGGCGAAGATGGGAGAAAACAAATCAATTTTTGATTTTCTAAGATGGGTCCTCTGAATTTTTTAGATGGGTCCATGTAACTTTTTTTTATTTACATATAGATCCTACTTTAAGTAAAAAAAAATTTCATGGTGGGTTTCTGAACCCACCAATCCAAGTGTGCCTTCGCCCTCTGCCCCTGTCATTAGTTCACAAAAAGTGATTGATCTTATTCAGCCTAAGCGCAGAAGTTACCATCTTCTTATCTTTCTCATATGCATAAAAGATTGAAAAACCATCTATCTCGAGCATAAGATCGTACCAGAGGTATATATTGTCAGTAATTAAGGTGCTTAGCACACTATACGCATTCATTTACCTGAGCAGTATAAAAAAAGAGCTCAAGTGGTGCCTATTAAGTAGGTAAAAGATCATTGAACTTGCATTTTTTTAAGTAAACATTCCCAAAAGCCCAAGTCACTTGTAACTATTTGTCGAATCAGAAAGTTGTAACTATTTGTTCATAATTTTTTTTTTTTCTGAATACATATGTTCGGACATAACGTTTAATAAGCTAGGAATTTATGTTGGTATACTCTTTTTATATGATTTACAAGGAAGATAGAAGGTGATTCGACAGGAACGAATAAAGTTTCTATGCGATTTTTCAAGAGTTGTTGCGTGATTTAAATCAAATACTGCTACATGGGTCCTTCAAATTTTTGAGATGGATCCCTATACTTATTATCATTTACAAATCAATCCTATTTCAAGTAAACTTTGATGCAATATGGTCCCCGCACATACTTCACAAAAATGGTCATAACTTTTGATCCGACCGTCGATCAGGCTGAAATTTTGACATGAGATTCGTGACTCAGAGGCCGAAAAGAAATGCAACGTATTTGCGATCTGAACCTTCCTTACTTGACTTTTAGACATTTCTTTATAATTTTGGCAATTTTAAGGTTGATTTAGTACTTTTTATGTAATTTACCTTTCTAGGGTTTTTGCATTTGTCTATTTAAAACCGTCGTCGTGGTTTATGACGGGATGTTATATTTTTTTTAGAATTACAACTTTATCAAAATTCTGAATCTGTGTGATTTTAGAGCCAAAATCTCTCTTCCTACTTTTCCATTAATTTTCTCTATAGTCGTCCGTGCATCAAACTTTATTTTCAGCTGGGTCTCTCGACCCACCAAAGCTTACCTAGCTTCACCCCTGCATTGAGACTGTCTGAATAATATGACTTATGAACTTTGTTTAAATCGAAATAAGTATAGGTAAGCACCCGTGGTTTTAGTTTCAAACCTTTTTTGACAATTGAAATTTTAGAAACTTTGAAATTATTTCTGTTCATTTTATATTTAAATTTTATAGTCTAACCATAAAGTAAATGCAGGAGAATTTAATGCAAATATATTAAAGAAAACAGAGTTGTATTTCTTTGACAAGAGCAACTTTTCATCATATGGACATATTTGAAACTTTGCTTTTCTATATAGATCTTATTTAATTCAACTTCCTTAAGATATAAATAGAATAACAGAACTCTCCTACACCATATATGAACTATCTTTATTATTATTTTTTTGGCACGAAATTTTTCGTAACGGTATTTATAACAAGGCACTATAGAAGTATCTCAAGACAACATGAAAATAAATTTTAAATTGAAAACAATGGACTTTCATTCTATTTAATTTAATTATGTTATGTGTCGTTGAGAAATAACGTATAATATAAATATTCCATGGCATATCCAGTTTTTTTTTCTTGTTTATGGAGAAGCCTATAGTGCTCTCTGTTTATATATATATGGGATGAAAATAGAGAGCCATACAAAAAAAAAAAAAGAGAGAGAGAGCGCACATAGAGTAACAAATTAAGTGGTAGAAAGAGAGAGAAATGGGTTTATCGATGAATGTCGTGATAGTCCTTTTTGTGTCACTTTTTGCAGCAACTGCGCTACCAACATCTAATGCTTGGGGTACAGAGGGCCACTACATGGTTTGCAAGATTGCTCAGGTATTTGCTTTTTCAAACTTTTCTTCACCATAGAACTAGATAGAATTATGTTCTTTGCAGTTGTTTCTATTATTTTCAAGATAATTAATGTAACTATCCTAATTAAACTAAGTTTTTCATAACAAGATGTGAAGATGGAAATATATAATTTTATTTGAGTTACAAATATTAGGAATCATACAGAAACAATTGGTACCTTAAACAATACAATTAAGCATTTTTGAGCCCCACAAGAGCATATTTTAAAATAATATAAAATTAAATATGCAAACTATCATTGTTTTTCGGTGCAGCAACCTGACCTTTATCATCTATATATAATGAGTTATTGGTTTAGACTTTTAGTAAAAAGACCCTCTTTCTTTCAGAATAAATTTTCTTGCCATACGTGCATAACGAACAGTATTTATTTGATTTTCAATTTACAAAAGAAATATTAAAATTGGCTCACAAATTAAGATGATTAAAACAAAATAACATCCCTTCACATTACTTATTTAGCGAATTGTCCTTTTGGGATCGTTCTATTACTTACGTACCAGGTATACACAGAATAATTATTAAAAATCTGCAGAGTTATCTCACCAGCACTGCATCAAGTGCTGTGTTAAAATTACTACCAGCAGGAGCCAATGGAGATCTTGCATCCGAGTGTTCATGGGCGGATACCGTGCGCGGTGCATATCCTTGGTCGTCAGCACTTCATTATGTTGATACTCCTGACAACTTGTGTACCTATGACTATACCAGTAAGTTTGTTAATTAATTGAAAATTATTACCCATTCAAAATTAAGCAAGGGAATTAAGATAAATAGAATAAGATGATAAATGACAAAATAGATAAACGATAATTATGTTTATGCATGATTTTCTTTGTTAGACAACAAACCTTTCTTCTATCCATGACGAAATATACGTACTGTTTTGGTTCTTAAACTGTTTACCAGGGGATTGCCATGATAGCAGTGGAGCATCAGGAAGATGTGTAGTCGGAGCAATCAATAATTACACGGCACAGCTTAGAACATATCCTTCAACGACATGTAAGTTAAAATTTTATCATCCAAGGCCATTTTAATGCTGAAGCACTTTTTATGAGCTGTGTGCATCATAGTTGACACTTAATTATCACAACACAAGCCAATGTACTCTCATCTTTTCTAGTGCTATTTCTACACATTGAGGAAGAACTTACAGTTTTTTTTATATATAATCATTGTTAGGACAAAATAAAAGAACAGAAAAAAATGCTCTGTTATATTAAATGACAATATTCTTTGTTTTTGTTTTTGTTTTTTTCCCTCTTCAGACAATTTGACCCAAGCTCTCATGTTCTTATCACATTTTATGGGAGATGTTCACCAACCACTTCATGTTGGATTTACAACGGACGCCGGTGGAAACAGCATAACTGTGTATTGGTACAATGTTAAGACCAACCTTCACTCAGTTACGTACTCCTATTTCACGTTATTATTATAAGAGTCTATATATTAATAAAATTATTTTTTATGTTTGTGATTTTCTTATTGAAATTGACACGCGCTCATTTTATTTTGGTTAGGTATGGGACACAAAAATAATTCAAACTTCGATGTCTAACTACTTTGGCAACAGCATGGATACAATGGCGAATTCAATTAAAGCAAATATTACGGTAGGCCTTTAGATTTTACATTATTATTTTATCCATTATGCACAGATTATACCAATTAAAATAAAAATCTACAATTTACTAATATTTTATTGCTTCTCTTATGCATTTTTGGGGTGATGCATGCAGTCTACCCAAATAAGTCAGTGGAACTCGTGTGGTTCTAGTACATCTGCCTGTGCAGACACGTAAGATAAGAATTTGTTAAAAGAAGTTTGTTTCAATTTGACAATAGATAATTCTATTTTCTCTTCAGTAAAGTTTTAAATAATTTTCGAAATAATGCAACTTTTCAGCTTTGCAACGGAGAGCATTCAAAATGCTTGCAATTATGCATACAAAGATGTGGGGCTTTACACCCTAGAGGATATAATGCGGTGTCATTGGCCTTAAGTTTGCTACTAGCACATGTCGCGCTAGGGAGGTTGGACGGGCGTTGCTCGACTATAGCCACGGTACACTTGGGCCATAATACTCAACAACTCCTTTACCAATGCTTTCGCACCGGGTCCGATAGGAACTAATTATAAACTACCCAATTATAACTCGAGATCTTTGAGTTATAATTCCTGACAACTTATAATTAATCCCAATACCCTCCAATTTGTGGCTAAGTTAGTGGAAGAAGGCCTCGGTGCATCCTCGTTTTCACAACTATTTCAATTTTTGTCAATTTAGAATTTTGCTCGTTGGTGATTCAAGCATTTACACACATCCAGATTCATCTTATAATTTTCAAAGTTTATAAAATCCATTTTAGACAAAAATTTGCAAGGTATAAGATCGTTCACTCGACAAAAACTTGTGAGAATTGACTTAGATTGTTTTGACATTTTTTTTTAAGCATCCAATTTCAGATTTTAGACTTTTGAACTAATTACCAATTTGGTCTATTGGTGCACAAGTCAAGTTAAAGCATTCTAAACATCGAAAGTCCTTGAAAAAGAAATCTTAGAAATGCTTTTAAAATTCCAAACAGTGTAAAACAGAGAAAAGCTTCATTAAATTGATTAGATCAAAGACAAATCACGCATCAAAATTAAGTTCAACAATTTCCAGGCAATTCTATGCGAAATTTTATTTTCCAGAAGGTGATTTCGGACCGAAATGGTGCCATTTCGGACCGAAATGAAACAAAAAAAAAATAAATTTTAACCAAAACAGAGTGCAAACTTCACGAAAATTGTGCAATACGTCCAGAATTCCATTTTCTTTCTGATCCCCCCCCAAACTTGAATTGAGCACTGTCCCTAGTGCTATACAACCATCATATGAAAAATAAAGGGAGAAAGAAAGAAAAAGTACCAAATCAGGAGGGCGGAGAAGTTGGGCCGTCAACCGGCCCGTCATGTGGCTGCTGTGCTGGTGAATGGACAGATGGCAAGCTCGAGGAAGAAGGTGAGGAAATCCACTCTGGTGGCCACTGGCCATGCCGCAAGTAGTGATGATTCGCATTGGCAAGGCGACTCAACTCCTCCAGCTGCTGCTCCTGGCGTGTGACAGCGGCCTGAGTGGCTGTGGTGGTGTCTATGAGAGTCCGCATCATCCCACTCAACTCGCCATACCACGGAGGGCACTCAATAGGAACGGCCCCTCTATGGGAACTCTCTGGTACGTCTGACTGTGGGGGCTCCGGAGCTGGTGGAACTGCACCCATCTGGGGTGCTCCCTCAACATAATCAAGTGGGACCAACCATGTGCGACGGTCCCTGAGGTCAATCCTGTGAGGATAAGGTAAGAAGAACCCAGGGCGGTTCTTCATGAGCCATCTATACCGGCAATCAGAAGCAGACCTCACAATATCAAGAAAACGCATCTCCCTATATCTATCAATGGTGGCTCTGGACCATGCAGTGCAGTCAGTCCTAGCAGGGAGGCGTAATCCAGCAGCCTGTGCAATAAGTGTAACATAAACTCCTATAGAAATGGCCCCAGAACTAATCTCATCACGCTGCTCAAGCCAATGCTCCACCATCAACCTAGGGATACAAATCCTCTCTCTAGTCAACCTCATAATAGCAACCATGAGAACAAGGTCACTAACAGTGCACCGTCTGACTGTCTCCCCACGAGCGAAGACAGTGGAAGCTAAACACCTATGCATCAATCGCAAGGTAGGATGCTCAATCCATGTGGCAAGAGTATCTGAGCCTGGGGACCGTGTAATCCCACTCCATACATCCTCCCTATCCAGAAGGCCTCCTACCTCAGCAATCCTCCTAACAGGGTGTCCCTCCTCTGTCCCAAAAAGCACACTCAACGCATCTATCTCTGATCTCCACTCCCTATCCATCAACCTGTACTGAATGTACTCAATGCCATCCAGAGCAAACTCATCCAAAGAAGAGAGAAACTCCATGGTGAGCCTCTTGTAGGACTTAACATTGATATTCCAAAAATCCGGTGTAAAACCAACTCGCGCAGTCAACTCCAAGAACTCGTCCCTAACCCCAAAAGTAGCCAAGACATCCAAGTCCACTAATCTGGTATGCTGAAACTCACGGCGGTAAATTTTCCTGAAATTCTCAAATTGCCTCTTGGTAGGCATGTGAAAACCATATTCTCGCTCAAATGGGGCGGCCGCCGGGTCATACTCTTCCATAGGGTCATTTTGAGGTGGTGGGGGTGGTGGTGCTGCCCCCTGGCGCCCCTGGGACCTAGTGACTCTCCTAGAGGGGTTCATGGTCACTCAAAACGTTCAATCCAGAGAAGGGTTTCGGACCGAAATGGTCTGGTTTCGGACCGAAATGGGATGAAAATGTGCAGAAAGGTCCCTGGAAAGTAGCAAATCACACCAAACTCTCGGGTACACCCAATAAACACAATCACAATGCAGTACAAATTGTCTTAGCCCTTGAGTTGGTCCAGAAAGTCCAAAGTAAGAGGGAGAAAGAGAGATCCGACCTTAAAATCCTTGAAAAATGGTGAAAACCGAGAGGGAGAAAAGGAGAAGGCGTGCCTAGCCCCTAGCGAGGCAGGTGAGTAGCCTAGATGCGGCGTGAATACCCAAACTGGGCGATTTCGGACCAAAACAATTTCTAGGTCGCCACTTTCCTTGGAGAAATCAGCCGTCGAGAGGCCTCGGCACGCGAAACCAAGATTGCCAATGGAGAGAGAGTGGCGAGGTGGTACGGATGGTGGGTCGATCTCGTGGAGAGGTGGAGAAATGGGGTTGCGTGGTTAGTGGAGGCGTGGTTTCGGTTTGAAGAGGGAGCAACGGAGGGGCGTGAGGGGATTTCTGGATGGGGGGAAAGAGGGAGACGGAGAGAAGGGGTTTAATGTTAGTGGGTCGGGTTTGGTTTAATGGGTAGTGGGTTTAGGATTTGATGAAAATCACCTCCATCAAGAGATGGGTATTCATATCGGATTGGGCCTGTAGAAAATGTAATATAAACAAGGTAATGAGGCCCAGTAAATAATCAAAAGCCCAAAATTCCAATTAATTCGACCCAAAACAGTTGAGACAGTCTTCATTTCGGACCGAAATGATGAGATTTCGGACCGAAATCTAAGTGCAGATGTAAAAATTTGAAGTTCTGTTGGTTATTTCGCAATGAAAATTTTTCAGTAAATGCACACAGAGATAAGGGAGATTTTGGTGCAACGAAAATCCTGAATTTGTCGCCGAAATTTAAAATGTTGACGTGAGGGTGCTGCTCTTCTCGCGTTCCTAAGTCGTTCCATGTTGCAACTCGCATGAGGTCGTGCGTAGGTCATCTTTCCTGACCAGTGGTGCTCTAGCACGAGTTGCTGCCTTAGCGATTCTCAAATCGATGCCCTGTTTGCCTATATTAAAAAAAACAAACAAATTAATTCTAGAAAATAATAAATAACCACGTTTACAAATTTTTTTTTTAATTTTTTTTTAATTTTCTGGTTTTTATGATATTTTTAAGTTCTTTTTCTGGGTTTTTTTTTATTATGTTTTTTTTTTATTTTATTTATTTATTTATTTTTTTTTTTTTCGAAGATAAATGTGGACGAAATGAAAATGAAAATTAGAGATAAGGAAAAAGAAATTGAAGGAGAATCTTGGGTTGCCTCCCAAGGAGCGCTCGTTTTGGGTCATTAGCTTGACCGTCATTGACTAGGTTTCTATTGGAGGTTCGGAGAAGTAAACACTAGCCACTTTTTCCATATCCTCGTTGGCGATGTAGTGCTTAAGTCTTTGGCCATTGACTTTGAAAGGCTCCGAATCCTTGTCACAAATATCAATAGCACCGAAAGGATAGACCTTCACCACTCGAAATGGGCCAGACCAACGCGATCTCAACTTGCCAGGAAAAAGCCTCAATCTCGAATTGAATAATAGCACCAAGTCGCCTTCCTTGAATTCTCTCCTTGAGATTCTCCTATCATGCACAAGTTTCATTTTTTCTTTATAAAATTTAGCATTTTCATAGGAGTTTAGGCGTACCTCATCCAATTCATGTAGGTCCAATATTCGCTTTTCACCAGATTTTAGCAAATCCATGTTGATGGCTCGAGTTGCCCAATAAGCCTTGTGCTCAAGTTCGACTGGCAAATGACACGGCTTGCCATAGACTAGCTTGAAAGGGCTCATGCCAATTGGTGTCTTGAAGGCGGTTCGATAAGCCCAAAGTGCATCATCAAGTTTGCTTGCCCAGTCCTTGCGTGAACGAGCCACCGTCTTTTCCAAGATGCTTTTGATTTCTCTGTTGGACACCTCAACTTGCCCACTTGTTTGAGGGTGATAGGCAGTGGCCACTTTGTGAATGACACCATGTTTCTTCAAGAGACCATCAAAGTGTCGATTGATGAAATGCCTGCCACCGTCACTTATCACCGCCCTTGGCACGCCAAATCGAGGGAAGATGACTTTTGAGAAAAGGCGGACGACTGAGCTTGAATCTGCTGCCTTGCATGCAATTGCTTCCACCCACTTCGAGACATAGTCAACAGCTACCAAAATGTACTCGAATCCGTGCGAACTTGGAAACAGCCCCATGAAATCCACGCCCCATACATCAAAAATTTCAACTTCAAGAATAGGGTTAAGAGGCATTTCATTCCTTTTGGATATGTTGCCCGTTCTTTGACATTGATCACAAGAAGAAACAAAAGAATGAGCATCTTTGAAAAGAGAGGGCCAGTAAAAACCTGATTGGAGTACTTTGGCTGCGGTTTTAGAAAAAGAAGCATGGCCACCATAGGCAGAGGAGTGGCAACTTGCAAGAATGGCTCGAACCTCGTCATAGGGCACACACCTTCTAAAGACATTGTCGATTCCAAGCTTGAAAAGATATGGCTCCTCCCAAAAGTAATACTTCGAGTCGGATTTGAGCTTCTTCCTCTGTTGTGGGGTCATGTCAGAAGGCACATACCCACTTGCCAAAAAATTAGCCAGATCCGCATACCAGGGCTCCTCTGTTCTGCGCTTTTCCCTTTCATTTCGGTCCGAAATAGGGACATTTCGGTCCGAAATCATTGTTGTCGCCATGATTTCTGCCACCAGATCGTCATATTTCGGTCCGAAATGATTTGGTTTCGCCCCGAAATGTGCCTGTACAGAGAACAACTTTTCATCTGGAAAGAAATCGTTGATAGGGATTGGGTTACCTTGTTCTTCTTCCCAATGAAGACGAGATAGATGGTCTGCCACTAGATTTTCTGAGCCTTTCTTGTCATTGATCTCAAGGTCAAATTCTTGGAGAAGCAACACCCATCGAATCAATCTAGGCTTGGCATCCTTCTTGCTTAAGAGATATCGGATGGCGGCATGGTCAGTGTACACGATCACCTTAGAGCCCACAAGGTATGACCTAAACTTGTCAAGCGCGAAGACTATGGCGAGGAGTTCCTTTTCTGTGGTTGTGTAGTTGACTTGGGCAGGGTCTAGCACCTTGCTAGCATAGTATATGGCCACTGGTTTCTTGTCCCTTCGCTGCCCAAGAACTGCCCCTACTGCATAGTCACTTGCATCGCACATAAGCTCGAACGGTTGGCTCCAATCTGGTGGTTGCAGGATGGGTGCTGAAATGAGAGCCTCCTTTAACCTACGAAAAGCATCAAGACATTCATCATTGACAACGAATTCATTATCTTTAATCAGAAGGTTAGTTAGAGGTTTGGCAATTTTTGAAAAATCTTTGATGAATCGGCGATAAAATCCAGCGTGCCCCAAGAAACTTCTGACATCCTTGACACTTTTTGGCATATCAAGCTTCTCTATCACCTCGATCTTTGCCTTGTCAACCTCTATGCCTTTCGATGTCACCACATGTCCCAGTACGACTCCTTGTTGCACCATGAAATGACACTTCTCCCAATTCAAGACCAAGTTAACTTCTTCGCATCTCTGTAAGATTTTAGAAAGATTAGCAAGGCATGAATCAAAGCAAGTGCCATAAACAGAAAAATCATCCATAAACACTTCCATTTCTTTTTCAATAAAATCTGAGAATATGGCCATCATAGCTCTTTGGAAGGTTGCAGGTGCATTACAAAGATCAAAAGGCATACACCTATACGCATAGGTACCATAAGGACAAGTGAAAGTGGTTTTTTCTTGGTCATTTGGATGGATAGGTATTTGGAAGAAACCAGAGTAACCATCTAAATAACAAAAATATGAGTGATTAGCAAGTCTTTCAAGCAATTGGTCAACAAATAGAAGTGGGAAGTGATCTTTTCGTGTCGCGGTGTTGAGCTTGCGATAATCGATACACATCCGCCATCCAGTCACCATTCTTGTTTGAATCATCTCATCTTTTTCGTTCTTGACCACTGTTGTACCTCCCTTCTTGGGCACCACATGCACTGGGCTCACCCACTTGCTGTCAGAAATCGGATAGATGATGCCTGCGTCGAGAAGTTTGAGAATCTCCTTTTCGACCACTTCCTTGAGATTAGGGTTGAGTCGCCTTTGCCCTTCAATGGACGGTTTGTGCCCTTCTTCCAAGAGAATTCTATGCGTGCAAATGGAGGGATCAATACCCTTTAAGTCGTCGATGGAATAACCAATTGCACCCTTGTGAGCTCTTAGTTCTACCAAAAGTTTCTCTGTTTGATCTGCATTCAGCCCAGCATTAACAATAACAGGGAATGTTTGATCTGAGCCGAGAAATTCATACCTTAAAGTCGCTGGAAGGGGCTTTAATTCGACCTGAGGTGGAGGTTTCGGACCGAAATTGATTGGTTTCGGACCGAAATCCTCTGCTGTTGCTGCTCTGGCCTCCTCCAGGAACAGGTTTCGGTCCGAAACTGGGCAATTTTGGTCCGAAATCACCTCTGGCAGGGGAATTTTTCCATGTTCATGGTCAGGTTCGAGCTCCTCCATGGTCTCCTCGACTCCTATGGCTTCCTGCATATCAGAGAGAAAGGATTGGTACAAGTTAATAGCAGTTTCATATTGGATTTCAAGGGATTCTTCAATTGTGTGTTCAATCTCTTCAATCATGAAGCATGATCCGTTGGTGGTATTAGGACACTTCATGGCGTGCTTGATGGAGAAGCGAAGTGTTTCCCCTCCCACTCTAACCAAAATTGTGCCTTCTCTGGCATCCATCATGACTCCCGCGGTACTCAGGAAAGGACGCCCCAAAATAATTGGAACCTCACTGTCTTCTTCCATGTCCATCACCACAAAGTCGCCTGGAACAAGGAATTTGCCAACTTGCACTGGGATATCTTTGATTTCACCCATAGGCAAACGCTTGGATGAGTCAGCAAGCTGGATTGTAATATTTGTGGGCAACAATTCACCAAATCCTATTCTTTCAAAAACTGACTTGGGCATCAAGCTTACACTTGCCCCCATATCACATAATGCTTGTTTGATGAACTCCTTTCCAATCACACAAGGCAAGACAAACCTGCCTGGATCGCTTAACTTAGGTGGCATTTTACTTTTTAAGACCTCACTGCTTATCCTTATCAGAACTATCGCTTTCAACTCTTCCAAGGATCTCTTTCCAGTGCATAATTCCTTGAGAAACTTGGCATAAATGGGCACCTTAGTGAACACGTCAGAGAAAGGAATGGTGATATGGACCTCCTTTAGCATCTCCCAAAATCGCATGAACAAAACGTCATCTCTCTCTTTGGCCAACCTTCTGGGGAAAGGAATAGGGGGTTGGTATGCAACCTCTGGGTTTGAACTCGCGGTCTTTTTCTTCCCTGGATGCTCTTTCTGGGCCTCTGGAGCTGACATTTCGGACCGAAATGTGTTGGTTTCGGACCGAAGTGGAGGCTCTGTCAGCCCCTTTTGTGCAGTTGATGCATCGGTTTGAGTCCCATTTGCTCCTGCTGCGTCCTGGAGAGGGGGGAAAGGTAGCACTTGCACCAGAACCGGTCCTCCATGCTCGTTTTGGTGTGTGTTATTCGCCTCGGCTTCATTTGGCATAGGAGGGTCCTTGTATTGCATGCCACTTCGCAAGGTGTGCAAAGCTTTGCATTGGTGGGCATTTGGATTCACCTCCGGTTGGCTGGGCAGCTTCCCTTGTTGCCTTGAAAAATGCGACTCCATCATTTGCTCCAACCTAGTCAAAGTCCCTGCGTTATTTTTGAGTTCCTCAGCCAACATTTGATTAAATTTGCCTTGTTCATGCATAAAGTTTTGGACAACCGACGGTATACCCTCCCTATTGTAAACAGATTTTCTTGGAAAGGGTTGGTCACGACCATTGTTGTTAAAATGGTTATTTTTGTACAAGGTTGGTGGGTTGGTGTTTTTGTACTGGTTCTTTGGCACAAATGGTCTATCCTCATTGTTGTGATAATTAGGGTGGTTCATGTCTGCCCAATTGGCCTGCTCTCTATCACTCAAAGAATAACTGCGACTAAAAATATGTCCAGGAAAGTAAGAAAGATCGCTGTTAAGCGAGTTGACTTGATGCCCCTCGCTGCCTCCTCGCGCAAGCGGACAATCAATTGACCTATGCCCTTCTTCGCCGCATGCACCACAAAAGTTGGAATTGAGGTGAGTGTCCTGAAGTGAGTGATATGACGCTAATTCCGCTTCGAGCTCTGCAATCCTTGTGTCTCTTGCTGTGATTTCATGTACTTGTTCCTTGCTAGATGAGCGACGATTGTTGGGAATCGGATACCACTCGTAGTTCCTGGCGCATTCATCAATCTTGTCACGTGCCTGCGCTGCATCTAGTCGCTTAAATGCTCCACCTGAAAGGGAATCAAGGTTAATTTTAATATTGTCATAAAGACCACTGTGGAATGCCTTAATTACCATCCAGTCTTGGATACCATGATGTGGACAAGAGTTTTCTAAATCTCTAAATCTTTCCCATGCATCCCTCATTGTTTCATTGTCTTTTTGTTGAAAATTGTTAATTTCCTTCCTAATTGTGTCTGCTCTGTCAGAAGAGAAATACCTATCAAGGAAGGTTTGTGCCATTTGGTCCCAACTCCTAATAGACCCCTTTTTTAAAGTTTTGTACCATTTGATGGCTCGGTCCTTAAGAGTAAACCTAAATAACAAAAGTCTAATGGCTTGTTGAGGGACACCGTTACACTTAATTAAACGAGTGCATTCAATAAAACTTTGTAAATGAGCATGGGGATCCTCTTTATCATCTCCGTAAAACGGATTCTGTTGCACAAGTGCCACATGGTTGGCCGTGATTATCATGTTATTGGCTTCAATTCCTGGGATCACCACTGGCCCGCCTATGTGGCTAGCTTTTGGAGCTGCAAAGTCCATGAGAGATCTGTTTTGCCCCCCTTGCTCCTCTCCATCTAAGTTATCATGGACGCTCTCGTCGTCATTCTCCCATCGCCGCCGATCGTCTTCAAGCGCTCGCCTTTGATTCTCAAGGTTAGTACGATCGTTGGCTAATCTGGCCTCCCTTTGCTCGAGTTGGAGCCTCAGGTTCTCAAGTCTCTGGGCCTCTGCTTCGGCGTTGATGGGCCCTTGGTTTGCCGCCATTTCCCCTGCTGTTTCCTCCTCTGGCTGTGGATTTCGAACCGAAATCAGAGGGTTTCGGACCGAAATTGGTGTGTTCAGGGGTGCTGGTTGAGTTACAGAGGGAGTCTGGCTAGAGGTTGCTTGGTCAATGAGTTCTGGATCAGAGTCAAGCCCCCTGGTGAAGTACTTGCGCACGATCTCGGGCTTTGACTTGCCTTTCTTTGGTTTCCCGGCCAGTTCTCAACCTGCAGGTAAGAAGGAAACAACGAAAAGATTAAATAAAATAGAAAAATCTAGTCTCTTAATACTAAAATAAGTACTCGATATCAAAACCGTCCCCGGCAACGGCGCCAATTTGATAAGGGTTTTGAAACCTAGGTCAAATAAATTTATAACCTTGTTCTACCTTACTAATCGTTCTGGTAAAGCTAAGGGTCGAACCCAAGGGACGGTAAAAATGAGTACCGGACTTAGTTTTTTCTTAAAAGCTAGACAAATAAAAATTGTGAGGATTTAATTTAAAGGAAACAACTAAATAACAATTGAAAACTAATAAAATAATTATAAAATACTTTTGGGTTGGTTTTTCTGTTTAAAATGTCCAATAAATGCAAGCGATGTCCTAGGAGCTTAGCGTTCAATTAGTTTGGCCCTAAAGCACCTCAGCCTTCGATTTTCATCCAGACAGAGGCTTATTTCGGTCCGAAATGTAAGGGTTTCGGTCCGAAATCCTTACTGTTTCGATCCGAAATTGCTTTAGAGTTAATGTTTCGACTTGTTATCTCTACACAATGCTATGCGAAGGGTACTAAACAACCAGACCTAAGTTAAGACCTCAGCTTTCGCGATTTCGACTCTAACTTGGTTTGGAACTTGCTTTTCGCCTCATAAACAATCAAACATGTACTTTCGTCCTAATTTGATTGTTTAGGTGAGTTAAATCGGGGTTCTAGAAATATTTAAAGTCCTATCGGATCAATAAAAATTGCACCTGTCGGTCACAACTAACCTCCTCTTTCAAGTGATTGGTTTATTTCATATACTCAACTATTCAATTAATTGTTTTTGTCTAATGCCCTAACGGTGCTGCAGACATCATTAAGTAGACAATAAAGCAAGTAATTAAACTAACTAAGCAACACGATAAATCTCAACAAAACTCATCACACAAACATAGCGTAAATGATCAAGTCATCACATAATATCAAACTAATCTACTAGCTATCCCTAGAACATCATAAAGGAGTCTAGCCTAACATGCTCATAACAGAAATAACAAGTATCATGCAAATAAGTAAGATACAAGCCATAAAACAACGAAACATAAGCATAAAGGAGTAAACCGAGGTATCCAATGCAAATACTCGCTGTCCTGAGGCCAAGGAATCGATGTGGAGATGCAAGATCGCTGCCGTCGCACACAAACACTGCTGCTCCTCAAGAAAACCCGTAAAAAGAGCCAAAAACGCCTAAAAACAATCGTGTATCGTGGAGAAAATCAAAAGTGGAAGAAGAGACCTCCCTCTGGTCGAGAACATGTGCCTATATACTCCCCCTCGTCGGTCCAGAGGCGGCTAGGGCAAGAAACGCGCTTTCCCTCCTTGAAACTTGCCAAAATCTACTTTCCATAACCAGATTTCGGACCGAAATCAGACCATTTCGGACCGAAATGGAAAGCAAATGTGGTGAAATGGGCTGAAACCAGGGCCTGTGATCTATCTCGGCCCATGGTGGTGTAGTCTAGGTCTAGGCACGCATGTGTGAGCCAGGAATGAGTCATCTGGCTGAGGGTTGGGCTCCACTCTTCATGTCTTAAGCGTCTTGTCTTCAATTTCTACGGGAATTCTACAAAATAGAGATAGAAGCGACGGCAGTACAAAAATCCTGGAAAACACAATTAATAATGAGACATTTATAATGGTTTGAGTGCTATTTTGATGCTAAGTTTTTGGAGGTCTGAATCGATCATTTGAATTTTCAAATATGAGATAAAGTCGGATTTTCAAATATGAGATAAAGTTGGATTTGACGGAACCCATCCCAATCGCTTTGATTTTAGCATTTCTCATGATAATTTGACTTCAAATATTTGATAAATTTATTTTTATTTCGTAACACGTACTTTCACAGTAATATTTAAACATATTCGTGTTCCACTATGCACTAAATATTTCTGTTTCTACTTAAATTTGAAACTTGAGATTTCACTTTTCAACTTACGCAAAAAAATGAAAATATCGTTTAGGGTACATCAATGTAATATTTTTATCTAATATATAGTGAGTAAATCTATTGTGAGCCATATATAGTGAGTAAATCACAAACATATGTAGTGAGTAAATTTATTGTGAACCATGATGCATAGAGGGTTTCGTGCACTATGAACGTTTAATCGGTGATTTTACAAATTGACAAATCTAAATTAACCAATCCAATCTATATATTGGAATCTCATAGAAAACAAAATTTTACAATTTTTGAAATATTTTTACTATTTTTTTCGATTTTTTTTAGAACTTGCCAGTTTTGACTACAAATTACACTAATATGTAGCCAAAAATGACAAGTCTTAAAAAATTTAAAAAAATAGTAAAAGAATTTAAAAAATTATAAATTTTGTTTGCTAAGAGATTTTTTTTAGATATCCTAGATAGTGGCTATCTAGTACTTGGTAAGAGATTTTAATATATAGATTGAGTTGGCTAAATTAGATTTGACAATTAATGAAACCACCGACCAAAACGGTCATGGTACACGAAAACTTATATGAACCATGGTTCACAATAGATTTACTCTAGATATAATATAATAATATTTTTCAAACAAACAATTCTAAAATAATGTAACTAAAAAAAATTTCATGAGAAATCGAAGGTGGGAAGTTGCTACTCGCTAGTTCCTTCGCGGCGAAGATGGGAAAAAACAAATCAATTTTTGATTTTCTAAGATGGGTCCTCTGAATTTTTTAGATGGGTCCATGTAACTTTTTTTTATTTACATATAGATCCTACTTTAAGTAAAAAAAAATTTCATGGTGGGTTTCTGAACCCACCAATCCAAGTGTGCCTTCGCCCTCTGCCCCTGTCATTAGTTCACAAAAAGTGATTGATCTTATTCAGCCTAAGCGCAGAAGTTACCATCTTCTTATCTTTCTCATATGCATAAAAGATTGAAAAACCATCTATCTCGAGCATAAGATCGTACCAGAGGTATATATTGTCAGTAATTAAGGTGCTTAGCACACTATACGCATTCATTTACCTGAGCAGTATAAAAAAAGAGCTCAAGTGGTGCCTATTAAGTAGGTAAAAGATCATTGAACTTGCATTTTTTTAAGTAAACATTCCCAAAAGTCCAAGTCACTTGTAACTATTTGTCGAATCAGAAAGTTGTAACTATTTGTTCATATTTTTTTTTTTTCTGAATACATATGTTCGGACATAACGTTTAATAAGCTAGGAATTTATGTTGGTATACTCTTTTTATATGATTTACAAGGAAGATAGAAGGTGATTCGACAGGAACGAATAAAGTTTCTATGCGATTTTTCAAGAGTTGTTGCGTGATTTAAATCAAATACTGCTACATGGGTCCTTCAAATTTTTGAGATGGATCCCTATACTTATTATCATTTACAAATCAATCCTATTTCAAGTAAACTTTGATGCAATATGGTCCCCGCGCATACTTCACAAAAATGGTCATAACTTTTGATCCGACCGTCGATCAGGCTGAAATTTTGACATGAGATTCGTGACTCAGAGGCCGAAAAGAAATGCAACGTATTTGCGATCTGAACCTTCCTTACTTGACTTTTAGACATTTCTTTATAATTTTGGCAATTTTAAGGTTGATTTAGTACTTTTTATGTAATTTACCTTTCTAGGGTTTTTGCATTTGTCTATTTAAAACCGTCGTCGTGGTTTATGACGGGATGTTATATTTTTTTTAGAATTACAACTTTATCAAAATTCTGAATCTGTGTGATTTTAGAGCCAAAATCTCTCTTCCTACTTTTCCATTAATTTTCTCTATAGTCGTCCGTGCATCAAACTTTATTTTCAGCTGGGTCTCTCGACCCACCAAAGCTTACCTAGCTTCACCCCTGCATTGAGACTGTCTGAATAATATGACTTATGAACTTTGTTTAAATCGAAATAAGTATAGGTAAGCACCCGTGGTTTTAGTTTCAAACCTTTTTTGACAATTGAAATTTTAGAAACTTTGAAATTATTTCTGTTCATTTTATATTTAAATTTTATAGTCTAACCATAAAGTAAATGCAGGAGAATTTAATGCAAATATATTAAAGAAAACAGAGTTGTATTTCTTTGACAAGAGCAACTTTTCATCATATGGACATATTTGAAACTTTGCTTTTCTATATAGATCTTATTTAATTCAACTTCCTTAAGATATAAATAGAATAACAGAACTCTCCTACACCATATATGAACTATCTTTATTATTATTTTTTTGGCACGAAATTTTTCGTAACGGTATTTATAACAAGGCACTATAGAAGTATCTCAAGACAACATGAAAATAAATTTTAAATTGAAAACAATGGACTTTCATTCTATTTAATTTAATTATGTTATGTGTCGTTGAGAAATAACGTATAATATAAATATTCCATGGCATATCCAGTTTTTTTTTCTTGTTTATGGAGAAGCCTATAGTGCTCTCTGTTTATATATATATGGGATGAAAATAGAGAGCCATACAAAAAAAAAAAAAGAGAGAGAGAGCGCACATAGAGTAACAAATTAAGTGGTAGAAAGAGAGAGAAATGGGTTTATCGATGAATGTCGTGATAGTCCTTTTTGTGTCACTTTTTGCAGCAACTGCGCTACCAACATCTAATGCTTGGGGTACAGAGGGCCACTACATGGTTTGCAAGATTGCTCAGGTATTTGCTTTTTCAAACTTTTCTTCACCATAGAACTAGATAGAATTATGTTCTTTGCAGTTGTTTCTATTATTTTCAAGATAATTAATGTAACTATCCTAATTAAACTAAGTTTTTCATAACAAGATGTGAAGATGGAAATATATAATTTTATTTGAGTTACAAATATTAGGAATCATACAGAAACAATTGGTACCTTAAACAATACAATTAAGCATTTTTGAGCCCCACAAGAGCATATTTTAAAATAATATAAAATTAAATATGCAAACTATCATTGTTTTTCGGTGCAGCAACCTGACCTTTATCATCTATATATAATGAGTTATTGGTTTAGACTTTTAGTAAAAAGACCCTCTTTCTTTCAGAATAAATTTTCTTGCCATACGTGCATAACGAACAGTATTTATTTGATTTTCAATTTACAAAAGAAATATTAAAATTGGCTCACAAATTAAGATGATTAAAACAAAATAACATCCCTTCACATTACTTATTTAGCGAATTGTCCTTTTGGGATCGTTCTATTACCTACGTACCAGGTATACACAGAATAATTATTAAAAATCTGCAGAGTTATCTCACCAGCACTGCATCAAGTGCTGTGTTAAAATTACTACCAGCAGGAGCCAATGGAGATCTTGCATCCGAGTGTTCATGGGCGGATACCGTGCGCGGTGCATATCCTTGGTCGTCAGCACTTCATTATGTTGATACTCCTGACAACTTGTGTACCTATGACTATACCAGTAAGTTTGTTAATTAATTGAAAATTATTACCCATTCAAAATTAAGCAAGGGAATTAAGATAAATAGAATAAGATGATAAATGACAAAATAGATAAACGATAATTATGTTTATGCATGATTTTCTTTGTTAGACAACAAACCTTTCTTCTATCCATGACGAAATATACGTACTGTTTTGGTTCTTAAACTGTTTACCAGGGGATTGCCATGATAGCAGTGGAGCATCAGGAAGATGTGTAGTCGGAGCAATCAATAATTACACGGCACAGCTTAGAACATATCCTTCAACGACATGTAAGTTAAAATTTTATCATCCAAGGCCATTTTAATGCTGAAGCACTTTTTATGAGCTGTGTGCATCATAGTTGACACTTAATTATCACAACACAAGCCAATGTACTCTCATCTTTTCTAGTGCTATTTCTACACATTGAGGAAGAACTTACAGTTTTTTTTATATATAATCATTGTTAGGACAAAATAAAAGAACAGAAAAAAATGCTCTGTTATATTAAATGACAATATTCTTTGTTTTTGTTTTTGTTTTTTTCCCTCTTCAGACAATTTGACCCAAGCTCTCATGTTCTTATCACATTTTATGGGAGATGTTCACCAACCACTTCATGTTGGATTTACAACGGACGCCGGTGGAAACAGCATAACTGTGTATTGGTACAATGTTAAGACCAACCTTCACTCAGTTACGTACTCCTATTTCACGTTATTATTATAAGAGTCTATATATTAATAAAATTATTTTTTATGTTTGTGATTTTCTTATTGAAATTGACACGCGCTCATTTTATTTTGGTTAGGTATGGGACACAAAAATAATTCAAACTTCGATGTCTAACTACTTTGGCAACAGCATGGATACAATGGCGAATTCAATTAAAGCAAATATTACGGTAGGCCTTTAGATTTTACATTATTATTTTATCCATTATGCACAGATTATACCAATTAAAATAAAAATCTACAATTTACTAATATTTTATTGCTTCTCTTATGCATTTTTGGGGTGATGCATGCAGTCTACCCAAATAAGTCAGTGGAACTCGTGTGGTTCTAGTACATCTGCCTGTGCAGACACGTAAGATAAGAATTTGTTAAAAGAAGTTTGTTTCAATTTGACAATAGATAATCCTATTTTCTCTTCAGTAAAGTTTTAAATAATTTTCGAAATAATGCAACTTTTCAGCTTTGCAACGGAGAGCATTCAAAATGCTTGCAATTATGCATACAAAGATGCCCCCAATAATGCTTACTTAAGCGGTATGACTTATGTAACCATTGAAACTAATACATGAAATATTTTCTGAGTGCAAAAGTGGCTCTCTATCTTTTTATTTTTTTAAGCAACAATAATAATCATAACATTTTTTTTTTTACCATTGCAGACACTTACTATTTATCCCGGAGTCCAGTTGTTAACACGAGAATTGCTCAAGGTGCAGTGAGACTCGCTAATTTCCTCAACCAAATATTTGTTTAAGCTTATAAAATCTCATCATAACGAGTGAGATATATAATAAGTAAAGAAGAAGATCCAACAATAATGAGTTAATGACTGTGACAGTCGTTTTCGCTTGATTGCGTTTCATGTGCAGTAAATAATAAACAAAAATAAATCCAATCAATAATGTATCTACATGCCTGGTTCGGTGGTTTCATGTAACATTGAAATTTAATTGATGTTTTTTATAATATTAATGTTTCTATTAAAATATGGAATTTGAGGAGTGCTTGATTTAAATAGTTTCAATTTTACTGAAACATAAGATATATACTATTAGATTACCTAGCTTCAGTGTTATAAATCCTTCAGTCGTCGACAGTATGATCCTCGACGGTATGATCCTCATCATTGGATCTCAAAGTTAATTAAGTGTTGAATTATTTAGCACTCTTTCCCATTAGCTTCAGTGTAATAAATCATTAGATTAACTAGCGCTCTTTCCCATTGTAATTGCAAAATTAATTAAGTGTTGAATTATTGAATCTCAAAGTCCAACGAATAAACAACCAAACCTCAATTAGAGATGCTCTTGCAATTACCATCCTTCCAACCCTGATTCTGTTGGAAAGAATCAAAGAACTCAACTGCAGCACAAAATCATGTCTGTTGAGGTAATAAAGTCAAAATTAACTGATCTGGCACGTTTGAACATACAAGGCTGAGAAGACGAGGCATGAGTCAAAATTTATGAATATCTAACTCAATTTGAACTATTTCGAGAGTGCCTCAAGTTGTACACATTTTGAGTTTGCAGTTTTGCACGCCATGAAAAAAACCCATACATTAGAAAACTTGCACATTATACCAGCAAACGCCTTTTGTTATCAGAACTTCTTTATATTTTGGTTGTATTCATACATGCCTACCTCTTTAGGAAGAAATCCCATCTAAACTTGATATTTATCCAACAAGGATGACAGCTTCAGACTTGCTGCACATTTTCTGCAGTACTTCCAACATGCTCCTTGTGCCCCATGTTACTGTAATTTGCATTTCTAAATACAATTGATACTACCAAGTGCAAACAGCAACATCAATTTGGTTGTAAGAATGTTTAACACAATGGCCCCTTACTATTTTATAAACAGAAAGAAAAGTTGGCATCGCTGAATAGCGCTGTACCAGTCAGGAGTGAAAAGTCTAAATTAAAAACTTTGGTTCCACCCTTTTCATGTCATGTTCTCCAGACGAGGATTACAGGTTAATACAAAGCACTAGGTAGCCAGCTCAAAACCTAAATATAACCAGTACAGACCCGAAAGGAAACATACACAAATTTAGTAATTTACCCTTTTTTCGCAAATCAATCTTCAAGGAGGAAGAAATACATCAATGCCAGGGCAGCACCGGCTCAGTAAATACTAATTTATTCAACAATTAATCAGCGTATTTAGTACCGCAATCAATGTTTGCTGCAACCAAAGACAGATTACACACATATACTCTATTTTTCATTCAGGATAAGAATGGAGACTGATTCAAACTTTAGTTTGTTTTTCTTATGATGAAACAAACTTTTGTTTATGCTTTATTGGACACTAAACCAAACCCTCACTTAAGTCTTGAAATCCAACATTTAGTGCTTTCTTGTTGTTGGTTCTGACCAAATTTTTAATTCCATTCTGCAAGAAATTTTCCTTCCCCAATTTACCCCCCCAAAAAATAAACCATACATCACGCATGCACACTAACACACACAGACCCAATGTGTTTGTTATAAGTTCGTAAAGAGAAACATGAACACTAATACAAGGGGAAAAAAAAAACCTACAATTAAAACAAACCATACATTTTGTTTCAAGAAAAAAAAAACTTGGAGATTGCTTGTGGCCTTAAATCTACAAGACGAGAGATTAACAAGACATCTAAACTAATTTCAAGGTAAAAACCTACCTACATTTCTCTTGGGATTTCCTTTTTTTCTTCTTCGAGCAAACTAAACCAATCATCGCCATCCACGTGTCCATCACCTCCGGAGCCATTGCGCGAGCTGCGTGGGGTTAACTACGCCTGGTATGTGGGCCCCATCCGTCTTCAGTATCAGAGCTAGGTCAGAGTACGCTCTCTTATCATTTCCCTGATCCGACTTCGAACCGGCCGGACCCGAACCCGATTTGAGGCTCTTTTCCGGGTCGGATCGTGCTTTTGGATCCCAAGGCTGGCCTAAGAGGGTCCCGCTTGTTAAAAACTCATGAGCCAGATAGCCAGCCAGGAGCCGATTCGGCGCAATAGGCTCGGCTCGAGGCGCGCCGTATTCGGGGAGTTTTCTTTTCCTTGACGCTGGTTCAATGGATGCGAGACGCACGCTGTTGGACATTTTAGGGGTGGGTTGCCACGTCAGCAAACTTGATCTAATCAAAATGGAAGGGTTCGGTTCGGTTGGAAAAATTTTAAAACGGAGGGGCAATATTGGAAATAGGAAAAAGGAAGGGGAAATTTGGAAAGGGAAATGGTGGAGTCGGATGGATCGGAAGAGATGGCCGGAGTCCGGCGAACTCGCCGGAGATTAGGTGAGTGGAGGCCGGAAGAGGTTTTAAGAAGGGGAATAGAGAAAGTCGGAAGAGTAGAGATGGGTATTTGGAGGTGTAAAGAATGAATGGAGAGACGCTATGCTGTATAAATAGATATGAATTTGAAGAATGACCATGGAGTTGGGTTTTATATCGGAAATGCCATTCGTATTTGTAATGACGGAGATACCCTTCTATTTGTTGATTGGAAAATTTAAATTGAGAGTGCTGCATATTTCGACCTTTTCGGACAATTTCGACTTTTTTTGTTTTTTTAATTTTACTTTCCTAATATAAGGTAATTGTTCTCTTTAATTTTTGTTCCGTTTTATTTTCAATTTTCCCGCTTCTTTTCTCAACGACGGAACCTTTTGATTTGTAATAATGGTTTGCTATCTTATGAAGAAATAAACCATAGGTTAAAGTTGTGTCAAAATGTATGCATGTGTCGAGTAGGGTTGCAAAAAGATTGGATACCATCCATTCATCATCATTACAATTTAAATCGGAAATTTTATTTTGCACTCATAACTATCAGTGCTATACTGCTATTAGATACGGACGATTTCTAGTAAATGCACCTATAAATGTTATTTCTATTTGTAAGTTAATATGGATAAGTTATATCTGGATATTTTTTATATTCAAATTATTATTTTCACAAGCCTACGGATAATTTTATAGTAAATTTGGAAATTTGGGATGAAATTTATTATTTTATTAACAAATTTTCACATTCAATTACATCGTCACACGAATAGAATTTGAGAAATGCTAGTCCTATATATAGGACGGATGGGTCCGTCCAATATGATTGTTTTCGCGTTTTTAAATTTTAAATGGTCGATCCGAACCTTTCGATATGTTCTCCATATTAAAAACTTACAAGAAACTAATTTTTTCATTTTTTTTCAAATTTTTTTACTATTTTTTTGATATTTTTGAAAATTCATGATATAAACATTATGGATCGTCCAATAACAACGATTTTCTAAAATACCAAAAAAATTCGTAAAAATGTAAAAATTGGTTTTTTATAAGTTTTCAATATGGAGAACATATTGAACGGTTCGGATCGGTTATTTGAAATTTAAAACGTGAAAACGATCGTATTGGACGGAATCCATCCGTCCAATATATTTGACTCTAGCATTTCTTATAGAATTTAGAAAAAAGCAAGACATCGTATTGTGTTAGAGATATGTCCTAGAAGCCAATCAGTTGGTAGCTATTATATTAGTTTATGTTATTGATGATGCTTGATCATTTGTTCCTAGAGATTATTATTGACAGATCATTCAAGTTGAGGATCTGAATTGTAGATCTCTGTGGATCATTCGTTAGAATGACAATAATATCTCTAAAGAGTCCATAATCTTGATAATTAATAAGGAACATTAATTATCATATAAGATTAGTATGCAAGTTAAGTGATGATTAAGTTCTACAAATCATAGGTAAGGAGTTACCGACTTGATTGCATATGTGTATGTTACTGGAACATAGCACAGGACATGACCCAATGAAATAAATATATGGATTGTGTTATGTGTCATTATTTTTTTCATACGTGTTTAATTCTGAGTTTGAGATGATTCAATTTCTCCGCATAAGGATAGGTTCTATAAATATCGTCTAACGTTGATTCCTGATAAGGGCTGCTATACGTACTTTATTTATGTTCTCTTGAATTGTGCGGGGAGAAACTGTTTATCAAGACAACCGTATGTCCCTCATTAGTTCACCTAGTGAGTGATGATATCTACTGGGTCCCTTGATGGAGTTGGATCGTATGCGCGCAACTAGGCGATCAACTTTAGATCAAGAAACGTATAATCTGCAAGAATGACACATTCCTATCTTGGATTATACAATGATATCATGTGACATAAGAACCAAAACAATAAGATATTATTTTCTTATGCATGATTGGAGTACTTTATTGGTACAGTATTTATTTATGCGAATTGGGAATCATAACGTGTTGCTAGATACCGCTTATGATTATTGGAAATAAATAGTGATTTATTTTCCATGTCCAACATAGCATAAATCCTCAAAGGGTCACACAATAGGACTTTAACCATACGTGCATTATTTGTTTATTTGCAGTAGTGAGTACTACGAATATATGATAAGTTGATTAATTAATTATATACCGTTATGAACCGTTATAATTAATTAACTCAAATGGATCATATAGAAATAATATAATGCATATGCTAATTCCAAATTAATTATTAATTTGTTAATAATTAAGTTAGTTCAACGCATATTTATTATACCGAGCTAATTGGCCTTTTAGTTAATCAGTTAACTGAAAAGTCCGATATGAGACGAATTAAAGGAGCGATTTAATGAACCATTATATCATATGGCCCGGCCCACATGAGGCCTGAAAATTTCAGCCACGATAAAACGGATAAAATAGAATTTTTTACAAGCTACTTAAGTTATATCATACCTACTTCATATACTCTGATTTTCAACTCCAACATTATACATCATTATTATCTTCCCTGCCTAATCATATTTTAATACTATTATTTCTCTAACAAGCACTCTTAACGTTTTTGGTAAATTTAGCAATTCCTTTACTATCCAGAAATATATTGTTCGGATAATTTGACAAACGTTTGTCTAGCTTTTGGGTGATTTAGAATATTATTTTGTCTGTTTAGAAAATTAATCATTGTTTGGATTTTTTTTTTCGCTTGCAATTTCGAACTATTAAGTATTAATTTCTTTTAAAAAAAAACTAAAAGTTGCAAATTACATACAGTATTCTTGATCAAATCTTGAGCTTGTCTCAACTTATTATACCTGCTAACCTGCACCGCAGTCCCCTGCTTCTGAAGGAATATAGAACCTCATGCGCTGAAGCACATACACTGCCTGTTAAGTGTTAATTAGCTATTTTATTTTGAGATTTTGCAGTATTAAATTATTTAAGCAGTATTTTTTTTTATTCGTATTTAAGTACTAACTTAATTATTTTGATAAGGTAGGATTGGTATCGTGTTATGTTGTTAAATATTGATATTTTGGACTTTGTAAACTTTTGTTTTAAAAAAAAAAAACGATATTATAAAAGCACTAGCATCACGATTTATTGGCTCTATATATTACGTTTAAGCTTTATAAATACGAAATGACCGCTTCGCTGTTACTGAATGCTTCTTAAAGTCCTGTCTTAACAATTTATTGCTACAGTAATATATCTTTCGTGATAGATAAATTTGTTATGAAATTATTATTTTATGAACCATATAATTTACTTTTTTTTTAATGTAAGAAAATCATCCTTCAAAGTTCAAACTTGCAATTTTAACAACCATCCCCTTAAAACATTTTTAATTCGTGATAGCTGCTATTATGTTTTTCCTAAATCGGACAACTAATAATACTATTTAAATACTAATTAAAGCACCCTGCAGTAACCAGACAACTGAGATACGCCTGCCAAGGAGGAGCTAGGGACTGTTAGAAAATTAAGTCTGTCATTATAAGCGAAACTGAAACAGCAAGTTGGTACATCTTTATCGTCGTAAAATTAACATGTTTCCAATTACTTTTAACAGATTATATTGCATGTGTACTGTTATGCGTCTCTAACAACTCATATAAAATTCATGGAAGGCTTCATGAGGAACAGTTGCACAATAATTGCATTGCACTACCCTATTGATGCCAATGATCAATAGGGGTCAATTGCTCAAATCATTGGTCATTTAGAAACTGACATTGATCAAATAAATTTTTTTAATGGGATAGGTTATTTTAAGAATTAATTTGGTTGACTATCGTTTGAAAATAATTTACTTCGTATTCGTTCGCTACTAAAATATATTACCTTGTTTCATATGTTTGTAAATAAAACAAATTAATGTAAATCATGCATAAAATAAAATTTATACATTGTTTGAAATTTATATTGAATTCATATTTGTCAAAATTTAAATAAAATTCAAATTTATTTGTCATTTGGTGGAATAGAACTCTTAAGGTGCATAAGTTTTTTTCTTTTTTTTGGAAGATATAGTTTCAGAGTTAGCCCGAGACAGAATTGCCTCCAAAGATAAAATTAATTTTCTATTTAGCCCATGCAAATGATGTAATAATTCGGCCCCAGCTTTTGCATGTTCTCCTACGTTCCAATCCGTACGGATAACAACTAATCGGTTAAAGATAACTAATCTGAATCCTCATCTGCTCCCGCGCGGGACCATTCACAGCAGCCTATGAACCGTCCGATCTGATCTGAACGGTTCGGGCCTATCAATCTGATTACATGCACAGGGCTCCCTTTGCCATTGAGATTAAATCATGCGGCTGTGATTCCTGCGCTGCACGGTCCCGCGCGACTGGATTTCATTTCAACTAATGTGACTCATTTAAATTGACAAATGTCCAATCAATTAAATATCGAATCCTGTCGCCTTCACAGATATATGACATAATGATATTATAGCACAGAATTTTGGATAAGCGGACTAAATTTTTGGATTTTTCGTGTAAAAAGGGCTTCTAGATGACTTGTGCTGACCATTATTTGTTCTAGATTGAGAAAAATCTTTTCGGATTCTCCCATCACGGATATATATTGAAAAAAAAGCGAAAATATTTTGTGGATACTTTCATTAATAGCACTATTACTGTCACTATTACTTTAATTAAAAGCGGAATTTTTTTTTTTTTTTGCCGCTACCTTTGTTCACAGTGCAGGCAACCAAGTTCGTAAGTTCCTTTTTCATGCTGCTTTGTTCTTAACGGCTCCGTTTGGATAGGTGTGGGAAGAAGAAAAGAAGTATTGGAAAGTGTGTAACTTTGTGAAGAGTTTGGATTGTTTATAATTTTTTTTTTCTCATCTTCCTTCTTTCTTTTCTTCTTCTCTCATCCAAACCCAAGCAACAAAAAATGCTGTTGGAGTATTGGACTCCTTTCAACGTGAAGCGAACTGATACAATTGTACATACATGTGGATGGTGTATAATACTTTGAATTATTAGGTAGAGATTCTCATTTAGTCAACAACGGGGTGGTGGCGCAGTTGGCTAGCGCGTAGGTCTCATAGCTATAGAGTGATCCTGAGGTCGAGAGTTCGAGCCTCTCTCACCCCATTTCATTTTTATTCGCTATATTTCTTTTCAGCATCTTTGTTCTAATTAGAATGCTATTCCCTTCTTTTTATTTATTTTCATGCGTTTCTATTTTTCTTTTATAATAAGAGATTTACGTCTAAATAATTTTGAAAACTCATACTAGTTTTCCATTTCTATTGTATTTTTTGAACATAGGGATCGTTTGGATCGCTTAGGAATAAGAGGAATAACTTATTCTTAGGCGAAAAATATTGAGAAGTGTGTAACTTTGAAAAAAATTTGAATGGTTAGGAATAAATTTCCGCCTAGAAAAAGGCTATTCATCTTATTCCTAAGCGATCCAAACGGTCCCGTAAAGAAGACAACACAATAGACATGGTGCATCATTGACGGTACACTGTACAAGTTATGTAATTTGAATATTACTAATTTACTATTAAATAAGATGCAATAATTAACAACTAAAACAAATTAAATCGTTAATTGAACATGTGCTATTTTACTATTTATTTTGATACGTATTTTAATATATTTTTTGTAATTAGATATATGTAAATGCCAATTTATATAAAATATTAGGGGCCACATCAAGTTTCCCTCAATCCATGAATTTGTAACAAATTTATGTTTTATCTTTTTATTATTTATATATGACTATATGTTTATCTTTAAATTGTTAGGTAAGACATGTTTGTCTTTATATGAATTATTTAGTTATGTCATATTTTGATTTAATTGTAAAATCACATAAAATGAAATATTTTAAATATGTTTGTCTTCCTTGTATTTTGTTTAAATATATACTGAAATGACGAAAACTTTTATTTTGGCATAACTAATGGTATTTTGCAAATATGGATCGAGCTCGATGTGCTCTCTAGTATTTTATGTAAATTGACATTCACATATATCTAATTACAAAAAATATTAAAATACGTATCAAAATAAATAGTAAAATAACACATATTCAAATAAATTTATCTTATTTAATAGTAAATTAGTAATATTCAAATTACATAACCTTTATAGTATACGGTCAATGATGCATCATGTCTATTGTGTTACCTTCTCTATGTCCAAGAAATACAATAGAAATGAAAAAAAGGTGAAATGAAAAAGGTAACAGGATGGGAATTTGTCCTGCTTTGCGCTACACATACAGGATTTGAATCTGTTAGACTAAGAGTGAGTAATTAACTCGTAACTCATGAGTTACTCGAACTCGATTTGAAAAAAAAAACTTATTGGTAACTCGAGTTAACATGACTCGAGTTCTAAAAACTCGAGTTGTGCTAACTCGTGAGTTTTATTTATTGATTTCAAGCTAGGTCCAACTCGATTCGGCCAAACTCGAGTCAGCAACATATACATGCCAAAAATAAAAATATTATATCAGTGCATACTGTATAGTCCAAAAAAGACTTAGTCCCCAAATATCTTCCCCTTCCGATGCACAACACAACTTGGTTTATGCATGTGTTATGAGTTCTGAGATATTTGTTTGTGTATGTACAAAAAGATTTTTTAGATAATTGTTGCATCTATTCACTATATTCACGAGTTATATACCGAGTCACGAGTTGACTCGAATTACAAAATGACGAATTCAAATTAGCTTAAATAATTCGAAACTGCGTCCCAAACGAGTCACGAGTTAACTCGAGTTGTAATGAATTATGCTCAATTCGTTCGAACTCGACTCATATACAGCACTACCGTCAGTGCACACTTTAATTTGCAAAAGGCAAAAAAAACTCCCATTTTTTTGAAAGGGGAAAAAAAAAATTCTTCGTCATCACTAAAGATGCCGACCGTTCGGCTACCACCAAACAAACAAAGGGACGAGCGTTTTAGACTTCTAATTGAAATTCCCACAACACCCCAGCTCTCTCTCTCTCAAAATGGAAAGGTGCTCCATCGGAGTTTCGCGATTGGGCCAATATCCCAGTCGACGTCGTAGAGCTGATCTCAGAGAAGGTGAAATCCATCACCGACTATGTCCGATTTCGCGCCGTTTGCTCTCCATGGCGCTCCGCCTCCCTTTCGCAACCTCGTCACGTCCTTCCCCAACTCCCTTGGTTGATGATTCCGTACATGCCATTTCCAGAACGGCTCCCTCTAGACAAAAAGGACGATGGCGTCCACCTCTTCTACGACCACTGGGAATCCAAGATGCGCAAGCTCCACCTCCCGGAAACCATCGGTATGATGTGCTGCACTTCCTACCGCGGCTGGCTCTTGCTTGTGGCTCGCGAAGGTAAAGAGGTTTTCTTACTGAACCCGTTAACTCGGGCTCGTGTTCAGCTCCCTCCCTTTACACTTCCAGTCAAACGTCTCAGAGTCAGAGGGTGACTTGGGTGTTCCCGATCACGGCTATGATGTTAGTGACTTGTTTAAGCCTCCCATGGGTAATTTTGTGATCACCAGGGTGACTTTTTCTGCTGATCTGAGTGACCCAAATTGTCTGATCACGGTGTTCCTTGAGGATTGCTGGGGGATCTTCTACTGTCAAGTTGGGGACCCATGCTGGGCAATGGTCCATATCCGTCCAAGACATGCACCCTCTGGAGATGGAGATGCGACATACTACAATGGATGTTTCTATCTGTTTTATCAAAGAGCTATATATATCATCAACTTAGACAAATCTGAGGGATCAAGAATTTGTTTACTTGAAAAGTTCCGGGATGTCGACTTCTTTGTACTGGATGGGAAATCCGGGGTTCATGTTGTTGCTGTCCATAATAGTAAAGAAAATGAGGAAGAAACATGTCAAAATGATGGGGATGATCCCGTAGTTGATGACACAAAGGAGACTAGTGAGAAGACACTAGAGCAAACGTTTGAGCTGTACCACTTCCTAGAGAATAAATTTGACCTGAAGAAGATCACCGACACAAGCAACACAACCCTTTTCTTTGGAGGGATCCACCATGTCCTAGCTGTCTGCTCTGATGATTGGGACTTGCTTGATGGGGGTTGTGTTTACATCGAGCACAAGTGTAAACCATCTGCAGGTAACGATAACGATGACGATGACGATGACGATGACCATGACCATGACCATGACGATGACCATGACTACTATTATACCATCTCTTTTGCCAAGATGGATGATGTCAACTTTAAGAAAGTGGCGTGCGACATTGCCAGGGAGACAGCAATTTGGCCGCCTGCCCCAGCTATGTGGTTTCAGCCCAGCTATGTTTAGATGTCTCAGGAAGGCAAGATGCTTTGTAAGTTGAAAAATCTAAGCTTTTTGGTCATTAAGTTCAGCTAATTCAGTTTGCTAGTGTATTGAAGAAGTAGTTTTGAGTTGTTTGGCATGATTAGGTGTTCTGTTATCAGAATTTAGGGTAACTCGTGGATGTTGGTGTTTTTCTTTTATGTGTTCTTCCTCAGATGTTAAATAGTCATCAGAAATTAGACTAACTGTGATTGTTGCATCTTATACTTCTGTGTATGCTATCTTAGGTGTTTCATAATTACTATGACATATCAAAACTTACTACTTTTGGATGTTGGTGTTTTATGCTTTTGTGCTGTGTGTCATGGGCTTCGAGATATCAGTAGTCTCCTTTGTGTCATTGTAAGCCTTCATATATAATTTAAAATATCTATTAGCTACCTCGAGTACTTTTTGAACCCTTAAATCTGAATCTCAGACACAACATGAAGGAGACCAAAGATTAATATACCTATTGCAATTCAGATATTAACTTTCTGTAGAATAGTGTAGGAAGTGAAGATGCAGGTAGTTGTAACAAGAACAGTATAGGCAGCTTAATAAGCAGAATTAATACTGCTCCCAATCTCAAATTTTCACTATTTGTACACTGTGAATAAATGTATACTTAGTTTGTAGTCAAACTTCAGTTCCACTTTCATAACAGCTTTTTTGGACAGATTGCTTTTAACAGATTGTGGTTTGTCAAGGAATGCTAGTCAGTTCTACTGATATTACCATGACCCTCAAGTTCCATCTTTTTCCGTAGCTGATTGTTTCTTTGTGTAACAAGGTTGGAATTGAACATGCTTGATCTGTTTACATGTACAATGGTGCTTTATCCCTTGCATTGACGAAATTAGAGGGCTATTTTGAATCTTCTTTCCAGGACGTAATCCAACTATCATTAAAACTAACTTCTAAATTTGATATATCGACTTAAATGAACTTAAGGTGCATGAGCATCTATTCTGGTGAGATTCGACCTTGTTTTCAGATTTTATATATAAGTATGGAATTTTATGATTTGTATTGTATTTTTTCTAAATGATCGGAGTAAGGAAAGATGTCATTGCGTTGATATTCATATTGGTGCATTTGGATCGTTGGAAGAAAGAAGAAGAAGAAGAAGGAAGAAGAAAAAAAATTATAAACAATTCAAACTCTTCACAAAAGTTACACACTTCCCAATACTTCTTCCCACTTCTTCCCTTCTTCCTTTCTTCCCACACCTATCCAAATGCACCCATTAAAGGTAATCTACCACATAACTTATAGATGATAATGCTATAAAACATTTTGCATGGAATTGGAAAGTACGCATTTTCGATGATTTTGGATGAGGCAAGCCCCGGAAGATTGTACCTGTTCTTCTGGCCTATTCCATGCTCTAGAGGCCTGATCTTCCTAGCTGTCTCCGCAATTTAAAATAAAAATAATAAATACGATCAACCAAGGTTTAGCTTATTAAAAAGCTCAGAAAGAAGATCAAAGAAATAACACAACTTGCATTTTCAAAAACAAAAAAGTTAAAAAGCACTTTTTGCTTCTTTTATTCTCTTCCTAACACGAAAAAGCTTGATCAACATACGATCCTGTTCGGTTAAGATTGCTTCTCTTTTCATGTCCAAGAAAACTGAATCCACAGTTGTCTCGTGATCACCTTCTTACTAATACCAGAAAGAACAAAAGATGTTGCCTCCCGCCAACTGCCAACTACACTACGGTTTACACAGTTGCTGTAGATTATTCAATAAAATAAGGACAAGAAATAGGACGCAACGCAGGAACAAAAATAGAACATGCAAAATAAAATAAAATGTATAATTATGAGTTATTCAATATGATAAAAGAGTCATTTTCCCCAAACGGTTGAGATGTCCTACTTAGCCAACAGAAGCTTGGTAGCAATCAAAGAACCCCATCAGTGCGGACACCACTTTATCTTACAGTATGGAGTATGGACAATAGACATTTACATAACACATATACAACACTCAATTACATTGAGATACATCCTTTCGATGTATGATTTGGGTTAAAATGCCCAAAAACGCAGCTCTGTCATAGCGCAATTATTTACATACTCAAACCAGGTGTTTGAGATGGATAATCTGATCCGAGTCAGATGGTAAGCTCACAATATGAGCCACTAAAATTGGACAATCCCGTATTGTTTTCTCCTAAAATTTAGGCCGGATCTCTATACCCTGTACAAGGAGGCCTCTCTTCCAATGCCTTCCTTTGACCTCCATAAAGCTCATCTCAACCTCACTATTCTCACCTTCGTTGTTATAGAACTCCCCCAGTTCTACCTCCATCCATCCATCAATTCTTAGATGGGATGAACCTGCGATATCCACTGTCTCATCATCATCAGCATCATCAAAAACGTCATTATCTTCATCTTCTATATAAGGAAGAGTCAACACACCGCGCCACCTTAGAAAGTTCCGGAACATTATAGTGTTCCGGCAGGTCTCATCCTTATTAGCAAGAGAGACCGTGTGATTTGATATGTGGTCTCCTACAATGACAGCAGTTTCTTGTGGTTGGAAACTGAAACTGCGGCTGCCATGTCCATTAATTTTGTAAACTAAGTAGGCAGCGTACTTGGTTTTACCAGAAAGAAGTTTGCTTTGGATCTTGCCACGTATTTCAAGCCAATGTACATTTATGAGTTCAGCAACCTCTGAGAACCTAAATAAAATGAATGGCTTTAGTCAGAAATATATAAATAAATCTTTATGTTAGTGTGACCATCATAGGATAGTATTTTGCCACCATGAAACTTTATAGACACCTCGACAAAAATTTTATTCACTTAAACCTCCTCATCTGTTAAAAGGTCCCAACAACCAACCACCCCTCTTTTCTCTTTTCTGTTGGTTAACGAGATCAAAATAGTGATGGAGCATGGGTTGCATTGTAGTGTTTAAGAGATTTGTACTTTTGTAAGCATGAGTGCCATTCCTCACTTTGCATTATTTAAATCACTTGGGGATTCACGGGGGTTAAAAATTAATTATATTAAAGGACAAGACTAAATTACATTAATGGTCCTGAAAATATCACCAATTTCCCTTTGGTTATTGAACTTTCCAAGGTCCCATTTTGACCTAAAACTCTCCAACTGGCATGAATTTGTTACCTTGATCCGAAAATAGACTGAAATGAACATTACCATACATATTGGCTATCATTATAGCATCCAAATGAGCATGTTAATACAGCATGACATGCTAAGGAAAGGTGATTAACTTCTATTTATGTTATTTCTATTTTCATTGATTCGCTGAGAGGGGTTTTGATGTGGAGATGATATACTATTAAAGCCATGGAGGCCGACACACATGCTGATGTGCATGCTGAATCATAACAATGGTTCTTAGCAGACTTATTCTTTAAGCCAAATTAGCATTTAGCTTTATCATGCTGACATGGATGTTTATATAGATGTCTCTCCACTTTTTAAACAGACACAACAGTAGAAATAATTTAACACTAATCGAAAAGCTAAGACACCAAAAGGGAAAATTGTAACTCCAGACTCCTTAAAATAGAATAGCAATTGCAACTATATAGTTATGCAAAAGAAGCAATGATACTCGAAGTGTAAATTGATAAGATGAATGTCATTACTGATTTGTGCAAAGTAGTAAAACCGGTGGCTATTGCTTGGCCCTCAATAAAATTCCATTATCCCAGATTTGTTTGGTCTAATTAGAAAGAAAATTAAAGAAAAAAGTATTCGAAGTCAGATCACAATGTTGACAAAATTCAACATAATCTTGCTGTATTAGCTAATAATGATATTATTGCAACTCGTACAGACAGTCACGCTTCAGTAGGCCTGCAAACAAAATTGCATTTGACCCTTTTTTTTTGTTTTGTTTCGCCCTGGCAAAACAGTTAACGAAACAAAATTTAGTTTCATCTGGATGAAACGATTAACGAAAGAATGAAACAGTTTCATCACTGTGAAAATCACGAAAATTACTTAAATTTCGACCGCTTCGTCACCGTGATGAAACGGTTAACAAAATTGAAGCCACTTTCGTCACTGAAACGAAACGGTCAATGAAACACCCTACTTTCCTCGCCATTTCTAACGCTAGACACCCCTATGCTGCAGCCACAGTTAGCTAATACAACCAAAATTAGTATGTTTTATTATTATAAAAATTTTCACATTGCTCCTAATTTGGAACAGGGTGGAAGTTATTCAATGCCACAAAGGCAGGTTGGGTAGGGTTAGATTGGGTAAAGCCTGGTTCAGATTTTTGTCATCAGGCCAATTTTAGATCCCAAGTAACTTTTGTAAGGTAACATTACATTTACAAATTTTAGACATTGGTTATATATTGAGACATCTCAAATCAAATTTTCTCAAGTAAGATTTTAGGTTAGCTCAGACAGATTGTGGTAGGCTTTCAAATTGCTTCGGATTCTGACAAGATGAACTTTTTTATTGACTCCAATCAAGGTCAGTTGTGGGCAATACTAGATTCAGGCCATGTCAGGTTCTAAGACAGTTGGGTTTTGAATTCTGTTAACTGAAGTTTCCTAACAAATAGTCCATCCCATACAAACTCTCTAATTGATGACAATAAAGTGAGAACGTTTTCTTATGAGTGCCTAAATAGTTGCTAAAAAGAGAGTAAAAAAAGCTTTATTTCATTAGTTATAAGAACAGTAAGCTGTCAACATCAAGTAATTTCATATTTAGGAAGTGGGTTTCAAGTCTTTCACATCTATTGCTAATTTGCTTTGCTATTAAGCATCAATTGGATTCCATAACGATAAAACAACTGAAATTGAACTTTAATATTCCAAACAATCCTTATTGGTTGAAAAATCATTAGAAAAATAAGACAATACATACCTTGAATCAGGGAGAGAGATCCATCTCCAGTATTGGGGAGCATCTCCCCAGACAATAGAGAGCGTTCGTGCTGACAGCATATAGCACCTCGCCCCACTGGACTTCTGCAGTCCAAAGCTCTAAAATTGCAAACCATAACACACGTGTCAACTACTCAACCACAAACCAGATTCCAAAAAGATTCTCATCCAGTTTAAACTCAAATCACAAAACAAATACGAAAAACTAAGCTCCCATAAGTAGTTTACACAACTCTAATTCACAAACCAATCCCCTTTGGAACCACCAAGCCTTAAACTTGTTGGGTTAATTCCAAAATTGGTTTAAAATTAGTAGAAGCACATACATACCATCTTGCCACGGTCGATCAAAATATGTCTACCAGAGAGGAGAAAAAAGAGCTCTCTCTTGGAAGCATATCTGACGGGATGAACGGCGCGGGAGAGGAGGGAGATATAATCGGACGGCAGGAAACGAGCCCAGACGACGTCGGACTCAGCCGCGGATCGGAAGGTAGACGACACGGCGGAGAGACGACACGCGTCGCGAGGTGAAGTCAGCGACACCATTATCGCCACGCACTCCTCTGGCAGATTCGCCGTGTCGCTTCCCACCGCATTGTTGTTGTTGTTGTTGTTGTTCTCTTGTTTGTCGCTCTCCATTTCTTTTTCTTCGCTTTTCTTTTTTTTCTCTTTCCTTACGTTTTGGCTTTTGTGGTAGTAGAAGATTGTGTCAAGAGCAATAAATTCGAGGGAGAGGGAAGTAGAAAAGTTGTACTGGAGGGGCGGGTCGTTATATTGACCAGAAAACTGAACAATATTTTAATGCCTTCTTTTGTTCTATTGAAAATAGGATTTCTTTATTTTACTCATCTTATTATAAGTTATTAACTCAGGACTGAATTTATTTATTTATTTTTCTCGGCACTGAATTTGGGCGTCTTCACTCTCACACGTACACTGTGACGTGTGACTGTGTGAGTGTTACTTCTTCTCTTATTATTATTTTATTCTAATTTTGTGCGTATTCCTGTGATGTGGATAAATTTACTGGATTTGCAAGAGAAGTTTTATAAACTTTAGTAACTGTAATAGAGTCTAAAATCGGAATTGTTTTCCGTCATCCGCTTTTTCTATCATTTTCATCATCTCCAGTAAAACGCGTTAATAATTGTCTTCTCTCCATCATCCTCGGCTTTAATCATTCCTAGAACACGTCAAAGGGAGAGAACGAGAGGATGAGAGGTGAGAAGAAAGCGAATGAGGAAGGAGAATGAGGACAGAGTGCATCACAGGGAGAGAACGAATCAGAAAGAAAGGAGGATAGGGAAGAGAGAGGGAGTGAAACAGAACAGTTATATATATTAAGTACAACTGTTGCTATATTTACTAGAATCGTTAAATATATTAACTAGAACAGTTAGTCTATTAGCTAGAATCTTTATATATATTAACTAGAACTGTTATGTATATAAATAGAACCTTTATAAAATATAAAGTAGAACTGTTATGTATATAAGTAGAACATTTATATATTTTAAGTAGAACTGTTACGTATATAAGTAGAACCTTTATATATTTTCAGTAGAACTGTTACGTATATAAGTAAAACCTTTATATATATTAGATTCATACGTCTAGCTTCGCTCGACGATATTGGATGTTATTACAAAAAATATATAAAAATTGTGCTGCTAATTTTTTTAAGTCGATAAATGATTTTGAATAAATGGTTTTAAGGAAAAGTATCATGTTTTAAAATATAATTTTTCTATAAGACAATTTGATAAATTGATATTGGATCAGGAAAAAAAATTAATAATAATTATATAATTGTAAATTCAAAATGAATTAAAGTGAAAAGTGAATCAATAAAATGGAAACAATAATTAAATACAAAGAAAAAATCGAAAAAGATACATAATCACGACAATTAAAAAAGTAAAATTGAAACAATAAATTCTTCCCATATTATATGGTTTAGTTTTCAGCATGATCACCTTCGTATTCTTTCAACATGACGGAGTTGCATGCTAAAATGATTTGCATTCCATTAGACTTTCATTTTAGCATTCCATTAGACTTTGCTTGAAGCTCTTCAAATATGTAAATTGTACAATTCGAAAAATATTCAAATAATTAAAACATCTTAATGATTAAAGTAGAACTTTATCGATAATAGAAATGGTATAGTAATTTTAGTTTGGTGTCAAATTTAAAATTCATTTTAATATAAACATAAAATTTATAAAAAAAATTACCTTACTATCAAGTAGAACGAATTCATGCCACATGTATTTCTCAACTCCGAATCTGTTGTGGTCCAAATTTTTGTGACCTGTGCAGGTATGACGTCTAGATTTCTATTTAAAAATGTTGCTATATCTATTATGTTTGTCTTTTGTAAATATGAAATGGTTAATGAAAAATGGAAATAATGAGCGCACTATTTATAGGTAAAATGTTAGCACCTTTTGGTAGAGGAGGCATCTATTGATTGCATCATTTGGCAAAACATCCCTTAAATAATATCCTTTCGTCGCTTTGTCAAGATATGCACCTCTTCAATCGCACCATTTGAAGAATCTATTAGATTGCATCGTTTGGCAAAATATTTCTTAAATGACACAATATGATTTCTATACTAAGGTTCCGTTTGGATAGGTGTGGAAAGAATGGAAGAAGTGGGAAAAGTATTGGGAAGTGTGTAATTTTGTGAAGAGTTTGGATTGTTTATAATTTATTTCTTCCCTTCTTCTTTTTTCCTACTTTTTTTCTCAACGCATCCAAACGGTACCTAAGATATCCACTTTTCTGATCGCACCCATTAAAACAAACGTTTGATGGCATTTTTTGAAAACAATATAAGAAATTTATCGATATGTCATATAGATAGGTATCCTATATAACAAAATAATTAGTCTTTCAGTAAAGAAATTGAATGTTGGATATTTTAAATAATTAAGCTATTCCAACAATTAAATGATATGAATATATAATTGACTCTCTTGATGACTACGATTTAGGCACCAAAATAAGGAAGCATCAAAATTTGGATAATTATTAATGTTTATCATTTTTTGTAATTATTTCAGTCTAAAGATATCCTAAATGGTAATTGTTAATTTTCTAAACGTATAAAATCTTGATCAGAACATTTTTATATCATTGACAATCTTTTTTTCCTAACCATGACTTTTTTTACTCTAATCTCAATAATTCTACTAAACATGTAGCAATCTTACTCTAAAAATCCGAGATAAAATATATATGTTTTTTTATTAATAAGATGATTGTGTTGCAGAACAACATTCAGCAGTTTATATATTAAATAATATAATTTTTTTGTTACAGACAAAAAAAGTACAATGACAATAAATTTTCAACAATTTTTCCTAGATAAAGAATATAGTGGCGACAAATTTTTACGCATTTATTGAAATAGAAAAATAGAAAAATAATATAGAATTTTTAGTTTGGTATAAAATTTTTTAAAAAAATTCTGACGAAATCATGAAATTTATATATAATATTACCTTATTATCATGAAATCATGAAATTTTTAAAAAATGCATGTCCCATGTATTTTCCATCTTCAAATCCATTGCAAGCAAAATTTTATGACCCGTGCTTTTTTTATGCCTAAATTTCTATTTGAGAGTAATATGATGTCTATTACGTCCATTATTTGGATATGTGAAATATTTGATGAAATTTGAAATATGAAACACTATTTATAGATAGAATGTTGGCATCCTTTGGTGGATGAGACATCCATTCAGTTGCACGCTTTGGCTAGACTCTCATTAGATGACATCCTTTGGCCTTCATATAATGATATGCACCTTTTCAATCGCATTCTTTAAAGTACTCATTTCATTGCACTCATTGTCCAATGCATCATTTAAATAAAATCATATGGTCTCTATATTTAAATAATGCATTTTCATTCATATCTTTTGGGACCATCCTCGCATCTTTTGAGGCCATCTACACATCTTTATTATATTTTATATTAACTAGAACTGTTATGTATATCAGTAGAACTTTTATATATTTTAAGTAGAACTGTTATGTATATAAATAGAACATTTATATATATTAAGTAGAATCTTTATATATATTAAGTGAATCAGAGAGGGAAGGAGGCAGACGGGGAGGGAAAGTGAGCGAAACAGAGAGGGAGAGAAGGGATGAGCGCTGGGTGAGAGGGGATGAGCACTGGGAGAGACATTTCTGAAAATGAAAATTACGCATTTTCTAAAAATGGAAAATGCGTTTGAGAATGATGAGGATGAAAGAAATCGGGATGATCCTTATCAACCCCGGTCTAAAATTATTGATATATTTTATTTTGGCAATAATGCATGTAGGATTATTTTTGCATTTATTTTTCTAAACTCAAAACCAAACTGTCTGATTTTTTAGAAAATTCACTCAGACGTTCCAAGATGTTGGGCTCTAAAACTTTCAGGGAATCCAAAACACAAGATAATTTCAGCGTACACGCTACGACAAGACGAATTCCAACAAGCCATCGTACTCATAAATTGCAAAATAAAAAAATAATTCTGTGGTAGTTGACACAAAATTTTGACTAAAAGTTTACATGGGTTAATGTTAGATAAATAAAGAAATGAAAAAGAAAAGAAAATTTGAGGTAAAAAAACACAGCAATAGGAATAAGTTAATAGTTTCCTATTCTCTTAAAATAAATTAATATGCAACAAACGGTCAAATGCAATTTTCTTCCCACATTCTAATTAACCAAAAAAGTCAGCTTCGTGATGTATTCAGAGATGATGATTTTAGTTTTATTAAAATACAAGATTCAATTATGTTGGCAGTTTTATACTGAAGTACCAAGAAAAATGATATTGGTGTTGTCATGCATATGCTTTCTTTCATAAAGTTGTGCATATCCTTTCTCAGAACGTACAGAGTGTATTTAATTTACAACAACACAAGTCATAATCATTGCTTAGCTGTTAGGCTATACGGAAAATTTTATATTGCGAAAGTTATCAAGTCCAAATCTGTTTCTGGTCTGCTAGTGGCTACAAAAAGAATAATATATATAATTTTTTCTTTCTGTGCGAAGGCTAGTGGTGATAAGAATTCAAATATTTTATTTACAATAAAGAAGAGCCATTTTATGTCTTTATGATAGTTATTAAAAATGCCAAATAATTTTGTTCGGATTATAGACTATCCATTGCGAAAATGTGTAAGAATATTCCTAATTAAAAATATAATAATAATAATAGTAATATCAAAAAAATAAATATAAATTAATACAATACAATACAATAAAAATAAATAAATAAAATTACGTCCCAACTCTGTCTCTCTGAATACATCCTGCATTAGGATTTAGGAGTATAAAGTTGCATTTAAAACTGGTCGCTTATGATCTTTTGTGGTTTTATAAAAGTGGTTGCTTATGATCAGAGATGGAGCCCTTGTAACATTTACTGTTACAGAGAGCACTTTTGTGATTTTATTCAGAACCAAAATATAGAGAAAAGAACAAACACCCTAGTGAGCCCGGATTCTTTCTATTTTTTTTTTTTAAAATCAAAGCTGCTTGAATTTCGTGGGGCCCGCTTAATTATTAGTGAAAACATCAACGTATCTACTTCTGAAAGGAAGATTATGTGAACGAAAATTCTCACAAGGAACAACAACACGAGGTGTTCCAAGTTGCAACACCCGTGCCAATCCAGGAAAAACCTGGCAACTAGTAGAAAAAAATTGAGGCTTCTAGAATTCATATGCGTCTTTCTTTAATAAACGAAGGTTGGGGACTTGGGATTAACATGATTACTTATTTTCATATAAATGTCAAATTTAATCCAGCGGCCAGCGGGTCATGTTTTTTTGGGCCGGAACAGATCAATCTCCCCCCAAAAATTAAAACCAACGTTACTGTTCACTCGAATTTCGATAATAACTGTAAAAAATTTAAAATTTTAAAAATAACGTTATAGGATCGTCATCCGGATTGACGAGCGTATAAATTGCTTGGATCGGCAAATCAAACGACGATCCAAATATATTCTGCAAAAAGTTTAAATATTAAAATATAAAAAACTATTTAAATATTAAATAATATTAAAAAAATATTTTGGATTGCTTGGATCGTCAATTGGATTGACGATCCAAACAAAAATGGAGCAAAAGTTTTAATATTTTTTAATTTGCAATTTTGCTTTTTAGCCCTCAAAATATTTATTATTACAAAATATATAATTTGTGATTACAATTTAAATATAATTTAAACATCTATTATAAAAATATAAGGATATAATTAAATTATGCATGTTAAATACAATGAAGACCGCTATAGCGGTATTTTTAATTTAGCACCGTAGCGGTCTATCAAGTCATACCGCTATAGCGGGGATATTGCGATTCATAGTGGCGCTATTTAAATCACTAATAATATATATGCATAAAACTATTCAACATGCATAATATAAGATATACATATATATAAGATTTTTTATATACATTCAAATATGTATGTGTAAAATTAAATACAAATAAAAGTATGAAACATGTCATACTATAAATTATATTTAATTTTAATATGCACTATAGTGCATAGGGCATTCTGTGTACCGCAGACTTTTTCGGAGGTATTTTTGTAAATTTACAAATCTAATTTAACCAATCTAATATAAATATTGAAATCTCATAGCAAACCAAATTTTACAATTTTGAGAGATTTTATTACTATTTTTTTAAATTTTTTAAAACATGTCATTTTTGGAATATTGTAAATAATAACTTTCCAAAAATGACATGTTTTAAAAAATTCGAAAATAATATTAATAAAATATAAAAATTATAAAATTTTATTTTCTATGAGATTTCAATATGTAGATTAGATTGGTTAAATTAGATTTTTCAATTTACAAAAATATCTCCGAAAAATCCGCGGAATGCCTTATGCACTATGGTGCATATTAACCTTTTTCATAAAATATATAATACATATATTATTATATATGTATAAAATAAGTATTATACACATATACAATATTATATATTTAACATGCATAATTTAATTATGTACTTATATTTTTATAATAGATGTTTAAATTATATTTAAATTATAATCACAAATTATATATATTTTGTAATAATAAAAATTTTGAGGGTTAAAAAATCAAATTGTAAATTAAAAAATATTAAAATTTTTGCTGCCATTTTTGTTTGGATGGTCAATCCAATTGACGATCCAAGGAAACCAAAATATTTTTTAATATTATTTAATATTTTAATATTTAAACTTTTTGCAGAATATATTTGGATCGTTTTTTCATTTGCCGATCCAAGCAATTTGTACACTCGTCAATCCGGATGACGATCCTATAATGCTATTTTTTTTATTTCGAATTTTTTACAGTTATTATCGAAATTCAAATGAACAGTAACGTTGGTTTTAATTTTTTCGGTCAATCTCCCATATATGTGTCACGCACACGCACTTATTTGGAGAGGAGAATTATGAAGTTGGGCTGATTAACGATAATGGGCCTGGGTTGTTAACTGAATTGAAGAATAATGGGCTGTCAAAGAATAAATAGGCCGAATAGGGCTGCATAACGTTTAAAACGACAACAAAAATGGTCATTTGCGTTAACCGTTCCGTTTTGAAAACGAAATTGACTACCCATTTGCGTTAACCGTTTCGTCCAAACTACGAAAATACACATGGACGAAACCATTTCAAGCTTTCGTTAACCATTTCGTTCTTGAAACGCAACCAAAATCGTTTAACCATTTCGTTTCGTTTTGGACGAAACAAAACGAAAGGACGGTCGAAACGGTGACCGCTTTCACCCCTAATGCCGAATTTCTTTGTTAGGTAGATTTCTTTACTTGTAGTTTATTGTATTTACTGTAATATTATCTAGCTATGATAAAATCTTCCAATCAACTATATAAGAGAAAAGACTACCTAGCTTGTCAAAAAAAAAAAAAAAAAACTATATAAGAGAAAAGATTTCATATGTAGAATTCATTCAGAAAATCAAAATAAAAAATTATTACAATTTCTTTCCTTATCCTGTCTATTTTCTTCCTCTTACATTTCATCTCTTACCATTCATTTCACGATCAATTCCAATTACACAAAATACAAAAGAGATCTGTTGATTGTTTGAGGGACATCACACTATGTCAGTTTGAAATTATTTTGTTAGGTATCAGATCAGACTGTCTTATGTTTTTGAAGACAGATTTAGATATTTCAAGACCAGCTGGTGCCACCTTAACAGTCAAAAGATACAGTTGATTGTTGTTTTATATACTGAATTCGGAGTTCTTATGTACTTTTCCCCTTTTTCATGTTCCCCAAAATTGTTTCACCTTTTTTTTAAAAAAAAAAATCCAAAATCTATTAACAATTTCTCTCACTGCTGTTGCAGTATGTTACATCTTGAACTCATTAAATTGCAATTGAAGTCATTATTCAGTGTTAGATATGAGAAATGTCCAATTTGCTTTACTTAAAAAGTAATTTACTGTCAGCGGTTTGAGGCATATTGATAAATACTGGTACAGAGCTTGACAATTTTAATGGGCAAAGACAGTGATGATGCATGTGTCTTTGCTTTTCTTTCCATACAACAATTAATATATGTTATGTAAGATAATTTAGACATGCAATTCAATCATGAAATATGTATCATATTAGACCTTCCTAATTATTTCACCATTCACATATTAATCTTACATTAAAGATCACAATCAATCTTCAAACTTAATTACAAGCAAAACATGCATTTAGATACTACTTTTCACACTTGCTTTCCAAGCTGCAATCACTCATTGCACACCTAAATTAAATAAGAACCACAGCTGATTACCAGTAAATGAGCAGTCTTTATTTAAGCCTAGAGGCAGAGACTGCACCATATGCATGGATTATTCATAATCAGTTGGCGACGACGAGGACTTTCATGCCGGCTGAGCAGTGGCCAGGGATGCTGCAAATGAAGTAGTTGGAGCCCTTCTTGAGAGTGAATTTGTCATTGCCGCTGGTCCCCGCCTTCGAGTTGGATGAGGTCTTACAGCTCCTGTATCCTGCGGCGCTCACTGGCACCACGTTGTGCACTCCCTGCTGGTAGTTGAACACTGCAATCACACCCATAGGAAGTTATTCAAAGAGGAGTCTGTATCATGTTCGCTGTTTCCAAACAAGTATACACAAGAATATAAATGTGTAGTTTCATCCGTACTGGTTCTGGTATGGACAGGCTGAAATATCAGTCTTTGCAAATTAAGTGCAGTTTAGCTTTATTTTTTCCCATTTTTTAAAGTTTTCTCTTAAAATTACTTTATTTATTGCTTGCAAGATTTTCAAACAACATAGAGAGAGAGAGAGTAGAGAGCGACCAAGAGTATCCCCGGCGATGAAGGTTTTTCCATTGGTCCAGCTGTCATATGAAACAGAGAAACCCCATCCCTGGGAATCTCCTACTACATGGTTTGCAGCATTAGCGTGGTACAAGCATACAAGAAGCAACAAGGAAATCCCCACAATTTTATTGCCACTGTCTCTTCCCATGGCCATTCGTCTGCTTGGTACTGAAGTACTGAACTTAATGTGTTACTGTACTAGAAAATATCTTAAGTGTAGTGTTTGAATTTTACCTTCTACTGCCTACTGGTTCTATTAGTTCCTCCGCATTTATAGGAGATTAAAAGTCTTGTCTGTCAGGTTAAATAATGTTGTGCGTGTTATAGTGATGTGCCTTTTGCTTTATCCAATATTTTTTTACTGAAGATAAGTTAGGTTTTTGATTTAATTATTTGTTCTGAGATATTGAGATATGTGCCAGTAGAGATTTATTGGCTTAAGCATGAAAGTTAAAGTAAAGATCACATTTTTAAGTAAAAGTATCATAGGATATTTGAGTACTTAAAGCATCCCCCTCAAGCTGACTGCGATGATCACTATAAAAAGAAAGGAAAAAAAGGGCATAAGGAAAACAAAAATATTATTCTTCATGGACCTTATTAGTTGCTAAAGAAAATTGTTTCACATAGCCTAAAAGAGACTAACTAACAATGTAAGCAATCCATTTTACTTTTAAAGTGAAAGCTGGTGAACATGGAAAAAAAATAAAACCGATGTACCAAAATCAGGATTTCGGGGGTGATGGTTTGAATTCTGTTTCAAATATAAAGTACGATTTAAGCTAAAGTGATAAGGGATTACTAAGTTATGATCAATCTGTCAGTACTTCTTTACAGTGTATATTTTACGAAAATACCAAAGATATAAGATATAAATAACAGGTTTACTAACTAAGCACTGAGAAAAAAATTCAAATGCATATTACAGGAAAACACTTCTTTTATATGTCCATACTTTGTTAGTTCCAACTTCCAAACATGAATTATGTACACAATGTGAATTTGATACAACCATGCAGGAACATCCTTTTCCTTTGGGTCACTATTACTGAGGCGGCCGACCCATACTGCAGATTAAATTAAACGCTAAAGAATATGTGAATTCTAGTTTTTAATACCTTCAAGTAAGATGGTGAAAATTAAGTGGTAGTGCAATGATGAAACCCACAATGCAAATCTACGAGGAACCCACTTATGATCATCTAACACTAATAACAGTTTAGTCTTGAATAAGATCACATGTTCATAAACTAAATGCTGGTCAATATTTATTGGCCATGCACATCTTTCTTTGGAGTGCACGATATTGATGAATGCTTTGGGGGGGTAAGGAACGGAAAATTTTATCCAAAAATTCATATAATTTCAATAGAATATTATAAAATTGCGAACTTCTTTGGTTGTTCCTAATTATTCACGACAAATGGTGTTATAAAACTACGCTATATATACTCTTATATATATTCATCATGCATGTTCATTTTTTTATTAATTCATTCTCTTCTTTTTAACTTTAAGCATTCTTAGAAAAGGTGCATGTTCATTTTTAGCTATATCATCCGCAATTCCGCAAAAGGTATTATAAGCTCTCTAATTTCCCAAATTAAAGAAAATAATAAGTAATTTAGCATTGGAGATAAGCATAAATAAATATACTGCCTTTTCAATTTAATAAAAGTCAGATTTATCAATTTTTAACATGTTTAGATCCTGAACTAAAAAAATAATTATAAAATATTCACCCATGTTTATAGTAATGATTTGGTTTTATACGGATGGAGAGCATAAGAATTGGCATAAGAGTGTTCGATGAAGAGCTTGGATATTGTCATGAGAGTGCATGCTTGATGGAGAGCTTAGGTTTGGTAATGAGAGTTTGATAAGAGAACAGAGTAATGGACTAATAGTTGGGTAGGCGGAACAACAAGATAAATAGACTATACAATATAGGAGTGGAGGAGCGGAAAAAGGAACGTCACGATGAATGATTTAATTAATTTGAGCTGTTGGAAGTTTAACATCCGACGGTCCATATTTTTATTTCCTTGGTTTGACTGTCAAAATGCAAAATATCCCAATATTAAAAAAAAATGCAAAATATCCATCCTATCACAATTAATACGAAACTCAGCTGCAGGCCTGCAGCTGCCTCTCTCAAAATATTTGGAGCTGTCACGGGTCGATACGACGACACACATGCATTTGATAGAAACACGAAAAAAATGATAGAAAAATCAAATGATTTCGTTTTTTTTTTAATATTTTCATCAGGCAAGAAAATAAAATAAATCATATATTAATATGATTTATTTTCAATACAATATAAATGTCAAAGCTCAAGTGAATATTTTATATATGATTTTAGTTTATTACTTGAGTTTTGACATTTATTTATATCGAAAATAATCATATATACATTATTTATTTGAATACATATAAATAAAATCACGACAAATTACTTTGTTTTAATCAAAATTCAAGAGCTTGGAAATTAACGTACGAAATTTCCACAATAATAGATTTTTACAAGCTATTGATATTAGTCAATTCAAATGCCATATTTTTTTTTTATGTCAATCACAACTAGTGTGTTTATTATGAATTTGTGATACTCAGAACTATATATAATTAACAATTAAGAAATCGGCTCTCCACCCCTCCCCTTCCCTTCTTTTATTATCAGTAGTTATGATTTTCACGATGACCAAAAACATGGTGAGCTAGAAAACAAAGAAAGGATTTGGTGATGGCGAAGGTAATGGTTTTATATCTTTATGCCTTTTTCATGTAATACAATGGATTTACCAATTATGATTTTAGTCATTTTTCATTCACTATTTTGTGGGCTTCATTTTAATGAAGAAGATTAGAAGGAATTTTTTTGAGAAACCTAGCAATTAAGGAGGAAAAGGCATCGCCACAATCAGAAAGAAGATGAAACGATGCTAGGAAGGGCAATTTTGTCATATTTTTTTGGGGTTGATTTTTTTTCCTGAAAATAATAATTAAATAACCTCCCATAATTTTCTCCAATTGGATATAACCCTCTACAATCTTCAAAATTTGATATAACCCCCTCGAATCATGTTTATAAAGGATGTAACCCCTTTCTATAAAATTTAATTATTATTTAATAACAATTGATCAATTGCCTAATTTTGTGACGAAATTACCCTCCGATTTCCACACTTCTTCCTCCCTCCAGCGTTACCAAATGTTCCCTCAAACCATGTTCCTTCTGTTTCATTAACCTTGGTCAGACAAACATTAGCTATCAAATAAGAACGGTTTGGCCCAGTTGGTACCAGTACAGTTAGTATTAGTATTAGGGATAGTTCTATTGAATTTTCTCTCTTTTGATTAATACCAATTGGTAGTGATATGAGTGTCAGGCTTAGTTGAGAGATGTCGGTAAACTAGATTAGGAGTTTACCATTAATGTGTTTTGAGTTATGTTATGATTGCTTTGTAATTTTTTTTTATTATTGAAAATCGCCAGTATTTTGCTGGCCCTCCAAAAAAAAAAAAAAAAAGAACGGTTTGGCCCAGCATATGCGAAGACAATGGGATTCACAACTGCATATGAAAGCCGAAAATAATACAAAAATCTTTTTCTGTCCCAGTTACAGCCAACCCTAAAAAAATTTAATTTGTGTTCACTGTTCAGGATGAATTGGAGGCACTAAGACTTAATTAGTAGGCCTACCATGAAAATAGTTATTTCATTTATGTTGCAATTTTTTTATATTTGTCCCTCGTTTTGATTTGATGATTAAGTAACCCTTTGAATCTGATATGAGTAAATTGTTCCATAAAAGAAAAAGAAAACAGTTCGGGGATTTTAATAAACAAGTTATTAGTTCACTTAATATAATCTTTCTTGAATTTTTTTGAAATTCACAAGCCTTCTTTGGCCCTGTTAACATTCAAGAGAGTGTTAAAGCACAAATATAAATTATTTCATGCCAAATAGAAATTTAGTATACTAACCAAGCACTTCGTATATCGTAAGAGAAACATAGTAGTAAAAGAATGAAGCTCCGATTAAGAACTTAGAATTTCAGAAAAAAAAAAAAACAAACGCATAAGGATGTTTGAATTTTGAAATCATGCGAAGATGAAGTATCTCTGCCAGAGGGTACTTTGGTCACAAAATTATACAATTGATTTATTGTTATTAAATAATAATTAAATTTTACAAAAGGGGTTATATCCTTTATAAACATGATTTGAGGGGGTTATTTTCAATTTTAAAGATTGTAGGGGGTTATATCCAATTGGAGAAGATTGTAGGGGGTTATATCCAATTTTGCCTAATTAAAATTGAGAAAAAAAATGTTTATATCCACATACAATATGATTAGAGGGGGTTATATCTAATTTTAAAGTTTTCAAGGGGAGGGAGTTATATCCAATTGAAGAAGAATTCAGGGGTTATATCTAATTTTCCCTTTTTATTTTTGGTTTTGATCTGGAGCAGACCTTTATTAGTGAACCTAAGAACTCAAATAAACAATTAAGGCCCATGAATGGTTAGTTGTTCCATCGATCGTCATCTTACTATCAACTTCACATATATATTCAGGTACTTTAATAATTCACCCACTGTGCTCCTAGACTATTTTTTTTAGATAATCTGGACAGAGACTGTCAAGAGTCTGTGCTCCTAGACTAGGAAGCAGAATTTATCTGTCTTTTTGAGCGTATGAAGTACTATTGTAATATGCCTTTTTAAATTGCAGCCTAATATTAACACAAGATAATTAGGACCTTATTCTGCCTGTGGCCTGAATCAGATTACATTCCAAAAGCCTGACCCACGAAATGGTTATAGAGTACTGGCTGATTATCCTCTGCCTTTATGATTCATAATTTCACTAATTTATTCCATCAAAATTGCTTTAATTTTTCATTTATGATTTCAGAGTACTGTTGCAAGATTAGGATGGATTTTGTGCTCCATTTCCGACAAGAAAAAATTGGAGAAAAAATTGCATTTCATATGGAGGAAAAAATCGGTAGTAGATCTACAACACGATGTGGATCCATCAATTGTCAACTTTACAATCAATTTCATATAAGCCAGGTACTTTAATAAATTCACTAGCTATATGATCGGTAAGAACCCAATTTTACCTTAGCCTACTCAGGATACATAATGCTAACCAACATGCCTCTCTCAATTGCAGCCTTAGATTCAGCCAAATCAGTTAGTTAATTTATTTATCCAATCAATTTCATCGGGGACCTGAATCAAATTCTTCCGCAAGAAGGTCGGACCCACAAATCGGTGCTGACTCGACAATTCTTAGCTGAGTCATTCTTTTTATTTAGTCTTTTCCAAACTGGGTCAGTCTGTTTCTGTTTTTAGTCGGAATCCATTTCACGAAATGGAAGAGGTACCTCCTTCAGAGCCCTGAATTTGCCTACATTGTTGAGATGCTCATTTTCCAACCTACAAGCAAGATGATGAGTTAAAAGATGATCTAGACACAACTTGAATTCAGGGAACAAATGTAGGATTAGGATTTTTTTTTTGTTTTTTTTTTTTTGTTTTCAGTGCTGTGTAGATCAAGGATTGGTATCAGTGTCAACCAGTGTACTGGCATTGCAAACAGTTCAACCACCTTTCTGGACCTTTTCTTTTCCACTAGTGCTTGGGTCATTGAATGCTCTATTTAAAATCTGAGGCTAAATTGATAAGCTGAAATTTATTTGCTGAAGGGAAGCTTTATAAAATTCAATTTGACCACAATGAACGCAGATCGGTACAGGTTAAACTGAAGATCTTTGAAACAACATATAGCTGGAACTGTGTCAATTAATCAGCTCATCAGCTATAATAGGTACTTTGTTTGTTTTTGTTTTTTTTTTTTTGAGATAAGCATCATCTTTAATAGGAAACTCTTGAAATGAATAAATACTATTACTTCTACCATTAAATAGTGATAAGTAACAGATTTATTACCGGTAGAAATTCCAATGCCCTCGACGAATGACCTCAAGTGATGCTAACACAAAATCAATTAGCCGGTGCTCAAAGGGCCCCACATTGAGATGCATCACACTAAACACCCATGCAAGCCTTAGACCCAGATTTACACCCTGTAATTACATCAAGCCAAGTTAAATATATAATGTGCATTTTACGCTTTTTTGCAATATAGCAAAGTGAAACCATATAGAGGGTACTAATTAAGAATCAAAGAAAATAATGATTCATGACAGTACAACTAAATAGAAAGAACTTCTAATGATTCATGACAGTGCAACTAAATAGAAAGAACTTCCAATAGCATAAATTGCTCTTTACATGTACCTCTATATATCGATATAAAATAAATGCATTACTAAATTTTGAAGTACTGGAGATGATGAGCTGTCATTTAAATTGTTATTTTGGTGTGTAAAAGTTCTCTATATCATTACCATGGATATGTAATAAATAAACTTGTGCTTCAAGACAAGATCGTCTCTGAGCAAAAAGTTTTTCGACTCAAGGTCGAAAAATCCCCAGTCCTTGACAAAGTCCCAATAGAGCTGGTAGCAAGTTGCAAAAATCGAGAAAATTATGACAAAAGCAAGCCATGTTTGATTGGGGTGCTCAGTGTACATCACTCTGAAAAATGCAACCACAAGGGCAGATCCATACTTCCCGGCATTTGTTAGGTGGTTCCTATCGCGGCCTTCCTCAAAGTACCTTCTCAAGCACTGCAATTGTTGCGTCAATGCATGAAATATTTAATATCCAGAATTTAGGTACTTTTGTTAATCATTGGGAAAAAAATGAATTTATGTTTGATATTAGACCACCCTATCATGTGATGAAGGAACTATGTCGATCTTTAGGCCTGACTAAGACAACTAAATGTACTCAATTTAGCACTGTAGCCTTGATTTGTCTAATGGTGTTATCTAATTGGTCTTTTATTAAATTTTAAATGTCATGGTCCTTTAGTTTACACTCAGCTGTGCAATAAGACAATTACACATTCTTTACAGCTATGAGATGAAGTTATAATCAGTCATGCTTTATTGATCTGTTTTTCAACCGACACAGGCTCCTTTTTTATTCTTATTGGGAATAATCATTGGCAGTAGTAAATGTAAATTTGGTACCTGCATAAATCTCCAGTAATAAGGAAGGAAAGAAATGGTGTAAGCAATCATCTTGTATTGAGGGCTATGTGAACATGTATCATAGGAGTGCGTTTTGAATATCATTGCCATGAAGTAACATGCAGTGAATTCTATGTGCCTCATAAGAGGTATCTGTTATTCAACATGAATTCGTACAATTTTTGTTAGTAAATATTCATACAAGTTAAAAATAACTCAGGTGTCCTTTTGACAAGGAATTGATGTTACCTGGCTGCACAATTGATCAGCCATGAAGAAATCGACCATCACCACCTACAGGAATTTTCACAATCTATTAGCATATATCTATCTATTGTATTACTTTAATCAGGAATTCAGGATTATTTTCACCTGTTAGAAAGAAAATAATAGCAGTAATTTACTTACTTTGTATAGTGGTGCCAGAATGATGTTGCGGATGACTCGTAGGAGGCAGTAGCGTGTTGAGCGGTAGAATACATTAAATGGGCAAATGAAAAGCCCAATTAGGAGCTTATCATTTACAAAGTAAATAAAATAAAAATGTCAAAACCTTTGCATTGAAATCAAATATTACGAATATATATGAAAGTTTAAGATTTTAATTCTAGACATATTGCCTAGTTAACATAAGTGTAAAAGTATATGTATTACAATCTCGGATATATCATGACAAATGATATTATAAAAAAAATAAAATGAAAGAGTACACTATTAAAAATGAAATCTTCTTGGTGAGGATTTTCCCTAAGCATAACAAATTATCAATAACATGAATATGATTAAGTTTATGGAAGGGATCAAGTACCAGAGAGAGCAGTCCTGGCAATGTATCGGCATGTTTGGTACCGACATTCGAGGAATTGAGAACAAGATGGATGACCATCGCACCAACAACTGTCGTCATCAGGGATGCACAAATCAGAAAGGCATCCCGTGGCTTCAGTGCTGTGTTTGTTGCAAATTCGAAGATGAAATTTTGGTTTATTCGTGTGTTCCTCCACATGAACAAGTTGCAACCGTACATAAATACATGAAGACTTACCAGTGCATATATACTGCAAAAATTATAAAAAAATCCAGTTAGGTGTTTAGAATCGATGTACAGTTTTGTTGTGTTGTTGCATATATGTGCGGTTAACAATTGGAAGTATGCAAGCATGACAAAAAAAAGTTCAATTAGACTTCTCTTCCAACAAATTAGAAACAGAGTCAGCTCTAAATTTTTTTTTATTGTAGGCTTTAAGGACTGACAATTTTCTGACATTATGTTCGCAGTGTAATCATATGTTAGCTTTTCTCAATCACAGTAGCTCCTGATCTCCCAACAAGTTAACAATCAGAGGTGATGTAGAAGCTTAGTGGAATAATTAGTGGACATTAATAAACTTTTTGTCTTAGATAACTTTTAGCAGATTGCGATTTTGAAGGTCTACCTGAAAATGAAAACAATTAAGTGGAAGTTTACAATAATAGGTTTCTATATATCAAGCATCTCCAAAAAAGTTTACAGCAATAGAAAGTAGAGACAGAGACTAGAAAATAGCACCAATAGTTGAGAATTATAATTACCCTGCTTGTTATTATTTTCTTTTCCGATATAGCACATTCTATTGCTTTGTTTATGAAATTTTAATGTTGCGAACAGAAATGAAAGGAAGGAATAAACATTAAAATTACCTAAAGACTGGGTAGAAGGACTCGACATAACCCGACTTGTCGGGATTGGAAGAGAAGATACCGCAGAGATGTGCTAGGACAGCATATACACCAAACAGTGTTACAAAGCTGCCCGTAAAAAGACCTGTCAAAAAAAAAAAAAATCAATCCTCCACTTTAATTTTGGGGAATTAATGCCGATGATTAATGTAAACAAATGTCATGTACATCTTTTGATTGGTTGCTTTCATATTCACAATTGAAAAAACATATTTGTTTTGTTGATTAATTCCATAGAAGTAATTATTTTTGGAGAAACTACTAAAGTATCCATATTTTGCAAACGTGTGAAATGTAATGGGGGCCAAACTATTAACCGGATTAAATGCTAGAGCAATGGAATAATGAAGTTTGAAGGTACCGAAATTGTGGCATGAAATGCTGTGGCGTACGAGAAGCAGAACATATAATTAGAGGAGACAATCAAAATGTTGTGTTTAGAAAACCAAACATTGGAATGGTGGGACCAGTGTGACCTTCTTTCATTTCATCACGTAATTAATGTTACCGAGTTATCGCCAAAAGCAATATAAAATCAAAGTCACTTAACTTGAATTCTATTGGATTTTATTTTCTTGCGAATAAAGGAAAATGCCAAAATTGCTTTCTGTTTTCTTTTTTTAAATCACAGAATTACGTACCGACACTCAAACTGGTGACTGTAAGTGTTGTTGGTTGAATCTGAAACTATTGGTAAAAGCCACTTTCCAGGAAAAAAAAAGATTCCGTATAGTAAAGTGGAGCTTCTATGGTTAATAAGCAGTTTCCAACCTTAGTACAACCATAAAAATTAATAATAATAATAATAAATAATAATGGTAATAATTAATAATTATATATAGAAATATACAAGGAAGAAAAGAAGTTGAGATAGAATAATAGTTACCAACAAAAAAGGTGACGAGGTGAGAGTCCTTGGGCTGACGTGGCCTGAGGAATTTCATGGCTTTCTTCCGATCATTCCCCGCAAAATGCTGTGTGAAAATGCCCTCCACCTCATCCCCCAGCTTTATCACCTATATTCACATCCCACACAAAATTATAAAACCAACTATTTTGGGTATTTAACCAACCAGCCCTTCATCAGCACGTTATGCCTAAATTGGGAAATTGTCTGAAAGAATCTTTTATATCACACGAAATCACTATATGGCCACTATATATCTGGTTAGGTAAAAAAAAAAGCAAGCACTGAGCAATACATCTCAATAGTATGCCTGCCGACGTATACCATTTACCGTGTACCGTGCACGTTCCGTCCAAACGGAACGAGTGACGAATTACTTTTCAGCATACGTTTCCAAAACGGAACGGTAAACTGAATGCATTTCGGCATACCGTTGTGTGAAATACAGTGTAAAATGAGTCCTTCCGCTACGTTCCGTCCAAACCGTTGCAAAAGGAACGTACAACGAATCGTTCCACTACATACCGTTATTAAAACGGAACGGCAAACAGAACGGCCCATTCCATTGCCGTTTACAAGGTTAAACAGGCCTACTCAATAGCATATATAGTTTTCGGAGTGAACAGGATAATCCAAATATAATGCAACAAGTAATGTTTTTTGGTGCATGGAGCTAGCCTAGATGTTGGGTGGACCCACTTCTTACAAGATGTTGAAAGGACCAATTTTATGCAAAGATACTACTTTTTTTTGTGGTTTTTCCTTCGTTTATTTATCTATTTACTTTTGTTGGCACGGACAGAAAATGTCTCATTTTTAATTTGTCACGTTTATTTTTAAGGGGCAAGCGCACTAGGAAGTGAAATGAGCATTAAATCAATGTTTTTTTTAGCTAAACTAGAGATGAGGATAAACAAACCTTGTCGGAGCTGACAAACTGGGAGCTCTTTACTTTTCTGAGAAATGTCTCAGCAGTGCTCTGTTGGCGGGAAACCTTCACAAATACAATGCACACAATGTTTTATTTTCAATTATTATTATTATTAATATAAAAATAATAAAAAAACATATTTATAATAAGACATTTAATCAAGCTGTCACGCATGAAACCAACTTAGACACAAAACTAATTAACTTGTGCGGCTTTTGTGACGCAGTTCATGAAATCATCTCTCTACACACAAATCCTTTTCAGGGACTTTACACCAGACAGCTAAATGACTTGTCAGCTTCTTCCTTTTTCAGGGGCTAACAAACCGACAGTTGCTTCTTTCATGTATATCATGTGAGATACGGGTTAACAAGTTATCTCAGCCTCCTTTCTAATTTTGCACCACCTGTCCAAAAATATATCAACGCAAAGCCAGCCTCACAGATTACGAGCAGCGGGGCCACATGTCATTGGTCGAATGGGTTTTGTTAACTTTTTCTGAAAAGGAACAGCACTCTTGATTCTTTATTGTTTATTTAATTTTTAATTTTTGGGTGCATACGGAAAGATAACGAATTTGGTTTGTACAACCTTTATTCGGCTCTCTTGGGCCATTCGTATATATCAAAATTAATCATGTGAATAATTCTCTTACTTTATTTAAATAATTGGTTTAAATAAATGATGCCTTGTTACCTTCCCAAACTTCTTCATTATCTTAGTGAATGCCTGCATGTTGAGCGAGCTGCAAAAAAGTCACAAAACCCTTTAACAATTTTTAAGTTCTCAACGTGTAAAAAAGTAATTGTGTTGTGCCATATCTTTAGATCCAAAGGTGACAATTCTTTTGTTTAAGATCCAGGGCGATAATTCTTTTACACTGCCATTTTTCAGAACCAACAAATCATGAGCCATGAGTCCATGACTTGCTGTGTCAAATTTTAACCCTCCATACATAGTGTTGCCTGCCAAATCTTTGGATAAGACAGGACAGTTGCCTTGCACTTGCATTTTTTTCCACACCGACACCAACACATACATTTAAGATCACTTGCGTTGTCAATTTTAACTCTGCCTGATGTGTAAACATGACGCACTTCCAATTTAGATTATTTGGTTTCACACACGGAATAGTTTATATATATAATATATTTTTTTTATAAAATAAAGACAGATACATAAGTATCAAAGTGTCATCACATTTATGGAAGAAACCCACACTACATCCACATAACTCTCAGTCTCAGGACCTATTTGCTCACGTGGGTACGTAAACGCTGCACCAACATCAGGATTCAGGAGCTAATTGCTAGGGAAAAATTGTCAATACCTGAACTTCTTAATCAAGCCGAGGCCGCGGTAGAGCTCGACGAAAGCACCTCGGATCATCTTCTCGGCACACTGAATCTTCTTATTGTTTATATAGCTGCCCCCGGTGGTCCCATCCTTGCGGGACCCATTTATCAGGTCCTCCCAGACAGAGCTGACAACTGAGGTCACAGCTGCAATTGTGCGGGTGGGCGTGGATGGCGGGATGTCGATCCTCATCGATGCCATTTTCGGCTTTGTGCCTTTCTTGGCCTTTCCTCGGGCCGCTCCGATTATCTTCACTCCGTTCTTTTCTAGCACTGCTATCACCTCCTCTGCCACCAGACTGCTGTCTGATTGCATCTGGTCCGCCTCCTCTGTGCTTTCTGATTGAACTGATTCAAGTGAATATTAATTAAGTAACATGCCAACAGACAACAGTCAAAAAACATAAGTATGCAACGTGTAGTACATATATGTATCAACTTTTGTTATTTTTGTTTACTTTTTTAATTAAATTATGTATCAACTTTTAGTGACCATGGGTGTGTATGGCCATGCATAAATCAAATGCTGCACATAATTATACACAGAAACATTAGTGAAATACAATAATCCGAACCGCCAAGCTGACAGTAAAACTTTTACCAACAAAAGTTTTTGTTGGGTTTAGCTTTACACAGCAATATACCTGATAGATCGCTAGATTGGGAGTTAACACGCGACAAGAGCGTGCCGGGAGAACCAGGTGAAGCAACAGAATCTGGCGGCAAGATCCGCCGGCGCTGCTGTCTCTGACAAAAATTGTCCAACACTTCCTTCACATCAGAGAGGATTTGTAACTGCTTGATCAAGGCCTCGGCTCTCTCGCAGAACTCAGCCTCCTTCGTCGTGTAGAAGTTGTTCACCTTCTGTAACTCCATGTCTGCTTTCTCCAGAAACACCTTCACCTGTTATTTTTATAATTGCTCTATTATTTTGCTGCGTATATTCTGCTTAAAATTGTACGCATGTGTTTCACAAGTTGTCACTATTTTTATTTTATTTTTCATTTTGTTGTGCTTAAGTAGGTAATTATTGACAAATAATATTAGCTAGCTTACCTCTTGATCACCTGGCTGAATCAGTTCCATCTCGTACATGTTTTCTTCGTCTAGCTACAAAACCACATAAGATTTCTGAATTTTAGATGAAGCAATAGTAATGGATAAAATGTTATATTGTCATGTCTATATGCACAGACCCCTTGCTAATGCAATAGTGCACAATTCAAATTCGACGGTCCAGATTGCTTGATTAGGAAAAACCTAGCTGTTGGAGTGTTGGTTTCGTGAAAACAATATCCACGATTTGATAAGTTCTCCGCGAAATTTGATCGATGCCATTCAGAAAAGATAGATTTAAATTCAGAAAATATCACCCCCCCCCCCCAAAAAAAAAAAAAGGTAAAACTACCTGTTTTGTCGTTTTCTACGATCTGACCCGCTTAAAGCAGATCACGTAACAGAAAGAGAAGCATAACAAACAAGCAAGCGAACAAACCATTCTCGAAATTTCACAAATTTGAGAAAATAATCTTAAAAAAATATGAACAAAAGGCAAAATTCAAGAACTCGATTGTGGGCGCACCTGATGAGAGGTGTGGCGGCGGTGGCGGAGGCGAGAGGCGAGGGAGCGAACCGGGTCGAGGAGAGAGAAACCGTAACCGACATCTATGGCATGAGAACTAGCATCATCCGGGAGTGGGTCGGTGGAGGAAGGGTGGTGGAGGAGAGCGATTTTGATTTTCTTGATGTGTTTCTTGAGGAATTTGTAGTTGACGAATGCCTCCTTCCACTCTGGTATCAGTTGCGCCTCCAGTTCCCTTGAGAACTTCACCATTTCGATCAATTACTATCCTCCCTCTCTCTATCTCTCTCCCTATCTCTTTGGTTTTAGATGTTTTTTTTTTCTCCTTTTTGTGCGTGGAGAGGAGAGGAGGAGAGGGAAATGAGAGAGTGCAACGAGTTGTGCGGGGTTTATATAGAGATGGGGGTGGTTGGAAAAAGAGTGGAAGCAGAGGAAAGTGGAGTGAATAAAAAGTAAAATAAAAAAAAAGGGATTAAGGGAAAAATTGTGACGGTGATTTAAAGCATTATTACAAAGGTAAAATAAAAGTGTTATGTAAATGGGGGTGAATTAAGGAATATTAATATTATTTATATTACTTAGTTGAAGACTCTTTTTTGTTTTAATCTTTGGTTGAAGACAGCGTTATATGTTTGGATGGAGTGAGAATAGGGAATAGGAATAGAGAAAAACTTATTTTTTATTTTTTATGCAAATATCAAAATTTTGTTAGAATATGAATAAGGGCCGGAATAAGCTCAAATTTCTTATTCTTTCGTTGTTTGATTTTCACCCGAATAAGAAATAAGGAGCTTATTCCTTATTGCTTGTGTTACCAAACACATAAGGAATATGCATAAACTTCGGTAATAATTAATTTCCAAACACCAAAATGTGTGTATGGAACGATTCAAAACAAAATGGGGAAGATGAAAAGAAGAAACGACAAGTGTCTATATTGAAGTTTTTCGCATGCGACAGGTGGAAATTTTCTGTTGGTGAGATGTTTGGGGTTTTTGTTATATCCGTTTGGATGGCGTGAGAATTAGAAGAATAAAGGAAGAAGCATTGAAAAGTATATAATTTTGTGAAGAGTTTGAATTGTTTATAATAAAATTTAAGAGTACGAAGAAACTATTTTCTTATTCCTAGGCTCATCCAAACACGACCATAGTGAAGTGAACCAAGCTGATTTAGCCTATGGGATATTAATTTTCAAAAAAAAATCAAGCTGATTTGGCTAATCAATCCATTTCATTTTTCATGGATTCAAATTATATATGGTGTGACAACGTTGTAGAAGGTTCCAACAAATCAAATTGCATTAAGATTCGTATAACTTTTTGTTGACACAAAGAGAACGCCTCCAGATAGGAGGCATGACAGAAAATGAGTAGATACTGTCGATGTACTTGACGATGACAGGCTGACATGATCGATTATTCGGCTACATTTTTTTTTTTTTTGATGAAAGATTATTCGGCTACCTCAAGTTACAAAGAATGCAGCTAGAAATTTTGGAACAAATACGAGTTCAATAGATGCATAGACAAAATTCTTGATGAGGTGAATATATTCGCAAGATATATGTGCTGATCGAGTGGTTATTGAAGCGCAGGTTTGAAATCTTATTAGATTTTTTTTTAAAAATATTTCAAAGTTTGGAGATGTGATTCTCCATTATATCTAGAAAAAACTTTCAATCCTGGAGCGCAGGTTTGAAATCTTATATGTTAAGATTATCAAGAGATAAGTTCAAATACTTAAATATAAATAAGTGTTCATTTTCTTAACAAATAAATGATTAAATATATAAGAAATAATGGCATGTACATAATGTTAGAAAAAAATTTAAGCATTGACATATTATTATGCGAAAAATATAATTAATTCTTATTAAACATCATTATTATTTGGAGGGTACAAATTGAAAACACCATCATAATAGTCAGTCTGATATCTTCATGAATGGAAGACATACAAATTTAAGAGAGAATTAATCAATAAAAATTCTTTAAAATTTTTACAGCCAAAACTTATACAATGTTGGCAGAAACAGGGAATTATTTAAATTAATTTTCTGTTGAGAATTTTAGATATTCTTAGAGTTCATAATTTACATTCCCATTTCAAGCGCAATAAGAAGTAAAAAAAGAATAAATTTCTTAATGATATGCTTGTTTTCTATATTAACAAATATAACAATTGATTTTGTCTACATCCAATTTGCCCTATATTTTACCATTGATTATTTGTCTTCTCACTTCAAGGACAATAAGAAAAAGAGAACACGAAAGTAAAGAAGCTAATGCAACTTCAAACGGAAAATTAATTAATCACATATGCATGCAAATTTTTATTTCGTTACAATATTAATGTTTGGGATCTGAAAGTAATGAAAGGTATTTACTAGATCAAATTTCATTCTTGAAAGGAATCTGGCCCATATGTTCTTTGGGCCGCCACGAACGAGCACCGGAATCATGTTTAACAACCATTATAATCTTTCATTTTATTTTAATTTATTTCGTTGTATATATATATATGTATTTTTTTTGGTTTTCTTTTCTCAGTGTGGAGGTCAACTTTTACTAATGCCAGATTTACTATACTAATTTATTATTCTATTCTGCTGACGTCAATCCGGGCTACCTAACCTAGCTACGTGGATATGTCCCTCATTCCAACCAGAGAAAATAAGCGCACCAACACAAAGTACACTATTCTCGCATCGTGACTTTACAACATGTAACCCAATTGGGAGATTAAAAAATTACTATCAAGTTCTGGGATTGATCTCAAACACTGATAATGCTACCCATTTTATTATTAGCGACAAGATATCGAACCATCCAATCATGAGTTTAGTCTCTCGTAGCTTGCTATTGTATTAATTAGTTAGGTAATCAGAACTTCAAGCTTCCTTTTGTTCATGAAAAATTTGAGAGAATATGAGTAAAGTAATTGGAATTGATTGCATTGATAGTTCTTACTAATAAACCAAAGTAGCTTGCTATTGTCTTTTGTAGGTTTATTTAATAGCACGCTGCACGCGTTTAAAACTTCAAAGTAATTACTAGTTTAAACAATGAACAAGCACAATTAATTTTTCTCATCCATTTAAGTTGGAAAATATTGGTCGTACAGTTAGCATGAGAATTTAATATTTTCTAACTTTTCGCACACAGTGACACTTTTGGTGAATGCTTTCTCCATCATGTCCACTTTGTCTGAGTCATTGCTAGATTAGAAATAACTTCATTCAACTTTAATTTTACCAGTGTTAATTATAGGTCTATGCTTGCTTGTAAAGAGTCAAAGTATCTTCCACTGTCCAAATTTTAGTGCCTTCTTTTGCTAATTATTCTGGAAATAAATATAACCACTTTATCTTCAGGACTCCATAACTTTCTAAAATAATATGGAATAACAAGAGTGTAAAATAGTTCATATATTGCTGGACCAATCATGTTCAAGTTTTATTGGAAGACACATCAGATTTGTTTCCACTTTGTGTGTTTGTGCTTCATGCAGAAATAGCATTTCCTATTTATAAAAAAAAAAGTTTGTCATTAATTTTTCTTTTTCCTTTTGAACAGTTCATCTATCCCAAAGATTGTTCAACACGTTTCTATAGTCAAGCCCATCTTTAATCCTTTTCTCTAACATATTTAATTATAAGTATACAATTTTGACTGTAATTGACAGCAATTAATAATAGCTAAGCATATATAGTTTTATTGTCTGCTGATAGTCTGATACGTTGTAAAGGTACGTTTTTTTTTATGAGAAAGTTTAATATGCACTATAGTTAGGGATGAAAACGGATCGGATACGGAGCGGATGTTGGTCTTTCCATATCCGCATCCATATTTTTTTCCGGATACGGATACGAATACGAATGCGTTCGGATACGGATACGGTTCAGATATTAAACAGATACAGATACGGTTCGGATATTTTTGGATACGGAGTCGAATACGAATATATTTTGTCGAATACGGATAACATTTTAATCTTTTTATTTATTTACAATAGCATTTTCTTTAAATATAATGTTATTCAATATACTCTGTGTCTATATTAGTACTTCGTCAAGATCAGTAGTAGTACACGCGAATGAATATCTATTATTTTTCATAGTTTGAGCCAAATGAGCATTTCTTTAAAATATGAAAGTTAATTTTAATAACATTGCATTCAATTATAATGTACAACTTTAGAAGTGAACTTCTTTAAAATTAATGTAAGCAAATTTATTTGTTGGGTTCCAACTTTCAACACATAAATAAAAGGCTAAAAGTGAAAGAAAATAAGAGACCTTCTAAAATTGCAAGCACCACATAAGTACAAATCTAATAGGATTGATCAATAAATTCAGTCTTTCCACAATTTAAATTCCAACAATGTCAAATCATATCATGTTACCTTAAATGTCATCATACATTAAAATAGTATATTAATCATATGTAATCATCATGATTAGATAAAAAAAATTAATTTTAGTGTTGTTATCATATATAATTGTCTCAATAATAGAAAATAAAAATAATTTTATGTTACTAGTCCAAAGAAAATATTATTATAAGAGAATATTATCTAATTAAATATTATCTAATTAAAATTAAATATTATCTAATTAAAAGTATTCTCTAATGCAGATAAGTGATTACATTAATCACCTTATGCCATTAAAGATACGGATAAACGGATTAATATCTATCGGATACGGATAATATCCATGTCGGATACGAATACGGATCGGATATTGTCAAAAAACACAAAACCATATCCGCATCCATATTTTTTTAGTGGATACGAATACGAATACGGATATGTTCGAATACGAATACGGATCGGATGTTACGCACATTTTTCGGATTCGGATACGGATCGGAGCGGATTTTATCCGCTCCGTTTTCATCCCTAACTATAGTGCATAGGGCACTCGATGCACCGTGGACTTTTTCAGGTATATTTTTATAAATTGACAAATCTAATTTAACCAATCTAATCTACATATTGAAATCTCATAGAAAACTAAATTTTACAATTTTTTAGATTTTATTACTATTTTTTTTCGAATTTTTTAAAACATGCCAATTTTGGAAAATTGTAAATAGTACAACATTCCAAAAATGGCATGTTTTAAAAAAATTCGAAAAAAATAGTAATAAAATCTCAAAAATTGTAAATTTTGGTTTAGTATGAGATTTCAATATGTAAATTATATTTGTCAATTTACAAAAATATTCCCGAAAAAGTCCGTGGTGCACGGAATGCCTTATGCACTATGGTGCATATTAAACTCTCTTTTTTTATTCACTAGAAAAAAAAAACGATCTGAACCAAACATATAATTAACAAAAATATAATTTTAATTCAACACAACAATTTAAATCAACTTTTAAAGTACATTTATGCGGTAGTAAATATAAAAATCAATTGCTAGTTACAGAACACGTATAGTAATTATAAGAAATTCATCAAAAGAAACCCAAAACAGAGTTCGTTTAATTCTGCACTAAAAGCACATTAATTAACTAAAAAAATGAAATGAAAAGCAAGAATAAGTAATTAAGTATGTTTTTCGAATGGAAAAGCAGCGGTCTAAGCATTCTCAGACGTGTTGCCTGCTTTCATGTTCAGAAACTGATAGATGGAGGAACCTCAATCTCGCCTCAATGCCGAAGTGCTGGTCCATTATAGATTTGGCCTGGTACAGATACAATCACAGCTGACAGATCAGGCCTTTGTATTCCTCCGAGCAACGCAATCACTCCAACAAGGTTGCTCTTTAATTATGCTTTTCAAGTCCTACGTGGCCGTTTGGTATATGATCATTTTTACTTTTATTTATTGTTGCAAGATAATGTACATATAGATGTTTCCGCATGTGTTGCAATTTGAGCAATTAAAACTAATTATAAATGCTTTCAAAAATCACATATGAGACAGATCTAGTAGCCAAGACTAATTTCATGCAATAATCAATTAAGTAATGGATTTATCATTTAACCTCAATTTTTTTAATGATAAGACATGAGTCAAACTTTCCAACTTATTTTCAAATTATACGTATGTAACTAAAATTTCGAGCTGAATTTCGAACCTACAACCTTCACTCAAGGTACATTGTCTTTTATTAACCAAAGGCATGTTCTCGATAATTGTATAATTGTGTACTTGGTATTGACGTTGAGAATTTAGATCAATTAATGTTTTATGTGGATTGATTTGATTAATGTCATGTAAGGTGATTGATGTAATTTTTATATTTGTTTAATTAATATTAGGTCAACTAGTGTTGTTAAGACTTTGAGAGCTTGGCATGTTAAAATTAGCACATCTCCCTATTAATACACACCTGCCCACTCTATTAGCGTTAGGCTGCGCGCTGGCCTGATAGTTCCTCAGATTGTGGCGCTCAATATATACGTGGCTTCGTGCGGATGTTTAATTTTGCCTAGTCGATGGGTGCACCAGTGAAAACGATTGCAGTCGGCGGAATAAAGTAATTAAGCTCAAATAACAAATTTGATTTTGAGGTAAGTAGAAAAAAGTTAACATCGAAGTCAGAAAATTATTTAATGGAATAAAAAATAAAATAAAAATTATAGTCTCCACTATGGGAGTAATAATTTTTATCTTCATTCTTCAATTTATAATTTTAGAACTGTGGGAGTTGTAATGAGCATTTTTTGCTAAAAAAAATGAGGGTCGAATGTTCGATTTTCAAATTCGTTCCATAATTAAAAATAACATACAAAAAACGTTAATTTATAAGAAATGAGAATCAACTCATCTATATATCATCCATTCAAAACCGATTACGGTTAAGGGGGCCTATAATTAATCCAATCAATTTTATAATATAGAATATTACAAATTTCAAAATTAGAATTAAAAAATATCAAGCATGTACTTAAATAAACTCTTCAATTTTGAGCTTCTCGCCCATCATTACTGCAGAGCAATTAATAAACTCTTTAACCTTGTGTTTAAAAAGAAATAATCAAACACAAATCATATCTAAAAATAAAGAAAATTCTTCCTCTCCTCTTCTGTGACACTAGAGTGACTAGAGCCGAATAATTATATTGACAATCCTTTTACTTATGATACCGTAACAACCGAAGTAAAGGGAAATATCACACAACCGTTTTCCATACGGGAAGAAGGGAATAAGGAAAGAAATGAGAAGAAGTATTGAGAAGTGTGTAACTTTGTGAAGAGTTTGGATTGTTTATAATTTTTTTTCTTCCCTTCTTCTTTCTTCCTACTTCTTCTCACACCATCCAAACGGAGGGAAGCACGTATAATCTCTAGGACTTGGACCCTCAAAAAAAAATCTCTAGGACTTGACCACGCTTCTAAAATCGCACTTACTAGTTAGGGATCATTTTTATTGTTGTCGTTGAAAGTATTTATTGTGCTAATTGATACTTTTATATTTTAGTGCTGATGTTGTGAATATAGTCTACAGATCAGTTAATGCTGTAAGTGGTTTGATGTAATTGGTGTTGTTGATGTGAATATATTGATGTAATCTTTATTGTTATCGAATTTCATTTAAATATTCAGCACACCTAGCTACTATTGGCTCCGTTTGGATAAGGTGTGGGAAGAAGGGAAGAAGAGAAAAATTGGAAAGAAGTATTGGGAAGTGTATAATTTTGTGAAGAGTTTGAATTGTTTATAATAAATTTATTTTCTTATTTTCTTTTTTCCTTCTTCCCAAATAAAATCCAAACGAAGCCATTGATACTATGTACGTATTTCTGTGGCTCAAGGGAACACTCTATTCCTGTTGCCAGATTTTCTTTCAATGTTTTCAAATTATTTCAATCTCTTTTAATTGTAACATTAATTATTAGCCATAGTAGCACACTGCGTGATTGGACAAAATAAATAAAAGCTCCTACATGCGCGTTTTCATTTTAATTGTTATAGCGACAAATTAAATTTGACATTTCATGGCTTTTCAATTTTTCTTGGATGGTTCATATTAGTTGCTTTAGACAGTTCAATAAAAAAAAAATATATCCTTTTTATCATAATGATATATCTATGGCTCCGTTTGGATAGGTGTGGGAAGAAGGAAAGAAGGGAAGAAGTGGGAAGAAGTATTAGGAAATGTGTAACTTTGTGAAGAGCTTGGATTGTTTATAATTTTTTTTCTTTCCTTATTTTTTCTTCCTACTTCTTCTCAACGCATCCAAACGGAGGCATATATCTAAAATTAGTTGTAACAACCTAGAATTTTCAAACGCAGTACAATAAAATTAATTAGATAAATTTTAAAAGTATTATCAAGGTAACTGAAATTTTATAATTAATAATCCTAAAACGATTAAATGAATAACTATAGAGAAACTTATTCCAAATCGAAATCTTTTAATTTGTGTAGTATTCACAATTAACGTACATGATTCTAGCAAAATCAAAGCTTGAGTATACAAAAATTTACAATCAAAACAACTCAAATTCTAATAGAAATAATAATAAATATTAATTTATATGAGTTGCAGCATCCTTAGCTACAAAGTCACTGCCACAGAAAATCCCAAAGATAAATTTTTAATAAAATTCCCAAAATCACGCTGTCACCATCTCCTTCTTCCTCCTCTTTTCATTTCTCTCGCGCGATCCGTCCGATCCCTCTCTTCTCCGACGAGGGAATTTCTTCGAAAATGTTTAAGGGATGGGATGTGATCAACCAATCCCGACGCGCCACCCAGTCCCCCTCCTTTGATTGGCTGGCCTCCTTTGTTCTTATCCGTTCGAGATGGCTGTGAGTTGACGTGGCTTCAAGATGCGAGCCAAAGGAATCTCTGCCGTTGGCTTCTTCCTCCCCCTCTCCTCTCTCCACTAGCTATATATATACTTCACCTTCTCTCCCATTTTTGGTTGGCTGGGCAATTAGGGTTTCCACCTTGAAAAGAAAGGAGAGAAATGAAGGAAAAAGAGAGGGAGGGAGTAGCTGCCAGAGATCCAAGGTATATCCATCTCTTTGTCTAGTAATCGATTTGGTTTAGTTGATTCTTCGATTTGTTGGCCGAAATTTGGAGAAAATTCAGAATTTAAAATTCTGGTCTGTGCACGGTATTATGCTTTGATTACTCTCTAGTAGGCAAATTGACCCCTAAAACAATGAATTTAGTAGTGGAACTAAGTTGAGACCTGAACTTCTGTGTCTGTGTTCTGTTACAAGCTTAATTCAGTAAAATTGGATGAAATTGGAATTGTTTCACTGGATGGGCATAAAGGAGACCTGTGTGAGGCTTTACGATTGGGTTCTAGGCTTGGTACCAGCCTTTGGTACCTCTGTTGTACCTCTGGTACCGTACTGGTACGCTGTGACGAGAGACAAGGTTTGTTTCGTAAAAGAAAAAGTTTTCTGGGGACTTGTTTGTAAATTTCTAGGGTCTATTTGTAAGAAAAAGGACTATACTGTAAATTACTTTCATTCAGGAGCCCTTGGGGAATATTTGTTGTGATAGCGGGTCGGATCCTGATCCCTTCTTATCGGATCCAGTCGGACCCATTACGGATGGCTCAGGTCAACTGGGTCAGGTTGACCTGGCTCGACCCTATTCGATTTTGGGCTGACTTTTGTGGGCCTAGACTTTCTGGGCCAGAAGAAGAGGAAAATAATAAAATAATGGGCTTAGGCCCATTGTTGCTGGTTGGGCCGAAAGTTGAGCTGAAATTTATTTTAATAAAAACTTAATCTTTGATTAAGTTAAATAAATTGTGGGCTTAAGAATAAATAAATTAATTATAGGAAAGGTCGTTAGCAATAACTGGGTATTCCTTTAATTAAGTGGGATTCAATTTTATTTTTCGGGAGATGATGAGAATAGTTCAAGTGAGTCAAGAACAGATACAATGACAATCAAATCACCGACTTTCTGATCTCAAACAAACCAATCAAATAATTTCGATTTTTAATTTTCTATCTCCAATTGTTTTCTTGATTTTGGATTATAATTTTCTGATTTAAATTCTCGATATAACAAATAGCTAAATAATTTAATGCAAATTAATTAATTAAGTATTAATGAAATAAATCAAATATTGCACAACTAAATGAATGTTGGAGAAATACTATATAATAAATAAGTGAATATTTTCATTCTAAAATATAATTCATAACTTATATAATAAAAATAAATATAAACTTTTAATGACTGGAAAGTCAAAACCAATTATTAATAATAAGATAAAATACGTAATAATATATTTTAAAACAGAATCCTCTAAATAAATAATCTGAATCTAACTATCCAAATCTCAACCAGTCTGGTTAACTTAGGCCATCAGTATGGTAACCCAAGAACCGTCAATAATTAGATTATTTAGGTTAGTTTAAATATTTAACGGTTAGTAAGAAAGTCACTTGTTTTATTAGGAAATCGAACTAGAATCACTTGACACGTGATTATCAAGTCTAGCAAACTGTTAAGGGAGAGAACCCAAGTATGATGGCCGTCAAGCGTCCGAACCATCATGAGATATCGAGAAACTACGTTTAAGCTTTCTACTATCCAGGTGCGGAATTACGTTGGATTTTTGTTAAAGTTTAAGTAATTAATAAAATATGTTTTATTCATGTGCATATTGGAAATTCGTTTGCCTGCATGACCGTATTCAAGCATTTTTAAATGATAGTGCCCAATTATTGATAAAACTGCATTTTGAAATGCATGTTCTCCGTTTTGAGAAATTTGAAAAGTAACAGTCAGATATTTGGAAATGTCGTTGCTATTGATAAATCTGTCTTATGAATGATCTGACTGAAAGAAATGAAATGATGTGAATGAATAACTGAGATATGATGTGATATGCTTGATATGTGTGATTTGATATATTTGCATCACTCTCCGGAGTCGGTTGGCCCCCGGCTTCGGCCAGTTCGGTAGCGCTATGCGGATTTGGAATCCCCTTTTGCCACTTGGGTAAGGGACGGATCCCTTTTGCCACCCAAGTTAGGGGAAGGTCTCCTTTTGCCACCCAACCGGTTGGGTTAGGAGGCCTGAGTGATTATGATTATGGAATTATGTTAATGACATGTGGATTTGAAATCCCCTTTTGCTACTTGGGTAAGGGACGGATCCCTTTTGCCACCCAAGTTAGGGGAAGATTTGTGATTTTCCCAGACATATGTTATGCTCAATTCTGCCATGCTCGGATCCCCTGACACGCTCAGTTTCCTATCATATACAGACATGTGTTGTCTGCGACGGGATTCGTGCCACGTGTTCAGTCCGACATGTATATGACTTCTGTCATAGTCAGATTTTGTTATTTTGTCCAATTTTGATTTCAGACTGGATAACATGTTTTAAAAGAAGATTTGATATTGGTTTATATAAGTTGACACATGCATGCTTTGTTTATGTTAAATGCAGATAATGTTTTTACGGTCATGTTTAATCAATAAATTATTTATTTACGGGTATTATTTCTAGAACTTGGATTTTAGCTTAAATCCGCGTACTGGAACTAAAACCCGCACTGAGAATTAAATTCTCATTCCGTACTTTTTGTATGTTTTCCACAATGGATGTGGGTTCCAGGTTGCAGAGACGGGCTCGATCAAATCAAGCGAAGTTAAGCCAAATTGTCTTGCCATGAGGACTCATTGAGTCATAGGAGACAACATGGTAATTCATGGTAAGCTGAAACCTAAACCTTAAAGATTGTAGAAAAATGCCTTGCGAGTACACAGAAATTGTGTGTTCGCGGCGAGAAACTGCCCCACCCCGTTGCGGGCTGTGACATTAGTTCATGTTTTATCTTATAGCACAGAATCCTGACAGAATGATGATATACGGCTATATATATACTATAATGGTGGCTGATACGGATCCCTTCATTTGCCACAAAAGAAAAGAAAGAATGCTATCATATCATATCCAGCATGTTTAATTTAAATTATATTATCTTCATGCAACCGCCAGACCCATTGTAGGCCGGTTGGCTAAATGAGAATGTCTCTTTGATCAATGAGCCCACATTTTGTTATCCTTCAGAGCCTATTCGAATGTACATAATGTGTTTAAAATAATAAAAGATTGCTGGGAATAAATCATGTTAGTTCACGATCCTTAATCCTTTATGATGCGACTAAATGTTCTAATCCTCAGAAAATTATGATGAACTTTTAGCTATTCAATTAATGCTATCATATCCAGTTGCGAATTTATTAAAGAGTAAGATAAATATAAGCACGATTTAAAAATATGTGGAATATTTTGTGGTGGACTAAAACTGGTCTTGATCCCTGATCAATTGCAACTGTTAATTATTATGAATTATAATTAATTTCTATAAATTAAAAAAATATTTATTTAATTATATACTATTAATTATTAATTATTATTTAATATTTGGTAGGTACAGGAAGGAGGGTGACAGATTAAAGAACAAATATTAAAATATCCATGAGCTAGGAGAGAGACAATATTTTAATATAACCCCGATGGGTTTGGTGATTCAAGGGTAGCAGGTTAGCCCTCTTACCTTTGGGTTAGACTAACCCTGAGGTCACCGAACGCACCCTAATATGACTCAGGACATAAATCATGAGAAGATAAAAGTGGATTTGTTAAATATTAATAAATAAGAAATATTAAAATGTTTAAATTTCAGGATATGAAAAAAAAATTCTACTGATCATGACACTCAACAAATTAATCCTTCCAAACGACGTTGACGTTGACCCCCCTTCATTAATTTCCTGTTCTCATATAGATGGTCACTTTACCTAATTATATCAAAACACAAAAGAATTTACCAAACAATTTTAGGTCATCAAAACCTATTATAATTAAAGTTAACAACTTAACATGAAAAGCGAGATTTTGTATAGGATCCCATACCCTTGCCCTTTCAAAATACACGACAAAAGAGTGAAGTTTTCGCTGATTGGACCTCTTGAGACTTGAGAGAGTTGAAATTTAAAAGCAGGAGCAGAAGTTTTTTATGGACCAAATTTTCTTGTACACTATTTAAGGGGTGGATTCCATTACCCGGCTATTGGCTGGCACATCTTGCTTTAATATTTTTAATTCAAAATTCAAAATATAAAAAAAAATTAGGCTTCGTTTGAATGAGGTGTGAGAAGAAGAAAATAAAAGAATAAATTTATTATAAACAATCCAAACTCTTCACAAAATTACACACTTCCCAATACTTTTTCCCTATTCCTTTCATTCCTACACCATCCAAACGGAGCCAAAATATTGATTTTTATTTTCACTAATATGGATACACTTTGAATTAAAAGTTTAAAACTATAGCTAATATTATTTACTCGTTTAAATTCCATTAACTTATATGCTGAATAAGCTCAAAAAGTAATAAATTTATATAAATGTAGCGCTCAAAGAAGAACAAAATCACCGCTTTCATTTGTTTTTTTTTTTGAAGGTAAGAAGACAAAAAGTCTTCCTACAATTTCATTGAACCAATATAATTAGTTACAAGGAAAAGGAAAAAGGAAAAAGAAACAGAAGAGAAACGAAAGAAAAAGTTAAATTACATAAAGCCTATGTACAGTTTGGCAATCCTAACTATCTCAGACCGCCTTTGATGGAAGACAGTCCTTTGCAATTAGCAATTAGCGATCCAGGAGGAAGCATCCTGTAATGTCCTCCGTGTTATATCGACGTCGTTTATCAGAGTTCCTTCGAAGATCAACAAACAACGCGCCTTCCATATGTTCCACATTCCCGCCATCCATATCGATTCCCAATCATCCTTGTACGTCCTTTTTAACGACTGTCTGTTATTAAGCCAGAACTCTGGAAGGTTATCACTTGCCGAGATCGTCATGCCTGGTTGTGATAGTTCATTCCAAATATTTTTTGCCAAAGGGCAGTGGACCAAGTCATATTAGGGTAACACTATAAATTAAAATTGATAAGGTGTCAGGTAGCATACGATTCTAAAACAGTCAGTAGTGGTCGCTAGTCAGGTATTATTTGAAAGAGGTCACATGGAAGTTTGGAACCCATGAAAATGGGTTACAGAATATTTCACCTATATGGAAAAATAACCAATTGGCCCAGAAAAATCCGTCAAATTACTGCCACATTCGTATTCTCTCCTGGCAAAATTTAGATAGGCAACAGCATCGTGATTTAGAAAATAGAAATTTGGCTGCCTGTATGTAAGACAACTTTTGTATACTTTTCTTGTGCTGTGATGGAGATATCTTCTCTGTTTTCTTTTTTTTTTTTGCGTTGGAAAATGGTAAACGTTTAAGGATGAAAATAAGTAAAAGGGATAGTAGCCTTAGAAAATAAAGGGGGTATTAATTCATTTTGTCCGTATGTTATTCGCATATTATCCATAACAAAATTATTCGTATCTGTGAACTACTGAAAGCATGCATGATACCTGCGTATAAAATTGTATTTTTCTTTTTCAATACTCTCAATGAGTGTATTCAGTTGATGCATGCATGCATCCGAACCCAGATATATATAGTGTTGTCATATTTAAATATATATATTTTTTTTTCAAATTGGGATGGGCAAATAAAACGCATGAGTGTTGTATCATGATACACGTATATTATTCTATTTCAGTTATTAGAAGCTAAAGAGCAATCGCTGATAGTTGATAATATTATTTTTGACAATCGGGTAATTGCCTTGATTTTCCAAATTCATTTTCAGACTTCCCATAATACTCATTTTATTATTTCATACTTAAATATTTAGTAAAAACACGCCTAATTATTATAGCAATACGAACATATTTATTCTATTTTTTTTTTGATAAATTGGAAATTCCGGTAACTAGCAAATGAAATATTAAAACCAACGGCCCTAAAAATATATATATATATATATATATATATATATATATATATATATATATTTGACCCTCAGAAATATTAAAACCAACAGGCACTATTCAGAGTTCAGTTAATACAACCTGTATCGATACAAACCATTACCCCTAATTTTGGAAAAGACATATATAATTTTGTAAAAGTGTATATATATACCGTTAAGTAGAACTTGTCTATCATTATTTAAAGTTGTCTCACCTTTATGCTTGCGTTTGGATGAGAGAAGAAGAAGAGGAAGAAGGAAGATGTGAAGAAAAAAAAATTATAAACAATTTAAACTCTTCACAAAGTTACACACTTCCTAATACTTCTTCCCACTTCTTCCCTTCTTTCCTTCTTCCCACACCTATCCAAACGGAGCCTATAAGAAGAAAAAAAATTTCCTGGACTCCACTCGAATTGCTTGTGAAGTTAAGACTCCATTCCTGAAGGTTACTCCAGTTGGGTCATATACGCCATCTATGACTAAAATTAGTGAATCATTCGTATAACATAGATCTCTGGGAAACTAAATTAACTCCATAACATTTAAGATGGATATTAAATGAACTGTTAGCAACCTAATTCTTCGCCTGCTGTTTTCATGTATTAGCAAATTTACAACCCGTATTCCAATTTATTTAGTTTCAGTAAGCAGCACAAAAATGTGTTTTATTTTTCCAAAATCAATGCATATGCTGATAAATGCTTCCAGAAGAAAAGGATATATACACATACAATAGGAATCGTCAATTTGTTGAGAAGTTACCACTATCGAGCAACTTGTTACTTTTAGTTACCAAAGTAGACTGACATATCTCATCCAATCTGGGATCTGATATGTGTATATAACTAAATACTTTGTTTCTTCTCCTTTTTTCCAAAACGGCTTAAAATTTGACAACTTGACTAAAAATAACTAAAGGTTTTTGCACCATTAAAGGACACGATTACTTCAAGCGCACTCCTCAAAGTGCCCCCTGTAATCTTACATACAATGGCCCCATGACTGGTACGTTTATCCTTTATAGTGGATGCAATTTACAAACATAGAAAAAGACATAGCATGCAACAATATCCTATACTCAATATTTCTACTTTTCTAGAGCTAAGTAGCTAACTATTTTGCAAGCGTTCCTGTCCAGCCACGATCATATACAGACTTCTCATGCATGTATCTACTGGATTAAACTTAGGTCATCGGATAATGGTTCTTTGCTTTATACTTTATTGTTCTTTTTTATATTTTATATTTAATCTGACAGAGCGAGTGGTACTAACTAGAGCGGCTGTTAATTTCAACTTAATAAGGACGACACAACGCAACATGCCATCTTTCTAAAGGGCTGTCTTACTCCAAAATTTTAAGGAAATTTATAATTGCCAAACTGTTAAAATATTGAAAATAAATTTTGGATGGTATTGTAATTCTTGGAATACTAGTTGTAATGCTGGTTGGATAGAGCTTTCAAGCTTGCAAATTAATATGCTGGTTGGATTCAACTGGTACCATCGTATGTCTTGTGGGGCATATATCAGTACCAGTAATCACCAAAACAATGCACAAGCTGAGACTATCCATGTGGCACTTGCTCAAATTGTGTGATACATAGTAAAGTGCAAGGCACTTTGGCAATTTATCCTCGGTGCCTTTATGGCTATGCAGGCACAGATTCCATCACTAACTAAATGATCTCCTGTTGTTCGAGCACTAAATGGAAGAAACCGTATCAAAACATTAATTTACTTTTAATGGAACGAACAACGACCTAAACTGAAAATAATAGTTCTATTTCTATATATGGCAAAAGTTGTGTTTGAGATGTAAAAACACATCCTAGCTAGTTGCTCACCAACATATATATTTACATTATGCCACAAAATTTAGGATATGCACGTTAAGTTGTGCTTTAATAGCAAGAAGTGAAGGTGACATGTCACATGCTTTGGAACAAACAGCAGTGTAATAATAAGCAATCTCTCAGGAAACAAGTTGCAAAGACTTTCTGTGTTAATATTGGACTTCACAGTTCCAAGACAAACACGCATGCACACATACCCGACAAAAACTAGAAGAAGAGCAAAAACAAAATAAGTACAGAAATAATGGTAGTGATTGTTGTATCAAGTCGAATCTGCCCAATCAATTGATAGAAAGTAAATTTGAACTTCAACGTTAATAACCCCTAGTGACCAAAAAGGTCTTAATGACGGTCTCATTAAATAGACTAGAAGATTTATTCCAGAACAATTTCATATAGCTAGGAAGCTTTTAGCACTGGGCATGCCTACAATATTGTATCCTAGCTATTGGATACGCAGAAATGGTCCATATTCAACCAGTGGTGAGAAAACAAAATGCACCAAGAAAAAGGGGGAAAAAAAGAGAGATACCAAAAATCGGTGTTGTATCCTTCAATTAAAACTTAATTAAAAGTTAAAACTGCAGTAATTAATGTTGGCATTGATAGATATATATAGTATAAGGTTGCCAAATAATTAAAAAAAATGCTTAGGAAATTGAAAAAATAATTCTATTAATCATTTCCGATTATTCTATTTGAAGATCACAATAGACTATTAGAAATGCAAGATGTGCATGTATGAAGCCTTAATAATATTCAATTATATATAACTACTTATAGTATACATAATGCACTAGAAAGAATAGATGTATGAATATACGGCGCTTACCACCTTGCAGATTCTATCCATCTGAATGATATTGGCATCCTCAAGTGCAAGTGCAAATTTTTATAATTAAACAACAAATCGAGCAAGGACCAAAGATCCCAATTCATAAGCAATCTTTTTTCTGACTTTAAAGACAAATGGTCCATCCATTAATTGAAGGGTCCCAACGAATGACAAGAACCAGCCACAAGCCACATCCATTTTGCTACTTGTACGATTGAATCGACATTGGCTGATCGACTTGAGGGCGGAGTTATGATCTTTTTTTGAGCTCCAAGTGATAAACGCTTTGATTCGGTATTCTGATAATATTCTCGAGTTGTGGTGTTTGATATTCTGAATTATCTAAATTATGGTTTGTATACGAACTATAAAGTAGGAGTCTATGGAATATAAAATCTGAGTCTACTGACTATAATATTTGAGTCTACGAACTATAAAGGTATAGTCTATGGGCTATAAAATCTATGAATGAAATCATAATGATCAATAACTAGACTTGCATGTGTTATATATTGTCCAACTTGAGTCGGTTCCTGAAATGTCGTATTGTATTTTCTTTCTTTATTGAAGGATGTAATTACCGTGCTTATCATGCATTGCATGTTTTGTATTAAAATGAGAAATGAAACTAATGATTATGTATGATGTTATCTAAATTGCTTGTATAGCTGTAATATTGTTTTAAACTCAACCAGTAGTTAGTTAATGATCATGTACCTTAGTGTTTGTGTGCCTAGAACTGAATACCGCACTAAGATAATTTTATAATTATCTCATGCTTTACTTTTGTATTGTTTCCACATTGGTTATGGGTTTCAGGATTTGGATCGAGTTGTGAGAAAATTGGCATATTGTAGGCCATTTGTTATTATGAGCACGAACTAAGTAATTTGTATAACCAGAGTCAACTTGGATTTTGCTTTAATATTTGTACATCATATTAACAATTCTTACCTTTAGATTATTTAATATAAGTTGAATAGTTGATAGAAATTTTTAGTTTTAAACACTTGAATTGTAATATTTTAATTAATTAGTTTAAGTTAAACCTTGCAGGTGTATGGATGGTAGCATGCACTCGCAGCGGCTAGGCATAATCGGTTTTGGGGTGCCAAAATTAATATTTCAATAACATAAAATTTAGTATTTTTGTTGTATCTATTTTTTTTGTAATTTTTTTTCAATAACTGAAATCGGTGTCACAGATAATGAACTTTTTTGGTGGTTACTAAAAATCTTGCACATGACTATACGCGCGGCAGGTCATTTGCTTGGTTGTTATTGCTTGATAAGTTGCTGACACAGGAAAACTTGAATAAAGGCAATTGGCCATCAATTGATGCTTGCGTCCTATACTCCTATGTAACTAGCAACAGATGGAGACTAACCGGCACCTATTCCTGCAATGCACATTATTTCAGACAGTTTGGTCTTATGTAATCCTCACCTTGAACCTCAATGTGACTCTCTCCTAGACTCCTAGCTACCAGCCTGCCCTTCAGCTCTGGCCGCAGAATACAATATGCAGTATTGTTTTATCCCGTCTTGCGCGCAGGAGATTTGGTCCTTGTCACTAATTGTGAAATAGAGATTGATGTGAGGAACTAATTTTAGTCGTGCCGAGGGACGGATATGGAGCGTTCTGCACTACTAGGATGTTTTGGCTTTCAAAGAGCATGGGTTCTCCACTGCCTTAGCTGAGACTCCCCCACTGTGTACCAAAAGACTGTTGGTACCAGCCATTGATACCAGGTTGAGCATAGAGGACTGCTAACTTTTGCAATTTTCCTGTCTTATATCTTGCCTTGATTTAGCTGGTTACTGGTACAAGGGGACATCATTCCAGTGTAGCAAGCATGTAACGTGTTATACCATGTAAAGCTATTTTTTCTTTAATTCAAATCGTTGGATTGCTACTTCCCCAACAAGCCTTATTGGTCATATGAATTAACAATTTTTGAATGAATTTATATGTATAGACATTAATTGATACCGAAATACAGCAGTTAAGAACATGAGATGGCATGTGTTGTCGGCCATGCTGACAAGATCAATAAAAAGAGCATGTTCTAGGAATAATTAGTGTAAAATTGAGGTAGATATGGAGAATGGTCCGTTCCCCAATTGTGCAGAAATCATTGGACGATCACTAGGCCAATCCCATCCAAAATGAACTATTAATTTACCATTTGGGACAAAGAAATATTTACCTTAGAGAGTACAGTCCAGGCATCACAGGCACGACAATGATAATTTAGAAAAAGTAAGGTAACGAACTGGCAATTGAAGACAACGCAAAACGAATAATGCTTCTATACATTGAAAATGAAATATCTTACCTAGTTACCCGTGAGATGAGACACAGCTAAAGCACCGTCACAAAAACAACCCACATGAGATCCTCTGGGACGCCAGTAACCTCTATTATGGGAAGAGAGAAGGCTGTGGCATGTGACCTCAGTGGGACTAGGAGTCTAGGAGCGAGACATAACATGCAAATATGCAACTGAACTAGAAGTCTAGAACTACCCACCTCTGAAAGCCCTCTGAAAGAGGCGAGGCGCGGAATTTTGTCACAACTGAAGAAGAACTACCCAGCATCCTCTGCAGTTGCACTCTGCAATTTTTCTCCAATTTTTCTCAAACCGTCGGATCTAATCTCAACAGTCAAAATTTACAAGCCATACGGATCCAATATTAATCATGGAACATCGATTATTGATCAGATGGACAACAACAAGAATTACAAAGGATATCATTCCGGGTTGGTTCTGGTTCAATTTAGACGCCTACTAAAATCTGGATCGTTGATGTAAGATCTGACGGTCATGCGATCAGAATCTGATTGTCAATTTATGATCAGATCGGATTGGATCTAATTTGGATAGGCCTTGTTAGGAAGTAGAATCCGGATTTCTATGTTGCGTTATGGACAGTTCTATGCAATTAGTTATAATTCAATTTATGCATCCATAAAGTTATTTTCCTATTATTTAATAATTTCTTGTCTTCAAAGATTGATATATATGAAATTGATTAGCACCTAATAATAGAAAGCCGTGATTTGATATATTTATAGTAAATATTTAATTTAATTCATTGACAAATTATTAAATATATAATTCAATTAATTAAAAAAATTTGAGCATAATAATAATAATAATAAATAAATAAATAATGAAAGAAATAACAGAATAGATTGGATACGCGTTGCATCAGTAAATTTGCCCTCGTAGGAAGTCAACAAACATAGCTAAAACGGTTAGTGATTTTGGCGGGGAGAGTCGCCAGCTCAGCTCCTCCTCATTTCGAACCATGTTTGGAAACTCCTCTTCCTCTTCCCCTCTTTATTGTTTGTCCTTTCTCTCTCCTCTCTCCTTTGTCATTTCTTCTCCATTGACGGGGTCGAAAGGCCTTCATCATCCCTTTCTCCATATCATATTTCTAATTTCTGTGCTTGGAGACACCCATCCTCTCTTCCAAGATGAATAACCTTCTCACGGTGCATATTTCTTCGAGCCTTTTCTCCCTTTTACATTTTGGAAATCGATCAGATAGTTCATTTTTTTTATTTTAATGCAATTTACGAAACTTAAAATGGTATGAGTAAAATTGTTTGTATCTTAATTGGGGATAATAGCACCTAAAAGAAGAAATCAGTGTTGTAATGTGGACTTGGATTTAATCAAATTAATCACCAGATTTGGTGCAATGACTTGTTTGTGACACAGATACAAGAGCATATCAAGAGCATATCTTAATTACATCACTACTGTAGCTCTACTTTGTTAGTATGAATTAAAATGTATACAATGATGATTTAAATTCTTAACTACAGCCAATTATTTTGTCTTTTGTGTTCATGTTATGAAATTTAAATACAACAGTAGTACTCAGTGTCTGCTCACTACTTACTCTTGCTCTTAATGATGCACATCATTTAGTCATTGTACTTACACAAGTTTGAGATATTAGGTGCTGCATTTCTTAGTTCTTACAGAAAACTGATACAAAATAAAAACTTTTTGACGGTAATTTTTGAAAAATGTTCAACTCGTAATCACCAATATCTACAAAGAAATAAAAATTACATTTGTTCTGTTTTACTTTTAATGCCTTCACTCGTAGATATGCATTCATGTCCTCATGCCAAAGTTTTGAGTCACAGGTGCTGAAATATATGGTGCTGAAATTTTGGTACTATCATGTGGGAACAAAAATTTGTAAACCTATTGATTTCTCAGGAATCGTTTGAGAGGATCATGGGCAGATATCCTGGAGAACCAGATGGCAATTCAGGTCGGTTCTCACCAGATTCAAGGGATCTAGGGATGGATAAGTTTTTCAAACAGGTCTGCTTGCCTCTCTTTTAAGAAGATTTTTTTATCAATTACTTCATTTTAATATTTTTTTTACCTTGACATGCCAAACTTATTACTGCCCTAATACTACATTTCTAGGTGGCAGAGATTGAGACCCAAATTGAAAATATTACCACTCTACATCGTAAACTTGAGGTACTTGTACAATTCAAATTTTCAGTACTGGATTCCACAATTAGTGTTCCTTTCAACAGTTCATGTTTCAATTATATAAGTTATGAAAATTATATGTTTGCACAGGCTTCTAATGAGGAATGTCGACTAGTGACCAAGGCCTCTGCAATGAAAGGTGATCTTCATTTTCAGCCTCCTTAGCAAAAAATTAATAATTTCATGAAAGCCTTCTTTTGTGATATTTGGTGAATTCAATCAGAATTTTCTTTTTCCATTTTAGAAATTAAAAAGCAGATGGAGAAGGATGTAGAAGAAGTCACAAAAATAGCACACAAAGCAAAGACTTCCTTGGAGCAACTTGATAGAGAAGTATGTTCTAATATCATTTTTTCCTTCTGATATCAAACGATAAACCATATAGCCCAATGTGTAATAAACTCGTACTAAACCGTTCTGAATTATATTACCCTATAGAATCTGACGAATAGACAAAAGCCAGGATGTGAAAAGGGGACAGGAGTTGATCGCTCCAGAACGTCAATGACAGTGTAATTTTTTTTTTATTAATGGCAATGGTTCATCACGAAAATAATTTTGTGTTTTTTGCTTCAAATTTTGGAGCACTATTGATCATGGAAAGAAAATTTTAGATATAAATTTATCTTGCGCATCCATTATAGGGCTCTCAAAAAGAGGTTAAAAGAAAGGATGTCTCAATTTCAGGTTTGTGCATCATTTTTTTCCCCAATATTTTAGAGACTTTATCCAAGTAATCATGCTTTCATATTAGCCTAATAAATTACTTGGCCAAAATTACCATTCACAGATTCTACGTCAGAATATACGGGATGAGTACAGGGAGGTAATTGAAAGAAGGGTTTTTACAGGTATTGCATAAATATCATTCCTCCAGATTCCACAAAATTATTGACTCCTAAATTACTCTTGGACCAAATTGACGTTTTACCTTATTTTATTTCATTCTTGCAGTAACAGGGACACGTCCTGATGAGGAGGTTAGATATTAGTAGAACATTATATATTTTTCCAAATTATATTATTTGTTGAACTTCTTTTTTTTTAATTATATTATTTGTTGAACTTAAGAATTATTTTATTCAACAATATGAAACAGACAATTGATCAGCTGATATAGACAGGATATTAGTAGAACATTATATATCTTTCCAAATTATATTATTTGTTGAACTTCTTTTTTTTTAATTATATTATTTGTTGAACTTAAGAATTATTTTATTCAACAATATGAAACAGACAATTGATCAGCTGATAGAGACAGGAGCCAGTGAACACATATTCTCCCATGCTATTCAAGGATATGGTCGCGGGCAGGTACTTGGACATGTGGTTTTGGAAAAAAAATAATGCAATAAGTGGTTGAGACTAGGAAAAAAAAACCCAAAAAAAACTATGCCACAGTTTGTTAATTGGTAATTAATTTTGAAAAAGAAATAACTTCTGGGATATATGAATTTGACAACCAAATGAAGCGAATGAGTTTCTGACTTTCAGGAAAAGGCCAATGAATGGGAACATTAAATCTAGGTTTTATATATTACTTTTCAAAATGCTTTTTCCAGGATTGCGGAAGTCAAGGAATTAACTATGAATATAACATCCAAAAATTCTGTAGATTGTGGAGACAGTTTCTGAAATCCAAGAGCGCCATGATGCATTCCTTGAGTTAGAGAAGAAACTCCAAGACTTGCAACAGGTTAGCATTGCATATGTATACAGTTAAGAGTAATAGATATATTATTTTAAGTTTAACTGAATTTATGATTAGAATTTGGTTTCCTTAAACAGAAACTTCTCTAATATTGAAAACAAAAAAAAAATCAAAGGGAAAAAACACATACCGATATTGGGGCACCCCCCACCCCCCAAAACCCAAACAATTCACCAACTTATTAGTACATATCGATAACCTATTCATACCTATGGATCTTCAGTATAATTTTACTCCAAGCATCCGTGGAACTGTATTTTCTCTTCTAAGTTCCTTCTCGGAGTCTTGTTTCGCCAAAAGGCTCGAAACATTATGATCTACTGTCAAAAGAAAGGATAACTTTGCCGACAAAATGGAAGGGAGATTTAGTCCAAGCAAAAATAATTTCAGACCAATATAGTATACTCCATTGAGTATCTTTTCCATTTGAAATTACCTCGTAGTGTATGTGCTGACAGCATCTAAACTCATCAGTAGTTCTCTGAAATTGGAATTTAAATCGAGAATGATCTTCAAATATGTGCAGTGGCAAATTCCATCTCAAATTGCCAAAAATCATGTGATATTTTGCAAACAATGCAAATAAAGTTGCTTATTTCAAAAAAAAAAAAAAATACCCATAAAGGAGGCACAGTTAATTTGATCAGTAGAGATACTTCTCCAAGACACCATATTTTACTCATTTGTAACGATACAACCAAGAGAAATCTTAATTGTAAACAATCATAAAGTAAGCACTGAGAGACTCAGCATTTTGTCAGATGTTTATGGACATGGCTGTTTTGGTCGAAGCACAAGGAGATATGATTGATGACATTGAGGCACAGGTTAGAGTTAAATTCTAGTATTATACATCTTACAGTATTTGTTAGTCAGCAGTACATCACCTGTAACAAGTTTTAAGGTATAGTACCAGCTATTTCTTCTTCTGATTTTACTGTAATACCATGCCATACAGGTCACAAAATCAGTGGATCATGTACAAAAGGCAACAGAGACCCTGAAACAAGCAAAGAAGAAACAGAGGAATACGAGGAAATACATGTGCCTTACCATAATTATTCTTCTTTTTGTTGTAATTTTTGCACTTTGGGGAATTCTAAAGCGTCAAAAGGTTTGGGGGTAATTTGTATGACATGGTCAAAACTTATATAGTGTGTGATTTTATAAGAATATTACTTTCTAACTTCTGGAAAACGGGACCAAAAAGTTGGCTACGCGAGTTTCAACAGATGCATAAGTTCTGACTTGTAAGATGCACGCTTGTATAATATTTAGTTTAAAATTATAAGACCAAAATGTTATATTCTGAAATTTTTATTATCCTCTCTTGTCAAATGAGGATAAAGGGAGGGCCATAATGGAAATGTCATTAAAGTAAACTATTATACACGTCGCAACTTAACACAGAGAACTTGATTCCCCCAAAATAAAATGTCAATTGACACAAATAATTCAGCTACTTCCCGCAATATGTACCCTGACATTTCCAAAACAACATTCAAAACTCAATTGTTTCCCGCTCATATATGAAACCACTTTTTTTTTCCAAAAGAGCGAATAAAGCAGACCTGTCAGAAGAAAATTGAAACAGAAAACTATAACCAAATGGCATTCCTTCAATTATTTTATTTTTGTTTTAATACTACCAACAAATAATGGAATTCTTAATCCTTAAACACGAAATGAGAGTTTACCAAACAATGGCAAATAAGCATTTCTTCACAGCATATATCTTATGAACAACAGAACAAATATAAAAATTAACAAAAAGCCACTGGGGCCTCTGCAGGCTGCCTCAAAAAATAATCCTTCAAAATTATTTTGCAAATATAGTATTGGGAGCTCCAATAAAACAAGATGCACAACTACAATAATACAAATCTACAGTGCAGGAAATATGTTTGTGGACCTCAAAACACCATTCAAATTTCAAAAATTATAAAGTCGGTGCGCAACGACCCTTTCATGTTTCCTTTCATAATTAATCAAGCTTCACATTGGAATACAGAAGAGTGTCTCTAGTGAGTGGCATGTTCATCAACATGCAGACCTGCTCAATCAGTCAAAAGATTAGCATATCATAAACCATAACAAAACCAAATTAACTTTTCCCAGCTTATTACCAGCCAGTATTGGTATTGTTCCTGCACATAGAAGAGATAATACGAGGTGCAGATGAAGGGAGGTAGATACAGACACATGAAGCAGTTGTGTTTGGCCATTTTACCAATCTCATCTAATAAAGACTATAAGAGATAATATGAAAAAGAAAAAAAAGGACTGGAATGCCCTCCACTAACCCCAATTAAAGTTGAAATGAGAAGGATAATTCCAGTAATCCAAGCAAGACTCCTCCTAACCAGCTTAACCTCAGAGGCTGTGGTGGAGTTGTCAGTGCTTGTGCTTGTTTCTTCTAACCACCTAGAGATACGTGCTGAAGAGGCCACCTCTACCATGCCTGACTCCTTGTTATAAATTAACAACCCGACAATCTTACCTGAATTTATGCAAAGCCAACTAAAAATATTATAAACAAGACGAGAAACTACAAGGATGACATTTAAGTATACAATTAAGGACTACATGCCATATTATTTCTGAATTGATAGCCCAAAATCAGACTTCTATAGCACAGACATCTTAAGCCGCAAAATTTAAGACAGCATGAAAAAAGGAGCACCAGTTAAGTGCAACATTCTGAATATTATTGTAAAAAAAATTCAGCTTCATTTCAAAGGTGCTGGCAAGTACTATTGAGTGCCATGTTCACAAACAAGTCTAGCACAAATTTTTTATATGGCAAAGTTAATGTAGGGACCTCCATAAGATCTGTTTAGAATTTCAAAAAGCTTAGAGATTGTTGTCTGGAATATTTCCACTCCTTGTTGAAGGATCTCAGAATTGCCATGTTCTTCTATGAGAGCCTACATAACAAAATGTGTTATATTAGACTCTGTGCTTTACACTGCTATCTGGTTCTTACTATTTAACTATGTTCATTGATCAAGAATTGGGAAAAAAGTTTTGTTCTCCACAGCAATGCGCCAGCCAAACATGTTCTGATCCATCATGTTTATATAAGTTATAAGAACAGAGAAATAAAAAAATTTTATTTTATACAACCTCCATTGGAGATATTAAACTATCCCAATCATGTAAATGAAACCAAATCATGATAGAGAACCAACTAAATCAACATTACATATTACATGAACCACAGGAGATGTAAAACTACAAGAAACATGTATAAAAAATATTAAAAAAAGATGTAATATAGATGCACCTTGAAGCCCGTGAAACGGCCTGTTATCAACTCAGCAGGGTTGAAACTTGTACCAGCGAGATCACCATGGAATTCAACACCAATATTGATTGCTCTTACAAGGGCTGCAAGACTCGATGCAAAGTGTAGTTCAGCTTCCTGTAAATAACCAAAGAAATCTTACATGATGCAACATCATTTTGCCCTTTCTTTTCTAAATTTTAGCTCTTCCTTTTATCAGGCTTTAACATTTTATAGGCACAAAATATCCACCAAATGTATTGAACACCCACCATGTTTAAACATTAGTTGGAGAACAGAAGCCTAGTTAGCAAGCACTAATCAAAGGTAGTAGGGTAGTATTTTGATTTTCCCTCGTTGCAACATGAAAATGCCATATAAGCAACTTATGAAAACATAGAGATGGCAAGAGAGAGAGAAGAAACCTTCGCAACATGTAGATAAAGTGCCCCACCACTTGCCAAGGGAAGAGCTAATTTTCCATCCTCAGTTGCTACACTGCCCGAGTATGATCCCTCCAAGAAGTTTGACTATATCAAAACTCATAAAAATAATCCTTGTTAACCTCACACAGCAGGTAAGTGAAAAAAAGTGATCTGACATGTATTAAAGCACAAAATAACAACATACGAGATATGTGAACTCCTTGTCAAGACATGCAGAGTTACACTCTCCATCTAATAATTCTTCTATCTTTGTTACAAGAACCTCCTCACCTAACCAAGGAAAAGAAAACTAATTATACACATCTTTTACAAAAATCTTCAAAACTAATTTCCTTTCTACCCGCTCCTCTCAGCAAGCATAATTATGAGACTAGGAACAGTTTAGGCTGTTTTGGAATTATAAAATGAAAATGGGAAAGGACAGAACAGGGAACAGGAACAAGCTTGCAAGTTGCAACCCATACTCAGAAAATTTGGACATTGTACAGTCTAACAACAAAACTATCCAGGTGATAATAATAGCGTGGCATGTTAACAACTTAAACTACCTGGAAGATGCATTAAACCTTTAGAACCCACGAGCTTGTCTTTGATAACAGTTTGAACCTGAAGTTTTGAGTAGTCAACATCTGAAGGAAAAATAGTGTGTGAGATATATGGAAACAGAACCAAACTTCATATTGGTGCATGATCAAAACAAAATTACCATCCAATCCGCTGACTTCTAGCAAAAACACCGCATGGGGTCGCTCAAAGGGGTTTGGAGTCAGAATATTGTTTAACTGTTATTGTGACAACTGTCAGCTTTATGTTTGTAAATAATAATTAACGATAAAAAAAATTGTTAAATTCCAGAGGCATACTTTTGAGGAAGACTCAATTGCAAGGGAGGAATCAGGTGCAAAGCCAAGTAACACTGATGCCACTCCAGTGACTTCAGATACTGAAATTGGTGTTCTCTGTTTACAAAGATGAAACTTAGTTATAACTTATAACCACCGCAATCAGAGTACTTATTACTTAATACTAAGTTAAAAATAAAAGTTGCATAAAAGCAAGGTCTTTTATGTGCAACTACATTCTATCATCGTTTCGTGATCATACAATGTAGACAGAACACTGGTTGTAATCAGCCCTCAACACTATCCACTGAGATACTTAAACATGCTAAGGTTGCATTCAGGGAAAAAACTAAATAGTGACTATAACAAGCCAAAATGACTCTCTTCTAAAGGAAAAAAAGTCTACAAAATAAAAATAGTTTTCTAATATCAGATTGAACAAATTAAGGACTAATATGAACAGTACCTCTCCATCACTATCCAAAGGCTGATTACGCAGATATTTACCGGAAGAACCTTCTAAAAACACAACAGAACCACTGCTCTCCGCCTGTGTGGAAAAAATAGAGCGGAAAAAAAAAACTCATAAATATATGTAAGATCTAACATCAATGCACGAATTTCATATTGAATCTGAAATCAGATGTGTAAGAGAAAGATGCGAACGAACCCTAGCATTCAGGCACAAGGACGCAAAGAGTACGAATAGAAAGAAATTGAGAGTGACACGAAAGCCCATGGCGAGATGCGGAGAATTGGGGTTTTCCTTTTCCTTTTCCTTTTCCTTCGCCTTTGGAGCAATCTCCAATTGGAGCTTTGAAGATCGGAAGAGAGGAGAAGATCAGAAAGTCAGCTAGACGAACCAAGATCGCAGGACTATTTCCGTTTTCTGTGGCTAATGTTGTGCGTCATTCATGTAGCAAATGTTTAATAAGAATACCAAAATCTGACGTTACTCGTTAAATATTATTGTAAAAATTAATTACTTGAAATTAGAATAGAATTGTATAAATTTGTCATTAATCAATAAATGCAGAAAATGGATGTAAATTTAATTACTTGGAAAGCTTAAAAAGATACTTGGTAAACTACCCACCACATGAAAGAACACATGAACTTGTCAAGAAGAAAACACGTCGCAAGTCGCAACCGGATGAACAGAAGGGAGAAGGGGCCGAGATAGATGCAAAGAATTATGGACTGAAATAGAAACCACCCAAAGCCCAATCCAATCCGAACAGCAATAAAACAGAAAATTCGCATGAAATTCCAAGACCGAAAAAATTGTACTATTATTGTTCACTCGAATTTCGAAAATAAATAAAAAAAATTAAAAATTTTCTCAGATTCTGAGAATCTGATCCTAGCGCTATGTGTAAAATACAATGAGCTATGTGTAAAATCCTAGCGCTATGTTTAGTTGTGGTCCAATGTCTGTCTTATGGTCAGCAGCTGTACAGAAGTGTGTTATCTAGCTTGCCAGTTTATGTTTTATCTTTGTCTTGTGGTGCAATTTGAGTAGTGTCAAAGTAATTGATGGGGAATACATTGGAAAGGCAATCCCATCCATCAAATTTTAATTGTTTTTATTTTAATTTAATTCTGATTGAATAAATATTGATGGGAATACATTGGAAAGGCATTTCCGTCCATCAAATTTTAATATTTTTAAGTTAATTTAATTCTGATTGAATAAATATTGAAGAGATGTCAAAGTAATTGTCATTTTGACGAGTTAATCCAAAATTTCACTTTAGATGAGGAATATCAAAAATTAAAATTTTGATGGGCATATATCTAATTTTTCCTATTATAATTATTGACAGAAAATAAACTTATTTTTAATTCGTGGTCATTTTTTTATAAGAAATCTATTCCATAACATTAGACTATTTTGGTCATTTTTTAAAACCAAAATGTTGTTCTTAATTATCAGTATTCACGAAATTTATATTAATGTAACTAATATTCACGTATCGTTTTTTTCCGAATGTTTTAATATAAACAATTTTGTAATAAACATACGTGTTAGGTGGTGTCAAACACGTCGTGTTGTGTCGTGTCGCGCCGTGCCGTGTCAAACGTGCTATGTCATGTCGTGTCGTGTTGTATCATGTTAAAAATGTTGTGTCGTTTCGTGTCATGCTATGTCTAAATATTTGACGTGTCATGCTGTGCCGTTATATTGTTGATTAAAAGTTGTTTACAGAACAATGAAACCAAAAATATATCAAACAATATATTAGGTACCAAGTTAGTTCATAACAAGAAATCAGACTCATGATTTGATATTGTGGTAAATTATTAAATTTTCAAATGACAAGTTACTTATTACAGTCGCCCGAGAAAGAAAGAAACTTGTCTATATAAATATTAGAAATGTCATTTATTAGCATATGATACACAGGATATTTCGCAATTGCACCACAACTATATGCACAACTGATAGATAGACCTAAATTAATCCCTAATGCTCTGACTTGACCTTCATGTCCCCGTTAGGTAAATTATCTTGCGATTGAGCTAGCCGTTTTGCTTCCTACAAAAGACTCCGTTTGAATGGTGTGAGAATAAGAGTCAAGAATTAGTTTCGCATTAATTTCACATAGCAACCATAAATGATAAAAAAAAGGAAAGTACAAAGCTCAAATTATAATTTCACATACGATAAGATTCTGGATAAATTGTAAGTCATTTCATCATAATAATTTATATTTAAACTTTTTATACAATCTAGAATATGATTAATATGTTATTTATTCGAAAATATTGGATTATACAAGGTAATTACTCATATAAAGTGCAAATAGTAGAATTCTAAGCAACATATGTGTTAGGAAATTGCCCAATTTTAATTTTGTGACTAATTACCCTTAATTAATCCAATTAAAACACAAGCAACACGAGATCTAGTACTTTAAGCAATAGACACAAAGAGAAAGAGGAGAAATCGATACCTCCCGCGAAATCGTATTCGCGGGGCTCGACCAAGGAATGGGAATTGATGGCGTGCCTTCTACACCGTCTCTACCACGTCTCGTAACCGCCCTCGAGTCCACCAAGGAGGATTAATCACGTTCTACAAGGTACGTGCTAGCATACCCAAAGAACAAGCCTAATCCCTATGGTTTTCTCTCTTGCATCAATCAACAACCTTGATTTAGTGGAGAGAAAATAGCTCAACACATGAGCAAAAGAGAGAAGGAGAGGGTGAAAAAGTGGCGGCCTCATGGGAGGAAATGAGAGGAGAGAGAAAAGCTAGGTGGAGGCTCTCATAAGTGGTCCTTATATAGAGCACAAAACCTAATTGACCTCTTGCATAATTACAACTATGCCATCCCACCTACCACCATAATGGGCAGCCACGAAATGGGCCTTTATGGGCCATTTAACCCCTTCATTTGGACCATTAATTCATATAATTAAGGTCCCTCAACTTTGCTCTTTAATTGGGCTATATATTTGCTATTTAAATAACGGCCCAATTAATCAATATAACCATTTATATTGATAAGTGTTGAACTAAATTAATTATTAACTCATTAATAATTATTTTAGGATTAGTTAATGCATTAATTTATTTCTATATGATCCATTGACTTAATTAATTATAACGGTTCGCAACGGTATATAATTAATTAATCAATCTTATCATATTTCCACAGAACCTACTGCTGTGAATAAATAAATAATGCACTGTGTGATTAATGTCCTATTTGTGTGACCCTTTGAGGATTTATGCTATGTTGGCCATGGAATTAAATCGTTATTTAATTCCAATAATCATAAGCGGTATCTAGCAACACGTTATGACTCTCAATTCGCATAAATAGTGTACTGCTACAATATTTCAATCCTGCATAAGAGAATAAATATGTTTCTCTATTTTGATTCTTATGTCACACGATATCATCGTATAATCCAAGATAGGAATGTGTCATTCTTGCAGATTATACGTTTCTTGATCTAGAGTTGATCGCTTAGTTGCGCGCATACGATCCAACTCCATCAAGGGGCCCAAACAGATATCGTCACTCACTAAGTGAATTAATGAGGGACATACGGTTTTCTTGATGATTAGCTTTTCCCCGCACAATTCAAGAGAACATAAATAAAGTCCGTATAGCAGCCCTTATCGGGAATCAGCGGTAGACAATATTTATTGAACCTATCCTCATGTGGAAAAGATAAACATCTCAAACTTAGAACCAAAATTATAACGAAATAAACAATGACACTTAACACAATCCAATATGTTTATTTCATTGGGTCAAGTCCTGTACTATGTTCCATAACATATACATATGCAATTAAGTTGGTAACTCTTTACCTATGATTAGTAGAACTTAATCATCACTTAACTCGCATACTAATCTTATATGATAATTAATGTTCCTTTGTTAATTATCAAGATTATGGACCGTTTAGATTTATTATTGTCATTCTAAAGAATGATCCACAGAGATCTACAATTCAGATCCTCAACCTGAATAATCTGTCAATAATAAACCTAGGAACAGATGATAATATATCATCCATAACATAAACTAATAATTAAGTCATTAAATTATTGACTTCTAGGACATAACTCTAACAATCTCCCACTTGGCCTAGAGTCAATCAGTAGTGACTTCTAGCCAACGAAGAATTGAGAACAATGTCATATATCTACATATATACATGTCTCGGACCTCAAAATAAATAATACGCTTATAGCTAGTTACTCATACGTCCACCACGTATGGATGCATAACTGCATCTCGTATACTGCTCAAGGTAGAGGTCGTGCTAGAGTGTTCGCTGTGTTCGCGAACCTATCCAAAAATTGTTTGACCATATATATATATATATATATATTCTCCTATATATATTCTTGATCACCATCATATGATATCAAGTGATATCGTTATAGATCATATTTGAATCTCCAATGTAACATTGGGTTCTTTAGGAGTAAGTTATAGTTCGAGATGCTTAGAACCATAATAACTCAACTAAGAAATCGATCCGAAATAAACTTCTTTTATTGCTTCACAAGTTGCTATGTATTTTGCTTTGGTGACGGAAACGGTTGTAATATTCCATTTAGAACACCTTCTAAACTTACAACACCACATTTTAGCAAAATATGTATCTCAACTGTGATTATATCAATCTTTCGAAAAACTAGCATTAGTGTAATTAACTTACACGAGCTCCTTTTAAGAGATGAAACATTATATCACTCTTTCTCATAAGGTACTCGAGGATATCCTTGACTATCGTCCTAATGTGTCTCTCTTGTATCCATTTGACAACTGTTTGTCATATCTTTTGGATACTACACATTGGGGCATATGCATAAATATGGCGTACACAATGAAACTCATAATGAAGGAATGCTTGAACTATTTCATGCACTTTCTCGAATCGAGTTGCAATAGACCGAGTTAAAACACTCAAGTCATGCCATGTGACGTATAGTTAGACATCCTTTCTTGGAGTGTAACTTTCGTGTTTCTAGAACACTTCGTCAATATATGCATATTTGCTCAAACCTAACATCCATCATAATCTATCTTTATAGATTTTGTTTCCTAGGATTAGGTGACTTCGCCCAAGTTCTCATTTGAGAAAGCATTCTCCAAAGAGATCTCGACAATATTCATTTTCTTAATGTTATTCCCAATTTAATGAATTGTTATCTTGAACAATACAAGTAATACAATTATGCTCCCACTGAATATCTTGTTTATACAAGATACTTTTGACGAAGTTCAACTCCTTGACTTCCTTGTCAAAACTTTTATTCCAATCTCCACAACACTTGCTTTAATCCATTTATGGATCCTTGAAGCATGCGTATGTTTTTAGCAATACATAAAACCTCGATTTGTGTCAAATGCACAACATCATCCTTCATTCATACGAAGAAGGCGGTTTTATGTGTTTTTCCATATATCAATATATATGAAATACAACTATTGCTAGAATGATCTTTATTGACTTTTACATAGCCACAATCAAGAGGTTGTGCTTTGTACGTAGTCAACTAGTCATCGACTTAGACATAGCTACAAGCGAGAAGCCGCGCTTTGTACATAGTCGATTTGTTATCCATGTCGATCTTTTCTTTTGAAGATCTAAAACGTTCTTGATGGATTGCTCCTTCATGAACATCAACCAAGGTCTATACCTTGTTGTTATACATGGATTTTATTTAAAGATCATATGAATTCAAACCATATATGTGGAATCGGATCGTTCCATCGTTTCCTTGTTTATCAACGGATTCTCATATGCTAAGTTTGAGAATGTCGTGAAGCCAATGCATCAAACGGCTTAGGCAATCAACTCTCGTTGATCTTTTGTAGGATTGGTACTTGAGGTTCAAGAACTACTTCCACAACGATTTGTTGAATGAGTTCTTGACTCCTCATATATTCCATGAGTTTCTCAAACATCATCAACTCGTGAGATGGTTGAGTCCTCATTAGAAGGAGCGTACTAAAACAACTTGTGAATGAAGTTCCGCTCAACTCCCACTAAGCACCATGTATGGAGTGACAAGTTTCCCATAAGAGTACTTCTTGTAGTGACACATAAACTCCTTTAATGCTCACTTTACTCCCACTACTTCTTCTTGAGAGTTTCAATTCATCAAGACTACATTATGATTAGCAACAACTACTTTGTTCTTATCATATTCGTGGAAGTAGTGCCTTTTAATATAAAGCATCCTACAAATATTAAGTGTCTTATTTGGGTACAAGCTTATCAACAATCTTGAAATAAGCTTATCAACACCAAATCTTAAGAAGCATTATACTTAGAGATCAAAATCTCATAAGATATCTTCTTCAATAGACTTCGATGGAACATCATTCAGTGTAAACAATATTGTCCTCAAACATAATTCCCTAATACGAGTCGAATAAGTCCATTTGATTTATTACCGATCGAACTATACAAAATATTGTTCGATACCTCCATTCTTGGACATATTATTCCTCATGGAGCGAGTTATGAAACTACTTTCATACTCTTTAGATAATATTTCAAATCATATGACTTAACTACTTACCATGATTAATTGTATGACTTTTCTTTTTCCTTGAACGGTCTTTTTTAACTTTACACTTGAACTCCTTTGAACTAGTCAAAAGGTTCATACTTATACCTTATCAAATAGATATGTTAATATCTACAATGATCGTTGGTTAAGTAGTAAAGTATCAACAACCTTTCATTGCACAAGTACTTATAGGTCTTTATACATCGATATGTATAAGTCCTAATTAATTCACTTGTCCTTAAACCTTCATAGGTTCAAGGTGCTTTTGTCATTTAACAAACATGATTCGCATATCAATCGATTGGAATCGAATTGAATTACGAGCTCTACGTTACGTAGACTCTCGTAATGCGATTCTCGTTTACTTATGTGACTAAGCGGTATATATAACATGAAAGTCAAATACTTTATGTCAAGTCTTACACATTCTATTTGTCATTCAAAAATTGTTTATCTATTTCAAGCAAATTCAGTCAAGATGCATGAAATCATATAAACAAATCCATAATAAAAGATCTTGTCTTTTACAAAACATAATCATCCATCATGGAATATGAAATGGAGATATTTTTGGGAGGTTTTTAGAATTAAGGTATGCAACCTTCAATTCCTAAACAAACTCTTAATAAAGATAACTCTACGTATTCAATGGTAATGACTTAGATGAACAAGTCATTTCCTATACGGAGTTTACTTTACATCTCTCGAACTTTCTCTTATTCTTCATTGCTAATGCATTTCGTTAAATGTGAGCATATGAACTAGTATCAAGTTACTAGTGTAAATTAGAGATAGTGAGATAATTTGAACGACAAATACACTTTAGGATTAGAATATTTCTAATCGTCACAATCATGATATTTCGGACAACCTTTCAAATGTCTCCCATAAACGGCAAATGAAACATCTCATGTGACACATGGTCATCAATGAGAGTCTCGAAATTTCAACTCATACATTAGTGAAGTATTTCTTGAATACTTAATCAATCACCTTTTTGCATTAACAAGCGTGAAAAAGGTAACATTATATCCTTCATGATCCCAAAGAGATCGTATGACAATATCAACAATCCTTGATATCGAAGATTAATATCTCTAGTCATCAATTAGCTACTTCAATCTTTCGATTTGTGAGCTAATGAAACATTCATATAACTTCTTTAAAAGAATAATCTCTTGGTCAACTCATATTCTTTATACTCAATCATAAATGATGGAGTTAATATCTACTTTCTCCAAGAACACTTTCTTGAGTAAGCGGATGAGAACGTACGAGTTAATTTTAGTCCATATGAATTCGCTAATTCAAAGGTCTAAAAATTTCAAATGAGGATATTAAGCATACGCTTTATTGAATAACTTTTCGCCAAAAGTCAATCAATCATCGCGTTGCTACGTTCGGGTAGTTTGAGGAAAGTTTTGGGAATTGACATACTCAAATTTCTCTTCACTAAGATCGTGTCTTAGGAATCGGTATTACTTCTTTAAGTGAATACTTTTAGAAACGAGTTTGTTAATTTTCAAAGATTGATCGCAACAAAATTAACAATTTAAACATCTATAACAAAATCAATTTACGGTCATTTAGTTTATGCAATTGTTTTATTTATAACAAATAAAACTCCCACTACAATTATTTAATGTCCCTAATGTAGTAGGTTTTCCAAGATCCCTATTTTCCAAGATCCCTATTTTCGTTGAGATGGTGCCAATTTCTCTTAATTAAGTGTCAAAATAGCTTAAGTACGACCATGTGCTCTGATACCACTGTTAGGAAATTGCCCAATTTTAATTTTGTGACTAATTACCCTTAATTAATCCAATTAAAACACAAGCAACACGAGATCTAGTACTTTAAGCAATAGACACAAAGAGAAAGAGGAGAAATCGATACCTCCTGCGAAATCGTATTCGCGGGGCTCGACCAAGGAATGGGAATTGATGGCGTGCCTTCTACACCGTCTCTACCACGTCTCGTAACCGCCCTCGAGTCCACCAAGGAGGATTAATCACGTTCTACAAGGTACGTGCTAGCATACCCAAAGAACAAGCCTAATCCCTATGGTTTTCTCTCTTGCATCAATCAACAACCTTGATTTAGTGGAGAGAAAATAGCTCAACACATGAGCAAAAGAGAGAAGGAGAGGGTGAAAAAGTGGCGGCCTCATGGGAGGAAATGAGAGGAGAGAGAAAAGCTAGGTGTAGGCTCTCATAAGTGGTCCTTATATAGAGCACAAAACCTAATTGACCTCTTGCATAATTACAACTATGCCATCCCACCTACCACCATAATGGGCAGCCACGAAATGGGCCTTTATGGGCCATTTAACCCCTTCATTTGGACCATTAATTCATATAATTAAGGTCCCTCAACTTTGCTCTTTAATTGGGCTATATATTTGCTATTTAAATAACGGCCCAATTAATCAATATAACCATTTATATTGATAAGTGTTGAACTAAATTAATTATTAACTCATTAATAATTATTTTAGGATTAGTTAATGCATTAATTTATTTCTATATGATCCATTGACTTAATTAATTATAACGGTTCGCAACGGTATATAATTAATTAATCAATCTTATCATATTTCCACAGAACCTACTGCTGTGAATAAATAAATAATGCACTGTGTGATTAATTTCCTATTTGTGTGACCCTTTGAGGATTTATGCTATGTTGGCCATGGAATTAAATCGTTATTTAATTCCAATAATCATAAGCGGTATCTAGCAACACGTTATGACTCCCAATTCGCATAAATAGTGTACTGCTACAATATTTCAATCCTGCATAAGAGAATAAATATGTTTCTCTATTTTGATTCTTATGTCACACGATATCATCGTATAATCCAAGATAGGAATGTGTCATTCTTGCAGATTATACGTTTCTTGATCTAGAGTTGATCGCTTAGTTGCGCGCATACGATCCAACTCCATCAAGGGGCCCAAACAGATATCGTCACTCACTAAGTGAATTAATGAGGGACATACGGTTTTCTTGATGATTAGCTTTTCCCCGCACAATTCAAGAGAACATAAATAAAGTCCGTATAGCAGCCCTTATCGGGAATCAGCGGTAGACAATATTTATTGAACCTATCCTCATGTGGAAAAGATAAACATCTCAAACTTAGAACCAAAATCATAACGAAATAAACAATGACACTTAACACAATCCAATATGTTTATTTCATTGGGTCAAGTCCTGTACTATGTTCCATAACATATACATATGCAATTAAGTTGGTAACTCTTTACCTATGATTAGTAGAACTTAATCATCACTTAACTCGCATACTAATCTTATATGATAATTAATGTTCCTTTGTTAATTATCAAGATTATGGACCGTTTAGATTTATTATTGTCATTCTAAAGAATGATCCACAGAGATCTACAATTCAGATCCTCAACCTGAATAATCTGTCAATAATAAACCTAGGAACAGATGATAATATATCATCCATAACATAAACTAATAATTAAGTCATTAAATTATTGACTTCTAGGACATAACTCTAACAATATGAACATTTCAATCGTTTCTAGATTTATTCTAAACGATTTGATCACAATAATCTACATTTGCACTACTTATACTTCCAAGAATATGATTCATATGCTATATTTAGTCAAAAAGATTGGATTATACATGGTAATTATGCATATAAAGTGCAAATAATCCAATTCTGAGCATTTCAATCATTTCTGGATTCATTCTAAGTCATTTCATCACAATAATATATTTTTAAACTCTTTGTATTGTCTAGAATACGATTTATATGTTATTTAATAAAAAAATATTGGATTATATAAGGTAATTACACATATAAAGTGCAAATAATGGAATTCGAGCATCATATGAGCATTTCGAAAGTTTCTTAATTTATTCTAAGTCATTTAATAACAAATAATCTACATTTAGACTCCTAATACTCTCAAGAATATGATTCATATGATATTTTTTTCAAAAAGATTTTATTATACATGGTAATTACGCATATAAAGTGGAAATAAAGCAATTCTGAGAATCATTTCAGCATTTCAATCGTTTCTGGATTCCTTCTAAGTCATTTCATCACAATAATTTCATTTAAACTCTTCATATTGTCTAGAATATTATTTAAATTTTATTTAATAAAAAAGATTGGATTATACATGGTAATTCCACATATATAGAGCAACTAATGCAATTCTGACTATCATTTAAGCATTTCAATTGTTTATGGATTCATTATAAGTTATTTCATCACAATAATCTATATTTAAATGCTTTATTTTGTCTATAATACGATTTATATGTTATTTAATAAAAAAGATTGGATTATACAAGGTAATTACGCATATCAAGTGCAAATAATGCATTTCTGAGCATTTCAATCGTTTCTAGATTCATTCTAAGTCATTTCATCACAATAATATACATTTAAACTCTTCATATTTTCAAGAATATGATTTATATATTATTTAGTGAAAAAGATTAGATTATACAAAGTAATTACGCATATAAATTGCAAATAAAGTAATTATGAGCATCATATGAGCATTCCAAACATTTCTAGATTTATCCTGAGTAATTTAATCACAATAATCTATATTTACACTATTTATATTGTCAAGAATATGATTCATATGCTATTTATTCAAAAAGATTGGATTATACTTGGAAACTACGCATATAAAGTGCAAAAAAAATCAATTCATAGCATCATTTGAGCATTCCAATTGTTTCAAGATTTATCCAAAGTCATTTAAACACAATAATCTACATTTACACTCTTCATACTGTCAAGAATATGATTCATATACTATTTAATCCAAAAAAATTGGATCATACGTGGTAATTACGCATATAAAGTGCAAATAATGCAATTATGAGCATCATTTAAGCAATTCATTCGTTTATAGATTTATTCTAAGTCATGTAATCACAATAATCTACATTTAAACTCTTTATATTGTCAATAATATATGATTCATATGCTATTTATTCAAATTGATTGGATTATGCATGGTAGTTAGGCATATAAAGTGCAAATAATTCAATTCTGAACATAATTTGAGCATTTCAATAATTTCTGGATTCATTCTATGCCATTTCATCTCAATAATCAACATTTAAAATCTTTATACTGTCTAGAATATGATTCATATGCTCTTTATTCAAAAATATTGGATTGTACAAGGTAATTACGCATATAAAGTGCAAATAATGCAATTCTGAGCATTATTTGAGCATTTCAATCATTTGTGCATTCATTCTATGTCATTTCAGCACGATAATCTATTTTTAGACTCTTTATATTGTTTAGAATGTGATTTATATGTTATTTAATAAAAAAAATATTGGATTATACAAGGTAAGTAAATAATGGAATTCGAGCATCAATCGTTTGTAGATTTATCCTAAGTCATTTAATCACAATAATCTAAATGTAAACTCATAATATTATCAAGAATATGATTCATATGATATTTATTCAAAAAGATTGGATTATACATGGTAATTACGAATATAAAGTGGAGATAAAGCAGTTCTGAGAATTATTTGAGCATTTCAAATGTTTCTGGATTCCTTCTAAGTCATTTCCTCACAATAATTTACATTTAAACTCTTTATATTGTCTAGAATATTTATATGTTTTAATAAAAAAATAAATTATACATGGTAATTATGCATATAAAATGCAAATAATGCATTTCTGAGCATCATTTGAGAATTTCAATCGTTTATGGATTTATTCGAAATGATTTCATCACACTTATTTTTATTTAAACTCTTTGTATTGTCTAGAATATTATTTATATGTTTCTTACAAAAATATTGTATTATACAAGATAATTACGTATATAAATTGCAAATAATGAAATTCAGTGCATCTTATGAGTATTTCAATAGTTCCTAAATTTATCCTAAGTCATTAAATCACAATAATCTACAATTACAATTTTTATACAGTCATGAATATGATTCATATACTATTTATTCAAAAATGCAATTCTGAGCATCATTTGAGCATTTCAATCGTTTTTGGATTCATTCTATGTAATTTCATCACAATAATCGACATTAACTCTTTATATTGTCTATAATATTATTTATATGTTATTTATTAAAAAATATTGGATTATACATGGTAATTACGTATATAAAGTGCGAATAATGCAATTCTGAGCATCATTTGAGAATTCCATTCGTTTCTGTATTCATTCTAAGTCATTTCATCACAATAATCTACATTTAAACTCTTTATACTGTCTAAATATTATTCATATTTAATTTGTTCAAAAAGATTAGATTATACATGGTAATTACGCATATAAAGTGCAAATAATGCAATTCTGAGCATCATTTGATCATTTCGATCGTTAATGGATTCATTCTAAGTCATTTCATCACAATAATATAAATTTAAACACTTTATATTGTCTAGAATATGATTTATATGTTATTTAAGAAAAAAGATTGCATAATACGAGGTAATTACGCATATCTAGTGCAAATAATGGAATTATGAGCATCATAGAAGCATTTCAATTGTTTCTAGATTTATCCTAAGTAATTTATTCACAATAATCTACATTTACACTTTTTATAATGTGAAGAATATGATTTCATATTCTATTTATTCAAAAAGTTTAGATTATACTTGGTAATTACGCATGTAAAGTGCAAATAATGCAATTCTGAGCATCATTTGAGCATTTCAATCGTTTCTGGATTCATTCTAACTCGTTTCATCACAATAATCTACCTTTACACTGTGTTTGGTTTGGAGTTAAAGAATGGGAAAGAAAGTAAAATATAAAGAGGAAAGGGATGGCATGGAATAGGAAGGGGAATTATTTTACTTTCTCTTGTTTGGATGAATTAAAAGTAGGGAAAGTTTTTTTTTACTTTTCCTTCCTATTTCTTGTTTGGATGGATTGATTGAACGAAGGTGAAATAGCTACAATTGACTTATTTACCCTTTAACTCTTTAAACTCAATTCTATTCATCTCGTAAAACATTAGTGGTAGAAAATTCATGGTATTCATAGATAAACCAATGTTCCTATGTTACAGAACAATTAATTTCTCAAAAGACACATTCAAAGGCATTAAAATATTTTAATATTCTGTACATAAAACAAGTGGGCTAATTGCATCGAAGCCTCTAAAAATTTATCTCAAACTCCAGAAATAACAGAAACTATCGATTCAAATCCGATCTTGTAGTGGCCCTCCTCTTTCAGCACCTAACAATTGGTAGAAATTTAGTATACACAAAGCATTTGTTAAAAAAAATAATCAGCCAAATTGTGTAAGTAGCTTGGTAAAATTATCAATCAAATGGTTAAGGTATCAAAATTTGAGAAATTAGTAATACCGTCATGCAAATAAAAACATAGTACTACGGTATGAAACTATGCTCCAATTTGAGATATATGAAATAAATGTATAATACTATTAAAAATATCAATATTTGAGAATTTACTAATTGTGCTGATTTGAACTCAGAACTTTTGTACTTGTCAGTATTTAACAAATATGCCGATTTGAATTTCTCAACCGCAATTTTGGAAATTCAAGAGTCAGAAGAAAAAGAGGGCTAACAGAAAGTTGCACGAGGAGTTCACAGAAAGAAATAGGAGTGCTGTGGAGAGCAAGAGCAAAAAAGGAGATGTGGAGAGCGAAAGGAAGAAGTTTCGCTAGGAAGAAACAAGGCGGCATTTCTGTCCATCTCATATTCGTGATTTTCCTTTCCTTCCATTCTCCTCCGATTTGGAGGAGAACAATTTTGTGAAAAATAGAAAACTTCCGTAAAAAATGTTCCCCTCGAAAATATATTATCTCCCTCATTCCCTTCCATCCAAACGCGAACAACTTCTAAATTTCTCCTTTAATTCTGTCCCCTCCCACTCTTTACCTCTTAACCAAAAACAGTGTTAGATATACAGTCTAGAATAATATTCATTTGTTATTTATTCGAAAAATTGGATTATACATGGTAATTACAAATATAAATTAGAAATATTGCAATTGTGAGCATCATTTGAGCATTTCAATCGTTCTTGGCTTCATTGTAAGTTTTTTTAATCACAATAATCAATATTTACACTCTTTATACTGTCAAGAATATGATTCATATGCTCTTTATTTAAAAATATTGGATTATACAAGGCAATTAGTTGGACACTTCTGGTAAAGGAGAAATTTTGGAACACATAAAGTACTAATAATGCAATTCTGACCATCATTCGAGCATTTCAATCATTTATGAATTCATTCTAAATAATTTCATCACAATGATCCACATTTAAACTCTTTATACTGTCAAGAATGTGATTCATATGCTATTTTTATTCAAAAATACTGTGTTATACATGGTAAATATGCATATAAAGAGCAACTAATGCAATTCTGACCATCATTTGAGCATTTAATCATTTATGGATTCATTCTAAGTCATTTCATCACAATAACATACATTTAAATGCTTTATATTGTCTAGAATATGATTTATATTTATTTAATAAAAAATATTGGATTTTACAGGGTAATTACGCACATCAAGTGTGAATAATGTATGAGCATCATTTGAGTATTTCAATCATTCATGGATTCATTATAACTCATTTCATCACAATAATCTACATTTAAACTCTATATAATGTCTAGAATAATATTCATACGTTGTTTATTCAAAAACATTTGATTATACATGGTACTTACGATTATAAATTGGAAATATTGCAATTGTGAGCATTTCAATCGTTTCTGGCTTCATTCTAAGTCATTTTAAACACAATATAAAGAGTATGATTCATATGCTTTTTATTTAGAAATATTGGATTATACATGGTAATTACAAACATAAAGTGCAAATAATGCATTTCTGACCATCATTTGAGAATTTCAATCGTTTCTTGATTCATTCTAACTCATTTTATCACAATAATGTACATTTAAACTCTTTATACTGTCTAGAATATGATTTATATGTTACTTATTCAAAAATATTGGATTATACATTGCAATTATGCCTTGTGCAAATAATGGAATTCTGAGCATCATATGAACATTTCAATCGTTTCTGGATTCATTCTAAGTCATTTATTCACAATAATGTACATTTTCATTCTTTATACTGTCAAGAATATGATTCATATGCTATTTATTCAAAATAATTTGATTATACATGGTAATAACGCATATAAAGTGCAAACCATGCAATTTTGAGCATTACTTGACCATTTTAATCGTTTATGGGTTCATTCTAAGTCATTCAATCACAATAATCTACATTTAAACACATTAAACTATCACAAACAAGATTCAAAAAGATTCGATTACACATGATAATTACTCATATAAAGTGCAAATAATGCAATTCTAGGCATCATTTTAGCATTTCAATCGTTTCTAGATTTATTCTAAGTCATTTAATCACAATAATCTATATTTGAACTATTTATATTGTCAAGAATATGATTCATATGCTATTTATTTAAAATGATTGGATTATGCACGGTAATTACCCATATAAAGTGAAAATAATGCAATTCTGAGCATCACTTGAGCATTTCAATCGTTTATGGATTCATTCTAAGTCATTTCATCACAACAATATATATCTAAATGCTTTATATTGTCTAAAATATGATTTATATGTTATTTAATCTAAAAGATTGAATAATACAATGTAATTTACGCATATCTAGTGCAAATAATGGAATTATGAGCATCATATGAGCATTTCAATTGTTTCTAGATTTATCCTAAGTTATTTAATCACAATAATCTACATTTACACTCTTTATAATGTGAAGAATATGATTCATATTCTATTTATTCAAAAAGTCTGGATTATATATGGTAATTACGCATATAAAGTGCAAATAATGCAATTCTGAGCTTCATTTGAGCATTTCAATCATTTCTGGATTCATTCTAAGTCATTTCTACACAATAATCTACATTAAAACTCTGTATACAGTCTATGATTCATATCTTATTTATTCAAAAAGATTGGATTATACATGGTAATTACGCATATAAAGTGCAAATAATGCATTTCTGAGCATCATTTGAGGATTTTAATCGTTTATGGATTCATTCTAAGTCATTTCATCACAATAATATAAATTTAAACACTTTATATTGTCAAGAATATGATTTATATATTATCTAATAAAAAAAAATTAGATTATACAAGGTAATTACGCATATCTAGTGCTAATAACGGAATTCTGAGTATCATATGAGCATTTCAATCGTTTCTAGATTTATCCTAAGTCATAATCACAATAATCTACATTTACACTCTTTATATTGTGAAGAATATGATACATATGCTATTTATTCAAAATGTTTTGATTATACTTTGTAATTACGCATATAAATGCAAATAATGCAATTCTGAGAATCATTTAAGTATTTCAATCTTTTCTCGATTCATTCTAAATCATTTCATCACAATAATTTACATTTGAACTCTTTATCTTGTATAGAATATGATTTATATGTTATTTAATAAAAAAAGATTGGATTATATAAGGTAATTACACATATAAAGTGCAAATAATTGAATTTGAGCATCATAGGAGCATTTGAATCGTTTCTAGATTTATCTTTAGTCATTTAATCACAATAATCTAAATGTACACTCATAATATTATCAAGAATATGATTATTATGATATTTATTCATAAAGATTGGATTATACATGATAATTACGCATATAAAGTTGAAATAAGGTAATTCTGAGAATCATTTGAGCATTTCAATCGTTTCTGGATTCCTTCTAGTTCTAACTCATTTCAACAAAATAATTTCCATTTAAACTCTTCATATTGTCTAGAATATTATTTATATGTTATTTAATCAAAAGGATTGGATTATACATGGTAATTACGCATATCCAGTGCAAATAACGCATTTCTGAGTATCATTTGAGCATTTCAATCATTTTTGGATTCATTCTAACTCATTTAGTCACAATAATCTACATTTAAACTCTAAGTCATTGGATTATACATGGTAATTACGAATATAAATTGGAAATATTGCAATTGTGAATATCATTTGAGTATTTCAATCATTTCTGGCTTTATTCTAAGTCATTTTAATCACGATAATCTACATTTACACTCTTTATACTGTCAGGAATATGATTCATATGCTATTTTGTTTTTAAATGTTTGATTATACATGGTAATTACACACTTAAAGTGCAAATAATACAGTTCTGAGAATCATTTGAGATTTCAATCTTTTCTGGATTCCTACTGAGTCATTTCATCACAATAATCTACATTTAAACTCTTTATATTGTCTAGAAAATTATTTATATGCTATTTAATAAAAAAATAATTTGATTATACATGGTAATTAGGCATATAAAGTGCAAATAATGAAATTACGAGCTTCATTTGAGCATTTCAATCGTTCCTAGATTCATTCTAAGTCATTTCATCGCAATAATGTACATTTCAACTCTTTATACTGTCAATAATATGATTCATATTTTATTTATTCAAAAAGTTTGGGTTATATGTGGTAGTGCAAATAATGCAATTCTAAGAATCATTTGAGCATTTCAATCGTTTCTTGATTCATTCTAATTCATTTCATCGCAATAGTCTACATTTAAACTCTTTATACTGTCTAAAATAATGCAATTCTGAGCACCATTTGAGCATTTTAATCATTTTTGGATTCATTCTAAGTCATTTATTCACAATACTCTACAATTACACTCTTTTATATTGTCAATAATATGATTCATATGTTATTAATTCAAAAATATTGTATTATATAGGGAATTTATGTATATAAAGTGCAAATAATGAAATTCTGAGCATCATTTGAGCATTTCAATCGTTTCTGGATTCATTCTAACTCATTTATTCACAATAATCTACATTTAAACTCTATATACTTTTTAAAATAATATTCATATGATATTTATTCAAATCATAGGATTATACATGGTAATTACGAATATAAATTGGAAATATTGCAATTGTGAGCATCATTTGAGCATTTCAATCGTTTTTTGCTTCATTCTAAGTCATTTTAATCACAATAATCTACATTTACACTCTTTATACTGTCAGAAATATGATTTATATGCTATTTATTTAAAAATATTGGATTATACATGGTAATTACACACATAAAGTGCAAAATAATGCAATTCTGACCATCATTTGAGCATTTCAATCATTTCTGGATTCATTCTGAATCATTTCATCATAATGATCTAAATTTAAACTCTTTATATTATCAAGAATATGAGTCATATGCTATTTATTCAAAAAGATTGTATTATACCTCGTAAAAACTCATATAAAATGTAAATATTGCAATTCTAAGCATCATTTGAGCATTTCAATTGTTTTTGAATTTATTATTTGTCATTTCATCACAAAAATCTACATTTAAACTCTCTGCACTGTCTAGAATATGATTGTTTATTAAAAAATATTGGATTATACAAAGTAATTACGCATATAAAGTGACAATAATGAAATTCTGAGTATCATTTGAGCATTTAAATCATTTCTTGATTCATTCTATGTCATTTCATCACAATAATCTACATTTAAACTGTTTATATTGTCAAGAATATGATTCATATGCTATTTATTCAAAAAGATTATATTAAAAATGGTAAACACGCATATGAAATGCAAATAATACAATTCTGAGAATCATTTCAGCAATTCAATCGTTTCTGTAGTCATTCTAAGTCATTTATTAACAATAATGAACCATTACATCCTTTATACTATTAGGAATATTAATCATATGTTATTAATTCAAAAAGATTGTATTATGCATGGTAATTATGCATATAAAGTGCAAATAATGCAATTATAACCATCATTTGAGAATTTTAATCATTTCTGGATTTATTCTAAGTCATTTTATCACAATAATGTACAATACACTCTTTATAATGTCAAGAATATGATTCATATACTATTTATTCAAAAAGATTGGATTATACAAGGTAATTGCGCATATAAAGTGTAAATAATGCAATTCCAGCATCATTTGAGCATTTCCATTGTGTATGGATTCATTCTATGTCATATCATCTCAATAATATACATTTAAACGCTTTATATTGTCTAGAATATGATTTATATGTTATTTAATAAAAAAGATTGGATTATACAAGTTAAGCATATCTAGTGCAAATAATGAAATTCTGAGCATCATATGAGCATTTCAATCGTTTCTAAATTTATTCTAAGTCATTTTATCACAATAATGTACATTTACACTCTTTATACTGTCAAGAATATATTGCATATGCTATTTATTCAAAATGTTTGGATTATACTTCGTAATTACTCATATTAATTGCAAATAATGTAATTCTTACCATTAATCGAGCATTTCAATCGTTTCTGGATTCATTCTATGTCATTTCATCATAATAATCTACATTTAAACTCTTTATATCGTCAAGAATATGATTCATATGTGATTTATTCAAAAAGATTATATTATAAATGGTAAACACGCATATGAAATGCAAATAATGCAATTCTAAGAATAATGCAATTCTAAGAATCATTTCAGCATTTCAATCGTTTCTGGATTCATTCTAAGTCATTTATTCACAATAATTACCATTACACTCTTTATACTGTCAGGAATATTATTCATATGTTATTAATTCAAAAATATTGTAATATGCATGGTAATTATGCACATAAAATGCAAATAATGCAATTATAAGCATCATTTGAGAATTTGAATCATTTCTGGATTCATTCTAAGTCATTTTATCACAATAATTTACAATACACTCTTTATAATGTCAAGAATATGTAACTAGGTGGCCTCTATCTAGTATCTCTAAAAAAATGTCAAGAATATGATTCATATGCTATTTATTCAAAAAGACTGGACTATACAAGGTAATTGCACATATAAAGTGTAAATAATGCAATTCTGAGCATCATTTGAGCATTTCAATCGTTTATAGATTCATTCTAAGTCATATCATCACAATAATATACATTTAAACGCTTTATATTGTCTAGAATATGATTTATATGTTATTTAATAAAAAAGATTCGATTATACAAGTTAATTACGCATATCTAGTGTAATAATGAAATTCTGAGCATCATAAGCATTACAATCATTTCTAAATTTATTTAGAAACATTTTATCACAATAATGTACATTTCCACTCTTTATACTATCAAGAATATGTTGCATATGTTATTTATTCAAAATATTTGGATTATACTTAGTAATTACTCATATAAAGTGCAAATAATGTAATTCTGAGCATTATTTGAGGATTTTAATCATTTCTTGATTCATCCCATGTCATTTCATCACAATAATCTACATTTAAACTCTTTATATTGTCAAGAATATAATTCATATGATATTTATTCAAAAAGATTATATTATAAATGGTAAACACGCATATGAAATGCAAATAATGCAATTCTCAGAATCATTTGAGTATTCCAATCGTTTCTGGATTCATTCTAAGTCATATTCACAATAATATTTATACTCTTTATACTGTCAAGAATATTATTCTTATGTTATGAATTCAAAAAGATTGTATTATATACATGGTTATTATGCATATAAAGTGCAAATAATGCAATTATGAGCATCATTTGAGAATTTCAATCATTTCTGGATTCATTCTAAGTCATTTTTATCATAATAATGTATAAGACACTCTATATAATGTCAAGAATATGATTCATATATTATTTATTCAAAAATATTGGATTATACAATATAATTGAGCATATAAAGTGCAAATAATGCAATTCTGAGCATCATTTGAGCATTTCAATCGTTTATGGATTCATTCCAAATCATATCATCACAATAATATACATTTAAACGCTTTATATTATCTAGAATATGATTTGTATGTTATTTAATAAAAAAGATTGGATTATACAAGTTAATTACGCATATCTAGTGCAAATAATGAAATTCTGAGCATCATATGAGCATTCCAATCGTTTCTAAATTTATTCTAAGTCATTTTATCACAATATTGTACACTTACACTCTTTATATAATCAAGAATATGTTGCATATGCTATTTATTCAAAATGTTTGGATTATACTTGGTAATTATGCATATAAAGTGCAAATAATGTAATCCTGAGCATTATTTGAGCTTTTCAATCATTTCTAGATTCATTCTATGTCATTTCATCATAATAATCTACATTTAAACTCTTTATACTGTCAAGAATTGTGATTCATATGCTATTTATTCAAAATGATTGGATTATACACGGTAAATAGTTAAATACGCATATAAAATTCAAATAATGCAATTCTGAGCATCATTTGAGCATTATTTTTGGATTTATTCTAAGTCATTTCATCACAATAATCTACATTTAAACTCTTTATACTGTCTAGAATATGATTCATATATTGTTCATTCAAAAATATTGGATTATACAAAGTAATTAAGCATATAAATTGCAAATAATGCAATTCTGAGCGTCATTTGAGCATTTCAATCATTTCTTGATTCATTCTTTGTCATTTCATCACAATAATCTACATTTTAATTCTTTATATTATCAAGAATATGATTCTTATGCTATTTATTTAAAAAGATTATATTCTAATGGTAAACACACATATGAAATGCAAATAATATACATTTAAACGCTTTATTTGAGCATTTCAATCGTTTCTGGATTCATTCTATGTCATTTTATCATAATAATCTACATTTAAACTCTTTATACTGTCAGGAGTATGATTCATATGCTATTTATTAAAAAAGATTGAATTATTGAATTATACATGGTAACGTATATAAAGTGCAAATAATGCAATTTTGACCATCATTTGAGAATTTCAATCGTTTCTTGATTCATTCTAAGTCATTTCATCACAACAATCTACATTTAACTCTTTATACTGTCTAGAATATGATTCATATGCTATTTATTCAAAAGATTTGATTATATATTATAATTTACGTATATTGCAAATAATCAAATTCTGAGCATCATATGAGCATTTCAATTGTTTCTGGATTTATTTTAAGTCATTTAATGACAATAATGTACATTTACCCACTTTATACTATTTATAATATGATTCATATGTTATTTATTCAAAAAGATTTTACTGTACATGGTAATTACGCATATAAAGTGCAAATAATGCAATTATGAGCGTCATTTGAGCATTTCAATAGTTTTTGTATTCATTCTACGTTATTTCATCACAGTAATCTACATTTAAACTCTTTATATTGTCTAGAATATGTTTCATATATTATTTAATAAAAAAAGATTGGATTATACATGGTAATTACACATATAAAGTGGAAATATTTCAATTCTGAGCATCATTTGAGCATTTCATTCGTTTCTGATTCATTATAAGTTATTTCATCACAATAATCTACATTTAAACTATTTATACTGTCAAAAATATGATTCATGCATTATTTATTTAAAAAAATTAGATTATACATGGTAATTACGCGTATCTCTCTGTATGCTTCCACCTCATTAAGAAAAGTTTGCTCCAGCTCCTCTGGTAATTACTTGCGCAGACTCTAAATTCATCAAGCATAAAAAGGAAAAGAAGAAAACAAAATCCAACATGTAAAGCGACTATTTATGATTCTATATAAATGAAGTGATAAAATACCTCTTGGACTACATTCTGAATTACAACTTACATTGCCTTAGCAAAATAACACAGCTAATTATTTTTCCAAAATATGCACGTTAAAACCTAACTGAGGTTATACCGAAAATTAGTGAATAACAAATAAATTGCCTCTGATTTTTTAGTGTCAGATAAACAAGGCATGTGAACTAATCATCATCAAAAATCATCAAAATAAAAAATCATCAAAAAATACTCCAATTCCAGGGTCTTTTTCTACAGTACATTTGCTGATGTCATGATGATATCATTTGTCCACCCAGTGAAACGATCTGGATCGTCGATCAAAATTCTCGATCTGTCGAGACGTCTGCTTCGATTTTTCCGTCGCTTCTCTCTATACTCTATTCATCAGCGACCCCTTTTTTTCTTCTATTTTTGTTCCACATTTCTCCGAGCGATCTCTCTCTCTCTCTCTCGACAAAACAGGAAAAGAAAAAAAGCAATAACGGCGACCTCTCTCGCCCCTCTCTTCGTGCACGAAATCAGTCCAAGTTTTTCCTTGGAGTCCATTTTTTTGCATCTAGCGTTCTGGACAGTACAGACTAGAGAGGCAAGAATATGGAGCTCTTGGCTGAGAAATAGAGGAGGCGTTGTTAGGTAGCGGAAGCAAGTTGGCCACGATTTCCTCGAGACCTTCAATTTGGTACTAATTTCTCTTGCTCTTATTGCCTTTAAGCCTAATTCTTTACATCACAAAAAAATTAGACTGTTTGTGCTATTTGTCCAATAGTGTTTGTACTAAGAATTTTTTTCGAGCATGCAAGAACTCAGGATTCTGGTATTTCTCCATTTTCACTCTAGAATTCCTCTTTTTGCTGTGTAATTTTTATTTTATTTGGTCTATGTGAGTGCTTAATTTGTGCTGGTAGTATACGTTGTTGGAGCATTTGTTAAAATCGTGTATAACAATCTTATTTGCCCCTACATCCATATAAGATATGAGGAAATAGCCGAAAAAGAACAGTAGCAAATTAAGCACAAATTAAGCTTTTGCCTTTGACAATTTACATAAGAAATTGGCACATTGGTAATTTGGTCTATTAACAATATGAAAGTGGCTAGAACAGTAAACCATGCAATAATTATGCTGGTAAGGGTCTATTAGTAAACGCCTTCATCACTTCTGTTGTGGGAAGGCGGCGAAATGACTAAATTAGGCTATAGCCTTCTGTTGATGCTTGAAGTTGATTGCACAAACATCTCTGGCTTCGAATGGTGCTCGGTTAAGCTCACAATTTTAATTATACAAGTTCTGGCTTATAATCATTGCTACTTATTAATATTTTTATTTTGTCGATTATCTTTGATTTGTTTACCAGGGTTTGAGTTTTCATGTGCTTGCAAGGGACAGTAAAATGCATGGACAAGCTTACAGAGTACTTCCAACGGTAATGTAATTTTTCAGGAGTGCAACAATTTAATTTGGTGAAAACTTATTTATTTTTTTCATTCATTGACTCTTGACTTTAGATTATTAAGGGGCAACATGATGAAATGGACTAGAGGAAAATGTACATTTATGTATGCTGGGTTATGAAAAGCTATAATATCTTTGAGTTTTTAGAAAAACAAACCTTAGCAATAAGACACAACATATGGCATTAATTATGTTGATCACACTGGGATTTTCATGGCCGATGATTGTTTTAATAAATAACTGATATTATATTTTTGAAGATTTGTTTAAACTACTTTTGTACTGTTACAGAATAAGCCGTCACTAAGAGAGCCTATTAATCATTTTTCAAACTCTTCATGCAAACACCAATTGAATTCACTGAGACAAATACTTTGCTATTTATAATAGGTATAAGCTATCAATGGCATTAGTTGTTTCTCCTTTTTACCTGAATTGTTGAACAATCATAATACTCTAAATTCATTACTTACTGAATTTTGATTAGTTCAATCTATTTTTCTAATAAGTTGCTACATTAATGGGTTAAGGTTGCACGCACTAAGACTACAAAGCCTTCACCTACAAAGGTTCCTGAGAAGGATTCTAGCAGCGATAAGAGCATTGTGAAGATGATTTGTCATCTGATGATGTGAGTGTTACTTCCAAGCTTACTTTATGTTACTGTATCAGTTATCAGTTATACAATTTTGTATCAACTTGACTAGAAATTTTATGGAATAATAAATCTGGTTGCATTGATATCATGTCATTGCCTTTTGATCTGTTTATTAGTTTCTTTCTCATATTACATTTGTATCTTGTGTAAACAAAAAGTTTGAGAGTAAGCATTCTAAAATCTCTCGATCGGGAAGCTCTGGCCATCACAGGTCTGGTTACTCCGGCGGCGGAGGAAAGGGCGGAGGCGGCGGAGGAAAGGGCGGAGGCGGCGGAGGAAAGGGCGGAGGCGGCGGTGGCGCTGCGCCTCCTGTCGGAACTGGCCTTTCGTCTCATTCTGGACAGCCTCCTATCAGCTCCAATCGAAGGTAGATCTCTTTTTATGTTTTCAGTTTTGCTTCATTATTACATCTCTCCTATTTTGGGGTTCATTTACTCTGGAGTTCTTTTCATTTTTTTATTTTATTTGTTTATTTTGCATTTCCATGTTGAAATATCAAATTATAAGTTTTTGAAAGTAAGGTTATTCCACTGAACAGCATTGCCTATCTGAATGCAATAGGTGTCCTGCATTTTGATCTCAATAAGTTTAGGTCTTGAGGTTGTACTGTGTATTCTGTTCATGTTTAAACTCAGGACCAAAGGTTGCCTTTGCGATTATACCAATTTGTTTTTTTCAATAAGCTATGCTCCACCTAAAACACTGAAACAAAAAACAAACTCCTACAGAACCAACAAAGAGAAAAGGTTGAATTTGCAACAAAGAGAAAAGGTTAAAACACTGAAACAAAAAACAAACTCCTACAGAACCAACAAAGAGAAAAGGTTGAATTTGCAATCATTCCAGTAATTTTCTGATGATACATGCTAGCTAGGTCATGTTTGTCCTTTAGAATATAAAATGCCGTTATTTTGATTAAGATCATTCTAAGCTATAATTTGACAAAGCAAACTTTTTATTTCTACAGCTTCAAGAAGGTTGCAAAAGTACAAGGCCCACCTCTCAGGCCAAATCAAAGCACAGTTTCTGATGCAAGTGCTGGCTTTGCCCCAGCTACTCCTCCCAAGGGAGCAGCTTCTATGAATGGTTCTCAATCTCACTTCCAACCTCCTTTGCATGGTGCTCTTAATTTTATCAATAAATATGCTATATGAGAGTGCTCATTTCCTGGTTCTGTGGAATAGGGGCAGGAATTGGCCATATTAATTTTGTTTCTGTAATGCGAGTTTTTTTAGACCGTGTGCAGTTATAACAATGAAAGTTTATAATTACATTTAGTAGGATTGCAATCCATTATCTTGATCATTTTTATTTAATTACAGAGCCATGTTGGCACTGGTCATCCTTACATGCCATTGACTATTGAGCAGATCATTACCAAAGTTAATAAACAGGTTTGTACACTACTTTGTATGCTTCAGAAAATTGTTATTTAATTATACAAAACCAAGGTCTGATCTTGCTAAATTTGATGCTGACTCATACTGGTATGTACCATTAGTGCAATGCATTTTTTTGTTGTGCAATAACAGCCATGTATTTTACTTTTTGTATTTAATTTTTGGAGGAGGGGAAACATAATGGGTAGTAAAGAGTGCATTTGTAGTATCAATCATATTTATTTATTTATTTAAATGAAAAACGCTGCATCATATCTAGAACTGATTCTAGGAGAAGCATCAATTTTATTTTAGTGACTTTGCATTTTTTTCAGGATCATTCATGGTCTATTGATTTTTTCCGTATGGTTAGCTTACATTTGTTAGTATTATATAGACGATACTGAAAGGACTGGCTCTTATGCAGGCATATGAGCTGTTTCCTTCATCTAGGAGCTTAGACCTTATTTGGTCTTCTGTGGTTAATGACCGATTTCATCTAAGGGATTAGAGCGTATTTGATCTTCATCTAGGAGCCGTTTTCTTCTCAAAAAAATGCATGATCTTTTTGTACGGTTCTTCCATGTTATAGCAAAATAAGCAATTAGAGATTTATTTCTCCTTTTGGTATGATTTGGATTGTATTATATTTTATATTTAATTATATTTTAATCAAATTTATTCAAATGAAGGAGTATTAAGTACAAATCAAGATTAAGTTTAATCGCGCAAAGCGCGATATTATAGCTAGTTCATATAAACTTCATGCACCCAATATCCCATTGTTGCTATGATTCAACTACAATATCAAGTTTGGAAAAACAGCTTTCCAAAAGATAAGGTGAAATCTGTCAATAATTATAGTAGGCAAAATTAGATGTATGCCCATCAAAATTTTAATTTTTGGATATTCCTCATACAAAGTGAAAATTTGGATTAACTCGTCAAAATGACAACTACTTTGACGAGGGCATTTTTTATGTTAATTCATTGGAATTAACATAAAAAAATGCCTTTCCAATGTATTCCCCATCAATATTTATTCAATCAGAATTAAATTAACATAAAAAATAATTAAAATTTGATGGATGGAAATGCCTTTCCAATGTATTTCCCATCAATTACTTTGACACTAAAATTGCGACACACATGGCGCTACACAGTAGCTGGTATTAGTTGGTGTATGTATAGTCAATACAATTGCACCACAAACTCCACGAGACAAAGATAAACATATCCGGCCCAGACTCGAGCTTCTGCGACATCACACGCGTTTGTTCATGCTATGCATCCGATTTCGGATACGATCGTCACAAGACAGATATTAGACCACAATTAAAACATACCGTATACATGCATTGCTCATTATATTTTAGACATAGCGCTAGGATCGCATTCTCAGAATCCGATCCAAGCATTTTCTAAGAATCCGATCATACAACACTATTTTAAAATTTTGAATTTTTTTTCATTTATTTTCGAAATTGTGAACATTAACAGCACTTTTAATTTTTTCGGTGCCAAGAATTATGAACTGAAATAGAAAGCAGCCAAAGCCCAATCCAATCAGCAATAAAACACAGAAAATTCGCATGAAATTCCAAGAGCCATTAGCCATCAGCCCGACCCGCCGGGTCACATGGAAGATTCGAGAAGGAAGCAACTGGCACTCGGAATCTGGCACATACTACGCCTTTCCTTTCGTACCCGCACGAATCTCAACACTTTCATTTCCACAAAATAACAAAACACACTTTGCCAAATTAGAATTTAGAGCTCAGTTCATCTCCACACAGTACCTTGACCTTCGACTGGCTAGTATAGTAGCAAACTAGCAATGGCGACGACGTGTCTCTTCACACACCCATCTCTCTCCCGCTTATCTTCCTCTTGTTCTTCGTCGTCGTCTTCTTCCCGAGCTCCTCTATTGTTTAGTTCTCAGAAATGTTACCAACGTCGCAGTCTGACAAGGCAAACCCGAATTGGGGGGAGGCAAAAGAGTCGTGCCGCGTCACTGGATGAAGCTCCAGTTTCCAGGGATGTGGATCCAGGGCGTGTCACTTCTTTGAAGCTTAATTTGTTGGTATGGTTCAGTTTTCTTCTTTATTTCTTTTTAACAAAAGACCAAGTTCTGAGTCGTATATGAATTTGAGGATGCTTATATTTGAATAAAATTAAGTGTGCTCAGTTAAATTGAACATTTTATAAGCTTAATGTGTGTATTTGAGAATCGAGCAAAGCTAAGAATATTATAATTTGTAGGTCCATTTTCATAATTAAGGTTCATAAAAAATTGAAATTTGCTGCAATATTTTGCCACAGTTTATTTTTTTGAGGGCCAACAAGTGCCGGCAATTTTCCATTAATAATAAAAAAAGTTTACAAAAATTTCATGAAAAAACGGTAATCAACACTAAGCCTTGGTCGGAGATCAGAGAGGGGGAATTTTGCCACAGTTTGGTAATTAAAGTTTATAGCAATAAGAAAAACCTCGCGCTTAAGGTTTATTGTAATAAGTAATCAGCAATGAAGGTTTATTGTAATATGTAAAGACGAAAGGCCAATTGTACTTGTGCATATCATTTTTTTTCTTTTTCCTGTTCTGCTTACAAAATAATAGGGTCGTGCAGATGGTAAAAAAGTTAACAATTAATGTTAGAAACTTGAGGTTTTACCTCCATATGATTTCTAGTGATTATGTGGAATTGCAGACTGCTGTTTCAGGGCTGAATAGGGGCCTGGCTGCAAGTGAAGAAGATCTAAAGAGAGCTGAATCTGCAGCAAAGGAGTTGGAGGCTGTGGGAGGCGTAGTAGATCTAACAAGGGATGTAGATAAACTACAGGGGAGATGGAAGCTGATTTATAGCAGTGCTTTTTCATCTCGAACCCTTGGCGGCAGCCGGCCGGGTCCTCCTGTGGGGCGCCTCCCAATTACCCTTGGTCAGGTAATTATCATCTAACACTTCTTTTATTTCGAAAACTAGAAGGAGAAAAAAAAAATTGGATGGAGGTTTCGCATGAACTTGCTTTCAATGGTTACATGCTTTTGAGGCAATTACTTAGCAGATTATTTTGTATTTTCATTCATAGTAAATATCTTATGGATCAGAAGTATTGCTAACCAGGTCTACCAACGAATAGATGTTCTCAGCAAAGACTTTGACAACATAGTGGAGCTTCAATTTGGGGCTCCATGGCCAATTCCACCGGTAGAGGCAACAGCGACATTGGCTCACAAATTTGAAGTTATTGGTGGGTATTTTTCATCTCTTCCTCTTGAAAATTTAAAACACCCTTATTATTTCATAATGCAAATCAATTCCATAAAAGAGGTTTACTGAATTAAGAAATAACAAGTTCACCGGTGTTGTTCTCTTATTCATTAGTTTCTATACTTGTTTGCTTACATACAGAGTTGACTTTTCCCTATAGTTTGGTTCTTCACTGTTCAAATTGAGTTTTCATGCTTTTACTTGTGCTATGTTAGAGTTTGCATGGGATTTATAAATAAACTGCATTAAGTAGGGAATATTTGTTTCAGCCAAGCAATAGGATTATGCCATTCAGGTTGGTCAGGTCAGGTCAGGTCAGCACTTATAACTATTTAAGCCGTCCTGTGCCAAGTTTTTTTTTTTTGTACATTAAGTTAAAATGGCCTGACCAAAGTAAACAAATCCTTTTTGACTTGAAACAAAATGTACAATTTGTTTGTGTGCCATTTTTATCCCGAATTAATTGTGCTTTGTTTTGTTGTCTTTTTCCGTTTCTAAGTTGTCTGGTTGTTTTAAATGCTTTAGTTAAGACCATCTGATTAGTCAGTTGATACTTCAACAATGAGATATGACAGATGACTTTAGACGAGCTTACTTGCAATACAATAGTGGAGTTTGAAGAACTACTAAAATCTTACTTTTACATGTGACTGACCTTCCGCAGAATTTGCAACCCAAGCTGTATATAAATCAATCCACTTTCGTCCTATAAAAGGAAGTTTAGATTGAAAAGAATTATTAGAATAAAAAGTTCATATTGGCCCCGTTTGGATGGAGCCGGAATTGCAAATTCCGGGCATTTTATATGCCAAATTTATTATAAACAATTCAAACTCTTCACAAAGTTACACACTTCCCAATAAATTTATGCCTAGGAATTGCAAATTCCCCAAATTCCTACAACATCCAAACGGCCCATTGTCTAAAGTCTAAGCCTTTTTGTCCCGGACAAGTTGGGGTAGGCTAGAAATGACACCCCGACCCTGGTCATTTCTTGTATATATGGCTGAGTTTTTACGCTGGCTCGCCAAGCCTATCGCAAGCATGCGGGCTTGAACCCTGGACCTCTTAGAAGAGAGCCAAGTGCTCTTACCACCTGAGCTACTAGACCAAACGGCCCATTGTGTGACCTTTTTTTCATTTCTTAACAGGGACTTCAAACATAAAGATAACATTTGAAAAAACAACTGTTAAGCCCACCGGAAGCTTCTCTCAGTTGCCGCCTCTTGATGTCCCTCGCCTTCCAGATGGTTTGCGGCCTCCTTCAAACACTGGAAGTGGTGAATTTGAAGTAACATATCTTGATTCTGATATGCGTGTAACGCGAGGTGACAGAGGGGAGCTGAGAGTCTTTGTAATTTCTTAACTTGCCATTTCTGAATTATTTTACATAATCCCCTTGTAAATTTCTGCTGTTGCTTGCAGAAATGAGGTAATTATTTGTTCTGCAAACCAAAAATAGGCATTTCTTCTGCAAAGTATAAACAATAAATGCAGTTGAATGTATATAGTTATAGTTATACTTCTTTTTGTCATACCATATTCAACGTATCAATTTAGAATGGATTCTCCTACAGGCTACTTACACTTTTAGAGCGCTGATGTTCTCAGCTTAACTTCATATGAACTTCTTGTTGTTAACATGTTATTATCTAGGATAATTTGGAAATTAAGCATGAGAACCTTTTGTGACATGGAAGAATTGTTGAATTGTGTTTTAATTCAGGCGACAGCTAACAAAATCCTGTACTTAATACAGTAACGGGCTGCCATTAGTCTATTGTTCAAATATGGGACTGAGTATTTTTGAGACTATGAACCTTAAGCTGGAGAGATCTCTGAAAAAACAGGTTTAGCTAGTTCTTCCTGGAGATACAAGGAAAGGTGCATGATAGCTGGTTACAGCTTATGGTTTTGGCCCTTGATTAGGGAGCTTTTTCATGTTTCAGATTACTGTGCCAGGTTACTTGTAGGATTTGCAATCTTGGGGACATGTTGAGGTTGGTTAATCAAGTTGATCCATGAAAAGTTTGATATAGGAAACTGTCGTCATTACCAGTATTGTAGTGCGCAGCCCTTGAACGAAAATAATTTACTAGGTGGGTATTTCGATTGCTAAGTATACGTAAATAATATTGATATGATAACTCCAACATAAATTACATGAAAATTAATTGTTAACTTTATAAATTAATATTTTATATTTTTTAGAACTCGATTGAAATTATCACATTGATAAATACTTGTCAACTGAGGGATGTAAAAATAAAATGTATTTTTTTTTATCGAATGTTTCTTGTAAAATTAAAAATGAAGATAAAGTTGCAGAGATAATAATGATATTCTTCAAAAAGTAATTGTTAAAATTATGTTAATAATATGATATCCGATGGGATTCAAAATACGTCCGTTCTATATTAAAAATCCACTTAACACGGAGTTTGACTTTTATTAATTAAGAAACATTGAGGTAAATCGTGCCTATGAATGCATTTTAAAAGCTCTTAGCTATAGGCGGATACGAAATGACTAGGGTTCATTTGGATCAACTAAGTTAAACTACCACCGGTATCTTGAAATTCAGAAATTTCAGTACTATATATATTTGGACCTCCTGAAAAGAAGATTACAACAGGTAGCATCAACTATATTATTTATTTATCTTTTTAGGATAACATCAACTACATTATTAATGAGTACTTAGATGCCGTGGGTCCGATTTTAGAATTATTTTCTATATGCAACAGAAGTCACTTAATAAAGGGTGCGTTTGGATCGTTGGAAGAAAGAAGAAAAAGAAGGAAGAAGAAGAAAAAAAATTATAAACAATCCAAACTCTTCACAAAGTTACACACTTCCCAATACTTCTTCCCACTTCTTCCCTTCTTTTCTTCTTCCCACACATATCCAAACGCACCCCAAAAAAGGAGAAGGAACGGAGAGGTCAGGAGAGAAAAAATGGTGTGGAAAGAACTAAAATAAAAAGTTTTACTTGTCCTAGAGGTTTGCACAAGGAAAGAAAAAAAAAGAAGTGAGATGATCATTTTGTCTTTTGAAAGTTGACCATGCTCTTTGATGCTAATATTCAAGAACATTTGTGTAATTTAATAGACTTTATTCTCTCTACACTCTGATTTTATAGTAACAAAAATCAAGACTTTGATGGAACTAATGCACCTTGTTCTCTTTCCTCCCCTCTCTCATTTTAATACTGGAGCGATTAAATAGACATCTAACTCCTTACTTTCCGTTCCTTCCTCGGAAAATGGTTTCCTAGAGCAGGCACTAAAGGGATAATCACATTTAATGAACGCTTGGGAGCAATTAATTGATTTGATTGTAACCTAGCTACAACGAAAATTGAATATAAACCGATCGATAGTTGCAGTTCATAGGGAATAGCAAGCTATTATAGATCTAAATGTAGTTTCTAACGGTTGCTATAATATATAAGTTGTTGAAAAGACTGATGTCAACATGCGTTCTCATACATTACAAAAGGTTTTGGAGTTGTACCGGCTCATTAAAAATGTTTGGAGAGAATCAGATCAATATTGCGTATAACATGTGGATGATTCATATGATGTCATATATTTTGCATTTTTTTAAATATGAATTTGCATTGTCATATACAGGGAGATATTCCTTGGTGTATGCTCTTTGCGGACGATGTGGTGTTAGTCAATGAGAGTAGGACGGATGTCGATAGGAAATTAGAATTGTGGAGACGAACTCTAGAGTTCAAAGAGTTTAGGCTTAGTAGAAATAAGACGGAGTATATGGGGTGTGAGTTTAGTGGGATACGACCAGTGGACGGAGATGTCTGTCTAGACGGACAGGTAGTACCTACGAAAGATATTTTTTGATATTTAGGGTCGATGCTGCAGAGCGATGGCGAGATACATGAAGATGTTAGTCACAGGATAAGAGCGGGGTGGGTGAAATGGCGACAAGCATCAGGCGTCCTATGCGATAAGAAAGTCCCGCAGAAGCTAAAAGGCAAGTTCTACAGGACAGCGATTAGACCTGCGATGTTGTATGGCGCAGAATGTTGGGCTACTAAAAGACGACATGTCCAGAAGATGAGTGTAGCTGAGATGCGTATGTTGAGGTGGATCTGCGGTCACACGAGGAAAGATCGGATTAGAAATGATGACATACGAGATATGGTTGGGGTCGCACCAATAGAGGAGAAGCTGATCCAACATCGTTTGAGATGGTTTGGACATATCCAACGCAGACCTCCAGAGGCACCGGTACGTATCGGAATTCTTAATCATTTCGAGAACACCCGGAGGGGGAGAGGGAGACCAAGATTGACATGGGAAGAAGCGGTGAAAAGAGACCTTAAAGAATGGAACGTCTCCAAGGAGTTGGCGATCGATAGGAGCGCTTGGAAGTTAGCAATTCATGTACCGGAGCCATGACGTAGGAACTTAGGGGTAGGAGCGATGTCATAGGTTTGTAGGTCCCTCTATTAGGTCACAGTCGAGGTCTAGGTTTCTACTATTACTATTATTATTAGAGGTATTATTATTAGTATGGCTAGTCTTATTATTAGTATTTTTATGTTTTGTATTTTTTTTTTCTTGGATGTGTTCTCTTGTTGGGTTTCTTTCTAGCCTACCCCAACTTGTTTGGGACAAAAGGCTTAGTTGTTGTTGTTGTTGTTGTTGTTGCTTAACATTCCAAAAAAAACAAAATTATTTGTACACTAAATTTATCAAATAAGATTTTTTAATAGTTATTAACTTAATTAAGATTTTATTTGTGTCAGTAATACTCATTTTAGAAGTGACGTCTCAAATATAACTCTTAGTTTGTATGTTTATATAGGCTGATTAGAGTTGTCTAATCTGATTTGATAGCTAAAAGATTAACAAAATCTTTATTAAAAACTCATTAATATTGGAAAGTGATCGTAGAAAATTAGATACTTCTTGAACCGAACTTGGACCATTTGCGTACCTGTCGACTAGACTCATTAACCACCGCAATCTCTATCTAGCTCGAATTTCCATATAAATTCAATGGCAATAGCTACACTAGTTTACTAGACTCATGCTTTCTCACCTAAACTTAATAATCGAGGAGTCCTTGACAAATTCTGTGAATTTGAGGTGAAACAGCGGCTAGGATTCGTTGTCGATGATCTGTACCTGATCCTGAAATTGTGTTGATGCGAAATAATTTACAATTTAATATGATTTACGGAACAATTTTAAAATAAAAATAATAGTAAAATTTATAGTAAAATAGTTCAGACTTTTATATCAGAGATGTGAATATGTTATACACTCCGAGTAGATTCAAGATGCAGCAATTGGATCATAAATTGTTCTCATTTTATTATTTTATTACTCCATTAACGTACATGATTTTTGAGTATTTGACCTCGACACTGTCCAAACCGTATAACAGGTGTTCAGAATCTCTATTCCCAATGGCCACAAAAGAGAACTCTTTTATTATTTTATCTCTCTTTTATTATTTTATTACTCCATTAACGTTGTTCAGAATCTCTATTCCCAATGGCCACAAAAGAGAACTGGAGAACAACTTACAAGAGAAATTCAATGAAACAGTGAAAGCTCAGGAAATTTACTGGCACCAACGAGCTCGCTTGAGTTGGTCTTTAATGGGAGATCGGAATACCAAGTTCTATCACTCGGTGGTTAGAGGGAGAAGAAGAAAGAATGGAATCTCTTGTTTGGAGCTAGGAAATGGCAACATTGTTACAGAAGAACACCAAATCACAAAACTTTTTGTTGAGCACTATAAGAACATCTACACGACAGCTCCTACATCTGACCTGATAGCAACTCTTGGGCCAAAAGTGTTGCTCTCCTTCCCTAAAATTCAATCCACAGAAGAACCAGCACTTTGTGCTCAACCCTCGGACGAGGAAATAAGGACAGCTTTCTGGTCAATTGGTCCAGACAAAGCCCCTGGCCCCGATGGCTTGTCTGCAAGGTTCATTAGAACAAATTGGGACACCCTTGGACCTGTTTTTAGTCAAGAAATTGTGGCATGGTTTACTACAAAATCAATACCAGCTAGACAGGCGCACACAAATCTTGTTTTGGTACCAAAAACTAAAAACCCCATGTCAGTGACCCAATATCGACCCATAAGTGTTTCCAATGTGATTTACAAAACCTTTGCCAAAATACTCTCTCTTAGACTTAAACACCTCCTTCCTAACTTAATCTCCTCAGAACAAACAGCTTTTTTGAAAGGCAGAGAAATCTCAGAGAATACTATTCTTGTCAGGGAAATATTACATTCTTTCGATACTCAGAGGTTCACCTCCCAAGCTTTCCTTATGAAAACTGATTTGACAAAAGCCTTTGACCTAATGTCCTGGAAGTATGTTAAACAAGTTCTCCAACAGTTTGCTTTTCCTCAACCTTTCATTGACCTTCTGATGGCATGTGTCACCTCTCCAACTTATACCTTGTTGATCAATGGATCAGGCTCTGGATCAATTACACCTACTCGGGGATTACGCCAAGGATGCCCTCTCTCTCCATATCTCTTCATCCTGGCAATGGAGCCAATGGCCTTAATGTTTAAAAATGGTTTGAGTAAAGGCACTATATCAGGAATTAAGCTGGCACCTTTTGCTCCACACCTGACAACAACTCTCTATGCCGACGATCTAATGGTCATGGGACAAGCAAATCCAATAGAAATTGAGCAGTACCTTTGCATACTCACTAAGTTTGCGGCAATGTCAGGCCAGACAATAAACCCAATCAAAATCAAATTCTGGTTCTCAAAGGCAACTACACAACAGATGAAGGACTTGATATCTCAAACTTTTGGAGGAGCAATAGCAAACCATAGTGAAACCTACCTTGGCCTTCCGTTACACTCATCAAAGCTAACCTCCTGTGATAACCTAATAGCAAAACTGACAGAGGCACTGGGAGGATGGAAAATGACAATGCTATCACAAGCAGGGAGGTTGATTCTGATCAAATCAGTCTTGATGTCTATTCCAGTCTATCAGATGTCGACACAGACCCTTAACAGAAGGGTAGTTTCAAAAATAAATGCCTTGATCAGGAACTTCTTCTGGGGGAAGACAAATACCAAGTACCTCTCTCTCTGTTCCTGGAAAAAAATCACACAACCTTTTTATATGGGAGGACTGGGGCTACGAGATATAAGGGATTTCAATCGTGCTTTAACCTGTAAGTTAGCTTGGAAATTACAAACAGCCCCTGACAAGCCCTGGTGTAAAGTCCTCAAAGCAAAATACTTCCCGAGAAGGAACTTTTGGCATGCAAATTTCTATAGTCCCGCCTCCATAACCTGGAAAACAATCTGCAAAATCAAAGCTGATTTCACAAAGCATGTAAACTGGTCAATTGGTGATGGAAATACCTGCTCAGCTATTGGAACCCCATGGGTAATAGGCTGGGAACTTTTCAATCCCACTACAATAGAAAAACAGCAGCTTAAGGTAGCACATCTATACCATGAGCCCACACAAACTTGGGACATACAACAATTGATGGAGAATTTCAACCTTCAAATAACACTCCAAATCCTCTCTGATTCTTCAAAACGGCCAGTTGCGACAGGACAAAAAGATAGACTAATCTGGTTGCCTGCTAACAATGGCTTCTTCACAGTCAAATCAGCCTATAAATCCCTCCAGGAAAACATGATACTTGCCTCTCAGCCTGGTCTGACATCCTTCAATTTTATGTGGAATTTCAAACAGATCCAACCTAAAGTTAAAATATTTCTCTGGAAACTTTGCTCTCAAATCCTGCCAACAGTGCTCAGATTATCCAAACGGATACCCACCATTGATCCCATCTGTCCGAGATGCAAAGAAAGGGATGAAACCGATTACCATATCTTTTTCTCCTGTACAGCATCGAGAGCTGCTTGGTTTATCTCCCCACTCAGCATTCGATCTGATAGGATCACACAATCAGTGCCAGAATTCCTTGAACACATTTTTCAAACACAAGACCCTTCAAATATAAGTCTTTTCTGCAATATTTTATGGTCAATATGGGAACACAGAAATCAGTGGGTTTTCTCTCAAAAGATGACTTCTCCTGAATCAATTCTAAACCGAGCACAAACTTTCATGTATGCCACTAATATCGAGGTCCCAGATACTGATAATTCTCATCAAAACTTTTCTCCCCAACCACTTTTTCATAATATGGGGATTAACATCTATACTGATGGAGCTTGGAACCTAAATGCAGGGGGGTGGGGTTTTCTAATTTACAATGGCACAACCCTCAGCTGTTTTGAGTGTGGAAATATAGAAAATTCACCATCTCCAATGCAAGCTGAAGCACTAGCCATCATCAATGCCCTTGATTCTCTCAAAAAAACAATGCACCAGGATAATCTTAGCTCTATTCAGGTTTCAGTGCACTCTGATTGTAATAATCTGGTAAGAGCACTCAACAACTCTGCTGGTAAGCGCCAAGAACTGTTGGATTGGAGGGCAGAACGTGAATTTTTTCAAATTATACACTTGGCTCAGAGTTTCAACCGCATCTCCTTCAACTATATTCCTAGAGAGTCAAACACTGATGCCCACAATTTGGCTTCTTTTGGGAGAACCTTTCAAGGACGAACAGGAGGTTTTCATTTTCCTACCTACAAGCCCCCTTGAACACAAACATGGAGCCTCCTCTAGCTATAGCGGATTTTTTAGACCTATTTGATTAGGTTATGCATGTGTTTCTCTGGTCCCGTCTTTTTTAGTTTTTGCTACTAAGCTATTTCTGGTATTAATGTATGTTTAGACTCTTGTTACTAGGTTATTTCTGGTACTAGTTTTATGCTTCTGACGGGATTCACATGTAACTTTTGTTTTAATTGCAGTTCAATGAAAGCCTATGGGCAATTGCCAAAAAAAAAAAAAAAAACCGTATAACAGGCAACAGCCTGTCTCCACCACTCCTATCTCTCCTCGCCGATTCCAGGCCACGTACCCAACTCTCTCCCCACGCATCTGCCGAACCAGCACAAGTCGTTATTATCCTAACTCACGTCACGTGCATTTCGACTTCGAAGGAGAAGACCAGAGAGTAGACCATCTGCATCAAGATTCGTGCTATCTCCAGTCCGATTAGCTGGATTGGTCTGGTCTCCTCCTCCTGGCCGTTTCAACCATTCTTCCTCATTTCAGACTCTTTTTAGACTTTGAATCTCTCTCTCCTTCTCTCTCTTACACAAATAGATTACAGATTCTAAAAATAAAAAAAGAAAACCTCTCTCTTTCTCTTTCATTGAAAAACTTGATCCCCATTGATCAAAATCTTCTACGAAGTCTTTCTACAATCGACGATCGATCAATTCGAGTGCACCGACGAATCTCCAACCAAACAACTGCATTGGAAGAATAGGATTATTCAATTGATCTGTGTTTGGTTGCGTTTGTTGATCGTTTGATGAGATAGGAGGAGTTGTGGAATTTGGCAATGGGAGCAATGGATGTCGAGACGGGGAAGGATGCGGCGTTGCTTAATCCAGAACTGTTGCAGATCGCTGAGGTTTCTTCATCCGCCATGAAAGAGAATCCTCACATTGTTCAGAATCTCTATTCCCAATGGCTTTCTCTTCCTGATACCACTAAGCTGGTATTGTTTCCTTCTTGTTCCCTTTTGTATAGTATTGACTGTCATTTTGTTTGATTTTTTGCAATCTGTCTTCGTGTCTGATCTCTTGCGTAATCCTTGATTAACTTCTTTTTGTAAAATGATGATCGATAATTCTGTATTGTGCTGAAACTGGAACGCATTAATTGGATCCGATATAGAAGATTCTGTTAGAAATTTGAGTTGGCAGACTGTGGCATCAATTTAGAATTTAGATAGAAATGCATGATGCAGCAATTGAGCTTTGGAACTTGAGAAAGTTGTTCATTTGAAGTGTTCTACAAAGTAATCACACCTAAATGTGGTTTTTATAAATAATAATATTAGATAATATTAGATAAATGTGGTTGATTCCTCCAGTTCTATGGACTTCGTTGGTTTTTTGAACTAACATTGCATTATGCTAACTGTTTTGATGCATCTAACTTTATGTAAATATTTATCCTTTTGGAATAAATCATCATATTGCATTTCGATTTGCCACCTCAGATCTATAGAAAAAACTTCTTTCAGGTGAAAACAGTAGCTGATAAGGCAAAAACAGGCGTGCCAACAAATGATATTTTTAACAGCAGCAGTCCAAAAGCTGGCTCTCCTTCTTCTATGTTTGCGGCTGTACCTCCCCTCTCACCGAGAAGCTCATCAGGGTCACCTCGACTTAGCAGACGTGGCTCAGGTCTGGGTCCCTCCAAGTTGGGCTCTCCCCTCAAGGTCCTCGGTGAACCAATTAAAGAAGTCATTCCTCAGGTATCACTGAAATATCAATAAGCTGATGCTTCTATCCTTGATCTTTTTGTTGTCTTTGTTGGGACACGCTCTCAGGTGCCTAGGCACAGCGGAAGCCAAGTAAACAAGGAGGTAGTAATTTCGACAAACACGTGACGGGCATAAAACAATACCCGCTAGAACAAAGCTATGATGGTACCACTTGAGAACCAAACAATAATAGCACAATCAAGCATAAGAAAATAAAGAGAGACACAAGATTTTACGTGGAAACCCGAAAGGGAAAAACCACGGGAGCGATCGGTGCAAATCCACTAAATCAAGAGTTTCTTACAAGTACATGGAGATCATCAAGCTATCAACCTTCCTCTCTCTCTCACTCACACTCTCACTCACTATTTGAGGTGGAATTAACAAGAGATACAAGAGAAATAGCAAACCCTAGATAGCTTCACCAAGGAGGGAGACGAGAGCTTGCACAGAGGGACTTGACTCACTAACCTTCTGTCTCCGTAACCCCCTTTATTTCCTTCTTTTCCGTATGGGCCATTTTGGGCTCGGCCCATTTTGGCTTCACACCACAACAATCTCCCACTTGAAGACAAAACTCCCACTTGATCACACAAGCATACACCTTGCACCTCGCTCCAAACACACCCGAGTTACTCAACCAACCCGGATTGCCTCCTACAAAATATTACCTTGTCGGGAGGCACCACCTTCGTGAACATATCGGCAACATTCTCCTTCGTGTGAACCTTTCTCACGACTAGTTGCCTATGGTCTAGAACATCACGAATGAAGTGGTATCGCACATCAATGTGCTTAGTTCTTGAGTGATATGCCGCATTCTTTGAAAGATGTATGGCACCTTGATTATCACAATGCACCACATACTCCATTTGCTTCAACCCAAGTTGTGCAAGCAACCTTTTCAACCAAAGCATTTCCTTCACCGCCTCGGTCAATGCAACATACTCCGATTCCGTGGAAGATAAAGCAACAATGTCTTGTAGTCGAGACATCCAACTAACGGCTCCACCACCGATAATAAAGACAAAGCCCGTCGTGGACTTCCTTGTCTCACTACAACCCGCATGATCGGCATCAACATACCCTTCAATTGCTAATTTAGAATCTCCTCCAAAACATAACCGCAAGCCACGAGTGCCTTTCAAGTACCGAAGTATCCACTTCACCGCTTGCCAATGCTCCCATCCCGGGTTAGACATATATCGAGAGACAACTCCCACTGCATGTGCAATGTCCGGCCGTGTGCACACCATAGCATACATCAAGCTACCAACGGCCGATAAGTATGGAACCTTTTCCATCTTCAATCTCTCTTGAGCATTCTTTGGAGAATTCTTTTTAGACAATTTAAAATGACCGGCCAAAGGTGTAGTCACCGGTTTGCAATTCACCATGTCAAACCTCTCAAGGACTTTATCAACATACTCCGTTTGACTTAACCAAAGCTTGCCTCTCCCCCGATCCCTATGAATCCGCATGCCCAATATTTTTCTTGCTTCGCCAAGATCCTTGGTTGCAAACCTCTTAGACATATCAAGCTTAAGAGACTTAATCTCATCATGATCATTACTAGCAATCAACATGTCATCCACATAAAGTAACAACAAGGTGAAAGTGCCACCCACCTTTCCTTTCATGTAGACACAATGATCATAGCCACTTCTTTCAAAACCTTCTTCTTGCATAAAAGTATCAAACTTCTTGTACCATTGCCGAGAGGCTTGCTTCAAACCATACAACCCCTTCTTCAATCTACACACAAGATTAGGGTTTGATTCATCAACAAAACCTTCCGGTTGTGACATATAGATCTCCTCATCCAAGTCACCATGCAAGAAAGCCGTCTTGATATCAAGTTGCACAAGCTCCAAGTCTAAGTTAGCCACCAATGACAAAACAACCCTTATGGAACTATGCTTCACAACGGGAGAGAATATCTCATTAAAGTCAACACCATGTTTTTGTCCATAGCCCTTGACTACTAACCTTGCCTTATGCCGTTTAGAACCATCGGCTTCATTTTTCAACACAAATACCCACCTATTTTTCAATGCCTTCTTTCCCTTAGGAAGTTTAACCAACTCCCAAGTCTCATTGAGATGCAACGAGTTCATTTCATCCTCCATTGCTCCAAGCCACATAGCCTTCTCCGAACAATTTATAGCCTCATGAAATGACTCGGGTTCACCCGCATCCGTGAACAAAGCATAATACAAGGAAGGTGAATACCTTTGTGTAACTTTTGAAATTCGAGTTGACCTCCTCAACTCTTGTACCGGGGTATTAGTGTGCTCTTCTTCAATAATGCCTTCATTATCATGCGCTTCCACCGGCTCACTCTCATCCTCATTATCATGACCACTTGCTTGAGGATCCGCTAGCATTTTGGGTGCAATACTAGCATCAACATGCTCCTCCACATGTCTTTCTTCACTTTGCTCTTTCTCATGATTTTCCATGAACATCACATCTTCACGAAATATGACATCTCGGCTTCTAATTGTCTTTTTCTCAATAGGATCCCACACCCTATAACCCAAATCATCACCGCCATAGCCAACAAATGCACACCTTCGTGACTTGACATCGAGCTTATTCCTTTTCACATTAGGAATTTTCACATAAGCCTCACATCCAAAAGTTCGTAAATGGCCATAAGAGATCTTCTTGCCACTCCATACGACTTCCGGTATGCCACCGTCCAATGCCACACTAGGTGATCGGTTTATGAGGTAAACCGCCGTGTTAGCCGCTTCGGCCCAAAATGATTTTGGAAGACTCGAGTGAGACAACATACTTCTAATCCTCTCCACAATGGTCCGGTTCATCCTCTCAATGACCCCATTTTCTTGTGGAGTGTATGGAACCGTCTTCACTATCCGAATGCCATTTCTCGCACAAAAATTGTCAAAATCATTAGAGCAAAATTCACCACCATTATCGGTTTGTAAACACTTAATGGATTTTTCACTCTCTTTTTCAACACGAGATTTAAAGTTCTTAAAGGTTTCAAGAACTTGATCTTTTGAGGACAAGGGATAAATCCAACATTTCCTAGAAAAGTCATCTAAGAAAGTAACAAAATAACTAGCACCACCAAGAGATTTGACATTAAATGGACCACACACATCGGAATAAACCAATTCCAATGGTTTCACCTTTCTATGGGACTCATTCCTCTTAAAATTCACTCTCTTTTGTTTTCCCATTACACAATGAACACAAAATTCAAGAGATGAACAATCAAAAGAAGGAATGTAATTTTCATTTTGTAACACTTTCATACCTCTTTCACTTAGATGACAAAGGCGGTTGTGCCACATGTGCATATCACCATGCTCACTTGCCATAGCAACAACACCCTTTCGAGGCGCTCCATGAAGAGTGTACAAACTCCCATCTTTGTGTCCCTTCATTAATGTCATGCAACCCTTTGACACTTTCCATGATCCCTCACCAAAAGATACAACAAATCCGCCATCATCAAGTTGACCCACCGAGATAAGATTCTTGGTTATCTTGGGAACATACCTCACATTGCTCAATTTACATCGCCTTCCATTGGCTTGCTCAAGCTCAACATCACCAACTCCAAGAATTTTACATGGCCTACTATCACCAAGATAGACATTCCCACCATCTACATCCTTGTAATTGACAAAATAAGAACGATCCGAGCATATGTGGAATGATGCACCCGAATCCAATACCCAAACATCCATGTTCTCCTTCTCGGAACTTGTCACACTTAGAGTCACCGCATCTCCAATCTCATCGGAAACTATACTCACTTCACCATCTTGCTTCTTCTCTTTTTGCTTGCCTTTCAAGAGAGGACAATCTCTCTTCAAGTGCCCTTCATTCTTGCAATGCCAACAAGAAAATTTTCGGCCTTTAGACTTTGATCTTCCTTTGCCTTGAGAACCACCCTTCTTGCCCGAGGAATTGCCCCTAGTCATCGGCCGTCCCCTATCAACCGTCAATGCCTCACTAGGCCCGGTTTCCAATTGGGTAGTGGCCTTTCTAGTTTCCTCATTCATCAATGAAGCAACAACATCACTCAATTTGAATTGGTTGCCCATCGTGTTTGCAACGGTAGTCACAAGAGTATCCCAACTTGTAGGCAAAGAGCTCAAAAGTAACAAGCATAAAACCTCCTCATCAAGGTTTACCTTCAAGGACTTCAATTGAGCCGCAATTGAGTTGAACTCACTTACATGCGTTCTCATTGAAATGCCATCCTTCATTTTCAAGAGAAATAACCGCTTCATAGCATGCATCTTGTTTACACCCGAAGGTTGCTCATATGATCGCTCCAATGTGGTCCAAAGCTCATGAGCGGTCTTACATTGGTAGACATCAAACAAGATAGATGGTGAAATACACGGCCTTATAGCCGCCAAACACTTCCGATCAAGCAACTCCCATTCATGATCCTCCATATGAATAGGTTGTGCACCCGGTCCCATCAATGGTAAATCCAAATCCCTTACCACCAAGTAGTCTTGCATTAACATTTTCCAAATTGGCCAATTGCTATCATTCAACTTCTCAAATTCCATAGCTTTTTCCATTCTATCACTACTACACGTGTAACCACCGAAATACTCAAGAACTTAGACCTACACCAATCCAAGTCTCAAACTCCTATTCTCGACACCAACGAGCCAACACGCTCTGATACCAGTTGTTGGGACACGCTCTCAGGTGCCTAGGCACAGCGGAAGCCAAGTAAACAAGGAGGTAGTAATTTCGACAAACACGTGACGGGCATAAAACAATACCCGTTAGAACAAAGCTATGATGGTACCACTTGAGAACCAAACAATAATAGCACAATCAAGCATAAGAAAATAAAGAGAGACACAAGATTTTACGTGGAAACCCGAAAGGGAAAAACCACGGGAGCGATCGGTGCAAATCCACTAAATCAAGAGTTTCTTACAAGTACATGGAGATCATCAAGCTATCAACCTTCCTCTCTCTCTCACTCACACTCTCACTCACTATTTGAGGTGGAATTAACAAGAGATACAAGAGAAATAGCAAACCCTAGATAGCTTCACCAAGGAGGGAGACGAGAGCTTGCACAGAGGGACTTGACTCACTAACCTTCTGTCTCCGTAACCCCCTTTATTTCCTTCTTTTCCGTATGGGCCATTTTGGGCTCGGCCCATTTTGGCTTCACACCACAACAGTCTTCTGTCAAAGCTTTCGTGAACTTTCTCTAAATGTAGCAACAGGCTCTTAAAATTGTGATTTTAAGGCAACCTTGTTGTGAGAGCTCTCAAATATGATAAAGAAAGTACCTAGTTGCAAAAAAGGTTAAAACTTGAAGAATGAAAAGCAAATGTCAGCTTGTTGCATCTGCAATAGTATTCTTTTTGTGAAAGTGAAATCTTTTTACCTATATTATGGTTCTAAAATTGTTAAATTACTGTTGCAGTTCTATTTCATAAATGGGCGCCCAGCACCACATGAAATGAAGGAGCATTGCCTAATTGCTATCAATGAGATATTTACTGGCCATGAGGATGGACTTCAACTTCAAGGTTGGTCATTGTTGGCATCTTGAAACAGTAAGAAGAATTACAGTATTCTGAGTAGGTGAAATCTTTAGTGTTAATCTCAGCATTTAGTCTGATGCTGGTAAAATGTCCATGTCTTGTTTTTGTTTCTTCATTTTTTTATTGAATTTTATGTTCTGAAATATTTATATACCTCGAAAAATACATTTTCAACTGATATCTGCCTTATGCTGGTGAGGTTCAGTGGTGTTATGCATTGAATCTAGCCTCATTTGCTTCCATAAATAACTTTTGCAATAGAGTCTGGTATTGGCATCAAATGGCCAATTAACAAGGCTGTTTATTCTGTATGATGATTACTGAGCGCAAGCTATATTTGGTCTTTTTTTATCAGATTTCAAGACTGTAACTAAGGAGATATGCAAGCTTCCTTCCTTCTTTTCCACAGTTCTTTTCAAAAAGATCGATGTGGAATCTCGTGGTTCAGTAACAAGGTTTATCCACCATCTGTTTAGCTTAGTGACTTATTTTATTTCTCTTTATTTTATCTGTATTGAGTTTAAAATTATTGTATGGATTTAAATTTGCTTTTCAGGAGCGCCTTTGTTGATTACTGGATCAATAAAAACATGATAACTATGGACATCGCCACTCAAATATATACAATTTTGAAACAGCCACATCAAAATTACCTTGTTCAGGTTTGTAGCATTAATCTAAATAATTGTCATCAATCAAAGGATTATTTATATTATTAGCTTTTCCTTAAATACTTCAACTTTTTGCAATTTTATTCAGTGCTCATTGAACCTTTAAGTATTCGAACATGTCATATCTTTTTTCTTGATCAATTTTACACAACTGAGCTCTGTTGTTCAAGTCTTTTTATTTAATTGTTCACTTTTGTGTTCTTCAATTATTCTAAGCTTCAACTGGTCTAGGACAGCATTGAACAAAAAACTTGCAAAATAATTAGATTTAGCATCCAGGTTGAAAAAATCTTAAAATATAACATTTGTGTTGAACAAAGTATAAGTGTTCCTGGACCATTATCAGATCTTGATCCTGATATTTATAAGCTTTCTCTTTTCTGTCTTATTCACTAACACAGGAGGATTTCAAGCCAATCCTTAAAGAACTATTGCTTACTCATCCGGGTTTGGAATTTCTTCAGAACACTCCTGAATTTCAAGAAAGATATTGTAAGCTCGTGTTATATAAGCATATGATATACATAGAAAAATAGCAATAAAATGGAAATATTAAGCAACTTTCTTTTCTTGTGGTGGAAGTTCGGAAATGAATTATTAGAAAGTAGGGAGAAACTGGTTTGTCCACTTCCAAATAAAAAATCTGGTTAATTTAACTGTTTCATTATGACTGGAATTCAGGGTTTCCTATGTTCTGGTAGGAATGACAGATTACACTACTTCCTATTTGCAATGGGTCTAATTCTGGTCAATTCAGTCAAAATGTCTGAAATTATATGGGATTGATGTTTATCCTCTACCATAATATCTTGGCTGCAATTCATGAAAGTCACAAATTAACAGAAAAGTTGTAATCGAATGGGTTCTGGTCTTGGGCCTCAACGTGTATGACTGGAATGCTTTACCATCTGAATACTTGATGTTGTCTTCTGAGTTAATTAACCTGCAACATATATACCCGATGAAAATGTGGTATAAAACCTGAAAGGGGTATATAATTACTTGTACTTCATTCTGAGTAAGCAAAACTGGGAATGCCTCCACAAAGGAAACTGACAAGCTTGAGTAAATACAGCACATTGTGTGCCCAACCTGATTCGTAAAATCTTGATGTTGGTGTTGTAATGGTGAAAGTTAGATATCCAATAAGACAAGAAGTTGAAACTACTGGGTTCTGGCAAGACTGACTTTTGCCTAGAATATCTAGATTGTTTGAACTTTGGAAATTTAATTTAATAGATGAGCAAAGCAGTAGAATATTAGTTTGGTAGCTTTAAGTGTTAGAATCACAGTAAATCCAACTAGACTTTTCCATTTTGTGGTTCTGAATTCTAATGCATTTAAATTTGATCAGCGGAGACGGTGATATACAGAATATTTTATTACATGAATAGAGCTGGGAATGGGCGTCTCACACTGAGGGAGCTCAAGCGTGGTAATTTAATTGATGCTATGCAACAGGCTGATGATGAAGAGGATATTAACAAAGTCCTAAGGTGACTATGCCTTTCTTCTCAGCTTATTGTTTATACCTTAACATTGGTGTGATTTTAGCAAAGATTATACCTAATGGGAATGCCATCTGATGTCTTGCAGATACTTCTCATATGAGCACTTCTATGTTATATACTGCCGGTTCTGGGAGCTAGATACAGATCATGATTTTCTCATCAGCAAAGAAAATCTTATCAAATATGGGAATCATTCACTTACATATAGGATTGTTGACCGGATCTTTTCCCAGGTTTGTTGCGATTTATTCTTTCCTTATTGAGACAAGTTTTCATTTGTAATTAAAACCTTATTTACCAGAATGTTTTTTCCTTTTTCCTGCAATATTATTTTTGGTTCATTTATAACTACTGTTTTATTCACTCCTAATAGGTTCCGAGGAAATTTTTAAGCAAGGTTGAAGGAAAGATGAGTTATGAGGATTTTGTGTACTTTATATTAGCTGAGGAAGACAAACCATCGGAGCCCAGTCTTGAGTATTGGTAATCTCTTGCTCTCACAATTGTCTTTTTAAAATACTGTTGAGTATATATATATTTTACTATAAGATCTTTGTGGTAGGCTCAGTACTAAGATGGCCCTGGCCTGACTAGTCAGTGCAAATCCTAACATATTTGGTATTTTCTGTTCCGTATTTATTCAATTTTTTAGAATGAAATTAACTGGGGCTTAAGGAGTCTGTAACATGACCCTGCATCAATAGAAAGAGGAATAAATCCCAACTAGTGCTCAAATTGGCCATGCCATTGAACTACCCAGTATGTCTCGGTGTTCTCTAGAGAGTTTTTTATATAAACCTTCATAATTAGCTGGATGCATTATGAAAAAGAATTATATATTATATGTAAATACAACAGTAAGACTTTGATGATTTTGCAGGTTCAAGTGTCTAGATTTAGATGGAAATGGGATTCTGACACCAAATGAATTGCAATTCTTCTATGAAGAGCAGTTGCATCGGATGGAGTGCATGACTCAGGAGCCTGTACTTTTCGAGGACATTTTATGCCAGTTGATTGACATGATTCACCCTGAGGTCCTCTCTCTCTCTCTCTCTCTCTCTCTCTCTATCTATCTATCTATCTATCTATCTACCTATCTATCTTTAGCATTATCTCATGCACACAGCTATTAACATGTAACAATTAAAGAAATTATTAAATTTTTGACAGGATGAGAGTCATCTCATATTAAAGGACTTCAAGCGATGCAAGCTTTCTGGGCATGTTTTCAACATACTATTTAATCTCAATAAATTTATGGCCTTTGAAAGCCGTGATCCTTTCCTTATTCGGCAGGTTTGTGCTTAAATATGTCTCATATTTAGTATTTGTTGATTTCCTAACTTATGCATAGCTCTTTGGTATTTGACTTGTCTGGCTTGAAACCATTGTTTAATGTTGTGTGGTTAATCCTGATTTGAGAGCAGGAGAGAGAGGAACCAACACTGACAGAGTGGGACCGTTTTGCCAGAAGAGAGTATATTCGTCTTTCAATGGAAGAAGACGCTGAAGATGCCTCCAATGGAAGTGCCGATGTTTGGGATGAGTCACTTGAATCCCCTTTCTAGTCTTGCGAGGTCTGTCTTATGCTTTTTGCCCATCTAATTTACATTTATGAATTTGCACTAACTCCAGTACACTGGTCACGATGGCTGTTTACTTATCCAATTCACCAGGTGTGTTTGGATGACTAAGGAATAAGGTATAAGAATAAGTTTTCGGTTTGCGTGCTTATTCTTATTCTTGTGCAACCCAAACAACACAAGAATAAGGAATAAGGGTCCTTATTCCTATACTAACAAAACTATGGTATAAGAATAAGGAATTTGGATAAGCACACAAACCGAAAATCTTTATTCTTATATCCTATTCCTTAGTCATCCAAACACACTTGGTGAAATTGGATAAGTGGCTGCAGAGTTGGAACTTGAAACTCCCGTTTCTGAAGACTTTTGAATCTCGTAGCTAACTGATAATTTTTTCTCTTTTGAGCACCAAACATCAATATCTTCTAGCAGTCTAGTTTAATAAGTCTAGTCTAATATTTGGATTTTCCTTTCAGAGCTTTCCATGAAGCAGCTAGTTTACATGAGTGCAGTATCTTGAAGAAACTCTTTTCAGTGATGATAAGGATGTGGTATATGGATGTTAATGGTGATGTATAGTTGTATACATACTCTTTCTATACATTTCCCACATCAGGAGATGCTTTGGATCAAAAGCACCATACTGGTGCAGGGACAAAATTATCATAATCTGCAGGGTACCAAGTGCATAACTGGGTGGGTACAGTCAAATTTAGTCAAAACACAATATTTTTATTTTTTAATCAGTATTTATTTTGGAGTTGCACCTTTGATTGTTAGGTATATCTTTCTTGTGTAGTGTTTTTGGGTAGACAGTCGCCTCACAAAAGTGCCTTACAGAAGTGCTTTTCTTCATTTTTTTTCCTCTTCCTGATCGTTTATGGAAAGCAAGGAAACGTTAATTTGCTATTTGATATTTTTATATCTAGTTCATTATGTTGTCCCTATGGGAAACTAGATTCCACTCTACAAAACAAGTTTACTGTATAAATTATAATCTTTTCTGTTTGTTATTTAGTCCATTATATTCTCCTAGGTTAAACTAGACTCCACTATAAAATGTTTACTGTGTTAATTAACTAGTGCAAATTTTAGGGTGTTAATATTTGCTATTTGTTTAATGTTCTTAACCTGACTGGGAACACCCCTTTGTCCCTCATCTTCCCTTTACTCGATAGTCATATTTTGTTGGAAGACACTTTGTTTTCTTTCTTTTTTTTTTCTTTACTTCTCGTTAGTTTTTTTACGTTATATATAGTAAATCAAGAAAAAAATATATATATCTTTTTTTAAATTTTTCAGGAAACTTCTATTTAACGCATCAAATAAGACTTCGCATCAATAAGTATAATTAAATTTCTTTTCACATGTTTCAACACAAAAGTTTAAAGCTGCCTACCCCTTTATCTGCCGTGATCTTTAAAGATTAAACAATTCATATCATATAAGATAACCAATTAATACCGTAAATTACTTCACAATTAACTGCATATAATTTAAAAACCATCAAATGGCCCTTGTTTCGCTCTTTTCACGATCTGTTCCCTACTTCCCTCGTTTTGAATCTTCAGAATTTTGTAGTGTTGCTGTTAGGTAGTAAATTTTTCTTTCTTTCAGGACCTTTTTCTGAGGTCTGCTCACCTCTGCAATATCTATTATTTGCTTTCAGCTTGTTCTTTTGTCTGATTAAATGAGAAACTTGTTGCCATGATTTTTTCTTTCTTTCAGGAACCTTTTTCTGAGGTCTGCTCACCTCTGCAATATCTATTATTTGCTTTCAACTTGTTGACAAAGGAACAAGTTGTTAGGTGCTAAATTTTTCTTTCTTTATGGACCTTTTGTCTGAATAAATGAAAACTTGTTGCCATGATTTTTTTTTTATAGAAGTTTGTCACACCCCGTATCCGAGATACGAGCCATGAGGTGACACAGTATCTGATCATCCATCCGACGGTCCATCAACCTACGTTACAACAGAAATAAAAGCAAAACGAAGTCAGGTACAAAACCGAATAACTAGTTATTTATCAACGCAGCTTCTCTATAACTAATTTATATAACAAATATCAAACGATCGGATTAATCCACACATCAATAATAGTAAAGTTAAAAGTATTTTACAGAGATCAATGGGTCTAGGTTTTCTCAAATCAGATTCTCGTATCACTTTCATATTAGCACGAATCCCTCTCTAGGCAATTCCGCTTCACATTCCATTTCATTGTTTCATTTAAAATCAAGTCACATCAGAGATCCGTTGACTCGCAAAATACATCAGTCACAATTATCATATATCAATTCAATCAAATAAACAAATGGCTTTTCAATCAATCAAAACGAAAATTAAATTATAGAGAAGTCTGGTTACCTGACGAATGATTATGAAAATAATTGCAAAGATAGTTCAAAACGACCAGGACGTAGAACTTGAATTCCAATCGGATGGCCAAACTGATATCAATCGAATTTTTTTTTAATAAACTTTGGATCTTCAATTTGGGGTTCGGCACAACAAATGATAAGAAAAATTAGCATATTTGTTTGGAAAGGGATGTGTTTAATTTCATTTCTCGGATGACGAATAAGGACGGTTAATGAATTTTATTAATAGACCAACGGGTGCGTGGGCTGATCCAAGCAAAAATAATTATTGTATTAACCGAACCCCGCTGAGGGTTTAATGATGGAAAGTTTAAATAATAATAACTGAAAGGCATAAGACACGGTTATGGACAAGAAATTTGGAGAAATGATAAATTTATAAAGATGATTAAATGAGCATATGTGCAAAGTTGGATACGGACACTAAGGAAAGTCAATTACAAATTCAAATATAATATTTCGGTCAACAAAATAAATTGAGTTAGACATATTATATAGAACAATATGCTTATACAAACTAGTCAAATACGTACATTTCCAAATTAAACTATGAAATTTTAATTTCATAAAACTAGTTTAATTAAGAACAAAATCAAAACGATTATTTTTATAACCTAAGGCTCCGTTTGGATGGCTTCTTCCCGGAATAAGGAATAAGGAATAACCACTTTTTACCAATAAATTAATTTCTAACCATCCAAACTCTTCACAAAAGTTACACACTTCCCAATAAATTTATCCCTTCTCAATAAATTTCTTCTCTTCTTCCTTCTTCCTACCTTATTCTCAACGCATCCAAACGGAGCCAAAGGATTTGATATGTTACCAGCTAGGTATAAAATTTGTTGGGTGTTACAAAGTTTCATCCTATGTTAAAGGTCAAAATTTTATAAATATTCTTCTTTGAAGAATAGAACGAGAAATTAGCTGATTCAACCAAAATGAACAGATCAATGTTAATTAGGCATCATCAAGGAAACAGGAACAACAAGGTAGCTATATACCACTCAATTCAGTTCCCAATAATCCAGATCAACAACAAAATGAAAAAAGAAAAAAAAAATTCTAATGCAGTGCACCTATACAATGTTCGGTCTAAAGGCTTTGGTGTTGTTTGTTGTTGTTCTTGTAGTGCACCTATACAATAATTTTAAATAGGAACCCATGAGCAAGTTTTAAGTGCTCTGTAAAAACCAAGTCTGTCCTATCTTCAGCTTACCCGCCTGCCGAAAGAAGTTATTTAACTTGATCGGAGGGAGATAAATCATATAATGTCTATGAATGCTTTTTAATCTCGTCGAAAACGAATAACGAGGCAAGAGATGCTGGATTTGCTCAATCTATTGATAGCCTCCTCAGCTAAACACTCTGCTGCCTTCTGAGCATCCTCTATATGGTCCAGTAAATGCATTGCTTCTTGGTATCCTAACACCTGCACACGAAATCCAAGGAAAACATTATTGTGAAGACAGTAGAATACATACAAAACAATGTCTCATTAATTTTGTAAAGCAGTTTGGGGAGTTATTTTCCTTACTTTTTTCAATTGTGCTTCAACTTTCAAGGAAAATATTATGAAGACAGTAGAATACTTAAATTAGCAATTAATTTTGTCTCAGAATTTAGAACAAGAAGCTACTCGTCTCATTACTTTTCTGGTATATATGAAGCTGTTTGGGATCTATTTTCCTTACTTTCTTCAATTGTGCTTTAAAATTTCCTTTTGCATTGTGAGATAGACATCAACTGTAGACTAAACTAGTTACCTCCCATACGCCATTACTAGCCAATATGATAAAGCTGGTATTGGGCTCCATCTTTCTAGTTTTTATGATCAGCTTCTCCTCGGGTGCCTTGTCTGCTTCCTTATGTGCAATGCATGGCATCATTATTAAATCTTCTCAATGCAACATGTCATGTTTCAGTTTTTATTTTGAGTAATTTTAAAGCTCTACCCTTTCTTGTGAGTTGAAAACAGCAAAACTAAATAATGCAATGAAAATCAGTGTCGCTGTTGGTTTTTGCATTTACATCTCTACTGTTTTTTGGAAGTGGTTTTTTCTTCAGCTACACATTAGAGATCAATCTTCTCAGCAATTATATATTACCAACTAAACCGATTTTGCTTGTGATTGCTGAATTTATTCAGGATTTCTAATACTGTTTCTGAATGAACCATCAATAAAAATGTAATTTTTTGATAAACTGGCCACAGTTAAATGACACTTTGGCTGGAAACCTATCGATCTCAATTTTAGGAATGGATATTACCTGAAGACTTGAGTGTACCAATCGGAGTTGCTGTGCTGCCCTTGCATAATAGGAGTTCATATCCACCAGAACTTGCCACAACAATATCTCTATTACTTGACAATAACAAAGTGGCAAACCCTCCATTTTTATCTCCTCTCTGACCATTTTCCAACTTTGAGCTTGATTTTTTGTAAGCATTCTTTATTGCTTCTTTGGCATTTCTCCTAACTTTACTCTGCCAATACGAAAGTTTTTACACCAGTTAACAAACCATACAATTCTACAGTAGTTAAAAGGCAGGTGTTGAATTTAATTTTAGCACCCTATTGACAATCACCCCATGCTTTGGAAGAAGAATTTACTGCTGAGCAAAAAAATTTCAGGTGGTACCAGCTTTGTCATTTTTATTTTTTCTTTCTTTTCTTTTTTAACTTTTATGAGCTCCTTTAGGATGTCTTGATGTTTAAGGGATCAAATGACATGGCAGGTAATCCCAAAGAAGTTGAATGTCGAAAACATAAGAAAACAAGAAGCAGAGGTTAATTTGTAATCAAGGTAAAGCCAACAAAATAGTTGTTATTTGTAAAGGCCGAAAGGTAGCAGACTAGCAGTTCATTAGTGATATACTAATGCTAATAGAATTACTACAATTAATCAATTTAAATGGATATAAAGTAATTAAAGAAAAAAATTACTCCTTGAGTGAAAGATCGCAGGTTCGAAACCCGGTTGGGGGGGTCTTTCATAGACATTTAATTTAAAAATAAGTTGGATGACTTAGACCTCCAATTTATCTTCAAAAAAAAAATTAAAGAAAAAAATTATAAGAGAGAAATTTCTAATGGTTTACACTTTACAGGGTAGCCAAGATACCTGGGGCTATCTAAATTTCCAATCAAAATTTATCCCTGACAATAAGGGGACAAAAAAAAAATAGCAAAAGGGTTATTTATTGATTATTATCGTTATTATTATTATTATTATTATTATTATTATTATTATTATTATTACCTCATTAAGATTCTTGTTGTCCGGAAGGAGACGGGACTGGAGATGGTTAGCACTGAAGCCTTCCATTGGCTTATCGAAAACACCAAATAGGCGCATGGGCATGCTATCTGTCTCCACCTTTTGCGCCACCACACATCCTTCAGACCCATCCAGGTTCTCCACACAGTAATACCCATACGAAATTCTTACACCTCTCCTGCCATTCTCCTTCTCTCCATGCATCTTCTTCTTCCAAACCAACCTTCCAACCTTCGTTTGAAAAAAAAGAAAAGGGGAAATTTTGGTGTTATTCGCCAAAAGAATGTCAGCTCTTGCATTTGTTAAAGAAAATATAATACCATCATCAAACGTCGGATCAACACGGAAGCCATTGCCTAATTAATTTGTGTGCATGTTTTGGTTCTTCCTACTGTGCTGCGCAACCACAAGGTGTCTCTAATAATGGAGAGAGAAAAGGGGGAAAAAAATTAACGGAACGTTTTTTTTTGTTTTCTAACTTTGGCCGCCAATTTTATACCATGGTTTGGATTTATTCTTTGTAGAATCCGGAGACCGGAGTCGAGTTAATACGGACTTAAGAGGTTCATTTATTGGTCCTTGGAATTGGCTAATTAACCCGTGTAATGCTAGGGTCTGCCACGTGGCTGTCCGATACCAACTGTCATTTCTTTGCCATTGCCCAATTAATTAAACAATGGTCTGACTTAATTAATTTTCAAAATTTAAAGAGGCTAAATTAACTATAATATAATTGCATTCTCAAAAAAAAAAAAATTAACTATAATTGAATTTGGAATGAGAAACATAGGGTCTGATCGGAATGGATCAAAAAAAGATTTCAATTCATTTCAATAGAAAAGAGTTCAAAAGAAATGATTTCAATTTGAAATTTGGTGATCGGAAACAATATAAAAAGAATTGAAGAGAATTGAAATTTTGTGATCAAAACCGTACGAAAACTAAGAAGAAATTATTTCACCTCTTGAAATTTGACTTTTTTACCCTCTTAAAAACATTTCCACACAAAATGATTTTCTGGTAAATTAAATTAATATATTTCATCTAATAGCTGCAATCCTAATAAGCTCCTTGCAATTCCATTATTTCATATTTTGCACGAACGAAACTAAAATAATAGTACAAAAGCGGTGCATATAATGTTCTGGTACATAGGGAAAATGCACCTGTATAAACCTATTAATTATGTTTCTAGTTCAACCTTATTTTAATTAAATCTAATCTATGGAGGTCCTAATTGATCTACACGGTATTTAAAAACATTTTCGTTAATCTAAAAATAGATTATGGCTGAATGTTTTCAGCTTCTAATCGTTATTATTTCAAGTGGAACCTGCTCATGAAAACAGAAGATATTGGAGAGACCATGGAAACTGGAAGGAGATGCAATCGAGGTGTAAGTATTCTGACGCGTGGAAGAACACTATTGCTCTAAAGAATTATGAAAAATCTAACCATTAAATTCAAGCATTTTCCATAGTCATGAATCGTCAGACCGTCGCACCCCTTGAATCCATTCCTTCCGACTCTCTCTCTCTCTCTCTCTCAAGAGCATTGCAAACGAAAGGGCAAATTGGTCCGCCTATTTACCGCACCATTTGATCCGATTGAAATCACGCCAAATTTCTACCTTTTGGACGGGAATTCACGGAGGCAATTTTTTCTCGCCAAATCGTTAAGATTGAAATCAACTCTTCACCATCTGTCCATTCCGATCAGAAAAATCTTAAAAATAGAATTCCATTTCTAATTCTTGCTTTGTTTTTTTCCATTCCGATCAGACCCATAAACAATAATGAATAGTTTTACCATCTCTGGTATAGGATGAATAGTTAGTATTTAATTTGCAAAGACTAGGTTTGCGTGAACTAAAATGTAAGAATCAACTTAAATATTTTTCCAAACAAGTTTAAAGCCTTTTTATTATTATTTTTTTTTACTTAAATATTCTATCAATTAAGCAATCGATCAAGATACGGGTGGTGGAGCTAGGTGTTGACGGGGAGCTCGCTAGCACGGATTCAACTGTCGTTATTGTTTCAGATTCAAGGTGAACCGAAGAGGAATAGAGCTTCATTAGAGACCATAGGTATGGCTCAACAATCCTTCCTGTAGGAATATATGTGATTGTGATGCAAATGAAATAAATGAAAGTTAGCAATAATAAGAACGATTCTAGATGTTATCGGTTACTAAAAATTACCCGATTCACATCATGAAATCCTTCAATTTAATCACTACATAAATATTTGAAAAAATATATTGAATGCTAAATCAAAAATTAAAATTATCTGATTACTGCATCTTTCTCTCAAGATTATAAATGCTAAATTAAAATAACTTTATCTGGTTTGTCAATTAATTCGCCATGTATGTTGCCTGAGCTGATGCATTGTAGGCTGAGGCGAAAATTGATAAACACAGTCCTCCAATATGTTTTTCATCTAATTATATATTTTTTTTAGGGAACATCTAATTATAAATTAAAAATTTTAAATTGAAAACTGGTATCATAGAGTATATGTTTAACTGATTCAGAATTAACATTAAACAAATAGCATATGCAATTATTGCAAACCTCCTATTAAATTATCTGTTGATAAGATCATGTTGATAGGAATTGAGATTTAAGTGTATGAAACTAATTTGTATGAGAATAAAATTTGGAGTTAATGTAAGCTTTGTTGCTAATTAAAACAGAAATAAAATTTATAGCACACTTTATTAAACCAAAAAAATAAAAATATTATTAGATTATGATTATATTACTAAATTAATCCGAATTTTAATAATTGGTTTGCAATATCGGTTTTTCAAAAACTGATTTGAACAATATCGATTTTTTAGGTAAAAAATATTTGTTTTAAATGAAAAAAATTTACTTTTAATGCTTTTAAATAAATTTCAATGCATTTTATTAATGAAAAGATAATATGTAGTTGTTCTCAAATTTTATTTATGTTTCACTAATTATATTTGTTTGGAAAAAAATAAATTTTTTATGTTTTTAATTACATGAATAGTTTCTCGGAAATGATTTCTTAGATATTTTGGCGATTTTTCGTTTTATCCCGGTTTGGAGTTAGGTTATGAAAATCACAGGTATGAAAGTACAACGTGTGGGTCTCAAGCCTATGGAACATGGCCAAATCCTGATCAGTGACTGATCGAGCTGTATGACAAAACTTTCCATTATTAAGCACATTTGATTGTTGCATTACTCATATAATTATTTTAAAATCGAAAAATTTGCAAACTATAATTTTTATATAAATTTAAGATTATTCTATGGTGAATGGAAATTTTGTTTAAATCCTAACCATTATCTCTATTCATAATTTAATTTTATATGAACGATCTCTATTTAAGTTGGAGTTAAAATTTCTGTCCACATTTGAATTTGCCTTATATATATATTTTTTGTTAAAACTAGCAACAATGCCCACCCAATGTGTGGGTGAAAATTGGGTGGGAAAAAAAAGTAAATTAACGATAATTAAATGATAAATTTAATATATGATATATTTTTAAATAATCACAAGTCATCACCTCCTCCCAACTTCCTCTTGAATTGTATATGCATGTTTATTATCAATTTGACAAATGTTTCTCAAAATGAAACACATCTACGGAACTCCCTAGAAAGAAAAAAAAAATGAAAATATAATAAGAACAAAGGAAGGGATCTATGGTCATATTCCTGCGAGCATCCCCCTCTTGACTGAACTGACTTGACTTGCTTCCCTTTTCTGTTTCTTAAAATCTTCCCAAAATTGCTCTTCCACTTCTGAGCTCAGGCTCCGTTTGGATGGTGTGAGAATAAAAAGAATAAGGAAAGAAGTATTGGGAAGTGTGTAACTTAATTTGCGAAGAGTTTGGATTGTTTATAGTAAATTTGGGAGTAGGAATAAGCTATTCTCTTATTCTTGCACCCATCCAAACGGAGCCTCAGAGATAATAAAAAAATGTAAGAAGAATGTAAGCATAAATTGAAGAGAATAGCTAACAAACTTAAGAAGAATGTAAGCATAAATTGAACTTTTAGTTTGCCAGCATTTGGACAAGACTCTAGTCCCCTTTCAATACCCCAAACAAAATGTTACAAGAGGCAACAAGATTTATCACAAATGAGTATACCCTTTTTTTTTCTGAAACAAGTGGGTAAATCCCACCACTTTTCCATTAATACCATGAGAAAAGCATTACACCATACACCTAAAGAGTATACATTTTGATGGCATGATCAACAATATTTCGCTTATGTTTAAAAGTAAAATTATTTTATCAGTAAATTTTTTTTAACTAAGTTATTATTTTATACTGAATGAATATGGCATACCAGTCAAACAACAAAAAAGCGTATGACCTATATATGCAATATTAGAATTGGACTGGTTGCTTTGAGAGAAACTTGTCCCAAGTGTCAGTATAACTGTTTCTGCAGTCTCCATCACGGTCTAAGAAATATGCAATGCCACCAAGACAAGTAATGATCTGCATTGACAAAAGCACCATTTCATTAAAACAAACACAACCAACATTAATAATCAAAGCATATCATTCTGGTCATATTGGTATTCAGGTAAGAGTGGAGACTTCTATCAGACAAAAGTTAAGATAATAACACCTTACCTTGCAGTTCAAATTCAAACTAAAACAAAAGTACCTCCTAATCTTCTATTGCAATTAACATATTAATATTGATGAATAAATAGATACACAAGTTACAAATGTAAGAGCATATTAATATTGATGAATAAATAGATACACAATTAACATATTCGCTCGATTCTGACAATCTTTATTTTTCTCAATCCAAAATAAACGACAAAAAAAAAGAAAAAAAATGATTAACAAATTTGATGAATAAATTGGTACATTATGCTGATTTGTTCTACTAACAACCTGTGCCAATTTCTTAAGAAAACATGATCGATATAAAATAAGCAACTATAACCAACAACCCGATGAATATATTTTTCAATTTTGGTTATATATAAATTTTAATTGTTGAACATAGTTATTTTGAAAAATTTAATTTGTGGGAAACATCAAAAAAAGAAGGTGGAGTAACCTACTCCCATCTTGATTTTTAATGGCGTGTTCACAATCCTTGAGCTCATGGCAACAAAAGTGACTCCTGTGCTCCTTCCTCTTTGCATGTCATGGAGAAACTAAAAAGTGACATAAAAGTCTATTTTATAAAAAAATATATATGGTCTGATTTCCTAACATAAAAAATGAAATGGCCTTGTTTACTTATTTAGGCCTAACATGTCATTAAGAATTGAAAAACGAAAATTAGAGACTAAGTTTATTACTTGTGAGCATATATCTATTTTTCTCTCCATTGTAATGTTCATTTTTCTCTCTCTCAAATTTTTAATGTAAAGATATACATCTCCAAGGGATGACCAGCTTCCCATCCTCGCACCAGTAATTGAATATAAAGGGTAGGATGGGAAAATTTTCAATAATTAGTTCTTCATAAGTGTTTAATGTAATAGTACTTGATTTGGTAGCCAACGAAGCATATGATAAAAAAATTTGAAAATTTGGCATGATATATTGAATAAAAGGGTCAGAGACCTTAGCTGTTTGAATTAAGTAAATGTGACGTATGTATAGAATGATATCCAATGACCTTGAAATTCATTTTCTTGCAACTGAAGTAAAAATCATTAAAATTCCATGCATCAACTTCAAATGCTGGAACGGGTATTCAAGCCCAAACATTGAATGGTAAAACATGGTGCGTTCTTACCAGACGGTCATTGAGAAGATACTGTGGTACATGGCCGTCCAGCTGTCTTCTATAAGTCCTTGCTTCTGGCAGCCACCTACTTCATGCATATTGTGCCGGTAGATTAATTATATGCTTTGCTGGTACTGTCCACTGGGAAATTCCTCGTTTCTCAAAATTTCCTGCTGAAACAATAAGAATATGTTTATCAATAGTAAATGAAAGGATAATCTCATTAGGATGCTGAGTCATATTCAAAATCCAGAAATATAGGTGATCGGCACAATGAATTTTTCTGGAGGTAAGGAATTTAAACACATGCAATTGGTCTAGACATACATCTGTAACAACATGACTAACTTATATATTCATCTTTTTTCAATAATTTATCCTCTCAAAAAAATCAATTGGTCAGAGGCGTACATCTGTAACAACATTTTTTACCCTTTATAACATTGTCCACTACTAATATGCTCAACCTTTATAACTTTTCGTTTCTGTTTTTTTTTTTGTTAGTTTTGTCATCCTATTCCTTTTTGCTACGGCTGGTTTCCTATCCCGTGGGCAGTAGCTACCATCTGACTTAATTATGGTATACAGTAGAAGAGATTCACTAAAGACACTTTTGCAACACAACCCCCTAGCATTTTTTATATATATAATTAAGAAAAAGCAAGAAGCTTTATTCAATTCAATCTGATCCACATCCGATAACACTTTCACACCCTGGACCCTGCACTTTTATGATTTTCAACTTTTGGGAGAAAACTGTCAAAATCATTTGTAGTGTACTATATGCAATTGAATACAATATGGTTAAACCCTTGACTTTATTGCGATGACTTACAGCAACTACAAGGAGATTTCATGCTTTGTTCTAGTGACGGAACAGCTTTGATCAAATATCAATATAAAATTGTAAAGAAAGGTTTGGCACCATATTTTGTAGTCAAACAACAGGCTAATACTTGATTAACAGCTCGTCACTGCTCTCTTAAATTTGCTTCTTTATTACTACTAAAAGCTGCCGAACATGATATTTCTTTTCAAATATTGAGTTTCAGTCAGTACTGGTTCGTATCAGTCGGTACAAACCAGGCACCAACACTGGCCTTTAAGATCTTAAAGGCCAAATAATCACAACACAACAAAACTGTGCCATCGTCCAGTCATTAACCAAAACAACATACTCTAACCAACGACCAACAAAAATACAATAAAAAAATTAAATAATAAAAAAAGAAAAATCAATCTGACCCTAGATTAGAAACATACCTCTTCAGGTGAGAGATCATCTTCCTTAAGAAAGTTTGTGCGCTGTGCTCTCGGTGGAATTCGAGGGCCTTCTTGCAGAGCTTCTCAGCCTCCTCAAATTGGAGTGCCTGAACATGCGCCTCGGCCAAGTACTTGTTGAAATTTAAAAAAGTTATGATGCCAATTCTAGGAATAGCTCTTATGTTTTTTCTTTTCCAAATCATTCTTATTAGAACTACTGTTAACTAAGTTTTGTCTGCTAAATAGACTGTGATCAAGTGATAAAAGATAAGCTAGAATTTTTTGTTAAAAAAAATAAAATTCACATATTCAACTACATTAGGGGAGGCAACAATCTCATGATTTTTCTAGAATGTATCATAGAGAAACACAAAAGGTAGCAACAATTTATTCATCAGTCCTATTACTCAAGTAACAGAAGTCAAATGTGTTTCATTAAAGGTCTTACGATAATATACTCGACCATTGTTCAATATAAGGCTCAGATTAGTATAAAATTTCTTCCATACCTAGTCTTTTACAAAAACAAGGTAAGATCAAAGTAATTGCATGCCAATGTGATGCCCAAAAAGCATTGACACAATGTCAGAATTTAAAAAATTATAATAATCATACAACTCAGAACCGAAGAAACCACCCAAATAATAGAAATACAAACAAATCCACAACTGAGACCAAACCAAATTCATAAAATTGCAACTTCATGAACCAGTAATTGCTCACCTGCAAGTCTCGGCAACTCTGTTATCATTCTCTCCAAGTGCACGGATCTACACCTCAAGCCCTTTCTCATAACAATTCACCGACTCCTCTATATACTTCTCTCCTGTTTATTTCAAACAATCAAGTAAGAAAAAGCAAAAATTCCCCTAACTGGAGTCGATTGAAAGAGAGTTCAAAGAGCAATAGTGCCGCAGGGATTGTGGTAGGGAGCTTTATTAGAAGAAAAGGGAGAAGGAGAGGTGGAGGGAACAGTGAAGGAGGAAAGGGTGTCGAGGGTGTGGAGACGGTCCGGGTCTGCAGCCATTCGTCACGCCCTTACTCTCTCTCTAGCCCTTGCGGCTCTCCCTTAATTTTTTCCAATGGCCAGACTCTTAAGTCCATTAAGATCTCCAGTCTCTGTGCTCGAGTTCAAATAGAGTCGAATATCTCTGTGCTGGCATCAGCCTAGGGCCTACAAGGTCGCTGACTTGGGGTTTGTCGAGCGAGTTGATGGTGATGTGAGTAGTGAGGTCGCAGAGGGAGGAGAGACAGTATGTGGAGTCAGCGAAGGAGAAGAGGAGAGAGAGTGTCGAGGGTGTAGAGATGGTCGGAGTACACAACCAGTCATCTCGTTCTCGCTCTCTCTCGATAGTCGCCGCCGCTCTCGCCTCTTTTCATTCGAATTTCAAAATAAAAAGAAGCCAAGGGCGAACGTGTAAAGATGTGAAGGGACCGAGAGACACTCCGAAACCTAAACATTTGTCGTAACAGGCGATTGTTCCTTCCCGCTCGCAATTTTGTGCATTGCGATCAAATGACATGTTGGAGGAATAAATATCTTTTCGTTCTGTGATATAATCTGCGCCGCAAATCAACTTTCTGGTTTAACGATCCATGGTGTAGATTATAATTAAAAGATAATCAATGGTGCATATTTTTCAGACCAAGATTGTATCCTGAGATGTTACATCCTTGCATTGGTGCTTTTAATATAGTAGGGTGCGTTTGGATAGGTGTGGGAAGAAGGGAAGAAGGGAAGAAGTATTGGGAAGTGTGTAATTTTGTGAAGAGTTTGAATTGTTTATAATTTTTTTTCTTTCCATCTTCCTTCTTCCTCTTCTTCTTCTCTCATCCAAACGCACCCGTAGCAATGTTTTCAAAATCCTACCGGCCACCAAACCGGCCAGACTGGCGGTATACGGTTTTACCGGTTCTACCGGTTTGTGCCGGTTAATACCGGTTTGTAAATGTTAAGAAACGACAACGTGTTCAGGAGTGGGTGGGTTTAAGTCACACCAATTCAATCTGACAATACTCTGATCCAAATCACCTATTCACCTTTACCACCTAGTTAAGGGCACAGAGAGACTATGTCCTACGGTTAATAGCTTGAATGAATAAAAAATTATCATGTGAATGTTTAAGTTTCAAAAAGCAAAGGGAAATACCTTCCTTTTAGGGGAAATAAAAAAATTTACTGGACCTAGAAGCTCGTGATGTGACAGAATAGTCAGCTGCTCTTTGAAATTGGCAAAACTTCAGCGCAAATCGAAACAAAGAAGAGAAACCGGGAATGGATATTTCGGAAATATCCGGTTTTTGACCGATATTTTGTGGTTCTTGACCAACGGATATTAGGAGTGTTTTCGTACCGGAAGCTGATCCGAAATCCGGTTTTACCGGAAATTTCCGGTAACCGGTAGGGTTTTAAAAACATTGACCCGTAGAGATAATAAGAAAATGAACTAAAATGAATGAACTGTGTATCTACTGCATTTCGGCCGTTGGATGGAAATCAGAGGGATGGGACTAATCCCGCTGGGCTTTTTATTCGTTCCCTCTGCCGACGGAGTGCTCCTCGCTCTCAGGGCTCAGGCGAAGAGGGATGCGCCTCCAGTGGAGTCCTGAACTGGAGATGTGAGAAACCTCCTCCTCATTTTTATTGGGTAAACTCCATTCGTTCCACCTGTCTTTTTCTTTCAGATGCTTTAATGCGGATTGGAATTGAATCCTTCTCTGAATGGTTATGAATTACTGTTTCTATGTGGTAGTAAGTTTCATCTGTATAGTTAGTGTAGAAATAGAATAGTGAATTACTGTTTTCATGTTCAAAATTACTTTGAAAATACAAAATTTTCTTTGGTTGCTTAGTAGAGACAAATTGCTAACCAGGTCTAATTTGAGAAAAAGAGGTTTGGATGGTCCTTATAATTGTTTATATTGCCATAAAGATGAAACTCTCAATCATATCTTCTTTGCTTGCTCCCATATTCAACATATTTGGCAATGGATTTTTAGTAGGAATTCCATCCCACAAAACCCTAAAACAATTGAGCAGTTATGGTTGCTGATCAAGTGCCAGATGTCGATAAAATACCATTTAGATTATGCTGTGCAGCTATTCTCTGGTCTGTTGGCTTCAGAGAAATGATGTTTGTTTTAGAGAAACTGAACCAATAATCATGACTGTTTACATTACCAAAATAAAGTCATTATTGCTGTAATGGTCAGGTTTGTGGTCTCCAGCTTTGAAGCAGCAGGTGATGGAGATGGTGGAGCATGCTACGAGACCTGAGCAGGAGGCGGAGCCCATTACCAGAGACTACACCTTGTGGGCTCAGGTGGGAGAGCAACAGAGGGGCTGGCTGACTGCAGAACAAAGCAGGCAGTCAGATGAAGGAGAAGGATGGTTGATTGATTATCCTATCAGTCAGGACAGAACTGGAGAGAGCCAGCTCGTGCCAGCAAAAGTGACACTTACCAGTACCTAAAGGGCATGACATTTTAATAATTGGAGGGTTGTTCTGCATGTGTCTTGATATTAAAAACAATGTTGTAGCCATGATGAGGCTTCTTGTCATGTAATCTGTACTTCATGGCTTGTATTGTCTGTTTTGTTGTGAGGCATCATAAAGTTACATTAGGGAGGGATGCAGTGAGGGGTTACTTTCCAGTAATACACTGATTTTCTATAGATGCAGGGATTGGTACTAAACTTTGGTACCAGTTTTTTACTAGTGGTTTCATGTTTAACAGTTGTATTGTTTGCTTTTCTTTTGTTAAAGAAAAGTGGTAGAGCGCTCCTCTACTTATTTCCAAAAGAAAAAAAAAATTACTGTTGCAACATGATTTCAGGGAGGAGGGGGTTAAGGTTAATTAGGGGAAATAACTGCACACCAAGCATATTTCTAACTAATGAAGTAAAGTGTGACATAGATATTAATCTTTTCATTATTCAATGACCTAATGCTGAGTGTTGATTCTTTCCTTAGGTTTCTGTTCCACCTATCTCTGATCTGATTCTGATCTCTGTGGAAACAGCATTGTGCATGAGCAAGGGTTTCAGCACCCTTGACCCTAGCAGAATGAAGATCAAGGTTGCCGCCCCTTCTACTTGGAAGTACTGAAGTACAGTGTCCATATGCATCTGCGGCTCCAGTCTTGCCTCTCTTGTCATCTTCCCAACAGGTGCACCGATTACTCAAATTCAAAACATTGGTTTATTTACTATTATTAGCATGCTAGTTGTATAAAATATGCATTCAATTTTCAATAAAGACTTTGTTTATATTCCTCTATTGTGCCATCTGGTATGTTTTGTGCTTTACTTTCTGAATAACTCAAGTGCCTCCACAAGTTGCATATTAGTACCAACTTTTTTTTCTGTCTAATAAAAATCTTACTAGACTATTTACCAATTAATAAATTTCATATAAGTCAGTCGGTCTTGCGAATGACTAATTGAATTTTGATAAATTATACCACTCACACGGACATTAAAGATATTGTTTCTGCAAATGGCTAACTGAGCAGTATAGTTGATTGTAACTATTCAACTACTCTTTTGGATTGGGGGCTGAAATATGATCCTTTGTTATATTTTGTTTGTGGATCTTTACATAAATCAGTATGTAATAAAAAAAGAGTTTGTGATTCAATCTGCATCACAATATGCAAAACTATGCTAATGAAGGTCTGCTAATTTGACATTAGAAGTCCCAGCATACATATATAGACTTAAGGGAAACTTGTAAATGAACATTCTAATGGTAAAGTAGGGAAACAATGAATCAACTCCATATAAAATGAAGGCCACCTCAATGTATATTTGTAGGCTGGGGAAAATCACTGTGATAAAAATTGTCTAGCATTAAACTAATCTTAAAGCCGCTTTCTATGTATACAGTGTTGTCTTTTGAAGTAGTAAAAGTTGATTTCCTTTTTCTTTTTCATTTCATTTGTTTTTGATGGTACCAGGAGAGAGCAATGGATTATATTTTCAAATTGGAGTGCATGAAATACTCAAATTAATTATAATATTTTTTAAAAAAATATCATAATAAATAGTAAAAAAAAATCTGAAAATGACAAAATTTGTTCTCCAGACTCCAGAGGTATTTCAATATGGTGAACAATTTAAACGATTTGAATTAACTCTTAGAATTTTTAAATCTCAGAAAACTACTCAATAGCACAGTAGCCTTTCTCATTGTTCGATGGTCCATAACATTTTAATCCATTGATATTCTAAAAATATGAAATCGTAAAATATATAATTTGAAATAAAACATTTAATTTTTACTAAATTTTGATGTGAAAATCACATAGAATTAGGATCCATGGCATTATTTCACTTCAAAACAACGTCAGACTTTACTGTATAAAGTAAGAACACTTCTGCAAATGGACAAGAGAAAAGAAACAAACTAAAGTGTAATTTTATTTATTAATTCCAAGTTGCTTGATCAGAAATCTTATGTTGACCTCACATTCCTAAAGAGACAAGAAAATAAGATTCGAGCAATATTAATCCCTCAACAAAGCAATTATCCAGATTGCAATGAAATTAATGAACATATACAAAAGAATCTCATCACACTAGAAGGTTTCTCAGTATCTCAGCATTGCATGTACCACACATCTCATAAACATAAACCAAAAAGGAAAAAAGAAAGAGAGAAGAAAAAAGACCATCAAGATATGTGTCACAGAACCAGTTTCCTATGGACTTAGTTGACCTGTCAGACTTTAACAAACCAGACAAAGCTTATACATTCCAAACTCAAGATGCTAATCAAGCTCTCTCATTTGGATCAGATTCAAGCAGAACCTGTGTAGCAACCATTTTGCGCTCCATTGTCTCTTCTGACTCAGTACTATTCAGATCAAGATCAGGCAAAGCTTGTGACACAGCCGTTTTACACTCCTCTGACACATCAGCCCCTTCCTCTTTCAGAATGTCAGACCCCATGTCTCCCTGCGCCTCTGATGGTAACACCAAGCGATCTCTAGGCTGAGCATCATCCGGTCTGACTGGTGCTGCCTCTATTGCATCGGGTAGCACATTTTGGACAGCCACCATCCAATCCCTGGCTCGTTGTGCCAAAACTGGGAAGAAGTGCTCCATCTTTTTTTCAAGGGCATCTATGAGGTTACTGCATGCCCCAATAAAGCGCTCATCCATTCTGTCGATGAATTCGAATACTGAGCTATCAATTTGGTGGCCGCTGAGATCATTAAACCGAGTAAGCATATATGTCACAGTTTCTTTGCAGTCTCTTGCAGCATATATAAGGTTGGGAATAACGGAATGCAAGAGCATCATCATTCCGGCATTTCTTGAATCATCCATTCTGGTAGGGTTGGGGAATGAGCAGTATGCGAAGAAGGTGAAAAGCTCTTTCTTGAATCCTTTGATCCCAATCTTTACGAAGTCGTCAGGGACCTTGTTATGTATGGGCCCACATACACGATTGAACTTGGCTAAGACTTCTTCCAGTGAATCAAAATACCCTCTCTGCGCATCATCCAGGCTGGAGACGTGCTCCCCTAAATGTTGGTTGCTGTCAGAGTTGAACCTCTCCACCATGGCTATGAAAGTATCTGTGAACCTCTCTTGGGCCCCTGTCATCGTCCTTCCATGATGACTGTAAGTAAGTGTTATGATAACTGTAAGGATTGGGATTTATCTAATTTTCTTGATAGCTTCAATTGAGAGTTTCAAGGGATATATATATTTATAATGTATATACCATGTAAACGGGTTTAGATCAAGGTTCAATGGATGGGAGCAGTGTGAATACTTGGGCTACTAACTTTCCGTTAGGCGAGTTATTAATCTTGATTTCTTGCAAGAAAAGAGCTTATCGTTTTTCTTTCTTTGTTATTCTTATATATGTGGAATTTTGAATATATTTTACATCACGTCAAAAGAAGTATAATGTCCCCGTCAGTTAGAGGAGGAACAAAAACACCCAAATTATTAATCATTGCAGAAACAATACAAAGAAATGAATTTCAATTGAGCACTTTCTATTAAAATTGTACTTCATCAGGAAGCCTTGAATTGGCTTAAACCGCTGTTATTATTATAATTGTAGTTATTGTTGTTGTTGTTATAGTTATTATTAATATTATTATTAAGTATGAACGATGAGTAATGATAATAATTATTATTAGATTATTAAGACTAGTATAATACCTTCCTTTCGGTGCTTTACAAAATGATCTGCACCAACATTTGCTAACAAATTTTACTACTATTAACCCCAACTTTTCTTCCAAGTGTTAGTTACCTGAGATGCTAAAACAAAATGCGAAGAACTAAAGGGTACTAAAAATTTAAAACAAAATACGATCAACTAAAGGGTACTAAAAATCTTAAAATGTAAGAATTGTATAGTTCAAGGCCAGGAATAAACAATAAAACAAATCCTCTCAGGATCGCATTGCTCGAACCAGCACATGAACGACCAAAACTTTGCAAAAATTAATACTTAAACTTGGAAAAAAGGTTTAAGGTCCAGTGCTTCCAGAAGTAAGCTCTAAACAAAGTGGCATGCCAAACCTTGACTACCTTCAGGTGGAAACCAATCAAGATCATGCTCAACCAAAAAGCAAACTAGAGTCTGAGTACGTTTGTGTTTATTTCTATTTGCTTTCGACAGACTTTAATTAATCAGGAATAACACTCCTTGCAAAGTAGCAATCTCTCTGAACTGTTAAAGCCCTTCTATCCTCTTGGATATGACAATCTTAACTCCTTTGAGTTTACCGAAACAATTTACCAGTTGTCTTTCTTGGTCATCATCAGATCTATCTGAAACAACCTCAACTTCCTTAAGCTTTTTGCATTGAAACAATACTCCAAACATCGCATCATCCCATTTTAGGCTCTGAAGTATAAGAAGATGAAAACAATTAAAAAGGAGAAACATTTGCATGATGAAATATTAAAAAAAGAAAAAGAAAAATTGATAGAACATGTCCCATTGAAACTGTCTCACCATAAGTATATATCAAATAAGTTATATTTCTTTGTTTTTTTTAAAAAAAATATGTCGAGAATCTCACCCACTTTTCTTTTATTCTAGAAAAGCAAACCACACCACATCAATATATACAATCAATTGTTTTGTAATGCACCGGTATCTTCCCTTTATCTGCATACCGGTGCAAGTTTTGTTTCATTGTGATTGTAAGTAAGAACATCAATACATTAACGAAATAAAATAAGTACCTCAAAAGACCAAGGAGAATGCTGACAATATAGCCAAAAGGAAATCTTCTCCAAATTAGGCATATCCTTGCACATGTAAATAACATAATTTGAACAATGTCCACAAAAAGAAAGACTCTTTAGGTTGTAGAGAGCTGGGTAATATGGTGGTGATTGAGGGCTTGGTGTGAGTTTGTTTACACAAAGTTCAAGGTTTTCGACATAAGAGAGGCTTCTTAGCGCGCACACCAAGAAATAGGAGTCAAAACTACTGTCATGAAGAGAGAATTTTGCATGGATTAAAGATGATATGGATCCAACTTTATGGACTAGTGGTGCAGCATCCTCTATCAAACCAATGAAGCAGAAAGAAACAAGGCTTGGTGCTACAATTCTAGTAAACTGATCAGTATTTTTACAGTTTTTCAAAGTTAGCTTCTGTAACTTTGGCGAGCAAATAGCAGACCCAAATGGCACACTGAATGACTCTAGCCAAAGATCTTCGAGTAAGGGACACCCCGACATAAGCACCATAATGTACCAACCAAAAGATAGATCTTTTCCTTGATAAAACAGCTTTTGAAGCCTTGGAAAATTTATCTTCTTAGTCTCTAAATAAACAGGGCGATCAGTACCTACTTTATATTTCAGATTACAGTTTTTGAATGACAAATGCTCCAGGTGTTCTGCGCTAATAATAGATGAATATGGCACAATAAATGACTCTAGCCGAAGATCTTTGAGACAGAGGCATCTCGAGAAAAGATCCTTAAAAAAATGACCGTACATCATTCTTTGACTGTGAAGATTCAACTTTTGGAGTCTTGGAAATATACTCAGGGTGGTGGTGTTAACTGTGTGACCAAGGCAACTGCAGTCATTTAAACGTAAATGTAATTCTTCCAGTGAGTCAAAAGCAACGTGAATCCATCTAGTCATCAAACTGCCGATCCATGAACAAAGAGCAAGTTCAAGCACCTTAACCTGATGCTGAAGGGCATACATGATCCATCGTGTTATAGTTAAACTATATTGTTTCTCGCAGAGATTCACACATGCCAGCCCAAATTTGTCTACTTTAGGAGCCTTGCGATATTCTAGCATTGTGGTAACGAAACAGGAGAACCTCTGCTTGTCTTGTATGGGATCTCCACTATTGAATTCACTGAGGTCGAAATCGAGACATGAGAAGAAGGGCCAGAGGTGGTTCCATCCCTTGAATAACATGCACGCCTGCACGGCAGCTCTTGTCTTCATTGATGACAGCGACAATTCCAAGATGCCGAGAATCAGATCATGGGGCAGATTTCTCATCTTATCAATTTCTAATTCTTGGGTCCTCATCATTTGTAATTTTCTCTATTGAAAAAAATTAGATTATATGTTCATGATTAAACTACATATCATTGCACTTAATCAAAAGCAAGGTTCCGGTATCACACTTTTTTTTCGCCACAAATGTCACACTTTACTTTTTTATTTTAAATTTCAAAATTTAAAATATAATCGTCCGATCCAAACCGTTGATCTTGTTCATTTTAACGATGAATGTGTTTTCATAAAATTTTATAATTTTGAAAGTTTATTTGATGCTTGATCAAAAGGTAAAAAATGAACGGATCAAAATAACTAAAATTGATTCATTCTAATATGTTCATTTTTCAACTTCTTGATCAAGCATCAAATAAACTTTAAAAATTATAAAATTTTAGGACAACGCATTTGTCTTTAAAATGAACAAGATCAACGATTTGGATCGGACAATTATATTTTAAATTTAAAATAAAAAAGAAAAAGTAAAGTGCGGTAATACAGATTGAATTGGATCGGACAATTATATATTTGTACGTCTTGGTCCCTGCAGGGTGAGTTTGAAACTTTTTCTTCTATTAATTCATGACAAATTGAATTGCTATCATTAGTTTGAGCTTAATTTTGTAGCGCCGCCTTTTTTTTTTCCCCCCTATTTCTCTAACATCAATCCAAAGAATCAAGATACAATTTTCATTGTTTTACAGTAGGTAGATACTATCCCTACCCCAAGGTTCCTAATTGACTGGTAGCTAGGTCGGTTTCTTTTTCATCCCCGTTGAATGTCCAAATTATTTCATGGTAACCCAAGACATTTAAAATCAACACAAACCAGAGCTCTAATTTTGAAAGGAAAGACCAATGAACTGTAGTTTCATATTTCCTCTGGTTTTCTTTTCAGAAAGCTCTTTTGTTCCTATTTGATTAATGAGCAAGGTTCTGGTGCCACATATTTTTTTTTGTCACAAATGCCACATTTTTTCTTTTTTATTTTAAATTTAAAATATAATTGTCCGATTCAAATCGTTGATCTTGTTCATTTTAAAGACAAATGCGTTGTCCTAAAATTTTAAATTGGGTCATACAGATACAGGGACCAAGACGTACAAATATATACCTATGATTCGAGACGATGGGGTAATAAAATCTCTTATTGTAAAAATATAGCCCGCTCAAGACAGAATTGGTCACAAGGACTGGTTCATAATCGCCGAGTACTTATATTGGAGAAGAGAAACATGTATAGGACTGCAGGAATTAAGGCAGTGTCAATGGGTTAATTCATGGACAATGGACAAGAATAGTACAAAATTATAATCTAAACTGCGGTAAAAAATAGATTAATTTTTTTACACTGTTATTTATATAAATTAAAAATAGTTTAAAAATTAAATATATTTGGAAATTTAAGGTAGATATATTTGGAAGTCTAAGGTAGTTCATGCCTAATCTATATAAAAAAAAAATTATCCCCTCATACAACGTAAAATCTGAACCATCCAATTTATCGTTGATCGATCAATCTGAAAATATACTAGAAGTTTATCATTTTTTTAATTAAAAGCCTTGACTGCATTGACTTTTAATTAAATTTTTTTTGTTAAATATATTAAAAATAATTGTACCAATTATTATTTAATTTAAACATTAAATATATTTTGAAATATAAGTTAGATATATTTGGAAGTCTAAGGTAGTTCATGTCTAATCTATAGAAAAAAAAAATTATCCCGTCATACGACATGCAATATGCGCCCTCTAATTTTCGTTGATCGATCAATCTGAATATATTCAAGAATTTTACCCTTCTTAATTAAAAATCGTGACTGCATTGGCTTTTAATTAAAAATATTTTTTTGGTTAAATATATTAAAAGTAGTTGTACCAATAGTCTAATATAGTTCTTTATATATAAAAAAAAAGTAGATATAAAATAAATATATTGAAAAAATATATATTTTTTATATTATAGAATTTTTTTAATGTAGCCATCAAGTTTATCAAATGTCCGCCTCCCCTCATCTAGTCTAGTGAAAATATCGTTCCGATTGTATAGCCATCCGATTCCGACATTGGGCCGTGGTAAAATTAAGTAGTATTAATATAGTCATAGAAGGCAGTAATAGGCACAAAGCCCAAGGCTAACTCATCAGAATTTAGATCTTTATTTATTTATATCTCCTAATTTTGGTCGTTATACTCTTTCCAAGCCTTGACCCTTCCCAAAATCCCAAACGTCTCCCCCCCTCTCTCTCTCGCTCTCTCCCCGATCTTTTCTTTGCATCGCCGTGACCTTTCCCGAAACGCTAACCCTAGATCCAAACAAGCAGATCCACTGCGCTTTTTCTTTCCACTTTCCTCGTGCCGCGATAACTCGATCGAAGCGCTTCTCCCTTGAGCCTTGACTGGATTTGGACTGAGGGCTATCGGATCCTCTCTGTATCGTTTTGACCCAATTCGCGCCGGAGTCACTCTACCCGTTTGAGTCTTTCACTAATTGACCATCTCTAGTAAGTTTTTTTTCCTTGCCTTGTGGATTGGTTTAATTAACAAAATTTGGGACCTTAGCTTAGTTGAGTATGTATTGGTACAAGGTTGTTAATGTGTTAAAACTATGAGTTGTAGTTGTTATGTTCGTCCAATGTGCTCGATTTGTGAGATTAGGAAGGTTCGAATCGATCAGTCAATTTAATGTCGTAAGTCGTAACATTAATTGTTTATAACTTTATATGGATTGGAATGGAATTCAGTTCTCTGGTTTAGGGTATGGGGAGTCAATGCGCTGGGTTGACTATATTACTTCTTTATTTTTCAGGTTTCTTGATATTTCTTTTGGAGTTAATTCTTCCTGTCAGTCATGATGTTGATAATTCATTCCAATAGGTGTATATCTTAACCATAATTCTTATTAGAAAAACATGAACCAAGATGTTAAAAAATCTGCTTTAACTTGAAATGGGTATGTCTTTTGGCTGATAAGATATAGTGCCTCGGCTTTCAATTGGACTATTGTCATCTTTTGGCTGATGAGACATAGTGCAAATTCAGATGTTCAGACATTTGGAGCTTTAGGAAAGAAATGAAGAACATGTGATGTAATTTTGTGTAATAATGTTGAAAAAAAAATATACTAATATCATCCTGCAAGGCTCAAGTACTTGTTTTGATATCTGTAGATAGCTGAGGTAATAATCTGAATTTAACTTTTGTTGTAGTTCTACATGGCTTCAACAGTATCCACACCACGAAGCATGCCGCAATCAGGTCGGCTTGGATCATTGGATTCCCCACGCTCATGGGCATCACCGGCTCCTTTCAGTGGGCCAGAAACTGACAATATCAGTAATGCTGATGAAGGAGAGGAGCTATTATCTGTTTCCTGGAACCAGGATTATGGATGCTTTGCTGCTGGGACATCCAATGGCTTCAGGATCTACAATTGTGACCCTTTTAAGGAAACATTCAGGTGCGGTTCGTTATGGGGTTTTTTAATTTAGATTTAGTGTTCTTGTGATGGTGTATGTGCAAATAATGTTAGATGCTTTTTAAATTGTTTGTTACCACCATCAGCTGTTAGAGCTCATTGATAGGCAATTTTTATTCCGGTTAACTTTGTAACCTTCATGATCTTTCTTTAGCCAAAGCCTGCCCAATCTAGCTGATGGGTTGCTTTCTTGGATTACACTCTCAACATAATATTTGTAAGTGACCAAAAAATATGAGTATATTGTCAAATGGAAGATATTTTTCCCATCTGTCTCTATCCCAAAAATTTGCTTATAATGTACTCACCTTGAAGTTCATGCATGCTGGTTTTGGCACAATAGCAAACTAGTATTGTGTTTGCTTGAATTCCCTGATCGTGGGATCATTTGAACAGGAGGGACCTGCAAGGTGGCGGATTTGGAATAGTTGAAATGCTTTTTCGTTGCAACATACTTGCTCTTGTCGGTGGTGGGTCCCACCCACAGTACCCACTGAACAAAGTGATGATCTGGGATGATCACCAGAGCCGCTGCATTGGTGAGTTTGTGTTCCGGTCTGAGGTTCGTGCTGTGAAGCTCTGCCGTGACCTTATAGTGGTCATATTGGAACACAAGATCTATGTCTACAATTTCACGGACCTTAAATTGTTGCATCAAATAGAGACTCTTGCTAACCCAAGGGGTCTGTGCTGTCTCTCGTATGATCCCAACACATCTGTTCTTGCATGCCCTGGGTTGCGCAAGGGAGAGGTTAGAGTAGAGCACTTTGGACTGAAGGTCACTAAGTTTATCAGTGCACATGATTCCAATATTGCTTGTGCGACTTTGACTGTTGATGGGCTGCTTCTTGCTACTGCGAGCACAAAGGGAACACTGATTAGGATTTTTAATACCTTGGATGGAACCAGGTTGCAAGAGGTACTATTTTTTGTTCTTATATTCCCCTCTTTGGGATGCAATGTACATAAATTTTAGTTTATGTGCTAGTAGGGATGTTGTGTTGTGAGTGGTGCATGTTGCTGGGAGCTTAGTTTGGGCTTGTTTCATAATGAAAGGTTTTTCCAGGATTTATCCTACTAAGTTCTTTATTGTTGGTGCATACTATCCTTTCTGTTGATTTAAGGGCTTGTATTGGTGATCTTCTAGTATTGAACTTGACAGTAAAGTTGCTATCTTGAATGAATTAAGGTTGGCTAAGTGGATTGCATGGTACTTGATCTTCTACCAATTTAATACCCCTCATCCATAATAACTCTATTTATTCTTCTAATGATTTTTGGAATGACCAAACTTTATACAGGTAAGAAGAGGATTGGACAGAGCAGACATATATAGCATTGCACTGTCTCAAAATATGCAGTGGTTGGCAGTATCCAGTGACAAAGGAACAGTGCATGTATTCAACCTCAGAGTCAGAGTACCAGGAGATAATGGACCCAACCAAAATAAGGTTGCTGCTGTGGCTCATTCTCCAGTGATGACTCATCAGAACTCCTCCAGTTCCCTTGATGCTCTAATGCCTCAAAATACTGGGGCCAACACCAGCTCATCACTGGCTTTCATGAGAGGTCATGATCTATTCATGCTACAGAACTTTTGTCTTAATGTTTTGCTCTGTATTTGAGGAAAATTTTGTGAGATGTCTTGTGCCTGAAAACTATGGTCATAATTACGCAGCACATAAAATGTTGAAAAATAGTGTTAATTGTGGGCCAGAGGTAAGCAAGCATGTATTAGGGCTATATTTGTACACACTTGTCATTTTTTGAATCTATGTGAGTAATTTTGAGTTGCATACAAGGCATGCTTTGTCCCTACCATGTTCTTAATTTTTGGATGTCTTGTTCAAAAACTTTTGGAATAACTAATATAAAATTGCAATCTGACATTTCTCTTTTACAATATTTAGGTGTATTGCCAAAGTATTTTAGTTCGGAATGGTCTTTTGCGCAGTTTCACTTGCCAGAAACTACACGGTATATTACTGCTTTTGGAGCTCAGAACACTGTGATGGTCATTGGCATGGATGGAAGGTAACTCTCAATTTTACATCACATTCGAGTGCTGTATCTTCTGATAAGCATTTTAAATACCCTCTGAAGAACAATATAGTCACTATTCTGAAAAATACCCCACAAGAACTTTTTAATCTCATGTGTAATCCATTCAAAATGAATGAATTAGAAAGAATTATTATTTGGGATTTCACATCTCGTGTCCCTTAGATGGGACCTGTGAAAGTTTCAAACTCATTAATATTATCCTTTTACAAATTCATGTGGTTTTTGTTTTTTTCTTGTATCACTCCAGTTTCTACAGGTGCTCTTTTGATCTAGTGAATGGTGGACCAATGGTTCAGAGAGAATTTATCCGATTTCTTAATGCTGACAGCCAGCGACCAAAGCCCTGACGTTAATTCTATACTGGATGCATCACAATCCTTGTAAATAGAAAGCTGATTACTAAGTATTCAAGTATGTGTACATATAATATGGATAATTGTAAATTGTGTGGGTTTATTGACTGTTTAAGTTTAGTTGTGGGACTGATTTCGTCAGTTAGTTTGGTTGTTTGAGGTATTTCTTTGGTCTGTGGAGCGACTAATGGGCTGAAGTTTGACAAATTTTAGTATAGTAGCTTCTTCGAACGTGTTCATTATCGTGCCAACTGATTCACACGTATAACGTACCACGTGTGATTTTAAAATTAAAATACACGAGGTAATACTTTATCATTTCAATCTTCAAACCTTTTATTTTTTAACAAATTTGTTAAGAGTTCTCCTGGTTAAATGTAAGATAAATTTAATATTTTAGTACAATTGTTCGATCCTCAGTTAAAAAGCAGTTTCTTAGCGCTCAACAGAATGCCAGCTGCTATTGCCCATTAAAATTGCCAGAGTACTTAATTTTTTTTTAATGGTCCTATTTTAAAAAAAAAATGCATCGTATCTACTTCGTGGAAACACGTGCATATTTATAAATCTGGTGAAGCACTGACCAAGAATATAAACGAAGCCCGGCGTGCGTGCCGTTTCATCAATTTGGTTGAAATTTATATAATAAATTCGTTTGTAGTACGTGCAAGTACATCCAATAGTTTATTAAATCTACATGTAAATTTTAGAAAACATGAAATCCAGTAGAGCAGTGACTGTATCATTTAGTTTGAGGTTACGGATTCATTTCCACTAGGTGCAGAAGAGAAATAAAAGTCTTTATTGACTGAATCTCTGTATAAATGATATTTATTTAAAAAAATGTAAAACTTAGAAATAAATTCTTGTTGAATTCGCTTCGGATCAAGTAAAATTTATGTTCCAAATCCATTATTTCATAACATAAAATTTTGAAAACAAATTATAAACTAAATACGCTTGTAGAGTTTCTATAACTATAGATTGTAAATTAAATATGTTGAATGTAATTTTAAGTGAAATTGGTCACATAATTTATTTCAGTTAAAGTTACTTTTCTTGATTTTACATTTTATAAGGGGTGGGTTAAGGTACTTTTCCAATTACCGATTAGTTAGTACTTTGATTCTGAAATCTTCCTTATTACTATTTGAATGATTAATTTGAATGGCTGAATTGTTATCTACATATAGAAATTAGAAAAAAATCAAATTTTGCATCTATTAAAACCTTTACTTTTAAATATATATATTTGTGTTATTGGGTGGTCCACAATGCATTAGACCAGAATAAAAAGAAAATTGTGTTCAAAAGATAAGGACTATATATTATATAGAGATAATGATGAATGATGAAGACATAACTCCACATAGACTGTCCGGCGGAATTTATGCATTAAGCTCACGTTTTGTCCGAGTTTCTAGAAAAGTTCAACAACAAAAGGGACCCTTCAAAAATAAGGAATGTGAAATTTCTTTTCTTCAAATGTGTATTATTGGTATAGAGTTATTATTTTTTTTGGAAATATATTTTACCAATTAAAAAATCACTTTGGTCAGATCTCGTAGGGTAGATTAAATTTCATCACCAAACTCTCCGAGCTTGCACATGTCCATTTCCGGGTTTAAAATAAATTGATATAAGTATTAAGTTATATTTTCCTATCGAATGGTTGTGATATTTTTTGGACGATCCAAATCGTTAAATGCATCTTGGTACTTACTACTTAAACTGTTACACGACCCTTGTTTGGATGGGGTTGGAAGAAGGAAGAAGGAAGAAGAAAGAAGGCCTAAATTTATTATAAACAATCTAAACTCTTCACAAAGTTACACATTTTCCAATACTTCTTCCCACTTCTTCCCTTCTTTCCTTCTTCCCACATCTATCCAAACGGACAATATTTTGCAAAAACCTTTGTGACTTCAGGTCTCAGGACACATTTGCTGAATGCATCGTCATATTTTTAGGATATATGTGCCAGTATTCCACGTAATTACATATAACGTAAATTACATTTTTTTATAATTTTATATTAATTTAGATTTAAAAAATAATTATAAACGTGGTCAATATGGAATGGGTGGCAATTATAAATCCAAAATGGCTGGTCAATTTGTCCTATAATGACATTATTAAAGTATAGTGATTGGTCGACCCATACAGACACTGAAAACTTTTGTTTCCACGACAATAGTGGCAGTCCATACAGCACACTCGTCTTACATACCATCAGTCTAGGCATGTGGGTCCCATGAGATCTCTCTCGTTCATCTCAAGTTTCTTTTACTAACATACAGAAAGTCATGTCACAGGAGGCTACAGAAAACCTTGACGAAGTCAAGCGCAACGTGGACGGCAGCAGTTTCCTATTTTCGGTAGCTTTTCCTTTCTCCAAGTCACTTTAACAACCATTCTTTTCTCGTTTTCTCATTTTTTTTGTAGAATACACGGTGTGCGCTGTGTGGTGTAATACATGATACATCCAGTGAATTCTGTACGAGGGAAGAAAACAAAGGAAAACCTGTGAAACCCTCATTAATTCTCAAGCGCCATTTTCAAGCTTCAAGTAAATTTCGCTTCTTTTTCTTTATTCTCGCTCTTGACAAAGAAACGACGTGTGCAAAAGGAGTAGGTTTGGGCAAACCCTTTCTTTTTCCCTCGCACATATCACATCCAAAATTATTAAATAATTTATTTGGGGTTTCGCGCGAGAGAGGAGATTCTAGACCTATCTTCTTCAACCCTTTCCACTTCAAACATATAATAATTCTTATCCCCTTCCCAAATAAGAACTAAACTCTCCTTTCGGCAAGAGCAAGAGGTTCTCCTTTTCTGTTTATTTTCAGGTAAGTTATTGTGTTTTTCTTTCTTTTTCTTAGTTGGAAAAGAATCTAATTCACTTCTTAATTTGGTCTAGAAAGCATAACTTTGTAGTAACACTACTACAAGTACATTGACTAGCTGTCGAGGGATATCAATCTGTTTCTCCTCCTTGTAATGACACTTGGGTTTTTGTTCCCCTCACAATTTGTTTCTAGAAACAGAGAAGAGAATTTGGTAGAGAATTGAAATTGATGGGATCAGAAGGGACGGTGCTTGGCGCTTCTTCGGAGGTAGTGAAGTATGTCAGGTCTGAACAAGGGGAGCTTCTGACAAAACCATTTCTTGATCTGTGCAGGCTTCTTTTCCCTGTCATTGGTACGTTTTTTCTTCCAATTTGGTTGTTCCTTAATTTCCTGGAATTTGTAATTGTACTATGCTAACCCACATCCTTATGATGAACATGTTTTGACCTTTTTTTTTTTTTCATTTTATACCCTGGGCAGTTGGGTGATTATCAATGGTCGCTATCTTAGATTGTTCTTTTTTTATTGTGTCATAAAATAGAGAATAGACAACTCTTCCTGACCACATATCTTGCAGCTTGTTTATGGTGTTTTTTCCTTGTTTAATTAATTAATGTCTCTTAGATTTTCTGTAGTGACAATTAAATTAGAATTTGTATTGTTGTTTTAATGGTAGCTTTTGGAAAAAAAAAAATACAGATATACTATCGGAAGCTTCCAATTTTTTCTTTGCAATAGAAATTGTCAGATCAAATAATTTAAAATGTAGCATAATTTCAGCTTGCAATAAGTACTGCAATGCTGATATAGCTTGTATTCATCAAGAACATGTACTTTCTTTCATCTTTACGAAAACGCGTGTGTGACTTTGAACTAGTATCTAGTATGTACTACTGCAAACTTAAAGTCAGCTTACCTCATCTTCTGACATCACAGCTCATGTTGCTGCACGAATTGAAAAATATTATGTTACTTTTACGGTTTTACATAATGATCATCATCTGAATTTAAGACTTGGCATGGCTAGGAAGTTATGTTTTAGTTTATATATAGAAAAAGGTTCTTTTAATCAATCTCTTGTCTAATTAATGTATGTCATTATGTATGAAGGGTCTTGCAATTGTTATTTGTGTGTATTCATACGTTAGCAAATGAATGTTAAATGTTTTTAGTTATCCTGCTATTATCTAGTGATCAAATTTTTAAATACATATTATTTTCTAGTTCAAATTGATAATTGTTAATCTACTTCTTTCTTAATTAATGCATACTAATGTGTCATTATGTATGGAGGAGGATTTTAAATCCAACTCTTTGTGAAACTTTATAAATTAAACATGCTATTTTTTGTTCAAGCACTACTACATTTTGACTAGTTATTACATAATTATAAAATTTTGATGTAAGATATTCAGCATTTCCTTCGCTTTTGTCCATTTGGCTTATTTTATAAACTATTTTGTACTCTTTTGGATTGTTTCCCCTTAAGTAGCTTTCCTATAAATTTATGGAAATTTGTCGATTTGAAGTTATGGTGATTATGAGATTGATTAAGATTTTTCTGTTTAGATAATCTTGGACCAACATTGTCAGCTGTGAAGTGTGATGTAGGAAGCAATTTGTCGGTGCGAGCTCTAAAACTTGTTTGATGTAATAATTAGTGATTTATATATATGATGATGATATATAACATATGTTGTTCAAATGGAATTCTTTTCAGAGGCTGGAAGCCTTGTACTCTTCCGATCCTTTAAAATACAGTCTCCTACAAAGTATACTGCAAGCAGAGATTCAGGCCAAAACTGCCAAAAAACCATCTAGTTGCACTAATGGGTTGCTCTGGTTAACAAGGTGAGACATTGAAACATATATTGGTAGGTTTCAAAGGTATTTTGTTACATACACAAGCAGAAACATACTGTTCCAATATATACTTGGCTCATATTCTATCTTATTTATTTGATCGCAAAGCAGTTCTTTAAGTCTCCGTGCTCATAAGTCACAAGAATTTAGTTTGGTAAAAGAAATGGTTTGGCTATAAATTTGTAAGACGAATCAATTTAGAACAACCATCCATGCAAAGTGCCACTTCCACGAGGAAATTGTACTTTGCTCATGCAAAAGTGTCAAGCTAATAAATGATATTCATTTTTTTTTTGTCAAATTAATTTTTTTTAAAAGATCTTTTGATTGACTCTCCTGTTATTTCTTGCACACTTAGGACTGCAATTTTTTTCCCTGCAAAAATCTTTTACGGAGCATACATTATTAATTGCAATTTGAATCATGAAATCTTGATTCTATTCTCAGGGCAATGGATTTCTTTGTTGAACTGTTGAGAAATGTGATAGAGCATCCTGAATGGAGCATGACACATGCATGCACCATTTCTTATAACAAGACTCTGAAGAGGTGGCATGGCTGGTTGACAAGTTCTAGCTTTATGGTAAAGTCTTTTTTTAAGATTCAGAAATTTTCACTTTTTTTTTTGCGAACTCTATTTGGATTTTCCAGGGCTAGTTATTACTGTGATAGTATAGTAGTACCACACAACTGATGGCATGTAACAGGCAGCAGTTCTTTGACTTCGGGACTCTTTTGGTTAAATTAGTCACAACGTACTGGTATTAAAGCATTAGTTAACAGTTTGGCTGCAAGTTTCTGTCTCTTTTTTTGCTCCGCACTGGTTAGTTTTTTTCATGCATATTTGGTACATGTCAAGGGATAATTTCAGAATTGTGGGTTTACATGTAAAGTGGATTAATCTCATTAATTTCATAATTTATGAGCGTCTTGCTCCATACTGGTTCTTTATTGGGGCTAATTCATATAAGTTTGCAAAATTGAACATTGTTGGGTTATTTTTATAGAACTCCAAACACTATTAGATATTATTCATAGAAATTTCAACAATGAAAGAACAACTGTTTGCAGGTTGCACTGAAAGTTGTTCCTGAAAGAAAAAAAGTAATACAGATTTTGGGGGGTCCAAATGCAAATACAGAGATTGAGAGGTTTTGTGCTCAATTTGTTCCAATGTTGGAAGATAACCACAAGTTATTGGTAAGTTGGCTCTCTTTTTTTATATTTAATTTCGCTTTCCACCTTTTAGGAGACGCCAATTATTCTTTTTATTCTTGGGATTTCCTCATTTCCATCTGTCATCTGATTTCTATAGAAGTTTACCTTTAGTTCATGGTTTAAGCACCCTGGATTTCCTGTTTGTTAATCCAGCACCAAATATTAGAAGGTCCCATGGAAGTATAACTAAAGCTACCAAGGGGATTTATGATAATTTAATCCAAAAACAAAACAGAAACCTGGAGGCTTCAAGTAATGAATATCCTCTTCTTAATGACTAATGTGTTTACATTGCAAAAAAAAAATTATTTGTTCTGCGCGTGATTAAGAGGTTGAATATGAATGTAGAGAAGTTTAATTGGTGCATTAATTTTTCAAGTAGTTTGGACCTCTTGTTTTTGTATAAGACAAACTTGAAAAAAGAAAAATAAAACTGGAATGTAAAATAATCAACTCGAGAATAGATTATACACAATGGCTGTGGTTTTGGAATGGTCCGAGTGATAGTAAGTTGGTAACAGCAATCCTACCCAAATAAAAACTGAAATCGTTGTTTTAGTGCTGTAACTGATGACTGTCACTTTTCTGTTGCAGGCTAGTTTTGGTCTTGACAACCTCAAGTCAATTTGATGTGAAAAAAGACTGACTCGTGATCTAATGGCATGCAAGATTTTTCATTCCTATGATTTAAAAAAAATCATCAATGAGTGTAATTAATCAAAGAATTAGCAAATTAGTCTGTATTATATTTGTACAGGCGTATAATCAATTAGTACTCGTATTCTTTGAAAATATTTAATTAGTAATAATTATTTTAGCTTTACATAGCAATATTGTTGTTATAATTATAAGCATTTCCACGACATAACAAAGGAGTATTGTGGAAGGAAAACCACTTGACGCATTACCCTCCCTTTTTTTATTTTATTTTTGAGAAGCCCGTGGGCATTCATTACTTAAGATGCTTTGTAGCATTTAAGAACCAGGGAGAGTTGGAAGCTACTTCGAATAATAATTGGCACCATCTTTGAGAAAAGTAATTGTAATGATAAATATAATTGGTACTAGGTCCTTTTTTTATTTTATGACCCTTAGACACAGATATTAGATATGTAAGTATTTATCAAGTAGGTGTCAATTGTAACTATACAACTTATATAGTTTAGGTTTGTTTTCATTAATAAATGATAAATATTTACGACTGAGGTCTGAGGGTAATGGTCCACTTATTTTATTGTTCTTACTTTGACTCACTCGGATCATCGGATCCTTTCTTTTTTAAGCGAACTTCTCCATTTTTTTGGGGTCCGTACGTTAACTTATGATAAAATGATATTGACTTGGTCAAAAGAACTTGTTGCTTCAAAATAAATTAAAAGTTCGATTCAAGTTTTAAAAAAAAAATGAGCAATGGCTCATTCAATACTTGACAAGGTTCAATGATATTATATTAGTGGGAGAGAGAAGAGAAGACTTAATCCTCAGTAACAAACCAAAAATCCAACCAGACACCGAAAGGAGCAAACTTCGGAAAAAGTTTTTTTTTTTTTTTTTTTTAACCGAGTTCATATCTTTTTCGTTTCTTTCCCCTCTTCCCTTGAGAGTGAAGGCCGTACCGCGGTAGGCATAGTTCATATATATTTAAACTGGTTCGGCCTTTGGATACCGGTCCAAAGGCCTTCAAACGGGCCGGGCACGCTAGCTTTTTAATTCAACCCAATAAGACCGCTGCCAGAGAAAAATCCCCAGTACGCTCTACAGCGAGGAAGAGTTCTTACTTCTAACAAAGCTGTCGCTGCTTCTAAACCTAAACCCTAAACCTTAGTAGGCGCTTCCTTCTTCTCTTCTCTGTTCGTTCGATCCGGTGAGGTGAGCGTCTAATCTTTCTCTTTCCTCCTCCTGTTTTTTACGTCTTCAAAGCTTCTCATCGTGTCTCCAACTTATGGATTTTTACTTTCCGCTGCTAAATCTTTTGAAAAAATGGGGAGCATGAATTGTGGCGAAACTTGGATAGAGGATAGGATCTTTCTAACTTTTCTAATTAGAAGCAAATAATTACTTTACAAGGGAAATTAAAATCGCTGATGCTCAATATTTATTACCTCCTTTCTTCTTTGGCTGATACTTGCAAGGCTTAAAGAAACTATAATATCCTTTTTGTTGTTCTTAATTTTCTTTCAAATGTTAATCTTTTTCTCATTGTTTTCGTCAAATGTAATTTCTTGTATTTTTTTTTTTTTTTTGAAAATAGGAACTTGGAATCAGCAAGATGTATTTGCAATACTACATTAACGAAAATGGGGATAAAGTCTACACCACCAAGGTACCTATTTTTTCTATCTCTATTACACCTTCATGCAATAATTCACCCTATGTCCTGCTCTATTTGCATATAACAGTTGCATGCTAAGATCTACAAATAATCAATTGCTTTATTCTTGCATAATGGTACCTGGGAGAAGTGTTTTAGAAATGGTATATTTTTTAAAATTCGTAATTTCCTACTATTTACACCTGTAATGAGGCCTGCATCAATGCAAAACTAATACAAACTAGGATGCATTTAAATGTTTGATCAATAATGAACTGATTTAATGTAAATGGTTAAGCTATGTGTACCATAGGCAATTTATATATTTTCACTTGGACAGTTAGCATTTGTGTGCTTGTTTTCCCTTGTTTTTAAATACATGCAAAAAGTTGGGTTTAGCACAAGTGAGAGAAATGATGGTTTTGTTTGCCATTTTCACACAATATTAGGGGCAGACATGCCAAGACCACAATTGAAACACTTGATTTGAGATGCTTGTAAATGTCACATCATAAATTATTTTAATGATATGTTTTATTTTGCATTTTGATTTGTTCACATGGATATTTTGTATGGGTTTATCCCTTTTAATGTGTATTCACCACATTGTATTGCAGAAAGAGTCTCCTCTTGGGGTTGCTACAAAATCAGCTCATCCTGGTAAAAAGTTTATTATTGATATGTTGTATAAATTCCTGTGTCTCGTTTATACTTTAACAATGACTTCATAGAACATTTTGCATAAATGTTGGTGTTCAACCTAAACTAACAAGAGGGTCTGGTCTATGAGAAATCAAACTGGGCACTGCCAGTTGGTTTTGGTTTAACTTTATTCTTCGTATGTGACTAAGAGCTCAACTACAAATTATAGGTATACTTGTAGCGCTCTGTTTATAATTTTATATGGTCCAATCTACGGTCATACATGTTCTAGAAATACGATATGGAATGCCATAAAGTTGGAAATGCTTTTTGATTTTCCCTTATAAGCTTAAGCGAGGATGCTGACACACTGACCTGTGAAACATAGATGTACTTGTGCCTTGAAACAGTTGAGATGATATCTCCCAGAAAAAAACTTATGCCAGCCAGATTGTGTTTGTTTGTTGATGTAATAATAATAACAATAAGGATTAATTTGGATCTATTGACAATGGCTATCTGGACAATTCATTCAAATCAAATATAAAAAAAATACTTTTCTGTGAATGGTAAAATTTGCATCCAATTTCATCATTTTTCTTTTGTATTAGTGCGTATAGTAAAATATTACTTTTGACATCTGTTAAAATCATGAAACTAATTCATTGTCAATGAATCCCACCCTAATAGTAATTGATAAATGAACAAAATCCTAAACAACAGGGTTCAAAGTCGGCAGGGCTATATACCACTAAAGGCACATTGTGTTAACATTTTTCTGCAATTTTTTTTTTCCTTCTCATGTTGTTGGACCAAACAAGACAGATAAGTTCGTTAATTCATGGCATTTCTGAACTTGTATATATAATACTCGAAATTGATGTAATTTTTGCTTGCAGCACGATTTTCTCCAGACGATCCTTATTCCAGGCAGCGTGTTCTCCTGAAGAAAAGGTTTGGCTTGCTCCCTACACAGCAGCCCCCTGTTAAGTACTAAAGATGTTGGCCGACACTGCACCAAAATCAGCCGTCTTTCTAGAACTTAATATTATGCATTGTTGTATTCTGTGTTAGTGCTGTTATGAGATAAGTCTTATATATGCTGTAGGGTGGGTGATGGTGGGCTATGTTAGTGATCTGGTTATATGCATGTGGTGTACTGCATTTAATCTATTTGCATGGATTTACTTGAAAATGTTATGTAACAGTAAACAAAGTTAGTGATTATGTTGTTACATTATCGTCATATATCATTTTCAAGTTTTTATATAATGTTAGTGACTTAGTGTTATTCTATTTTGATGGCTCTTGCTTACTAATAGCAATTATTTACATTTGGTTCGGGTCTTATTTGGATTGGAATATTGGATAGCGATTCTTGTGCTTGTGGTTTGTGAAAAAAGTTCTAATTTGTGAATATTTTGATAGCTCTCAAGTTTTAATTTGCTTTAATCAAGTTGTTACTGTTATCTCCAAAAAAAATGAGCTCTCAGCTGTGCCGTTACAGTACAGAGGCTTAGATTGAAAAATCACACACCCCATGAGAACGCAATCACAGTGCCCCTTCCGCATGCCATAGGGAAGCATTACTAATCTCACTAGATGAGAGTTTCAATGTGCCACTTGACAAACTTAAGGAAAATTTTTACTCAGGTACTTGATATTACATGTCTACTCAACTTATTTTAACAGAAAACATTCATTTCCTATTTTGTTATCATTTTAATGATGGTTAAGTCCAAATCATAATACTAATGATTCATATGATTCGTTCCTCTCTGATAGCTCCATCAGAAGGCTATAGAGTTGCTATAACTGTACCGGAAGATGCTGGTCAACAGAACGCTTTATCTGTATTGAAGAAGTTACAGGTATGTATCTGTTTATCCGCGTGTCTGTGCAACACTGGTATTGGAGTTCTATTATTTCTTCTGAATCTGAGATTCCAAACCTCATCCTACGGCAAGGCTTTATACAATTATGCTGCGTTCATTCTTATATTCTTAAAATATTTTTTTCCTGTTGTATTAGATTGTTGAAAATGAAGCCAATGCTGATGAACTATGCACAAGGCGTGAGTTTGTGAGATGGTTTGTCAAGTTGAGTTCCAACATGGAGAGGTAATTGTTAAATATGTGTACTATGTACCAACAATTTGTGTTAGTTTGCTATTTTTGATAAATTGCGGCAATATAATGATATACAGGAGTAGTAGGCACAAGATTACCCCAAGTATTCTAGCTAAAGAACCTGATGTTAGTGCCTTTGATGATGTCGAAATCAGGGATCCTGATTTTTGGTGCATACAGTGTAAGCTCTTATGCAACTTGATTATGCCATACCCAAAATTATCCTCCAAGTTTTACTTGACTCTGATCTTTTATACCTGATTTTGTGTAAAAAAAAAAGGTTTAGCAGAAGCTGGCCTCGTACCAAGCAAGCTGTCATCAGTGAATTCTAGTTTGTCGGGTTCTTATTTTCTTCCTGAAAGGTACTTAATCTTAAATGTAACAATATTTTCCTGCTATCCCCCTTGGATTTACTTTGATATTGAAAAATTTCTCTTTTAGACCATAAAAATCCAAAAAAAGAAAAAGTAAATAAAAGCAATACATTGATTCCAAACTAATATTACAGATCTCCCATATGATATAGACATTCCACATACCAAACCTATCTGCCGTGTTCATTTGAAAATAATGAAATAATTGCCTGTCCAGATTCTACTTGAAGAGGAAACGAAAATGAAAAAAATTTCCCTTAAAAAGCACAAGTTAGGAAATGATGCCTATGAACAATAATTGTTCTACATTTTATGGGGTGAGGTAGGATTTTTGAGGCATGTTTGAGATGTACATATGAAACTGTCTGTCATTCTTTTATAGTTACCTCTCTCGGTTTGACATGCTCAATTGGAAAGCCCTGGTCGAGTATGCAACCACCACAGAAGTAGATAGAAAGGTATTGCTAATCTTAATAAGCTTTGCTTTTTTAACCTTTAGTTGTATTCATATTTTTGTTATTATGAATTGCGTTATGAATTCTGACATGTTTACAGTCCAGATAATAAACAAAAAGGCAACAATTTTGGATTTGAGTGCTTGTCCTGGTGTATCTGCACCTTTGTTTACAGACTTGTTATCTGGTGAAGGCAGCATATTTAGCCGAGTTTTTGGTATGATTCATACACTCTGTTTCATAATTAGTAGATGTTCTAACACTCATGAAATCCCGTTAAATTAGTTGCAGAGCAGTACCTGTTTGGTGTTGGCTGTGTAGCAGCTTGTGCCCTCTTTTCTTTTCATTTCTTAATTTTTGTTTGAAGTCTAACTCGTGAATATCATATGAAGATTATTGATTTTGCTGCATATATTTGGGGAGTGTCCAGAGTTTGCATAATTATATTGGTATCCTACTTTCTTGTTTTCTGCGAAAATATATTTTACATGACAATATTAGCCTTATGATTTTATGAGTTTCTGATCAAGCTGATTCATTTAATTTAAAAAAATTATTTGCTTTGGCACTCTCACACATGAGATTTATGTTTGTGGGCCCAGTATATTGTGAAAAACTAAATCGCATTGCTCAAATTTTGGGATTCAAAGTGGACGGGATGTCTGAATTTAGGCACAAAAGTAGTTTTATTTTTTTTCGTTTGTCCAATAAAAAGTTCAGTAACAAATGTATAGGTTAGTGACATCAAGTTCATGTTCTCATCTACGCCCCGAACTTTAGTACTTGCTAACAAGTGGCAACCATCTATTCTTATTTAATATTGATTCAATAATTTTTGCAGGGAATACAAGGCTTATTCAACCATATAAACCTGTAACGAAAGCACAAGCAGCAGTTGCATTGACAAGTGGCAGAATGGAAAATTTTATTAATGAAGAATTGACAAGAATTGAACTGGAAACCAGGTTAAAACTATCTGAAATGGAGGATATAAAAAGGGAACTTAATCAAAAAGGTGAAATAGAGAAATTCTGGAAAGCCAAAATTGAAATGGAGCAAGAAAGAGACATTAAGAGCCAGGATGCTCTTGAGAGTGCCTTGTTTGAGTTAAGGAGGGAAATGAAGGAAAAAGAAGAGGGTCTTTCTGAAAATATGAAGGAGAAGATTGCTTTGGAGGGTGAAAGAACATTTTTGTTGGGCCTGAAGAGAGAAATTGATGAGTTGAGTGAGAGAGTAAATAATGAAAAGAAACAAGTTATGCATGAAAAAGGTAATGTCGATAAAATATATGTTGACATTAACGGGAATTATAATTACTAGTTGAGAAAAAGTCAAGGTTGGAAGCTGAAAAGGAGGCTGTGCATGTTCTTAGGTGAGAAAAGATTTTCAATTTTAGGCTACTTATGGTATTGGTATGAATATGCTCCACCCATACCAACTGGCAGAGTCTTAACTGAATTTACTTTCACTCATTGTTATTTTAATCTGTTCCAAATGGAAATTAAGACCAAAAACTCCAGCAATGTCTAGCAGGGAACCTCAAGTCCAAACAGTAGAAAATTTAGGATTCTTGTTCTTTCAATGTAATTCTGCTAGAATTTAAGATATAGAACTTTCTTATAACTCAGATTTTATGTAGGTCTTGGGTTGAAGATGAAGCTAATTGACTTCAAAATAGAGCAAAAATTCTAGAACAAGCAGTGGGAAGATGGAGGTTCAGTAGCAATGAAAATTCAGTTGGTAAACTTGACTAATATAATATTGCTAGTAAGGTAATCTAAAATAAATTCATTAGCATACTTGCTCTTGGTTGGTGTTCTTTGTAAAAGTTGACAGTTGTACTCTTTTTGTATCGTTAATAAGCATTTAAAAAGTGTCATTTTGATGTAGGCGGTTACATTTTTTTTCTCTTCTATTTTTTCAACTACAAGATGTAAGACAATTGGAGTATAGTTTATGGAAGGAGCATTTGATTATAGTACTCGAGCCATATTACTATGGTAACAACTAACAAAGAAGATGCGTAGACAGTGATCATGTATAATATTTCCCTCATAGTTTACAAAGGCTTAACATTTTTATTGGAAGTCGAAACAAATAGTTGATAAAAATTGTACAAATAGCTGCTCCAAGTTTTTTTTTTTTTTGTTTTTTCATCTCAGCATTTCAAATTCTTCATTTGGGCTCCGTTTGGATGCGTTGAGAATAAGGTAGGAAGAAGGAAGAAGGGAAGAAATTTATTGGGAAGGGGTAAATTTATTGGGAAGTGTGTAACTTTTGTGAAGAGTTTGGATGGTTAGAAATAAATTTATTGGTAAAAAGTGGTTATTCATTATTCCTTATTTCGGGAAGAAGTCATCCAAATGGAGCCTTGATATGGAGTTGCCTTCCGTGACTTGTAAAAAGATATCTAGGTCTGGCAGCGTCATATTTAGTTATTTACTAAAATCTCCTTTCCGCACCAAGAACGGAAGATTGTGTAGGTTCTTTGGGTCTCAAAGATATCATCAACACAAAAGCAAGCAGTTGTTGAAACCCCCTGCAGCTTAAATCTTATAAAGTTGCATGCTGTGCACCATGATGTACCTTCATTCTGTACAGTTTCTGAATCTGCTGGTTGCTCAAGCTGATCTAGCTTGCAATAACTACAATTAGACGGCGTTATAGCATTGTAGACTTTTCAAGCAATAGAAGAGCAAAAAGGGAAAAATACTACTTCTGTAAAGGAAAGTTCCAAACATATAACTGATCTGATTAGATTGGCCATCCCTGCAAAAAGAACAATAGAATAAATTGCCTGGTAGATGTCTCTGCGGATCAAAAGCTCAAGAATAAATGAATTTTTTTTTGTTTTTCTTTCCATATTTGTCGGTTGGTAAAGGAGACCTACTGGACCAATTTTTTTGCCAGATTAATTCCCTGTTGTAGACTAATCGTTAGTTCATTACATACAACGGTCTTGCCATGAACCAATTTGAAGGGTAACGTGCCATCTAGAGATTGGCTAGCACTGATATTAGAACCAAAAAATAAATAACATAAAATGGTTCTATAGTCAATGCTAGTCAATGTTTGAATGACATTAGAACCATCTCTAGTTACATAAATTATTGGCCCCATTTCCTCTTCCAATCCTTAGGCTGGTTAATTACTGACTCTTTATTAAACTCAAGTCAAATTGCCTTGTGCCTATCCGCACATCATTTACCGCACTAACACAATCTAAGATGCATTTAACATGACATAAGAACCTCCCAAGCTATTGGGTCAGAATGGAACAGCACCGTGCACCTATGTTAGTGCCTGCTCAGAGCAGGTGCTGACGAACGGAAACACACGCATCAGCCTTAAACGGACGATGCGCTATTGTTCATCAGCACTGCTCTAGAAAGTCCACAGGTGAGACGCCGCCATTTAGAATACCGGCAATGATTCCTTCACTGATGTTTTCGGTTCTTCGTTTGGCAGCAAAACCATTTGCAACTCAAAGTGCATGAATATGAGTAGCTATATATGAGTAGATATGTTTTGAGACTGGATCGTCTTTGGTGACTGCTGGACTTGTGCTTTAAGACAATCCGGAATCAAGACATATCTACTCATACATAGTTTTGAAATTTCTTTGGGCCATCGTATTGTACCACATAAAAAGCATATGCTAATAGAAAGAACAAAAATGAAAAATTTTCGTAGATTCATTGGGATTTGGAAGTGAATGAAATTGCTTGTGAGACTTTACGTGGTGTGGATATATCATATATTTATATCCAGAGAGCTGCTCCTGTGGCCTCAAACTATAAAATAAGAATATGAGGTGTAATTACACATCTCAAATTTTTTTCATGGAAATAACATAGTTTTCTCCTCCAATTTTAGAAAAGTAGGGTGTAAGCCGTCCAATAATTTAGAAAATTGTGTATAAAAGGACCACAATTTTGATAATTTTTATTCTATTTAAATGATGAGATTTATATTATCTATGTTGCATAAACTATTGATAATCAAGTATTCATAATTTATATTATATGGGAAACCCGCTCTTTGGTCCGAAAAAATTAATAGTAACGTTACTGTTCATCTAAATTTTGATAATAACAAAAAAAAATCAAAATTATAATACTAACGTTGCTGGATCGTCATTTGAAATGACGAATAGTCTAAACCCTTGAATCGTCATTCCAAATGACGATCCATAACGATCCAACATTGGATCGTCGTTTGGAACAACGATCCAAGGCAAGTTGGACAAAATTGCTTTCGGTGGGTTTTTGACTTTCCTATTGATTTCGGAGTTTGAAATGGCCTTTTTGAATTTTGAGTTAATGACCTTCAAATAGTTACCGTCTTTTAATGAGCCCCATGTTATGGTTTTTTTTTTTTTCTGTTACCGTTGCGATGGATATTATTAGGTGGGGATAAAAAAAGTACAAATATTCAATGGACGTTTATATATAGAAGATTACAATTTTAGCGACTTAGAATCAGTTTTTTTTTTATTATTATTTTAGATTGTAATACAGTAAATTATTTTGTTTATATTACAATTCACCTTAGCTTAAGAGCAAGTATTATAATATCAAATTATTAATATTGTTTTTCATTATAGGTGATGCATGAAAGTCAGTAGTTTAGACCTGTTCGGCCGTATCTAATTTTATGTGTTTGTATAATTTTTTTTTTCAAAAAATAATGAGTTTTCCGTCCTTTAATAATAATCTCCGGTAGGGCTGTCAACGAAACCCATTTATTCAATTTTTACCGTACCGTATAAGACGGGTATGGATAAAATTTTATTTTCGTCAAGTTAACGGGTACGGATATGGGTAAGGAAATTTTTTCGTTAATTTAGCGGGTACGGGTATGGGTAAAAATTATTTCGTACCTGTTTTCATAACGGGTAATTGCCACAATTAAAAAGATACAATTACATGATACATATGACATCTTATATTGCATGGTTGGTAAAACATATTGCTAGATTTTATTTAAGATATATAATTCTTTCAATTCAGTGTACGAAAAAAATAAAAAAATAAAAATCTAAAATATTCGCCATCATTGTTGCACTTTATTAATATACTTATTGATATAATTTATTTATACAGAGTGTATAAATTTTATTGTTATTGTATCCATTTTTTACCGTTACCGTATCGTACCGTTAATTCTTAACGGGTACGGGTAAAGAAAATTTTAACGGATGCATGTATGAAAATATCTTTTAACGGATCCATTGACAGCCCTAATCTCTGGCCGTTTGAATCTCACGATTTAATAAATTATTATAGTACGATCGGTGTTTTTAGGGCATTATAACCTCATTCAAAAATGCATACAAGATTAGGAAAGGAGAAAAATAAACATGATTAACATATGTATTCCTCGTAACATACATAGGACCATACTAGCAAAAGATGCCGTCAATATGTGGGCAAATAAAAAAATAAAATTTTGATATTATTTTTTGTTATATATAAAAAATGTTACATGCTAGGCAATAAAGATATGGTAAAATCAATAATTTAGCCTTTTCTTTTAAATAAATAGCTAATTTGGTAGTAACTTATTTTTTTTAAGAATATTTTAAACTTGATCTAGAACACCGATCAAATCAAATTACACAAATCAATAGTTCATAATTGATATAAAAATTGTTTACACCCTTTTATCTGACAAGTTTACTCCTTTTATATGGATACTTTTATTAGTATATATAGATATATAGATATATATATATAGATATAGATATAGATATAGATATAGATTTTCTAATTGTTTTTTTTCCGACAAAAAAAACGATAAGATACGTGATTTAGTTTGTTCTTTTTAGTTTATATTAAATTTATGTCGATGTGCAATTATCGCATGATCTCACACACACAAAAAAAAAAATGCATTTGATGCCATTGCCTCCGTTTTATTATGTGGAACTCAAAGTACCTTAAGTAAGCTGTGAAATGAGTATTAACTTTACTAGTTAAAAAATATTCACTCACAAAAAGTTCCAAACCTGATTGTATCATATACTTTAAGCAGCATACTTCAATCTGATTGTATCTGTTGTGAAATGGTACTATTTGAAGGTCATTAACTCAAAATTCAAAAAGTCCATTTCAAACTCCAAAGCAAAAGGAAAGTCAAAAACTCACTGAAAGCAATTTTGCCCAACTTGCCTTGGATCGTTATTCCAAACGACGATCCAATGTAGGATCGTTGTTTGGAATGACGATCCAAGAGTTCGGACCATTCGTCATTTCAAACGACGATCCAGCAACGTTAGTATTAAAAATTCGAATTTTTTTTGTTATTATCAAAATTTAAATGAACAGTAAAGTTACTATTAATTTTTTCGGCTCTTTGGTCTTTGCCTCTTTGGTAAAATTTGATTTAAGTACTTGAAAACGCCACCTTTTAGACCAACAACAGCCCGGCCCATAAACCTTATCGGGTTATCGGAGTTGATATAAACTGATAAACCAATAAACAGTCTAGGTAGAAACTTGTGTTCTTCTCTAACACATTACACATCCATTAATTTCGTTTTGAGTTGTAACAATGGATCTCTCTATACTTCTCTCTTCTCCACTGAACCCTCCTATCCGAAACCCTACAAGGAGATCTCGCAAGCTCTATCCACCATTTGTAACAATGGCGACCTCAGGCGACTCCATCTCCGCTCAAAACAAGCCACCTAAACTGGTGACCTTCATCGGAAAAGGCGGTTCTGGGAAGACGACCGCCTCCGTTCTCGCTTCCAAGGTTTCTACCCTTTTTCTGTTTATTCAAGCTAGTTAGTTGTACTAGTGGAATCATTGTTTTTGTGTATAATTTGGGTTTTATTTTGTTTGGTAGTATTATGCGAGTGAAGGATTGCGCACATGTCTGGTTGTACATTCTCAGGATCCAACAGTGGAGCTTTTAATGGGTTGTAGATTACAGGATACACCCACTGAATGTGGGACCAACTTATTTGCTGTCAAGCTGGAGACTAGCAAAGTATATTGCCTTTTTGCTTCTTTACTTTATTTCGTGTTTATCAGTTGTTAATGACAATAGATTGATTTTGGGTTTCTGACAAATTACTTGAAATGAAAATCCCCAAAATTTTACACTTCAATGAAAGAATCCTACCCAGTTAAAATATCTCTTACTTAGTGGCCGAGATATATCAATGTGGCAATGCTGGTCTTTTTTTCAAATATTTGTCAGCTTAAGATTTGCTTTAATAACAATTCAACCAAATGTAAGACAAAAAGGACAAGTCAATTAGTCGTACTTACCCCTCAGTTAAGGAATTAGATGCTAACTAATTATGCAGCCCCTTGTATGCATGCATTAGGGTGAATTGACAAGTGAAATTTACTGCCTTTAAAAGGAAAGAAGGAACTTATGAGGATTTACATAATTGTTACTAGAATCTCCAACATTTTAACAATGGTACCTCACAAGATTGAAATTCGGTGCATTTTAAATTTTTGCATTGGCACCTTCATCACTCATCAGTTTCTCTCTTTGAAAAATAGTCTTAAAAATTTTATGATTCATACCACCATGGCTTATGATTACCATCTTTATCGTTTCTAATTTTACACAAAAGCATAGATGATCTTGGAGCCTCTTGAGCGGTTAAAGAAAGTTGACGCAAGTCTCAATCTAACTCAAGGAATCCTTGAAAGGGTATGTCATTCATTAAGTGATATTTATCAGGGTTAAAGTTGGAAGATGACACTAAGCATGAATACTTTTGTTCAATAGGATAGATTGTAGGTGAAGAGCTGGGGGTGCTGCCCGGTATGGACTCTTTTGCACCAGTATTAGCTCTTCAAAATCTCATAAACTTATTTTCAAAAGAAAAAGAAAGCTCAAATAAAGAGTATGATGTGGTGGTATTTGATGGGATTAGCTCAGAAGAAACATTACGCCTTTTAGGTGCTACAGAAAGAGCAAGGTATAGAATTGTGCAGTATGCAGTTTCATTATATACTATATCCTATGAGATGCATATTATCTCGATTTATTTTTTGTGATACAATATATAGGTATGAACTATTCTTTGCATCTTTATTAACAGGTCATACTTAAAATATGTGAAGGATTTGGCAGAAAAAACCGATATTGGGAGATTAACCTCTCCTTCTATAATCAAGCTTGTATATGATGCAGTAAAAATGCATGGTAGAAGAAGTGAAGGGAAAACAAGTAGTGAGATTTGGATTGAAATTGAAGGGCTTATCGAGGTACCATTTAACTACTATTGTACCGGTCGTGACTATACCAGTATAAACTTGTAAAATCATGCATGACTCTATGCTTATTTCGAATTGTGTATAATTTTGATATATATTTTTTTGTTTTATTTTGTCCTGATTATAGTACAAACTAGATCACATTGGTTGACTTGAAAACTGCATGTCTGATCGAGGACAATATGAAGCTGTAAATACACCCGATCTGCAACAAATCCCTAATTATAAATATAGAAAAACCAATAAACCAATGAAATTAATAAAATAGATATATGGCTATCTTGCACCCCTCAGTGCTTGTATTCATGCAATACTGAACATATATGATAATTGTTCTTTTCAGAAAACTTCACTATGGTTGACAAACCATAAAAACTTTGGATGCTACATTGTAATGGACCTAACACAACTGACATCTGTCTCAGCGGCATTACGATATTGGGGTTGTGCGATTCAAGCTGGGACCCATGTGTCAGGGGCATTTGGTTTCCTCCCTCAATTGTCTTCAGTTGAAAAAGGAGCTTCTGAAAAGTTCTCTCCGTTGCCTTTCTCAATTCTTCCTCTTGATTCCTCTGTCGATTCATTGAATAGTAGTGCTAAAGAGCTCCTAAGGAGTACATCACAATGTAAATATTCTTCAGTTTGTTTTGATGCTAAGGAGAAGTTGGTGACTCTTTTCATGCCAGGATTTGACAAGTCAGAAGTCAAGCTTTTTCAAGTATGCAATGTCTATCTAATTTGATACCTTCTCTGTTAATTTTTGTATTCTGACAATAAGCAAGAGTAATAACATTAAACTTGTACAAAATAGGAATAAAACAAAAAAAATGTTTAATGCAGTATCGTGGTGGATTAGAGTTGCTGGTGGAAGTAGGGGATCAGAGACGTATCATCAAACTGCCGGGCAATATGCAAGGAAAAGTAGCTGCTGCGAAATTTGTTGATAGAAACCTCATTGTCAAACTTCGGTGATGTTTAAGTTTTAGTATTTACTCAGAACAGCTGCTTTGTTTGCTGATCTCGAGGTAAGTATTGTATCATGTAGGATTTCTGCTGCATGAATCAAATTTTAAATGGAAGCTTGTGCTGAATTTATGGTGTGTTTCTTAGTGGGGATACGGGGTTAGGGTTTCAGGTTTCATGAGCTTTCAAGTACTAGCATGTTCTCAGGACTTGGATTAAACTAGCCACAGATTCGCGCTTCGCGCGATGAAGATTTGTCTTAAGACCGGCATGTGATTATTAGAAGTGCTAGTATTATCATTGTAATAAGAAAACTCATGCAAAAGATATCAATGCATTAGTGAAATAATGAGTATTCAACACAACTGCTAATAAAAAGTTTAAAAGAGCAAGAGATATAGCCAGAAAAATAAACAACACCCTTAAGTAAACAATATCGATTGAAAGAAGAAATAGTCAATATTGTCATTATTATTCTTCTATCAACTCCATCATCTCTAATTTGATTTGAAATCAATCTATTAATAATCAGTTATTAAAACTAAAACAAAGAAGAAGCTGTACATTCTTACTGGTAGCCAATTTTATGCACTCATACTTCTTAGTTGCAGTTTGTCAAGGTTTTGGTCAAATCACAAATTGAATGAACTCGGCCAGAACCTAAATCAAATTCAAAATAAATCAATACAATAAACAATAAATTATTACAACCTAAAATTAAAGAGTCTACATTATTACGATTACACCATTTTATTTGAAAAGAGAGTGGGACTGATATGTAAAATATAGTACTCAACAATATTTCTAGAGTACTCAACACAAATCAACTGTCACAGAACAATATTTCTAAAACACGACTGGCACGGTTGGTATTTGTGGTACGATAGTAGCAAAGAACACAAAAGCACGACCAAGGAAAAGATGGAATGAGAAAGTGCAGGTTTTTTACTTCACATTGCTAATACAATTAACAATCAAATGGTCTAATTGATGTCTGAAAACCTCCGTACAGACCTTAAGCTATAATTTAGACAGTTGCATATCCACTAAGCACATCATCCAAACCAAAGTTATCACAAAAGAGACATAATTACAGCTTCTTTGTACATTATTATAATAAATTAATATTAAAAAGATGTCAAATACCATCACAAAATTATAAAGATGGTCAATGCTATGAGTAAGTCTGAGAAAGGAAAAAATGTCAACATCGAACATGCCGTGAAAGGCAATATTATGAATGGAAAAAGCAACCTAAATAACAAAGCCATTTCAAAATTTAAATATGTAAAATGGTAAAAATTAATATTACAAATTTAGGAGTTAAGATAGATCAAACTACCTTATTGTAATGAGGTCACATTACGTAGTTGGTAGATGTTATTATGATACAGGAAAAGCACACCAGGTGAGATCACCTAATAGACAGATGCAAAAATACAAAGTTGAGCATAGTACCAGAGCAAACGATGTTCAATGAAACTATAAGGATTGTGACAATGTAAATAAGAATGATTATTGTTGAAAATGATGTTTAATAAAACTGCAGCAACTCTAGCACGATAACAAAGTTTTCAATTTTAAGATGCAAAATCCAAAATAATACTGATATGTTAGACAGAGCTAATACGGATTTATGTAAATAGATCAAGAGTTATATGTGCATTAGAACCTCTTAGCAAAATAAAGTGAATTTCAATATGTTGGAATGAATTTCTAACTATATATGTAATTTCCATGTTTAAAATATTCTTTGTTAAAAACTTATAAGCCATCTAATACAGGCCTACCATATTATTAAGATTGGTTTTTGTGGCAATTGTTTTAGGAGTCAATGGAACATTTTAAATTAAATTAAAATGCTGGTCTAGCTTGTTACCACCTGTTCTTAAAGGAAAAACATAGAAATAATCACCTAGTTCAATTGCTAACTGTAAAAGGGTGTGTAAAAGGACAAAGAATTTACCTTTCTAATAGCAGCATAAAATGAGTTCTCAAGTAAATCCTATAAAAAGTAAAATTATTCAATTAGTTTATTTGTAATGAATGATATGGAATTTTACTGATAAAATTAGCACTTCATCTATAATACTGACAATATATAGAAAATATCAATTATAATGAAAAAAATTAAATAAAAATACTGGTTCTTTTCAGAAGCTTTCCATTTGAAGGTGGCGTCAATCATGAACTTTGCTGTTTGATCTCAGGTGCCTGAAAGAATGTTCCTCTTGCCATGTTACTTTCATATGCTTTTAGGTTCTTACTAAAACAGGTATATGCGTATGACAACAATATACCCAAGGGTAAAATCGGAAGTTCCAAGTAATGATTCGTTTCTCACAATATATTTATTTAGGTTACATAGAAGTTTCACTTGCAATTAGAATAATCTACAATAGAGCAATAATAATAACAGTACCATTGATTAGATTTATTTAATGTTGTTTGAGATTTCTTTTCCTAAAAAAACATTTGATAATATGTAATAATAGTACATCTTGAAAATAGCGAGAAAAAGATAATGATGAGGGAAAAATTATTGTATTAATGTATATATATTTTTTTCTAATTTTGTTGTTATGGAGAAGCTTGGATGTTCCAAATTTGTTGATGTAAGAAAAATTAGAGTCGAATGTAGTAAAACGAAATTAGAAAGTATGGGAAATCTTACAACAAAATGAGCAGTCTCGACACTAAGTTGAAGTCCTGAAAATCAAATTAAGCACAAAATAAACAAATGAATGATTAGTGCCCAAAACAAAAAGGAAATCGCTTGCCTTTTTTTATGTGATCTAAAATAATTGAATATGAAAGAACCGATGATTTAAAAATAGAAGTATAAGCCATTCTATGAGCAGACACCATAAAAATAAATAAAATAATGCCAACAGTGAAATAAGAGGCAAAGCTAAATTGACGAATTAATTTAGCTCATACTGGCAAAGCTTTCAACACTGAAGTATAGCTCTTGAAGGCAGTTTGGCTATCAACAATGCCCTCTGAGACCAAATCCATCATTATTTTTACGACATATAATGGCATTTAGTATCTCAAACATTATTTGGCAGATTATGCTAGTAACCTCTCTATATATAAAGAAAATGGAGAAATTGACCTTGGATGGAGAAGATCCAAAGCTATTGATCTTTCGCATGCATTTGTATTGTAGCAGACACTATCATTCCTTGTATATAACAAAGTGTTTCAGCCTGCAGTATCCAAGAGAAAGAAATGATGCTAATTTATGATAAATTAAGTTGTAAGTTCAAATAAATTGATTCTTTAGCTAGATATTTTTCTTTCAGGCACTTCTTTAACCTCTGATAAAGGATCTTAATGTTCCCTTATATTAATAATATGGCATCAACAGCTCACAAAAAGAATATATTGAACAATAATCAAAACTTAGTTCTCAATTTCAAATTTTCAATTGACTCATTAAATCCCTAATTATTAACTATGAATGATTTCTTAGTCATTCTATCATTCAAACCAATAACCCCGCAATTAATTCAGTTTTAAAAATATTAAAAATCTCGGTTCTCAACAGAAATCGAATGAATAGAAATATAACAAAAAAAAAACCAAAGAAAGAGAAAAGTTTGGAGAGTGTACTATCAGTGGTGTACTGGTGTCCCTAGCAACCCTGCTAATGAAGTTTTTGCTACAATAAAAAAGTAGAAGAGAAATCGAAGAAGAAACGTAAGAAATTATAGACCAGAGGAGAAAATCGACTCCCTCACCTAGCGGCCAGGTCTGCTGGATCTCTGTGGAGCGCTAGGCTTGAAGATGAAAGAGGAGCAAAGATCGTAGGGGCCAGCCAGAAGATTAGGGCTCAATCCAAACTATTACGGAGAAGAGAGAGGAAATAAGGAGGAAGGGGGAGAGAATTCGAGAGAGATTGGGGCTCGCCTGATGAAAAGAGATGGTAGAGAGAGAGAGCGACGGACATATCGAAGACTGACGAAGAGCGACATACAGATTGAATCGAGTATAGATCTGACGGACATGATCATGATCTCCAACTAAAATTAACGGTCTGGATAAATCTTTGCATAAATCTGAAAGTGTACTGTAGAAAAGATCCCTGGAATTGGAGTATTTGATGAAGGCTTAAAACCTAGGAATCAAATAAATTTATAGACCTAGAGCTAACCTCACTAGTCTTTTGGAGTACAGCTTTAGGGTCGAACCCAAGGGACGGATTAATGAGTACCGGACTTTACTTCCTCACGAAAGCTAGACAATTATATTTTTATGGAGTTTTTGGTTGATTAAATCTAAAGGTGCAAGTAAATAAATATTTTTGGGTGTTTTAACAATATAAAAGTCGTCTTAGGTTCAGGTTTCACATCGGTTTGGACTCTAGAACACAGAACTTATCACTTTTGTGCATCAAACGGTGTTTTTCAAGCATATACCGCTCTGTTCGATCCGAACAGATGGTATAAGTGTGTGGTTTTGACTCTTTATGAAATTTTATGCTTTGTGCTAGGGTTTGTTGGTCAAACCTAGATACTCTAAACCTCAGCTTTCGCTTGTTGGACTAGACACTGGTTCAATCACAACCTAACCTAATTAACTCGATTGGTTCACAACTTTTGGTATAGAATCCAATCAACTTAAACTTGTTTGTTGGAGTTCATAAGGATATCTAGAGGTCTTTTGGACTTGTCTAAAAGTTACACTTTTGGTGTCAACTAATCTCCCCTTTCGGATCTACGATTTATCCCAAATACTTTATTTGAACTAATCTTGTTTATCCTAACTTAGACTTGACTAGATGCGGCCGTACAACTAGAAGGTGATTAGGAAATCACAAGCAATTCAAACAAGAAATTAACATAATTCTCAACAAAACAAATCAACAAAACATATTATATCATATCAAGTCAAATCACAACATATCGAAACCTAAATTACTTCCCTACTCCTAAGACAACATAAATCTAGCCTAACATGAAAGCAAAATAAGATACAAGCTCCATCAAATCAAAATATCAAGAGAATGGAAGAAATAAACCAAATATCGCTTCTAACTCAAGATACCGAACGTCCAGAGCCGTGGTTGGGTTGATTCTGCCGCCGTCGCGCCTAGAATTGCTCCAAAGATGATGCCATGGTCGTGCTCTGTTGCGGGAGGTGAAATCCCACGCCTTTCGGCGCGAGAACGGGGTGGAAAGGTTGCCAAAACGTGGTAGGAGGTGGAATTTCGTGATTGGTGGCTTGGATCCTCTTTCTGGCCTAGGAGTGCATTTATAATGATTTCCACGCACATAGAAAGGTAATTGGGGCACTAAGGAAAGAAAACTTGCCAAAAAATCCAATTTCCCCGCATAAAAACTTGCCATTTGAGCTCTGTCGGTGCTCTGCTCGGACCGAGTAAGGATCCACTCGGACCGAGTACTGTTCACTCGGACCGAGTTACTGTTCACTCGGACCGAGCAGAAGCGTGAAATTCAGATTTTGGCCTCCATTTGTATTTTGAGCATAATTTCTTCATCCGGACTCCGATTGAGGCGATTCAAAAACCGTTGGAAAGCTTAGGATGAGCTCTTCAATGCTATTGATTCCATTTGGTCATTTTCTTCTCCTAAATCTTCAATTAGGCCCGAGCATGAGTCATTTGGTCCAAGCATAGCTCCATTCGGTCCGAGCATGAGTCATTTGATCCGAATGGTGGCTTGAACATCGCCTTCAAGTGCTAGGAATGAGTCGTCTAGCTTATGCCAAGTGCCAAATCCATCTAAAGATTGAGAATCCACCAGAGATCATCAAGAAACCTGAAAATAAGAGAAAGGACGACGGTAGAGCCAATTCGTAGAAAATCATTGCAATTTATCAAATAATTTAATGGTTTGAGTGTTATTTGAGTGCTAAGTACGGTCCAAATACCTACAAATAATGGTGATATCAGTATTTCTTGATGATTCTTGATGATTGAGGTTGTCTCCAAGAAATAATAATTGCAACAATTTTGAAGGATAGTGCGAGACCTCGTGTTGTACCATGCATGTAGTACACTGTATTGACATGTCCTTGTGGGCTCCATTTTCCACCACATTGTGAATTTTTTAAATTTTGTTTGTTGCAAAATTTAGAGGAAAACAATAATAAACAACTAGGTCGTTTAGTGCCGGAACAAATAATTTTGAACTTCTTTCTTCTGCACTTAATTGTAATCAGTATTTGCTACAGGAAAATTTAAAATATTATATGGTGCAAGTGCAGATTAGAATTTGCATATTTTGGGTCTCCTATATAGAAAATAAAAATATGATAAATTTTTTGAATAATCTATGAAAAAATTTATACAAAATAAAAAGGTATATTTGAGCAGTTTGAAAAATACCCTGAACTTCAATAAAATAATAATGAGGTGCAATTGGACACCTTATTTACGAATGGATAACATCCATAACTTTATATTTGTGTTTTGAAGTTGATGTATCTAGTAATTTGTAGTGAGCAATTCCTAACGACTTCAATCCTAGAACTGCAAGTGAAAAGATCATAATAAACTAAGTTGAACAAAATAAATTTTCTTTAACCAGCTCATGCATATTGTGTCAATGACTTGTATCTTGGTATGTTTAAAAGATGATGTCATTTAGTTCAGAACAGGGTGAAGAGATCATTTGTTTACATCAAATTTTGAAACGCTATCGGAAATCGGAAGTAATTTTACGATTGGAACACCATTTTTATGTGGTTGTTCACAGGGAATGAAGGAGAGAGGATGAAACAGACAATCCGGATTCGCTGTTGTGCGACATGTGCTGTACGCACGTATGAGCCGTCTGATCTTGATCAGACGGTTCATTTTTTACGGGCCTACGCTACACCATGTGTCACGCGCCACAGGATTTCATTTCATGAAACAGAGAGAAACAATTAAAATAAAATTACTATTTTTCTCCAAATACCCAGCTCAAAGTTAAATCATGTGAACTGAAAGAATAAAATCAACAGTTTCAGAAATTTTTTAACATAGCCTACATTAGATTGTTAGCACTTAGACCAAAACTATCTCGTCGAAAATAAAAGTAGGCTAGCGAAGCACGATTCTCTCTCTTGGGGTCCACACGTGGATTATTACACTCTGTGACTGTGACTTAATAGGCATTTCATGATGGAGGTACAGCCAGATTTGTTTGATAGGCTACTTAATTGACCCGTTTCATCCATTATTATTAGGCTAGGACCTTTTAAAAGTTCACTTGGCTGCACAACAAATTCAATTGTGTATCAACGTGTGTTGCCTCTACAAACTAAAGGGTTGCGTTATTGGATAGAAGAATAATACAAAAGCTTGACCAGGAATAATAACTGCCATCTGCAGTTCTACCATCCCTGTCATCGCTAAATATAAAGTGAACATATACAGCAAACAAGGTGAACATATAGACTATCTAAGTGAACACTTACAAACAAATAAGTGTTGTCATCATTTGTTCAGAATTTTACATGCATATTCAACTTATTTTCATTGAACTTATTTGTTTATATATGTTCACTTAGATCGTCTATATATTCACTTTATATTTAGTGATGGCAGGAATGACAAAACTGCAGATGACAGTAATCAATTTCCATTTCCGTCTTTACTCGGAGAATGAAAAATGTTCATTTAATATTTGGGCCGAAACCCGAACAGGCCTCAAAATCTGAAATTTGGGCCGTACAAATTTCTGAAAGGACCAATTTGCAAAATAAAAAAAAGCAAATTAATTCCACAAACAAGCCCTCGATCGATCTCTTCTCCTTCCTCTTCCGCATCAATCGATCAAAAAAGCAGCTGAGAGAGAGAGAGAGAGAGGGAGAGGGACTGTGAAAAGGAAGGAACAAGGGTTAGTTTAATAAGGGAGGCAAAATGACGGAGGCGATGGTGAGGAAGAAGCCGGGGATGGCGAGCGTGAAGGACATGCCGCTGCTCCAGGACGGGCCGCCGCCGGGAGGATTCGCTCCGGTGAGGTACGCCCGGCGGATCCCTAACAGTGGGCCCAGCGCCACAGCCATTTTACTCACAGCTTTCGGCGCCTTCTCCTGGGGCATGTACCAGGTCGGAAAGGGCAACGAGATCCGTCGGTTAGTTGCGTCATCTCTTTCAAATCTCTGACTGCTTTATTTTATTTTTGTTTTTAATTGTTTGAATATGGTTAGCAATGGTTTGAGGTAGGTTGATCTGTCCTCGTCCTTCCTATCTGTGATTCTAATTGTTGCTACAGTAATTGCAATCCAGAGTAATTGTCTTTAGGGGAGGTAATTATTGGTTTGCTTAAAAGGAGTCTCTTGTGAGTTGGGACACATTCCGATGTCAGGGACATAAAAGGCTTGAATTGTCTTTTTGTGGATTTATTTTATTTTATTTTTCTGGCTGATGTTGTTACAACTGAATTCAACTGTGCCCTTAAAATTGCTTCAGTTTTTTAGGAGTTCTTTGTTGAGTTTATGTTCAAAAATTTTAGTATAGTTAATTAGTGATATAATTTGGTTATCTTAATGCTGTTAGTTAATTACTGAATGTCACACCGAGACTCCTGGTATGAGTAAACACATAACCTTACATCGTAGATATCTGACTAAGGCTCCTGATGAACTTCGTTTGTATTAACATTTAACAATGTTGAATTGTTTCATAGTTGTGTTGTACTTCCAGACAAAAACCATATTATAGTTTAATTTATCCCATCTTCCCAATAACTGAATGTGTGAACATTGAGATGCAAAGTTTGGTATAAACATTCAGCTAAAGAAAGCTTCAGAGCAAATTTTACTAATTTCAGTTTTTGCGATTGGGCCGACTTTCAAGAGGTCAAGGGTTCAAGGCTTGAATGCTTGTGATAGGCTTGTCAAGCCAGTAAAAAATCTAGCCATATACAGAAGAAATGACCAGGGTCAGAGTGTCATTTGTTGCCTACTCCAACTTGTTTATGACAAATGCTCTGAATTTTTCCTCCTATTTGTCGTGATTGAGTGTCGAGAAATTTGTTGTAATTTGGCCTGGTGAGGGGTTGCTGTTCACATGATTTGGGATTGTATGGGCATCTCTGGTGGAATTTTGGGGTTCTATGTTTGAATTATAACTAAGACTTGCATTGCTTAAAGCAACTAATGGACATACTGATTCTAGAGGCCAATATAAAAAAAATATGTATAGATATTGGCTCTGCCGTCTGAAAAGCTTTTTGTGTTCATACATAATTCTGATATTATAGTTTTTCATGTTTTAATATATGCAGTGCTATTAAGGAAGAGAAACTTGCTGCTCGCAGTGCGATAGTTCCTATACTTCAAGCTGAAGAAGATGAAAGGTGCGCTCATTTTATTTCTTGCCATTTTCTTTTTCTTTATTTCTTTTAGCAAATGACACCCCATATAAAATTTGTACTTCTAAACTATGCCCATTGAACAATCAAATGTATGCCCTTCATAATTTCTGTTTTTCCTGAGATGGAATTATAGCGTTGCCAAATATATTTGACTCATTTGAATGTTGAGTTGCAAGATTGCATAAAGCTTCTATGAAGAGTTATCAGTTAGTATGGGATATCAAATGTGATTAGTAAACTTGATCATCTTTGTAAGACATTATTTGCCACAATTGACTTGTATTCATTGAGAGATGTGCAATGTTATTTTCATATAAAATGAAGTTTGATTGTACAGAAGTTTTTTGTATGGCTAATGACTTTATCTTGGCTTCTAGCTGCTTTTAATTTTGCATTTAACCTATTAAATTGAATAATAGGTTTGTGAAAGAATGGAATAAATATCTTGATGAGGAAGCCAGAATCATGAAAGATGTGCCAGGCTGGAAGGTAGGGGAGAGTGTGTATAGCTCTGGTAAATGGATGCCTCCAGCAACTGGTGAGCTCCGGCCTGATGTGTGGTAAAGCTGCTTTTGAAACTTTGGAGAGGAGCTTTTAGTTTCTCTTATTTTCGAATTGATCTGCACACAGCTTAAACGTTGTTTTTTGTGGTTTCTTTGTAATAATTGATGAACTATAACTGATGATGATTTTGTCTATTAAATATTGCTCATGGTGTTGGCTTGTGATAGCCCCTGGGCTTCTCTTGCTTTTTGAATTTCAGAATAATTTTGAAAATGCATGTTGTACCTTTCACAAAAAAAAGTACTTCAGTTTAGTCCGTAAGGTTTATTTTGAAGCCTTTGCCTATTTGCTACTTAGGTTTCATAAGTTCGTTGAAACAGACTTCTGAGCTGATTTTCTTTCTTCTTTCTTAAGGTATCCTATCTATTAACCTGACTAGTTTCGTTAACTTGTTATTTTATCACATTTTCTCTATTTAAGAACTTGGGAGATTTTGAACATCAAGTATTATTTTAGGGGCCGTTTGGATCAAGTAGGAATTTGAGGAATTTTTTATTCCTGGGCATAAATTTATTATAAACAATTCAAACTCTTCATAATAAATTACACACTTTCCAATACTTTATGTCTAGGAATAAAAAATTCCTTTTATTCCTAAGCGATCCAAACGGCCTCTTAGCAATTCCACATCTCTTGAGGATGTGTGTTGTACAGAAATGAAATTTGTTTCCACTAAATCGGGACGGAATTGTTTGGTTTTTGTTTTACGTGGGGCAAAGCATGTTTTCAACAGTTGATTTTCTTCTTACTGCTGTTTGAACAAGTATTTAAAACAAAATGACATACCATGTAACAAAACGGGTGGATGCTGTGTGCAAAGCCTATTAAACCCATCAGTGGGTATATCACCAGGAACGAGCGGATCTTTTTTACTAGCAGTGATTTGAAGGATGTATATCAGTATATGACTGTGAAATAAGTCATTCACAGTTCGATGACTTGAATTCAAATTAACTAGTTTACTTGTAGATTCTCTGTCTATCTGATACTTTATTGGATCTGCATAGGACTCGCAAAATAAATCTGCCTTACTTTTGACTTCGGAAATTTTTGTGCATCAACTTAACCAAATTTATATGAAAGAAAAATGTAAAGATAAATATCAAATATGCTAAAAATGATTTAAATAATCGGTAATATAATTTTATTTTATTAAGTAATTTTGTTCATTTATATTTTTAAAAATAAAAGATAAAATACAAGTATATTTACTCCATTGAATAATTTTGAAATAATCTATTTTTGTAAAATAATGAATATAAGTTTTTTTTTCTTTTTATTTGAACCATAATTGTACATGAAACCATAGGTTTATCTCTAAACGACCACTTCCTATCAAACCAACCAGATCCGTCCAAACCTGATTTATGAAGAACTGACGACTACATACGTAGCAGGCTGCAGAGATTTCCCGATAGATAGATCTGAACCTTCCGATTTGTCTTTTAGTTTTAAATGATTAAATCCTAATCTGCACCTAAGCACCTTCCGACCCCAAACGCCAACGCCAACGTAATCACCTTCCGATTTGTTTTCATATCGGCGGCAATTCTCTCCCCCTGCCTCCTGGGCCCTGAAACGAAGCAATTAGGAGGATAGAGATGGCAGAATCATCTCAATCTAAATCGGGAGGCAAGAAACGGTCCCGTTCTGAGTCCGAAGGCGATCCTGATGCTGATGCCGATGCAGCTTCTCTTCAATCCATCCAACTAGGCATGCATGCTCTTCCTCTTCCTCTTCTCCAGTAATAAATAATTAATTTTATCTAATTTTCTTTTCTTATTGTACGAGTAATGCTTACTGACAACCGCCACTTTAAATTCTAGAGAACGATCTTAACTTTACTGATACTGCAATTGCTCTTCAGATGATGAAAGCACAATTTCCTAAATTAGATAAGGTGTGTACTCTTTTTTTTTTATTTGAAATAAGTAGGGATCCCTACCTCTTTTCATTAATAAAAAGGGAAATCCCTACAAACATTGTTGTCATCACAAGCACACATTGTGCAACAGCATCAAGAAACACAAACCCAATGCACTGCTATCCCTCATCTACCCGGTACCAGTGCAACAACTAACAAGCTTATCTAAGCCTCCATCTATAATAGAGCCACAATGGCAAGGTGTGCACTCTATTCAAAAAATTTTGTAAATAAAGTTGAACTTTGTTTGTCTCATTTGCTCATTTGTTGTGCAAAATGTACAAATTCCATCATATATGCCAATTTTAAGTTATTTAACATGAGTTAAGTTAGAATGACCAAGTGTGGTATTTATCTTTTAGCTGAAATTCTGGCTAGTAAATACTGATTCAAATACACAAATCAAACAGACCTCTTTAGTCTGTTATGAAGAAGTACGTTTCAGTTATTAATCAAGGAAAGAAAAATTTTGAACTATAAAACGATAAAATTTAAAAGGGCTAAATAATTGGAAAAGAAAGCAAATAAAGTATTATTTGTTAGGATCAGGCAGTATGGCCTGAGATTGAAACAGTACTTAGGTTTGCAAGGTAATCGATGAATATAAATAGAAAAACTGATTGCTTTAAACATCTTTGTTACTTTTGCATCTGAATATATATGTGTCAGGTTGTGGTACGGCCGTTCATCCTGAGGTCACAACTGTACAGCAGTGTCAAAGACAGGACTCAAGTTGATAGAGACTTGGAGGTTTATCGTTTGATCCTTATTCTCATATATGCTACTCAACTCTTTGCTTTTCACTACTTGCTTATTAACCATGTTGATGTGATTTGTGAATGCAATGCATCAAATGCAATACATCTTGAAAATTGCATAACTGATCGAAACCTTCCTCTTTTCTTATTTCTAGTAGTCTTTGAAGAAAGAGGCAGTTGTACGTGTGTTTAAGTTAAATACTGGGAAAGATGACCATGCCATAATGTTCATGGATGATTATTTAGCACAGGTTTCTTATATTTTTGGTTTGATTTATCATTAATTTGGTTCCATCAGTTTTTTTTGTATTACTGAGCCATGTTGACATGATTTTTTAACTTGTGCTGCAATGCTGCCCTTTGCTTTCTATCATGCTTTTTACTTTTCTCCGTGAAACTGTACAGATGGAGAATGCTGTGAAGAGATATGATGCCAAGGACAAGCAGCTTAGTGATGTTTTTGACTGGTTTAAGCAATATGTCATTAAATCTAAAACAGATGTTAGCATTTCCCATCCTGAGCTGGTAAGCATTATATAATTCTCAGTCAAAAGCTTCTATTTGGTGTACATTAGACAGAAAAGTCTTTTCAGTTGGCTGGTGGAAAGAAATCCAGTTAAGTGCACATAGTTTTTCTTTCCTTTATGTTGTGTTGCCTCTAGGTGAGAGATATGTTACTTAAAATTAATCTGAATAAACACTCTTTTGTAGCCAAGAGAGACAATCAAGTAGATACCGATTTGTTAGAGAAGGGCTCGGTCAACTGATTGTAGTAAAAAAGAACATGGAGGATTAAATTGAATAACTAGTTATCACGAATTTAAAAGAACATAGGAGTAGCTATACCCCAAGAACAAAGTGATAATTATTAACATCACTTCGAGCACTCTTTAATAGCAAGGTTTTTTTTCCCAAACCGCATAAATACCTTATGCTTAGCTCCAAGTTTTCTGGGTCACTGTATATAGTAAATTGACTTGAAAATTTATAAAGGGCATCTCACCATTACATGGCTTTCCAATCGATTGATGGGGTAGATATTAAATCAGTTAATTTTTTGGAACAATACTCTTCACTAGCAAAATCATAACATTTTCCTCAACTATTCTTGTGCACTGCAGTGCTCCCTTCTATCAAACGGAGGTGATGTGACAGAGAAACATGTGACGTTGCTCATCAATGCCGGTCTCCTTGTGAGTTTACATATCCATTCAGCATGATCTAAGTATTTATTTTGCAGACTCATGCAATAACTTCAAATAAGGATTTATATAAAATCTTTTTTTGATTATATATTTTTTGGTGAGCTAAGTACACAATTAGTTATTGTTTGATACATAGCATATTATTGTGAGCAACATAACCAAAATGTATACTCAAAGTTTGGAGACAGTATATGATGTTGAATGGAATTACTTGATCCTTATTTGATCTTTGTTTTTAGAAAAATTGTTTGCACTTTGCATACTTAAATCTTTGTCATACATCTATGATGAAAGTTCAATGACTATCATATCATAAAATTATTTTTATCTATTAAAAAAGTATTTATCTTTTGTAGACCTGTCAATTGATTGATCAGAATTTGTACTGGTTTGTGATTCCAAACATTGGTTCCATACTGAAGGGTCTTTCACAGGTATATTCTCTATTTTGATTTGTCGTACATTTAGTTTATGGGAAATTGAAAAATGTTAGGAAAAACCCGGAACTTAATAGGCGAAAAATTGTAGGGAAGGAAGGAGCTCCTATCACTAATAAATCGTACAAAGTACAAAGAGATGGTACTAGCTAATTTAGAGAAGAAAAGATTGCGGCTATCCCCACTTGACATTCGTTTCCACATCCGAGATCTTATTGGGTCAGGTCTGCTTAAAACTGTGCAAAGCCCTATTGGGCTGCTTATTCGCTTATCCAGAGACTGACAGCTCGGCGAGGTTATTTATTCCACTTCTGTCCATACCTTGTCAATTCAATTATCATGTGATGTTACTGTTTTTGTTATTATTGTTGGTGTTATTATTAACATTTTCTATGGTTTAATGAGTTCTTATTCTTTTTTCTAAATCAAAGATTACACTCAATCTAAGAAAGTTGTATTATTCAGAGTACTTGATAAATTAATAGACAGAAAAAAGAAAGGCATCGCAACTTTATTAGAACTGTTGTCTTGATATGACTCCATAAACAAAATCATTGAGAAGTGATTGAAAGAGCAAGGACAGTTGGGGGCTACAATTTTGGCACTATCTGCCAGCACCACATTTTTTTTGTGGGGTTGGTTTGGGGGTTTGGGGTTTTGGAGTAGTGGGGGTGGGAAGAGGGTGCATTACTTGTCTACAGGTGAATTTCAAATAGAGTAATTTATGCAACTGTAAAAGCAATGCAACAGAAGAAAGCAAACTTAGTTGATCAGTCGTAGCATGGCTTGGGGGTACTCTATCCAATCTTAACTTATCAATTTTATTTCTAAATTCCATCTTCTATATCCAAACATCAAGAATGAAAAATTTAGAAACCAATTTAACGAAATACCATCATATTTTTGTCTGGTGAATGCCTTAAAATGGTGAATTTCCGTTTTATATGAGATCAAGATATATTTTAAATTATTCTTCCTTATTCTTGTTAGTGCTTGGTTGCAAACTTGCTATGATATTTTTGTTAAAATTCAGTCGTTTGAAATTTGCTTAGTAAATCAATCAGCATAACTCGTTAACAAAGTAGAGTTTCTGATTGTTTTCATGAAATTTCCAAAGTTTATAATGTACTTTGAGAAAAGACACAAGGTCACTTTCAGAGGAGATCTTATTCCATAATCTTTGTTTTATCTTTTATTCAGAAATTATTAGGCTTTCATTATTCTTGTCTTTTGTATTTCCATTTGGATTGCTTACCTGTTAGCTCTATTCTTTTGTCCTTTGTACATCACATTAGGGATGAGTGGGTTGTCCTGGTATAGCCATTTGCATTCTGAGGCAGAAGTTTCTCTTCTTTGTTGTTCTCATATGACAGGATAAAGTTTAAGCTGTTTCATATTATTTACTCTAGTTATGTCCATTCTGTGATGGTGCATAATGTCTACCTTGTTGAGGATCTCTTCATAATCTTAAGTTTCCATGCTGTAACTTGGCTGACATTGCCTTTTCTTTTCTTTTTTTTTCATTTTTCCACTTCTCAGTTTGGTTATTATTTTGCTCAACTTTTTTGGTATAGTTTACGTACTTAAAACTACTTATTAATGTCATGATCTGAACTGAATGCATTGTACTTTATGATCCTAACACGTTGATACCATGTTTGAAGTTCTTGCAGCATTTCTCATGTCAACTGTAATATTATTAATCAAGTACCCAAATCTACATCAAGTCACTAGTTGGGGTACATCTAGTCACATAAATCTAACATACTTTATGTAATCATCAATGATTGAACAGATGCAAAAATCTATGTTTCCTAGATATGCCTCAAGCACTGTAATCTTAAGTGTAGGTATCATTCTTTGTACTAAATTTACACTGTAAGCACTGTAAGCTAAGTACGAGTTACAACCATTTTGCCTGTTCTTTTGTGGGACCTCTTCAAATCTTCCATTACATTTTTTTAACGTACAATTGAATTATACCGTTTATGCACAGTATGTGATCTAATCGAATCTTAAAATTGAAGTCAAAGTACAACAAAATTGATTGAAATTAGTTTTATTATCACCGAGCACCAGCACTGCTGGTACTATGGTGGTGTGTTAAGGTCGTAAGGATCAGTGACTTTGCATATTTTATGATGCAATTTTCTTTCTGTTTTCTTAACTTTCGCAATTTAGTCTTAATACAGTCTTATCCTGTCGTTAATTATATCAAAACCCAAGTTTCATCACATGATATTGACTTATATAAACATGGACCCCCACCAACTGGTTAAGCACGGGTGAATTCACTGTTGTTGCAATTTAATTAAGGTTTTAATTCATCGAATTGCTCGGTTTGTCTCGTTGGGCAGAGCTTATCACAATATCATCTGATACTAATTATGTCTTATTATATAAATTTAAATTATGTCGCCATTGCTTCCCTATTTGGAATTTGGGCCAATGTCTTAACCTAAACAAATCTTGTAGACAACCGTTTTCCCACCTTTTCAAGGTATCTATCTGTTCGTCTATCTAGCAATCTTTCTTGATTAGCTTCGAACGCACGATCCTTGGACCTCCTTTATTAATTATATTGTTATGGGTAATTTACATGAACCAAAGGTTTACCGTATCTTTAGTTCAAATCAATTAAAAGTAATATATATACTTCAAATCGTTTGTTTTTGGCAGGTACTCGAAGAATATTAAATTTCAAATTTTCACGTGCAGTATGCTACTTCAGGACTGTAGTAGATTCATATTTCTGATCATGTGAATATGTGAATAAACTATATTGTTATTTGATTTTGTAGAAAAATAAATCCTCTATTTTTTAATATAAAGCAAATGAATGTAACTTTGAAAGATGCCGAACGTACTAACTATTGCAGTGATATTGATATGGCTGACATCTACTAATGTCTAAATATATAGTTTAAGTATTATCAAGTTATAAAGCTATCTGCATGTTATGCTTTAAGTGACATCTCTGAACTACGAATTGTTAACTTGAATGGCGTATCATTCTTGTTTTAAATGTCAATCAAACAATCAAATTGCGTAAAAATATGACATAAAATACTGCGTTAATTAATTGTCGGTTTTGAAATTAAAATAAATTGTCAACCTGATACATATTAATTATCCACTTAGATATGCAGACAAGTGCCAGTATTGATTAACTAAAATCACAATACAAATAAATTAATGCATGAACTTAAATATAATTTTTTTTCCTGGGGCCAGTTTCACTTCCAGAGTATTGGTAAAAAAAAAAATAGGCAAAGTAAATTTGTTTTTCCAAAAGCTTGTGTCAAATGTCTTAATCTGCAAATTTTAATTTATTTGAGTATATTATTTCTATGGCATCTAAAAAAACATGGTTGGATGGTAGGCCATGATTGGTTCTCAATAAAGACAAGTTCACCACTAAATATAAGAAAATTCAAGAGATCCTTTATATGATGTGCATAATTTCTGAAATTTTCAGTAGCAGCTGGCTGGCTGCAATTGCGCGAGTCATGCATTAATTTTTCAAAAACATTAGTCTTCATACTTCACTTAATAGTCCATACTTTACATCAATGTTCTAAAAATACTGCTGTATTCTGTTGGTCACTGCAAAAATAAGTGGTGTCCAGATATATGTCCATTAGAATATTTTTTTAAAAAAAATCAACTTAGAAAATAAAAGAATAAATTAATACAAGACATAACTACAAGTTGTCACACAAAATCAGAATCTTTAAAAGATTTCAGATGAAAACAAAAAAAAATCACATTAAGATTATAATCTAATATTTATGTTTTTAAATAATAGAGACAAACTCTTTGTTATAAATTCACTTCAATTTAAAAGTAGATGACTCATGCATTATGCCTGCCACTTCAATTTAAAAGTAGATGACTCATGCATTATGCCTGCCACTCCAATTAATTCCCTACAATTGAAGAGGATTCAAATTCCTCTAATGAGACTGGTAATAGGTGAGGGGTATCTTTAAAGAGTTGGCCCTTTTATATTACAGTGGTGAATGGTGATATAGTTTTACTGCATTTGAGCTTCTATCCATAAGCGTGCAAATATGGACTCTATTACTTGGGCAACAAAGAAGATAGGAGAATATGTTTCAAGCGTCTAATCTTAGGTCTTCTACGTGTACAGTTATGGGAATGTTTGGATAGTAGCTGATGATTATTTTTATTTATTTATTTATTTATTTATTATTATTATTATTATTATTATTATTATTATTATTATTATTATTATTTGAAGATAAGATGTGTCAAGTCCTCCAACTTAATTATTTCGAAATTAAATATCACAAAGAACTCCAGTCGAATTTCGAACCAACAACTCTAGTAGAGATGCATTGCTCTTTGTCATTAGAATCATTTTTATTTGTTATTCAAAAAAAAAAAGACCCACTTTAATTTTTCCTTTTTGTTACGTTCTATGGAAAACCAGCCGTCATGCATGCTTGAAAGAAAGACTTTATTTTGCTTAAAGATAAATAAGATAGGCGGTTAATGGTTCAGTTGTGTATGGACCGACATTTTTCTTCTATTGGCACCTTTTATCTTCCTTGAAAAGGATGGCCACCCTAAGATTTCCGACATTTTAATTCATCGGTAATTAAGCGTATATATATAAATATCATTTTTGTTCATTAAGGATATTAAAATGAGAAAACAGTTGGAAGAGCAAGAAATTAAAATGATGATTATTAGAGGTTACAAATTTGAGCAGATTATGTCACGGCAGACAATTTGGCTCTGGATCTGCCAATAGAAATTTCAATGTAGTAGTAAGTTTTGATGTGTTATGTGGAACGTTATTGATGTGCAAAATGACAAAATATTAGACTTGATACAAATTCAATTTACAAAAGTTCATACCTAGGGTGCGTTTGGATAGGTGTGGGAAGAAGGGAAGAAGGGAAGAAGTATTGGAAAGTGTGTAACTTTGTGAAGAGTTTGAATTGTTTATAATTTTTTTTTTCTTCTTCCTTCTTCTTCTTCTTTCTTCCAACGATTCAAACGCACCATATAAGAAAAAAATTATACAGGATTCATTTTAACAAATATCAATTGAAATAAGTTTGACAAGTGTCAACGTTCAACGAATTTAACATTAAATTCACCCATTCACAGACAAATATATAATGTCGATAATTATTTGTTCTCTTAAAATCGATAGCGACGCATCTAAATTTGGGTCACCGAATACTTAGATAATCGGACATTGATGATATAAAAGGTTCACCTAAACATTAATTTTAAATGATAAATCTTAATGGTAACAAAAATACGTGCAATTAATATAGAAGTCATTTGAGTAAGTCTATAACGAGGGGGATAATAAATTTGTCGTAATGAGAAATCACATGAAGTACAATTATAAAGAGGTAGAGACTAGAGAATATACCAATATTCTTCATAGTACCCGTGCTAGCAGCAAAAATGAATGTATTTAATTTAATTCTTCAGCAAACAATAAGGATCGTAGCCTGGAAAATAGAAATCCATATGAAGCAGACACAAGCCTTTTTAAATCATAGCTTAAAAAATAAACTGGGTCCACATGGTGCCACCAATGAATTTGTGCCTTGTGGATAAAAATGTGGGCCCCACATTCGACCTTTTTGAGAGGTCGTTATTTATTGGCTAATGGCTAGGAATAGATTCTCTTTGTGGGTAGAGCTGTCAAACGTGGCTAACGATCACAGAAATACCCCTGATCGTTAGCGTTTTGTTTAATTATACGATACAAATCATGTTATCGTTAACCAAATCGTTTATTATATGGCACAAAAATTAATTTCGTTAATCGTTACTTTTAAATAAATGATTTAAACGATTTAACGTTTATATCTACCAACAACAAATACAAATTTCAAATCCCACTGTTAGCCTCAAATCCGAAGAGATATTACAGCCGAGAAACATATATGAAAAATACTTTGCTTAAAATTCTCAGAAAAGAGGAAAAACTAAATGAAAGAAAATAAAATTAGTATTTGAAAATTATACTAATTTTCGCTAAATTTGTCCAAAAATCAGGAATATTCAACAAATTAACACAAAATAAACAAATTGACTCCTGCATCCTTAAACTAGATCTGGATCAGGAATGGAGGGACCTTCCAAGCAACACCTCGATCCAGAGATTCGCTCCAGTTTGCCCCTTATCCTTCAGTCCGGCGAACTCTCCCTCGTCGATGGTGGTGGGGGTGGAAGCGCCCAGTGGAGAGATGACCGAGACGGAGGAGTAGCCGGAGGTAGGATTTCCACGGAGGTTGGCTTCCCCATGAACAGGATTTGTAGAGAGACTTTGATTTCTACTTTTTTCTGATTTTTCTTTTCATTTTCTCATGGCGTAAAGATAGAAGAAGAAGGGGTTTAGACTTGGGACTTGGGAGCCAGAGGGAAAGAGGAAAAAAAGGTGCAGAAGACTCGAGGCACCTCTTTATTTCCTCTATCATTTTTCTCTGCTTTTAACAATTTTAAATCTGTAGAATGCTATACGTGAAAACGAAATAACGAAAACGGCATATTCTATTTCGTTTACCGTTCCGTTTATGTGTCACATATACCGGTTTATTTCGTTACTCGTTTCGTTTCATTAACGAAACACATTTTGCTTTCGTTATTCGTGCCGGTATTTGTTAACGTCACGGCAGACCGTGTTTTTCTTTTCCGTTGACAGCTCTATTTGTGGGGCCCTGAATTTCCACTCCATAGCACGCAAACAAGAAGGGGATGAATATGATAAGCGGTCTTATTTGCAGAATTGCAGGTACAAAATTTCAAGAAGTTTTCGTTGATTAATTACATGTAGATAATGTAGTAGAAAACAATGGGAAGGAAGTAGTGATCAACGAAATAGGAAAATTAAGAGGGAGCGTGAAGAATACTTTTGTTTTACTTTTAGATTACATTAGATGTCAATTTCTTTGATCGTGGGTCGGTTTAAATCTGCCGTTGTTAGTCCCACAATTTCCTGCCTTTTGGTGCGGTCCCGGGAAAAGGGGTTGGGGGCATTTAGAACGTGTGATAGCAATCAATCAAAATGCTCATGTTAAATCAGACATGATTTTTGGTGTCCTAGAATGTATAGCAAGGTATCTTCAATATATGGATCAACCACACTTGCATCTTCAATCAACTACTGATTAGCTAAACATATAGGGTGTGTTTGGAAGTGGAGTGAATAAGGAAATTTATGAATAAGAATCTTGAATTAGAATTAGGAGAATTGTCTATTTATGAATAAGGAGATGTTGTTTGGATAGTGTGTTGTGAATAAGAATAAGAAAAGAAAAAAATATAATAATGATTTGATTTTGTTTTGAACAATTTGTAATTACAAGAATGGATGAAAATAATATAATAATAATTTATATTCATAATAAAAATAATATAAAAATATTAATTAAAAACAATAAAGTAATAATTTAGAAAATATTAATAAATACAATAATAATTATATTTATTATTTTAAAATCAATAAATAAAATTTTTTTAAATAATTATCATAATAATAATTGATTCAAAAAATGAATAAAATAATACTAATAATATTAATGATAACGTTTAATTATAATAATTATTATAACGTTTAATAAATAATTATTATAATATTGATAATAATTAATAATTCATTACTAAATAAAATAATAATTAATAAATTATTATTATAAATCATTGTTATAATGTTTAATAAATCATTAATAAATAATATAATTATTATAACGCTTATAAAATCATTAATAAATAATAATTATTAATTAGTAATAAATCATTATTATAACGCTTTGTAAATCATTAATAAATAAAAAATAATAATTCATTGAAAAAATAATTGATAATAATTATCATAAATAATTATAACATAAATAAATATTTATAATAATACTTATTATTGCAATATATTAATTATTATTACTATTATTATTATTATTATTATAAATCATTAATAACTAATAATTATTAATTAGTAATAAATCATTATTATAACGCTTTGTAAATCATTAATAAATAATAATTAATAATTCAGTGAAATAATAATTGATAATACTTATCATAAATAATTATAATATTTATCATAATAATAATAATAATAATAAATATTTATAAAAAAAACTTATTATTATAATATTTTCCTAGCATCACCAAGCCATTCCAATTCTAATTTCTAGTTTTGGCTTGAATAAGAATAAGGTAGTGAATAGGGCATTATTCTTATTCCATTGTGTGTTTGGGTCAACTCACAATTGGCTAATTCATGAATAAGTCTTATTCAACTCATTCCAAACACACCCATATAGTTTTACATCCCTCAATAGACAATAAATTTGAAGTATTATAAAAATATTTCGACATGTGATTAATCTAAAGTATGGAGAATACATCTCTTTTAATTATTTAATTTTTTTTTATAATTATTTAACGATTTTCATATTTGTCAAGTAAATTTATTGTCAACAAAAATCATTCTGGTACAATATATAGAAACTACCAAAATTTCTATCGTTCTTTCCCCCTCCCTAGAATGATATCCTCTGCAAATCTTCTCCAGACCGTCCGATCAATAATGGATATCTCGTGATTAATATTAGATCCGTCGGCCCGTAAATCTTAACCTTCGAGATTGGATCGAACGGTCAAATCTCTGCAGAGGATGTTGCCCCCCCCCCCCCCCCAACCGAATGTGCAATAAACTATAGATTAGTGGAGTTTGCATGAGGTGAGGACTGACTGACTGAGGAGTGAGGAATGATTATTTTGTTTCAAATTAGTAATTATTCTTAAATTGTTCTGCTAATTAATCCAAAAAAAATTAAATGAAATTGATACCAAAAACGTTATTGAAAGGGGCTGAATTTTACAATCTTTATGCTCCGATCGATAAATTTCAAATTCATAATCATCTCTTTTCTATTCTAACCACTAAAATGAAATTCTCTTTTTACACTCCTTCCTTCCAAGTTCCAATTAAAGCCTTAATCTTAACAAAGATTCACGCGATGCCAAATAACCTTCACCAAGCGGGGCCAAATCGTAGAAATCAGGGTGAAAACGCCATAATACATACTCAAGTCAGTATAAAAGAGAAAAATATACGCCTTTTTCTTTGTTGTACGCCATGTGGGGTCGACAAATCTCAATGCATTTTGGATGTGTCACCATCCAAGTGTAACTGTTTAAGCCCCAGAACCAAGTTTCATAATTTCCAGCCTTTCCAGTCCATTGTTTCTCTTTCCCAATAGTTTTCCTGCTTTTACTAAGCCGAGTAAGCAGACCAGTCCACAAAGTTCTTCCAGTTCTTCTACTCACGTTACAGTGTAGTATTATATGTAGCAAATCATTACCTCATGAATCATGATGGATTTTATTATAACAAATTAATCCAAAAACATTTCATATTCATCTAGTGTGAATGTGTGATTGTTACCCTTCTAATACATCGTCGTTAATCCTGGAATAAAGCAACCGAGGATAATAAATGTGGGGAGAACAAGGGTCATAGAGCTAACTAGATTAGTGTGTCATACTCATTTCCCTACGTAAAGAAGCAGCGAATTCATGCGCGTGTTGACAAATTCATTGATTACACCGTCACCCTTTTCTACAGCCATATCTTTTGCTACACGAAAGTGACGAGCTTTCCTGTGCCTCATCTATTCCTGCAAGAGGTCTAATTTCTGATCACTTGCTACGCGCGGCGCATACACCGCTTGCATCATGGTCGGCGGTCAGGAACCCAGACACCACCTAGACGTAGTGTCGTAACTATCTTCTGATGCATTCATGTTGATAATTAATTAATTTATTTATTTTTTGCATGACATGAATTAGGGTGAAATTAAATTATTTGATCCCTATGTACTTAGTATTAGCATGATGCATAGAGATATTTAGTAATGTGGAATTGTTATTTTGTTTACTAACGTGCATCTTTTTGTTTGTTTATTTATTTTGTTTGCATAGACTATATTTTATAAGTTGTTACTTTTTTTAAAGGGATAATTTATCATATTCTCTCGAAACTTTTGAAATATCTTATGACAATCTTAAAACAGAATCCTCTCTTTTCATCATTTATCCTCTGTTGAAAACCAAAATTTATAATTTTTATCGTCACATTTCGAAGAAATAAAAAAATTAAAATTACTATACTGCCTTCTTCAAATAAAAAAATATGTTTAATTTTTTTTTAATGGGTTAAACGAAGGATTAGTTCCTTTTACTGTTTATAGAGTGGGAGTACATGCAAATATGCAATGATAATATTTATCTGCAATAAAAAGATATATCATCAAAATTATCCTAATTAAGTATATAAAGGAAAAAAAAGGAGAAATATTAAAGATTCTCGAATATTGATGGGGAAAGATTAGTAATATTTTTGAACGTTTGATTGGAAAAAATAAGAAATTATAGAAGTTTCATGGGTGTGTGAGCAATCTATTTATTTTGTGGTATCATTTCGTTGTGCTTTCATTATCCCTTAGATTTAATGCATAGGAGTAAGATATTTTTTAAATTGATGGTTAACAAATTAAGTTTGAATAAAGTTAATTCTTAACGAACACTAATGTGAAATTTTTTTACAATATATGGTCATGGATGCTCTTGCCAGGAATGGGGGTGACCATAATTTCCAAGAAAGCGTTGTCTAGAGGTTGACACATGATTGGAATTTATATCACGCGTTTCAGAAAATTCTCCTCATTTACCCAAATTATATATAACTTAATTAGTAGCTAAACCGGTTTATTTTCATATTCTAAACTTCTTAACTACTTCTTAATGCAATAGATAAATATATGATCTGCCCATGCTGAAAGTGAAACTCCAAAATTGAGTGGCAGCGACAATACATCTCTATTAAATTTATTCTTTTGCTTTTCCCTTATTAATTAAGTTGTGTTAAGAGGACACTTTGTAGTTTGTATACATTAATTAACAACCTCTCTATAGCCATTTCCTTTTCATTTCCCTGATTATATTATATATGTAAAGAAATCACTTTGTATACATCAATAACCTGCATATTCTTATATAGTTTATAATTAATTAACAGTTTTTAATATTGAATCTCTTTAATTTACAGCAAATATAATGAAGTGCACATGCAAGAATTAATAAATTCGTTACTTGTATACATACCGCTAGAGCCTGGAAAAGAAAATTAAATTCTTGTTATTTTCATAAGTGATAAAATAAACAGAGATTTTTCTGGCTCGCTAGAATAATTGAAGGAACTCAAGAGATCCCTAAGAAAAAAGGTGCTCGAACCCTTTCAGAATCTCCGGGAATAATTAATAATCATGCTAGCTGGGAAGACATGACAAAATAGTAAGGCCAAATTTATCAATTACAAAAGGATACATCAAGAAGGATAGATATATAAGACATATATTCCAGCAATATAGTTATAAAGTGTGGAAGAAATGATGGATATATATTTCTTGTGAGCATGGGTTTCCTCCAATCCAAGTTGTTCTTGTCGCACAAGCATGTATCAAAGAAAGATGGACCCTCATTCCCTAGGCCTATAGCATCTCCTTCCAGATCATGATAACGACCTTTTCGACTTATTATACTTCCCATTACCCGTTAATTAGTTGAGCCTTTATATATATCACATATATGGTGCTCACATTCCACACTCATCATCTCGCTATAATACATGCGCCTTTATATACACCACTCTAGAATCTAGACAACTAACTAGAAAACAATTAAACACTTTCCTATTTCTATATCTTTTTGTTCCTCTTTCTTGTATTAATTATTGGATATGGGTCTAAGGGACATAGAGAATACTCTCCCACCAGGTTTTAGGTTCCATCCAAGCGACGAAGAATTAGTAAGCTATTATTTATGCAAAAAGGTGGCCAACGAAAGACTCCTCGGAGCTACTATGATAGAGGTGGATTTGCACAATGTTGAGCCATGGGAACTGCCAGGTACTTAATTAATTGGCAGTTCAACTCATCAATTCTTTTGGTTTGTTGTTAATTAGTTGTCATACAATATGTCCATGACATACATACAGGTAAAGTGTCATGTCACGGTAACCAACTAACCATACAAGATTCTTATCATTTGCACTATCATTTGTTTTTTCATATACATACATGTTTGAATGAGAAGCAAGACCTCAGTTTGTTTTACCAAAGCGAAATAACCTATCTATATGGACGTTTAATTAACATTGCACAAGAATTAATAAATTATATAAACCACCATTAATTGGATTATGAATACCACAAGAAATAACAAAAAGGACATGTGTATATATAAATTAACATAGTTATATGGATGGATCGCCTGATAATGATAAAGAAGATACCTGTGACTTTGTGGCTCCGTTTGGATGGCTTCTTCCCGAAATAAGGAATAAGGAATAACCACTTTTTACCAATAAATTTATTTCTAACCATCCAAACTCTTCACAAAAGTTACACACTTCCCAATAAATTTACCCCTTCCCAATAAATTTCTTCCCTTCTTCCTTCTTCCTACCTTATTCTCAACGCATCCAAACGGAGCCTGTGAGAAGAAGTTATAAATTATATAATTAAGGGACCGAGCCAATATTATTGTTAGATGTAAGAGCATGAAGGTATACGCCTCTGCTACTAGTAGTTTATGATCTAAATCAACATTGTTAGTGAAAACTTGTGCAAAAATGAACTGGTCATACGTGTATAATTGATGTTTTCTTCTTATTTCTATTCGCCAGATGCAGCAAAGCTATGTGCAGATGAATGGTACTTCTTCAGCTTCAGAGACCGCAAATATGCAACTGGCTTGCGAACCAACCGTGCAACTAAGACTGGCTATTGGAAAGCCACTGGCAAAGACCGTACCATCCGTGATCCTTCTTCATGCAACTCGTCAGTGATGGGTATGAGAAAAACACTCGTGTTCTACCAGGGCAGAGCCCCCAATGGCATAAAGACTAATTGGGTAATGCACGAGTTCCGACTTGAGAGTCCGCATATTCCACCAAGGGTATCACATCCTCTTTCATTTTGTTTCTGCCTTTCTTTATGGCATGTGGTTGGCCAGGTTATAATCACTGTATCACCTATATATTTATCTCCTTAGACCTAATTAAGGAAAGGAGAAAGGTTTCATGCATATAAATATATATCCTAATAAACATGGATTATCCCTTGTTTAAGAGATGTAATTTTCAAAAGTCCCCACCTCACATATTGGCTTTTCCCGTTGTTTGCACTAACATACTATGGGATGCAAAAGATTTTATATTTCTGTTTGTTAATTTGTCCTTCGTAAGTTGATTTTTCTATTGTTATCATGACAGGAGGATTGGGTGCTGTGTAGAGTTTTTCACAAGAACAAGGCGGATGGAACAGGCTATTCACTTGAAACCGAAACCGAGGCACAATCGAGTTATTCAACTTCTCAGTTCGACACGATGCAGTATCAGTACAACGAGCAAATGAACTTACCGATGCTCACTAACACGGCATATCAGCAAGCAAACAGCTCGCATATGTTGATCAATTCTGGTGGATTCCAATATGGTGACGTGAATAACATCCCACCTATGTTGTGTATGGATAGAGGACCGAAAGAAGGAGACCGCGACTTTGGATTTTTGCTGGATTTAGGTTTGGACGGTCATGAATTGCTTGCTAATTTATAAAGGTCTGTAGTATTAATTTAGAAAAGAATCTGTTTGCACGACTAGTTTGTTAGAGGACATGAGTTTATTTGTCGTTTTTTCGTTATATATATATTCATCTCTGTACATATTGTGTGACATTTGTACATATATATAAAGGACTAGTTGATTGATTACGTCGTGTTAATAAACGGAAAATTACTTTATTACGTACTTCCAATTAAATTCTTCTTGTAAAGTGAAAAATATATCTCATCGAGCCTTAGATTGTCTTTTTCTAAATATAGGAAAAGACTCCCCACCCCCCCCAATAAGTGATTTCGTTTCGTGAGAAATCAAAACTTTGGTTTGACCACAACTTTATTTTGTTTGATGGCAATACGGCCGAAATACGTACCTTTTCTTTTGTTAATTATTACAATGGTGCAATACGTACCGTTTCTTTTGCTACTTTGCAATTCACAAGCTGCCAAAACTATGATGTAGAAGTTGCCATCTTAGTGCTAGCTAGTGTTGTAAAATTAAAAATAATGCATTGGACACTTGGGCTTGCTTCTCATGTTAGTTAATCTGCCTTCCTCCCAAGTACGGTTCTTAATCCGCGAGTGTTCTTGCTGTACGTTAGAAATTAATCCAAGTGAAGTCACTGATATAATTAATTGAGTAGTTTTATAGGAAAAAGCCAATACAATCACTGTTGTTAGCAAGAATTTTTTTTTTTTTGTACAGTAAGATCCCGTGACGCACGATATGTACATTGCTCCTCTTCTGGTTGTCTGGTACCATGAAGCTGCTTTTTTTAAAAATAAAATAAAATGAAAGAAAAGGAAATTTAAACTATCTAAATTTAACAATATCTAAATGAATTTAAGTTGATTTGGCTAATTTTACGAAAATAATATATTTCGCCAAATTGATTCAAAATTTATTGTCTGTCACATTATCAAAATGAAATAATTATTGTTGTATTGCAGTCATTTCATCAGTATCTATAACAACTAATTAAATCAGTAGTATTTTTTAAGTGTATAAACAACTAATAGGTTGTTTAAGGGAAGACGCATTTATCAATAGCAGATATATATGTATTTCTACGAAACAACTTCAGGTTTGATTTTGAAGTTGTGATTTCAGTTCACTATATTATTGACGGGTTTATTCTTATCATAAATTAGCTAGTCAAATTACCAAAGTTGTAGACCTTTTACTCAATTATAATAAAGTTTGAATCACCGTATTAGAGTTAGGAAGAGAAAGTTATGGCCAAAGTAGCAATTGCACGTGTCTAGAGGCTGTATGTGTTCACCTTAATTATCTATTTTATGTTTTCACTTTCTGTTTAGCGATGACAAAGTATTAGAAGTAGCAAGAAATAAGAGGAGATGAAATTCTAATCTCATTTTCATTATCTCAATCTCTTTGTGTATACAAGGTACAATATTTATAGCTGAGTTTACAGCTGTCTTTTCTCTCTCTAACAATACTAACAACCACGCATTTAATAGAGTAACTGACTAAACAGACAATTAAAGATTCAACTAATCTGAATTACAATCTAAGTCCTCTCCAGTATCGTCTGTACTGGAGTCATCCATTTGGTTGTTGTTTACAGCCTCCCTCAAGCTCTGCATTGTGGGACACATGTTGAGCTTGTTCCTTAGCCACTGAAACCTTGATACAGCCAGACTTTTTGTGAAAATATCTCCAATCTGATCATCAGAGCATATGAAATGCACTGACAATTGTCTTGTACTGAGTTTTTCCCTGACAAAGTGATAGTCCAGTTCTATATGTTTGGTTCTTGCATGGAAAATCGGGTTTGCTGCCATAAAAGTGGCACTAAGATTATCACACCACAAAGATGGTAATTTGGTTGATTTACAACCCAATTCTATAAGCATTGTTTGTAGCCACATGAGCTCAGAGGCAGTTACTGCCATCCTTCTGTACTCAGCTTCAGTAGAAGACCTGGCAACAGTTGGTTGCTTTTTAGAGGACCATGAAATGAGATTTGATCCTAGAAATATAGCAAAACCAGTTGTAGAACGCCTATCATCTGGACAGCCAGCCCAGTCGGCATCACAGAATGCTGTGAGAGACAGATCAGTTGTTGCTTTGAATTGTAGTCCCAGATTGATAGTTCCTTTTAAGTACCTCAGTATTCTCTTTACTGATTGCCAGTGCTTGTCAGTTGGTTGAGAGAAGAACTGAGATACTTTGTTGACAGAGAAGGTGATATCAGGCCTGGTAATTGTTGCATATTGCAACATACCTACTATTGTTCTGTACTTATGAGGGTCAGGAAGTATTGTGCCATCCAGTTTGGACAATTGTACCCTTGACTGCAAAGGAGTATTGCATGGTTTGGCACCAACCATGTTTGCCTTTTCCAATATTGCCTTGAGATATCTGGTTTGGGACAAGTGTATGGCTGAGGAGCTTGTTTCAACTTCTAATCCCAGAAAATAGCTTAGAGTACCAAGGTCTTTGATTGCAAATTGAGAACCAAGAGAGATTATAAGTTTCTGAACAGTTGCATGATCATTGCCAGTCACTATTATGTCATCAACATATACAAGTAGATAGAGAACTATGTTGTTGGACTTGTATATGAAGAGAGAATGATCAGTTTGAGATTGACTGAACTGATTAGAAAGAAGAAAAGCTCTTAATTTTTGAAACCATCCTCTTGGGGCCTGCTTAAGGCCATATAGAGCTTTCTTCAAGTGACAAACATGATCAGGCCTGAGAGCATCAATGAAACCAGGTGGTTGACACATATAAACTGTTTCTTCTAGATCTCCATGCAAAAACACATTGTGAACATCTAATTGATGTAATTGCCAACCAGAAGATAAAGCAATGGATAGAATAATTCTTACAGTTGTTGGCTTCACCACTGGACTGAAAGTTTCAAAATAGTCATAGCCCTCCTCTTGATTGTAGCCCTTTGCTACTAACCTTGCTTTATATCTCTCAACTGTTCCATCAGACTTCAGCTTTGTTTTGAAGATCCACTTACAACCAACTACATGTGCATTGGCAGGAGCAGGCACAAGTTCCCAAGTATAATTTTTGGCCAATGCTGTCAACTCTGCAGCCATTGCCTGTCTCCAGTGTTCATGTTTACTGGCTTGAGTGAAGCAAGTGGGATCTGACATAATTGAAGGAGGGGTCACTGGGAATTTGGTTGCTGTGTATATATGATGATTGTTGCCTTTCTTGGGTTTTAGAGAATTGGTTTTATTTCTTGTCATCATGTGATGTGAATTGAGAGGAGGTTTTAGTGTTGGAATTGTTGATTGTTGGGCTGACACTGTTGGAGATGGGGTTGAAGGAGCTGGAGAAATTGAGCCTTGTGAATTATGATGAAGATTGTTTGTGACTGTTGTGGCAGGTATGGGAGAACTGGCAGGGGGTAAAATGGTCAGTTGTGTGAGAGGAGGATCTTGTTCAATGATAGAAGGTTGAGGTTTGTGTTCTTTGAAGGGAAACTCAGTTTCATGAAATAGAACATGTCTGGAGATGTACACACGTTGAGTGGGTATATGCAAACATCTGTAGCCTTTATAGGAAGTTGAGTAACCCATGAAAACACACAATTCTGACCTCGGTTGAAGCTTGTGATCATTGTATGGTCTCAGTAAAGGGAAGCATGCACAGCCAAGAACCTTTAACATTTTGTAATCTGGTTGTTGATGAAACAGTTTTTCAAAGGGTGAGATAGATGTTGATTGTGCAGAGGGAAGCCTATTAATCACAAAATTTGCACTCTCAAATACCCAGTCCCAATACTGAAGTGAAATGTCAGCATGATACATTGTTGCAAGGCCTAGCTCCACCAAATGCCTGTGTTTCCTTTCTGCCACTCCATTTTGCTCAGGTGTGTATGGGCAGGATATGTGAAAATTAATTGCTGGATGGTGATTGATCAGTGGTTTAAACTCAGTGCCACCATAACATTGAATGGTTTTAATCTTGGTTGACAACAAGTTCTCAACTTTGCATTTGAAATCAGCAAACAATCGTGAGATGTCGGATTTACATGAACAAGCATAAAACCAGCTGAATTTTGTAAAATCATCAATAAAATGAACATAATATCTATTGCCTTTATGTGAAATCACTGGAGCTGGACTCCATACATCAGTATGTATCACCTCCAAAGGAGTAGAAGTAAAAGAACAAGAGTTGCTAAAAGGCAATTTATGAGCCTTTGCTTTATTACACTCATTACAAACAAATTGTTCTAAATGCTTGGCACTAATGGCCTCATTTCTTGCTAAAGTAGAAAGAACAGTGGAAGAGGTATGCATCAATCTGTTATGCCACAAACTGATTGAATTGTCTTCTAAATGATACACTTGAGGTGATGCAGCTTTGTTTTGTATTGCATATAACCCATTAAGTAGTATGCCATGCAGAAGAATCCTTTGTGTAGCTTGATCCTTCACAAAACAATCAGAGGAAGAAAATTCAACAACTACATCATTGTCTTGAGCCAATTTTGACACACTGATCAGATTTTTGGTGATGTGAGGTACATGTAAAATATCTTTGAGATGCACTGGTTTCTGTTCAGTGAGTAATACTGTATTGCCAATGTGAGATATGCACAAACCTGATTCATTGCCAATGTGCACTGTATCATTGCCTGTGTATTGTTGAGAATAAGTGAGGTTGTTGATGTCAGGAGTAACATGAGTTGTGGCACCTGAATCCAAGAACCATGAGGGACTGCTTGAACTGGCAGGCTCTATGACCAGTGCATGATGCTGAGAGGAGGAAGAGGACTGAGGTGGATGAGGCATGGGATTGTGTTGTGGTTGAGTGGATGGAAGTGGAGGTGGAGGCCCATCAAACCTATAATCAAACCTGTGATAACATTTGTAGGCTGGATGCCCCCATTTAAAGCAAATCTGACATTGTTCATTCTTGTCAGGATTGTCAGTTCTTGGTTGATTGTTGAATCTACCTCTTCCTCTACCTCTATAGCCGCCTCTACCACGGTTTGATTGGTAGTTTGATCTTCCTGGGTGAGAAGTATTGTTGACATGTGGGCCAGAGGTAAAGTGTGCTGACAGATTGGAAGAGCCAGATGAAACCATTTGATTTGTTGTATTGGTACCAGATGAGATTGACTGACCAGCATGTGTGGTTTGATGAACCAGTTGAGAAGAGGGAGTTGAGAGAGCATTCAGAGAGGCTTGCATTCTAGCTTCATGAGCTAACAAAAGACTATGAAGTTCAACCATAGTAGTAGGTTGTGTTCTCATGGACAAAGCAGTAACAAAGGTTTCAAATTCAGCAGTCAGGCCTTGTAGAATGTAAATCACCATATCTTGATCAGATATATCATGACCTATGCTACGCAATCGATCAGCAATTGATTGCATATGCTGAATGAATTGAGAACAAGTCAAAGTCCCTTTCTTTGAGGTTTGCAGCAACAGTTTGAGTTCAAGTACCTTTGCCAGTGACTGAGAAGTATGCATTTGATGAATCAACTCCCATAATTGAGCAGAGGTTTGGCAATTGAGTACCTGAGCAAGGATCGGAGGTGAGATCGAGCTGAATAGCCATGCTAATAGAAGCTGATCTTGCTGCTGCCATCGGAGCAACTCTGGATTTGGTTGAGAAGTACCACCAGCTTGAGAAATCTCTTGATCAGGAGGTGACTTTGATCCATCAACATAGCCAAGAAGATCATGGCCTCTCAGAAGTGGTACAATCTGAGATTTCCATAGCAAGAAGTTATCTAGACTCAGAGATATGTGAATCTGATGGGAAAATTGAATCGGTTGCTCAGATCTGACAGTCGTCATTGGTAACGACATCTGTTTTTGCAAGAAAAGAATGCGAAAAAGGAAGGAGAAAGCGGAAGCAGATACAGAATCAAGAAGAAAAAGATTGAATTTGTGATTTCAATCTTCAATTTGATGCAATTTGAAGAGAATTTGGGGCTGTAATTTAGAGCGTGAGCTCCATTACAGATGGCTCGATACCATATTAGAAGTAGCAAGAAACAAGAGGAGATGAAATTCTAATCTCATTTTCATTATCTCAATCTCTTTGTGTATACAAGGTACAATATTTATAGCTGAGTTTACAGCTGTCTTTTCTCTCTCTACCAATACTAACAACCACGCATTTAATAGAGTAACTGACTAAACAGACAATTAAAGATTCAACTAATCTGAATTACAATCTAAGTCCTCTCCAGTATCATCTGTACTGGAGTCATCCATTTGATTGTTGTTTACACAAAGGATGACAAAACTATAGATGATAGTAATTAATTTCCAATTACTAGGGGTGCATAACGTCTAAAACGACCACGAAAATGGTCAGTTGCGTTAACTATTTCGTTTTGGATACGAAATTGATTACCATTTGCGTTAACCATTTCATTTTGGACGAAACGATCGAAATCACGAAAATGCACTTGGACGAAATTGTTAACCGTTTTATATTTTAAATGCAACTAAAATATTTAACCGTTTCATTTTGTCCAAAACAGTCACCGTTTTCACCCTCACCAATTACCAAATATTAATGGAATTGGAAATTGATTACTGCCATCTGCAGTTTTGTCATCCCTGCCATCACTAAATATAAAGTAAACATATACATAAACAAATTGAACATATAGAAGATCTAAGTGAACACATACAAACAAATAAGTTCAATGAAAATAAGTTGAATATGCATGTAAACTTCTGAACAAGTGATGACAACACTTATTTGTTTATAAGTGTTCACTTAGATCGTCTCTTTGTTCACCTTGTTTGCTGTATATGTTCACTTTGTATTTAGCGATGCCAGAGATGTAAAATTGCAAATGGCAGTTATCATTCCTGGATGGAATTGCCTACCGGAAGTGATATAACAAAAAATCATCCAACCATCTAACATGTCAGGGAGCCAAAAATTAGCTTAAAAATTCAGATTTTCGCATGCTGACGTCAGCAAGACACGTGCTGACGTCATCAAAAAAATTTTGACAAATTTTCAAAATTTTTTTTATGCTGACATCATCAAATATACTGATTTTAGTATTCAGTTAAATGTTTTAAGGGATGAACTAAATTGTGTAAGTATTAAGTTAGATGCACCAATAATTTGGATTTTTAGTTTTTGGGTTTAGTTAAACGCCTTAAGGGATTATTTAAAAGTGTGTATGTGTTCAATTAGATGCACCAATAATTTAAAATTTTATTTTTTTGTGTTCAGTTAAATACGTTAAGGAATTAACTTAAAGTGTATGTGTACAGTTAGTTGCAATAAAAATTTGATTTCGTAATTTTTGTGTTCAGTTAAATTATTTAAGGGATCAATTAAAATCGTAATATGACATTTTAATAACCATGCAATAAAGTAACACTGATCATTTATTAAGAATAATATCCATTATTTCAACAAACTTAACAATTCTAATAATAATAACATTCATTAATTAAACACAAATCCTACACAATTTTAACCAGTACAAGCTAAACACAATGCATCAACTCCTCCTTCGATTCCTTCCGCACAACACATCTCACCATGTCCTGTAATTCCTATACAAACAAAACAAAATACAATTAAGATCAATTACTAATTTAAGTGTTCTAATAATATTTAATTAATCCTTTTAGGTCATGTGAGTTTGAAAAAAATATATATAATGAAACAAAATGATCCCTTAAGCATACTAACTTAACATAAAATTAAACAAGATGATCCCTTAGGGAACTGAACAATATAATGAACACTTAATATAAACTCATAAAGCAACTAACTGAACACTTGTATAAATACACATAAATTAGAGTGTGACAGCAATACTAAACATGTCCAATTAATATAAACTCATCCCTAAATACGTTTAACATAACATATAAAGAATCTAACTTAACACTTATAGAAACACACATAAATAACAGTGTGCCAGCAATGACAATAATCTAATCCCTATGCATATAATATAACATGTAATGCAACTAACTGAACACTTATATAAAACAACTAACTTAACACTTAAAATTACACATGAAGAACAGTGTGTCAGCAATGACAAACTATCCAATTATTATAATATGATTCCTAAGTGGCATTTAACATAACATATAGAACAATTTGCTAATTAGGGTCATTTCTGGTACAATGAAAAAGGACTCGCATCAGGAAGCAATTACAACCATTTATCTATTGTATTTGCAAAGAATGCACCTTTTCTGATTTTTTTTTGTTATTATTATTTTTTTTTTTTGCAAATGAGAACAACAAGGGTGAGGTGAATCCTACCAAAATTTCCTACAGTTAAATGAACAACAAACAATATGTAGTTGAAGGAAATAGGATAGAATTGCTTTAGATTTTATTTACTAACAACTAATAAAAGAAAAATTAAAGCTTCATAGTTCATAGGACAGATCTACCAGTGGACTCTTATAACTCCAAGTATGATCAAATCATGAGTTAATAATCTTTCTTAATTAAGGATTTTACATCTCAATTTTTACTGAATTCTGATCAATCTTTTCTTATCTAATTAAGAGACCAATTGTATTGATAAAAGAGAAATGTTGTAACAATTAAGACCTAATTGCAGTCCATTTAGTATCATATTGACCTCCAACAATTTTCTCATTAAATTAATTAGATAATTACTCTTGAAATCTCTCGAGCAGTAATGTGACATTGCAATTTCTCCATAATCCTTTAATTGATTTGATAGGATTTTGGCTGTTTAGACTGTATTAATATACAAAATTACACAAAAAACCTCAACATAAGAAAGATTGATCATACTTGGAGTTATAAGAGTCCACTGGTAGAAGTAGGCAAACAAGTTGGACAATATGCCGAAGAGGAGCTCGGCGGAGGTCTTGGACGGATCAGCGGTGATCACGTTCGCGATGCCTTCCTCCGGGGGAGAAGAGAAAGGTGCGGTGCGAAGAGGTACAAAGAGAGGCAGAAAGAGAGGTGACTTTCTATGAAAAACAAAAGGTGCTCTCAATATCACGTGACTATCATGTGTCTATGTGGATGGTTGGATGGAAAGTTGTATGGCTGCATAACGTCTAAAACGACCACGAAAACGGTCGATTTCGTTAACCGTTTCGTTTTAAAACGAAATTGATCATCCATTTGCGTTAACCGTTTCGTTTTGGACGAAACGGTCGAAATCACGAAAATACCACGAAAATACACATGGACGAAACTGTTCTAAGCTTTCGTTAATCGTTTCGTTTATAAAACGCAACAAAAAATCTTAACCGTTTCGTTTCATTTTGGACGAAACGAAACGAAAGGACGGTCGAAACGGTGACCGTTTTCACCCCTAGAAAGTTGGAAGATGGTAAATAGTAAATACCAATTACGATACCCATTACCATTGCCTACAGAAGTTGAATATTATAAAAGAAATAGCGGCCTGTAAAATCTCAGCCCGCATAGCCCATAATTAGAGTTCACGAAACCGACAAAAGGTTTTGTTTTGTTTTTTTAATACCCAAACAGACCCCTTCGAACAAAAAGATGCAACTCGGTAACTATCCATCCTTGCTGGCAACCAAAGTTGCAAGTGAAAACTAGCGTCGCGAGTTCAAAATCTGTGCACTCTCTCTTCTTCCCCAAATCGTCGGCTCCACCGTAACCGGTTCTAATGCCCATACCTAGTCCTGCGTCGCATCCCTTTTGGGGATATCTGGTGACCTTGAGATGACACGAATTTCTTTCGGGAGTTTTCTTACAAGGATTCAATTAAATAATCTATCAGTTAGAAGCGCGACACTAATCGACGACTTGAAAAGAAGATTTTCGTCACTGAATGGCCCCTTCATCTTGTAAGGTAACTCTCTTTCTCTCTCTCAATCCAGGTTAGGAGAGGTAACTTGCATTAAGTGCATCACAATCCCTTTTATCTCGTATTTAGACGCAGTTCTGAACATATTTGATGTTTGTTTGTGATTGCATGCACTATTACTTGTACTGTTTCTATGCTTTTGTAAAAATGCTATTAGTAATTTACCATTGTGTTGCTCTCTACGCTCTGTGTCAACATTAAAATCTACATTATTGTGCATTTTCCTAAGCAAAAATAACATTTAAATATTTAATCTGATGTGTTGATATCATCTATTGAAAATGCCTGAACAATCTCAAATGTAGCTTTGGTGTTAGTGTAGTGCTGTTTGAATATGCATAGTTTAGTATGTGCAAATTGTTTTGGTGGTTGGAGGGAATACATCAGATCTAATAAAACTGAGCATGTGAACTGTGGATGCTATAGCAAATCTCTGCCAAAAGACTTCTGTTGGATATTTTCATCTCTTTCTTAATGTTTTGTTCATCCTTTCTTCAGAATTCGATGGAGGATTTGCCAATTCCACCAGGCTTTACTAGGCTAACTTCTTTCACTCTGAAGAGGGTCCAAAGGGATATTTCTGTGGCATTTCCTGGACAGTCTGTGAAGCATGCTTGTAGTAATAGTGACAAATTGAGGAAGTTGCTTGACGATAAACCTTGGATTAACTACAGCGAGGTCTATACTATATCTGACTCAGAGGAGGAAGATTTACCAGATGAGGTTCCGTTTCTCCCTGTTTATTTCTGTATAACTAGAAAATTAACACAGGGTTTGGGACTTGGGGTCTGCGGGCAAGGGCTTAACTTGACGATCTTAACGATGCGTTCTCAAATCAAGTCAAACTAATTCTCAAAAAATTGACAAAATTTAATGACGATCACTATAAACCTTGCAGATTGGTTGCGTGTCAATTTCTGAGTGTCATTTGATATTTGATCAAATGCCTTCACTCTTGTAAATGTCGAGTAATTTGTTAAATAGTAATAACTCTTTTCAAATTTCATAATTTTTCATGTGTATGATGTGTAAGAATTATAGATTAAATTCCAACTGTGGGATTTGAAAATTATGAGTTATTTTGATGGTTCTCAATATTGTTATAATAATGTGTTGTAAATGGATTCAAATCCATTTAATGAAATTTATTTGTTTCTGTATTCATTATTTTCTGCATTGTGCTTTTTGTTTTTGCAGATTATGACAACATAAAATGATTAGCATTTTGGATTCTCAATTCTTCAAGAATTTACTATTCTTTTTAATCATTGCTTATTCGAGTTTAATCATGAAACAAGTTTTTTAGTTCTAGCCTGTTTTACACCAAAATATCCATTTAACTTGACCAATTAGGTAGTTCTTGTATTTTTGTGTAAAAATACATGCAGTATTGCTCCATAATCTCTATCTAACTCCTTTTTACTTTTCTCTCATAGAGTTCCGCAGAGAGTCTACCAAATGGAGTTATTCGGGGCTGCCCTCACTGTGAAGACTGTCAAAAGGTTATGATGCTGTGAATTTGTTTACTTTCATTTTTTTATTTCTTCTTTAATTTTTAATATTACTTTCATTTAAATATTTTGCAGATTATTGCAAGATGGAGACCTGACGGATCGTGCAGGCCTGTTCTTGATGAAGCTCCTGTGTTTCACCCTAAAGAAGAGGTTTTTTCTCTTTTTTTTTTTTGATTTTTAATAGTGGTTATCCACCAGTTTGATTAGAAACTAAAGTATACTGGTGCCAGCAACCCTCGTACCGAGGTTAAGCCTGAAAGTAAACAAACTGCTTAACAGAAAAGGGAAAAAAATTGCAACAGAAACTACAACAATGCTGACAACAGTTGACCTAATGGTCCCAGACCAATCTGACAGCATTGACCAAATTATTTTAAAAGAATTTTCAAGTACCAGAATCAGAAATCTACTTGAAACACCCAAGGAAACTCTCTATTCTTCATGCATCAGACTGAGGTGAAGTCTAAAAGTAAACTAACTTCTTAACAGCAACTTCATAGACCAATACAGAAAAACAAACTCATAGTAGAAACCACAATAATGCACTTGACAATGGTAAACCTAATGGTACCAATCTAAACTGACCGCAGTGAGTGACCAAATTACCAAAAGAACCCTAGTATCAGATTCCTACTCAAAACACCTGAGAAACCATCTAATCTTCATACATCGGATCATGGAGCAGTCTCAGGTTTTCTCCAGATCTGACACCTCTACTCAAAACCCTAGTCCATCTCTGCCACCTCTACCCTTCCTGCAGCTCCCCTTATGCTAGCCCTGTACCTGTGGTGGCAAATCTAAACACATCACATGGGAATACCAGTTGCAGCTTAAGGAAAGAGTCATTACTTTATAACTCTTACACCAGAAACTATCTAATGAGATAATTGCTAACATGCTTTGAATAGTTTTACATTTGCCCTTTTAAAAAATAATTCTGTTCCCTTCAGTCCAAATGATCCTATTTATTTTTCCTGTGGCATTCAGTTCAAATTTTTGGCACACCTCTTACATTAAAACTCTGCATCTATATTGACATCAGGAATTTAATAACCCTCTCAAGTACATAGACAGCATAAGGACGATTGCAGAACCATATGGCATTTGTCGTATAGTACCGCCATCCTCCTGGAAGCCCCCTCCTCTGCTAAAAGAGAAGAAACTGTGGCTGTGGGAAGGCTGTAAATTTAGCACTCGAATTCAGCAGATCGACAAGCTCCAAAACCGTAAAACAGTTAAAACTTGTCAGCCTCAAAGTACCTCAGCTAGAAAGAAAAGGAGAAAGACTCTAAGCACGCAAGGAAACAGCAGTGACTCTTCAGAGACTGTCGCTTCAATTCAAAACCTGGTTGATGAGCAATTTGGGTTCCAATCTGGCCCAGACTTCACTCTGCAGTCATTCAAAAAATATGCAGATTTGTTCCAGAAAGAGTACTTTCAGTCAGAAGCTGGAAGTCAGGAGTTTATTCCCTCGGTTGATGATATTGAAGGTGAATTTTGGCGAATTGTTGAGAAACCAACTGAAATGATTGAGGTAAAGTACCGGGGAAAAAGAGACGATAACAAGATTAAAAAAAGAACATAAATGAAAATATTGGTTTTCACATTGATAGATTGCTCCTTTTGAGCCTTGCCTTGATGCTTTTTGTAGGTTTTATATGGTGCTGACCTGGATATGGCTTCTTTTGGAAGTGGTTTTCCTAAAGCAGGTACTAAGTTGGGAAATTCAGAATATGTGCAGTCTGGATGGAATTTGAACAATATCCCAAATCTTCCTCTTTCCGTGCTACGTTTTGAAAGGAGTGACATATCTGGGGTTAAGATTCCCTGGTTGTATGTTGGAATGTGCCTTTCTTCATTTTGCTGGGTACTTCATCTTTACTAGCCTATCTTTAATTGCGTTCTTAGTATTATTGTTAACAATGAGCAGTTTATGTATCAAGTTGTTCATTTATTTATTTCTTGATATACTTGTACTTATTAGCATGTTGAAGATCACCATCTGTACTCGCTGAATTACATGCACATGGGATCTCCAAAAGTGTGGTATGGTGTGCCAGGAAAGGATGCCCACAAGTTTGAGGCTGTCATGAAGAAACACCTCCCACATTTATTTGAAGAACAGCCAGACTTGCTGCACAACCTGGTAAGTACATAGGGTACTATCTTTTCAAATTATACTCTCAGCACCTCTAAATTTTCCTGGAATACGTTGAACAGTTAATTGTTGTTAGTCTTATACTCTTATTCCACATTCCACTCAATATAATGATGTTGCTTTTTGTCAGGTTACTCAGTTTTCACCATCCGTGCTGAAACGTGAGGGGGTTTCAGTCTTTCGTTGTGTTCAGAATGAAGGTGAGTTTGTTCTGACATTCCCTAGGGCGTACCATTCTGGCTTCAATTGCGGGTTCAACTGTGCAGAAGCGGTGAACATAGCTCCTGTAGACTGGTTGCCTCATGGCCAGGTTGCAGTGGAGCTATACCGCCAGCAGAGGCACCTGACAACGATATCCCACGACAAACTATTGATTGGTGCTGCCAATGAAGCCGTAAGAGCCCTCTGGAATATTTATTTTCGGAGAGAAAAATCCATTACTGGTGATTTAGAGTGGAAACGTTTGTCTGGAGAAGATGGCATCCTTGCAAAAACTTTCTATGTATGTCTGCTAGACTTTATTTAGCAATCTATATTGCCTCGATAGGTTTTGGAGGACAAATTTGATTTTAATCGATTTTCCTAACTAGGTGCGCAAGGAGGCAGAACAACTCCAGAGGAAGTACTTGTGCCCATCTCAGTGTAGAAAGATGGATGCTGAATTTGATGCTTCTGTGAGGGAATGTGTCTTCTGCCATCATGACCTGTATCTCTCTGCTGTTGGTTGTTCTTCATGTCCCAATAAGTATGCTTGTTTGATGCATGCAAAGGAGCTGTGCTTGTGCGACTGGAATAGCAAGTACTCTCTCTTTCGGTACAATGATGATGAACTGGATCTTCTCCTCGATGCTTTAAAAGCCAAGTTAAGTTCGGTCCATAAATGGGCTTTGAAATATCTAGGGCTAAGTGTACAGCAGTATCAAGTTCAAAAAGAGGAGACAACTCCTGGCAATAGACCCATTAATAGAAGTCAAGAGATGAGAGATGCAGCTTTGACTGGAAGCAGCACACAACAGCAAAATAAACATAGCTCTGGTCAAATATCAGGTTGTGGTGAGAATAGGGGGATCAGAAAAAATGAAGCAGTTCCAACTGGAAATGATGTGGGACCGATCCCATCATCAATGGCCCAAAATTCTGATGAGGTGGCAACTCCTTTTAATAGATCTACCAATGCCAGTGTTGAAAGGAGGGATGCAACGGTGGCTGATACCACATTACAATTGCAACATGGACAAAGCTTGTCTGGCCAGATGTCAGGTTGCAACGAGAGTAGCTGGACCAGAGGAACTGAAGCAGCTCTAACCAGAAATGGTGTCGCTATGCATGGGGAACCAAGCTCATCAGCAATGACCCAATCTGATGATATGCATGCAGAACGACATAGCCTTCCTCGTGTTGTTGATGTTGGACAGGGAAGTTACACTGTCGAGATTCTGGAGTATGGTACCATTATGCCCTTCGAACTCTGGTCGACAAGACAAGCAATATTTCCAAAAGGTAGTGGCTTCCTTAATATATTGTTGTTATTGTTTTGAAAAAAAAAAATGCACCCTCAATTGGGTTTCTGTTACTCAATTGAGGCAAAAAATTGAGCACAGGTTAAAATATTAAGTTGTTCCGAACTTTGCAATTGTCACCAATGAAATCCCAAGTAAATGTTTAGGACTTTTTGTTTTAATGCTTTCATTAGTAAAATGTTGATTATGTTTACCTAACTGGCAATTCACTCTATTCTGATCTACAGGATTCCGGAGTCGTGTGAGTTATTGGAGTGTTCTGCGACCAAATTCATGGTGTGATTACATCTCCCAAATCTTGGATGCTGGACTTGTGGGCCCTCTTTTTATGGTAGTATGAATTTAACTTCATATTTTCTCTCATGTTTATTTCAAATGTGTTTTTTTAATTTATTATGTTTGAAAGTAAAGGCTGTTCTTCTAACTATTGGATATGCAGGTTTCGGTAGAAGGAAGTCCCAGTGAGGTGTTTGTTCATGTCAGTCCAAAGAGATGCTGGGATCTTGTGGTACAAAAAGTAAATGTTCTCAACAAAGATTTTTATCAAACCAATGAAAGGAGGCCAGGGTCAATTGATGGGCTCGAGTTGTTTGGTCTTTCTGCACCTTCTGTTCTTCAGGTGGGGAATTTCTTTCTTTTCAATCCTGACTAGGCAACTATGGCTTACAATTTAGTTAAGTTATTGTTTTTACTGGTTTTTTGTTATTGTAATTAGGCATTGGAGGTGTTAGATACGAAGAGAGTGACCAAGTTCTGTCGCATCAAGGATCAATTAACAGGGAAGGGAACTTCAGGTATAGTGGATTCTGAAGTGCATCAACAGAATTCTCTTACCAGAAGAACGGGTTCTGATGCTCCAGCCGGCAACAGTTTCATTCTCCAAGAACTCTTCAAGAAGGCAAATTCAGAAGAGTTGTGCGCCTTGGAGACTGTTTTTACAGATGATTTCCTTAGTAGCAATGGCAAACAGGAAGTAGTTTCAATTCTCTCTGAAGAAATTAGATCCCGGCACCGTTGAAAAATGTCTTGTTCAGTTTTTCCACCTTATGGGCATTAATATCATTTCAACGAGAGTTGGTTTCTTTCTTACCTTGTGGCACTAATGTCATTTCTTCTTTAAAGGTCGGTAAATTACCAGGAATTTCTGTAAAAAAAAAGAAAGTATTTCAAAAATATAAAAAAAAAGAAAGAAAAGGCCAGGATAACCCATATCGTTACCAAACCAGAGCGTGACACAGAAAAAAAAAATTATCTGCCCGTACTGGTACCACACAAAACGTGGCACTCACAGAACCCTGACCTAAATGGATACCTACATGGCGCCCCAAATCATGCAGAATAATGCCAGTAATGTGCTCATCCTTGTGGGCATTAATGTCATTACAGGTTGGATTAGATCTCTCGCGGCATCGGTGTTTAATTTAATCTCCTTTAATGCGGTATTGCTGTGCATTTGGAGAAAAGAGATCATTTAAATATGTTTTCCTGGTTAATACCTAAAGACCTGTTAGTTAAACAATCTTTTTTTTTTTTTTTTTTGGGAACATTGGTTTTATGCCAAGTTAAGAAATTAGAAAATTGTCACTCCAAATTCCAAAATTTTGATTTTGAAAATTGCCATCTTGAATCTAATTAAATTAGAAAATTATCACTTTAATTATAAATCATCATCTCTTTTGATATCTAATTTTTCGTTTGATCAAAATATGTTCACCTTCTTCACTATCATCCCTTCTCGGTCTCTAATGTTGAAACAAACAGGCCAAAGTCTTTCGTCCGATTTGATAGTGCAAGGTTGTCGAATAGTAAAGGAGAAGTTGAAACGTAATCTCATCTGACGAGCATAAAAATTCTGAAATGCTTCTTCGTCGAACCAATATTTTGAATTACCTATCAAATCGTTCACAAACATCTGAATATATATAATAGTAAAAATCTAGTATCAGTTGAACAACGCATGAGAAAGGATGAGATCAATATGGCAAGTGCTTTGGGCAGCAGACATTTTGCTTCGAGGGCTAGGTTGTGTCTTAAGTTTGGACGATGCCTCTCAGACAAAATATCGAACACTTGGCATTCATACGCATGAAGGCTCCGTTTGGATCGTATGGGAATAGGAGGAATAGCTTTTTCCTAGACATAAATTTATTATAAACAAACTAAATTCTTCACAAAGTTACACACTTCCTAATACTTTTTTCTTAAAAATAAGTTGTTCCTCTTATTCCTAAGCAATCCAAACGGAGCCGAAGAGAATAAACCCACTCTTCTAACCAACGGAAAAAGCCCAAAGAAAATGTACTGACTTTGTTTTGAGAAAAATAAAAATAAAAGCCATAAATCGATGTTGTACTGGTAAATGCCAAATTGTAAATTGCAGAAGAATTTGTTGAAAGCGAAGGGGCAAAAAATGTCTTCTTTCTTGCTAGAAAAATTATCCAGGAAAATTATTTTAAGGTAGAATTTAGAAAATAAAGTATATAGAAATGGTATTAATGGTATTTCTGTCTATAATACTTGATAAAAAAAAATTTGGATTAAGTGTTACCCAAACTTTTTTTTTAATATTATGTTATGTCAGTAACTATGATTTTTTTTTTTTAGATTTGTACAATAAATCAATGATCTATGCCCGCATTTTATAAAAAAATCAGCTGCTCGAAGGCCTCTAAAAGATCTTTCTGGAGTTGGACTAAAAATTTTTATCTCTTGATTAGATATACGGATGTTACTTGATTTTTAAGTCCATTTATATTTTATTTATGTTTGTTAATAACATGGCCCGCAAAATTTAATAACCACGATATAAATATTGGTCCGGTTTCGCTAGTTGATTAGTCCCACAAGGAATATCAACATAGTTCCACTTTTTGTAACGGTTATAATAACCCTTCTTGATTAACATCAAATTATTCCTTGTCTATTCCTCTTATAAAATGGTCGATTGCATGCCTGCTCAAATTTTTTTAATATTATTTTATCGTCCTGGTAATATATTATTTTATCGTCCTGGTAATATTTCGTTTGAACGGTCTAGGAAATTTGTAATATTGAAGGTCTCCGTGCTATTGGCATCTCCGAGAGGTACTCCTTTATATTATTTTTTTTTTCAAGTTTCAATTTTAATTTATTTTGTTTCAAATGTATTAAGACCCTCAGTTATTTTCTATTAACATTTCTATTTTCTATTAACGATTCTACTACTCAGTAGACTTTCGATTTTTCGAACTAGGATCAAGTATAATTTTTTTCCCTAGACAAACAAATAATTAATAATTTTTGCATGCTCCGTTTATGAAATAAAAAAGAAAGACATTGACCAATTAGCAGCCATACTTGTTGGTGCAGCATTGTTAGATAATTACTTGCCTAGTTTCTCATTTTCTCGATTAATAGTCAATAAACCAATTCATTCCCAATCAGCAAACATATTAGGTAAGTAGTCTAGCTTCTCAATAAATTGTCAATAAATCGATTCCTTCCCAATTACAAACGTAATTAGGTAATTATCTCCTCTTACTAGAAGTCTAGAGCCAATCTTGAACGGGACCATACTTGGTACACAAAGATCATTATTCCATGTCCTCTGCTCACTATCTCCATATTATACAGTCAAAAGGAGCTAATTAGCAGTACACTAATAGGACAATTAAATGTGTAATCAAAATTGGCAAATGAGTAAACAATTAACATAAATCACTCGATGAGTTCATTTCTTTTTGAAATTAGTGGGCCAGAATTGACAAATGCGAACTTTAGAATTTTCATTCTGAATCAAAATTAACTATTTACTTTGTTAGTTAAATCCGGGTAAATCGACATTTAATTTAAAAATAAGTTGGGTGGCTTGATCTCCAATTTATCTTAAAAAAAAAAAAATCCGGGTAAATCATATGACCGTTGTTAAATGTTGCAATTATGTCTCCGCAGGTTATGATTGTGGGATTTATGATCTCTCTTTACATAAATCAGGATCCAAGCTCTGCATGTTCCTCTTTTCTTGACAAAAGTAGCAATGGTACCAGTTTAATTAGAAACAAAGAATCCGAATTGCAATCCTAAAGTTGTAGCTATCTATCCATTTTATTTAACTATTACCCCTACCAGTACCAGTATCGTACCAGTAACTGACTAACATGTACCAGATCCTTTTGGTACCAGTACTGTTCCTATTAGCTGACACAAGCCCCTTAGATCCTATTTTGTATTTAATACCCAGTCACAGCTTTTTACTTGCCGTTCAGACACACAGACAGCAAACCGTAGTATACACCATATAAAGGAAAACCTTTTTTTTTTTTTTTTTTTTTGAGTAATCAGCAACGATGTCCTCTTTCCAATTTCTCTCCAGTGTGCTTTAATGCACGGGTACTTTATACATTACATGGATACCAATTTATCTATACTCTTTTTCTATAAATGAAAAAGAAAATTTAATCAGCTTGCAACATTAAGTCTTTACTGTTTCTGTTAAGCATTTCTCTCATTGATTGGGTAGTTTGTTTCCTTTTTTACTCAGTGAGGAGTGAAGTCTTTTGGGCATCCTACCGTCTTTCGGATAAACCCTAGCAGGAAAGGCAAATGGGAAGTGTGAAGCAGACGGGAAAGCGAACAAAGAAAGCTTACGCCAGCCTTCCTTCCTCGTCTGAGAGAGAACCTATGAAAATTCCTTGACTGATGGGTTGAGTTTATGAAGTAGACGTCTGCAATCAATATGTTGAGAGTCTTAAAAAAGGATATTTGAGTTAACTTCCAACTTTCTTTAATTGATAATTTAATTTATAAAAGTGAAATGTCACATTAGAATCTCCATTTTCATTGTGCATGAACTAATTTTGGTTCGCAAACAATATCTGCGAACTTGTTTTAAAAAATGTCATCTGGTTCTCAACTAATGTCTGCTTTACCAATTTTATGTACTAGTATGTGGCATGATGGCAAAAGGATAAGAGTTAGGGAGCTGAAGAACCTACCAGCTGCAGGCCACTCAAGGATTGCGAGTTTGTCAGTTCGTCAGACTCTGAGGATGACGATCAGTCAGAAATCAGGAGAAGGGATTTGAGCTCTGGTGAGGTTTCAGACATGAACCCAGTACAAACCAATAGCCCGCTGGTGGAGGCCATGCATCTTGGCATCGATCATAGCTGCAGTTGGTAATGGTCATGTAGAAAAACCTCTGCTGTAGATGATGAGGAGGGCCATTTTGGTAAGATCTCTCATAGTTCAAAACCAAGGGTGCACAAGTACTTATCTCCAGTGCCCAAGAGAAGGAAGATGTCAGTTCTAGGTGGCAGAGAAAGGTCACCTTTCTATTCAGGAAGCACTGGAAAGAGAGAACAATGTCATGCCGCACTTAATTGGTGGTCAAGGAAATGATAAATTTCTGGTAGTTGAGCTGGAGTGGTCGCTTAGTAGTAGAATCACAACTCCTTTTCTTGAATGTGATTCCATGTTGTACTATAGAGGCTAAGGTTCAGATTTTTCTCTCTATATGCTGGTTCAGTTTTAGTTGGGCAAAGGAAATACGACCAGATTTTGAAATGTATATATGATGTACGAAATATGCAATATGTAAGCTTCAAGAGATCATAAGCTTTAGATGGTAGAATTATGTACGCTTTCTTTTAATCTTGTGTCATCCATTTAGTAGCCACCTTCTTCCTCATTGCTTGGCCGAAATTTAAGGGTTAGATAGCAATTTTCAGATCTGAAAATTTGGCCATTTATTTTTGCATTTATGTGTCACTTTTTTTTTCATTTGGATTTTCCATGTAAAATTTTGTATCTCATTTTTATTTTCTTGTGCTTGATTGTGTGTTTGTTGTTTGATTCTCAAGTGGTATCATCATAGTTTTATTCTAACGGGTATCGATATATACCCGACACGTGTTCGACGAAATTACTCCATATTTATTTGTCTATAAATAGTCTTTTATAAGATTTTCACTGTATTTGACAAGCGGAAACCACACTGCTCTTTCCTCTCTCCAGCCCAAAGTAAGCACAGCATCACTGAGAACTGAGAACAGATGAATTATGTTTTAAGTGAACGGATTGAGTCATGATAATTAAAATAAGAATTATGAAGATAAAGTTGAAGAACTATATCTCAACAGAATTAATGGTTGATAACAATATGCTACATATTATAATTGCAGTATTTAACTTACAAGAATTTTACTCCTAGATATGTATAAACTAATTAATGCCACTGCTGCCCCTAGCAGAAGCATTAGCATATGCTCCAGGAAGCCCAAGGATAGAATGTTCATACTGCAAAACATACTTCTCAACAAACTGCTTCTCAGTTGGAGGCATAAAAGAAACAAATTTGTTTTCTGCTGGCGGAAGTCCTTTCGATACTAGAATATTTCTAACAATGTTTCGGGGGATCAGGCACTTATCTGAGTTGTATTTGAGAAAAGATGGATGTCATACCAGATCCAAATTAACACAACCAGCTTCCTTTCTCAGAAACTCGATTTTATGGCATATCATCTCCTCTGACAATTTCAATGTAAAATGGTGTCTGCTGACAATAGTAGTTAAATCCATATGCAAACATGCCTTTTGAGATATAGTTTCAGGGCTATAAGTGAGTAATCTAGGATCCAATTTAATCAGCCGGACTATTCGAGTGCAGATAAACCGCATTCATCTCGAATGAAAGACAATATGGGACTGTTTTCCAATTTGCGATGGAGGACTGATCGACCTGTACCTTTTGATGACCACAGTCAAGTCCTCTGCCGAGCCAAGGACCCCCAACTAGAAGTCAATCTTTGGCACAAAATTGTACCGAAACATATGCGGGCAGCCGGAAATGATGCACGAGATGTCTTGGATAAATAGGCCTGCCTCTTGTAGCTTTGCAACAACTCGTCTCAAGTTCTTCTCTCCACAAGAGCAAAGGAGGCGAGGCTCCCCTGTCATGGCAGTTCATATTCAGATTCACTTATGCCGGTTTGTCTCAGGAACTGGAGCATGCATCGGGTCAATCGGGGTACCTGAGGTGGCGCATGTGCTTGGATGCTCTGAGTGCCTGCTCGGAACAAATTAGGCCACATGATTGGACGAGAAAGTCTTCTGCAGCCAAGTGAGGATTTGGGGAAGACGCTCGAGTGTTACAGCTGGCAAAGGCTAGTAGTGTGGAGGGAATGAAACAAGCTCAAAGATATAGTTGTGTTCTTTGCTTATAATTTGTCGGAGAAGGATTTTGAGTTTTGACCAAGTTGTAATTTGTCTAGACTTTGTGGTTTTTATTTTCCTATGGTCCTTTAGCAGACCAGCAAAGGAAAGAATTAATGGCGTAGGCTGGCTACAGATCGAGGAACGAAATCGCGAATTCTGCATTGTTCTCCAACAGTTGGAGTCTAACTATATGATTGTTGTTGCTCCAATTTTTCGTATGATGATGAATTGATGATGAACTGGATCTCTTCCTAGATGCTTAAAAGGCCTAGATAAGTTAGGTGCATAAATGGGCTTTGATATATCTTGGGCTTAGTGTACAGCAATATTCCAGAGTTCAAAAAGAGGTAACTTAAACTTCTTCTGTTAACAGATCACTATGCCAGGCCGCCAGTGTACTAGTAGAGACTATATATATTAAGGATGCAATCGGGGCTGGTGCCGGATTTCAATAGCCACGTAGACAAAGCTTGATGAAAAGGTTATGCAACAAGAATGAACATTGGGAAAGAGAATGATAAATCTATAGAGTGAAATAAAAGAGCAGTTTGGTATAATCAACATTTGATTGTTCTCCTATATAGACAAACAAACAACTTGTTGAAACTTGAACGCAAAAGTTGTGCTAAATGTTGGCTTTAAACAGAACCTTAAGGAATGCATGTTTCATTAAAAGGCGAGTGTATCAACTCGTACATACATTAATTTTCATAGTCGATATAAGGGGAAAGCAGAAAATTAAAGAAATATTCCACATTAATTCTAGTTTCATAATTAATTTTTGCTTCAAACAATAAGTACACATTTTATGTTTGTAAAAGATCAATATTGTTCTTCACAAATTAATGGAGTGACCTGTTCCGTTCCTTTCCCCATAGAATTGAGCAGCATGATAATTAAATAAATGTGCACATCACGATTATGATGGATCATATATATTTCCCATAGAATTTTCTCATAGCTTCAGTAGCCCATGCATTTTTTGTAGAAGAGCACTACTTTTAATTAATTCCTTCATATCTGCAGTTCAAAATGGAAAAGGAAATATCTATTAAGCACGCTTTTGTGAGAAGGCAGTTTAAAACAATTTTAGGCTGTCACATAAACAAGAAAAGAAGTAGTTTCTAACTAAATATGACCACTTTTGGAGCACAATATCCAGTACTAAAACAGAAGGCACCTCATAATTATTAAAGGTAAAAAATATGTATATGATTTCACTTCTTATAGCTTGCTGTTTCTATTATATTAATGGTTATTTTTCTACAAAAAAAAACACACACACACAAGTATATATTATAACTAAAGCTATATATATAGTCCCCCACAATCGTTTAATTTGATCATATTCTAAGTCAATCGTGCTTTCAAAGTAGATGAAGCAGTATTTGTGCATGCTTGTTACATTGGTTTGAATAGCTTTCTTTTTCAACTTGTAGACGAAATTTGCTAGCTACCATGTAAAGGAAACAACAAAGTTTACCACAGGACAAAGTTTATTGATGCTCAACGAAGTCATTATGTAAAGCAAATTTGTAATGAAGGGTAAGAAAAGTACGTACTGAGACTAATTAATATCCATAAATCACACCCACACACACACACAGAGTTTATAAACAATAGAATTGTCTTATATATCCAGGAAAGAGTTCAGTTCTCTTCATTTCGGTTTGAATTTCTCCTAAATATCTACCTTCTTGGCTACTCATTACGTATATCAGTGAATTATACATTTATATGCGTATTTTTATCCATTATGTTACATGTGACATAATTTAGCCATTACATCATCCTTGTATGTTGATTTTTAGGATTTATGATTTTGTGCACCTCTAGAAAAAATCAAATTATTATTGCACCCTCCAAAGTTGTATATATAGAACACTCCACAAGTTTTTCCATAAAACTATAGTAAACGATCATTAAATAACCAACATTAGTTGACCATACAATGCTCCTATTATTCCACAATCCATACCAATGTTACTTTATATTGATTAATTTATAACTAAAGCCATATATTATACAAACTATATTCTGTATGAAAAAACTTTGTAATAAAAATAACACATTTTTAGATAAACTTAGTGTTTATTAATGATGGATTTATGGCTACGTTAATTAAAATTTTAGGTTATAAGTTAGATATGAATGACAAAGGAGTTTCTGTTGGTACTTGGTACACATGAATTCATTCCCCTTGCAGCAAATATAAATACAATCTATAGTTAAAGCATACATATTCAATGCTTAGAAGGGAAAAAATGTTGTTTATACATGGACTATACAAAGTAGAACTACATAGGAATAATTTGCTCACAGTAGTCCGAAAACAACATTAATACTAATAGTTGACAAGACTGGCCTAAAAATGTTTAATAATTAAGTTGCTAGTTCCTCATATTATGTCAGCCAGATCTAAATGACATTCTTTAACAGTTAATATTATGTGCATTCTTATTATGAGAATAATGAGAAGGAGCCAATCGAGCGTTTGTACATTGATACTGTATGTGTTGACATATGGAATCCCTACGTAATGGCATTCCTTGTAGAATTACCTTTTCTAGTTTCCTCATTCATGGTTCAATATTCTAGCCAGTGTTCTAAGCATAGAGGAAACACATCAATTCATCCCTAATTTAGTGGTGAAACAGCCTAAGCAAAGTATAGTTCAGAAAAGTTGTTTGACAATCTTTTTGAACAGAAAATATATGTGAATTAAAATTCGGTCTGTAGTCTTTTTTTTGTCGAATTTAATCTTAAGGATGGGATTAGTTATTTGGAATTAAAATATTTAATCCTAAACGATCAAGAATAATTTTTTTGTGATCTATAGTGTTATTTTTAAATGGTCCAACATCCGGATTAAATTTTTATTTTTAGGGTGTTTGAATCATCTTTTTAATCCGGATTAAAATGTGGTCCCAACTACTTCTTAATCCACATTAAGAAAATGATCCAAACATCCTAGGAATAAAAATTTAATCTAGATATTGGACCACTTAAAAATAACACTCTATATCACAAAAAACTTATTCTTAATCATTTAGGAATAATATTTTTTACTCCGAATAACTAATCCTAATTTTATTCTTACATGATCCAAACAAAAAATAAACTTTTTTGTCAAGAAGAGGTCAAACAATAATACGGTTTTGAATTTCATCAAGAAAATTTCATGTATGACTAATAAATGGACTTTAGAGCTTTATTGGTTTGCTTTCCTCAGTCTGAAGAAACAAGTTTACAGCTAATATATATGTGGATATCCCAGCTCTTGATTTAGTGGCAAAAAACAATACATCTCAAGTGAGAGGTCGCAAGTTCGAAATCCAATTGGAAATTTTTTATAGATATTTAATTTAAAAATAAGTTGGAAGGCTTGATCCCCAATTTATCTTCAAAATATATATATATATATATATGTGGATATCAAATTGCCTTGGTTGATTTGTCCAATTTATAGTTTGTTTAATTGAAACAGTCCATTTGGATAATACATAGCTATCTCAGAAAGTAAACGGTATCAGAAATTTCAATGCATAATCGAAACTTGCATAGAAAGATCCCCACTTCATAGTCAACTAGATGCCTTAATTATAAGAGTGTTCCATGGCTCTATAGACTTTAGAGGGCACATATGCTCCCTAGCTAAGTGATCTTCAAATAAGAAAAACGATATAAACTATATATAACTTCACTGTTTCTGTTTAGCGTAGATATATATATATATATATATTAAGAACGTAATAAATATTTGGCCTGTATCAAGCTTCTAAATTTCTACGAAATAACGGCGAAATAACAGAAATAGCAATATTCTGTGTCAAACCGCATGAACGTTACAGTCTTAATTGAGAAAATGACGTAACGCGTTATTTCAGTTATTTCGGCGAAATAACAAGCTGTTATTGCTACTATTGTTAAATTGTGTATTCAATATTGAACTATTGTTAAATTGGTACAAGCTGCTACTGCTACTCAATATTGGTACACTGCAGTATATTGAATTTGGTATGGCCGTATGCTATTTGTATAGAGTATTGGAGATGTATAAACATATAAATTGATAGTTATAGAATTGGTGTATGTCAAACTTTGAAAAAAACACTACACCGTTATAACATCGAAATAACACCGAAATAACATGAGGACCTGGACCGTCATACCGAAAAAACCAAAATTTAAAAACTTGGCATGTATATATATAGAGAGAAGGAAGCTTTTAGGAAGGAGGGAGATGTATCACTGGAGGACACTTTCCCAAAAACAAATTAAGGCATATGATTGATACTTTGGTATGAATTATAATTAGTTAAATTCAAGGTAGTAGAGCACTTAAAGCTTCAAAAATGAAATTATTGCTGAGAAATATAATTCCCTTTCTACTAGCTAGTGCATGTGGTCGACATAAGCCCTCTTTGTCAGTATCTGATTAGTTATCTATTAGCTAGTTATATAAGATTAGCATTTTCATCAGTGGCAAGTTGTAACTGGAACTCATGCATCCTTCCATCTGAAATATTACAGCTTAAATTCTTTGTTAAATATATATTATTCTTGCTGTACAACCCTTAATCAAACTGTTTTTTATCCTTATTCTTGCATAGCATTAATATATACTTCAAGTGTAATTATTAATTTAATAGACAAATCCATGTCCCCCATATATATATGCTTGTTAAATTTTAAATATTGCTAATGATCCTTCTATAGGAAAGATGTATAAAGACCATATTATAACCTCATAAAAGACCTCTTTTTACACCAATTTCGCTACAGAAGGAAATCAAAAGGGAAAACAATAGTGGCAGGCAAAGAAAGGAAAAATAGAAAACCATCATACTTAATCTCACTTAATAGTTGGAAATTTATAAGCAATAGTACTACTGTAAGTAAAACAATCTATCTGACTTAAAAAATATGAATATTATAGGCGGTGCAGGTTTATTTCAAGATAATATATTATTAGTTGACAAGAGTGATGTAGAGAAAATTCAATTGAAATTGCTACTTATTTGAAAACCAAAAACTTGGGTGACTAGAAATTTAGAACTTTGGAATATCGATCCTATTTCCAGCCTGCCATACTGTGCTTGCACAATCATTCCCATATAATATATACACTCCTGACGCAATAAATTATTATAATAATTTCCACACAGCTCAAATAATATAATATGAGTACTTGTAACTTAGTATATACATTTAAAAAGCATATTCAAATCCTTTCCTGCTTTAGATTCATCAAAATATACTGATTTTTAATTAGCAACTCTAATTCCCCTATATCAACTGAGCGTAAAATATATATAGATCATTGTTGCATATATAACATTTGGATATCATATGAAACTTTCCCTTCTCATTTTCTCCACCAAATCAATCCTTTGTTTCTAAACCGTGTTTATATTAATTAATGGTAGCAATTCTATATGTACATACGTACTTAGAAGCATTATTTTCCCGAAGCAGCTATTTTGTTTTTAAAGTATGCGGCTATTAATTGTTCAAAAATGACATTAGCCTAGTCATTAACAAAACATGAATTGATTAAAGAAAACACAAAGCTAAAACAACTGTACAACATGGACATATTGTAAATTAAGTTGACTGAAATAGGAACAAATTATGGATCACAATTAAGGCTAAATTTGAAGTTTGATTTGATTTTATGTACATATTTATATTTCATTATTTCAAGATTAAGCACTGGCATTTGGTACAAAATTTTAGCCATATCTGACATGCGGATTGCGGTACAAGAATTATAGCTCGTTCCAACCTTAGGTAGTTATGTCCATCTCATTAATTGAGTTCGTAGAACTTAATACTTTTATTAACATTTGCATATATATGATCGATGAACCATGGCTCAGTGCTAAGCCGAGTTCTTGTAAACTCAGCCAACTTCGATTAAATTTGGTAGGAATATTCCTCAAAGAGTTTTCATCGGATATTCAATTGAATCAGGTTCACTCGACTGTGTATTTATTCTTTGTCAATGAAGTCAATTCTATTTTGGCGATATTCTGAGTTAGTTTGACCCAAAAACATATAAAAATGCGTTTTTTTTCCCTTTGCAATGTTCAAATTAAAAAAGTGGAAGGTGTGAGAGATGATTACAAAATATCCTATATATATTATTCCGTAGGTTTTATTATTTGTTTTATGTTAAAATCAACAACATCTGAACGGTGCATGTTGGATAATGTTAAATAATCTTTCTTAATTATTTTGTATGTTTAAATATAATACTAGTGCATAGAATTAATTAGCTCAAACTTTTGTTATAATTTTTTTTACTTACATTTATTGTGATCCTTAATTTATTACTTGTTTTTATAATTATTCTTCATTGTTCTTCATTTGTTGGTATTTAATTGTGACTCCCTCATTTGTCTTTTGCAGCTGTTTGTAATTAACTGTACAAATTTTATCATACATTTATGTTAATATATAGGTTTCACAAGAGAACGCAAATCATTCATTAAACTTAATTTAGTTTTATATAAAATGTTGAGGACCATATGATCTGATATCACCGCACGTGTGTCAAGCAAATAATGTTTCTGCTCCACGTAATATATAATTCATTACTGTTTTTAGAACGAGAACGATCCCTATTGCACTATTATATAAACTAGAGAACAGAACCGAACTGACGTTATACTCATTTTTTTTATTTAAAGTTTTTTTTTTTTTGTTCAAGTACAACTTTGGTTTCACGTCTCTGACAATCAGTGCTTATTATTATTTTTTTCAACTGTTAGTAACTCTGCAGAAACAAAGAAAAAAAACAAATTGGAAAATATTCGGAAGAGAAATTAAAAACATCCACTGATGCTTATTATTATTATTATTATTATTATTTGTTTTTGTATTGTTCAATTACAACTTGTTTAATTTCCTTGTTGTTTTTTCTTTGTTTCTACAGAGTTACAACAGTTAAAAAAAACTGAGAAGTGACATAACCTCCACTGATACTTTAATACCATAAAAAGAAAATATTCGTAAAGAAGAAATGACAAAATGTTGTGTAATGCGCAAATAGAAAGGCTGACAAAGGTGAGATCCTAAGTAGATATTGCGAGTAATGAACCATCAGCTCAAACACAGTATTTCCTTATTTGTCAACAGAACCATTACTACTAGAAATAAATAAAAAAAAAGGTAGATTGTGATAAAAGTAAAAACATAAAAGAAGCTCAGATGGTTAAAACTTAAAAAGACTACTCACCTTACTAGCATATCAGATCAGAACAAGTGGCATATAACCAGGAGTGCTATGCTGAAGTTGCACCAGTAGAAGGTGGTGCATCTGAAGAAGACGGTACGCTTCCTCCCTGAGCTGGTTTCTTGCGCTTCTTCTTCTCATAACTGACTCCCCGTGCCTTGGCCTGGACCTCACGTACCTCGCGAAGGTACAAGCGTACTGCCCGGGCAGCAAAAGGGTTTGTCTCAGGACTGCCTCCATTCTCCTCATGTGCAGCACGGAGGCGACCTATGAGAGCATCGAGAGAGCCCCATGCTTGCCGAAGAGGGCATGGGCAAGGGACAGGAGGGTGTGGGAGGCCAAAGAAGGGGCACATTTGCACATGAACCTTTGTCTTTCCAAACTGGTCAAGGTAGCGGAGGTACTCAAGCACATGTGCGCCGCTGCACTGTGCAAGAGAGAGGGGAGGCTGGTGGTTCTTCAGGTACTGTCCGAAGGTATTCCAGTCGCGCCGCTTCTGCGCCTCATAGCGGCTTGGAGACGGTGATTGTGATAAAGGGGAGAGGGTCGAGGATGAACCGCTTGTGGTGGTGCTGGGAGGGATGATTGTTAGGGTTGAAGGAGAGGAGGAGAGGAGGGAAGGTGAAGGGATGGATGTAGATGCTGCGTTCTTCATGTCCATTTTTGGGTGGAGATGCTGTTTGTGTTTGTCGGCTGAGTGGGTGTCGACTACTACCAGCAGGATTGGCCAATTATTTAACCCTAATTTTGGGCGTGGGGTTGCAATTTTAGTAATTCTAGTGTGAGGAGAAAAAGGAGATGGTGATTCACTGATTGGCTATAATGGTCTTATGATAATTATGATGATGTTTCCTATCATGGAAGTGGGTGCCTTCTCTTTTTTCTTTTTTTCTCCGTCCTCTACAGACTACAGCTCTAGCTAGCTACTCGATTCATATGCATTTATATGGGTAGGAAAAATAAGTTTCACTACCTGCCACTTCACTGGGTACAGTAACTTTCTTACTATTATTGGAGGTGTAGATATCCAAGTCCTGTACATAAATATAAAATATGTACAATCAAAGTCAAAATCAGAGGATCAATTAGATACTTACAGAAATATATATATATAAAAACAAGAAGGAGGCTTTCTCAACATTTTGATAGAACTGAAAGAAACAAGAGAGTACACATCATTGACTTTCTTAACTTTCATCAAGGAAAAAGAAATCTAGGTTTGAGACACTGTATCCATGCTTCGGTTTGCTTTCCTGAATGGTTAAAAGCTAGCCTTGCTGCTGGTTCGAAAGGGTTCCTTGTGCAGAACTGGAATCGCCGTATGGATCTATCGTCAATTAAATGCTTTCTCTAGAAAGGAAAGGATTTAAAAAAGGACCAAGAGATTTTTTTTTTCCTTTTAGTACGATTCCAATTCCATCGTGATCATCTGTAGCCTCTGTGAGAGAGAGGATATAAAGTAGGCGACAGAGATTGACAGAGAGAGGGAGAGAGAATGGGGTGGGGACTGGTACTCGGACTGGCTCCCTTTAGATGGAACGAACACCATTTCATGGTTCGTACAGAGACAAGAGGGAACAGTTATACATGTCAATTTCGTACAATTTTGAACATTTCTGTTCCGTTCCATCCAAACGGAATGTTAAACGAAACAGAAAATCAATTTCGTTTCTAAAAACAAAACGGAAACTGAAATGAAGAAAATAAAACGGAACACGGAAATAGACTGAAATCAATAGAAAAGAAAGAACGGAACGTTAAACAGAACATAAATCTGTTTCGTTTAACGAAACGGAACGAAAACGAAACAGTATTTTCATTCCGTTACCGAAATGGAACAGTGGATTTCAGCTTACGCCATCGACGTTTGACAGGCCTAGGAACAGTTAACATTATTAAATTTGATCTAAGACCTTTTGTTTCAAAATTAAGAATCCATGCATGTCTAATGACCATTTTAATTAAATCCGAATGATTTATTTAAGAAGAATATTATATCATTCCGTCGGCACTTACCATGGAGACTAGCTAGACAAGTAGAGAGTACTTAAAATTGAAGGCCGATTCCCTAGGACTTCTATCAATTAATGCATGATAAAATGTTAGCTAATGGATTTGAAAATTACGAGGAAAATTTTTTAACAACTAAAAATTAAAATAAGTACGTCATTTTAAAGTAAGAAACATACTAAGAAATATATATATATATATATATATATATATATATATATATATATACAAAGGTTTAAATAGCGGATAGCGGATTTGTCGCGGACATGCTAATGTCATAGCGGATAGCGGATAGCGGTCATTTAGCGGCCGCTATCGGACCATAGTGGATATTATGTCGGATGCATAATTTGATTCAAATTAAACATCATATAACATCAAATTCATACATATTTATATATATATATGGAAATTTTTATAATATCATGTTCCTTATAATACTTTTCTAGTTATGTCTGTAAAATTTCGTGAGGAATTAACCTTGGAAAGATATTCAAATCGATTTATTTCACATAGCATTATAGCAAGTTAGCAACAACAAATTTGAGTAAAAAAAATGGAGAAAAAAAAGGGTCATTACGGGCTGCCCAGAAATGTTGCACACCTTTCGCTCTCTCCTTCTCGTACTCTGCATCTGGACCCCACCGATCAGAATCTCCTCTCTCACCTCTCTCTGATGGACACCCCACCGATTGGCTTCCTGGGTGCCTACCAACCACACCACCGCTCCTCGAATGCGATACACCGTTGGAAACCTGGCAGAGAGAAGAATCTACTGATACCAATTTCAAGTTCTCTTGTGAACATTTAAGCATTCAATTCAAGGAAGCAATTTTCGAGCCAGTTGAAAAGAAATCCGAAATTGATCATATCAGATGATTGAAAGCCCAAATTGGTTGCTTTTACACGTTCTAGGATAGACTGAGAAGTATCCTGGATGGTCAATTTTGAACAAATCAAGCCGAGTGAATGAGAGCACCATTGTGTATGAAGGACAACGCTAAATACCGTTAAATGCCCGCTAAATGCCCGAGAAATTCCCGCTAAATGCCGCGAAATACCGCTCTCGTGCGCGCTATCGGACATGGTGCTAAATTTGTCGCGTCGTAGCGTTCTAACATACGTCACCGATATAGCGCCGATATAGCGGCCGCTATTACCGATATTTAAACCTTTGTATATATATATATATATATATATAATATCAATTTGCTGACAAAATTACTGTTAAATTTAAATAGTAAATATAAAAGTCGAGTTTTGTTTATGGACCTCCTTGACAGATTCTGTGGAGTTTTGCTTTATTCCCTAGGCATTGTGCGTTGTTATTAAAAGTGCTAATCTGGTTGTTATAATTTTCTCTGTTCTGTTTTAGTTTGTATTGTTTCTGGGAAAGTTAATAAAGCTCACTAGCTATCTCTAGGTATTTTATTTTGTGTCAGTCACGAGCTGTGTGACTTGCTATACTAGTATTTGCAATTTAATTTTCTTGAAGCCCCTTCTTAGGGATTTTTTTTTTCAATAAAAACTTGAAAAAGTAAATTGTACATTTTTTCACTGCATTTAGATAGATTCCACGTCATATATATCTTGTGTAATTTGAAAGTAGTCTAGTCACCGATGGTTTAAGAGTTAATAAACTAGATTACTAATTACTAACATGCGAGTAGTATCAAGTGTTATTTTAAAGGAATTATAGTTTTGAGAACCAACATGTTCATAATACAATGACAATTACCATTCACAATTATGACAATAATGCTCATAATGAAAATTGCTTCATACCATCAGACTCCACGCTATCTACGCCATCAAGAGTTCTCCTCTTCTTTTTGTATCACCTCTTACCTTCTTTAATTCTCCATCCGCTCTTCTTTTTTTAGTGCTCTTTTTCTTTTTCTTTTTTCTTTCTCTTTATGCTTCCTTCTCTCCTCTTTGCTCTCCCATTTTGGTCCGCCTCCTTCACCTTCCCGCTCTATCCTCTCTCATTTCTTCATCTCATTTTCCTTCTTTCTTTGTTCTATCATGTCTCACTTTTAGCTCTCCTTTCTCACTGATGATCCCATATTTCTTTGTTTTTGCTCTTTTCTAGCCTCATCCCACCCCTCAAGTTTTCCTCCTTATTTTGTCATCTACTCACCATTTTTCTTCGGCCTAGAATTCATCTATTTCTACCTCACCTCAGGCACAAGGATCTAGATGGATTCCAAAACTGATATTTGACCTTCTTCTTATATCAATTCTCATATGTATAGTCTCAATTGTTTTCATAATCTCCTAAATTTTAAATTGATTTATTTCTATTTTTTATGATATAGATAATTGTTTATGTCACATAAATTGTACCCATGAAAGTTCCATGAAGTTCAAGGCATATATGATCAAAGAGATTAGTTTGTGTAAACAAGAGAATAGATTGTTACACTAAGATATTAGTTAATTTCATTACTGGATCAGTTTAACAAGGTAACAGAGTAAATTGTTATATCAAGGAATAATAAATTGTAAGGTTAAGGAATCAGTTTGACAAAATAATAAGTGTATATTGTTCCACTAAGAAAATAATTTTATTAGGGGATCGATTTATGAACAATTATATCAATAATGAATTGTTTATGTGTTAATTCCAGTAAGGGATCAGTTGGTGAAGATAAGGGAATAAATTGTTACATCAAGAGATAATAAATTGTAAGTTTGGGGAATCAGTTTGATAAGATTAGAGATTAAATTGTTACATCAAAAGAATAGTTAATACCAATGAGGAATTAGTTTGAGGAGATAAGAGAGTAAACTGATACATCAAGGTTTCAGTTAATTCTATTAAGGGGTAAGTTTGTGAACAGTTGTTTTAATATAGATTGTTTTGTTAGATTATTCTATTAAATGATTACCTTCAGTAAATTCTTATTATATTAAGGAAATAGTTAATTCTATTAATGGATTAGTTAATTAATTCTATCAAGAGATCAGTTTGTGAAAATTGTTTTAATAATAAATTTTTAGTATGAGTTAATTCCATTAAAGGATCTACAGAGTTTTCCTGAATTTATTTCGTAACGATGATTCTTGGGGCGAAAAACAACCTATCTAAACTTCTAAAATCCACTTTGAAAATCTAAAAATAACACAAAGGGACCGTTTGGATCGCTTAGGAATAGGAGGAATTTTCAATTCCTAGACATAAAATATTGGGAAGTGTGTAATTTTGTGAAGAGTTTGGATTATTTATAATAAATTTATGTCTAGGAATAGGAAATTCTTCAAATTTTCACTTGATCCAAACGGCTCCAAAACTACTATAATTAGTCATTGGACAAGAGAAGAAGAAGGAATTAGAGATAGAAAGGGAAAGAGGTTAACCGAAGAAAGGAGACGAACTTAGAGGAGGGGAGTGCACATGTCGGAAAAAGAAATAGTCACATAGTATGCCAACGGACAAAGAGCGGAGAGGAGAGGAGAGGAGAGGAGAGGATAGAAACTTAGAAAGTTTTCTATAAATTTTTCAAATCTAGCTATAAGCTGAGAGAAAGAGAGAGACGTAATGATATAAAAATTGAAATTTAACTTTTTAACAGCTGTTTTCTAGATATGATTACGTAATTCAATTTCGAATTGCAAATAAAAACTCTTTGTATATAGAAAAATAAAAATTAAGCTTTATTTTTTTAGTTATGTTTCAATCAAACGCATGGAGTTGGACCCAGGAGGAGGTCCCCCAGGCCCTGCGCCTCCGCCCATTCTACCAAGACAGCTCTGTCTCTCTATCTTGCAGAGCTAATTGATTGTGCTCATTTTTTAAAATTTGGAGCTAAATCATTTAATCTTGAGTTCATAAGGAGAGGAGCATGCGTCTGAACAATCTTGTACTTGGTACCCTACGTACACAGCTTTATGCCTCCTACCGTGAGCAGAAAACATGTTAACTGTATCTGCTTGATTGTTTTGTACCGATAATTAATTAACACTGTGTCACTGCACATTACACAATGCCAATTGGTCGTGGGACTCTTTTATTAATTAATAAATTAAAGACGAACTGGGCTATGTGCAAATATTGTTTTAAATATTTATTTTTTGTAAAAAAACTATAAACTATTAATTCAGGCATAAAATACTATGTCATCAATACATATGGACGATGAACTACTACAAAGTTCCGAGTTTGTGTACGTATTTTTTAGATTACAGTTTAGATCTTTATGAATTACATCTAATGTGAATCATACTTATATATTATTATTATTATTATTATTATTATTATTATTATTATTATTATTATTATTATTATTATTATTATTATTCCCCTTGACACAGAGCAGAATCAAGTCTTTCAACTCTACCATTTCAAAAAGAAAAAAAAAAAGAAGTCTTCCAACTCTAAATATCTAAAATTTCTCTACTCAGTTTTCAACCATGTATCATTCACTCAATCGACATCATTATTATGTCATCATTTGATTCAGAATAAAAATTACGATATCTAAATAGAGTTTGTTGCTATAAGGATCTTTGTTGAATGTTTGCTCTAACAGTGCACAGATTTTTTTTTATACAATGTTCCATATATACGTCCCCATGCAAGCCGCTGCCCGTTATATATAAGGAATCTTGTATAGAGGCAGAATCTTCTGATCTGGTGTAAACTTTTTCTCTAATATTAAATTTCATTTTTACACGTTTAAATTCACTTTTAAAAAAAAATTTAGTTGCTCAACAAGAAAATTGAGGGACATTTTTTTAATAAAATTGGTTGCGAATTGCTACCAAAAAGAATATTTTAAAAGCAAATAAACATTAGGACAAAATATAATATAATAATATAAATTTAGAGGTAGTATGAATATGAATCCAAACTAAAAGGAAAAAAAAAAAGAGATCGATTCAAAGGAAATTCAATCTATAAATAAAGCAATTGCATAGTCATTATTCAGCATCTCTCTCTTCTGATCAACCCAATTGTTAGCTCTGTTCTTTGAGAAACTTTATGCAATCAGCAAATAATCACATATTTATACTCCATTCATTTTATTTTCTCTTAAAAGTCAATTTACTCAATTACCAAAAAAAATATGACTCCATCTATATCACCTAATGAGGAACTATTAACTGACAGTGGAGTTAGTTTGACAATTTTGATATACTTTTAAAAAATATATTTATGAAATTAGAATATATATATATATATAGACGTGTATATATAAATGATCTTATAAATCGGTTGAATATCAGTGTTTAAATAATTTAAGTACCATTTGATATTTAATCAAGGACCACTTAAATTAGGACTACTTGAATTATAATCTTTTAATGAATCGTAACATTTTCATAAAATTTTATATACATCTAGTATAAATCATGTTCTGTATATCACATTTAAAAATATATAAATTATTATTTATGATTGTCTAGATCGTTAAATTAGTTTATTATCAAATAATCCTTACTCTTAAACTTATTGAGTTTTTCTAATTATTGAATGCATTGTCATAATTTAGCCGAATCCAAACATACTTGTAATTTTTTTTATTACTTTTAAAAGACACCACTGAAGATGAAAATTGGAATAGTTTAATTATTGTTAAAAAATGGTTCTAAATTTTTTATCAAAAATTAGGTAGAGACTTTACATAATATATAATGGATTGCAAGAGAGAGACATACAAACGATCAAGAAACAGAAAACGGAGAAAAGACAAAGTTGGACATGTTAAAGTAAAGAGAGCAATAAATGGCTATGAGGCGAGGACCGGGATGCTGCTCTCGGTCGGAATCTGACCCTTTGACTATCTGCTCTCGCAAAGAGGAGCCATGGGAGAAAGGGAAGGGAAAAGGGAGAGAACCAAACATGCACCTTCACATGCGAGTGTACTTGGTTCATTTCGTACCAAAAAGGAATAACCAGAAACAATGAGACTGGAACATTTACTAAATAGTATGTAATGCATGCAAGTAGTAAAGTACAGCTGTCATAAAAATGAATATTTAGATTTTGGTCCGAACCTGCTGCTAAACCTGGCCAGATCAATATATAGCAGGAACTGACCATACGTTTGATTTAATTAAACTATATTGTAGTACATATATGGACCACATAGACCATTCATAGAAAGCTAGATACTCTGATTTGGCTTGGATACGAATGGCATGAACTTGCTGCCTAGACAGACATCATGAATAGGAGTAGAGCAAAATCCGCTTTAATCTTAAGCATGATTTGTGATTAATAATATAAAAATGCATGCTTGTAAGAAGTTGCAAGAACTTATAAATGTCACGATTGCTATTAGAAAAAGTCGATAATTGGTAAATAAAAACAATGTGCACTTGTGATTTACTTCAAATAACATTCAATGGTGCGCTCAAAATGAAGCTTTAATTTTAAACAACAAACAATTTGGAGCTAAATTTAACGAGATAATAAAATGACGGATCAAGTTTTTCAACATAAAATATTGAAAATTAACTTGTTAGTCAAATTTAATTCAGATCCATTTGAAGCAAAATATAACTCAACAATATATATGGAAAATAATATTAACTTGTTTTATATATCACTCAAACAAATTTTATTTTTAACAGCAGTTAAAACAATATATTTAGCAGCGGTTGGAAGGCGTTGTTAATGGGGTTGTCTCAAAAATAAATAAAATCCCATCGTTAAAGACGGGTTGCTAAAAATTAACCAGTCTGCCTTTTTTTATTATTCTATTCGATCTTGGACGTCTTTAAAAAAATAACCGCTGATCTTTTGCACCATTATTTATTAAAAACCGCAGCTAAAGGATCTCTGCTTATTCAATCACTGTTATTGTTTAACTAGCCCAAAAAAATGTTTTATTGTGTCATGCATAGGTTTAAATAGCGGCGCTATAGCGGTGCTATTTGGTCCACCACTACAACGCTACAGATTTAGCGACCTGTCCGATAGCGCGACCTATAGCGGAAAATAGCGGGGTATAGCGGTGAAATAGCGGATAATAGCGGGTGATATAGCGGTGAAATAGCGGTGCAGTTTATAATTTGCTGATATAGCAGTAGTATTTTGGACATAACTTTCGCATACGAACTCCGATTGATATGATTCAAAGTTCTATAGAAAGTTTACAAAACTAACCATAATTTTTATGTTTTGAACATTTTCAAATTCTTAAAATTTAATGGTCAAATATGCATAGAAAATAAATATAATTTTAATTAGCGTTTATTAGTTGCTTGAAATTATTTTAATTTTTTATTTTAGACTAAACTAGACCTTCAAAATACACTTGTGTGTGCAAATCCGCTATGGTCCGATAGCGGCCGCTAAATACCCGCTATCCGCTATCCGCTATGATATTAGCATGTCCGCTACGAGTCCGCTATCCGCTATTTAAACCTTTGGTGTCATGTATTCAAAATAATATTTTTGGATCTGATCAATTTTGACGGTAGCACTATTCAAAATTATTTTTGAAACGTGTCCGATTCGATGTTGTGAAACTTTCGGAGACTTGCGATTAAAACTAACATATCTCTAGCAAGTCAGAATAACTATATTGAGTGCTCAATTTTTCTTTTTTTCTCTTTATTCTCTTACTGTACTTGAATTTCTTGTATGCACATGTTAATTATTGAATATCAATAATTGAATTGTGTTAGATAGTTCATAACAAAGCAGTCTATAACCTTAATTATTTTCGCTAATTGTATTTAGGGAGAACATCTTCTATAAAATTATTCTAATTTCAATATTCCATAAATTTGTTACTGAACTGATCCCGGAAGCATCACAAATTAATGAGGCTGGTTCCTGATCTCACGTCTATGTCCCATCCCATGATCTGATTGATCTACTAAAAGTGAGCATAAGCGTACGTACACATTTTATCAATGCAGAATTGCAGATATCTCCCTGCCATTGCACGATTGCAACCACGACTGCCCCTTACCTGACGTTATCTTGTGTGCCTACATTCAGCTCCCATCCATAACGTCCATCCTTCGCTGATATAGTAAATACCAGGTCTATGACCCAGAAAAGAAACAGAAAGCAAGAGTGAAAGATACCAGGTCTGTTTGTTTGTGGTGATCAGGTGTGATGGCAACCATATAGTAACCCTTGTGAGTTTAATACCTCGTCTTCTCAAAATTGACGAGTAGTAATTTTGTGAACTCGTAGAAGCTAATCATTGAATCACTACAAAACATCATCCTTGCAAACGAGTTGTTGAGATCTTTGATTTCTTAAATCACACATAACCTCGAAAAGCGCTAACTAATATGTAACTGGAGCTCTATTGCTAAATTAATTTGACGATTTTGACAACCATGAACATAATTTTTTTTATTTTGAAATCTGACACTTGAAATGTCAGTTTGTACATATATATATTATATATATACACGAAAAATGATAAAGTCTGGTTGATGCAGGTTTTACTGTTAGTCAAATGAGTTGAGAAGTACAATACCTATATTTAACATTTTATGAAATATCAAATTAAGGACAATAAAATTGTATAAAACTCGTGGCGTACGTGCATCCAATTTCCAAGACTAATAGTTTATCTATAATTTTTTTTTTAATTTCTTGTAACTTAATTTAAGAAAATGTTATCACAATTGTCAAAATAGCACAATGTCAATAAATCTTAACTCTTTATATATTGTCTGAATCGCGGCATTTTTCTGTTTTTCGACCAACTGCATGATGTTCGGATAGAAATGTGCCACTTCTAATTGGCGCTACTTTAAACTCTGATAGTTTTAATAAATTACAATTTGCGCTACTTTAAACTCTTAATAAATATGGGGCTTGTTAAAAAAAAAAAGGTCAAGAAGGTTTATTATGCATCCATAGAGCGTTTTGTGCATCATGACGTGTAGGTCGGTATTTTTACAAATTGACAAATATAATTTAACCAGTCCAATCTATATATTGAAACTTCATTGCAAACCAAATTTTACATTTTAACAAAAAAAAATTAACTATTTTTTATTTTTTTAGAAACTTGTCAATGTTTGGATACAAACTCATATAAATAGCATTCCAAAAATAGCAAAGTATGAAAAAATCGAAAAAATAATTAAAAATTTTCAAAAAAAAATGTAAAATTTGGTTAGCTGTGAGATTTCAATTGTGTGTTGGATTGGTTAAATTATATTTATCAAATTAAAAATTACCGACTAAAATATTCATGATGCACAATAAACTATCTCGTTAAAAGTATGTTCAAATCAAATAACAATGCATCATTTCACTTTATGTGCATTACTCTTCTCATTTTCTATGTTTTCATTTTTATCTGAAATTTAATTTATGTAGTATAAGTTGACAGGAATCGGGCAGGAGATGGATTAAAACAAATAGTCATAATGAGTCTGCTAAAATTTCTTCCATACAAAAACATGGGGACAATGCTCTCAAACGAAAAGCAAACAAACCATGGCTCGTTTTGTATCATGTCTGTCAGGACCATGACACACAGTGTCATTTGGCGTTGTTGTGTTGGTTCTCTGGACTGCTTAGATTAAATTCAAATTTCTTTATTAATTAAAGTACAACCTGAGTTTTCGCTTTACTCAGACAAGTTATGTACATTATAAATTTATAATAGTGTACACAGTACATCCATTGTTTTCAGTATAAGCCATAAGGCAGGAATCTGAAGGATAAATGGCCAGGAGTTAGTCCTTATTCCGTAATAGGCCTCAGCCCAATTTGATTAGAGATTATTTGTAAAAGGCCATAGCTGAAACATCCTACATGGTTCACCTTTCCGGACCATCCAAGCTTACCAGACTTAGCGGCTCCAGCAATCTCTTATTATCAACTTTGCGATAAACAAACTTATTACTTCATTTGTTTCCATTTCTTTTAATTTCTTTATGATATCATGCAGAATTGTCATTGATAAAAGTTAAAAAGATGAATGCATGAAGGTCAAAGTGAAAAAGAAAAGGAAAAAGAAAGCAACAATTTATGATCTATTATCGACTTCAACTTGTTAATCACATACGCAAGTCTTTTCAAAGATATGGAAAAAATAAATACAATGTGAGCTTAAGAAAGAATAAAGGAAGCTATATATACAGAAGAGCATCTGGTTTTTTTATCTTACAATTATATCCACAGATACCAATCCCCTGGAGAGGAGTGGATAACAATAAATTCCAATAGATAACATTCCACTGCTCATATAGGAGCTTAAATCTACACTTGTCATATTACCTCGCCTTCCGGACAATATTCTCTCGCTGGCTCCTAAAGTGACCCAAGATCTGTTGTGCCTGCAGCAATTTAGAATTTTTCAGATTTAGATGTCGATAATCAAAATATTGCAATTTTCCATCTGAAAGTAACAAAAGTTTGGACCTAAAGCACATTTGTACTGTGAGAGAGAGTATCAGTGTGCGGGAGTGCACCCTTGTGTGTGCCGTGTTTCTGACTCTCCCTTTCTCCTCGCCCGACCCCTTCTTCCCGCAAAAAAAAAAAAGAAAGGAAACCATGTATCTCAAATTATTCATACCACCCATCAATAATAGAAACATCATAGAAATCTGTACAAAACCAACAAAATACTGCATATGCCCTCTGAACTAGTAGGTTTCATTATTACCCAACCATTACTCAGACATCAATAGTTCTCTATTAATTTAACAAAAGAACAACTAATATTAAATTAGAAGATGGCTCTTTCAACCTTGAAAAAATGAATCAAATTTATCATGGTTTTATAGTTGAAACTTCTCTTTCTAGATCAGTTGGATTCTCTATACCACAGTTCCAGAGGAAAGATGAGGAATATCTCAAGGAGAGAAGTGTAATGGGGCAAAATTTTGTATAATCAAATGATTAGCATCCTATTGATATAATAGGCTAGCGGGCATCCGGTCCAATTAAGCTAGTGTTCTAGGGATATCAGGGTATTTCCCAGTGCAGGTGTAGGTGAAACTTGTGAGGGAAAGAAAAAACAAAACTGGAAAAGGAAATATGCAGAAGTTATTATACATAAAAAGGAAATATAAAAATAGAAAAGACATGAGGGAAAGAAAAACAAAAGTGGAACTTGGATGTGAAGAAGTACAGGGAATATAGAACATTATTCTACCAAATAATCAAAATGACTAGCATATTTTCAATGTACCTTCTCCTTTGCTCTAGGTGTACCAAATTGAGACAAGGCAATAAGAGGGGGCACCGCGCCTTCCTGCAAAACAAGGCTACAAAATTTGGTGCTATTGATAGAGAGCTGTAGCAAAGCAGATGCAGCATTCTCCTTCCCTCTCTGAGTACCAGTCTCCAAAGTCTCCACCAGCAAAGGAATACCACCTTCATGAACAATTGCAAGACGACCTTCGTGTATTGTCGATAGATTTGCCAAAAGCGCCACAGATTTGTCTACCATCCCAGTACCCGGATCCATCAGCTCTATCAGGTACCTCACTGCACCCGCTTGCACGATGCGTGCCTTGTTATCATGGTGGATTGACAAGTTGAACAGTGCTGTGGCAGCATCCTTCCTCCCTCTTAGAGTACCGGTGTGTAGTAACTCGACTAATGCCCGGATTGCACCTGAGCCACCAATTTTTACCTTGTACTCTTCTAGTGTGGAGAGGCTGAACAGGGTTGCAGCCGCATTTTCTTTGGCCACAGGTGTACCAGACTCAAGCACATAAATGAGAGGTTGTAATGCACCACCTTCGGCTATCAAAGCCTTGTTCTCATTATTAATAGATAGGTTAAGCAGAGCAGTGATTGCATTTTCTTGTACATCAGTGTATTCCGAATGAAGCAAGGAAATGAGTGGACGAATGGCTCCTAATTTGGCAACTAGAACACGATTTTCACCATTATTTTTTGAGAGAAGTCTCAGCTCATATGCACATGTAGCCTGTGTATCAGGGTTTGGGCCCTTCAGTCCCTCCACTAGCTTTTCTACATCAGAACTGGTTGTAGAATCATCACGGGTTATATTTGATGAGTTGGTGCGGGAGAAATTAGAAGAGGGTGAGGGTCCAACATCCTTACTGAAAGGGGAGCTCAGTTGGTCATCAAATTTACTTGCTAGAACATCAATGCTGGAGATAACACTCGAATTAGATCCACTTCGAGTACTGGAACTCCTTCGATCAAGGGAATAGGTGCTTTGCATTTGAAGGTGGCTGGTATAATAGGGATTCTCCTCTCTATCTACATCTGAAATCTCAATTTTTTGCAGCTGTGCTCGATTAATAGGCTTAGCATTGGATCTGGCACTTGATTCTCTACGTTGCGAAGGACTTGCCGTGAATGGGCTCATAATCTCATCACAAATCCTGGACTCTAGTAGCATGAAATTGTTTTCTTCACACCAAGTTGAGATCAATGCCTTGACTGTGTAATTTGAAACAAGTTCTGTATGTTGGATGTTCTGATGGGTCATAGGACAGATTCTGAGCCCGTTATCAAGCCACTTTTGTATGAAAGATCTCTCAAATGTTTGTCCCGAGGCAAGGATTACAGGATCCAGCATAAGTTGAAGAGAAAGAGGGCACCTGAAATGAGGAGGTATTACAACCCCATTTATGGAACTATATTTCTCTAATTTTGCTACAAGGTATCTGATCTGCAAAACAAGTTGAATCATCTGATTTATCATGTCAAGGCTTTCAGGGTTATGCTTGGTTTCAAGCCTCAGTCTTTCCTTCTCAAGCGCTATGCTTTCCATCAGCAATTCCCCATTTGAGGCAAGACCAACAGACTCCGCAATCTTCAAAATATTTTCTACGCTGGGAACAAGGTTATTGTCGAGGTCCTTCTGAGCAACTACTATAAGTTCTGATAGTCCGTCCCGTTCTCTACATTTGAGCTCTCGCATGCATTGCTGAATTAAAAGATGGACATTAACAGACTTTCCAACAAATGATATGATCAAGACAATAAATGAAATTTGGCCCAGAATACACCACGAACAGTATTCAATTAAGTGCCTAATGACTTCCTTTATCCATTTTTTTTCCCTCTGAATAATGTGGCCATACCATGACAATTAACCCTATTTGAGCATCCAGATAGGCTCAATGAGCCTTGTTGAGCCTTGATCAAGCGATGAAACAACAAAAGAGGCAGACAAGGACAAAACAGGACAAGCAATCACAGGCATAAATTTTTTGACCAGTACACACTTGAACCAGTAGCAACCAAAATGGTATTATCAGATAAATACAGCTTTTAAAATACTAGAAGACAAAATGGCATCCCTAGGTATACCGCTTTTGAAATAGCAACAGTAATACACAATTGTATAGTACATAATGTGCTGCCTTGTTAGGTCACTACAAGTACCTGAGTAGCAGACAAAAGAGAAGGAAAGGAATAAGACGGCAGCAAATCGCTAAAGAGTTGGCAAATGCGCATTGCAGAACTGCAGATGCTGGATGCCATTTCACTGCTTCTCGTTAACTACGAAACAGAAAATTAAGCAAATGAGTCATTGGTTTTATTGTAACAAGTAAAGAACAAAAGATAGAAACCCAAAAAAAAAGTGAGTGAGCTCTTACACTATAGATCTTGCCGGGCCTATAAGGTCCTTTCTCTAAAAAATCCCGAGCCTCATTGACGGCCATGTCAAGCTCCTCAATTGCTGTCACGAGCCGTTCATCCCAAGGAAAGGGAGAACCAAAAGCCTCATCTAGTATGCACTTTAAGGGTTTTAACATGCCAGCAATGCACTTGAACTCATTTGTCACAGCCGTTTTACCAGTATGACAAGAAACTAGATGAAGAAGCCTTGATATACTGTTTATTAGTCCCCCTATATTTCTTCTCTCCATTTTGCCTACATCATATAAATTAAAGTTTGTTAAAGGGAATTCTAAGAAATAGCAACTAAGAAATATACAATTAGGTGAGATTTAACAAATTATAAGTGGGTAAATCCACAAATATGAACTGAAAGATAAGAAAGGAGAACTTAATTAAACAAACAAACGATCCCAAATTAATCTAACCCTCTCTCAATTTACTAGAGAACAGAAACCTTGAACAAAAATAAGAAGTGAAAAACAAAAGATACACTTACACTGTCTTAAGTACATTTTCCAAAAAAGGAAAGAAAAAGCTAAGATTAAGATTTTTAGTAAATGTACCTCCGTCCATCGAGGAAGCAAAAAAAACGAGTGTACTGGAGATTAGCAGGTTGATTTTGTTCGCAAACACGCTTGAAACCCTAAGTACTTGCTGAGCCTCCACAGAGGAAGGAGGGAGAGAGAGAGCACCGAGGAAGGGAAGGGAAGGGGACAAAGTTCCAAAGCTCAGGGTGGCAGGTAATGGACTCACATCCTCTACAGCCTAAATTATACGGTTGTACCATCCGGCCAACACAATTTTTTTAATATTTAAAAAATTTAAAATTCAAATGTTGAATCCAAACCGTTGATCTTGATCAATTTTACGAGCGATGCATTTTCATATAAGTTTTATAAAATTTAGAGTCAATTTGATACTTGATTGAGTGATCAAATTATGAACGTATTAGAATTAATCAGTGTTTGTTAACCATATTCGTTCATTTATTGACCACTTGATCTAATATCAAATCAACTCTAAATTTTATAAAACTTATATGAAAATGCATCGCTCGTAAAATTGAACAAGATCAACGGTTCAAATTTAACGTTTAAATTTTAAAAATTTTAAATTTTATAAAAATTACGTTGGCTGGACAGTACAGCCGATTAATTTTGGCTGCAGAGGATGCTGGTCCGGCAGGTAATGGCCCCACGGCTCTTCATTGATTATTTATAATTTAATTATTGATCCGTTCATTTATTTATACATACAAATATATAAAGTTAATTAAATGACCTTTTATTACATGTTGGACATAACATTCATTTAATCAACTTATCTGAAGAAATAATTATTCCTATGACAGGAAATATGTTTTTTTTTTCTTTTTTATGTTAAAATGACTACTAATCAAGTAATTATACTGAAAATAAATTACTACTAATTTAATTAGGGAAAATAATTTAGTCCGAGTCTTAAATTGGTTAGGCTCACTGACCAATTCGATCGACATAGAGTTCAACAGGTCAGATTAGACGAGATTTGTCGACTAGCCGATTTAGTATATCAATTTGATATTATTAGTACTATGTGTTGGTTTAAATAATTAACTCTCGATTTATCGATTTACAAAATAATATCAAAATCTCTCAACTAACGTTTTAATTTAGTGATTTATAGTGAATTTACTTGAAGTATGGCTTGAAGTAAGTGTGGCGCAAATTTTAGAGCATCAAGAAACTTCATTAAACTAGCTAGAGTTATTAGTTTAGGTATAATTTAACTCTAAACTAATCTCAATCAATTTGTTGTCAAAATGCTCAATTTTTCTGTTCAGCGTCATACAACGCCATCTCGCGTTATACAACGTAGAGTTTATTTGTTCCGAAATTGCAAAATCTCTGACAAGGTTGAGGTAGCGTCACACAACGCTCAGTAGTGTTGTGCAACGCTGCATCACGCAGATAGAACTTGGTTTTCCCCTTTGCTCTTTTTTTCATAATTATGCAAAGCTGATTACAGTTGCACAACGTTGCCGCTTTATTGTTGTGCAACGTTATTCAACGTTGCACAATGCTTGTTTGAGCAAAGGTTCTCTTCACTGCTCAGACAGTGATAGGCGGGTTTCACATCGAAATATTCAACCCTTTTAGGCCTTAATTTCAATTAAATGCTTGTGTTTTAGTTAGATTTAATGCAATTTAGGTTAGAAATATGGTACTGCCATTTGCCCTTGTCTAATTTCAGGTTCAGTGATGATTTGGAGCAAAATTGGGCCCAAGGCAGAGTTCAAGCGGACCAAATCAGAGTCCAAGCGACTGAAGCAAAGGAACAGGGTCAAACCAGACAAGTCCCCTGTTCTGGCGACCCGCCAGGATTTCAGACGACCCGCCAGGAATTCAGGCGACCCGCCAGAATTCCTGTCGACCCCGCCAGAACATAAACCGACCTGCCCAATTTGGAGAGATATTTCTGGCAGAGCACTTTCTCTATTCTTGGACGAACCAGACATGATCTCCACCTATGGGAACCGCCCTTGAGAGTTATTTAAACATAGGGAGAGCTCCAGAAAGGGACAAGTCAGTTTAGAGAGAGAGAATTCGAGAGAAGATAGCAGAAGTCTCCCCCAGCTACCTCCTGTCGACCCGCCAGGATCTCTGGCGACCCGCCAGAAAACAGGCTGAGAGTTGTTTGCTGTTGTTTCTTGTTGTAAACTTTCTCTATTTTCTGTCTTTTATGTTTAGTTTGCTGAAACCTTTTATCTTTATGTTTAGTATGACTTTTAGTGAGTAATTTAGTTTAGGGGCAATTGTAGGAACCATGACTTGGTAGATTAATGAAGTTTATTTAGTTTTCTAATTTTTCTAAGTTGTTTTGCTTTGCTTGAGTTTATTTGCTGAAATTGTGAATTAAATTGATTGATTTGAAGGTTTGCTCACTTGGTTAGGCCTGACCTCGTAGATTAAGCAAATAGAACCCTAATCTCAAAACGATTTATGTTCTCAAACCATAGGATAGTTAGTATACCCAAAAGGTGAAACCGGAACTTAGCCGAGAGGTTTATTCCCTCCTAAGATCGAGAGATCTAGGATATCCTACCGAATAGTTAAAGCAAACCCTAAAACTTAAGCCAAGAAACGAGAGTTGAAACTTAGGTTTTTAGGGAGGTTAGAGGTTAAAACTTAGTAATATCAAATCAAGAACGAGAGTTAGTATTTGGACCAGAGTTTAAGCCAAAAACCTGAACTTAGAGAACTTAGAAACTAATTAAACTGAATTGTCGTACTGTTCTGGCGACCCGCCAGAAATCCTGTCGACCCGCCAGGATAGTGCCTGGAAGTGGAACCCGATCAATTGACCCTAGTTTAAGTCCTTAATTCGAGTTTAGATCTTTTCCTTAATATTTAGATCTTTTCCTTAATATTTAGATCTTATCCGATTAAATAGAAAAAAATCAAAAAAAGAAAAACTATAAATGTCATTTTTATAGTTTAGATATGTTGTATGTCTAGTTTGGTATAATTTGAGAATCAATTCGTCAATCAAATTAAAAAAAAAAAAAACTTAACAGTTTAGTTTTGATGGCACTTCATTAATAACTGGACGTCTTTCAAATTAAATCAATACAAATGCACGTCGTATCTCCACTATAAAGAATGTATTTACATTTTATACTTTTTATTTTATAATAACCGTTCTGTCACATCTCACATGTCATATGTAGCCAAAAAAAAAAATATCTTCTATTTAAATATAATAGTGCATTATGTTTTGTAAATTAAAGCAAGTATGCTCCAGACCAATTATTGCTGTTTAGTAGTATTTAATTTGGTATTTGAAATGTAGTTTACGATTTACAATTGAGGGATAAACATGAGTAGCCTACACGACAGATCAAAAGTTTTGAGACAACATGTCGAATATGATTTTCATGTAGGACTTGCCTAACGCAATAGTGCAAAAAAAATTAAAACATAATTTGTAAGTATAAATTAATGTGCTTTTGCTTGAATATTTGGGTTAGGACGTGACACATTGGTTGATACGTTCTTCGAAATTTAGAATCATTTTCCTCAAAAAAAGAAAAGGTGAAATCTTGTATAAGTATTCTTCTTCTTCTTCTTCTTCTACGAGGTAAAACTAAAGTTTGATAATATTTAAAATTTTCAAAATATTTTTAATAACAATTTATATACGACCTAATAACACATATGTACATTTGTTTTAAAGTTTTTCCATATCAGTGACAATTTATGCCTTCGTAATCAACTGTTAGGATAAATTTTAGTGTAAATTTATTACTGGATGAAGAATATAGGATGAAAAAAAATAAATATACAAAAAAAAAACATCTAACATAAAACGCAATGCTCCTTAGTCTCTTTCCCCATTATATTACGTTCTACAGTAAAAATATACAAATTTAATATAATACTTAGAGACAAAACCAGCAACATAGTTATGCATTTTTATTATTAAGCGCAATTAATGTGCAATATGCAATATAAAATTATATTTGCATGTAACACACCCGACTAGTTTCTAAATTCTAAAACTCTTACTAGTCACTGAACGCTTAAAATATTCTCGAGATATGAATTGGTGTTATGCTCATTAATTTTTGTTGAAATAGAGTTGGTGTTATGTACGTGTTAACTATTTCAATAAATATTAATACCAACTCTATTTTTAATTTTTTTTTAAGAAAAAAGTATTGCTGTAGTGCTAGCTAGCTGTCCTTAATTAAATACAAAAATTTGGCTCCATAAAAATATCATAAATAAAGAATTAGACTGTTAGTTGGAGGTACTTAATGTTGTTGATATCTTATTATTAAACATCCAGCAAAAGCCTATTCATCGAGGCCATGAAATAATCATACTGAAAACGACCCCAAAGCTCAGACAAAGCAGAAAGAAGCTTGATCCGGCTGAGCATTACTGCATTAGGTTTCGGTTTCTCAATAAAGTTTTTTTTTATTAATTTATTTATTTGAGAAGTTTGGTACTGACTACCAAGTTTTGGTTTCAGAATAAACTTGAGTTTACAATTAAAGCAGCGTGTGTCATATTAATTTGTTTGGTCCAATTTAGAGCAAGTGATGTAGATTGAGTTTGATTGGAGGCTACTAGTGTCCTGCAGCTGACTGTGTAGCAAAATATCTTGGCTTAATCCAAATTCTTCTAGAAATTAATGTAATTTTTTTCTAATTAATTTGACACATGACCCATCTTTTCTTGAGGATTTTCTTTGAGTTCGGTATAAGTTATCAAACCAGTTTGGTTTTATGTTAATGAGAAATTCAGAATAATCTTAAAATTCAATTTATTTAATTTTTAAATAAACACTTACTAACTACTGAATAATTTATTTAACTTTTCTAGTTTAATTTAAGAATCTAACTGCTGAAATAATTCCAACCAATAATCATTACTAAACAACTTTTCTAAACAAATTCAAAATAACGAAATCTTAAATCTCACAAACTCTATCATCTATCTCCAATAAATCGACGTTGTCATCGATCTCAAACTGCTTTCGTTAAACTCCAATAAATCCCGGTTGCGTCAAGGATAAACAAACTTTCCTTCACTCTATCCCAATATAACGTTAAAGTCAAGTTACTTTTAGGGCTGCTGATAGCATGCTGCCAGAAAGAGGTACCAATGTACCATGGTCACATGGGACTAAAAATTGGGACACTGTTTTGCGAGATTTTTATGGAACAGAGCAGCAGGTAGACTTTTTGCTATTTCGTTTATTTTGGAAACATTCTTAGTTAAGCAAAGGAAAAGGCAAATTGGAATTGCTTAAGATCATCTTTTAGGATGTGTTTGGAGATGCGCGAACAACGTAGTTTGCGAACACGAGTAATTCACGTGTTGCCAAACGGCGACTTAAATTTCTCGAACAACGAATATCCCTCGTATTCCTTATTTCTACTTTTTTGGTGGACTGCGCGAACATCTGGGTCGCGAAAATTATTTTTTTATTCATGCACATTTCGCGAACTCACTGTTCGCGTGAGTTACCAAACACACCCTTAAATTCTATCATCCTTCATCATCCCTAGTGTGAACACATATTTTTTTGAAATTTTATTACTATTTTTTTCAAATTTTTGAAAATACTTAATCTAATAAATTCTGGACTCTTCAATAACAGTGATTTTAAAAAGTCTAAAAAAAAAATTAAAAAAAATGTAAATTTTGGTTTCTAATAAGATTTCAATATGTAAAAGATAATGAACGGTTTGGATCGGTTGTTTGAAGCATGAAATTCAAGAACAAATCCGTAGCACGAAGAGCATCCGTGCTATGCATAGCATTTTAGCAATCCTCAAGTTAATATATATAACTGTTGAAGTTATATGTGTAATTGTTGAAGTTATATATGTAACTGTTGAAGTTATATATGTAACTATTGAAATTAATATGTTATATATGTAATTGTTGAAGTTAATATATATAACTGTTGAAGTTAATATATATAACTGTTGAAGTTATTTATGTAGCTGTTGTAGTTAATATAAGTAATTGTTGTAGTTTGGATACTGATTGTTGTAGTTATTATGAGTACCGGAAATGAAAAAGATGGGAGGGAAAGAAACAGGGGACCGAAATAGGAAAGAATGAGAGGAAGACAAAAAGTGGGGACAAAAAATAGAAAGGATGGGAGAGAGAGCAACAATGGGGACCGAAAAAGAAAAGGATGGAATGAAGAAAAATAGTGGAGATAAAAAATATTTAAAAATAAAAAAAATTAAAATAGCAACCTTTCCGAAGCATGACTTAGCGACAGGCTGGCAGGTTGTCACCTAAGGGGGCGTTTGGATGAGGTTGGAATAGGTGGGAATTGCAAATTCCCGGAATTTTTTATGCCAAATTTATTATAAACAATCCAAACTCATCACAAAGTTACACATTTCCCAATAAATTTATGCCTAGAATTGGCTATTCCCCCAATTCCCAACCCATCCAAACGGCCCCTAAACGACCTAATGCGTTTCCAGCCGACAATAAATAAATTTGGATTCTCAATTTGGATTTTAATTTTTTATGAATGGATTTTATTCGCTTTCTTTTTATGGAAAATTTAGTTAGAGCACGGATTTAATTTATTTTCTTTTTGAACTTAATTGAATATGTCTGGATGATAGAAGGATAATTTATTAGCGACTATTGTAAAGTTCGGATTTATTTAAGGGAAAAAAAAGTTGAAATAACGTTATTTAATTAAACAATATTAGTTTCATAATGACAATGTATTACATTTTAGGAGCATTAAACGATGCCACCATTTTAATCCTTATCAACCACGATAAATATTATTAATATTATTTCTTTTAACTAAAATATGATTCAAATAAATCAAAAGGTGTTATATTCTTAAAAAATAAGATTTGAGGGAGTTATATCTAATATTAAAGATTCTAGGGAGTTATATCCGATTAGACAAGATTTGAGGGGTTATATCCAATTTTGCGTAATTTTTTAGGACATTTTTTTTCCGTCGCTTGGTCTGCAGTTTTATTTCGCGTACGATTTTTCGTTTTTTCCGCCTTTAATTTCTCGGCTTTTGTTGCTAAGCCCCGGCATCCTTCCGTTCTCCTGTTCCTTTATCATTTCCTTCTTGGAATTTTTTTTTTCGTGCATGCAAATTTTAGACTAGAAATTCGAACTATAATATAAACACCACAAAACCTGATAATTAGAGTTCATATTGAAAAAATTGAATATAAAACATTTATTAATACTGGTATATATCGTCACTTGAAATTGGAATGTCAACAAGCAAAATTATAATTATTAAGTTATCGAATATTTTAATAATACATAATTTTTAATCCACAAGTTTGTTTTAAAAATATGATGCTGTTTATATTTTCTGAATACTATATCAGATGTATTTTACTTATAAAGTATGTGATAATTTCATTTGATACCCAAATTATTTTGGTTTTTATTTAATGTTCCATGCGTGTATATGTTCGAAAATTATAACCGAAATATATTCAAAAAAATAAAAACAAAAATACATATATAATTCGATGTAGGACTGCAAACACAATGAAACAATCTATTTTCATTAACTGTTTCGTCTACAACATGAAACAAAAGTTAATTTGCCCGTTTGGTTTCAGAAGACGATCGAAACAATCGATTAACTGATAATTAATTTTTATACATGTTTTTCTATTTCGAAACTATCAAAATGCATAATTATGTTTGATTTGCTGCATTGACAATTAATTTATATATATTTTTTTCTATTTTGCATGCATAACTAACTGATTTGATACTGCAGTATTCGCGATTCATCAAAATTTGTTTATAAATACTTAAATGTTACATAAAAAATGACATAAAACTGTTAAATGAAAATAAATGAAACGAAAGATATTAGTTTTGTTAACCGTTTTATTTAACAAACGAAATAAAAAAATAGTTTCATTAATCATTTTGAAAGAGATGAAACGAAACGATGAACGGTTAAATGCAGCCCTAATTCCATGATAAAATCCGATCCGTGTGCACCCGTAGAAAGAGAAAGAAGCACTCTATTGGGCCTGGAATCGTTACATAATTGTTTCTTCGTCAAGCCCATGTAATCTATCATCCTAGCCCGCCAGTCAAAAAGTCAATCAACCATTCAACCTCACTTCCTTTTCTTTCCATCTTCCCCATCCCCAAGCCTCCACCAGTCCAGCTTCGTATCTCAGCCAGATCAAAACCCTAATCAAGCGAAAAGAGCACCTCAACAGCGAAAATGGTGTGCATAAGGCAGGCGCGGATAGAGGACCTTCTCGCGATGCAAGCATGCAACCTGATGTGCCTCCCTGAGAACTACCAGATGAAGTACTACCTCTACCATCTCCTCTCATGGCCACAACTTCTCTTCGTGGCTGAGGATTACGGAGGTAAGATCGTCGGTTACGTGCTGGCCAAGATGGAAGAAGACCCCTCCGAGCCGTGCCATGGCCACATCACCTCCCTTGCCGTGCTCCGAACCCACCGCAAGCTCGGCCTCGCCACTAAGCTCATGACTGCTGCTCAGAACGCCATGGAGCAGGTGTTTGGCGCCAATTATGTCTCTCTTCATGTGCGCCGCAGCAACCGTGCTGCGTTTAACCTCTATACATCAACACTTGGGTATGAGATCCATGATGTCGAGGCGAAGTATTATGCGGATGGTGAGGATGCCTTTGATATGCGCAAGCAGCTCAAAGGCAGGAGGGTGGCTCCTGCTTCCCACCACCACCACCATCATCACCATCATGGACCGGGTGGATGCTGCTCTGCTGATCACAAGCACTCTCATGCTGCACCTGCTGCTGCTGCTGCTTCTGCTTCTTCTTCAGGAGATAAAAAGGTCGACCATTTCGTGGATTAGTTGTTGTAATAGTTCCTTGTCCTGTCCTGGCATTTGTTTGGCTGGGAGATTCTTCTGGGTTTTGTCTGTTAATTTGGCAAAGTGTGAAATCTAGTGTTGACAACTTGACATCTTATTTGCCTTGATGTTTCCATCTTTGCTATTTGGCTAAAGATTTTGTGATACGAGGACCTAGACACCTCTCTGGTACTTATTTTATTTTTGGATAGTGTTTGTGTTCCTAAGATGAATCTGTCTCGGAAACTAGACTTGCATTTTTGTGATGTTCCATAGGTTACTCGTCCAGTGTGTCTAATCAGTGAGCTCTTCACTGTCGTAAGCCAAATATATTTTGAGTTACTGATGATATTTGAACATGGTGATGCTCCTGAGTAATATTTTCACGTTTGGATAACATTTTGCTGTCGCCTTACATTGATTATTTTTATAATTATTATTTCCTTTTCAATTTGGTTGCACATTGTTTTGTTGCTTAACTGAAATTTTAAATGTACTTGGTCAGTCTCTAATCTCCGTTGCTCTGATCCATTGTTGAAACTCAGCTGGTACTTGCCAAAGACTGGTCACCAGACCAAATTGGTACAGTATGAATACCAACTTAGCCAAATGGAAATGAAACCTTAACAAGTCTCAATGTACAAATATGCTTTTGTAAATCCTAATTAAGCTCAATGATGGGTCCTATCGAGACTCTAATTTGGCATCTGTTACTAATTGAAGTTCAGATGTGCAATTATGCATCCTTGTGACTCAAGAATCGAGATCATCTCATCTAACAATATGCCTTAATTTTGCAAGTACGCACGAGCAGTATAAAATATAGAGGTTGTCAATGGCCAGGTCATTTTGGGTCAATTGCTTAAAGTCTCAGTCATCATTTGGAGTACTTTACAGGTTGAGTTGTTTTAGGTTTAGTTCTCAAGCTGTTTGCATTCTGGGCTTGATTAGTTCTAGGTTGGTTGAGTTGGTGATTTTGTTCATTTCAGGAAATTTGTTTCTTTTCTTTGAGTTGGTGATTTTGTTCATTTCAGGAAAGCTGTTTCATTTCAGGAAATTAGTTCTCAATTGTTTCTTTTTTTTTTTTGAGAGTTTCTCTCAATAGATTCCTGATTAAATAGTGATAGTATCTCACCACCTACAATTTGATTGAGCCACTGTCATGTAGGTTAAAAAAACATCAGTATAGAAATAGCCATATATACCCAAACATCGGCAACACATTGGCAGGAACAGAATAGAATTACTTTAAAATAAATTCACATCTGCAAACGTTAAAGGAAGCCTCTTCAAAGAAATTGGTGATTTCGTAAAAACCAATCTAGAACACACTATATATGGTCAACGGATAGCTGGGTCCCTATATTTCCGGAAAAGTTGTTCAATGCCATCTGCAATCTCAGCAGGCAGTGGGCGTGGTGTTGTGACAAATGCATCGATATCCTCCTTGAGCTGATCCACAGAAGTAGCTCCAATAATTGAGCTTGTTGTGAACGGCTGGTCACGTACAAATCCCAGCGCAAGCTGCACAGGAGTAATCCCATGCTTCTTTGCCAACTCGACATATTGACTAGTTGCTTCCTGAAACACACAAGAAGTACAGGATCTGATTGTTTCCCAGGCTAGAACAAGTTCCCAATATGTCATTAAGTGTATTACAAATATGACCCCTGATGTATCAACAATTTCACACAATCACACTTCCAATTTTTGGTCCCAAGGCATCCAAATCTGTACCAGTTTGTACAGCTCACGCTAACAATAAAATTTAATTTTGGCTGAAGTCACCCTATCCAAGTAAGAACTATTAAAAAATCATCTGCTAAAATTTGGTGGGAAGCATAATTTTACAATTTTTTAGAAGTTTTCAAGGATTAGATTTAGGACTTCCTAAGGAAAGGTACTATTGATGTTGTTCATGTAATTTAAAATTTGATTGAGTTTACTATACAAAAGAAATACCTTGGCTAAAGATCTGTTGTATCTCTCCATGTAGCCTGGAAAAAGAATTAACCGGCTTCTCTGCGCAGCCTGGGAGTCATTAAGATACTTACCAGTCAGAACCCCACCAGCCAGAGGAGAGTAAGCTAATAGCCCAATGTTACAGTTATTGGGATGACATACTTCCGCCAGGTCAACTGCACAATTTAGCATATTGATGTCTGAATCAGGAGTGCGAGTGTGCTAAAATATAGCTGATCAGAAAGTCTAATACTCGATACTTGAAAGTATTTTTCTTAATTAATCAAAGATTGCGAGGTTTGTATGCAGAAGATGACTTCATATAATGCAATTTAGTTGAAGTTGAAGATGCGCTGTACAGCAATGTTGGTCAAACACAGAAATTCACCCAATTAGGCCCAACCCAAACCACAAAACCTAGCAAATAATTTTATACTTGAGCACAATCCAACATAAATATAAGCAGACAGACCTGAATTCTGATTCTGACTTTTTTTTTCTTTTTCGCTAGAAATGAAAAAAAAAAATCCAAAATAAATGCTGGCCTAAATAGAACCTAACATAACCAACTTGATTTAAAATACTAAGCTAATGATACCATATAAATTATCTGTGCAGCCTAAACATATCAAAATGGTCTGAATACAAACAAAACAAAAATCCAACATGATCTGAAGAACTCAGCCCCAATTGCCACTCTTAACAGATTTACTGAAGACACAAGAAGACTGATCCAAAGCTATCCAGTGCAATATTGACCTCAACCAATCATAAATGAACCATATCTTTAGCTGGGCTGCATACCACTCAAAATTTTGCAACGAACAAGAAGATATAATTAAGAGCAAAGATGGAGATGGAATAAACCTTCAAACTTGCACCTAACAATAAGGCTATAGCTGTTCTGGATGCTAATTATTTTGGGAAGACCAGCACTCTTTGCAGCATGTACAAATTCCATCACCCCATATGACGTCTCATTTGAAACTCCAATGTACCGAACCTATGTAAGAAGTGAAGTGACATAAATGAAGATAATTTTATCTCCTTGTTACAGAGAACCAATGCTCCTAATTTACTTTATTAATACAGTCAGTCTTTCTAAAAACAAAAGAAATATAGAGTTTCTTTGCATGGAAAACAAAATACAACAAAATCACCTTGCCGGCAGATATAAGCTCCTCAAAGGCCTTCAGTTGCTCCTCGAAGGGCACACTTGGCCTCCATTTTGCTGAATCATAAGAGAACTCCCCAAATAGTGGTACATATCGATCTGGCCTAAAAGTAGAATTTAATTTCATGAGAGAAGTTTTACTCAAAATATTGAAACAACGCACAGATCTTATTTAATGAAAGACATGAGATTAATTCCCATTATCTAACAAGAAACAAATAGATACGGAAAAAGTACGTGCTTAAGTTGAAAGCTTCTTTATTGAAAGTAAGTTTTAGTTAGAGATTGTTTAAAACATTTCAGTATATGTATGCTTGTCGTGAATTGTATCAAGCTCATTCTCAAATTCTATACAAGCGTAAAAATTAGGAGCTCTTCGAAAGGCATTGCTCAAGACCTGACTATAGTCCATTGTCTATATAAAACTTAAAAGTTTATAAACATAAAACAGGCATATCTATAGAAGGTACAAACCAGTGTATCTGGAGCAGATCAATATAATCAGTTGAAAGGCGCATTAGACTCTTTTCTACACTCTCTTTTATATTAGGACCATCAACTCGTAGAACTTTCGGATTCTCACGTATGTAGCTCGATCTCTCAGAGTAACCACATACTTTTGTAGCCAAAATAATCTGTAAAATCAAGGATTGATAATAAGACACAGTTGTTCAAGGTCAATTAAAGTACTGATATTTTTCAAATAAATGGACTTATTGGAGGAAAGGAAAAGAAATTCAGAAAACACGGAAACATAAAAAATAATATCAGATTTTATGTACCTTATCCCGTGGTTTAGACTTCATCCAGCTACTAATGTATCGATCTGTTGATCCTTGAGTTTCCTTTCTCATCGGGACTGGATACTTGACACAAAGGATGAAAGGAAGCACATGAAGTTAGAAAACAAATGTCAAAAGAACTGAAAAAGGCAGTTATGTTGTAAATGTGCAAACTTAACTATTTGGAGGTTTTTTACGGCTGTAAAGATAGGTAATTCCTAGTCTGTATAATGTGCAGAATATATTATAGTACTGCCTGTATATCTGGCACCAGTTCTGCTAACTGATAAGGTTTGATGGTCTTTCTTATTTTTTTATTTTATTTTGTAATCATACTGTGTAAAGAACTTTTAATTTATTTATATTAATTTTGCTGGTATGACACTTTCCCAGCCAGCTTTCAAATTAAAAAAAAAAATTATGGTGGTGAAATTTGTATCACTTGGTGATTATATATGTTAAGTGCATTCACGATATACTATGAAAATCAAATGGGAACTTGATACTTCAAATTAAAGCTAGGCCCATGTTTTCTTCTTGTACTATAATATAATCTGTAATGAACGTGTAATGGAATGAAATGGAAATATAGATTAATTATTGGCTTTCAAATGTTATGAGCACTGTGTTTTGTGCAGGCCAGGTGTTCGATAAAAAGCCTGACCATGACCAAGAAAGAAACCCCACTTGAATGGAATGAAAGAACAGGAAAAAGTAAAACTGACAGCTTCAGCAGTATCAATAGTATTAACACCATGTTCGAAAGAATAAGCAAGCATATCATGAGCTTCCTTCTCAGTATTCTGCTCTCCAAAGGTCATCTATAGAGCAAATGCCACCATTTAGAAATTAGAAGAGAAATTTACAAGCAGAAGCAATGATGTCGCTTGAGAAAATAAACAAGCAAAAGCAAGAAGAAGAACGTACTGTGCCAAGGGTGACTTCGCTGACGTTGAGATCAGAATCACCAAGGGTTTTGTACACCAGCTGGTTCTTCTCTGCGATACTGGCTCGAACTGGAGGTGTCCGTTGCCTTGGGCGGCTACTCATGCCTAAGCGGTACTGCTTTGGTAATTTTGTGCCTGGTCGGACGAGAGCATGGATGGAAGAAGGCCCGGCCATGGATGCCGAAGCCATCACCACTCTCGTCTTGGTTTTTCAGTTTTTTTTTTTATATATATATAACTTTTAAGGCGAATTGGTGGTGATAAGGGGATAAGGCGGGCAGCTTCTCAGTCAAGCTTGCCCGGGGTTTTTGCATTTAAATATCTCAATCGTTGCTTTTTTTAAATCTTGACAATAAAATAACTAAAAAAAGTTCTCTTCTCTGTCAGATAATTTTGTTATTAATTTTCTGCTAGTATACCAAACCATACAAATATTAAAATTACATAAAAATAACTAAAATAACAAAAATATATTAATAAAATTTTAAAAATATATAAAATATATTAATAAAATATTCAAAATGTTTGTATTGTTACAATATTGCCATATCATTTATATAATTCTAATTTTTTAATATTATTTTTAATTTTTTCTGGCGGATGAGTAATAAGCATTTTTCCAAAAAGAAGACACTCGCCGGTAGATATGCAAACAGAAGCTTAAACAATAAAACGATTTTGTTTAGTTGGACGAAACGGTTAATGAAATAATGAAATAGTTTCATTTACGTGTAAATCACGAAAATTTCATTAATTTTGATCGTTTCGTCTAGACAAAACGGTTAACGAAATTGAATCTGTTTTGGCAACAAAATATCCTAGGGGCCGTTTGGATCGCTTAGGAATAAGAGGAATAGCTTATTCTTAGGTGAAAAATATTGGAAAGTGTGTAATTTTGTGAAGAAATTAGATATTTAGAAATAAATTTTCGTCCGAAATTTGCTATTCTTATTTATTCTTTAGCCATCCAGCCCCTAGTGTCGTCACCGTTTCGATTGTTTTGCAGGCCTACTCACTGGGCACCAGCACATTATATTGTTAATTTTGGGCCGACACCCTTCTTTCGGCTTTCTTAGCCCACTAGACTACAACTGGGCAAGGGCAACTGCTTGTTTCGGTATGGAAGTTCATTTCAGTTCTAGTGCTAAGAATTATTAGAGGCAAAGTCGACGGTTGTCTACTGGCAACTCGCACTCGACCCACACCAGATGCGGTAAGTTCCCCGTTCTCCCTCTCCCTCTCCCTCCAAATCCTTCCTTTTATCTTTTTTATTTTCCCTCCTTTTCTTCTCAAATTCTCCTAACCTAAAATAATTCCCTCCAGTTCCTAAATCCTCTTTGCTTCCTTCAAGGTTCTAAACCTAGCTATACCTCCAATTCACAATGGAACAAAGCTTCTAACCCTAATTTGGACTTTGTTTCAGAGTTCCAAGCGGCTTAATCCTACCATCTCGCAAAACCCCAAACTTGGAATAGTAGGTCGAGTGCACGAGTGGAAAACCCTAGTTACCCAACGTGGGAATCTAGTGGGAAGCCATGTCGTCAGTGGTTTCTCAAGGGAAGATCCACCGGCTGGAGATTGAGAATTTCAAATCCTACAAAGGGTTGCAGACAATCGGGCCGTTTTGTGATTTTACAGCGGTAATTGGGCCGAATGGAGCTGGAAAGTCGAACCTGATGGATGCCATCAGCTTCGTGCTCGGGGTGCGGTCGGGTCATCTGCGTGGGGCCCAGTTGAAGGATTTGATCTATGCCATGGACGACCGGGAGAAAGACCAGAGAGGGAGGAGGGCATTTGTGCGGCTTATATACCGCCACACTGATAATGGGTCTGAGAATGAGATCCAGTTCACTCGCACTATCACTGGGCAGGGTGGAAGCGAGTATCGAATTGACAATAGAGTTGTCACTTGGGATGAGTACAATTCCAAGCTCAAGTCTTTTGGCATCCTTGTCAAGGCTCGTAACTTTCTCGTCTTCCAGGTATTTATATTACTTTCTTTTTTTCAAAAAAAAAAAATTATATTACTTTCTTCATGTGTTCTGTGCAGTTTTCTCATGGATGAAATGTTCCACAGATTTATAGTAAATGAAAGTAAATTGGATTTTTGACAGGGAGATGTGGAATCAATTGCCTCTAAGAACCCCAAGGAACTGACTGGGTTAATTGAGCAGATATCGGGTTCTGACGAGCTTAAAAGAGAGTATGATGATCTCAATGAACAAGTTGCAGCAGCTCAGTCCAAATCTGCACTTGTTTATTCTGAAAAGAGGAGCGTTGTAGCTGAAAGGAAGCAAAAGAAAGTTCAAAAGGAGGAGGCTGAGAAGCATATCCGATTGCAAGAAGAGCTGGTATTGCACTGACTATATTTATATTATCTTATATTTACTATGTGAAAATTTTACAATTGATGTTCTAATGTTGTATTTCACTTTGAAATGTGCAGAAAGTTGTGAAGACGAAGCACTATCTCTGGCAATTGTACATCTTAGAGAAAAAAATAGAAGAAATAGAAGCCGAACTTGTAGACGAGCGAGAAGGTCTCGAAAAGGTGAAGGAAGAGCACAAGGATTGTGAGCATGAAATAGAAGCCAAGAAGAAAGAGCAAAGTGTATACTTGAAGAAGATTCTTTCCTCTGAAAAGACTATGGCCAAAAAGAAACTTGAACTCGATAAGAAGGTGAACTTCATCTGCTTACACCTTTTCTCATCTATAGCTTCTAATGATGTTAATTAAAACTTTTGGAAGCACTAAGATATATTATTTATGTGTCTTCTATTCCAGCAACCAGATCATCTGAAGCTCAAGGAACAGAAATCACGCATCGAATCAAAAATGAAGAGCTGCAATAAAGAGCTTAAGAAAAAGAAGAAAGAAAAGGAGGAGCATGAAAAAGAAGTGGAGGAGCTGCGTGATGACTTAGAAGATGTGAAAAGATCAATTGAAAACCTAACTGATGAGGGCAGTACTAGTACGGGGAAACTTGAATTAGCTGATGATCAGCTCGTGGAGTATCATCGAATGTAAATTCCAACTCAGGCTTAAGAAGGCTGTTCTCTCTTTTTTTTTTTTTTTTTTGCAAATTTACCTGACATTTTGTGATATTTCCTGATAACAGCCAATGTTTCTGATATCTATCAGTGAATCTCACTTTATTGTGATATTTGCAGACAATACCAGACTTAAATGAGTTAGTACTGTGTTTATTATTGTGAACTTACCATTTGGTGTTATTCTCAAATAACAGAAAAATGTTGGTTTAGTTTGCAAAAAGTCCTATTAAGAAATGATTAATATAATGTTGGTTTGATGCTTGTGTCTTATATGAAGTTCCCTATTGTGTGTTGTGCCAGCAAGGAGGAGGCAGGGATGAAAACAGCTAAGTTGAAAGATGAGAAGGAGGTATATGACAGACAGTTACATGCTGATGAAGAGGCTCTCAAGAACATGAATGAGAACATAGAACAGCTGTGGGATCGGGTAAAGGAGATATCTTCTCATGAGAAGGAATTGCGTTCTAAACTTGACAAAATACGTAACAGCATCCCCAAGCATCGGGAAGACCTTGATGATCACAAAAGAGAACTCACTAGGATTGCTGATGAACGCAGATCTACTGAGTATGTTCATTATCTTATTGTATCTTGTATTTAGTCTCGTTGCTTCTGCTTATTTAATATGTTTGATTTCAGGACGAAGTATGACAAGCTGATGCTTCAAGTGAAGGAGAAGGAAGCAGAGCTGCGGGAGCTAAGAGCAGACAAGCATGAGAGTCAGAGAGATAGTCATCTTGCTGAGACAGTAAAGAGTCTGAAACAACTATTCTCAGGGGTGCATGGTCGCATGACCGAACTTTGTAGGCCCTCTCAAAAGAAGTATAACCTTGCTGTTACTGTTGCTATGGGTAAATTTATGGATGCTGTTGTAGTTGAAGATGAGAACACTGGCAAAGAGTGCATTAAGGTGCCCACTCTAATTTGTTTTCTATTTATGTATAAATTTGATGTTGCTGTAGTATGTCTATCAGACTCGTTGTCTGTCTTCTTTGTACGATACCTGAATAAACCAAACGCTGGGTCTTTTCTCGTAATACAGTTTGGTTAGGGCCTGGAACTTGCTTCTCATTGATGGTCTGTGCATGTTCCAGATTTCTTTACTGGGTTACCTCCCTTTATAGTTTGAGGATATATTTAGGTGATAGTGCTTAATAACAGAAGAGTGTTTGGTAGTTATTCTCAGAGGGAGCTAGCTTGTTTAAAAGTTGGAAAATAAAAAGCTACAGTGGGAAAGCTGTACTGTAATATTTTGTTGTTCATTAGCATTCATTTGGTTGTAATTTGGTTCACTAGCAATGCTAGTATTATCTTAATTTGTGTGGCTTTTATTGCTTACTTTAAACAATTTCTGACAACTGCTAAATGGGTGCATATTATGCAGTATTTGAAGGAGCAGAGGAAGCCTCCTATGACATTCATACCTCTGCAGTCAATTCGTGTGAAACCTGTTATTGAAAGACTACGTTCTCTTGGTGGAACGGCTCGTCTTGTCTTTGATATCATACAATATCCTGCTCTTTATATAGCTTTGATCTTTAATTTATATAACTCCCTAAATGTCAAGTTCATTTTTGTACTTAGTGTGATCTTTTTAATTCTGGATCAATCAATCAATGGAGTCCAGTGTATGTGTGATCACACCCAGTAAATTTATTTTTCAAATTGGTCAATAAGAATGAGTCAAGTATAATGGAGTTTTGGGTTACTCAAAACAGCCAACTGGATAATTTTATATTCCAATGAATTTCTGGTATCACAATCAAAACAGTCAACCGGTAGTTCTAACTTTGCACTGAAGTTTTGGTGCTAAAAGCCAGCAGCCAAATGGGTTATTGTAGCTTAATTAAGTCCATCTGGTTCTTAACTTCATTAGTTCCTTGTTGACTTAACTATGATTTACATATGACCGATCATTGGAGAAGGCTGTTTTGTATGCTGTTGGAAATACACTTGTTTGTGATGGCCTTGATGAAGCTAAAGTTCTAAGCTGGAGTGGCGAGAGGTACAAAGGTATGTTGTGCTTTGTTCACGAATTTAATTTTGAGATGGATCTTTATGATCTATCTTTGTAATCAAGGAATTTTTATGTGTAGTTGTGACTGTTGATGGAATACTCCTTACAAAAGCCGGCACAATGACTGGTGGAATAAGTGGTGGAATGGAAGCAAGATCAAATAAATGGGATGATGGCAAAATTGAAGGTTCATACTCCGTCACTTTACTTGTCAGTGTTGCTTTATATGTTGTGCTCGTGTTTCATTTTAATCTGTTTTGTTACACTTTTGCTTGTTGTGTGACAAATTCTTTAGCTGTCAAGAACAAAAAAGCCGAGTATGAAGCAGAATTGGCTAAGCTGAAGTCCCCGAGAGAGCTACAGAGGGAAGAACTAAAAATTTCAGAAAAGATCACTGGATTAGAGAGGAAAATTCACTATCTGGATGTTGAGCAGGTATCTGCAACCTTATTTCTATACTTTTGACTAGGCTTCGACTTTTGGTGCACATCAAGCAACAAACAAACGAATTCATAAAGAGTATTGCTAATAAGAAAATACTATATGTTGCAGAAAAATGTTCAAGACAAACTAAAAAGGCTAGAAGATGAGAAGATTAATATCGAGAAGGAGATTTCTCGTCTTGAGCCTGAGCAGAACAAGGTAATTTTGGCTGCTCTAGATTTGTTTTGGTCTCTATATAACTTTTTAACCTTGGAGAACGCTCATGTTGAGCCCAAGCAGCATACTAATTGTTGTATTTTTGGTTCTGCAGTTAGAGAAACTTATTGAAAAGAAACAGAAGGAAGCAAGGGTGCTGGAGAGAAAGATAAATGAGATAGTGGACAAGATATACAGAGATTTCAGTGAGTCAGTGGGTGTGAAAAATATTCGTGAATACGAAGAGAATCAACTCAGGGCTGCTCAGGAGCTGCAGGAGCGGAAGCTTAGTCTTCAAAACCAAATGTCCAAACTGAAATATCAGTATGTCATGCTATCTTTTCTGATGAGTGAAAGACAAGTTCTGAGAACATGATATCAATTTATAAGTAAATTGTGTTGTCATCAATGTCAATATTGTTTTTGAAATTGCAGACTTGAATATGAAGAAAAGAGAGATTTGGAGACTCCAATAATGAAGCTTTCTGCATCTCGCGATTCATTAGAAAGAGAGTTGGAGGGTCTTATGGAAAGAGAAAAGGTTGCTAAGGAGGAAGCTAAGAATATCTCAGAAGAGATGGACAGACTAAAAATGGAGGCTGATGGTACTCTTTCTCCCCCCCCCCCCCCCACGCAAGTACTAAAAAGGCTAGATCTTTCTAGATCTCGTATTTTTGTGGAACAGCAATAATGTTTTGAATTTAAGTTTGTCGTCATCTAGTTCTGAATTTGTAGCATTCTCGTGCTCATATTGCTTTTGATGCTAGTCCAAATGTTTCCTTCTATATTGTCCATATAGTAATTTACATACTATTTTGTGATTGTAGATTGGAAAGCCCAGTCAGATGAGTATGATAAGGAGCTTGAAGAACTAAGAAAAAAGGAAGCCAGTATCGCTGCAACTCTTGCACAGACGATGCGGCAAGTTAAATCAAAGGTATTTACTCCATGATTAAGATGCGTGATAGTTCAAAAGAAGTGAATCTGGCAAGTTCCGGAACCATTTATGACTGAGGCACAAGCTAACGAAAATGTTGTTGGAATGTGAATGACAGGAGTCTACTTTGGAACAACTGAACCACCAAAAGTTGGATATACACGAGAGGTGCAAGATGGAGCAACTGGAGCTTCCTACTGTTGAAGATGCTATGGACATTGATGGGAGAACAACAATGGTGCTAGATTACAGTGAGCTGAGTGAGGCACAGCTGCGGGTAACTGGGCGAGAGAAGGTCGACTCTGAATTCAAGCAGAAGATGGAATCACTTGTGGCTGAGATCAATCGCACTGCTCCAAACCTCAAAGCATTGGACCAATACGAGGTTTTACTCATGAAGGAGGAAGAAGTCAGCAAGAAGTATGATGAGACTCGTAAGGAAGAGAAGGATATCAGTGACAAATTCAACTCTGTCAGGCAGCGGCGGTACATTCTATCCTTGAATCCTTTTACTTTTGATAATTTCTTTAAACTGCTTCCTACTAAACATGGTTCCTTGTTACTGCATGCATCTGTATTAGTTATGAGCTGTTTACTGAGGCCTTCAAGCACATATCAGAAAACATAGACAGAATATATAAGCAGTTGACAAAGAGCAACACACATCCTCTTGGGGGTACAGCATATTTGAATTTAGAAAATGAGGACGAGCCTTACTTGTATGGCATCAAGTACACAGCCATGCCTCCAACTAAACGTTTCCGTGATATGGACCAGTTGTCTGGAGGTGAGAAGACTGTTGCTGCTTTGGCTTTACTCTTCTCCATTCACAGGTAATTAATTAGCTGCATATTTATCAATATTAAGGATACTACCATGATATTTGTTCTTTTAGGCCCCGTTTGGATGGGCCGGAATATGCAATTCCGGGAATTTTATATGCCAAATTTATTATAAACAATCCAAACTCTTCACAAAGTTACACACTTCCCAATAAATTTATTCCTTGGAATTGCAAATTCCCCAAATTCCTACCCCCATCCAAACGGGCCCTTAGAAATTTTCATTAGAGTTCTTTTTTGTGAATGTTTTATTTTTTGCTTTTATTTTAGTCGTTTGTTGCTCAAACAAATTCAATGGTTTTATCATTCTTGCACACTGTCATTTATTTAGATTCATTCTGACCTGGAAAATGATTAGTTATATTATAGTGATAATATAGTTTAAGAGAGAAGGAATATGTTGATATTCGACACCCACAGCAACTGACAGAATAAATTTTGTCATCTTTATATTAAAAATTCTAATTGTATTCTCTGTTATCTACATAGGTTGTGTTTCAAATATGGTGCACTTTGAAAATGATTTTGCCACACCAATAAAGCTAAACCATTAATTTCTTAAATTGCTGCATTGGTGACTTATCCGGGTAGTCAAATTATACCAAATTTGATACGCAGTATATCTAAGTCATAGAGTAGTCTGGTGTTTTGTTTATTCTCTCTCTTTTTTTTTATTTGTTGACAAACATTGTGTCGGTTGTCACAATTGTCAAATAAGTTTCCTATCCATATAACCTATCTCATAAGAGGAAAGCTCCAAGAACATGAATTTGGATAAGGGGCATAGTTAATTTTGGCTATGATGTGATATCTATTGGTTCAAAACATGTTTAGTTTTGTCTAACTAAAGGCAAAATGATCTTTTAACATGTTTAGTTTGGTCTAACTAAAGGAAAAATGATCTTTTTGTAAATTTTTACTGAAATTGTGTTAGCTCTTCTTCATTGTGGTTGTTTGTTTCCAAATGTCACAAAGGGTGCTTTATGAAATTAGCTATAAAATGTAGTGTCTATATAAAATTTTTCCCTAAAAATATCCCATTACTATCTTTTAGTCCCTTCCATTTCTTAATGATGTCAATGTACTTGTATTGCCAGCTTCCGGCCTTCCCCATTCTTTATATTGGATGAAGTGGATGCTGCTTTGGATAATTTAAATGTGGCCAAGGTGGCAAGGTTCATAAGGTCAAAATCATGTGATTGGGCTAGAGGGGCAGATCCAGAGACATCAGATATTGGTCCTGGATTCCAAAGTATAGTCATCTCTCTCAAAGACAGTTTCTATGACAGAGCTGAGGCCTTAGTAGGTGTCTATAGGGATGCTGATATCAAGTATGTGTATTACTTGCTCTCTTCAATTTCTTGCATTTTCTATTTATCTTGTGTTACATTGAAGTTGATATTGATGTTTGATAATTTATTTGCAGCTGCTCAAGAACATTGACATTTGACCTCATGAAGTATAGAGAATAACATGTACTCCCGAGTATTTGCAGTGTAAAAAAATCTGACTAGTCCCTAGTGCTAGTGCTGCTTTGATGTTGTAACTATTTTCTTTAGGTTTTACCAGTATAGTTCTAAGTTCTAACTATTATGCAGTTCTAAATGTCATCTGTATCAATATGAACTTAAATTGGTAAAAGATGCTTATCCAAAGCCCCCTTGCTAAATTTGGTGGCATGATTGCTTAGATTTGATTTTTACTGGTTTAAAATAAATTAAATGTTGCTCCTTACAAGAGCACGTTAAATTTGTTAAAATGCTCAGTGTTGCTCTTGTAATGTTATCATTTTCTTTATTATCTACATGTATCGTGTTTCAAATCTGCTGGGGTTTGAAAATGATTTTGTCACTGATCAAATTCCAATAAAGTTAAGCTATTAATTTCTTAAATTGCTCCATGGATGACTTATCAAGGTAGTCATATACTCAAATTATACCAAATTTGATACACATCCTATCTACAACTTAGAGGTGTTATTTATTTATTTATTTTACTTTTTCTAATGTTGATAATGTGTCAGCTACTTAGCTGTCACAGTTGTTAAATAAGTTTGCTATTCATATATAAACTATCTCATAAGAGGAGAGCTGCAAGAACTGGCTTTGATGTGATATATGTTGGTTCAAAAAGTATTTAGTATTGTCTAACTTTGGGGGGGGGGGGGGGGGGGGGAGTAGAAGAATCGGTGATTGGTTAACACCTCACACACTTTCATCACCTTTTAAATAATTTTAAATAAGTCATTACATACTGTGCTGGTGTCCTCTTGAAAGGAGAATTTGAGAAAAATCCACCTCAGTAAACACGGAAGTTCTATTTACCTAAGTGGTCTTTTTGTAAAATTTTACTGAAATTGTGTTAGCTCTTATCCTAGTGTGGTTGTTTGTTTGCAAATGTCACGAGGGTGTTTTTTTTTTCCTTTTAAATTAGATACAACGTATAGTGTATATATATTTTTCTAAAAATATTCCATTGAATCTTTTAGTCCCTTCCATTTCTTAATGATGTACTTGTATTGCCAGCTTCCAGCCATCCCCATTCTTTATATTGGACGAAGTGGATGCTGCTTTGGATAACTAAAATGTGGCCAAGGTGGCAAGGTTTATAAGGTCAAAATCATGTGACTGGGGAAGGGCAGATCCAGAGACAATAGACAATTAGACATCGGTCCTGGTTTCCAAAGTATAGTCATTTCTCTCAAAGAAAGTTTCTATGACAAAGCTGAGGCCTTAGTAGGTGTCTATAGGGATGCTGATATCAAGTCTGCGTACTACTTGCCTTCTTCAATTGCTTTGGCCCTTTTTGTTTATCTTGTGTTACATTGGAGCTGATATTGATGTTTGATAATTTATTTGCAGCTGCTCAAGAACATTGACATTTGACCTTATGAAGTATTGATAATACTACGGCGAGTATTTTCAGTGTAAAAAAAAAAAAAAAATCTGACTAGCCCCTACTGTTAGTGCTGCTTTGATGTTATAACTATTTCTTTAGGTTTTAGTAGTATAGTTCTAACTATTATGCAGTTCTAAACGTCATCTGTATCAATATGAACTTAAACTGGCAAGTTAACTATCCAAAGTTTTTTTTGCTAGATTTGGCGGCATGATTACTTAAGACTTGATTTTTACCCGTTTAAATAAATCAAATATTGGTCCTGACAAGAGGAAGTAAAGTTAGGCCCAGATCAAAATGGTAATTTTTTTAGCATGGTCTTTTATTTCATTTCATTTCATTAGAAATTTTTTTATCAAAATGGATGGTTGATGTCATTTGGTCGGAATTTCTACGCAATTAGACCCAATGAAATCTTGAGGAATCAATTCCAATGAAATGAGATCTCGCATAAAAGCCTTAGTTAAAAATGCTCAGTGTTACTCTAATGTTGTTACCGTTATCATTTGATAATATTTTGAAGAGTTATATTTGGAAAATTTTCTATGTACAGGGACCCTACTGTCATGCCAAGTTGACATTTTTTAGTACATGATCCCATTATTGTGATTGGGGAGTATTGTAATCATTGGTTTGCTCGAAGAAAATTGACATTCATGGATACAAAACCAAAGGTACAAAACAACTATACAGTGGGACGGGGGTGGGGATGCTGGAGCAGATTATACAAGGGGATGGTAGGTTTGGTTTTTGATCTGTGAAATAATCTCTTTTTCTTCGTGGTTCGATTGATGATGGTTATGATCACCTTTCCTGGCTCGCTTATATAGTAGGAATTCCTGATGGTCTCTTCCAGCCTCTTCTCTTTTTGGATTAATACCCTATACGAGCCTTCATCGTCTGGTACAAACTCTTCCTTGTAGCTCACCTCCCATCCTACAACGCTTAGGTCCCATAACAGAGTCTCCCCTGGCTGATGCGACCATATTTCATGTCAGATCAAAGAAAATTTAAGTGGATTCCTATTTATGTTAAATTGTTGGCAAAATAAGGTCCTATTACCTTTGCAATATAAAATTCCAATGTTTCTATGCACCCTGCTCTCACTGAGACCTCAGAAACTTTGCCATTTTCATTTGAAAACTCTTTGTCGTCTTCCCTTTTGAAACCACCATATTGTATTGGTATATCCTCTGGCGCTATGTACCTATTAATTAAAAATAATGATCCCTAAGGTAAAACAGTGACACACAGAGATAATTTCATAATCTGTTCACCGAGTGTGTAGAAATGGGCTTACTTGAGAAGTGTTTTGGTGATTTGGTTTGGTCTGACAAATATAAACTTGCTCTTGCTTCTCGTTGAGGTGAAGTGAGAGAATAAAGCATGATATGCATAGCTGCGGAACGATGCATTTAAGAATATCTGCAAATATGATTTGAAAATTTTTCATAAGCAAAAAATAAAAAAGCAGTGAATAATAAATATATGCAATAGGTATGATATGTTTAGCTATATAGTAAGTAAAATATTTCATAAAACATAAGAGGAAAATTAACAAATAGCTTACATTCTTCGAGACAAACTCGGGATAATTGTCTTGCAGGATGGAGACAACCTTCTTGGTGGTGGTGCGAAACTCCTTCATGGAATGACTAAGGCAGTCCTTTAAATCTATGACCTGCAGTATAGACTCCGCCTCCCCTGACTTGAAGCTAAGCTGCCTTATTCCTTTCTCCATGCATCGCACCCTCCATCTCACAAACTTCTCCCTTTTCTCCTCATCACCTAATGTGCTCATGTACAATTCCTTGTCTTTGAATGCCCCGTACATATTGTAACACACAGGTTGCCCAGATCTGTCCTTCCCATTCATAAATGTCACTTTCTCGAGCTCTGGCAAATCCAGGCCTTCCTCGTTTAATATCTCATCAGCACCAAACTCTTCCCTCCAAATAAGGGTGTCACGAATCATGTCAAGTGCATCAGATACCTTGAACTCCCTTGCATTGAGGAACTTTAGGAGGATGACATCCGTTGATTCATGTCCCCGGCTCGGTTGCAGTGGCACCTCCCATAGTTTGAAATCATAACAACTGGGGGCTTCATTTGTCCTTGGGCTCATTAAACACTTCTCATCATTTTCTGGAGAGTATGGGTGTGCCACAACTCGGCTGTTGCGTTTGTCATTGTTCTGTCCACCTCTGGGCTTGAGAAGTTGGTTTTTTAAAATGGCCTCTTCCAACTTCACCTTCAACTCAAGAAGTGCTCTCCTCTCAAAGGGCTTGAGGTCCTCTTGGCGGATAGGCGAGTTCACAGCTGGTTCGGTTTCATCAGAGGCGGTTGATGATACCATAGCAACTGAGGAGGACCATTCACCTAGCGGCAAAAGCCCTGAACTTGGGATGCTTCCGGTATGATTTAAAAGAAGCACCGGTTTAGGATATTGAATCTAGGTTTTCCTTGAAGGGTGCAAGACCTAGGGAAAATCACAGAATAGTGATGTTCCGAATTAGGATATTTTCATTGACCAGAACAGCTGTAACTTTTGATCTTGTTATATCCTTAATTTGCGTTTACAAAAGATGAATGGTGGGTAAAAAGAGTTCAACGGTTGACCCAAATTAGGTCACGCCAAAATATACAATTAACTATACAATTAACAGAAATTCAGATTAGGCCTACAACTACAAAATGATTAATCTACGAACAAAGAGCAAAGATATGGATATGATCATCACTTGCTTTTTTTTCTATAATTAGTGTTGTTATTAGTGCAAAATAAAGCTATCTCTACCCCAGTCAATAAAAATAAACGTTTATAACAGCTTGTAAAGCACAGAACAAAAAACGACTTGTAAGGCCAAGATCCAAATCCATTTCCCTTGTATGTATAGACTCGAAAGAAGTACAAAGACACAGCTTTAATACAAAACATGACAGACCCAAAAAAAAAATTAGTCCGGACAATGAAAATTTATGTCATTGCAATAAAAAGCACAAAACTATACCAAACTAAGCTTTATCCTCAGTTTACATTAGATTTTGCTGAAGAACCAGCAGCAGAGTCAGTATAATCAGGTGGTGTCGGATGTCCTTTTTCCTCTGGAGGGTTATTTTCTTCTCCGTGAGTAACTTTTGGTTCATTCGCGATGGGTGCAGCATCAGTTTCAGGTGGATGGTCCAAAGTAATCTCTCCAAATTTGGAGAGAACAACATCAATCTCATCATGAAGATTAATTGCCTCAAATAACAAGGCCTCGTCATCTGCAGTGCTCTCTATTATTCTCTTGATCATTGGCTTCACTTCTCTGCACTTCTCCAATATGCTCATTGTCAGATCATTACCCTGGTTTGGGTTTTCTTTCACGTCAGAGGAGTTGACAATGGAGAACAGGATATCAACACTATTTCGAGCAAGTACAAGTGCTTCCTTCTTCTCTTCCTCTGTTAGCCCCCCACCATACCACTCTGGCACCGAAGGAGCTGTGTCTTCGACAAAGTTTGTTTCACTTGTGGAAATGTGGGGTGCCGATCTTTCAACTTGCTGTATCATCTCTGCCATATTCTTTTCCTTCAAAGCCTACAAAATTCACCATCAAGTAAAAATAAAAAGCAAAAAAAAAAAAGGGAAACAGGGGGACAAAGAGGAGTTATGTAAAACATGAAGTATTCGATTGATCATTTATACAACATTGCCTAACCAGTTGAGTAAGTACAAACCAACTGCAATCACTAGACTCAAATTAAGAGGCATGAGTGTATGACCCCTAAGAGTCTAAGACTAACAAAATGTGGGCATGCATGTATTTCTGTGGGTGGTTGTGGTTGTGGTGGGTGTGTGGGTGGGTGTGTGTGTGTGGGGGGGGGGGGGGGGAGGAGCGGAGGGCATACTATGTAAGTTTGCTTAAAGACCGGTAGATAAGCCAGATCGTCAGATTGACCCCAAGCATTAATCAGTTGCAACGCCTTCTTCCTAATGGCATACTCCATTTGTGGGTTCTCAATCAGCCTTACCATATCATCCAGTAACTTCTCTGAGGCAATCTCAGAGAAAACCTTTTCACAGTTCATGGCACAGACCTCTAGGAGTTCGAGACTGAGGCTGATGCTAACAACAATACGGCCAGCAATCTTCCTCTTGATAGCCCTGACTACCTGGGATCCGTCAAATTCCTCGCTGTTCACCAAGGCGCATATCTTCAGGTTAAGGCCCCAGTTAGGCTGCTCGAGCTTGTCGCTTGTCGCCTCATCTACCATCTTTGCCTCCTGAGAAGGACCTTGAAGAATCTCTTTCATTTTGCTGCTTACAATTCGGCCCATCTCAGCTCCACCACTCCTCAACCGCTCTCCCACTGGTTTCAGCCGTTCTCCACCACTTCTCAGTCGCTCTCCAACTGGTTTGAGCCGCTCTCCTATTCCTCCCAAATTAAATTTATCCATGATTTAACTTTTAGCGAGTAGAGGACCAATTATACGACCCCCTTGGCTGAGCTAGCTTTTAAGTCCAAGAAATCTCAAGCAATTGAACAAATGGAAACCTACCTTTCACCAAAAGTCACAATGTTAAATAAGGTAAAAAAGCTTAAAAAGATAGATGTAAGCCAACAAAGTATTGGCATGTAAGTATTAATTAAACCTATACCAATCTTAATACTTCCTGGGTCCTGATATTTTTAGGGTTTGTCTCATCTTAAGTTAAACCCTTTAGCTATCTAAGAAAAACCTCACTCAAACCAATTGGAAAATGCCATTTTGTAGACAAACATAAGAAGAGTAAGACAAAACAACAAATTTGGTTGCTTGACCTAAAACCCAGTTACCTTTTGGGGAAGGAAGCAATTCAACAAAGCTTTCAGACCAAGATAGCTAATCTATGTTGGTAGAGTGGGACACATCAAATTTCCCTTGTCATTTTCCTCTAATTCTATTTTTGGGTCGTCAATTTTCAAGTTTTATTGTAACAATTTTGGAAAACAAAAACCCACCAATCGATAAGGAAAAGCAATCAGAAAATGGAAACTGCGGAGATGATTGGAGTACAGAAAGAGTATGTTTGCAAAAAGGGGAGAAGAAACGCACCTTATCCAATAGAAGGTTGAAATTCGGAGTTCAAACCGAAGAGCGAAGCTATCTATGTTCTCTCAACGACATGACAATATGACATGGCTGCTGCTCGTAAGAAACGGAGATCATTGAATTTCCGACGCAGGATCTGTGCCGTCCGATTTAAATCTAAGGGTTGTCTTCTTGGACCGTCTGGATTTTACGGACCGAGTTCAAATATTATCCGCACCGTCCGATCTGATATTTATCTGAAGTAGGGACACTTTCCTCACAATTATGGAGATTCCACCTGTCAGTGGACTCCTACAGAGTATTCACACAGTAACTGATACAGAGAATCCGATAGTAATACGGAGTGGAGATAAGCATTGGGCTCCACCACCAGTTTAACCCGAGCTGTCCAAACTCCGGATTTTTGCTACAATCCGAGAAAGCGCCAAGAACTGCCAATCGGCTTCTGAAGTCTGAACAAAATGTTATACTGTTATACATAGCTACGCCTGTTTCATGAAGACCTAATCTGAGTTTAGTCGAGGCCATCCAAAATTTTTGAAAGCCTACGAGACTTGAATTTTTTTTTTTTCCTTTTATTTTGTGGACATCATCCTTGTTGATTTCATCATTGAGATATTCAAATTTTGATACGAAATAAATAAATATTTAAGATTTATACGTTGTATTAATATGATATTTAGAACTTTGTTTTTATGTTCCGACTATACTTTATGTTCCAAACAATTGAAGTAGTGGAGTTCTACAACTAGCAAAGTTAATAAAAAAGAGTAATGCTAGTCCTAACATACAACAGTACTGTAGCTAACATCTAGTCCTAGTTCTGCAATTGTGAGTTGATGTATATTAAATGTTACCAAAATTTATGTTAATATTATTTAAAAATAATTTAAGTATTAAAATGGTCATCCTAGATATTTGAACACTAGAAAAAGATAATATAATGGTATTGATGATAAATTATAATCAAAGAAATAGCCTATCGATCAAAATAATATCATATCATAATTAGGAACGATAATTGCATACGAATACAATTTAATAATTTCCTCTACTACTGCCAAATTTTAACAACATACTAGGTGGAAATGGAAGGAATAAAGTATAATTTACTTTTGTTTTTTTGACCTACCCTTATATATTATAAAATTTCTAGAGTTAACCCTGCAATCATGAAAGTAATCAAAGTTTATTATCACGATTTGTAGACCAAGTCCATTCAAAATTTCTTGAATACTGTGATCTGAAGCAATTCTCTCACCAGAGCCAACCTGTGTGGCTGTCTCTATATATAAATAGCGGTTACTTCTGTGGTCTGTGGATCATACAACAAAAACTATCAAACACTAGCTCGTATAGCCATTGTCTTTTATTACCAGTCTAGTTCAACTCTTCTCTATTCTCCTTTCTTCTCCCAAACTTTGGCAATGGAAGAAACAACTGGAGACTCTGAGCAGAAAATCAGTATACCTGAAGATTTGGCTATCAAGGAACCTCTCATTGGGAATGAATCTCTCTGTTCAAAGGGCAGAAATGGAGACTCCAATTGGATGGTTATCTTCAGTACCACAGTCGCCGTGTGGGGCTCGTTCGTCTTTGGTGTTGCTGTAAGCTTTGTCAATTGCTAAATTGCACCTATGTTTTGTTAATTTCCATAAGATTGATTCTCTGATATGTTATACAAACCTGACCTATGTGATATCTAGTGATCTTAATTCCTTAATTAATTTAACCGCAACTATATATTCTTCGTGTTTAGATGAGAGATTAAGTAAAAATTTCTATTTTTAATCTATAAGATGGCGGGACCTAAACACACCTAATTTTTTCCAAAAATATATAATGTGACAAAACATGTTAAGTAGACTGTTTTGGCAGTAATAACGTTATTTCTATTAGTATCTGTATTATATTCGCATTATTCCTTTTCAGTATCATTTTGAACATTTTAAGTTTACCGAATTATAAAGACTATGCATCATTTATCTGATAATATATATAAACTTATGAACCGTTTTATTTATTTTATAATAATATTAATATTTTTGTATATTATTTATATTATTAGCTAATGAATCCAGATTATATTTGTAACATTACATTCAGATCATGAATTTCAAATCTGAATATGAAATAAATCGTCAAATTATTTTCAAATAACAGAACTTGCCAGTTGTCACTATACTTGTCCTATCTGAATTCTTCTTTTAAATTAAGCTACTATATTATATTTTAGCATTTTTCTATAGGACATCCAACAAGAAGTATTACAGTATTACAGTATTACACCGGCCAATTAAGTAGTAGAGGTGGAAACTTTTGACTAACAACTAGGGGTATACAAAAGAACCGTGAACCTGTTCAATCCGTTCAACCCATCCGACCCAAATCGTTTTTTACCGGGTTAGCATGATATTGGGTCGGGTACGGGTTCTAATTATGTCAAACCCGTTACTTCGGGTTTGGTACTTAATAACCCGTGTATACTTCAACCCACCCGTTTATCACTATTTACTCATCTCCGCCTTACATTTTCTCATATCCTTACTCAAAAATCTCTTCTCTCATGAAGTTCCGATCTCCTCCATAGCCATGCAAGCCTCTATGCCTCTCATAAAGTCTCGAAAGTTGGAAAAATATTTCGAATGTGTTTTTAATTTGCCTCGAACTAAATTGTAATAGCTACAAAATGATTTTTGTGTGTATTTTTATTTGATCAAAATTTTAATCCGCTAAACCCGTTTAACCCGTACATAAAAAAATTTACGGGTTGGGTTGGGTTACGGGTGAGCTAACTAAAATTATTTTGTAACCCGATATTGTCGGATTAGATTCAAATTTTGCTAAAATATCATCAACCCACCCGTTGTACACCTTACTAACAACAACAATAATAATTGGAGGCTGGACAGAATCAACGATGATTCGGTGTCATACATTTTTTAAAGTAGAGATATTTACGAATGCCTGGAGTTCGAAGACTGGTTGTCTGATTCTCTTCCTTATTCCAATAAGGACATCTCATGGTGGGACCAATGATAGTAAAAATTTACGTTAATCATTATTTGAGGGACTAAAACGGAAATTTTAAAAAGAGTTTTCGGGAGCAAAGTAGCGTGCCTTCCCTATCACTGGGATCCTTTGAATTCTTTATTGTTTATTTAACTTTTTATGAGACCAATCATGAAAGATGACACATGACCAATTAAATTTATTTAAGATATTTTAACATATATATATATTGGGAATAAAAATAATAAATTCACGCTCAGTAGCACGTCAGCTTGCCACAAGTTTCACATGCCCACATGCAATACGCATCTACCCAGCTGGCAGCTGTAATTTGTTGGATATCATAACATTATTACATGTTCCATTTAAGTTACATAGGAATAAGATAGAATTAAAGGTGAACATGCTCTCAATTATACAACTATAGAAAATATAAATGCACTCCACTTTATGTAATACTGGTACAAAATGGAAAGCAATAATATTGTGGTCAATCCTAGAAAAAAATAAGAAAGAAAATTTAAGATATAAAAAGAAAAATAATGGTAAGCTTAATTGCCTTACAGCAATTCCATATAAAATGCCACGTATCATAGAACGACACTAAATCATACAAAACTGAACTATTTTCTATTGAATCCCTTTGCAATGAAAAAGTGTATCTTCCTAAATTTCTACCAAGAAAAATATTTCCTTCCAATGTTATCCGCAAATTAAGTGCTGAGATGAAATATCATGGGATAAGCCTTACAGTTGCTAATGCTCATCTCTGACTATGGATGGAAGTGTCTTTTTCCTTGTCATATTATAGAAAATATTTGCTTCTCCTGTCGCCAAAATTCTGTCATTATGTTGTACCTATCTTCTAAAAAAATGAATTGACTTTTACAGAAATGACTAAAGGACATGTAAATTTATTTAATTTTTTTCCCATAACAGTCCGCTTGGCAGAGGTAGTTCTGAATTCAATGCATGTAATGCAAAATTTTAATTCAAACTTTTTATATTTCTCTCTTGTAGGTTGGGTTTTCTTCCCCCACTCAGGCTCAAATCAGAGAAGATCTAAACCTTTCTCTTGGAGAGGTATGCAGTCGTTTCACTAACATCTGAAAATTTATCGTATAAATTTGCAAAATTCATGATTATATTGAGAGGCCTATAAGCAAATATGAGATACTTATCTTGTTTATTAACCCTATAATTATCTCAATTTCAGTTTAATAATGCTTGTTTTTTATAAGCTATGCAGTTTTCAGTTTTTGGTTCGATAGTGACACTTGGTGCATTGCTTGGAGCTGTTGCAAGTGGACGTATAACTGATCTTCTCGGGCGCAAAGGGGTAAAAATACGAATTCAAAATTTTAAATATTTCAAGCCCTTCTTGAGATGATATTAATGATAATTTGGCTAATCCAATTTGCCCCTTTGATACAGGCAATGAGAAGTTCAGCTATTGTTTGCATTATTGGATGGCTCGCTATCTATTTTGCCAAAGTAAATGCACCTTCAATTTTTTATTGAAAAGTTGCATGCTTCTATATTTATATATATTTTTTTATTAGAAAAAACCTTACCACTATCACTTTAAACAATATAGGGTCCAATAACACTCGACATTGGCCGAATTTGCACTGGATATGGAGTTGGTGTATTCTCCTATGTTGTAAGTTCAATTCAAAACTAATGACACAAAAGTATGAAGGGATGTTTTGATAGTGCAAATTAAATAAATAATTCATAGTGAATTTTCTTTTGGCAGGAACAGACTTCATAAAAAGGGTCATTCGTAGTTCCTTGGTGTCATTGAATAATATCACGTTCTCTAAAGAAAATTGTTGAGTACTGTTCATAACTATGCCTATATTTTTTCAGGTACCAGTATTCATAGCAGAGATAGCACCAAAAACACTTCGGGGTGCACTTACCACACTAAACCAGGTATATGCATAACTTGTAAGTTTGTTTTTCTAGCTTGAAAAACAAATCGGCAATCTAACAAACAGTGAAATATTTGTTTCAGCTGTTTATTGTCATAGGTTTATCAATGACCTATATAATTGGGACCTTCGTCACATGGCGCATGCTGGTGCTGACAGGTACAATTTTCTTTTTGTTCTCATTGGATTATACTCTGGTCATGAGAAATGTGATTGTTATACTAAAATATACAAAATAGTAATGGAATTATGAAACTTTGCTCTTATTAGGTCTTATCCCATGCATAATTCTCCTCACGGGTCTCATTTTCATCCCAGAGTCACCTCGCTGGTTGGTAAGATCTTACCTGCGATTCCAAATTATTGTACAGTAGTTAGAAAGGGGGGCAAAAAAGAAAAAAAAAAAACCTGAATTACAAACCTACAATATGGTGTAACTAATATCCTGCTTGCTTGTGCAAAAAATCACAATATCACCTATACCCCTGCTAAATATGAGACACTACATATAGATCCCTGTATTACGCCCCGATTCTCAGTGCTTGGACTTTCCATGTTATATTGTTATTGTCCAAATAAAATCGAAGAAGAGGGTTCACTTGATATTTGCAGTCATTTGTAGAGTTGCACATAAAGATGCTTATTATCAGGGAAACAAATGATGTTTTAAGGTTTACAGATGGAGTGAATATACAGATATTATTAAATTTATAATTAAAACTAATGCAAGGAATTGATGTAGGCAAAGGTAGGCCGACAAAATGAATTTGAAAACTCATTGAGGAAACTTCGTGGCAAGGACGCTGATGTCACTCAAGAAGCAACAGAAATTCTGGTTATTACTCTAGCCCTTTTTATTTTAATTTTATACAAAAATAATGAGTCAATTTGCAAAGCTTGATCTTGTGAACTTAACTATGAAGCACAACTTCTGTGCCCTGTGTAAAGTGGGAACAACTTAAGGATCTCTTTTCTGCAATTTACCTTCTAACTTCTCTGGTAAAGTTGAGTCAGGTTCCATTTCGTGCAAGTGTGTTTAATTGGCAGTTTGAGTCTATATGTTGGTCATTAGCAGCACATTGAACAACCCCATTGTGCTCATTAGTAAAAAAATTATTTGTGTGACAGGAATACATCGCAACAATCGACAGTCTGCCAAAAGCAAGGATACAAGATGCATTTCATAGACAATACATTCGTCCAGTTACAGTAAGTTAAATTCTCACTAATGCTGAAAGATCTAAGAAAAATAAATAGAAAAAGGATAATAAAAATGAGAAGAAGCATTACAATTCTATCCTGTAGTCATTACAGTAAAAATTTATGATAAAAGATTATTTTTTTTTTACAGGTTGGAGTAGGCTTAATGTTTTTCCAACAAGCTGGAGGCATAAATGGAATTATCTTTTATGCAAGTGAAACATTTAAATCTGCAGGTAAAGAACTTAGAATTAAATCTTCATTCCATTAGTTTTTTTCCATTTATTTCTCTAACAGAAAGGGAAGCCTAACTCCAAAATTACACTAAAGTTAAGAAAAAGATTCAATTTTATATTGTAGGCTTTGCATCAGGAAGCCTTGGAACAATTCTGATGGCATGCTTTCAGGTAATGAGTGTGAATGCTGCCATTTGATTTAATTTGATCCATTATATTAGTAACTCTTATAATTATTGATTCTTAAATCGTTATCATAGGTACCTCTAACAATTTTAGCTGCAGTATTGATGGACAGAAGTGGAAGAAGGCCTCTCCTAATGGTACGAAAAAAGACAGAATTAAAGCTGGAAACAGGAACAAAATATTTTATACTCTTGGAAGAAAGAATTCTCTGTCACTTGCTACTTGCCTATAAAAAAGGGTCATATCAGAATTGACAGAATCTCAAATACGTATGGTTAAACAGCTTACCAGTAAACTATCAACCTACCAAGATTTAGCTTCAAACTACCATAAATAGTTCCCACCAATTGAGTTTGTTACTCATGGTTTATATTTTGCTGCTAATCAAAGACATTTCTCAAAATATTTACAGTTTTTTTTTCCATACTGTTTGTGATGGATAAATGCATTTATAATCTATAAACAGAAATGACATACTGAAACTCTAACAACAGTCAATTCTTTGTTTCAGATTTCAGCTTCAGGACTATTCTTAGGCTCTTTCGTAACTGCTATGTCATTCTTCCTAAAGGTATGTTCTTATTTCTTTTAGATGTTCAATAATGCAGACATCCCTGGGCATTCAAAACTTATTTTTTGCCAATGCACTTAATGCAAATTTATTTGTGCTAGCAGAGTCATGGAATTTATCCGGAGCTTTCCCCTGGACTGGCTTTAACTGGTATTTTGGTACGTAGAGAGAGAGAGAGAGAGAGAGAGAGAGAGAGAAAAGTGATATTTAACGTTTCTCGTTTAGAATGCTCTTATGATATAAAAAAGGTTCTCGAAATATTGACATGAAAAACCGTATATTGTTAACATACACTGCTCTAATGAAACAGGTCTATATTGGATCCTTTTCTATTGGAATGGGTGCTATTCCTTGGGTTATCATGTCGGAGGTAAAACAGCATTTCACCCTCTTAACTTCCAAGTTTTTCTTACTGGAAATAGAAAAAAAAATTAGAGAAAACACATAATTGGCGTTTGCAGATATTCCCAATTAATATGAAAGGAATCGGAGGAAGTTTGGTGACAATCATGAATTGGTTTGGTTCGTGGGCAGTCTCGTATTCCTTCAATTTTCTCATGAGCTGGAATTCCTATGGTGAGTTTAATTTTTCTCAATTTTCGGCGATGATTCACTTGCAAATTAGGACAAAAAAATAGCTGAGCGATGAGCACAAAATCTTACAAGGATATCAAATTTGTTTGTATTCTACTTTCAGGGACGTTCTTCATCTACTCATCAATGTGCGCACTAGCCCTTGTGTTTATTTTCAAGGTCGTACCAGAAACTAAAGGCCGTACGTTGGAAGAGATTCAAGCATCCATGAATCCCACTTCTCTTAAATAAATTTATGTTAGTTACTGTTTTTGTAATTGAGCCTCTAGAGAGGCATTGGTATAATTCAGGGATTTGATTGGTAATCCCACAAGTTGGCAAATCAGTTTTGTATTGTTACCTTCCTATGTTTCATGGCAACACAGTTGAAAGCAATAGAATAAAGAGAAAATGCAAAAAAGAGAATTTAGGCAGATCATAGCAGGTCATAGACAATCTAAGAAAAACAATCAAAAGAACGAAATGAGAACGAAGAATTACCAAAGAGCATCCATATTTGCAAAGGGTCAACTATAATTCTATGTTGAAAAAATTAATAAATGTTGTCAACACAAAAACATAGAACCAAATTCTTACTCGACCCAACAATGTACTTTTTTTTTTTTTTTGAAAATTAGCAGGGAGTTCCTCTACCACTTTCTATTAAGAAAGTAAACCCAGAATTTTACATCATATTAGCATCACCAAAAAAAAAAAAAGGAAAAACAATTGCTGGTGCCGGTGCCATCTATCCATATCAGCACCCAAATGCTAACTAACCCACCAAAGTGACCCCATCAATCCCACAGAACAGAAACGTGGCTGGTACGAACCATCTACTCACTACCACCACTCAAAATGATGCATTAATTAGAGCAATGGTCTGGTTCACGTGTTTATCTGAAATACCATCTGCTCATGGATACACACACTTCAACATTTCTATAATCAAAGTGAATGCTAGTGGACCCAATAACCATGAAAATCACCTAGTTGCAAGAGGATATTATACCCTAAACCTTTATACACCTAATCACACAAATCAAGCGTCCATTGCAATAGCTTCTTCTTCCAGAATCATTTGATGCAACATTAAGTCCCTTTGAAGTGACAAAAACTCCTATAAAAAGCATATATATTTTTTAACAGCTTTGAAATAATTTTAAAAGAATCCTATAAAAAAGGCAGAACCAACAAAAATTATAGGCCAAACACATCAAATTTTGACATCTGTAAGATTCCATCACTTCTGGATATGCCAAAAAATATACCATCTAAGCAGTGAGGGCACATCATGTTGCTTGGTCCGGATCAGTTTTGAAAATTAAACTAAAAAAAATGAAGAATCACAAATAGCTTGATTAATTTTAAAATTGTACCTGCAATTGGCGCTGACTTAACAAATGGAGGATACCATAATCAGAGGAAGCAACCAATTCGATCAATTTTTCACAAGTCTCCACTGAATCTCCAGCTTGAGAGAGATATCCTGCAACCTGCAGAGAGAGAGGGAAAGGAAAGGGAGGATTAGGGGGGTTAGGGAGAGAAGAATCTAGTAATCTTAAAACATAATTTTAATTGGTTGGGAATTTGGGGTCCATTCACAACAGAATCACTTGGCAATCTTTACAATATTTTAGCAAAATAATTTTAAACATTCGAAAAACTTGGGGACATGCTATTAGCTTTATATATTGATTTTGTGCCAAATTTCATCCAAGTTCAGTCATTTGAAATTCCATCCAAGGCCATCATATATTGACCATTGCAATTTTTGTATCATTCAATGAATTGTAAAAACATGCATCAGATCTTATTGGTTTTCACATGCATGAGATCATCTTTCCAACTATTGAATTTCAAAATTAAAGTTTTCTGAAAGCTGGCTAGTTTATCAAGTTAATTCATTTTCAATGGATCACAAGGAATCCATTCATGATCCATTGATTGTTGAGATTATAATTTCATGGTCTCCATTACAAGGTTATGTAAATTGGGGTCCACAGTCCACACATAAATCCATCCAGTGCTAATGGCACAATCTCAGTCTGTAAGCTCACCTGCATACAACGAAGAATAATTTCTGGTATGCAACACCGCCGACAAAGTCCTCTTACAACATGTATAGCAGGCGGTCCTGCCACGTGGTTATCATCAGAATACCATGCATCAATTCTTGAGATCTCCATCGCAACTCCAGATTGAAACTGATTCAGCTCACCTGCATTATTTCAGATTTCATAAGTTGTCAAAGGGGAAAATATTTTTGTCGCCCTACAGAACATCATATGCCCCTACAAGAAGTCTCAAGTAAAATTTAATACTTAAAGAAGCATTTAGTGGTTTAGAAGCAATGGAATTGTCAATAAACCATAATACAAACAAATATTTGAATCTAATTTTTCATATTTTAATCAAAGTAAATTATTAATATGATACCAACTATGGTATATATGTTCATAATTTAAAAATGCCATTGGAAAAGAAAGAGACTTTTAAGAGTTCATTGTTCTTTTCTTTTCTTTTTTCCAAGATGAAATAGAAGACAAAAAAAATTTTAGAAATTCATAGGCTAATAAAACCTAATTTATCTGGGTCTTCACTAAAGAGTACAAACGAGTACAGATTGAAGAAAATGAGTTAGATTTCTCCATGTCAGAAAAATCTGTTGTAATGCCGGTGTATATTTTGTGTGGTAAAGTGTGATATACTTAGAAGCTTGGTAATGCTATATTACTCATTTTTTTGTTAAAGAATTAACCCAATCTTTCCCCATCCATTCTCCTATGTACAGGGCTATTCTAATTTCTAAAGCATCAACAGCTAGTTTCCTGAACTTTCTACTGGAAACAGAGGGGAAAACAAGAAGCAATATGCTCAACTTACAACATGAACTTGCCTGGATGAATATGCTCAAAGGCTAAAAGAAAGAAAATAAATAAATAAATATAACCTTTGAACCCATCGGCCATAACGGTGGCTAAGAGGCCTCCATCATTTGCTTCGTGAAGCCCTAGACCGTCACCTTCTACAGCCAGGCACCTCAACGTCACATCAATACAAGAACTATCTTCTGACGAAATAGTAACATCCACCTACCAACATTAATTAAATAAAAGATAAACAAATAAAATAACTTTGACAAGAAAGTAGACATTTCTTATGAAAATCAAAATAAAATTTGCAATTAAGATCCCTCACATTATAAAGAAACTGGAAGGAAAAGCAAAAACAATTACATAACCGCGAAAATAAAATGCCAACTTATATGGGAAACCAAAAAAATGATTTTCAGCTGCTAAAGTATTTTTCTGGTTTATATAACTCCTACATTTGGTCGAATTCACAAAAAAGAATCCTTAAACGGATGTTACCCACGTTCCTTCTGCTCTAATTCTGTAATTACAAATATTTTAAAAACTGACTAGTTAAAATTTATTTACATTAACTTCTTGCAGTATATAAGATGTAGACTAATAATAGAAAATTTGGAACTCTTTACTAGAAGAGCTTTATTACAATTTAATGCATCTGTCAGGTAATTTTGCAACTTGCAATTTCATTCTGGAGGACCATAAGGTGGGGGAGAAGGGGAAGTCTGTTACATGCAAGTGCCGGTGCAAGACCACTTCTTCACTAACAGAAGAGTAAAGGGCACTCGTCAGAGCAGCACAATGAGTAGCATCCGGTGTTACACATTCCCTTGAGGGCAGGCACAGCATTGCAACTGCATGTAATTCTAAGAAGACGTGCTCAGTGGAACTAAATGTGGATTCCTGAGCTGCACTCAACCATGGATCCCCTTCTCCTACAAGTAACCAAAGAAAATAGAAATAAACAAATGCTTATTCTGATGCTTACACCTACCACCACAACACGTGTGCGCCCACACAAACAATATAAAAAAAAATTAAGGCTCCGTTTGGATTGCTTAGGAATAAGAGGAATAGCCTATTCCTAGGCAGAAAGTACTGGGAAGTGTGTAACTTTGTAAAGAGTTTGGATTGTTATAATAAATTTACGCCTAGGAAGAAGCTATTCCTCCTATTCCCATAAGGTAGGTTGTGCTAACTTACTAATCAAAAGAGGAAGAGCTGAACTCAAAGTCTCCCTGGCAAAAGCTATAGGGGCATCTTTCTCCTCTGAAGAGATATCATCAGGTGGGACTGTCCCATTCTCAGACTCAGTTTTTAGCCACTTGCGGTAGGTAGCATCCCAAGAGTAGTATGCATGCTGTCATTGCAACAAAAATTCACGAAACGTTAACCTTGTAGAACAGATGGTGGACTTTTGCAATTGGCACCCAAGAAGGGACTGCAAACAAGCTAAAGCTCAAGAGTGAGAGCAGCTAACTCAAAAATATCTAACATCCTCGCCTGAAAAACTAAGCTCCAGTTTGGCTCCCTGAGCTTTTTGAACAAACATATGGGGAAAATAGAAAACAGAGTGCGATGGGTGGGTGGGGGTGGGGGTGGAGGTTGGGGTGGAGGGAAGGATCATACCCAATCTTCAAACTCATGCAAATTATCAGAAACATCAGGATCATCCATAGAGAGAAGATTATCTTTTGGCTGCTGGAGGGGCTCTGACAAAAATGCAAGCAGCTTGTGGGCTCCTATTGGTGTCTCAGGGACTCTCCACGTGGATATCAATGCAAACTCTCTGAACAGTATATTACTGAATCACCAGGAAAATTAAACAAAATTTCTCAATATTAGATGAGAACAGCAATTAATATAACAAGTATAGTTCTAAGAAATTGAGCACCATGATGCTCTTCTATTTCCAAGAAAAGGGCAAATTGAGTCCTCAACTGATGCCTAACTACCAAGAAAAAGGGAAAATATTACTTTATTGGTACTAATAATGAAAGAAACCATCAATTTACAATACCTGTGCATGAGTGCCTTGACAAGAAGCATCACACTAATCCCTTGAAAATCTTTTATAGTAGAAGGAGGTGTAAAACAAAGCCATTGAATAACCATGGCCTTCTCTAGAGACTGCAACCTATGATGCTCTGCTACATCAGCATCTTTTTTACTTGGTTTTGTTTCCCTTGACCTCGAAAGAACTCTGGAAAAGATAAATAACTTATTTTACAACTTAAATGCAGTATTATGATGCTAGCAAAAAACTTTCATCAATTATCATGTTCACAACAGACAGATATCTGCAGATAGCACTGGAGTAATAGATTTGCGATGAAAAATGTACATTCTATTAGTTTTCTAGCAATTGTTGTGTCCCTACCAATAATCACTTATATAATAGCCCAATCATTATATATTATCAACACTGAAACTATGGAACTAGGCTAATTATCTTTCAAAATATTTAGATATCTGCAGGAAACAAGGTATTGCTCAGTAAAACTGGAACATTATAGTACAGAAAGATGTATGTATATTCTAAGCTCTAACCAATTGACTGATTTTAGCCCAGTTTCAGCAACTACACTTAGTATATAAAGGATAAGCAGAACAATGCAAAGAAAATAACCAAGCAATTATGAGTGCCCAGAACAGCAATGGTTTACTGCCAGCAGTGCATAAATACTCCAGAAGCAACCAATAAGATGCCCAATCAGAGACTGTAAAACTTGCATAAATATTTTTATGCTTCCCCTTTACCAATGGTTAGCATCCTGATGCTTACAAGTACTGATACATTAACATTTCCCATACTGAATTTCTGAAAATACTGGCAGCAAGGTGTGAACAAATAAACAAACCTGTCAATAATCTCTTCAAAGCATGCCTTGTAGTTATCCTCAGATGAGAAAGGCAAGTACTCTACAGCTGAAAGGAAGAGTTTATGTTTCACAACCATGCTGTCATTGAAAATAAATACAAAGTTAATTTTAGTATCAATAACAATTTGTTATTTTATACAATTCAATGATATTGTAACTATTTGCTTTCAAGGATTATTTTCCCTTTTATAGCCTTTTACTTCATAGTTCATAGTGTTTCGCAAGGTTTGTCCCGTGAAAAAATTTGATTAGTTCAATCTTGTTGTAGGGTTGAGCTGAGAACTTATTATCCAATTCTAAAAGGACAAATGGGTTTGTTTGCCGTGACCATTCCGAAGTACTTAACTAAAAGCAATGACAGTGAAAGACAAAAAGAGCAAGAACCTGCTATTTAATCTAAGCTCCATCATTTGAACAAATAAATCAACACATAAGTGGCGTGCTAGTTGAGATGCATAAACGCCAACCAACTCCTCATGTTGCTGCGAGAACAAGTACATCACGTACCTGAAATTCAGTCAAGCAATCTCAATCATGTTCTGCATACCACGTTTATCTGTACACATTATCTGCTTCATACATGACAATAGATTTATTCAGTAAAGCTGCCTCCTATTAGATATCATGAATTTCTCATGCATGAGGTGGTAGGTTGCGGCAAGGGGGGAAGACTATTGATTCCTTTCGTTATTATTATGAATTAACATAAAGTGAGAAAAAATTGAGAGATACTTACAAGTGAAGAATACGGTCACCAATTGTTTCAAGTTTCTCCCTAATAACTTCCTTTAATTCAACATCAATGATGTATCTAAGAACAAGTACTAAGTGGGTTCCAAATCGCATCATTTCTGGGTCCCCTGATGGCCTAAATGAATCATAAATAATTCAGTGTCAGTGGCACACCAAAGGTCAAAATTGTTGTGTGGTTCTTAAATTCTTCACTGAGGACTAACATACTTTAATCAATGTTTTGCGCAAGAGACCAGCCAGGTATACATATTTTGATATTTTTCTCTACCTAAAATGATCAACAGGTGGAGTTCTGTACATTTGAAGATTGCATGAAACATTTTAATCAAGAAAAGCAGTTCCCTGTGAGTCATTTAAGAAGATTCTAGACAAATGACAAGAGTCTGTAAGCACCTGAGATTATCATCCCAATCACTTTCTGAAGGGGAAATCCAAGACCACAGAAGATCTAGCAGGTTTGACACGTCTCCAAGCATCATTCGCATCTAACACAAACAAATATCCATCACTAGGTTTTAAAAGAAATATGTTTACATTGTGAAAGCTTATAAGCTCTTCTTCCACAGATGGATGTCACCTTTGGTGTGACTGGAACTATAAACAACATTGAATACAAAATAAGGTGAGGTAAATGTCATACCTGAATCTGACGATGCTGCTCTCGGCATGATCGAGATACAGCCTCATGGACCATCTCACTGTGTCAAACAGCGACCAAGTTATTAAAACCTTGTTTTATTTTACAAGCATTTCTTTTCTTTTACCAAATTGGAAATTTTCTTTTGTTGTTCATTTTGTTTCAATTTCTTTCAACATTTTACATCATAATAACAGGTTGACACGACCATAGGGCTAAATTAGAGCCTCTTGATACCCCCATTATAAAAATAAAGACCAAGCTCAAAGCTAATGACCAACTGACTCCACATCCACAGTCATAGAAGTGATGGCATCAATTAGCCATTGTTTGTGGATGGTTTGATCAATCAAAATTGATTTTCATATAAGATAATAAGGGGAAAAAAAACATCTAGAAATCAAGGTGGAGCTGGCTGTTTGATTCTGATCAGAAGTCCCATAAGAACTATTGAAGCATCATGAAAACTTTTATGGAAGCATGTTAACCAGAAAAGCCTACTGTTAACTACAATATACCTGGAATGAAGCTTCTGAAGAAGAGAAGCCATGTCACGTGGCTGTTGATCCAGAATCTGGTATGGCCAGCTCCCAGAGCTCACTGGTGAGACTGACATGTTCTCACCACCTCCTGACAAAGATCCACTCATTTGATCCTCATTAGATCTTCTATCATAACTAATGGCACCACCACCCTTCAGAAGGTGGGATAGATGCAGATCTACTTGTGCATCAAGCCAACACTTTACCATCGCCCAACAAGCTGACTGAAGAAAAGTGAAGTATAAAAGAGAAGGTCAAGTCATAGTGCAAACATAAAACAATCCCTTTTAGCTTTCATAAAAGACATTGAACACTACATTTGGGAATTATACATCAATGCTCATGATTCATTTTGGAGGTGAATATCACATAGAATGTTGCAAAAGTCCTGAACAGGCAATCTCTAAGGCATAGGCATGGAAGTTGAGGAATAAGGGTTCATGTTGTTACTATTCTAATATGTCCTCCTACTACCGAAGAAATTACCTAAAAAGAAGAAGATATCTTGCAGAAATATAACCATTCTCTACATAATGATGATAATCATATACATATTTCCATGAACGTAAAAACAAAGTTGGCAACTTGTATGAAACTTTGGAACAATCTTGTATTACACTTGCCTCCAACTAGTGAGCTAAATTATTATCGATGCTCTTATAAGTTATAACTAATAAAGTTTTGAAGTAAAATAAGAGTGGTATCAAAGTCAGACCCTTGAAACAAAAGGTTGTTCCATTAAACAACAACTACAACAACAACTAAGCCTTTTGTCCCAAACAAGTTGGGGTAGGCTAGAAAGAAACCCAACAAGAGAACACATCCAAGAACAAAAAAATACAAAACATAAAAATACTAATAGTAAGACTAGCCATACTAATAATAATACCTCTAATAATAATAGTAATAGTAGAAACCAAGACCTCGACCGTGACCTAATAGAGGGACCTACAAACCTATGGCATCGCTCCTACCCCTAAGTTCCTACGTCATGGCTCCGGTACATGAATTGCTAACTTCCAAGCGCTCCTATCGATCGCCAACTCCTTGGAGACGTTCCATTCTTTAAGGTCTCTTTTCACCGCTTCTTCCCATGTCAATCTTGGTCTCCCTCTCCCCCTCCGGGTGTTCTCGAAATGATTAAGAATTCCGATACGTACCGGTGCCTCTGGAGGTCTGCGTTGGATATGTCCAAACCATCTCAAACGATGTTGGATCAACTTCTCCTCTATTGGTGCGACCCCAACCATATCTCGTATGTCATCATTTCTAATCCGATCTTTCCTCGTGTGACCGCAGATCCACCTCAACATACGCATCTCAGCTACACTCATCTTCTGGACATGTCGTCTTTTAGTAGCCCAACATTCTGCGCCATACAACATCGCAGGTCTAATCGCTGTCCTGTAGAACTTGCCTTTTAGCTTCTGCGGGACTTTCTTATCGCATAGGACGCCTGATGCTTGTCGCCATTTCACCCACCCCGCTCTTATCCTGTGACTAACATCTTCATCTATCTCGCCATCGCTCTGCAACATCGACCCTAAATATCGAAAAGTATCTTTCGTAGGTACTACCTGCCCGTCTAGACAGACATCTCCGTCCACTGGTCGTATCCCACTAAACTCACACCCCATATACTCCGTCTTAGTTCTACTAAGCCTAAACCCTTTGGACTCTAGAGTTCGTCTCCACAATTCCAATTTCCTATCGACCTCCGTCCTACTCTCATCGACTAACACCACATCGTCCGCAAAGAGCATACACCAAGGAATCTCTCCCTGTATATCCTTCGTGATCTCATCCATCACTAAGGCAAAAATATACGGGCTCAAAGCTGATCCCTGATGTAGTCCTATTTTAATAGGAAAGTCACTAGTTACACTATCACATGTCCTGATGCAAGTAACGGCACCATCATACATGTCTTGGATGAGGGTAACATACTTTGTGGGGACTTTCTTCTTTTCTAGTGCCCACCACATAACTTTCCTTGGCACTTTGTCGTATGCTTTCTCCAAATCAATGAAAACCATATGTAGATCCTTCTTTCGCTCCCGATATCTCTCCATCAATTGCCTTATTAGGAAGATGGCCTCCATGGTTGACCTCCCAGGCATAAAACCAAATTGGTTTTTCGAAACGTTTGTCATCCGTCTCAAGCGATGTTCTATCACTCTCTCCCAAAGCTTCATTGTATGACTCATAAGCTTAATCCCTCTATAGTTTGTACAGCTTTGAGCATCCCCTTTATTCTTGAAGATTGGTACTAGAGTGCTTCTCCTCCACGCATCTGGCATCCTATTTGATCGGAAAATGCTATTGAATAGTTTGGTTAACCAAACTACAGCCACATCTCCGAGGCACCTCCATACTTCGATTGGTATGTTATCAGGTCCTAGAGCCTTACCTACTTTCATTCGTTTTAAGACTTCTTTCACCTCGGACTCTTGAATTCTCCTAACAAAACGTCTATTGGAGTCATCAAAGGAGTCGTTCAACACAATTCCTAAGTCGTCATCCTCTCCATTGAATAACTTGTTGAAGTAATCCCTCCACCTATTCTTGATCTCGTCGTCCCTCACTAAAAGCCTATCAGTCTCGTCCTTGATGCACTTCACTTGGTTTAAGTCTCTCGTCTTCCTATCTCGAAGCTTGGCTATCTTATACACGTCCTTCTCACCCTCCTTCGTACTCAGCTTCTGGTATAGATCCTCATAAGCCCGACCTCTTGCTTCGCTCACAGCTTTCTTTGCATTCTTCTTGGCCAATTTGTACTTCTGCGCATTGTCGTCGGTCTTGTCATGGTGCAAGCGTTTGTAGCAAAGCAAATAAATTGTTGCCACCAAAATCACTTGCATAAGAAAATAAATTGGAGTAAAATAAAGTAACAAATAAATGGAGTACCTCCCAATCAGTACAAATAGGCAATACATGTTTCAAGTTACTGCACTGAACTGCATAGACAGCTGTCTCATACTTTCCACCATCTTGCTCAGCAATTTTCTTCAATAAAACAAATAAATGTGTGTGTGCATGTGTGAGAGATAGAGAGAGACCAATGTCACACAGAAGAAGAATATACTTGTTTAAATTTTTGAATGATTTGTACCGGGAAGCCTGTATACATCCTAACATGAATAAAATCACATTTACTGTGATAAAGACCTTTTCTTTCCCATCTAATTTAGTAGCCTAACCTAAGAACAAGTTTATCACAAAAATCCCAGAGGGTAGACAATTTTATGTAAGCCTCAGGACTATCTGTGGTATTTTATAATCATTTTTCCAGCATATTTTGGTTAGAAGCTAAGTCAGGACCAACTAAATATATCAAAAAAAAAAAAGAAACAGAAATAGTACAAAAAGATAGGATATTGCAGAAAAATAAAAACTCATGCTAGGTCAGTACACAGTCTTGCATGTTTGGCAAGAACACAATACCACAATACAAATACATAGTACCAAAAAAAATTACCTCAGCTGCACAGAAGGAGGCCCATTTCCAGAGGCGAAGCTGGTGCCCTACTCGGCCTTCTAACTCAATAGCTTGAAGAGTTCTTGACTTCCCATTTTTCACCATGGCTTCCACAGAGGGAAAGAGGTCAATTCCTCTAAAGGGACAAAGTGTGGCAGCTCTCCATGCCTAAATTAGTGTATTCAAGCAAATTAGGCAGAATGAGACAACGCATACCAGTTCTCAAATTATACAAGATGAACATACTGGTTCAGATGGCAAAGTTGACCTGAATCTATTCGGTAAATCTGACAGGATGTGGATCCAACCTGGCTTAGACACATCAGACTAAGGTCAGATCCATGTCTAGATCTCTTGAACCATGGGCACTTTGGATTGGATCGGCTCCACAGGTCCCAAGCTAATTAGAGAGTACAACAGTTATCTTAAATTAAATACCCAAGCTTGCAAATCAGGCCCAATTTGGATGATCGAAAATTCTAAAAGACATTAATTCAACATTACCTAGAACAGAAAGCCTGTTATAACTATTACTGGGAAATGCCAAGCATCATAAAAAGTCTACAAACATGAGAAATATAAAAGAATGAAACATGCCTGGCCAGCAGAACAGCACAGCTCACAAGCCTCTTCTAACCTTCCTGCCCTTAGAAGAGTCCACACATCCTCCAATAGTAACTCGTCTTGCTTCTGTTCCTCCATAGAATAATAATATTAAGTACAACAACATACTAATTACATAAACAAGCACATTTAATTAGACAGTATAATAGAGGATGACTTGAAACACTGCCAGGGCTCACAACATTCAAGTCTTCCCAGATAGGATTGCAATGCTGGGACTCAGTACATATATGGTCGATTACAATTGTATTTTGCATGCCTCTCTTACTGACCCAATTTTGCAGTTGGTATTCTCTAATGGCTAAATTAGGGCTTTATCAGGCTGGATCTTCACACAACATAATAATGCCCCAGAATACCAGCGAAAAACTCAATGAAATCAAACAAAATGATCAAATTAGATAAATTGCCTTGTCATCAGCAATGAGTTTGGCTTCTTCGCGTGTCGGTGCATCAAAATCCACATGTTGTATGATAGCAGGATCATAATTTTTTCTCCTCAAAAACCTCTGGGTGTGATGCCAGACACCAGAGCTTGGGAGGTATGAACCAACATGAGACCCTCTTACCTACAACAGGACCCAAAAAAACACTTCAATATATCAAGACATTGCTGAAATGTTATGCCGATATGGCAGTACATAATTTCACACTCTTCACATTTCCACATGTAACTATAACAACAAACCACAATGACGACCTTCATAGAAATTAAATTGATCCTGATTCACAGCTCTATTAAGTAAGTTTTGAGGAAATCTGAGAGATTCCTAAACTTATCTCTATTTCTTTTTTTTCAATTTTTCTAATTAATATCATGACAAAAATGATAATGAAGTCTTCTTTAACTTAGTGATATAACAGGAGATGCATTACAAATTTCCAGTCAATTTTCTTAAACTACCTTCTTCTCCAAGTCAAGAGCTTCAGAGGCAAGCCCTTCTAGCCATAATAAAATACGAACACAAGCCTCAGCCGTCAGATCTGTTCTGACAAACTGGCATGCTTCTTGGTGTGAAGTCGGTGGTGACTGTTTGCAACAGCATAGCAAATTAAAAGATTAATTAAACAGTTTTAAAACACTTAAATAGAAAACAGAAAAAACAATGAAAAAAGATGTCCTCCAGGATTTATGTTTAGGGTTTGGAAGGGGATCATTTTCAAAAATTATTCTAATTTCTTCCACTCTGAATATGGAAAGGTCAAGATGCAAAATTAATGCAACACTGTTGTCAAAGTGGTGTCATGGACCTCTGATTTTTAGGGTACAACCAATATTGCACTTTATCATATGGGGCCAATTAGTGATATACTCTCAGGTTTGATAAAAGGTGGCACAAACATCTAATGCTTCCACAAAAGTTACATTTATTGTCAATTACAAAAGTTAAATTGCAAAAAAGGCCTGGTATGAAAAAACTCAGCATCTTTCAGACACTGACCTGTAGTAGTTCCTCAGGAAATTCATCAATTCCTGAAATATGCACACAAAATATATAAATTAAAAACAAATAATAAAACTAACTTCAAAAAGATATTCCATTGTTAGGAGCAAACATTAATATAGAAAAAAAATAAAAATAAAAAACATTCTTGCAAACATTAATATTAAAAAAAACAACAAAAAATATCTACCCTAGCATTTGTGTGCCATTGCAATTATCTCCAATTAGCCATTTTCTAACATTCCTGAGCTCTTGCTTCAGAGCTCTCAGAACAAAATGCAAATGAAAACCAATGAATTCAGAAGACAAATGCAAACGGGTGTGTCAATTCTACAAGCAGACCTACTGCATTTAAAGTGGCGCACCTTTACCAAAGAGGTACCAAAGCAGTGACCAAGACGCAGCCTCGTCAATTAAGAATTGAGCTTTTTGTCTCATGAACTTGTCTTCAACAACTCGGTGTCTTACTGTGCTACCAAACCTAAATTTCAAATTTACAGTTTTTACAAAAAATTTGAAAGAATCTAAGCATTTGCAGAGGGTAATGACACTTCGTAGATTGTTTTTTTTTTCAAATGCCAAAGCAAATTACATACATAGTCAATTTACAGATGCAACAAGTACCTGATTGATTCAGATACATCTCGGCATGTTTTCTCAAGTTGTAAAATCAAATCTTGAAAAGACATTAGCCCTGCGATAACCCAACATAAAAGAAAATCAGATGAAAGTCCACCCAAATATTTAGTAGAGGATCCATGTACTAGTTGATCCCAAAAAAGTATCAACTGGTGCCGAGTAGCTTGTTTAGTTTGGAAACTAGAATGACGTGGTATGATCATCCTTGATCAAAGGCAATAAAACATAAACCTTGAAGAGCAGAGTCAAGAAGAGAGGCAAATAAACTAAAGGTAGAGCCTTCCTCTGATAGATCCTCTTCCTCGCTTTTGATTGGTCGAAGCGAGTGCCTTCCCGTCTGATGAGCAGGACCAAAACTGGAACTGAACTCACCAGCTGCACGACTATGAATAGAGGCCCTTCTCATTGCAGAATTTAAAGGGGTATTTACATCCATGCCATCAACATCATCAGTCTCCAACTGAAAAAACAACCGACTTAGACAGAGATTGAATACTTATAAACCAAGGAACAAAACACAACTCTACTTATCGTCCAGACTTATTCTAACGAGGGCGGTAATTTAGGAAAAGAATGTACTTGAGAATTAAGAAGAGGAGACATCATATAAATTCTAAATAAACTCTACTTTGCAAAAGGCCTTAAGTCCAAATGACTCATAGACCTAAAAATACAGTACCTCCTTCTTAATCTCTTCGAGAAGTAAAGCGGAATTAGGCCGCCTATGTATTGTATTCCCTTCATATAAGAGACTTGCATCAGAGAATCTCGACACGGGGCCCTGTAGAAGGGGCGACACATTGGATGAGGGAGAATGCCTTCTCCTGTACCAATACAGAAGAAGAATAAATGTAATAACGAAGTTCGTATACCGGATTCCCGGAAACAAAGGAGAGAAGAAAGAGGCGAACCTGTAGCGGCGGTACTGTTCTCTGTGGGTGTCGTTACTGGGATCGAAGAGGCTTGGAGACGCATCCATCTCCATTGCAAGAAGATGGCAGTGGTGGGTAGTGGAGAGTGGTAGAGCTGAGAGGGGGCTGGGATTAAGTGACGATGGCGATTAAAACCCTAAACCCTGACTGACGACTGACGAGTGTGTTGGGGATGAATCGCGCGGTGCTTGTGTGAAGCGGGTCAGATCGGATCTCGGATCTATTCAGTCTCAGCGGGGTTAGATAGTTATCCACACTTCAATCCGCATCCTCAGACAGCAGTCCTTTTATTCTGTCCATCTGATATCCGTCCGATGGAGATCGAAGAGCGTACGAGAAACTGAAGAAAAATCGCTCTCTTCAGCTTTGCCCTCCCTGCCCCGAGTCCCGATTTTTTATTAAAACAAAATCATCTCTGAAATTTGCATCTAATTTCCGCCAAATCATCTTATGAAAAATCTCTCTGACTGACCAAATAATCGATTTCAAGTGGAATCATAAACCATCGACTCCAAATGGAATCACTGACTATCTGATTGACCAAATCATCAACTGACCAAGATCATCTTTCACTGCGAAATCATTGACTCCAAGTACCAGTGTACCTCACCGACTTCAAAAATCATCCTTCACTACGAAATCATTGACTCCAAATACTGGTATACCTTCACTGCCAAGGTCAATTATATTAATTTGTTCACTTTTTCCTCCACTTTCCTAAGAGTCTGCTCTATAAGGGGTGAATGGGAGAGGATGAGGAAGAATGTGAACTGCTCAAGACCTTTACCATGCTCCAGAAATTTAATTTTGAAGGAAAGTAAAAAAGAATGAGGGAGAATGGAGTTTAACTCTTATGTAAAAATAAAAAGAGATGTGGACTTGTGATTACACTTAAATTTGGGGTGTACTCCTCTTCTCTTCCCATCCCTTCCCTTTACTTTTCCCATTAGATTCTGGAACAGACCCTAAGTATAGTTTGAATTATGATCTTAAAATTACAATTCCTAATGAATGAATTGTAGTATGAAATTGTAATTGGAGCAGTACAATAAACTTAGATGCTCAATCCATATCTTATAGCAAAAAAAAATAGAAAATAAGAGGAAAAATGAAGTATCTGAGCCAATTGTTCCAAATGTTAGTCGAGAATTGAGAACCAAAGACAAATAACAACAATTATTTTCAAACTATGAAACTACTAGTTACGCTTACATATCATATGGCACCAATGATGCTATTTCCTAAGGATCAAAAAGATCATATCAGTAATTAATTAATTATAGAAATGCTTTTACCGATTTGTCATTTCTGCATTAATGTAAAGGGAATTTAAAAAAAGAAAAAGTTCCTAACAAAGAAAACTTGTGTTTGGTGTCACCACCTTCCAGTAGCACTGGAACTGAGACATAAGCCATTCCTAATTTAATACCAGAGGATCTAGATCATACTCATGTTGGTATAAGTCATATCTCTTTCTTGTTTTTATATTTAGACAACATGTTTATCAATTACTACAGTATCAAATTTAATTTTTCTAGTGGAATTCTAAATGTTCATAGTTTAATTTTTTTTTCTTCTTCTTTATGAAGGATATGGAGAATTCAAACAACATGCCTCATGATGGTATGTCATTTGCAACCTTTGACGAAACATGGACATATTGAAAAAATTTTGGTGGAAGAAATGATTTTGGAGTTAGAAAATTACATGAAAAAAGGAGAAAGATAATAAACCTATTTCATACACTTTTGTGTGTGCATGTAAATGGAAAAGAAAAAATGACAAGCAAGATCATCTCACAAAGAACCCCCAAACTTAGACCCGAAATGGTTGCAAAGTTCTTTTTGCGATTAAATTTGATAAAAATTTCCAAGAATACAAGGTTAAAGATATCATCTCGATACCAACGAAATGGTCTATTCCGCTTCCATTTCGATAAATAGTGCAGTTTTTAATGTAAAAACATGTTGTTCCGTTCCGTTCTGTCCAAACGGAATGAAATGACATTTTGTTTTCTAAAACGAAACGGAAAACGAAATAAAATGGCCATACTATTGATGAAACATAATGGCAAATGAAATGCAATTGGTTTAGTTTGGAGACAAAATGGTACATGGATATGCATATAAAATCCACTCATCATAGCCTTCATTGACATCAACCTAGTCGATCTTTCGGGAATACCGGCTAAAGAATCACATGAGTTACTAAGTAGACAAGCCGGTAGAGTTAGAAGCGTTGGTTACATCAATGATGATCTTAGTAATTGCTTAAGGGATATGCGAAAGGAAGTAATGGAATATAGGACAACTGTTGCTATCACAAAGTATTTTGAAAAAAAGGGCTTTGAAGAATTCCTTTTTTCAACACTTTGAGGACATAATCGAAAATAAAAGATTGCTAACATTATTTGAATAGATGGTAGAATGATTGTGGCTTATGCTCGATTTGGAGCGATAGTTATCTTTAATACAATCTATCGAATCTTTTGCATGGGAATCATGTGTGAAATTGTGATTTTTGGTGCTGCTATCATGTGTGACCAATCTACCGAATCTTTTGCATGGGTGTTCACAAAGTTTTTAGAGGCGAACGGTGGCAAAAGACCCATAACCGTATTTACGGATCAAGATCCCGCAATAAGAAAGACTTTAGGTCAAGTATTGCCGGATACAAATCATGCATTATGTGTTTGGCATATATGAAAAATACTAAAAAAAAATTGTCTAAATACAACAAGAAGAAATATAAGAATGATATCAGTTTAATGAAAGAGTTTTGTAAATGTATGTTCAAATACAAGGTGGAAGAAAAGTTTGAAAAAGTCTTTGAAGAACTAGCGGGAAAGGTGGACGAGAAAGACAAGAGATGGATAAATTTCATCTTTGATTGTAAAAAAAAAAGTGGGCGTATTGTTTTATGAAGAATGCTTGTACTTTAGGGATCCGTAGCACACAATCTAGTGATAGTATTAACTCAAATTTGAAGGACTATTTAAGTTGTAAGATGGATGTAAACCGATTTATGAAGCACTTTGATAGGGGATTGTTGATGCAAAGTAGAGGTGTAAACCAGGGTCAAACAAATTAACCTTGTACTCGACTAGTCGTTTATAGCAAAGTAAAGGTGTCGATCCCACAGAGATGGTGATGAATACTAATTCTTATTGGTTCGCTAAAGCTAGACGATAAAAAAAAGAGAGAAAAGAAGTTGTGTCACAATCCGAATAAACGAAGGAAAAAAACGTGATGCAAGTGCAAATATGGATGGAATGCAAAACAATTCAAGTAAATATTTTTTTATTTTCTAACGGTTTAATATATGATGCGAAAAGTGCCTTAGGGTTCGATTTCACTTAGGTTTGGTCGCAGAGTTGCAAAACATACCACTTTCGTGTCTCTGTTTCACTAATCCGGTCCGGATCGTGGCCAATCCGGTCCGGATTCCACTACGTGAATGCTGTGATTTACTCAATCGCTGATTTATTCAAGTCAAGGATCCATCTAGCCATACCTAAACTCCCTAACCCTTTGTTGTCACTTATTGGGTACGGTATTTGGTATAGAACCTAGTGTTAACCCTCATCGAATGCATTGCACCCTCAACTTTCGTTTGCCGGTGGACCTATTCGAGTTTACAATTGGTTTTCTGCGAGATATCTAACTTAGACTTTTGCCTAATTAGATGTGTTTACTTTTGGTTACTAACTGGTCGACTTTCGCCATTGACCTACCTCGAAATACTAGTGAAAGGTTCAGTTATTATAATGAGTTGATGTCTCAAACAAGTGCGGCCGTACACAAGCAGAGCAACACAAGTAATAATAAACACAAAACACGAGCAAATCAATAAAACTCCCAAAGGTAATTGACTTCTTCCATCAACCAAAAGAGTAAATCAAGCAAACCAAACGCTAACCTACATCTACCCCTAAAGCAAGAAGTTTAGCCTAATATACTAATAAAATCCATGCAAATAACAATAGATGAACAAGAACAAATCAAAGAAAAGAGAAAAATCATGAGATACAACCAATTGGCCAAATTCTCAAAACCCGTCTCTACCGCCATCGCGCTAGGACTCCTTGAGACCTTGGAACTCGTTGTAACAGCATGGTTGAGCCTCCAAGTCGCACCCCCTCCTGCCTTAGTCGCCAAAGATGAGAGAATCGCCTCTCTCCCTCTGCCCATGGGCAGAGAGAGAGCAAAAACCAGATCTGGATCTGAGGAGAGAGAGAAAGATTCCTTGGGAATGAAAGATATCCCCTTTCTATACTTGGAGTACGCCCAAATACCTCCCTTCTGCCTGCCTGGATGTGCTAGGCCACTTTCCATAAGGAGAAAACGCCATAAAGAGCCTTTCCAAAAGAGAAATTGTTTTCAAATCCCGACCAGAAACTTCCAGATATAGCAATCCGGACCGGATTGAGGATAATCCGGACCGAATTGTTCCCACTGGTTTGTTGTTGCACAAAGATCCAGTCCGAATTACATCTAACCCGGACCGGATTGCTGAGGTAGACTGTGGATTGATTGGCTTTGTGCGTAGGCGGTGCATCGGGTTGAGTTGAGGCTTGATCTAGGCTAGGAATGAGTCGTCTAGCCATCGAATTTGTCGTTTCCTTGCCGTTTTTCAAAATTTCCTATAAAGATAAAACAAAACACAACGACAGTGCCAAATCTAACAAACAAACAGGAGAACAAGATAAAATCATGGTTTTAGTCACAATTTCGATGTAAAGTCTGGTCAAAATATCGATATAAATATGAGATATCAATGACAAGAAAAAAAATCTAGAGTTAGGTACAATATTCTAATTCTTTGTAAAGCCGGAATGTTGTATACACCCTACATCTTTGAGTTAATTCAAAAGGAGTGTGAGTTATTCGGTTCGACGTACATAGAATTCATAGATGGTAATACATACACGGTTGGTATGTATAACATTAGTGATGAAGAATCCCATAAGAGTAAACAAGTTGTTTGGAATCGGAATGGCCAAAGCATTGTGTGTTCTTGCAAGAAGTTTGAGAGAGTGGGAATTTTGTGTTGTCATGCAATAAAGGTGTTACATAGAGAAGACATTAAGGGGGCCGTTTGGATCGCTTAGGAATAAAAGAAATAGTCTCTTCCTAGGCGGAAATTTATTCCTAACCATCCAAACTATTCACAAAACTACACACTTTCCAATATTTTCTGCCTAGGAATAGGCTATTCTTCTTATTCCTAAGCGATCCAAACGGCCCGAAGAATATACCCTCGAGGTACATTCTTAAATGTTGGACGCATGATGCAAATGATGACATTGTTGTGGATAAAGAAGGAAGAGTTGTCATTGAAGATGTTATGTTGGAAGTTAGAAATCGTCGTGTACAATTGATGCATGAGCTAGCACCAATATCCAGTATGGTGACCCATGATAAAGGTAAAATCCAATTTGTGCTCAATGGATTGCGTTCCTTTTGAGAGCAAATGAAAGAGAGATATGAAAATCCATCCAAAAGAACCAATGATTGTGGTGAAGACAACTCAATTAGCCAACCCGAAAATTCACTCTACCTAAAGAAGAAAGATTGTGACAATCGTTCAAAACGAAGAAAACCTTGGAACGAGAACTTGTCGAGAAGAAAGAAGGACAATGGTCGAAGTATTTCAAATATCCAACCTTTGATAAGGTAAATTATTGGAGGCTTAATTTTGATTCTAATTTGTATGGTATTTGAAACCAGTGAAACCAGTAATTTATATGCTATTTACGCCAATTAATTCTTGCACCAGTGAAACAAGTGTCCAGTAACTTCTTGCGCCAGTGAAACCAGTGTCCATTAACTTAAATTAATCCTTGCACCAATTAATTCTTTTACTATTGAATCCAGTATCCAATACCTTCTATTCTTGTGCCAATTAATGGTTACTGCCTAATGGTTAATGGTGTCCAGTAACTATATTCTATCTTATGTTTGAAATATATTTTGTCATTTTTTTAATATATTCTATCTTATGTTTGAATTATATTTTGTCCTTTTTTTTATTTAAAGGTCAAGTAATAATTTGTCACAAGATATATCGGAGGAGAACTTTGAGTGCTATGATAACCTTGAACATATACAGTAAGTGCATTAAAATGAAGTTTAAAATGATGTCTATGTAATTTTTTTTTTTTTTGCACCAATGTGTTAATTGTAGAAGACTATACAAGATTTAGAGAAATTTTTTTTGGAACATTTTTGTAGATGAAAGAAATAGTGGGATAGTTAGTTGATAACATTTTGTGGATGAAAGAAATATGGGGATGACAGATTTAGTTGACAACATTTTGTAGATGAAAAATTTGCAATGTATGAATTCAGAAATTTCTATGGATGTAAGTGAAAATTCACTCCACTTTGTTTATCTATATCGTTTTTTATTTATGTGCCATTTTTATCTGTAAGTGAAAAATTCAGTAATTGTTACTTGAAAATAAGGTGAAACAAGTCTTTGAATGTTGCGTACTAGATTTTGAATGTTACATATCTCTTATCTCTGTAACAATGAATGTTGCTTATCTACATGTTACGTATCTAGACTTAGAATGTACTTTTATTTATCTACATGGTGCAATGATAATTCATAAATTTGAATGACGTGGTAGTTTATTTATTTACCTTCTGCAAAATTAATCAAATCTCTCTCAATTACTTTCAAGTGATCTTTACAGTCCACAGAAGTATACTAACATGTTTGAAGTATTCTTTTTTCAATTTTTGCAAGATGTAAGCACACTTTCTAATTTACCAATGTTTCATTCATATAATTACAATCCAGTTAAATACAAACATGAACATCAAAAAATAATATGCAACTAATTCAACTTGCACAAATTCAAACATTAAGATACAATTTTTGTCTCTTCATCACAACATACTTTAAATTACAATAATAAAAAAAAACTAGTAAATAATACAAGGTATTGAATTAATTGCCTCTTAAATTCTTCCAAATGTTTCTGTAACTTCTCTTCCATTTCTTTTAACTTTTCTTCCAGTTCAATAAACTTCTCATCCAATTGTTTACTACTTTCATCCGCTTGCCTGTCTAATTGCTTATTCAATAATTCAAATCTAATTTTAAGATCTATAGGACTAAAGCTCACGTCATCACGCCATCCAACAAATTGATTATATCGTCGACACAAGTAGAATGCTTGACCTTTATTTCTTGGTATGTCTGCAACCAATACAAAAACACACTGATTGTTGTTGCATTCATTACAACAAGGATACGCTTCACCTGAGCTCCATACATTATGTTGGCTGGTTTGAGAAATCTACATCTTTCTGTTTTTTTATTTTAGTATTGATAAGTAGCGCACCTGTATCAATCTGACTAACCCATCATCAATTCTATTTTATTCTAGTACTAAAACACAATTAACTGCAGACCCAATACCCAGTGACATTTCTACTTCAAAAACTTTGGAAAAATTTCATTATTTGAAACGGTTTTTAATTTTTTAGAACCGTTTAAAAAATTGTGAACCATTCAAAATAATGATCTTCTAAAAATCTAAAAATTAATAAAAAAAAATCATAAACCTATAAAATTTGGTTTTGCATTATATTTCAACACGAAGATCACATTGAACAGTTTGAATTGATCGTTTGAGACTCTAAATTACAGAATGGGAGCTCATCCGTCCAGGGGCGGATCCAGTGTTGGGGCGGGTGGGGCTAGAGCCCCACCTACCGCCGTCGAGCCCTGAAGCCCCTCTTCAGTCTCAATGAATTTTTTCAGCTATTGGAGCACTCAAAGGTGGGGCTGAAGAACAGAAGAAGAGAAACTGTTCGATCAAATGATTCATTAGAGCACTCAGCCCCACCTAAATATTTTTGCTAGATCCGCCACTGCATCCGTCCATAAATTTAATATGAAGATCACATTGAATTGTTTGAATCGATCGTTTGAGACTCCAAATTATAGAACGAGAGCATGTCCTTCCATAAATCTATTATGAAGATCACATTGAACTGTTTAAATTGATCGTTTGCGACTCTGAATTATAGTACGAGAGCTCATCCGTCCAAATACATTGGACTTTAACCTTGCACTTTTTTTCATTTGTCATTTTTCTCCTCTTTTGCCACAATATTGTAGTCGTGCCTTCTACCCTCCCCTCTTTTTATATCCATTCATTACCTTTTGCTCTTCTACGATCTATTGACCTCTCGTCCTAACTACGCCATTTTTTTCGAAGCCCTCCTTTGAATAAATTGCTGAGACGGTCCCGACACAACCATGTTATTATCTCCAAAAAAAATTGCGAGTCCAATGTCAAGAAATTGATGAATGCGAACTGTAGGATATATTGTGGTGCTGAAGATATCCCGTGTCAATATCTCTAAGTTGTTAGTTGAAGAAGTAGATAATTATTATGTGAATTTTCATCTGGAAAGAATATAATTTGTTTACATATGAATATTTTAATTCTTTTTTTCTTTTCTCTTTATTTTGTTTTCGAGAAAAAAAATTTAGGCTTTGTGTAATGTTTGAATTTTTTTAATAAAGCAAGCCTACGGACTTTAGATTTTTTTTTTAAGAAAAAACTATCGTATAAAAATTGTAGCGCGTCATATCACCTAACAATCGTTGACTTTGATAATCTTAACAATCACAAGAAATAATAATTGAAAATGAGATTCAACAATAAATGCAGCACACATATCTCTCGACTGTCGTATAAAAATTACGAAGATTATATATATATATATATATATTTATCATTAATCAGTGGTTTTAATTTTTTTTTATATTTTTAAATTAACGTGTTTTAACGCCTCCTACGGTATATAAAAAATAAGGATTGATCTATTAGAATCTAAGGCTGTGTTTCAATATGAAAAAGCAAAGGAGACTAGGAGAGGTGAAGGGTGACGCTCACCTCAGATTTGGAGATTACGTTTGCCAAGTCTCTTCAAAATTCTCTCTGATTTCACTTTATCACCTCTCTTCTAATTTTCTCTTACTTCCACTCTGAGCAGGTGAACACCTCGGTCAGGTTCGGTCACGCCGATTTACTCCCTCTCCTCCTTTCCCCTCTTCGATTTTAATTTTAGAGCACACCAAAGAAACTATATAACGAACAACATTGCTAGCCTAGATAATTCATACGCACTTGACATGTACTTCAGAATTGAGTTATGTTCCTTTCTATTTATTTTATTTATTATTTTCTCTCTTTTTTTTGTTTTTTTTTGTAATGAGCCCGTGGGCAAGAATTGAGTTATTTTCTACTTCAGCCTACAGGCTTTTCTTTTTTTTTTTTTAAAACAAAAAGTTATTTTCTACTTCACGTGCAAAACAAAAATCAACATCACCGTCAATATCTTTTTCTCATGCCCACCTGGCCACCTCCCATCAACCGTTACAATTATTTTGTGCTGCTGACACGCAATGACGAAACTAAATAGCCAACTTGTCAACGACACTCGCAGCAGCCATATCCACACACACAGTCGCAGCGAAGAAAGCGATTCATATTCGTTACTTAGTTAATTTAAGAAAAAGAAATAAATGGGAGAAATTAGATATATATTTAATCTTTTTTCTCTTTAAAAATTCCGACATCAATGTATAAATCCTACAAAATGATAATAAATCCATCGAAATCGTTCAGATACAGAACAATTTTGCTAGATCAAAATTGTAGGTAGTTTTGGTAGTTTAGTCTGAGAAGTTTTTTTTTTCTTTTTTTCCTTTTTTCTGTTTTTGCTTCTAGGTAGCCTCTACCGAGCTTTCAATTTTTTTTTTGCTAGATCAAACTAGGTTGTTCAATCTAGTGATTTGGATCTATTCCATCAATCAAATGATTATTGATTCGAATCACGTAGAAACATTTATTTTCAAATTTATTGGTTTCAAATAAACAACCTAAAAAAAAACACGTTGGCTAGATCATAACGACTTACAAGCATCACTTTGTAATTAAAAATAAAAAGGAGCCTAATAACCATCTTTATGTTTCTAAATATTTTTAAAAACTTATTGCACATATTTATGTACATTTTTATTTATTTATTTATTACATAAATGTCACACTTATTTGATATCAGTGTTACATAATTTAGATTAATTCAAAATGCATTTAAACAATTGTAAAATAAATATTTATTTTTATCTTTTGAATTTATCAACAAGCTTCTTAAAAGACACGTGAAAATTGAAGTATGCACGCATACTTATTATATATTTCAAAAAAAAGATAAATTACGTCAGGTAGTTTTAGATAACGAAGACTTAAAAAAGGGTGAGCATACAATGCTATAAAAACAAATGAAATATATAAAAAGAATTGTTATAAAAAAAATAAGCACACAAACATCATATATCGATGCAGATTAAATCCACACCATTGACTGAGAAGGCGGATGCGTTTTAAGCCGTCGAACAAGCGCCTTTTGCTGCGCCGAGGTCGCTTATCCGGATCCAGCTGCGACTTACCTGGCCACATCCGTGTAAAGCACCCAATCACTTGTCATACGTGATCAGTCAAAACCCCCATTCAATACTAAAGAAAAAAAGCACCCCGGCCAAAATTCTGTGGCAAGTAATAAACCATTACACATGTGGTGGTTTCCTCAAATATGGGACCATTCACAGATGATAAAGTTTGAGGGACTGTATAAGGCAGCAGAGTGACAACCTTCGATCCGAACCATCTGATCTAATTTCGATTGACAGATTTTACGAGCCGTACAAATCTCGACAAGCCTGATATTAATCACGAGACATCTATTATTGATCGGACGGTTCAGATCGAAAGTTGGCACAACAGGTCGCCGCATTGGCTAGTATAGATGTAATTGTTGCACAATATCTGCCACTAATCATAGATACAAGACTACATCACAGTGGCACCTATCATGTATGTGGGCCCACTCGCCTGAACCAACGGCTTTGAACACAACTACGTGTGAAAGCATCTTCACTCGTTTCCAGACATACAGCACCTACTCATTCATTCCTATCTTCGGCATGGGTTGGATCCATCCCCAATCATCCCAAATTTAGTAAAAAAAATTATTGCAAGGAGCTTCTAACGGGTTGTTGGGTTTGGATCTAATGTTGAATTGTTGATCCCTTACAAAAGCCTTGGTGTTGTCAAGTGGCAGCTAATTGGTTCGCTTCTGTTGTTTTTGTACTACACAAATATTAATAGCACACAAGATTTGTTGTTTAAATATTCTATAATTCACAATATATAGTACCATTAATTTTATCATAAATAGATATTCACCTGATATATATAGGAGCTAATCTAATAATTAACAAAATACTGTATCTTCCGTACTTAAAATTTGACCAAAATATTAAAAATATGTGCTCATTTGACATTCAAAGCATTAAAAGATACAAATAATAAACAGCTCACCCTAAGAATGCGAAAGGAAAATTTAATTGAATCAACAGACGGATGCGTTATATTTAGGATTCTGAAATTGAATCCGAAGTATATCAATATCAATCTACTAAAAACTGGCCTATATATGATAGCTATCAGCAACGCGGAAAAGAGATAGAGGAAGGAAACTGATTCCTCTCCTCCCTGCTCCGTCCCTGTCAAGACAAATAAATATATGCTCTAAGCTAATCATAGAGAAGAGCATATATAGTCAAAAAAATGACTGGACATACTTCCTTTGAGCTCTGCACGGAGAGCCTCGGCTTCGAGAGCGGCGATGGCAGTGTCTGTGAAGGAGAAGAAGAGCTCGATCTGCAGCCTCCGACGCCGAAAACCGAAGAGAAGGTTATTGAGAATGTGCTTCGACGTCAAACTAAAGATGAAGGAAGAAGTGAGGAAAGAGTTGAAGGGAAGAAGAGAAAAAGCTTTCCACCGCCGTTACGGTGGATGAGCACGCATGAAGGCAAACAAAGTTCATACATGAAGTCGGAGCGCAAAGATGGACGGCTGATCTTGACTGAGGTCCGGATTGAACGGCCAGAAGTATTCCAGGTTAGCATGCACTAATAATTTTTTATTTGTACTACTAATCGTGTTGTTTACATATGGACAGCGACTTGTTACCTGCTCCTTTCTATGACATTTCAATAGCATGATTTGGTTTAAAACAATAGAAACAGATGTACCGTCCCCATCAAAACAAGTCTTACATGAGAATTACGCCCCCTTAATTTTCCACATATGTGGTTATGGTACCAGTACCAAGCGTACCAGTCCTTGCACTTGCACATAACAGAACAAAAACATCCTAAAATCCCTCACAGAAAACAAAAACACATAGCAACTAATCATAAATAGCTGAGAAATAAAGGGGAAAAACAGCATGTAAAGGTGAAAATTTTAGGTTACCTCCCTCAGAGTTTATGTTGCCTCTGGAATGACTTTCCCCAATGCTACCGATGCATTATTTGGCTTAATCAATTGTGCTTATTAAAAATGTCAATTAGTAGGAATCTCTTTTCTATAAGGAATTACAAATTTTTCTTAATTGTTAATTTGATTTGAATATATGTGGTGTAGGTAACCAGGGAGAATGGACGGTTGAGATTTTCTGTCCCATGGACAGAAGAGAAGGTGAAAGAGGAGACAAGAGAAGAAGAAATGGAGCCAGTAAGGTGGGAGGGGTTTTGTAGCTCTCAGGGAGAATGGAGTGGTAACAGAATGCACAACTGGTGGCATCAGGGGTTTGTCACGACAGCGTGAATAGCATTATTCAATGGAAAATCTGATGATCGATTTGTGTGTGTGACAATGTAATTGATCACTTCTAGCCTCTAACTGACGAATGAAAAGGGATGGCCATGCCAAATTATGCATCCCATGGTAGAGTATCAGATTTTAATCACATCTGGCAATTTTGTGAAATATCAACTCTCAGTTATTTACATCAAGTAAAAGTTGAAGTAGACTTTCACCTCAACTGAGAGTAGGATGCTGTTGTTGCATCGGTGACTAAATCGTTCATCATAATGATTCCACTAGGAGTATGAGCCAATGGTACACTTCCAGTGTGATGAGTGCGTGCGTGCGTGTGTGTTTTGCGTGTGTGGGTTGCTTAGTGTGTTGGTTTTTTTTGTTACTGCTCGTGTAAAGATTGTTTTCTTGTCTTTTCTGATTCACAACTATTCATTAAAATGAAATGAAAAAAATAAAGAGTTTCTTATGAATTAGGATTTAGGATTGAATATTGATGTTGATTGGAGATGAAAAATGTAGTTAAACAACAGTAAAACAGTAATATGTTCTCTGCCGGAATATGGTTACTAGTTCTCTTTGTGTAGGTGTCTGTTCTCATGTATGCTCTGCAGTGCTAAAAAACTACATTAATCAGTTTAAAAACAGTTGAAATAACAATCTTTAAACTCCAATTTTGATTGATTTTAAGAATTAAATTCAGAAACTACAGTAATATTTAAACTCATACTTTGTTTTACTCAGATATTTTGAGCATATATAGTCCGAGCAAACTTTTTTTTGCTCATCTGGAGTTTCTGAATTTAATTGACGGCATCTTCCAATGGTTGAGAGAGCAAATGCGAGAACTATACAAGTGCTTCTAAATAAGGTCCCAAAAACCAAAATATAGCCCATCAAAGCCCAGATATGGGCTCGTGTCAGCTGCCCAAACTGGGTCAATTCTACTATTATCTAGTTTAGTATGACGCTAGAAAAAGGACGATGGCACTTCTTACACGGCATGACGTTAGAAAGGTTAACCATTAACGCCACTAGAGCCCCTTAAATGGTCAACTGAGAGATAGTTTAGGGAGAGATGAGAAGCACTAGCCCCATGTCCATGTCCATGTCCTGCCAAATCGTTCTTCATCTTCTCTTCTTCATTGCTTCTCTCTTCTCAACTCATGCCTCTTCTTTGTGCTCCAAAGATGGTCCCGTTTCATTTCTCATCTGATTAGTTTTTAAATCAATTTCTATTATAACCCTAGAATGATTTTAATTTTATCAGGTTCTGTAGTGCGCAATATAAGCGAGATTCCTTCGGGCAACTATGGAAGAGACGGATTATCACATATTACTATTGCAGGTGCAGTTGCTCATGGAATGAAAGAGGTATACCATACTCTTTAAGGTTGTCAACATATGTACCAAATATGTCTCTTGATCCTCACAAAAGCAAAAGAGAGGGGGGAAGGGGTTGCAAGTTGCCTCTTATCATTTGTAGATAGTGCCCTACAAGTTGCTCCAGACTTTTGCCAGCTACAATACTGTGAAGGAGAAATTTTATGCCCAAAATCCAACTTTACAACCTCAACTAAAATCCAATCCCTTTGTTTACTATTAAGTATATAAAAAATACAGTATTGTTGGTACTTCTAAGTTGAATGCTTTGTAAGTTTGTAACAACTATATTGGAGGTAGCTGACTCCATGAGGTTACAACATCCTGTTCTGAAGCTTCAATTTATCTGACCAAAATTCATCATCTAAAAAAAAAAAAAAAAAATTCTGACCAGATTCATACGATATATTGCTCATGTTAGGTTGAAGTCTGGCTTCATACATTTGCACCTGGTGCAAGAACTCCGATACACAGGCACTCTTGCGAGGAGGTGTTTGTGGTACTAAAAGGGGCTGGTACATTGCTGTTGGGATCCAGCTCTTCAAACTCTCCGGGGACACCTCTAGAATTTAAAATTCATGCGAATAGCACGTTTACTGTCCCAATAAATGATCCACATCAGGTGAAGCTTGTTAATTTATTTCCTCGGGTCTTGTGATTGCTGTACCGTTTTTGGTACCGACAGAAAACTTATATTTCTATATTTTTCCCTTTGTGGTGAAGCTCAAACATTTCTTATCCTACAAAATCCCATCTATAGCAGTATAATAATATGATGGAATAAGTTATTTACTCCAGAGTGAATATCATTAATTTTGGAGCTAAGTCTGCCTAATAATTTGTAGGTTTGGAACACGAATGAGCATGAAGATCTGCAGGTGTTTGTAATAATATCTCGACCGCCAATCAAATCGTTAGTAACTTAATTGTTAATTGTTCTGCATAGTTATGACTTATGAGTATGAACCCAACATATTTATATCCATCTTTATTTGCAAGATTTTTTGATGTGTACATGTAACCTTAGTTACCATAAGACATAGCAACACCATGGTATATTGAACAACACGTATTACAAGTTTTGCTATTTATAAAATTTTTTACTTACTATTATTATTTATGTCCATTTTCCCAACTGATGTTATATTAACAAAACATTAATATTCTACAAATTATTAAGTTCGGTATGTTGATTGTGCTGATTCTAATTGGTCTCTTAATTTCTGGGATGATCTCTCGTACAGATTTATATACAAAGATTGGAGTATGCCTCATGTTGCAGCCAAGTTGAAGTACCCCATCTTTTGGGATGAAGATTGCTGGGATAGTCCTAAAGACGAGCTTTAAGATATTATTGCATTCTTTGCCAGTTTTTCATTAGCATCCTTCTGTACTGATTTGAGATTGTATATTGTTATTTTTAGATTGCTGGGCAGCGGCTGCCAAGCTTGAGATTGTATATTGTTGACACTCACTCAACTATGAGTCTATGACAGTAAAATACCAGGAATTATAAGTGCCATCGGCAAATATACCATCCCAGCCATCGTTAAATACAAAGTGAGCATATATAGTAAATAAGGTGAACATATAGATGATCTAAGTGAACACTTATAAACAAATAAGTGTTGTCATCACTTGTTCAGAAGTTTACATCCATATTCAACTTATTTTCATTGAACTTATTTGTTCGTATGTGTTCACTTAGATCGTCTATATGTTCACTTTGTTAGCTGTATATGTTCACTTTATATTTAGTGATGACAGAGATGACAAAACTTCAGATGGCAGTAATCAATTTCCGTAAAATACAATTATACAACACAGCATATGCCATCAAATCCAAATTGACTCAACTAGTTTGGATCTCAAATAGCTAGATATGGCCCACAAAAGCCCAGTATAATTTTCTAGAAAGATGACGATGCATCTGTGATCTGTTGACTGTTGTACGTTCTACGGCGTGAAGCCCAAGGCTAAAACAATTAACACGAGTACACGACTAAACCCGTCTATTCGAGGATTGTTCAGGGAGAGAGATGAGAAGCGTTGACATCGGGTCCCGCCAAATCGCTCTTCGTCTACTCGTCTTCATCGCTTCACTCTTTTTAACTCACGCCGCTTCTCGGTGTTCCAACGATGGTCCCTTTTCTCGTCTAATTAGTTCCTAAATCCTTATCAAATTTCGATTGCAAAATAGCTCTTTTGGTCAAGTTGTTGCCTGTGTGATATTTGATATAATAAACCCTTGAATGGTTTTAATTTTATTAGGCTCTGTAGTGAGAAATATTTCCGAGATTCCTTCAAGCAACTGTGGAAGAGATGGCTTATCACATATTACTATTGCAGGCGCAGTTGCTGATAGACTGAAAGAGGTATTTTACTCTTACATGCTTACGGTGGTGTTTCTTTTGCAACTTCATTTACTGGTGGTCGTGGCTTAATGAGGTTACAAAATTCAGTATTGAATCCTATAAAATTAAATTAATAAAATTGACCAAATTCATTCATTTTTAAGGTTGAAGTCTGGCTTCAAACATTTGCACCTGGTACAAGAACTCCGATACACAGGCACTCTTGTGAAGAAGTGTTTGTGGTACTAAAAGGGGCTGGTACATTGCTGTTGGGCTCCAGCTCTTCGAAGTATCCGGGGCAGCCTCAAGAATTCAAAATCCATGCAAATAGCACATTTACAGTCCCAATAAATGATCCACACCAGGTAGAGCTTGTTAATTCATTTCCAAGTTTTTTTTTTTTTGTGCTGAATCTCAAGTCCTCAACATTTCTTCTGAATCCCACAAAAATTCCATCTATACCAGTACAGTAATTATGATAATTTCATCTATACCAGTACAGTAATTATTATGGGAGTAAGGTGTTTTCTCTACAGTGATGAGCATTAATTTCGGAGCTAAGTCTGCCTATTTGTAGGTTTGGAACACAGGTGAACTTGAAGATCTGCAGATGCTTGTAATAATATCTCGACCGCCGGTCAAAATGTTAGTAACTTAATTTTTAATTGATATGCATAGTTATGACTTAAAGAATATGAATCGAACCTATTTATACTCGTTTTACTTGCAAGATATGGTAATGTGCTACAAACCTACAGTAGCCCATAGTTGCCATAATACTTATCAATGATATCATGGCGCATTTAACAACGCATTAATTTAAGTTTAAATATTTGGAAACTGTTTGTTTAATTTCATTCTTCATGTGCGCTTTTCCAATAGATGTTATATTAGAATTATTTTGGGATTTGTACTTGAAAAATTCATATACTGTAAAATTAACAAATTCTGTTGATTATAGTTGGTCTCTTAATTTTTGGCATGATCTCGTGTACAGATTTATATATGAAGACTGGAGCATGCCTCATGTTGCAGCCAAGTTGAAGTATCCTTACTATTGGGACCAAGAATGCCTGAATAGTCCTAAAGATGAGCTTTAGATGTCTATGCAATCTTTGTCAGTTTGAGGAGCTGATGTTTCCACACTAAAGAATCAATGTTGTTGATTTTCATAGCATCCTTATGTACTCAATTTGAGATTGTATATTGTTGACATAACTATGACAGTAAAATAAAAGGGCAATATAGCATATGCCATAAAATAATCCTAATTGAACTACTTGGTCCCGGTCTCGAATAGGTTCAGTGGTTGCACTGCTTTTTTTGGGCGGTTTGTTGAGGCAGGAACTAAAATTATTTGCATTCCCTCCTTCGCCAAGGCATCATGTTTTGTCGTATTTGGAATGTTTGCTGCTGCTTTTAATGATTGCTCTGTATGCGTGAAAGTCACTCCTAGTCCTAGCCTAATCTAGATCTCAAATTGGAAAGAATGTGTTTCAATTTTTTTGATGATTTTTTTTTCTGTGGTTTAGTTCCTGATAATTGAGTTGCACAAATATTTCTCTCAAAAAAGAAAGTTGCACAAATCTAATCAACTAGTTTAATTTAAAATGTTTTCTTTTTTTTTTAAAAAAAAAAACTTAAAACAGAGATGTAATCTCTAACCTTCAAAAAAGAAAGTTGCACAAATCTGATCAACTTAGTTTAATTTAAAATGTTTTCTTTTATTTTTTTAAAAAAAACTTAAAACAGAGACGTAATCTCTAACCTTCAAAAAAATATGCACAGATACAATGTACTCATCATAATCCATTTGTTTACTGCACATGAGCACATCCCAACTGATCGATTAAACTATTTATTAGCACTATTATTCAAAATTAAACAACAACATACAGAGTACACCTGAGGCTTATTCAGAGAATAAAGCTTATTGACAGATTAAAATCTTATCTTTCCTTCGCGTTGTTACCAAATAAGATCAGTCAAGGCAATCAACAGTGTGCTGGAGATGGCTTCTCTTGCACTGCATCAGACCAAATAAATAAATAAAACAAAAGAAGCACATGTGTATTAAATATTACCTGCTATTAGATCCTGCATAATATAAAAAACTAAAGTTCCAAATAACATTCCATATATTAACTGATTTATTCTTCTGTAGCCTTTTTTTTTGCAGCTTAGGTCTTTGTTTCTGTTACTTTGGTATCATAATAATATATTCAACAAATGTTTGCCTCTTCTTTTCCCCCAGCTTTTTTTTCCGGATTTCCTATGTTTGATGAGAAAAATCACTTGAAAAACAGAGGCTAACTATTTCAATTGGGAGAAAAATGTGGGTGTAATTTCACAGCTCATTGTAGGAGAAGTGGGTAAAAATGAGAAGAGACAGAGACATACAAGAACAAAATTTTACATCACGCAATCATGTGAGATATACACTATCCAAAACTGCAAATCCAGCCGCCACACCTCCTTCATTTGAAGAAGAAACTTTTGTGCGCATCAAGTATCCACTCTGCTCATTTATTATCACTTTGTCTTTGTTCCTGCCATGCAAATATGCAATGCACTTTTCAATATAGAATGACTTGGTCAAATTTCAATGTGTAGTATGGGTGATGTCAAGTCAGTGTAAAAACTTGGTTTCTGATGAGAACGCTGACATATCAACAGCAAAAAATTTTGCCAAAGATCACAGGCAAACAAATTTACTAAGAACAGGAATCTGTCAAATCATATCGATTATACATTGATGTTTAAAGTTTAATAATCCTTTTTTTACCAACTATTTTAAAAAGACTATCCCTTCTTCCTCAAAAAGGAATTTTATTCAGTCCAAATTCATGATTAAGGTGACCAGAATATATACCTCAAGTAGGCCCCATATATGCCAAGCTCAGAGATAGTCTTCTCCGTATGAGAAATTCCATCACGAATAAGATAGGAGAGTGAATCTTTTGGGAATATTCTCTGCATTAGTATGTATGCAGCAAGCCCATCATTTCCTTCATTTCTTAACTTGATCAACATTTCACGAACATCCGTTCCATAGATGTTGTTCCCTAAATTAAAAATATATAAATATAAAAACAGAAGTCAGAACTTAACTATATGGAGATGCAGACAAAAGCATTATAACTGTGAAGACAAACAAAAATTCCATGAAGGTTTATAATTTCAAACTGGTCAGGCTTGGTATGAGTATGTACTAATAGTCTAATACCATAATCGTCAGCATTGAACCAATAATGCTGATATCTTTTATCAATTTTTTTTGACAATTATCTTTGTCAAAATTAGGGTTATAATTCATAAACTACACCTCCTCCTTCCCGTTGGGGCTTGAGAACAAATAATTCAGGTTTATCCATAGCAGTTCTCACAATTTCGTCATTATCTAAGCTCCACAAACCAGCAAAGCATTTCCGTAATGCTGCTACATGATCCTTGTTTTCAACAAACCTATTGAAATTAACAAACGAGATATGATTGAAAAGGCTGAACCAAATTCAACGTAAACCAAAAGCTTAGAAAGTTTCAGCTTCTAAAAAATCAAGCCAGAGAATACAGCTTTGCAATACTAAATGGAAAAGTGACTTTGCAACATGCACAAAACATTTGAACATAAATACTGATTTGCATGGAATGTTGCAATGTGATATGGAAAATCAAGGGATATGCTATAAAATAGAGCATCTAACTTTCTGATGCTACGGTCAGTTGTGGATAATGGATGCAAATAAGTACTAAACAAATTCTTAACTTATTATGATTACTATAAATAGTTTAGCTAACATCAATAAAGCTTGGTGACATTTTTTTTTCCATCAAGAAGAATTTTATGGAAAAATATTAAATCACAATATGCCCTTGCAAAAAGTCAAGCATCACATTAACAGACGAAGACCAAGAATCTTCTATAAAAGAAGGGAATGCTAAATATACCCTGTAAAACATGAAATCGTCCTATGTACTTAAAAGCCTAAACTATGCCACCCAGTCACCCACACTGCTTCTAGTCTCAACACACGAACAGCAACGAGAATGAGTAGCCCTTACGTTTTATGTGCCATCTTCACTATCCATTAATTTTTGAAAAGTGCTAAAAAAAATGGAATGCCTCTGGACTATCGTATAATGAAATAAAGACTTGATATAGGAGTCATTTTCCATTTTCTAGGGATATTTTAAATGTTGTAGGGGCATAATAAAATTTTTCCTAAAAAACATAATGTTTGTTGCATTATACTTAAAAGCGTTACTTGGCAATAAAAAGTGAGAGGTCACCTTTCCAGTATGTCAGGTTTTGCAAGTTCTTGTTGAATCTTTTTCGTTCCCACAAGATGATATGCTATGGATGGGCATTTTACTGCAGAAGAACTTTCAATCAATAGTCTTGCTCTCCACTCCTTCAAAATTCATTTCAGAAACCAAAAGAAGAGGGCATGTCAGACCACATATTAGTTAGGTATTTAGGTCTGTCATGCAACATTGTCGAGAATTCACAATTTCAGTCATCACTCATCTGGGATTTCATATTAAGTTTCAGTATGATAAAGTTTGTTGCAACTTCACTAAACCCCTCAGAAAAAGAACTAATACCTTAGAATAAATTATTTATTTACCGTTTCAGAAGGATAATCATTAGGTGTGTACCCAGCTCTAAAATACACCACTGAAACAGAATGTCCGTCTCTGAATGCAGAAACATATAAATATACAAAATTGCAGATAAAGTGACATAATGAGTGGAAAATGTTTTTTTTTTCCAAAAATAAGGAAAGTAGAATTTAACATTAAGTAAACAATATACATACACGACAAGTGTTCCGTCAGGAAGCACATGACCTTGAGCATCTATCTCTGCCAATGTTTTCCGGATGGATGCAACACCATGCGTAAATTAAATGTTAAGGTAAAATCATATATGAGCCAGCAAATAATTAACTACAGCTGGGAAACGAAAACAAAAGCTACAAGGTCAACAAACTAGGTCAAGACAATATAACCTCAACCTCACATTAAATTGAGCACGGTGAGAGGAATCTCTTCAAGGGAACAATCATCAAACATGAAATACACGTACTTATCCCAAGATGGTAAACTTGAATTATAATAAAGAAGTATATTCATCTCTAAGAAAAGAAGGATATTTGTCCTTGAGAACAGTGCTGAGCCAATATTGATCATACATGTTTCTTTCTTCACCTTGAACAACCACCATAACAACAGCACTGGATCATGAGAATGATAAGTTAATATTGGTTCTTTATAGACAAAAAATGAATCCACAAAGAAGAGTAAAAGCCTGATATTACCAACTGAATACACCACAACTTATAACAGGTCGGTCATAGCCAGTGCTAGTAATATACCTAAGTAAAAGAAGATATCCTTTTCTTACAGGGAAATATATCTAAGGTTAGGGAGTGCCTTGTACTTACCTGCTAGCATTATACTCCGACCATGCATTTGCCAATGCTTTAGCAAATTGACTCACAGCTGGGTTTTCGGGAACATTTCTAGAATCCAAACCAAGGTCCTGGCCATAATGCCCAAGTACATTCCTGCATGTTAAAATAACAACTGAAAGAGTGATTTGAAATTCCAGGCCTTATTTTTAATTAAAAGGAAAAAAGTAAAATCTTAACATGAGAATGATATTACTCAGATAATTTGGGCCATTTGAGTTCCAAGTTCTTGCATGAAGCTTTTATTAATACAGGTCATAGTAAGGATAATGGTCATTACCCCACATGTATATACGCCCTCTAATAATATTTAAGACACCATTTTTCATGTTTCTGGGTAAAATGCAAATAAACCCAACTACAATAATGTTCCATTCCTTGGATTTCCATGTCAGAAAAGGATGGCTGTTTTTTTTCTAAGATGTAACATATTGGGGTCTACAATGCTAGAGGAAAAGCCAACCATGATTAAGCTCACCTGTGAAGATCAGCCACTAGCGAACCAAGACCAGGGAAAGAAGAAGAAATAGTGTTGAGTTCAATCTGATAAAGCATGTCGGTCTCTGAATCTACCATATAATCTGACCTGTGCAAACCCAGCCGTATTTCCTGAAAAAAGTCATTTTCTCAGGTGTTGTCCCATCAAATCTTTATTTCTTTAAAAGCATCTCAAACATGAAACCATCAGTTTATGGCATAATTTTCTACTTACAAGTATCAGTATTTTTTTCATACTCCAATTGGATCTGCACATATAATTACCATATTTTCTTTCTTTTCCAAGAACTGTTCCAATTAGATATTTAGCTGAATAGGAAGTAGTAATACTTTTGTCAAAGGAATGCAACTGCTAAAAAAATCTGGCTGCCATGGCATGGAACAGACCATAAAGTACAATATAGTAGCTCACCTCCTTTTTATCAAGGGAAAGCATCTGCAAATGGATTTCCAGCAGCCTTCCTGTGAATTCATCCACCTTTTTTGTTCTGAAAGAGAATAAGAAAAATCATATATTATTAACCTTGTAAAAGCTCCAAATTCAAAGTTTACAGAAGCAATGCTTATAGAAGAAGAATAAATGATTCTTATAGAGAAAATTCTCTCTCTTCAGGTAGTGCTCTGAAGTTATACCAGATCTTAACAGGTTACCACCTGTTCTCATTCCATAACTTTACTAAATTAGTTTTGTGGTCAATTCTTTACTTTTGATGTTGAGTTAAAGGAATGGAGCCCTAAAATAGCTCTGTGATTATGTTGCCTTCAATCCTGAGATACCATTTGTAAAAACATGTAAAAGTGGTACATAAGTTCAGGGATCTGCTTCATACGTGCTACATAGAAAATTAAAATCACATATTGATAGGAGGATAACCTCGACAAAGAATTTTGCAAAAAGTCAGCATCCAAGCTGACCCGATCGACCAACTCATTAAATAAAGGAGCCAACTCACAAGCTTGTCTCCAATAAGACATGGGAAGTGGAGTAGGAGTCAACGCAAATGGTGCATGCACCATGCCTACACCTGGTACCTTACCGGATCTCTGAAAACAATATTATCTGCAATTTAGTCCATTGTTTACCAAATAAGCCAAAACTTTTGTAAGTCCCATAATTTCCCAAATATTATCATCCTCTCAAACTCGTGTCAATTCTTATTGCATAATTAACCCCTCAATTCTAAATAAACTCACTGGAACCGCATATTCCACCAGTTAACCCGAGAATTGCCCATGATAATGCAATTAAACACAAAAAGAAGCCCAGCAAAGACATGCAGCATGTCTAGGTACAAGCTGTTCAAGTATTACTGGACAAATGACAATGGGGACAACCCAGGATAACTTGTGTCATCTTAACTGTAGACAAAGTTCTAAATATACTAGTCACAATAAGTTTACCAGGATTAAACAAACCGGCATGTTACTGTCACCACCTGAAACAACTGTAAACAAAAAGAAGGACGGAACATGCAAGACAACTTTAACTAAATTGTGAGACAAAGCTCAGATGAAGTGAAGTAACCAGCAAGTATGAATTGTTATTGTCACCAACTGAAACAACTGTAAACAAAAAGAAGCACGGAACATGCAAGACAACTTTAACTAAATTGTGAGACAAAACTCAGATCAAGTGAAGTAACCAGCAAGCATGAATTGAAGGAAAACGAACAATCAAATCAAGTGAGACAAAAAAAAAAAAAAAGTTAGTACCGAGTTGGAGCGATCGCCTACTACAAGTCCATGAAGAGCACTCCAGACCAAAGCATCGCTCACCACCTTCTCGAAAAATTCGTCGCTCAAAACCTCGTCGGAGCCGCCAGGTTTCCAAGCGGCCAATTGGGAAGGAATCGACGAAGGCGCACGGCTCATGGTGAAGCTAGTGCAGGGGCAGTAATGGAACTGTAAAGAAGTGGAACTGAGAGGAGAAAATGGAAATGGATTGGTATATCGGGAGGGACGAGAGGTGGTGGCGGCTTTGAGAGGTGGAAAAGCGGAGGCAGAAAGGGAAAGGGAAAGGGAGAGGTTGGAGTTGGAGCAGCCTACGCCCATTAAATTCCACTTTTAAATGTTCCTCTGCTATTATTTTGCGATCGTGATGGACTTAGTATGGTGACTAGTGGATACTGTTTCTATGCTACCAATCGGATATCAAACCGTGTAGCGAGTCAATAATAGATGATCTCAATAGCAATTGGCGGAGAATTTGGATACGACAGTCGACAAGTAACAAAATTAGCCGTTTTCTCTTTTGTTTACCATTAAAGAGATATATATTTAAGATATATATTCTATTATAAACTAAATTTTGTAACTGAATCTAGATCGTTGATTTAAATTTATAAACATAAATAATAAGGATTCAAGATCGGTTTAAAATTTATGTCCACTATAAAATTACCCTTATTTAATTTAAATTAATTATATCTCAACTATAAACGTAATCATCAGTATTATAAATAAAAACCCGTTGGGTGTCATTGATTATTTGGTTAAAAATTGTCCGACACATTTTGCTGAATGACCATAGAATTTTTCGATATCTGCAACATGGTAACCTATGGATGTATGTGTAACGGGTATTATTCATTTTACAAGTAACCCGTTTCAGCTATAATTGTTTGTTTGGAATCTCATTGAATCGTTAGAAATTTCATACGTCCCCTTTCTAATTTCTAATCCATCTTCCTCTTCTCCTTTTTCTTTGGGCGTCGCTCTCTCCTACCTCGCTGAGGGAAAAAAAACACAGCCTAATCCCAACTCCTTTTATACCAGTCTTTTACTATTAATTAAAGATACCGACGCAATATATAAAAAAAAAGGGAGAGACTAGAAGAAGAAAAGGGGACACCTATGATTTCATCTCTCTCTTTGTTGCTCCTTGGCTCCTCAAATTGTTTTTTTCCCCTTTTTGTACATATAATAAGAAAGGAGTGGGTAAATTGTGACTAATTATGCTGCTCAGTGTTTGCACTATTTTTCTTTTTTACTTCTTTCTCCTTTGATTTTGTGGTTCATGTTTGAGTTTATGCAAAATAGTTAAAGAGAAGAATTAAGCAATTATCCAAAATGGGATGAACCATGGAACTAAAGATGAGACGATTTGCTCCAATAATTTTCAGTTATTATAATAAAATTTTAGGGGTACAATTTGTTGTTATAATAATCTCGATAATTATCATCTTCACTTTCTTTTTTTTTCTTCTTATTTTGAACAGATCTTGAGTTTCCAGTGACTAATTTTCAATTTTAGCATTAATATGGACTGAGAAATATGAAGATACAACAGAGAGAAAGGTGAAAAAACATATTTGTCCTTTTGTTTTTCTCTTATTAAAATATTATTTTAGAAATGATGCTACTAGAAAAAAAGGAAAGTGTCGATTGACATTATTTATTACCATGCATAATGGAGTCTTACATGGTACTAATTAGGTACCGGAGTAGAGGAGGAAAGTGATGATATAGGAGGATTTGCATGAAAGCTATCATAGAAATAATGAAAGAAATTAGCAAAAATTATAATGTGATTCTTTATATGATCAGCTGGGTTTTGAGGCTCTTTGTTGTTTTTCGTGTTTGTAGATTTTTCTATACTGCATAGGAATTATAATTGTGAAACTCAATAATACAACTTAACTAGCAATATATATCTTGACTTCATAGTTTTGCGTTTGACACTGAATAGATATATTTATCTTGACTTTACCATAATGGTAAAGTTAATATGTTTTTTGTTCTCAATGTTGGTGAATGTTCAAGTGGGAGAAATAGAATAAAAGAAAATAAAAATGATATGGTATCATCTGTCGCTTATAAGTGCTTAATTAATATTTTTGAAACTGAAGAGATTATTCGAAAAATATTGCTAATTAATGGTGCGTTAATAATTTAGTCGTTAATTCGACATAGGCCTGTAATATTTCTGATCCTTCATTGTTCTTTATTTTATTTTTATTGTTGTATTTAATTTTTCTTTTATATTCCCTGTAAATACAAACTTTTCTTTAATACAAGTTCTGGCAAAAGCCAGCTTTCAAAAAAAGAAATTCATAAAATCAGCATCTGAGGGCAATATGATAAATCAACCTTTTGGCTAAAAGTTTAACAAAAGTCCTATTATAAATACGAAAAACTGAACAATATAAAAGAATCATATCTTATAATAGGCAATTAGTAAAAAAATATATAAATTTAACAAAATTAAATTTCTAAATCGAGCGAAGCTCGATTGTACCCTCTAGTTGTAAATACTAATGTGACAATTGTTACATAAATATTAAACTAATTGTCAAATAAACAAACTTTCTTGGCTTAATTAATAAGCTTGTATTATGATGTCAGTATAATTGACTTTCAACTCTATTGCAAAAACATAAATGCGAATATAAAATATATTATATTTGAAAATACTTGACGATGTGTTTTGATATTATTTTAAAAAAAATAATTGCAACGTTTGTTCGACTAATAAAAGTCAAAACTAAAACTGCAAATCACTTTGTCAATGTAAAAGCGAAGTAGAAGGAGCGCATACAAACATAACGCATTCAATTTTTGATATTTGACTACTGTTTTGATTACTGCTAGCTGCTGCTTTCCCATGAAATTGGGCCCGGAAAAGCTCCACAGGCATGCACTCTTTAATATCCAGTCCCTCTCTCTCTCTCTCTCTCTCTCTCTCTCTCACTCTCATTGGATCCCTCATTCTCTGGAAGGGATAAGCATGCAACTTGGCTAACAGTCCAAGGAAATCAAGCATAAAAGTTGGGAGAAAACCATCACAAACAAAACATTGCTCTTATAAGCTCTCCTAGCTAGCTATTTTGAAACAATTAGTGGTAGGAGGGTTGAGCACAATGGAGAGTAAGGAGTATCCAGGCAAGCTCACTCCCTTTGTTGTGTTAACGTGCCTCGTTGCCGCTACTGGCGGTCTTATTGTCGGCTATGATATCGGCATCTCTGGTGAATACCCCTTTTGCCTTCCTTTTTTAATCAATTTTATATGAGTGAGGAATTGAGGATCCAATCTCCATTATTGCTGCAATTATGTAACTTACCTAACTACTTATCCAGCTAAGTCTGATATACAAGACCATCACTTTGTGTTCCATTTTGTCCTCTTTATTTGCCACTTTTTTTCCCCCATTTTACATGATAATTCAAAAGGTTCCTGGTTTTGCATATTTTGAAGTATTAGTTTTAAATCTGTAAATGGAGTAACGACTTAGTATTGCTGAAGCTGATCTAGCGTGCTTTAATTTTGTTTAAAATGCATCTTCTTTTTTTTTTATTAATTTCAAATACGTTGTCAATTGTCATATCTGCCCTCTTTTGGGTATAACCAACTCTATTGTATACGACACTTAATGAAGTATTTCTTTTGGTATAATTCATATACTTTCATCGTGTTTAATTCTATCGTCTTTTTATGTAATTATAGTTTAGACTTTAGAAGTTCGCTTATCTGATTCTTTTCTATTGATTACTTATTTTACTTTTCTAGGCGGAGTGACATCTATGGATCCATTTCTTATGAAATTCTTCCCTTCAGTATATAGAAAGGAGAAGCAAAATCAAAGCTCAAACCAGTACTGCACCTTCGATAGCCAAATTCTGACAACGTTCACATCGTCACTCTACCTCGCTGCTCTTGTAGCATCTTTCTTTGCATCATCAGTGACCAGAATATTTGGGAGGAGGTGGTCCATGCTCGCTGGTGGCGTCTCGTTCCTGGTTGGTGCTGCACTAAATGGCGCTGCTCAGGATGTATTCATGCTCATTTTTGGTCGCATCCTTCTCGGCATTGGAGTCGGTTTCATTGGTCAGGTACGTAGTAACACAACTCATTTTTTTTTAAATAAACTTTTTTAATTGACATAAAAGATAAAAGATATTTCTCCCAACTGTTGCGGTGTTGCCCTTGCCCAGCTAAAAATAAATTGACACGTGACAAATTGCATATATTGTCTCGCAATTTTTGAGGATATCAGTGATCACTAATGTAATCGGGAGGTCAAATTTCTGGCGTTGAGCATTTTTCAGCTGTTTGGATCATTGTAGTTTGAGAAACCACAGTAGGTCTCTATCCAAATGAGTTACTAAAGAGCTAGCGGACAAAGGTTATAATTAAGTTGAATTTTTATGCATAGGACAATAATTGTGGCGTGGGTTCCATAGCGCATGTTTTAATTCTTATATATCAGTTATCACCATCTTTGTGTTATTTCTTTTTCGTTACGCATCCAAATGTGTGAGAAAAGGAGGCGCGATTGCTGCTACTTGATATCAAAATATTTATATTTACATACAGTTATTGCAATTATTGTAATCCAATCAGTCCCTTAGTAGAGACGTGCAAATCGAAACACAGTACAAAAATTTGTAACAATGTAATATTTTTTTAGAAAGACTTGACAGCGGCTGTCAAGTAACGGATTACAATAATCCGAAACAAACAAATTGAAAACAAAGCTTAATCCTACGAATTAAACATAACAAAAATAGATAATTGGTCGCAACGCATCCACCATCATCCACATTCCTTCCCTTGTGAACCTCAAGCATAGTCGCGCATATCCAGAATCGAACCTCGCACACCAGTGGAACATCTTCGCGTGTGGCCCGCACTTCTCTTGCGCTAGCAGAACACCTCTTGCCCACCGACTGCACGTATAGTGCGCAACCACACCATCTACTACACTAGCCTCACCACCTAATGCATCAGCCACAACTCTGTGCACCGGCCACACCACAACTCGAAACACTGGTCGCATCTCTTGTGCATCGGCTGCACCACAACGCATACTAATGACACCTCACACACACCAGCTGAACCGGCCACTCTCATCGGCTGCACCTCTTGTGCACCGGCTGAACCACCACTTAAACCGGTCTCATCTCTCGAGCACCGGGCTGCACCGCCGCCACTCGCATCGGCTATTCGGCTGCACCTCTTGTGCACCGGCTGAACCACCACTTGAACCGGTCTCATCTCTCGAGCACCGGCTGCACCACAGCCACTCACATCGGCTGCATCCCACATTATGTACCGGCTGCACCTCTCACACACCGGCAACACCTCTCCCGTGCACCGACTGCACCACCAATCGAACCCGCCGCACCTCTCGGGTACTGGCCGCACCACCATGCGCACTAGCCGTCCTCAGTTTTCAGTTCTCACCTCACCATAAGTCGCACGTCACCTCCGCCGTTGCATCTACCAACCGACCACCTTAAGCCGTCCGAAAGGAAAAGAAAAGAGAAACAAAAGAGTAGGAGGAGAAGAGGAGAAGGCGGGGGAGGCCGGTGGCGACCTCCCCGCCTAAGATTTGCCAAAGTTGGAGACTCTCAAAATCGCCTCTTTTTTTCTTTTCTCTGGCGGCGCCTTTTTCAGTAACAATGTAATATTATAAAGAAGGAGAAAATGAATTCATTGCAGCGGTCCATGTAATGTATTATTTCCTGGACTATCTAAAATTGAAATTTAAGAATTTGCAAAAAACACACACACACTTAGTACACGGCAAGCATTTTGTTTAAGTCTCAGAAAAAATGTCTGACTTCTCTTTTTGGAGAAATATCTGGAAAATTGGATAAACTATCACTTTCCCTTCTATAAGCGGCTTTGAAATTTCGCCCACTCTTCAGTTGCAAGTACAAAGAAACAAACACATGGCAGTCTACATTGGTTCCTGGGCCCCAATTAAAGAGATAATTATTTTTGTTCAAATATTCCTCAAAGCAAAACAAGAGTGTACCTCTCAAATGTCCTGTTATTGTTTGTATTGGTAGCTTTGGCATATTGCATCACATATTCACATCTCAAATTTAACACAGTAAATAATTACAACGTGCATTGTGCAGTCAGTTCCCTTATATCTGTCAGAGATGGCACCTGCGAAACTTCGTGGTATGCTCAACATCACTTGTCAGCTTATGATCACCATAGGTATTTTCTCAGCAAATCTTATAAATTACGGTGTTTCCAAGATAGAAGCGGGATGGGGATGGCGTCTCAGCCTAGCTCTTGCTGCTGTACCAGCCACCATCATCACCATCGGTTCTCTATTCCTGCCTGACACACCCAATTCGCTCATCGAGCGTGGTCATGATGAGAAAGCAAAAGAAATTCTTCGAAAAATCCGAGGCACTGATGACATTTTAGAGGAGTATAGCGACCTTGTCGCTGCTGGTAAAGTTTCAAAGAAGACAAGACATCCTTGGATCAATATTGTGAAGCGGAAGTACCGACCACACCTGACGATGGCCATATTGATTCCGTTCTTTCAGCAGCTTACTGGCATCAATGTGATCATGTTCTATGCTCCAGTGCTTTTTAAGACCCTGGGCTTCGGCAGCAATACTTCCCTCATGTCAGCAGTAATTATTGGCCTCGTCAATGTGTGTGCCACTTTTGTTTCTATTGGAACTGTTGACAGGCTTGGTCGAAGACTGCTATTCTTGCAGGGTGGCTTTCAAATGCTTGCGTGTCAGGTAAATTTCTCACACTTGGCCCATATAATGCTTTTTAAGTAGCTCATGTTACTTTCTTTTTTTTCACCTTAAATGAGGATCTTCTACTATTTTATTATGAGCTGTTGACTGAATTTATTATTTTTTTTTTAAGAAGAAAAAAAATAATTAGGAGCTTCTAATTTTCCATAGTAGTAGCTGGTTTTTCAAGGTTTTGTAGGAATGGTAAGGTGTGTTGCATTCTATTCAATTTATCTAACAATTTGCTTCGACTATCTAGATCATCTTGGGAACTCTAATAGCCATAAAGTTCGGCACCACCGGAGAAGGGACTATCCCCAAAACATACGCTGCATTCATGGTGCTCTTTATATGCATCTATGTGGCAGGATTTGCGTGGTCATGGGGTCCTCTTGGTGGCACACTTGTCCCCAGTGAGATATTTCCGCTTGAAATTCGATCTGCTGGTCAGAGTATCAATGTCTCCGTCAACATGCTATTCACTTTTGTGGTGGCACAGACATTTCTTCCCATGCTCTGTCACTTTAAGTTTGGGCTTTTCTACTTCTTCGCTGGATGGGTTATTGTCATGACCATTTTCATTGCACTCTTTCTTCCAGAGACTAAGAATGTACCGATTGAAAAGATGATCCTGGTTTGGAAAGCTCATTGGTTCTGGAACAAATTCATTCCAGACAAAAACGAGCATGTAAGCACCAAGGTGATGGCCATGATATGAACTCCGACAGACCCATTTCATCCAGAAGTTTTTCCTAGTGCATTTGGAATACAATTATTGGCAAAAAGGCCATTTATAAAGTAATAAGTATTGGAGTAATTGAAAACAATCATGCTGTTTTTATTTTTGGTCCAAGACAAATAGCAGTTGCTACGCATATCCTCACCCATGATAATCCACAGTCAGAGTCTTTATCATAGAGGTAAAGCGCCAAACTGACCATACCAACAATTAAACAATATACCAAACATGAGCAGCTAAATGGTACTTACAAAAAATTCTTTTTAAGAGAAACAGAACTGGTTCCTAACTTCTCAGGATGAAGAAAGGTAAAAAAATAAAATAAAGAAGAAAAGATATATCCTATAATACAAATTGTTAAAAAAGAAAGAAAAGGGGGAAAGAAGCCAATCAACACAAATCTTTGGGAACAGCAGCATGAGGAGATCTTGCCAGCGTATTCCACAAAATGTAGTCTCCAGAAGTAACCTTTAAATAAAAATAGCATCACATACCATAATTAGAGGCTGTTCAAAAGTTTTTTGACAAATGAAAAGTTAGAATGACAAAGAAACTAGAAAATAAACTGGTACAAAAAAGTCCCAAATGCAGATGAAAGCTCAAAAGAAACAATAAATTAGAATGACAACAGTTTGACCTGTACCTGCATTGAATACTCTACTGGTGCTTTTACAACTGGATAGATGCTAACTGATTTGGGATCAATTGTCATTCCTGAAAATGTTCCACCTGTTATCTTGAAAGATACCTACAGAACCAAAATACACCAATCTAGTCAGTCAAACGCAAAATTTCCTATCATGAATGCACAAAAAAAAATTAATAAAAAAACATGACATCAAATCTACCTTTGCGTAGTTAAAAGCTTGCCAACATAATGGTTCCTCCAAATCAACTGCTTCTAAATCCCTATTAAGTTTCTCCATTAAAACATCCTCTACATTAACACTATTGTTTGAAGATTCCCTCTCTTCATCACTATCCTCTGCAGCAGTGCAACCCAATACTGACTTAGAGAGAGAAACAGATAAAGACTTATTCACCACTCGAGGGTGAAACCTCACAGTCCCAGAAAAGGTTGCATCAATTGTTTTCCCTGAGATCCCTCTACCACTTGTTACTATTTTCCACTCTATCGACCTCTCTGTCATAGAAACAGTACCTACCGAGGGTGTACCATCAACAGACAGAATTCTCCTCCTAGGGAACGGCATTATGATGGTACAAAAATCCATGCAATAAGGAGATTTATAACCCTCCATTAATGTCAACCTAAACAAAAATTGACCGCCATCTTCAGACACCAATGAAAGCTGGTAGAAACCCTTAACAGGCGCTGGATTTGTGGCATGGGAAACCTGATATCGAGCCAATACGAAGCTACCAACTGGTGGAGAGAAGACTATGGCTTGTTTATCCTCCCCGTGATCTGAATACTGGGCACTTTGATGGACGGAGAGCATCTTGACCTTAGCAGGTTTCACCCCAATAAGGGGCAATTGCACATCCGGCAACCCTTCTAGCTCAGCACGGCAATTTATTTGACCTGAAATTGAGAATGAATCTGGTATATCTTCACGATCATATAGAGCAGCATTGATTGTTTCCTGTGTCATTAACAGCACTCTTTGACGACCCCTATAGAGATAGGGTTTCCAGGCAGGCTGACGAAGGTCAGCAGGTGGTGGGTCGGCAGATCCGAACCCAGTTGTACGGATTGCAGCTATGTTGTTCTGGTTGAGGTCAACAGGTGTACCTGGTTAGATAATAAAATCAAAGTTAAACAACAAAAATAAACTCATTAACTCAAAGTCCTTCCTTTGCCACCGTAATCATTGACTGATACTAAGGTGAAGTACATTATGTGATTCTCTAAATAAGAATGGGGAATATTTGAGGTTATTCCTCATATTTGTTAGGTCAAACAAGAGTACAGGGCATTTCTACAAGCTATTTCATGATTTACCAAGCATGTAAATATAATCAGGATTTTCCAATCAGCATCCAATATTCACTCTATTTTAAGATAAACCAGCATATCACATGTTTAAAACTAAAAGAAGAAGGTTTTTGGTATTCTCACATAATAAGTACCCTTTTAAAATGTTAATTAAACCATAAAAATAACCAAACTATCCTTGATTTTCTGATTCCTGTTTTGATTTCCCAGTACTTTTTTGCTCTTGCATTTAGTCAACGTCTAATGAGAGGTAAGAGCAATTTTGAGAACTCCAAAAATTAATAATGGTTTACCCACAGCTGTGACATGCTGGTTGGATGTTATCAACAGTATAGCAAAAACCTTATCATTTGGTTATTGGTGTGAATTTTTTTTGTGGGGGGGGGGGGGGGGAAGGACCATGAAAAACATTCATTTAAGTAAACAACATAAGACATACTAACCATATGGCATAGAACCACTTATAAAGCCTCTGAGCAAATCCTTGTCAATGGGCTTGGTCATTGTTCTTGATGAATCCACCAAAGTGGAACCCATTAATGTCGCAGCAGATGAGGCTGAAGCTAAAATGGGGACAGAAGTGGGTTTGGGTCGAGGTGCAACACCAATGCCAATACTACCTGTTAAGGTATCTAATAACCCACCAACAGCAGATGAAGAAGAAGTTGCTACCACCTCTGGGTCAGATGTTTCACCTGCTATCAGATCCCCTATTGCATGTGCCACCATGAATGCACTACAATCAAGACCGTTATGACAAGGATGCAATGATCAATAATTATGATGTTACATCTTCAATTGCTCTTTGTTCGTTTATTGATTACCATCTTTGTTTTTTCAGCACCTGCTTTAGGTCAATATAGTACCACCAACATTATGATACTTAACTTGACAGGTATAGAATTGAAGCCCAAATTGGCAATGGTTGACTTGTATGGATACAGTGAGATGTATAAAAAATAGTGGCAATTTTTTAATTAACTTACATTACCCTGTGATGCAAGGGAGGCTGAGAAGGAGAGATGAAAGGTTGTCATGTTCTTTAACTGAGCCTCCACAATTGTTCCTTTGGTACAATTTCCTGTACTCTCTAACTTTCTTTGGCTCGACCAAAGGTAACACTAGAATGTAATAATTGCCACTTGTATGAACAATCACAGGCCATAGCATATATCCCTCAGCTTCTTCTCGGTTTATGTGAAGTGTGATAATATGGCGGGTGACTGGGTCATCAACCCATGAATCTGAACCAGGAGTTGAGGAGGCCACACAGATGCCAAAACCACGAGCAGAGCCTTCCCTGAAACAAGAATTTTTGAAAAATCATTTAGGAAGGAATTTCCAAAGAAAGAAACACATTAAAAGAGAAGTACAAAATGGATACTCGATACATGAGAGAAACTAACATTTACTAATGATATGAAATACTTCAACTTTAATTGCTGAAAAGCATAATGTGAAAATGAGAATATAACAACTTAAACTGATTCTAATCATCAGTACAACTGGCAGTACAATAAATTTGACACTTTTTGTTGATAAAAAAAAATGATCAACTACATAGAACAGTGAAAAAAATCTTACAATTGGGGCTACTTTTTGCAACAATGACTCAAGAAAGCAGGAAAAATGTTTTAAAAAATGCAATGGGGATTTTGCAAGGGTATCTATGCTGGGGATAATTATCAGTTCTCCTTAAAATATAGAAAAAAAAAGAAGAAATCTGACCTTTGCTTGCGATCAGTAAAGGCCGCAGCGACTTCCAGATCGGAGGGGAGAGGCGCCTGAGTTTCCACTTCACCATCCCTTACGCAGGCAGAGCGCCACCTCCTCTCCACCACTGGAAATGTCCTGTTATGATATTCGGTGATCCAATTTATTAGAGAAAAAGAACAAGAGAGAAGAGGGGCGGAGAGAGAGAGATTTAGTACCTGGAGAAGGCGACGGAGTGATGGGGAGTAAGGATCCATATTGCTCTGAAGCTACATCCCGCCATAGAAATGGTTTTCTCTAAGGAGGAGTTTTTTAGTGAAAAAAAAAAGGAACTGGAGAGGGGAATCACATCCTCTAGAGTGACGGAACTGCATCCTCTGGATGGCCATCCATGGATGGTTTTCGATTTCAGCCGTCTGATTTAATCTCAATGACTATAAATGCCCCGTGCATGATACCTGGATTGATAGGCCCGCTGCTCTGACGAGCCTGACGGAGATGGAAGTGTTAATTTCACAGGATAACCCTTCAGAATTGTTCAAATAGTCTGATCGTACCATAATTTCGTTTGTTGGGTTTGTTCTGCACTTCTGCTTCTTCATCGCGAAGTTATTCTTATAACTTTATTTAATTTCTTTTTTTTTTAAGAAATACATTAATTTAGTTGTTTATTAGAACTCAGAATAAAAAAATGAACTTCACCTTTTTTGCATACTCACATACAAGTTTTGATAGGTGCGTATAAAATGTGTATGAATATCGGTGACGGAGCTAAGTACAAAAAATAGGGGTCAATTGATGGAATCGCATCCTCAGCAGTCAAAAAAAGAACTGCTCCAAGCAGTTCTTTTTATTTTCTTTAATTTTTAAAAATTGTAAAACTCAAATAGAAAATTCAAACCGTTGATCTTGTTAAGTTTTATCGGCGATGCGTTTCTATATAAGTTTTATAAAATTTGAAGTTAATTTGATACTAGATCAAGTGATCAACAAATGAACGAACCTGGTTTAATTAATTCTAATCTGTTCATAATTTGGTCACTTAATGAAGTATCAAATAAACTTCAAATTTTATAAAACTTATATGAAAATGCATCGCCGATAAAACTTAACAAGATCAACGTTTTGGATTCTCCATTTGAGTTTTATAATTTTTAAAAATTAAAGAAAATGAAAAGGACTGCTTGGAGTAGTCCTTTTTCGGACTGCTGAGGATGCGGTTCCGTCAATTGATCCCATTGATTCATAAAAAATAATACTATATTTAAAAATTTATACTTGCAAAATGAAAAATTTTGTAGATATGTAATATTTGAACCCCATAAATATTCAAAATATATTCCACTAGTGAACCCCATATTAAGTTTGGAAAATTTATTCTTGATGAAAAAAATTATTTATATAACAGATACATATTAGACTGCCACAAAATATTAATTTTTGTATTCTCAAATATTAAATGAATTTTCATTTTTGGTAATGATTAGCACATGCATATTGAACTTATTAATTGAACTTGAATGTGTAACTTTACAATCTAGTTTGTTAATACATAGATTTTTTTTGTTTATTTAATTGAATATTACAAAAATATAATCAGTAACCATAATAATTTTTATGAATCGATATAGTATGCTTTATTTTGTTGTTTGTTTATAACATTTCATTTTCTGACTATTTCAAAGGATGAGACTTCAAAGAATTAAATTAGAAGTTAAAAAAATCTATTATAACTTGTAATTTTTATAAAATTTTCTATATTTTGTGTCCTAACATTTTTTTTCAGTAAAGTTTTTAAGTATTTTATTGGAATAAAATCGAAATAATTTGTAAAATATCTTCAGCAATTGTTAATTTTTAAATTGTCGATTGCACGATCAAAAGGACTCTAATAATCCAAATAGCCATGGATGAGTTTTTCAAGGACCATTGGATCCGTAATCAGACATAATGAATGATTTAGATTTAGCCTAAATAAAAAAAAACTCGTTCTAAACATAATTTTTCCAATATATATATTGTATGAATTTATTTAATTTCTTATAATATTAATGCTATAAATTATTGAACCTCATTGTCAAATTTTCTGGCTCCGCCGCTGACGCCTTATGAATTTCGATGTATCGAAACTTCCAAGGTGCAATTACACCTAACGTGCGTGCAGGATTTTTTTTATACACCAGAAGTTTAATTTGTGTAGAACTTCAAATCAGTATAAGTTCATTTTTAATATGATATAAGTCAATTTGTATAGAGTTTTTACTTAATTAATTAGTCTCTTAATTTATTCAGGATTTACTTGCATCCTTCCTTTTTACTAATTTCTTAGGGAAAAAAATGATGTAGCAAGCAACAAAAAGGAAAAGGGAACTTGGTGTTTTCAACATTTTTTCCCCCTTAAGGTTGTAAGTTTCGTATTAGAACTACTAAAAAAATGTGTCCCAACATGTTCACAAATAAAAGGACAAAGTAATTAATATTTCAACCAGAGTATGCTCGATATTTTATTAGATATTAGATTGTTTATTTCATTTTCTTACGTTTTGATAACGAAACTAAAATGAAAATCTTTATTAACTAAAAATCAACTATTAGTCTTTTCCATTTTAAACAAAAATCAATAATGTGTAGAGTCTACACCACATATCAAATCAAATTTAAAAATCATGTCGTCCATTTTGATAGAATGGATTAGATACATCCTTTGATTCATTCTTTTATAAGGTGTAGAGATGCATTAATAAAATTTAAATATGGTTCATTGTGATAATTTGACCTCATTATTCTTAGCTGTAGAATATTCACTTGATTTTAGAAATTGATTGTGAACTGAATTTTGCTATTATTAAGGCAAACTAAAAAAAAATGTCTCTTTTGGTTTATAAACCTCTGTGTATTTTTCTTTTCTTTTTATATAAGAATATATATCAGATAATATATCGTTCATCTTATCTCACCTAAATTAAATGTAGACCATTAAATATAATTTAATTATTTTATAACTCTTGTAAAACTTGCTGAACGAACTGATACATGTTATTTTAGAAATTAATCTATGTTAAAATGAACAATTGATAGCATATTTTCTAATTAAAAGAAAAGGAAATCATTAAATCAACTGCTCTCTATTGAGAAGCAAAAGATCTCTTTTTGTCTTCTATGTAAGCATAGGACCTCTCGTTTATATTTGATAAAGCCCTGGTTACTGGTTTAATAGGCCTCAAAATCCTGGACCTCTCTTTGTTCTTCATTTCTTCTTCTAAAGCTTCATCCCTTTCTTCTTGTGTCTTATACTTTGTGGTTGTAGAATTTACCACCTTCCCCTCTTCAGTGTTGCCTATTAAAAAATTATCCAACATACGTAGAGTGAATATTTATACAAAAAAAAAGTAGTGAATATGAGCTTTCTGAAGGCAATTAGGAGTATATCGATATGACACTAAGGATGCATTATGTAAAATCATGACAACAAAGTGCAACATTTTGTTCAACCCTACTCAAATAAAGCATACATTTTGGAATGACAACTTGACAAGTGCATTTGACAAAACGTGCTTATATATAGTGTCAACATTTTGGTATAGTAGACCAGAAAGGTATACTACTCCAAGGAAGGTACATCAGCAATTTGACAACGCTAGTTTTTATTGAAACAACCAAATGTATTGCATTTATTTAAATCACTATCTTACCTTCCTCTTTGTGGATGTGTTCATCTTTCGGCTTTCCGAGAGAACTGTTGCTCCTCCCTTTGCTAATTTGTCGATGTCTGTACAAGGGAAAAGTTCTTACCAGAAATGAAAGTGCCCGGTAACAGACACCAACACAATTCTTTTGATCTTCTTTCTTTACCATTGCAATGTATTGTCGAGAATAGTGCGCGTTAGTTGTCTTGGTGAAGAACCTTCATGATTAATTCATGAATGGATGTTTTGCATATAATAATGCAAATACAAGATCATCGGAACAGTACAGATTCTCTCTTGTTATTGGAGCAAAGCATAGAGTGTCCCGTAAGTATCTCAAACACAGGAACAAATATTAATATGCCTAGGCTTCTATTTTATATAATTCCAAATAAAGAGGCTCTGATTGGGCGGATATGAATCAAGCAAATATAGTCGAGCGATAGGAAATATCGTTTGAGAGCTACAAGCTTGCTTCATTGTCATGACAACTACCATGCCATGCACCCCTATGCATAGGCGAAACAACCTAACTTTGCTAAAAAAATTATGCAAGATGGTGACATCATTGTATGCATTAGTAATAACTTTCATAAATACTGTTACAATACCTTTTTTTGTTTTAAGTACAAATGTACAATAGATTTCTCCGATATTTTGAAACATTACTGACTAAAATATAGTAAATAAAATTAGCACTACGTTCAGTCTAGTAAAAACAAATCACCCAACCATTTGGCAGTTAATGCTGACTCATCTTTTTCATAATTATTGCTTTCTACGCTACGCATTTTAAGCTCGCATCAAAAATGGATGGATGAGAAGAACTAATGTCTTCCAGTGAAATATTTAGTTTCAATTAAAGAATTTGTAAAGTATTTTGATGAAAACGAATACCATTTAAGTGGCGTAACCACTATCAGAATAGAAATATATATAGAGAGAGAGAGAATGGCTAACGCGCCATCAGTGGCACGTGCCATCAATTTTCTATCGACTCGTTTTTCGAAATTGAAATGTCAAACGGTCGATCCAAACCATTCAAGTTGATCAAAATATTGAAATACATTTGGAGACCAAATTTTACATTTTTTTCGATTTATTTTGCTATTTATTATGATATTTTCAAATTGGAGGGCATGAAATACTCTAATCATAATATTTTTAAAAATATCATAATAAATAGCAAAAAAAATCGAAAAAATGTAAAATTTGGTCTCCAAAGATATTTCAGTATGGAGAACAATTTGAACAGTTTGGATCTCGAAAAATGACTTGATGGCACGGGACGGGACCCTCCGTGCCATCGATGGCATGTTAGCCATTCTCTCTCTCTCTCTCTCTCTCTCTATATATATATATATATATATATATATATATATAGAGGATTGCTAAAATGCTATGCATAGCACAGATGGTCTTCGTGCTACGGATTCGTTCTTGCATTTCATGCTTCAAACAACCGATCCAAACCGTTCATTATCTTCTTCATATTGTCTCATTACAAACGAAATTTTACATTTTTTTTTACTATTTTCTCAGATTTTTTAAAATACTTAATCTAATAAATTCTGGACCCTTCAATAACAGTGATTTTCAAAAATCTGATAAAAATAGTAAAAAAAATTCAAAAAAATGTAAAATTTGGTTTCTAATGAGATTTCAATATGTAAAAGATAATGAACGGTTTGGATTGGTTGTTTGAAGCATGAAATGCAAGAACGAATCCGTAGCACGAAGGTCATCTGTGTTATGCATAGCATTTTAGCAATCCTCTATATATATATATGTACAATTGGGATCTACAAAATTCAAAAAATAAAAATAAAAACCTGAAAACCTATTTTACATTTGTTCCGCTTTATTAATCATTTGCCACAAAAAAAAAAGAAAAAATAACTGTGAGGTTGGTTCTGATCGCTTTCGTCCTTAGCAGAATGTTCTATACGACTATATAGCACAAGTTTATTGAAATATATAAGAATACGTACTGTTATATAGCAGAAAAATAAGCTAAAAATACATAATTAACAACATCCATAAATGTCAGATTAATATCACTAATGAAATGGTGTAGTTCAGTGTCCGACATTGCAACACTATATATGCTACAGTTTACGAATGCCAAAGCTGCATGGTTTTATGACAACAGTATTCACAGGTCAGGCACAGTTTAATGCACTCTACAAATTCATGATCACAGTATGAAAAAATCGTAAAGTATACATTACAATCCTATTCAAACCAGTCTTAGGGATTTAGCCTACAAATAAAACAGCACAATAAAGAATTGATATACAGTAGCAACTCAAACTACAGTTAACCTAAATAAACAAGTGTACGAAAAGATGCCTAAACCATTATTCTTTTCAATTCCAATGGTCTCATCACTTAAATGGTTTAAATGGTGCTTGAATAATTGCTCATGTAAAAAGAAAACACTACAACTCAGTACAGAGAGAAGTTAGTACAGGACCAGCACGTCTACGGGTTCTCTTGCTAACCTTCCATTCTTCTATTAGCACTTTTTTTATCTTGGCACAGCTTGAGACAATAGTTGCTAAACCCGATGCGGTTATCAAAGGGCAGTAAACCATGTTGCATATTTCAAGCTCCACGCAGCCCTTCACAAGGTGGGTCAGGCCAACATCTGTTATCTTTGTACATTGCGAAAGGGATAATTCCTTCAGCTTTGGGCACCCCTCAGCAAGCTCTGCCATTGGAATGTCCCCTACATTCTGTGCAAGGTATTGTTGTCATTTCTCAGATATTGTAAAAGTTAGTTAAGCATAACTTTATACTTCCAGATTTTAGCACCAACAATTCATAGCGAGTTACAAAAAGGTAGTACAATAATCTCACAATCTCAAATTTGATTTATTTTATGTATTGTTACATTTTTTATTGCACTCTTAGGAGGTCATTATGTACAATAACATTCTATTGTTATTAAACTGTTCTTCCAATGGTGTCAGGATGACCTGTTTATGGTAACGTATCCAAGCAAGTATAGGCTATGCACTACAGAGTAATATATACCAAGAGAATAATCTTCCTAATTTAAGAAAAGAATAATCATAATCTTGTAGCACAAACTCCATTGAGATATTCATTACAGAGAGAGAAGCTTGAGGGGGAGAGAGAGAGACCAAGAGAACACTTATGTCCAAGGATATGAGGTCAGGAGAGCTTCTAGCAATAGCAGTCAAACCATTGTTTGTTATTTCATGACAGCCGCTCACGCTTAAATGTTCGAGAGAGCATCCTTCAGCGATCGCAAATAGTGACTCATCACTTATACTGCATTTCCATTCAACTCATTACTAGCAACAAAATGTACTGACAAATAATGAAATACTTTCAACTGTCGCAAGGTGAGGGCTTGTTGCTTGTTGATATTAACCATTTATTTTGGACCAATATATACAAATTGTGTAAAAGTTGTTAGTTTGAAGTTCCAATTTTCCTTATGGATAAACAAATATAAATATGTGAGGGGGTGCCACTTTAGATGGCCTGCAACTTATACAGTTGCCATTTCTGTGTGTGCATGTGTGAGAGAGAGCATAATCTATGCACTAAATTTTTGCACCTTTCACAGAACTGAAGGGATAAATCAGTCAGATGTTTGCAGTTCTTCCCCACAGAGATTATTCCTTTATCTCCTATCTGTAACATATAGGACACAATGAGATACCCAACTTATTCCTTCCACAGTTATGCTGAACAAAACTGGAAAAGAAAGGAAGGCAGATTGAATGAACCTCATTACAGCGCCTGAGGTGAAGCTGCCTTAAATATTTGCAACCAACAGCTATCTGACACATGGCATCATCATCAATTTTCATACAATCAAACAAGTGAAGAGATTGCAAGAGAGAGCAGCCACGGCCTACTTCTATGAATGCATTTTTGAGCAACATAGAACAATAGACCAATGACAACTTCCGAAGGCCTCTGTTTTAAACATAAAAATGGGAAAAAGTACCAGTTAAAACTTAAAAACCTTAGTATCAACAGTTCTTGAACCTGATTTAAAAAAAAAAGAGGGGGTGTTCCAACAACATTTTAGACACCAAGTCGACATTATATTTTGCATTTAGAATTCTGGACCAGTTTCAATAACAAATAATTTGACTTGCTTACACACGTAGGCATGCACACACAACCTCATTACTGTTATCGCTGTTTGTTTTTTCCTCTTATTGTTATTGCTTACGAGCACACCACCAGTTGCAACTTACTCTGATATCTTGAAAGTCTAATTCAGACATTAGTTTTATTTGTGGCAACATATATGCTAACACAACCTCCAAAACTATCCTATAGCAGTTTAGCAATATTCAGAAGCACTACCTTACACACTATATGGTATAATAGACAGAGAAATATTAGCATCCATTGAATATAAATAATCCGGATATCAGGGCAATGTATAGTACTCACGAGCAAAATCGACCAATTGATTCTAGCGATTCAATGTTTTGACAGCCATTTATCTCAACATGTTCCAACTTGGTGCAACCACGTGCAATATACTCAAGACTTCTATCAGTTATTAGGTTGCAATCCGTCAGAACTAGTTCTCTCAGATTCTTGCATCCTTTTGATATTGCATAAAGGCTCCTGTCAAAAATTTACAAATTAGAAATGATTATAGACGTTTAATGAAATTAGCCAGATTTTCCTGTCATCCTCACTGATGGCATCTGAAGGAGGCTTTGAATTAGATGAGTTCTCATAGAGTCAAAAACTACGAATGGAAACAATTCCTTTTGGTTAAGGTAATCCTCAGTTGAGCCTGATAGCTAGTCAGTAGTATTAAAAAAACAACTGCTTTACATAGAATTAAACACATAAAACACTGTGTACTAGCTTCATTTAATATATTTTTTTCTGGGAGTCTTTAATTACTTTATCAGATGAACTTAGTCTGCCCCAGCTAAAAAATGACAGTAAAACTAAATCAGTTCAGGTTCTGGACTTGTAAAGCAGAGTTTCCCAGAAAATAATTACAAAAAATAATGGAAATAGTTCTCTACCTGTCAGTAAAACCTTGGAAGCTGTGAAGAGCCAGAACCTCCAAAGATGCACAAAATGATCCAACTGCTTGTAAAGCCAAATCACCAACATTGATGCACCGTAATTTCATGCTTTTCAAGGACCTGCAACCTTTCGCAATAGAGATTAAGCTTTCGTCCTTGATGGAATCCAATTCCAAAGTGAGGGCAACCAGGTTGTGGCAATGAGACGCAACAGCTTGTAGGGACATATCAGAGATTCTAGGACATGATGATATTGCTAGAGATATCAAGGAATTGGAATTTCTAGCCAAATCAATTAAACCTTTGTCAGATATGCCATCACAAAACTTCAGATTTAACTCCCGTAGTAACTTGCAACATTGGCCAATAGCTATAAGCCCTTCATCTCCAATGTAGCATCCCTGAAAGAAACAGATTAAAGCATCAGCATTTCATAGAAAATTCTCATTAAGGTGAACGAAATGAAAACAACATAAAATAGATAGCCCCAACATTTGCCAAAAGTTCATATTCAACTTATGATTCAACAAAACTATTAGAGTTCATCAATCTTATGTCAGTTTTTAGTCCCTGTTTGGTGCAAGCAAAATTGGTCAAGATACTGCAGAAAATAGCAGACAAACAAACACCCAAAAGGCCACAATATTATTTTAAATAGATTGATTGCACATCTAACTTTAAACATAAGAATATTATATTAATAAGGTTTTGAAATAACAAATGATTACTGGTTCTTAATAACCTGGGACTTTGAGCATTCTCTATTTCATTAAAAAAAAAGAGACATAATTTAATACCTGAAGTTCGAGGGATTTTAAAGCTTTGCAATTATCTGCAATGCTTACCAATCCAAGAGAAGTAAGAGTAGGGCACCAAGTCAGGCTTAGATTCTCAAGCCCTTTACAACCCAGTGCAAGCAAACTCAAACCAGCATCAGAGATGTAATTCTGGTCAATCCCAGTATCTTCAGCTGAGCTGGTGGAGCTGCTTCCTGGCGAATTACGATTGCGCCCACGAGATCCACTGAGGCTATTTCTCTGTATCAGAATCAGGTGTGCAATGTGTTAACCTTACTACATTTCCAACTTAATTCCCAATTAAATACATTTCCATTAAAATTCTCCAATTAAGTATGATCCCAACAAATACCCTTTGTTTAGACGGGGTGGAGAGGCCAAGAGAATAATGAGACGAAGACTGATGTCGTTCGTCAATAAAGACGCTTGTCAATGCAGTGAATCGTTGGATCACAGAAGCCAACAAGCGATCAGCGTTGCCAGATGCGGCAATCTTGACGGTGCGTCGAGTTGCGCGATCTATGTGGTTCCATTTGCGACACACCAGCGCGCAGGAGTCTAAATCGGGTTTGGATTCGACCCGCCGCAGGATCTCCAGTAGCACCTCCTCTGGTAATACGGTGTTTATCAGATCCGCGCCCTTCATTGAGCGCAGGTCGGAAAGGAGAAGGAGAGAGGTAAGAAATTGCGCGAAAGAGAGAGAGAGGTGACCGACTAGGGAAGAACGGAAGCCTCAATGGAAAGGAAAAGCAATCTCTTACCTGATACTGAAATTGCAAAAGTGCGCGGTACGTTTGTAATTTTTCATTCATGCGTTTATGAGCTATGACTGAACCATTTTTTTACTCAAAAAAAAAAAAGGAATTAATCATTTTTTTTAAAGTAATTAGTGTACGTAATAACAGTTACTAAGAATAAATTAAGCTGTCATTAAAATGCAATGGGAAAAAAAATAGAATACAACGATAGATAAGATTGGCAAAAAAATTGATTACTTATTTAATTTATTAATTTCTGCATATATATCTTATAATTAATAAACAATCAACTTTAGTTAAATTAAATTGACAAAAGCTTTATTCTTTTTTTTTTCTTTTTTGATAATATGACTCCAAATGTATAGAGTTGCCTTTACTAATTCCAGTTAAGGTCGAATGTGTGGCATAGATGTGATTTTTAGGGGAAAAAAAATTTGAGATCAGTATAAAATCTATAATTGACAATCGAGATAATACACTATGGGTGCGTTTGGATCGTTGGAAGAAAGAAGAAGAAGAAAAAAAATTATAAACAATCCAAACTCTTCACAAAATTACACACTTCTCAATACTTCTTCCCACTTCTTCCCTTCTTCCTTTGTTCCCACACCTATCCAAACGCACCCTATAATATTATCACAGCAGATATATATCTTTATTGCTCATAAAAGAGGCTACGCTTATGGACGAAGAGGCACATAATGACGAAGTGCAGGATGATTCTAATCACTTGTTAATTTTTTTAAATTAAGATTATTTATTTATAGACATAGTCCACTTTATGAAATAAAATTTTGATTTTATTCCTCTTTCGCATCCTCGGGAATTAAACTCGTTACCTCTAAAAAAATGACGGAGCCACTGACCATCCACGTCCTCTAATCATGAGTTAATTAACTGACTAATTTAAAGTTTTGATTGTTATACGTACCATGGTGAAAAATTCCAGATGCAATTTAAAGTTTTGTATCAAAACATTTATTTGACTTAAGTTTAACATAATTAATGATACATTGAGCAACTCTGAACTTTACAAATAATATATATGACCTTAACATATTAAACTAGAAAATAAATTTGTATTTACCAACTAATGAATTAAAAAATAATCAATTGCGTCTGTACATTTTTTTTAACTCGAATTTCAGGAACCAGCTTGGAGCATGATTATAAAAAATCGCATTATGGACTTCCAATAGTTTTATTTCTGTTGGATCATACTATATTTTTAAATGGTGCTCATTAACTTCAACGCCATGTCAACAAGCGAGTCGAGGTTAACATCATGTTTGCTCAACCCGACACTGCCAGAGAAAATGTTAAAGCATTCGAGCTCGGATGTTGTATTTGCCACTCGGTTCAACTCTCTGATCATTCCAGCTTGAGTAAACAGCCTCACATAGTTCTTGTTGTTCACTCTCATCATCTCAATTGCAAGCTCGATTGCAAACCGCCTAATTCGCGGTACTTTGATGGACGGGTACTCGTAGCTTGCCAGTATTTGAACCAGCCTGGTCACCAGATGGATATCTGAGATGCAAGCATTGTGAAGCTCCTCATCTAATTCACGAGGACTTGTGAATTTAAGCATCTGAGCAGCAAGGCCAAGAGATACCTCTACTAGTTTCACTCTTTCTGTCATGATGCCATTTAAAACCTGACAAAAATTAGAAAAGAAAACATAAATCAAAGGAAACACTAAGAGAGAAAAAATGTTTAGACCTTTCGTTAAAATATAAAGGCAAAACTTTGGATATTACTTACCAGAGTAAAGCCAGCAAGGACAGTTAACTGAGCAGACCCCTCAAGTGCACCAAAAGCACACAAATTGCGCAAAATCCTAGAGGAATTGATAGATATGATGCGGTCCTCTAGAGCCTCAACAAACTTCACCACAACATTTTCTTCCTTGAGTACTCTTCTGCAGTTTTCTTTATTTTCTAACACAAGCATGGCCAATGCCTCGCCCGCCTCTACTCTCACTGCATTTTGATCATGGGTGATTCCTGGTTGGAGGAACAGTCTAAGCAACTCCTTCACCATCCCACCTGTACTTCCGATCCGTTCCCGTGCCGCTCCATCCATAGCCAAGTTTGTCACTACCTGTAATGTTATGCATAAGTACCATTCAACAGAACTAACAGTAGGAAAGAAAAGTAAGGACCATATCAAAATTTGATCAACAAATCAATAGATAACAAAACATTCTGTTAGAATCCAATAACTAGATGGAGATGAAATCATCAACAAGACTTTCTCAGTTTACCCTCACAGTGATTTGTTACATACATCGAAACAGGCGATTAAAAAGTGGCTGAGTGTGGTGCGAACAGAGGACAAAATTGACAATCACTGCATATGAGGCTACGATTGCCTCTGTTATATATCTGACCCATAATATAGATCCCCCTATTTTATATGGGCTCGAATAGACTTAATTGGGCCCAAATAAAGTGTAAATTTAACCCAAAAAAATTGAACAATTTATGCCGAGCTCCCATTCTCCCAAGTTATTGCAATGACCCAAGTGGAAATAAAGGGCATCTTGGGTTGAACGGGTCAATTTGTCAATTTTGTTTGTTTTATTTATTTTTGTGAAGAAGTTCACGATTAAGGCACTAAATTAAATGTAATGTGTTGATTATAACAATACCTCTAACCCCAGCCTCTGGAGTTCTAGATGGTCTCCTCCATGGCGTAGTACATTCCTGACATTGCTGGTGGTAAACACAATCTCAGATATTTCCCTTCGGAACACCAAACCCGTTTGACCAGTTGTGCTAGCAAGCATCTTCACTAATTGTAACGACCTCTTCACGGCCTTCAAATGCATTCCTTGGCCAATGGTTGTGAAGTCAATTATCTTGTCAAGTAGACCGCGAGTGTTGCCGATCTTCCCACAGTTGTCATGATCATTTGCTAGTTTCTTCAGTATCAACAGCCCCAATAGATTGAAAGCTGAGAAGTTGTAGTCATGTGTTTGGCTTACAGGACCAGAGTATAGTAAAGAAGAGATTGACTCCATTGCTCCAGGGATTCCTGCCAGACGCAGTGCATTCTGCTTCTTACTGGCAAGCTTCGATACAATCATGGCTGCTGAATGTCTTATCTCTTCCTCAGTTGGATTTTTCCAATTTAGCATATCGATTAGTCGCTCAATTATAACCATTGATGTGCCAACCTTACGTAGTGTGCCATCAGAGAAGCGTTGATGAGTGGATAGTGCCAGTAAAATTCTTACACCGATCAATTGTTCGTCATGTGAGGTTGAAACAAGGAGCTCTTCTGCAAATGTGACTAAATCCATTTTTAGCCCATCAAAAATGCTTCCTGTCACGCATTTAGAGTATGCATCATAGAAGAATCGCCTAATTGAGACCATCCCAGACGGGCCAAGTTGACACTCATTATTCACTTGTTCAAGCAAGCCGCAGTAGCTCACTTTCCATTCCCAGAATGCCTTCTCAGCAAGGAACAACATTGCCTCTGCAAATGCTAGACTGTAGAAGATATTTAAGGCAGAGTTTCTATTGGTACGATTTGCCTCTTTTGACTCGCCAAATTCCTGTTCGACTAGCCGCATCAGAGAGAGAACAACACAAGCCGTGGCAGAGAGAAGCTGGAGCCAGTAAAAGAGCCGGCTAATGTTTCGTGAGATGAAGACCCAACTAGTATGAGGGAGGCGCTGTAGCTGTGGCATATCACATGCACCTCCAATGCACCTAGCAGACCTTAATGGATTGCATCGGTCAAGCCTTTGACCGCCCTTTGAAAGCACGTCATTTGAAATGTTTGAGCTGTTGCGTGAGAAGGGTTTGAAGATGAATTTGAAAGATCCAACAAGGAGCCGGGACCTTGATTTGATCGCACTGATGCTGGACCGACGGGTTAAAGACCTATTCAACAAGAAAAAACAAGATGTTTTATTAACGAAGATTGATTTAAAAGAGGCATATCAGCTTTTGCGAATTTAAATTGAGCTAAAGAGATTAAACTATATTGAATTATCCAATTGTTGTGTGTAGACAATTATCCAATTGAATTGTTGTGTTTCAGGTCTGAAACGCAGACCTCCAGAGGCACCGGTACGTATCGGAATTCTTAATCATTTCGAGAACACCCGGAGGGGGAGAGGGAGACCAAGATTGACATGGGAAGAAGCGGTGAAAAGAGACCTTAAAGAATGGAACGTCTCCAAGGAGTTGGCGATCGATAGGAGCGCTTGGAAGTTAGCAATTCATGTACCGGAGCCATGACGTAGGAACTTAGGGGTAGGAGCGATGCCATAGGTTTGTAGGTCCCTCTATTAGGTCACGGTCGAGGTCTAGGTTTCTACTATTACTATTATTATTAGAGATATTATTATTAGTATGGCTAGTCTTACTATTAGTATTTTTATGTTTTGTATTTTTTTTTTGTTCTTGGATGTGTTCTTTTGTTGGGTTTCTTTCTAGTCTACCCCAACTTGTTTGGGACAAAAGGCTTAGTTGTTGTTGTTGTTGTTGTTGTTGTTGTAGATGTTTCAGGAGTGGAAGGTTTGTATTAGGAGTGGAAACCAGATTTACTACAATGAGCTCTACAATGAGCAGAACCAGAGTCTTTCTAGTTCAAACGTTGTAAATTCACTGCTAGGGGACTAGCATTGGTGCGGCTAATTAGTGCAAAATATATATTTTGTGAGGGGTTGTCCTACAAAGATAATGTTTCAAAAAAAGAATGTACAAAGATAAGGGTCACAGACTCAAACTTAAATGGAAGCATTGAACTGGCCACTTCAATTAATGCGCATGCGCCAGTTGAGAAACAGATCGATGCAGTTTAGATGGAAAATTCAATAGAAAAAAAATTATGAAATGGGGACGGTTTTTTTTATTTTTTTCTTTTTTAACTGATAATTGGGACGGTTAGCCGGTTGAATAACTACTGACTACTAGCTAGCTAAAAATGGATAAGCCTGTACACAGTGCTTTGCCTTTCCCGTTTTATAATAAGATAGCTTTAGCATTTAGGTAGGTTACTATATATATTTTGATACCACCTTTGTTTGACAAATATAGCATCAAGTAGTTACCATCAACTTGCCGTACGGTAGAAATTAATTAAACTTGTATGCATTGGGAATTACCTAAGAATTAAAGCCTAACATAGAACAAGCTTCATCATAAATATGTGATACTCATTTTGTGACATACCAAGTGGCTTGGTGCTGCCATTCGAGTTCGTGGCTCCGGCTGAAGATGCGGGTCCCTTCTATAAGCAAAATCACTGTAATGAACCAGAAATCTTTCTTTTCTAGCGTTATCGCAAATCCACCAAGCAGCACCACTGTTGCCCACACAAATCCTAGTGTACCTAGCCCACTAGCCGCCTTCTCCAACACCGCTAACTGGAGAGCAAATATTGTCAGCTTCTTCTCCGGTGCCCTGTCATGAAGACCACCACTATTCCTGGTCGACACGGGGCTTATATCATCTCCATTGCTGTTGCTCGGGTGTGGTGACGAATCCTGATACGGCTCGAAGGGCGATGGTAAGCTGTTGAGGCTTGTTTGATCCATTATTTGGACTTTGATGCATGTGTCTTCATCAGCTTGTTTAGCTGTATTGTGGGCCATAGAAGAGAAACTAGAGTGCACACTAAGGTCTAGCTATCTTAGTTGTTGCCTTGCTGATTGCTTGCGGAAGTTGGGTTTGTATGCAGTAGAGGTAGATATCTCAGTTTTATAGCTAGCGAAGTTTGTGAAGGCGGTGGAGTTTGCGTGGGACTTTGGATTGAGGAAATTTCGGTAAGTTTTAATTTGGTTTGGCTAATTAGAGAGGTGATTGTCCCCAAGGCAAGGGATTGCAATATCCTTGGAAGGACACCTCTGGAATTATTGAACCTAGAATTATTAATGGTTTTACCAACCAATAAAAAAATGGAAAAAAAAATTCATATTAATGGAAACTTACATATATGAATGGTCCTTTTTAAAAATTACCTTCTTCGTTGTAAAAAGTAAAAAATAAATGGGAAGTTTGGCCTAAATTTTTTTTTTTTTGATAAAAAATTAGTTATTTACTCTATTATAGTATTACTAGAACTAAAGAGTAAAGAACAACATTATATAAGTGAATTGAAAGAAATTTACTTTACTAAATATCTGGAAGTTGACTTGCATAAATAAACGATAAAATAAAAAAGATGATTGTTGAGAAATGATTGAAAAAATGAAATCTCGCCATTGTTGAGTTTTTCATCATTTTATAACTTTCAATAATGATCCAATTTTTCTTGTACAATAAAACTTCGAGAAATGTATATTTCATTTTGTAATAATGTTTGTTAATTCCGATTTGCACGGTGGAGATCATTCATTGAAATTACATCGAAACGTAATATAGGAAATTTTGACGCAATGCCTGTAACTTTATCCATATATGACTGTAAGCAGCTAATTAAGTTCAAAGCTACGAAATAATTAATAACTCAAATTACACGGGACAGAATGTGAATCTTGAGTAGGTCTTTGTCGTTTCTTGTATCAATGCCAATGCGTGTTTCTTGTCTCATGTGTGTTGTATACATGAAGTTGAACAGGACATACCGTTAATTATGAAGCGTACTCGCGCAAGCATTAATCAATGACGTATGCTTCTTGTAAAATTGACCTTAGTTCCTCTCAAAACAAACCTTGACCGTGACTTCCAATTTGGGATTGGTTGTGGACGAATCATTAGTTGTTTTGTAAAGGAAGAATAGTTATCGGCTTATCGCATTCTCCAATTCGAGCCTTAAAAAGCACATTTACAAAATCCTGGTGGTTAATAACCTGTGTTGACATTCCCTCACTTTTCCACCCTTTTCTAGTTTTCTTTTCAACCAGGTTTTTACTCTTTCGTTTCTATTTTTGGAAAAATTACTCTCCGTACTATAGAATTATATATTTTTGGGAGATTTCCGTATTTTGGAAAATATAAAAACTCAAGCCATTTCTAGTATACATACTAGATTTTTAGCATGCTTATTTAAAAAAAAAATGATGTTGAGGACACTAGAAATTTGAAACTATAAACTCATGCCATTTTCGGACAAGTGAAATAGTGAATATTTCATCTCATCTTAGATAATATTTAGATTATATCGGTTTGAAATAAGGCTACAATTGATTAAAAACATCAAAAATGTGTCTTTGCATGCACAAAAATAGGATCATTATTGTATAATATGCACAAGTGAAAGTTTTCATCTTGTCTTAAATAGTATTTGGAATATTGTATCTGATTTTATGACTTTATAAAATGTGGTCAGACCTAGTGTTCTAAAAAAAACACAGCCTGTCTGAACACGGTACGACACGACACGGTACGAAGGTGGTATGACACGATAAAACACGGACACGGCACGGCACGAAACTAAGCGTGCCGTGTCTTTAGGTGTGTCGTGTTCAACTTTGATGGAATAGACACCGCACGGCACGACACGCGAATTGTCTAGACACGACACGATACGGCACGAAACACGACACGACACTGCACGAGACATGGCACGACACAACCCAAGAGACATAACAAGTTTATGATCAGGATCAAAGATAGTAAACATTACGAAATAATAAAAAAAAATTCTTATATTGTCTATTTTTTAAGGATAATTTCATAGTTTGAATGTCTAGTTCATCCATAAGAATAAGTATATAACTATATTTTATGAAATTCAAACGTGTTCAGACACGACACGGTACGACACGTTTAAGAAGACACGGCACGACACGACACGAGGACACGAGGCGTGCCGTGTCCTTAGGCGTGTCGTGTCCATCTCTTAAAATTTAGACACGGCACGACACAGCACGTGAAATATTTAGACACGACATGACACGGCACGTATTTAGAACAAACTAGACCTAATGGTATGATGTTTCATGCTTACTGCGAGCCAAATTTGAAAAGTTTTTAAATTAAAATAGAAACTTTATAAAAGACCAATTTTAATTAAAGTTATATTCTTAAGAAAATATTTGTATAATTTAATCTACAAGATTGTCAAATTTTTTCTAGTCTTTGACCAAATATTTAATTGTGTTTTAGTGAGTATGAAACTATGAATTATACTTTATTTGTGTTTAAAACATCAATAATATTCCAAAAAGAGCACAAGCTTCCCTTTGCCAAGTTAAGTAACTAAGTCCTTGCCACGTGTAATATCTGAAACAATAGTTAAGTTAGATGAATCAATTGGCTTAAAACATGTTTTTACTTCGCCAATTTTGTTAGCAACTAAAAAAAGTTATATGAAGTCACGCCATCATATTTATCTCTTTTATACTAATATATACATATACATATTATTACTTTAGTTATTTCCTCTTAACTATTTTAAATATCCTTTTATTCTGAATAATATTATAATTAATTTCATTTTCGTATTAATTTACAAACGAAGATTATTACATTAAATATATATAAATAAAAAGAATACAATAAATTTTTGTAGTATCAAGTACCATCGAATGTATTATATTATATTCTTATAACGTTCATATTCACAACAACAAATATTACTATATCATTCTTGAGATAAAATCTAATATATATAGTTGAAAACATTTTCATCTGTATACTAGTTCAAATTCTTTGATAAATATCATTTTCCGCTTTAATTCACCATCAAACACAAATGAAAAAACTCCAAAAAAAAAAAACTGTTACTTGTAATTTATTTTATTTGCTAAACGGAGGACTAAATTTTGAAAGGGCATATGCGCCAAAACGTCATAGTTCGGGACAAGCGACCAGTGACCAAGTGACAACCGACTCAAATCTTAGTTCCAGGGTTTTGGGCTTTTTGCCTGTCCGCCATCTCAAATTTCTCCATTTCACTAGGGTTTTGGCTCTTCTACTCGAATTGGAGTTGCTAACATTTCTCCACACTCCACTCCATTTCACCGATTGGGCTAGCGATAGACCTTTTTACTTTCGGCGACTGTAACTGGAGGCATCTCCAGTCCTTTTCACGGCGAGGTAAGCACCACCTCCATTTTTTTTTCCTTTCCAGATTTCTCTCTGTTCTTATTCTACCATTTATGGATCTCATCTCACTTCTATATCAATCCCATTCTAAAATAAAGCGCCGCCTTGGGCATTCGTTTACCTAATAAGAGTTGTGGGGCCCACACGCACGCTAATGGTCCAGTCTCAAAATGCAGTCAGTCCTGCTATGTAGTGCTTATTAATTCAAATATTTCCATTTTCCTGGTTTCAACTCCAGTAGCATAATTTAGGACACGGAATTGTGTGTTAGCCAAATGGTTGAATTTTGTGAACTGAATAATGAAATGTTGAAAGATTATTCAGAGAGTATCATTAATTTATTTCACATTTTCTAGCTAATTTTTTGTCTCTTTTTTTTTTTTGGCATTTCGTTTCCTAGAAATGCATCTTTGAATTGGTACTATAATGAAACTGATATTTGTTTAATATATTTGCCTTCAATTTGTGAAAGAATGCAAGCGGGAAGCATTACTTGTACCAGTCAGAGATTTGCACTGACAAGATGCCATTGTTCATCACAAGAGAAGAAGGCTCGTCTCAGAAAGTCAAAGGAAGATAGACGTGCCATGGTTGAGACTTTCATTACCAAGTAATAACCTATCTTGCCACCTTTATGATTTTTTTTTTAGTTTCTCTGAGAAGAACCTCAGTATTAGCAATTAATCCTTATTAATACCAATCATGATTAAAAGTATTAAAGTGACTTGTTTAAGCTTAAGGAAGTGCAAAGGTTTTATATACCCCTAAACCGTCATCTCCTGATCTTTTGAGAATACAATTACCCTTTCATTCATTTATTGGAGTAACAAAGATTTGTGGGGTAGGGTAAATAGAGCTTTTAAAATGTAATGGAGTATCAAATGGTGATGGTATGTTTCCATGTTTTTAGTTATATTGCTCATCTTGTCCAACTTGCTTGGGTTAAAATGTTCTCTTGTTGGGTTTCTTTTCTAGCCTACCCCAACTTGCTTGGGACAAAAGGCTTAGTTGTTGTTGTTGCTCATCTTGTCCAACTTCTACGGGATACACATTACACTTCTGATTAAACAATTTTTAACTCTTCAATAAACCATTCAACTTTTATCCTATATGGGACCTGTTCAAACATTTTTTTTTCTATTTTCTTTCTTCTGAGCCAAGTCCAGAGTGTTTAATAAAAATCAATGTTCCGAGATTTCTCTTTTAACTTATCTGTGATTATTTATTTTCAGTTACCAGAATACAAACAATGGCAGCTTTCCTTCTCTCAGACTCACTCAAAAGGAAGTGGGGGGCTCTTTCTACACAGTTCGAGAAATTGTGCGAGACATAATCCAAGAAAATAGAATTTTAGGCCCTGGTGACTTGGATATGCAATCTCTTACCTTAGAGGATGCTCCAATTCAGCCTGAAATATGTGAGAATAGTCATATTAATACTGGCACAGAGCTTCAGTTCAAAACTGGCAATGAAGAGAACGACATACTTGCACAAGTAAATCAGGATTCTGATGAGACCTTAGAGCTTTTGGAGAATAATTCGTTTGAAAATGGAGTCTTAAACTTGGATGTATCAAAAGAGAGAAATTTAGAACAAATGGAGGGATTGAATTACAAAAAATGCAGTTTCATAGATGAGGAAGTTTCTATTAATAATACAGGAATAAAACCAACTGATGATGTTTTAGGAAGTGATTTTGATGGAAATGGAGATACCCAAAGCTCGCTAAGGAACATGATATCAGAAAGCGTGGATGCGACGAAAATTGAAACTGACAAGGGAGAGATTGGTTATATTTCAGAGGCTGATGTTACTTTACCTTCTAATGAAGTGATTAATGTTGACTCGTTTATGGAACACGAAGAGACTAGTGATTCAAGTGGAGGTTTGGAATGGTCGAGGTCTGCTGAAAGTGGATATATCCAGGAGACAGTAATGGAAGAGAGAATGGAAACTGTGGATGAGTCTGAATCTGACAATAATGAAGTGAAGGGTGAAGTTTTGGAAAGTAATGAGAAATTCTCTGATGATACTAAATCGGAGAAGTTTGGCTCATTTTTGAGGCCAATGGATTTGAATATAGGTCTTGAATTACCAATATCTGTCATAAACGAGGAACTTCAGGAGTCAGTAGCAGAGACCATTGAAAAGTCAAGTTCTGAAATTAAGGAAGGGATAGGTGAAATTTTACAGAGTAATGGTAAAAAGTCACTTAATGAAAGCAAGCCTGCTTCAAACATAGGGTTGGCAGAAGGTACAGGCCCTGATGGTAGGTTTGAAATGGTCCGGGCTGTTGTCGAGGTAGAGCAGTTCCCATTACCACGAGCCAATAGTTCCTTGAACAGTGAGGATGATTGTGTGTCTGCTTCAGCTGGTGCAGAAGAGAAGGAAATGGTAATTTTTTAGTTTCTTTTTACCAATCACAATAACAATCAGTATTCCTTGGTGAATGGTAAAATCACGAACCTTTGTTTCTGTGTTCTGAGTTTGGAATTGTACCTATTTGAAGTTTTACTTTTCTGTTTTCTTAATTTTCTGTTATCTTTCAGGAGTTACTTGAAGTAAAAGCTCCTGCTGCTATCATGAATACAGAAATTAAACCTGAGTTTAAGGACCTAAGTTCTGGAGAAAGCCTTGACGAGGTGCAAAAAACTGAACATGGAGCTACAATGAACGACGTCACTAAAACGAAAGGGTAACTTTTATTTCATTCTATTTATATAGGTTCCTTTAAATCAGAAAGCTGGTCTGCCATTGTTGCCTTTTGCACTTAGTGCTTTGTTAATAGCCCCGAGTAAAAAATTATATTTGCTTACAGCTGTAGGAGTTTGTTAGGGTAGCAGTCTAGTAAATTTGGGTGGTACTTGTCCAGTACTGATATTTTTGTCAGGGTAGCTGTTACCATTGTGTAATTTTGTTTTTGTTGTTTTGTATGCTCTAGGCGGAAATTGAACCCTATAACTCCTATCAATGAGTACCTCCTACAGAGGCACGAATCTTATCTTAAATTAGATTTTCTGACTCGTGAGATTTCAATGGATGCCTCCAGTAACAGGGAAAGTGCCAAAAAGAACAGAGTACAGGCTGATAACAACCCCTTATGGAATACCATTCGAGCTTTCGTCACTGCCATCATCAAATTTTGGTCTGAGTGAAGAAGCAATACTGCAGAGGTTTGGGGAGAATTGCTAATTAATTTCTTAAAGGTAGAAAACGAGAGACTGCTTGTAATATATTTCATTTCATTTTTAAATGCGGATTTTCTGTTAATGGCAATTTTGGGAAGTGTTTTATGTGATTTTCAAGATGGAGAGTATCTTGATATGCTATACATGTATGTAGGAATTATGTTTTGTATTCGATCATTGTTAGGAATTCTGACCAAGTAGTTGAGTTATAATACCTCCTTGCTTTATCATTGTTAGGCCTTGATCAAAATGTATTTGACGTCATTTCAATTGATTTCTAGGTTTCGTTGGATAACATAGAAATTTCAACCAAATGACACTACATCTGTTCATTTTGATAAGAAAATTTCTAATGAAATGAAATCTCATCTGAAAAAAAAAAATAATAAATTGGATTTTGATCAGGTCCTTGCTGCAGAGATAATAGGCCATGCAGCTATTTCAACAAACAACATTATGATCCATATTTTTTCTGTATTGAACGTTACATTATTTTCCAAGATAATGGAACACCTTTGTTGATGAAATTCTCGTTAATGTCTTATATAAAGCTATTCCTTTTTATGTGAACGGAGTTCTCAAATTTTGCCTTGCGGAAAGGAGCAGACGTCCAGCATTAACATACAGATTAAGGTCGCCTTTATTAAATTTATCTCAAAAGCAAGCATTTTATTTCATGGGCTTGCTAACAAGATCTTCATGCATCGCACATTTGCTTCAAGCATTACATTTATTATTCACTAATGACACGAGCAATAAAGAAATATGATATACAGGCGCTAGATACAACTGGAGAGGCGCATCACAATATAGAACATGACATTATTAATTCTCACACCAATGAATCAAATTTGCTCATCTGTGCAAAATTTGTATATTTTTCTTTCTCCTCCCTCTTGTGAAGAGCAAAATCCTATCTACTTGATTTGAATGGAAGGCAATTTGGGAGGCTCAGAAGATATCTTATTCACCCAAAGGTTTACTACCTTCAGGATGTATTGATCTCCATTCCACGTAATGGATTCCATCTCTGCATCAAATAACCAAGAAAGTAATAAGTGCAATAAAGTGCTTTACAGAATCTTGTAATAACTTTAGTTATGTTTACAACAGGTATAAAACTCATGATTCAAGTTATTTACCTGGAAAAAGAGCCAAAGGAAGAAGACACAATTTACAAACTGTTTTCTCCTTATAGAGGTCATCATTTTGAAAATCGACTTCTCGTATTCTTTTGATTGATGCTGCAAGTGACTTTGCATTGGGTGCCCTTGCTGAGCTACTATTAGAGATTATCTCAAGGGCTATATCCAGGCCAGAACTCCATGCTTTGGTGCAAATATCCAAACAGACATCAAGTTCATTCAATCTGTTTTGATTCAATAAGAATAACAAGAAGCTAAAGCGTCTAAGGGAGAGTTTTAGAATTTCTACAACACGGTATATCTCCCCAAGGGCAATGAAGTAACTTTCACCTGCAAGCCGAAGAAAAGAAAGCATCTCAAACGACCACCCAAAGACAAAAATAATAATAGGAAAAACGTAATTACCACAAGAATAAAACTGTCGTAATTTCAACAATATGAATAGCAACACACGCATACCTAAGCATAATCAAAATATGTAATATTGACAATAACTAAAAAGGTAAAGTAGCAGACTAATCTGAACAATATGAAAACAGCTTTCAATAAAAAATGTATTCAGGTATTTGGACTCCAATTAATGACAGTTGTTGACATTTATTGTCACTTCCAGTAACATTCTTCACATGCTTACAAGTGGGTTATAACTGGAGTCAATTTATCTTAAATATTGGAAAGGTCACAATATGAGGAAAAATATTGCAGCTAAAGATAAATACCTGAAGAAATTAGCTTGTCAGACAGATTTACACTGGAAGACTCGGTCCAAATGGAAGCTCCATGTTTCAACTCTTCTGAACAGACTAAAATAAGACTATACCATATGGAGATGTAAGCACTTATTCCCTCCATAGATGCCATTTCCAATACATTAACAGTGGACACACTATGCTTCAGTAAGTCTAATGCTGCACTCAAGTTTTCCACTGCCTGTGTAAAAGAGATACATTCCAAAATAAATTCAGATTCTCATTTGTTAGTATAAAATTAAAATTGCAGAAATCACTCCTATTAAAAAACTTGAACTGTTCACAGCAGAGTAACACACTCTTTTTAGATAAATTGGACAATGCTAAGTGCTAACCATTATGTATAAGAGGCTCAACGTGCATCATGTTTGTAACTAGAACCAATCTTAGGGCATTGTTTTTGTTAACAAAAGGGTTGAATAGCATGAACAATCTGATATATTACTTTGTTGATGTTTCAACTCCAACAAGTTTATCTATCAATTGCATAGATGGAAAATCTGGGTGTTTTTCTTGGAAATTGCCTGAAGTATAGTTTTAGTGCAACTTGTAGAGCCATCTTTCCAACATGATGCTTTTATATTAGAAAAAAAACGTACCAACAATATTTTTGTAGAGAGTTGATACTCTCTCTCAAAATTTTTGAGATATAATTCTTCAGTGCTGATTAGCAATTCATTAATGCATGCGTCCCTGGAACCATTTTCCAAGTTTAAAACTTCACTGGCGTTCAAATTCAAATTCTTCAGTTCTCTGTAAGCTTCCTGTCAACAAACATAAAGACAAGAACATGAACTCTCAACAGCCCAGCGCAAAAGAAAAATAAGAAATTGCACATAACATAGTCACAGTTCCTTGCAGATGTATTTGCACATTATAAAATTAGTGTTGAATAGAGGAAGCTACTAGTTGTCCTATGGCACCTGAATCTCCTTGTCAAGCCTTTTGTCATCATAGTTTTGTCCCACAAAAGAAATTACTTTTGATGCCTCCTGCATTTTACAAGTATTTCTTCATATTATCAAATTTTAAAATTTTAAATAGAAGTACAAGAAACATAGAACCCATTGTGGTCATGACTTGTATCAATATGTGTTGGCAAAGCCTATTACAAACTCTTGTATTATGTTATCTCTATATATTTCACATAGTTCCATAATTCCAGATGAAGGCATGAAGCCAACCCTTAAAGAACAACTAAATGTACTAACCTTATGGCCCTTGATATGATGGGCAATTAGGAACAAAGAACCCTCATGCAGTTTCCTGTAGAACTTCAGTACTGAGTATATTGTCGATTCACTTGAACAGCTTTGATTTGTTACATCCACAGCCTAAGAAATGGTCATTAGTTCCTAAGTTCACTTTAGAATTCTACATAAAATGCATGAAATATTTCTGTTCCATTTACCATTTTACCATTGGAGAGAAGACTAAGTGAATGAGCTTTCTTCTCAGAATGGTCTGGTTCAGTGTGAAGGCTCAATAAATCATCTTTGAGCTGGATAGCTGAAGAGCTAACTGCTTGTTCATTTGAAGAAAATGAAGCCCAACTGTTTGTGGAATCCTGTTGAAGAGTTGCAACTGTTAATTCAGCAAATGACATACTTCTCCTCCAAAAGTCTTTTTCACTTTTTGTTCATACTCCTTTTCTTCTCTTATACATTTCCAAAAAAAGTCTGTAAGCCTTTTATCCCAAACAAGTTGGGGTAGGCTAGAAATGAAACCCCGACCGTGGTCAATTCTTGTTTATATGGCTGAGTTTTTTACGCTGGCTCGCCAAGCCTATCGCAAGCATGCGGGCTTGAACCCTGGACCTCTTGGAAGAGAGCCAAGTGCTCTTACCACCTGAGCTACTAGACCACATGCCTCTTATACATTTCCAAAAATTAATATAAATAAAAAAGAAAGCACCTCTTTTAGTGGGAATGCTGTTAAACTACTGGTTATATCTGAAGAGGCGTCTTTAAACTCCCAGGCCTCTTCGGCAACTCCATTCTCTCCATTGGTAAAAGGGTCCCACCTGGTGGCACTGTACTCTGCTCTCCCATTTGTTGTAATAGCTTCTTGATCAAAGTTATTTCCATTTATCTTCAATCAATGTTTTAATGATAAGTCAGAACATTAAGTGCAGACAATTTCACGGTCTAGTATGCTTTGTTATTTATCATCTTATCTCTTTATTGCTAAACTGCTTTGCAAAGTACAAATTAATATCAACTTACAACAATATAACCAAACAACTTTAGGAAATTCTTGAATCCATGTGAACAATCTTTCAGGGTAGACTATTTATCTAAATGCTTTCCATCTATACTGAAAGGCACTACAAATAAATTATAGAAAATCCAACACATTTATATTCATACAGTACTTTTTTTTATATTCTATTTTTTTTTTTTTTTGTTGCTAGGTTGCTCAACAGAGGATCAATTGTTTCATGATAATAATACAATTAGTACAGGTAACCACAACTGGCACCTTGGGTATCGTACCAGCATGTCCTGGATGCAATTTCAATCCTTGACAAAAATTAATACAACAACCGTAAAAAGTAACAAAACAAACCTTGAGTGATGGAGCATTTCTCAATTCAAAGTTTTCATTACCACCATGATTATTTAAAATAATCTCTTTAGCCACTTGAGAAGAAATTGATGGTGAAGCATCGGAAAATGAATCAGAATGAGAAACAGAAGCTGGTTCCAAATTCGGCAAAGTTTCAAGCTTTGTCTCTTCTCGCTCCAATTCTTCCTCTTCTCCACCAAAGAACGATAGTGGTATTGGTCCCTTCGGCTTCTCCCATTTTAAACTAGGGGACACACTACTAATGTCACAGTCGCCGGTTTTCGTACCAGATGCAACCGGACTTGAGACAAACTCTCCCCATTCTTCTTCAAAATCAATTGGCATCACATGCAAGTTGACACTACCAAGTTTTCCTTCAGAAATATCATTGAACATGGAAGTTCTCGTACCATTTGAATCATTATTGTTTGATGCAACCGGAGTTGAAACAAAGTTGCCCCACTCTTCCTCCTCTTCTTCTTCTTCACTAATTGTGCTTTCTTGACTGGGATTCACTTGTATTTTTTCTATTCTATCTAATTTATCTGATGCTTGAAGGGTGGCAGGGTCTCCTGTGGTGCCAGTAAATGAGCCGAAAAGGCCCCAACTTTCATTCTGAACCAGACCCGCTTGTAATCCACCATTGTTTGTTTGGGTCAAAATTGAATTGATATTAGAAGATACAGGATTACTACCATTAGTCTTCGGTTGAGATGCCACATGGTTTGAGATAAACACACCCCAATCTTCTCCATTCTGAGAGGGACCCCCTTGTAAGCCTCCATTGTCAAGCTTCCCACTCAAACTTCCAGGGGAAATTGTATGATTAGTAGGAACCCCAAGCGGGCTTGAGACAAATAATCCCCATTCGTCTACGCTATCATCTGGTTTCTGAGTGGGACCCGCTTGTAAGTCACCAGTCCCGATCTTCTTCTCCTTAGGTGCAACTCGGTTTGAGGCATACACAGCCCATTCATCCTCCTCCTCTTCTTCTCCCTCTCCGCTTCGATCGTGCAATTGGAGCTGAAATTTGGTCGGATTGGGATACGAAATTGGAGTTTGAGCAGAATCGAAATAGGAAATTGAATGCGAATGGGAATTGAAAGAGAGATCGCCGAATCCGGCGAGCTGGTTCGCCGGAAGCATAGAGGGAAGAGATCGTAAGTGGGAAAGGTGATGCTTCCCCTTCGTTTCTCCTTTCGGTTTCTAGAAAAGTTTCTGTTTTTTATTTTTAAACTTTATTATTAGAAGCAATAGAAAAAAAGTTGATTTCCGTTTTTGCAGAGGAATCAGCAGAAAACGATGGCTCGGGGGAGGAGAAAACTTCTGTGGACCTGGTATTAATAATGACAGGTCGGGCCCGCAGATACATAGATTGCTTGGTTTCTAATGGAACATGTCCAGTCCACATTTTGATGACAAATAAAGTCCAGGTCGAAAGTGGCTGCCAGATCCTCCCACGATTATCTGTGGTGTCCGAGCTGCAACCGAATCAATGGGACTGACTTTTCGAGATTAATTTGTCTATACTTTCTAATTTAAATCGAGTCAACTTATATATCAGACTAATCAGAGTCACATTAATTTTGAATCTTATCGAATTCGAAAGACTATAAATAATATCTTACATACTATATTTAATTGAATACATAAAATTTAAAGTAACTAAAAATTATTTTGTTAAATATAAATATTTATATCAATTTTATAGTAAAATTGAAAAAATATTATACTTAGAGGAAAGAGTGAATTTTTTATGTTTAATAAGATACAACTATCAAATATTTCGAAAAATAAATTATGAAGTTCACAAACACATAAAAAATATATTCGAGTGCGTCAATCTAAAATTTTTAAACTCGAATAAAATTTTATGATATTAAATCATTTAATCAATCGATTTAAATTTGAGTTGTATTTGCACACAACACAAAATGAATTGTTGAATTTACAATTCTATATCTGAACGGATCTTTATATATAGCGTGCTTGGATGCATGAGAATAAGGCCTGATCAATTTTTTTTTTTTTTACATGGGATTTCATTTCATTGAAAAAAAATTTATATCAAAATGAACAAATTTGATGTCATTTGATTAAGATTCCTATATAATTTGATCTAACGAAATCCTTAGAAATAAATTCAAATGAAATGAGATCCCATGTAAAAATATTTTGATCAGTGCCTAAGTGAATAGGAAAAAGAGAGAATGAGAAGATGGAAATCGAATTAACGAAAGAATACTTATATGAAATATTATTTGAATGGTGTGTGTAAAATTAATCTTAGGGGGGAACAAAAAAATGGTTGACATAGAGACTTCAGTCACTTCATAGTCTGTTCACCTTTTATTCTATATTTTCATAGAAATAGCTATTCCGTAAGTAGAAGTCCTAGATGCGTAGTTGTTTTGAAAAAATTCATCCCGTAGGGAGTAGGAACTAGATGCGTAGTTACCAGACGTGTTTGGAATCTTGGATGAAGTCCAAATCTGAAATCTTAGAACGGAGGTCTATTCTCGGAATAGTCGCTGCCTTGCTGTCAGGCTGATTCAAACGGTCAGAGAGAAGCGATTAACTGGTCTTGAACTTAATCAACCCGTTTAAGCCCGGAACTCTCCTTTTCATTTACAGACCAGCCCAATTGTTCATTCTTCAGTTTATGGGCTGAGTTGCTATTGGTCCTTTATTGGTTTGAGAGTTGAACAAGAACTGATGATGAGAGAGAAACAGTGAAAGAGGATTACCGAATGCATTACCAAATGTTACTGGATTCGTTCCAGAAACCACAAAAGAAATGCTTTTACTCACAAAAAATTTCTGTCCGAGATAGCACGCACCCGTACATGCATTGCTGAAAGCTGAAAGTTAATTTCAATGATGTATTTATTATGCATATTTTAATATCCGGTAGATTTATATTCAAAACGTATATATCCTATCTAATAAAAATATATATTGGATTTAAAAAGGTTAGTATTATTAATGACCCAGTGCCAAACTTGAAGTAGGTTCTATCTCAAAAATTTTCTTTTTACCAGATATATTAAATCGAGAGAATAGAAATAAATTGGGCTCAAAATTAATATGGTCTAGAAGTTGGGTGATTAAGAAAAAACAGAAGAAATAATTGAAGTCAAACTAAAATTTTGTGCAATTGTTGCCCGTTGGTAGGCCTGTCAAACGTGAAAGATGGAACGGAAATCAACCATTTCGTTTTGTTCCGTTCCAGCCAACAAAACAATAAAATTTGTTTCCGTTCTGTTTTAGTCAACGAAATAGAAAAGCATTTCGTTTTCCGTTCCGTCCTTCATTTACCATTGATTTCAGCCCATTCTGTGTTCCGTTTCAGATATTTTCGTTCCGTCCTTCATTTAGGCATTCTGTTTCTGTTCCGTTCTCATAAACGAAATAAGTTTTGTCGTCCACTTCCGCTCCATTTCAGACGGAACGAAACAGAAACGTGCGAAACACAACAAAATTGTGAGGCCTACATTATTGGTGATGCTTACAGGCTTACAGCCAGGAGCCACAATCGTACCAGTTCATAACGTGGACTCATGAGTCATGACTTATGAGTTATGACTCATGTTCTATTAATTTACAAAAAATTTATAAACGGAGGAAAGCATCATACTGGTCCCACACGGAGAATGCCAATTCACATTTTCATGAGATCAGAGAAAGGCCAAACAATCAATTTTATTTTCCGTTACTTTGCTTTGGTGCCAACCCTCCACCTACCTAAGTCACAATCATTCCATTTTCATCAGAGCATACAACTTTCATTGGCACGGCATCCATAGTTAATTGCACGTGCAGTTGTGCTCTGTTTACTTGACTCAAACGGCTTCAAGGATAAAAAATGTAACTTGGTAAATATAAAGCACAGTGCCATTTTTTTATAGTAACAGACAGAAACTCGAGCATTTTCATCGAGCGGTGTCAATACTGTGCCGTTTCGTACATGTTTCGTTCCGTTCCGTCTAAACAGAACGAAAACATAATAGCAGATTTGTTTCATTTTTAGAAACAGAACTTAAATGGAAAGACGTTTTAAGAAACATAACATCTAAATCCAGAATATACAATGAAAAATCATTGTGCAACCGAAGCGGAACCAAAACGGAACGTTAATTCAGTTTTGTTTAACGGAATAAAACGAAACACAATTTCTGTTTCGTTATTCGAAACGAAAATAAATCGGAACATATCAGTTCCATTGCGGTTTTTCACGTTTGACACCCTATTTTAATTCTATATTTTTTTTATCGAACTATTTTCATCCTATTGGGACGACCTAAAAGGTCTAAAAGCTGCTTTTTTAACTGGTTTTGGATTTTAGCAATCATTCTCGTGGCGTATCCACACTGGACGGGAAATGATTCATGATCCCACTCAAGTTGTACAAAATATAGCTAAAAAGTTGATTTTTGACGAACACCAACATAATTAACTTTACTCATTCATCCCACAAATTACTGATATTTTATTGAAATCAGTGTCAATTATCTTGGAGATTATGTTCCCTTTTCTCAGCAGCCACATATGTTATTTTCATGGTGGCAAATAGCTACTTTGCTTTATTGCTTATCAGTTATCACTTGTACGCGGTACGCCGTACAAAATATAATGTGGATTAGATCGGTGAGATATGGTCGAGATTGTGGCGGAACTCTGTTTAGATGTGACAATATATTTGTCATGTTTGGTAGAGGAGTAAATCGTGGAGTAGTTTAAGGATGAGTAAATAGTTAATCCATTTTACTCCTCTTATCATATTTGGTATGAAAAGATGGAGTAAATATAGAATAAGAGTAGATAAATAATAAGAACCATTTTTAATTATGTGGAGTAACTTTACTCCACCTAAAATGGTAGAGTAATTTACTCCTCCTTACTCTACACTAATTCACCAATTTTAAATCATGTTTGGTGGAGTAAAAATGGATTAAATGAGTTACTCCATCTTTAATCCTCTACCAAACATGGCCTTAAATGATTGAATATTACGTGGGGTGATCTGTCAGAGATAGGGCTGTCAATGGGTACGGTACGGTAGAAAATATTTTCATATCCGTACCCGTTAAAATTTTTTTTACCCATACTCGTACCCGTATCTGTTAAAAAAACTTTACCCGTGCCATACCCATACCCGTTAAGAATTAACGGTAAAGATAGGGTAACAATACATAACGGGTAATAATAATATTATTAATTTAATAAAAATATATAATGTGATAAATAAATAATATCAAATAAATATATAGATAAAGTAAAAGATTTAGATAATATTTTAGATATAACAAAAATTATAAAATTTATTCTCATGAATTCAAAAAATCTATATAACTAATTATAAATTATAATATAATATAGAATGAAAAATCATCATCATAAATAAGTTTGGATGAAGATCGAAATTAATAACATATTTTTCGAAATATGCTAAAAACTTGATTATATATACATATATGTTTGTAAAATATTACCCGTTAGATAATGGGTACGAAATAACCCTTACCCGTACACGTACCCGCTAAGTTAACGGAAATTTTTCTTTATCCGTACCCATATCCGTTAGTCTAACGAAAATAAAATCTTATCCGTACCCGTCTTATCGAATACGATACGGATAGGATAAACGGGTAAATGAAACACGAGTTTTATTGACAGTCTTAGTCGGAGAAACCAAGCTCTGAAATATTTTTCTAAATTAGCCGTCTTTTTTCATTATGAAGGTGATTTATTCAGAAAGATGTAATCCGGTTAAAATTCTGACTTTGTTTCATAGACTAACTGAATCCGTTACCTTTATTTAGAGATAGTCACTGACTAACTGCACTGAACTCTTATTTTCTCGAATATTTTATTATTAGGCAATGTTTTTTTTTTATTTATATGTTTTCAGGATTTTGCCTACCAAAAATTATTGTCACGTCAATAAATATTGTGCAAAAATTATGTCATTATACATAATTCACACTTTTATAAAAGAATCACTGGGCGTGATAAAAAGTTTATTGGTTGATAAATTTTTTTGGACTGCTATTAATAATTTCTTTGTTATTCAGGATGATGATTTGACTTTTCAATTAGTGGATAAATCGGGAACTAGCAGATATTGTTGGTATGCAAATCGTTGAAAAAACTATTTGAAAAGATTCTTTCTCGGTCAAAAGAGCTTGATCTAGATGATAATTATCACAATTCGAGAACCAACATGTGATTTGGACGGGAAAAAACAACCGCACTATATAAGTAGATGTCGCGTGTTCAAAATCCTTTTTTTTAAAAAAAGTAATTATTAGAATTCTCATGATCAGTTTCATTGTTAATCCCTTTACCGAAACATCCCGATCTGCTAACATAGCATGTGATTGACAATGTCAAAGATCGATATAAATTTCTTCTAATATCAAGGACTGCAAACTATAAAATACGGTCAAGATTTAATATTTGTAGCGCACTAGAGGCACGATGGTAATTAAAAAATTCATGCCGATACAGAAATAGTAGCTCTTGGATGGCCTTTACCTTCGAAAATAGCATCAACAAAAAATTTTAGGGAAATTCTGCTATTAGGATCAATTTTTTGAATCGGATTTTGATCGCAACTATTAATGAATGCTAATGAATTAATCTTTGTTGAGAATGAGTGATTAAGATTAAAACTCAATTCAGAAATTGTATTTTCCAAAAGCTAAGGTGCTTTTGGAACACTGCAGGTTACACATGGCAGTCTTGTAATTTCAAATGATGGGTAATTTCAAATGTGTCTTGTAATTGTATGGGGTTACTGCCAAAGGCAGAAGATGATAGGCTGGATGGCAATTTTATAGTTGTTTGTTTTGAGCACTTGGGTTGTTAGTTTGTTATGCGCTTTATGTGCATTTGTATATGGAGATGTTAGTTGTAATAAGTAATGGTACCAGCCTAACTGGTACCAGCGGTATTGTTTGTTTGTTTGGATGTTGATAGGGTGGGAGTACTGATCCCGTTAGTGGAGTCAGTTTAGTGTAAATTTTTTTGCTTATGGTAAATAGAAGTGGTGGACCTTATAGTCTACTTGTTTTTTTTTTTAAAAAAAAAAGGTGCTTTTGGAATCTTTAGCGTTTTTATGTTTTCGTGTTTTCTTTTTCCGTACAAAAGATAAATATAACATGTTTAGTCCCGGATAGTTTTTATTTTCACCTTTTTTTCCCCTGAGCAGAGTAATAAAAATGGATCAAAGTGGTGTAAAAACGTTGTAAACATTTTTGTTTGTTGTCCTTTTTCTAACATTTTTGTAGAATTATAATGTATATTTTTAAGCGACATGAGTAGTACATTAGCACTTTGTTATATTTGTGATTATGGACGAATATATGGAAATGTACATGAATATAGTATATCGTTTTATGGTGCTAATTTTTTTCTATTGGCATAATCCATCCGTCTAAGTCATTCACTTTGATCTGAAAATAATGATGTAATAAAAAAATAAATTATTATTTTGTAAGTTCACGAAAAGAGAATTGAGGTATGATAGCGATCAAAACGATGCGACTATAAATAGAGTTTTGCTACGGTGAGTCGCGACTCACCACAGGGATTCGTATCCTCTGCCGCACGGCACAACAACACTTCTTATACGAGCCGTCCGATCTGATCTGGACGGTTCAATTTTTTCGAGTCTATCAATTCGGTATTTTCTAGGCGCCGTTCATATTAGATCAGACGGTTGGGATGAAAAGTGCGGCCATGTGAATTCCTCACCAGAGGGTCTGTGAGTCGGGCTCAAAAATCATAAATCTTGTTCAAAATGACCGATCCAAACTGTCCAATACGATCTCCCTATTGAAATCTCCATGTAGACCAAATTTTATATTTTTTTTTCGAAATTTTTAAGTTTTTTTTTGAAATTTTAGAAAATCGTTAATCTAATTAGTTCTGAACCGTTCAAAAAGAGCAGTTTTTAAAAATCCGGAAAAAATACTTAAAAATTTCGAAAAAATGTAAAATTTGGTCTGCATGGAGATTTCAATAGGGAGATTGTATTGGACGGTTAGGATCGGTAAGTTTGAATCTGATCTAGGAGTTTTGAGCCTGACTCACAGACCCTTTGGTGAGTCGCGACTCATCGTAGCAAAACTCCTATAAATATACATAAACTATACAATAGAAACTATATATTGTTAAAATATAAATAAACACTGACTATACTGTTATGTTGGTGTGATTATCTCATGAACGAATGTACAAAATGACCAGATAATCATATAGACTCATTTAATGTATCTAAATATAGAAAATATTTTTCAGATAATTATAAATTAAATTTGTATCGACTCAATGATCATAAAATACTTATGTTTTTTTTTAAACAAGAGACCATTGGTTAGAGATGTACGGCACAACAATAATGCACATGCAATTTATTTCTTTCGTTTTCCAGCATGATGTGAGCCTATTTCTTTTAAGAAAAAGGGCCAGGTCTTAATTAAGGTCTCATGACGTTCTAAATTGCATAATGCATATATAACAATCAAGTGTTTCAAAATCGCTTACCGAAGCTTAACGCCTTTCAACGGTTTTAATCAATTTACTCGTCAATTCGTCATTTAATGGCGAGATACCTTTAGAAACGTTTTAATGTCAGAAGGCTGAAAGCCCGTTTAATCAGTTTTACAATCATTTATTTTATTTTTAAATAAATTGAAGTGACTTACACATTAATTAGAAGTTAACTTCAAATTTTATTTGCATGAAGATGATGACAAAGTCAAAATTTAGAAGTTAAATTCAAACACCAATCTAAAATAATGCTAACTAATATCGTAGAGTGTCATTTTTCATCATTATTGTAACTTGTTGAGGACTATACTACAAAAAGAAATAATTTGACGCTTCCCTTCCTGGACAACGACTTTTCATAATCAAATCCCTTAGGCTTGGGTACTACGATTCCAAAATTACAGTGCAATTAAACCGAAGGATATTGAATCCTGATGCAAGCTCATGAGATATCTTTTTCTTAACTTATCAATATGGAAAGAAGGGATTTTTTAGTGAAAAGTATTGGAAAAGAAACCAGCTGTCTGCGCATGATTTGTTTGACTGGTTAGTGGAAGCAAGCACTAACCGTTGGAGATGGTAAAGGACTTTCACTTCTTCTCCCATCCATGATCCATCTCCTCAGATTCTACTCTTCCTCTCCATTTAAATTTTGAATAAATTCCTTTCCTCGCCTCTTACATCATCTTCATTTTCCTCCCTCAGTAAGAAATCTTTGTTTTATTTACCATATGTGTGTGCCTTTTGGTATGATACCCATACGGCCATATTGAATAGTGATGCGTAAAACTTTGGGTGTGTAAGCTAAACTTAAAATTATTACTTTTAACCTTTTAAATAGCAACATAAATTTTTCAGGGATTTATAAAAAAAAAAATTATCACATAAAAATTTCTATCATCTTTAAGCAGAACTATTACTTAGCTTATTTCTAAGTTTAAGAAGCACTAGTAGATGATTTTCTTTGCGGGATGATTACCGAACTGCAAAGTATGAATGATCGTGACACATCACCTGAAGTAATAAAATAGAAAAGCAAACAAGACATAAAAAGCAACAACAAAGAAAACTTTTCTTGCTGGTCTAACATAATCACTTTCACAAAATACCTCAAATTTTGACTAACACGTATAAAAACTATATTACTGTTTGGGTCTATTTGACAATACACGTCCACTAAAATTCTTTTTCCTATGCATAATCCTAAATTTGAACACTACCTATCATCTATAAATTAACTTATACGATGATGACTGCTTGTCTGTTAGGACATTAAAGAATTATTAACCTGCTTAGGGTGTATTTAAAATAGTGAAAGAATTTATAAATAATCAAAATGGCTTGCCTATTTATATTTGGTAGTCGGCATTAATCAATACTGCAATATTGATTTCTAAATTGGATAAATTATGTTATAAATGCAAATAGCATAATTAGATTCATTACTATAATTTTACGTTTCTAATATTATAATATAAATTTTCTTCCCTTGTGAAGAAATTTGGTATCAGGTAGTTAGCACCGAAATCGGTCCAATTCCACAATGACCTTAATTCTACCGAATTAAAAACCACTTGGGAGTAGTCAGTAGTGTAATTTTGGACTCTCTTAGGTACCAGATTCCCTGAGACGGCCAAAAAGTACACTATCAAACAACACTTTGCAAAATCACTAAAACGGGTCAAGTATTGACTCGGAACACCATATCATAACCCTACAGACAGAGAATCTATGTCCCTCCATTTTGGAATGAGCAAAGAGAGTTATAAGTTATTGAATGCCATTCACCAGCCAAGCACACTGCACACCCCACCTTTAAATTCCGACATGCTTTCTCTCTCCTCTCGTCTACCTCATTAATCTCCCCACTCTCTCTCCACGCTTCGCTGAGACTCGAACCGCGCCTCTTCACTCTCTCTTTGCTTCCCTCATGCGTCCTTCCTTCTCCTCTTCCATTCAGGCATTCACCACCTTCTCTCTCAAACCGCGAATATGATTTTCTGTGGGGTTTGAGGCGCAAAAAGCCCTTGCCTTTTTCTTACTTAGCACGAGTGCTGCTTATTACTGCCACGAGAAAAAAAAAAACAAATCCAGATACTCATCTCTCTCTCTCTCATGGTGCTCCCTGCTTCGCGACGAGTAAAGCCTTTGGAGCAGGTGGGTCCCATCTGGTTCTTCTGCGCTATCGCCATAACACTCTTCTTGGTTCTCTTCTGCGTTGTCTACTTCGACTGTGGTGCGCTTCTAAGGAGTGCTGATGGGAAGGTGCGAGAGATGAGGAGAGGAGTTGCGCTAAAGAAGGCTCTTGTGGGAGCAAATCCGAGTTTGGAGTGCGATTGGTTGGATGGAGAATGGATTTGGGACGAGAAGTATCCTCTCTACAATTCCAAAGACTGTCCTTTCCTTGATTCGGGGTTCAGGTGCTCTGAAAATGGTCGAACCGATGATCTGTATTCCCACTGGAGATGGCAGCCCAAGCACTGTGATCTCCCCAGGTCTCATTAATTTCTTTTCTATACGCTTTGTTTTTACACGATTTCTAGTTTTGCTTTTTGGTTTGGAATATTTAAGTAAGAATATTAAGGTCCTTGTTGTTGGTTCCTGAGGTACTACTTTTAGCTGCTATGTTTTGTAACTTTTGCATTGTTTGGAGCGTTTTAATTGGAAATTAGGAAATTTCTGGAAGAAATTTTTGGTTAGATAAATAAAGAAGTTTAATAAAAGTAGAAGAGTTTAAGAATAAGACTGCTATACTAGTTTCTCGTTGTGCTTTAATTAGTTTAATTGAAAGGTGTATTCAACCACAAACACAAAAAAGTTGTTACGTACCTTTTTAGGATCGCAAAATTGTCCTAGAAAAGAAATTGATAAAGTTTCTGGAGTTTGGAGAAAATTAATTTTTTTTTTCAAGTCCCAAAGAGGTTTCTTAAAAGGCTCAAAAGTTTCAAAGAGAGCATTGAACTGATTAAACTGTGTGCCTGTTTTTTCTTGGAATACTCTAATATTCATTTGTAAATTACTTGGTTTAGTGTCTCGAGCTCACATAGCAATGCCAGGTTAGAAAATTTGGAACTTGGAATTAAAAATTAGAAAAATAGACTAAGCAGTACCAAGTTAGAAAAATAACCATATTAGGAAACGTTACCACTACTTTAAATAACCTTCTCAGTGTTCTTTGGGTACTATATTCTTGACTTTGTATCTATTCTTTGTGAGTTCTGTTTAATTAATTGGTTAATTGTGATTTAAGACCTGGAGTTGGATATGTGTTGAACAATGTTTGCACTTTGAAGTACTTGAGAAGCTTAGATGGTATCGGTTATGTAATGCATGTAGAACTCAAGTACAATAAGGAAAGTAGCAGAGAATATCAGCTTAGTTTCTGGTATTTTATTATTGGCATAATTTTGATCAGTCAATTCATTAATGCAATCCTTTTGCAAAGTAGCAGAGAATATCAGATCTAATAGACTAACAAAAAAATCCCTTTCACCTACATCCATCCAACTTTTTGTTTTTTTGGGGAAATTATTTCCCATTGCTGTGTTATGGCTTGTCATGATATTTAGTTTCCCAAAACACCACTTTATTTGTAAATATCAATTTGGCCTTGCAGTGTGTGGTCTTTAAGTGGCAATGCGAGATTTTTATTGGTTTATGCGCACATCTTGCTTTCTGTTTCTAGAACTCTTTCATTTTATAATTTTCCCATCTATTTTTAAAATTCTAACTCTCACCTTTCGAATTTGACACCAAAATTTAAATGGCTTTGTTTCTTAAAATGTGCCAATTTTGTGTTGTTTATTGAAAATGCTCAACAAGTTTTTTATTAGCTTTAGCTATTGATTAGTGAATACATTTATTTTATTATCGATTTGTTTCATTTGTGGTTGCTGTATGATACTTGTTTTATACAATTAAATTATATTATTGAATTATTTGGTTCATTTCAGATTCAGTGCAAAAAGGATGCTAGAAAAGCTAAGAAACAAGAGGCTTGTATTTGTTGGCGACTCAATTGGCCGTAACCAGTGGGAATCTCTTCTATGTCTCCTTTCCAGTGCTGTCTCAAATAGATCCTCTATTTATGAAATTAATGGCCACCCTATAACCAAGCACATGGGTTACTTGGTGTTTAAATTTAGCGAGTATAACTGTACTGTGGAGTATTACCGAGCCCCATTTCTGGTCGTACAGAGCCGGGCCCCACCTGGCGTACACAAGAAGGTACACACTACACTCAAGCTGGATGTAATGGACTGGATGTCTGGGCACTATAGAGATGCTGATGTCTTGGTCTTTAATACTGGACATTGGTGGAATTATGAGAAAACTATCAGATCGTAAGTTCTGTCCATCATAATTTTTTACTTACTTAAAAGAAACATTTCATGATGTACATGCCATCTCAAAAACACCAAAGCAATGAAGATATATCCTATAGATAAAACAACAGATTTGGTACACTTGTCATGCAAGACAGATCTGGCACCATCTGAGTATATAAGTTGCTACAAATAATTCTAAATGAGAAGAAAAATATATACTGAAGAAATAATAGGAGATAAGGAATTGTTGATTTGTACACAAGTGGTATCTATGGTATGATCATGATAGAAAATGATACAGTCGCCTTTTCTGTGTCTGTTTGTTCTATTGAGTATTGATGATGGCTGTTGTTTGATACTGCCCCTGGGTTAATGACAAATGTGATCTCAATTGAAGTGGTCAGAATTGTTGGTCTCTTTAGTTGAATTAGTATTTTTAGGTTTGATGTCAAGTACCTTTCTTCAAGCATTTTTCTAAGCATTTTTCAAGCATTTTGGCTTGGTCGTCCTTTTGCCTACAACTGTTGGGAAAAAAACGGATGATAAGAACCCCAACTGCTAATTGTCATCAAACTAAAAGCTATCTAAACACTACCCAGTTGGAATGTCAGCTAAGACCTAATATAGTCTCAACCTAAGTATAGTTTGGGTGTCAACTGTCAACCGATCGTTTAGAACAGTGAAAGCTATGTATTTATTTGTTGTTATTGTAGTGTAGTATCAAAGCTCTCTTAAGTCTATTCCTGTTGAAGTGAAAGCATATGGAAAGTTTTGTGCTACCATCACTATATTTCAACATGATGTTCTAGCGACACTAGGCAATTTCCTGGCCAATAGAAAACATTTCAATTTCAAGTATAATATATTTCCTTGTCAAAACAAGTAACCTAATTTATCTACTCAAAAACTTGTTTCATTTAGAACTTGTTTCTGTTATGTGTCACAATATGCCATCTTTCTAAGATAGAAAAGTGAAACACATGGATGAAATATTGTTTTTTCAAAAAAAAAAAAAAAGAAATGTGTAAATGTTCTTGTTTCTGTGGTTAACTGCACATTCACGGAAGATTAATGCATAATGAAACTATTTTGGTTAGATGCAGGTCACCAGGATTAGATTAAGGCTCAATTGTACTATATTATGCTTTTGTACGGTCCAGTATGTTATTAGATTCAAAAGCAATGTTAAATCTGTCACTACTAGTGTCTTTATTATAGTTTTGAGTTTTCACCTAATTGTTTATATATTTGATCACTTAAAAAATAGAGGCTGTTATTTCCAAGAAGGCAATGAGGTGAAAATGGAGATGAATGTGGACACAGCCTATAATAAAGCAATAGGAACACTATTTGATTGGCTTAAAGCGGAGGTCAACAGAACCAAGACTCAAGTAATATTTCGCACTTATGCACCGGTCCATTTCAGGTTTGTATTTTTTTTTTCTGTTTCTTGATTTGTTTAGAATATTTTTTAATGGAATTTTATCTTTAACTTTATGCGACTAGTCGGCAACTTTTGTCAACAACACCAAAACAACACCAACTTTTGTCAACAACATTGTAGGCTAGATTATTTGTAGTGTTTCTCATACCATATTTCTTGCCCATCTGTCTCATATTTGGATGTGTTCCTGATTTTAATATTGGGATCTCCATGGCTGTCATAATATTTGATAGTCATTTTATGCTTGATAATAAGCTTAATTTAAAAGAAATTTTTTTAAACCAGCTTCTCAAATCCTCCTTTCTGAATTTTGCAAGTATTATTGGCCAAAAGTACTAAACAATGGCTGTTACGTGCATGGCCAAATTTAAAATGTAATACAATACTTACCATTGCCTCATACATCATGTCATCATCAATCTTTTTTCTTCAGAGGCGGGAACTGGAGAACTGGAGGCAGTTGCCACAAAGAAACCACTCCGGAACTCAGTTTATCAGCACTCTCTCTTAAACCGTGGTCCCACCTCCTGAATCCTATCAGTAAATACTCCCAAAAGTATGGCATGTCCAACCTAGATGTCCTTAACATAACTGAAATGACTGCACGAAGAAAAGATGGCCACCTATCAGTCTTCTACTTAGGCAAGAAAGGTCCGGCGCCGTTACATAGACAGGATTGTAGTCATTGGTGCTTGCCTGGTGTGCCAGATGCATGGAACGAGTTATTGTATGCAATTTTTTTGAGACACGAGGTGAAAATGCATCGAACCGCTGTTGAAATGGGAAATAAGAGCGCAAGAGATGGCAGATAGTGTTTTCATTTTTGTTTATATTTCTTCTTGGTACTTAATTTTGCGATAGTGGGTATTTTTTGGGTATTTGGAGTTGGATTTGGCGGTACAAGATGCAAAGAGTTGGTCGGTATAGAGGGGATATATATAGAGATTTAGGTTTTATAGGTAAACCAAGCTTGTGTAAATACTATATACATACATACATGCAAAAATGCATGGTGATTCATTGGAACTTCTTTGATGAGAAGGATGCTAGTTGGAATGCAAGTAATTTGTGTATATTAAAATAAGTGGTTGCACAGATCTTGATGTGGATGAACGACTTGTATGTATAGGATTTATTTAACCCATAGAATGAAGCCGAAACTATGAATTAGTACTAAACCGAATGACTTTCATCCTGGTTTAGCTGTAAAATACTCTTTTGTATGAAATTCAGACTGATATATAATTTCATTACCAGCAAGTAAGTTGCTTCTAAGGGAAAAAGAAAAAGCGTGTTCAGATAATATAATATAAAATAGTCATAACCATCAAAGTTCACAGATGATCCGTTTATGTTCTGATCGAATCATAATAACTTCCTAAAAGACTGAATGCAACACATGCAGTTTTTTATTGGTAGGTCTACACAGAAATTATAGTAGTGAAGTGCCATGGCTTTTGTGACTGCAGATGTGCTCTCTCGCTCCCTCTACCTTTTTTTTGGCAATTGGCATCTCACATCTGCCAGGCTACCGTCTCTCATCAGGAATTGGCACCATTGAATTCAGCACGGAATTAGTACATGTTGGTCTCGTGCCTCTTGTTTCTTTAGGGCTCTGAAGTCTGAAGTCGTACACCAACCTTATTAAATTCAAAAAGAGTACTTGATATGATAGGGCTAATAATTTCTCGTTGAAAAGAAGAAGAGGGACTCCATGTAGATTCAATCTCGACCATTGCTCATTAGTTTATGCATAGGAGAAGTGCAATCAGCATGAATTAAATAGAACAGAAACATGTTCAAAGTTCAAACTATAATGTTAAATTTGTCATTTGCAAATGCCATGGGACTACACTTGTACACGAAACAACAAAAATATATTAATGAGGCTATATCATCACATAGCAATTAATATCATAAAACTTGTAACCTTTGTCAAAACATAATTTTAAGACCCTAAACTACTAGAAAAACATGTCATGTGGTCAATACCCACTTGGTACGGTGGTACCTCGGAGAAAAATCTCCAAAATGAAATCTCTATAGAGTTAAAACCACACAAGATCCACCTTTACTTCCCCACTAGTCGCCTCCATGCATTCACTGCTCTTTTAATGCTCCCTTACACCGACTCCCACCACTTCTCCTTCCTTCTGCTGCCTCTCTTTCCAGTCTCCACCTCCTCTCTTCATGTCCACCCCCTTTCCACCTTCATCCCTCCCTACTATCTCCACTTCCACCTCGGCAGCTGGTGTCGGCCTCGGCTACGGCATTGCCATTGCTGTTGGCCTCCTTGTTCTCATCTCCACCATTCTTCTTGCCTCCTACCTCTGTGTCAGATCCAAATCCTCTCTTCCTGTCCCTTCTTCATCCCCTCTACCCCCTCCCCCATCCTCACCACCACACTTCATCGTCGGTCTCGATGTGCATACCATCGATGCTTTCTATCCTAAATTTGCATATCAACCCGAAGGGGATAATGAGAATGCCGGTGCATATGATGCATTATCGGGGCCGTGCCCGATTTGCTTAGGAGAGTATGCAAGTGGGGATGTGTTGAGGCAGGGTCCTGATTGTGGGCATTGTTTCCATGCAGCGTGTGTTGATGAGTGGCTCCGATTAAGTGCCACGTGTCCGTTGTGTAGGAGTTCACCGGTACCGTCACCGGTGGCCACACCTCTCTCTGAGCTTATTCCTTTGGCTCGGAGTAGGGGAAGGTGATTTGTTTTCTTATTATTAAATATTTAATCTGGGCCAGATTTAGATTGATTAGGTTGTCTGGGTTAGCTGTGACGATTAATATATAGTTTATTAAAAAATGGAGTGAAGTTTATTGGTTAATTAATTATTAACTTGTTGCTTATTTGACCGGGTTTGTGTGAATGCGGCGGAACTAATTTTTTGTTTTCCTTTTCTTTTCTTTTTCACCATTTTTTCTTAATTTTTTTCCGTTTGATGTAGAATTATGGATAATGTTAATGCAAAATTGGACGAATTATTTATATTTAATAACATGAGTTAAGTGGCGTGTTAAATTGGTCCCTTTGATGAGACTTTTTTATTATTTTGAACCAGCATGGCTCCTTGATTACTTAGCTTTTTTTTCCCCTTAATTTTCTTTTTAAATCCAGTTTTGCGCTGTTTGTATTAACCGATTCAACCCTTGTGTTGATTATAACGGTAATGCCTCTTTCGATAGGTCTAGAAGATTTTTCTTTTTGCCTTTTCAATAGTAGCATAAGAGGGCTGGAAAATAGATATCTTTGATTGAATTAAATTTATACTTAACACTCTAGTGATTAATGAGGTGAGTGATTTCAATGGTGATTCCATATTTCCATGACAATAATTAACTTGATAATTTTAAAATTTAAAATTATTTATTACTATGATAAAAATATAAAAGTAAGTCATTATTAAAGGAAATCCACTTATTATTATCATTATCATCTTCTGTCGTTGCCATTATTATTTATTGTTGTTGTTGTTATTTTTATATAACAACGTATGCATTCTCAAAATTTATACGATAATTTGTGATCACAATGATAAAACTACGTGCAGATCGCAGATCGGACGTGATTTGGTGATTTGAGGCTTTTAATTGGAAATCAGAAAAGTGTCGGGAGATCTCGCTTGTTTGACCACTAAAATTCTGTATGTTTTGACTTTTGACACAACTAATTAAGTGGAGAGAACAATGCAACCCAATCCCGATGTAACCTTCCAAGTTCTTTAATTATATGTCCTATTTACAAATTCCATGGCCGACTTTGATGCCGGATCTCCGGCGTACGATTTCATATGCGGCGAAGCAGCAAGGAAAAATAAAAATAAATAAAATCAATTAAATATATTTTTAGGTCGGATTGAAATTGCACACGAGTCAAGCTGATTTCATTATGTTGTATTTAATCCAGATTAATTAAATTGAATAAAATAATTACAAGTCAACTACTTTGGTGCTATGTTCGAGTGAATCATTTATTGATATCAGCGGAAACATGAGAGAGGGGTTAATTTCAATTGTACTGGAGAAAGGGTTAAATGAATAATGCACCACAGATTGTTTGGTACTAACAATGTGGGAATCCTATGACGTAGACAAAGCTATGTGAGGCAAGTACACTCGCTCCTTACCTAAAAATATATTTCAAAATTATGTCTTTATATTGTATTATGCTTGTCAAGAAAAATAAATAACAGAAAATGCTTATCATTCAATAATTATAAAGTAGGCCCACCTTGAGAAGATTTTCTCCAACAATAAGATTTTGCTGGCTCCGCCTGTGTTAACTTAATTTTCTTTAGACTGACGATAGTATCTGATGCCCTTGAAGTCGAACAAACCATTGGGTAGAGAAAATGTTTGTCAGCCATTGAATCGCACGGCCAACTGGCAGGGGCGGAGCCAGGATTTTAAAACAAGGGGGGCAAAGAGTAGTATGTTGAAATTTTAAAATTTTTAGGGGTGCAAATTGAATAACTCTAACTCAATAACATGCAATTTTTACACTTTTAGGGATCTATTTTGAAAATACAGGGGGGCAATTGCCCACTTTTGGGCACACTTAAATCCGCCCCTGCCAACTGGTGTTGTCTAAATTGACTGGGAGGGCCAATTCCGTACTGATGGCTAGGGCTGTATACGAGTCGAGTTCAAACGAGTTGGGGTCAACTCAAACTCAACTCGGCTATAACTCGAGTTAGCTCGAGTCGAGTTGGAAACACTTTCGAGTTTTTTAAGTTAGCTTAAACTCAACTCGTCTCTAACTCGAGTTGGCTCACGAGTCACGAGTCAACTTGACATGAGTACGTCTACTTCAAATTTTTATTTTTAAATTGATACATTATTTCAAATTTAAAGTAATTGATATATACAATAATATAAAAAATAAAATTTATCATTAATTGATAATCTCTAAAAATTAAAATTTATAACGTCACGAGTTAGCTCATGAGTTAACGAGCCGAGTTGAGCCTAATTCAAACTCGACTCATCGATTAACCGAGTTGCTTTAACTCGAGTTATGCCAAATCGAATTCTTTTAGCTCAAGTTATAATCGAACTTTTTACGAGTCGAGTTCAAGTAAACTCACGAGTTACGGGCTTTTTGCTCACCCTAAGTGCTGGCCTACTGACCGTGTTGTTTTGTGATGGTACCCAGAAAAAAAAAGAAAATCTTAACTCGCTCTAGAGCATCCTCTTTCAAGTAAAAGGAAGAAATATCGAAGCATTGTGGATCTGCATCGTTGTTGCAGCCTTGCAGGGATGACGATATCTTTAGCTTGTTCTTCATGAAGAATGAGAATGATGCAGGAATATTGAAACTGGTACATGCAATTCACGGGGCATTATGTATCTTTTGGATGATGGTTGATGGGATCCAAATGAATTCGACTCGTAGTGTCTTTCCGAGATCGTATATCTAATTTAATTCACCAATGATTAGGTAGACATAATCTTCTAATTTACCAATAAATGTCTATTTATTTATTGTTTATGGTTTTTGGGTAATTGCGTTGTTCAACAAAATCATATCATTGGGCCTTTATAGATGAGGTAAATCCTTTAACAATTACCATGAAACGAAATTTCAATCCTTTCAAAAAATTCATTCCTTTTACCTTAAAAAGCCTAAAAAGTTAGGTTTTAGTGTCAGGCAACAGACTTCAACAGTAGTAGGAGGCACAAGCACACAGCCCATTAGAAATCTAAGTTGTGCAGGCTTCTATCTTTGCTAAATAGAAAGAAAATTTGAAAAGTATATTGGGGGAGATAAGGCCCAATGAGTATCACGGACCAAATTCCGTTGGAGTTCGTATTTTTCCCAAACGATTGATTCCCAGTTCCGACTTCGCTGAAAAACAAAAGAAAAGGTAGTCTCATAAAAGGACACACTTTCTTAATGATCTTATCTAAAACGTCTTTTTCCTTGATTTAAGTCTGGAGACAAAATTTACTTTCTTCCAATATTTACTTCCAGAAGAAAGTTAGGGACCGAATTTGTCAAATAGAATTTGGACCTATTCTCTGCATCTGACTGTTCTTTTGTTCCGAATTTGTCTGATCGAAGATTCCAAGTTTTAACAGTGGGAAAACACTAGATTTTTTTAGCAATTATGTAGCACAGACGTGTTTCAAAATAACTATGGATATTGATACGTGCATGAGTGGCGTTGGTCACAGTAACCCAAAGAGATATACAATGAATGTTCCAAAAAAAAAAGAACAGAGAGAGGTTCACAGTCAATTAATACCAAAGGACACGCTTAGGACACGCACAATACACGACATAATTAAACATGAAGATCATATTATTCTTTTTGGTGTTTTTTTTTTTTTTTGCGGATTGTTTTAATTGTTTCTAGTTGAATCTCATCATATCGTATCACTACCACATAAAATTAACTAAAGATATATATGTAAACTGGAACTGTTATTGACAGATCTGTAGACTGTAGTTCGAATTATGTACCTTTTAGTACTGGCCAATATTATCTCTATTTTAAGTTTTTAACCGAACCAGACTGCTTTAATTTAGTAACAAAGCAGAGAAAAAACGTTATAAAATAATTTTATTCTTGAAACAATTGAGTTTATTAATGGCCGTGTCTAGAGCGGTGTCCTATATACGGATCAAACCCGTATGCTAGAGTCGTTTCTCAAAATCTAAAATTCAAACAGTCGATCCAAACAGTTTAAATTATTCTCCATGTAAAAATATCCTTCAAGTCCAAATTTTACATTTTTTCGATTTTTTTTGCTATATATTATGCTATTTTCAAATTGAAGGGTCAGAAATATTCCTTTACTACTCCTTTACAGTGTGTATTTTTTAAATAGCATAATATATAGCAAAAAAATTTGAAAAAAATATAAATTTTGGTTTCCTAGGAGATTTCAATATGGAGAATAATTTGAAATGTTCGGATCAACTATATGCATTTTAGATTTTGAGAAACGACTCTAGCATACGGACTATCTGTATGCTAGAGTATACTTTAGCCAATCTCTCTCTCTCTCTCTCTCTATATATATATATATATATATATATAGAGAATGGCTATACTACTATGCATATGTAAATTGGTTTTGTAGGCTAGTTTTTTTTACCGTTAGATCTCCTCAAGATTCGTGTGCAGATATAATCTAGAGGTCCATATTGAGGCGGATTTAGGCGCTGAAGCTCCGTTAACATTAAAATTTCCGTTCTCATCTGTTAAAACTCTCTCCGTTAATTTAGTTCTAAATGCTAAAGCACTCTTCAGTCGCGTCTAACCCTTCTCTCCCATCTAACCTTTCCTCTCCTTCGAAGTAAAGAACAAAAAAAAAAAAAAAAACTAGACGTGTAGCGACGGCGCTCTCTCTCTTGTGCGCGCTTCATTTTCTCGGCCTAACTCGACCGTCAGAGTAGACGAGTGCGAAACCCTGGGAGCCCCTCTTGTGACTGTTGTCCTAGTCGCGACACCTCGCTCTGTCCGCCTCCTCTTCCCACGACTATCTCCTTCACTGTCTCAACGCCTCTCTCCTCTCTTGTGACAGGTACGAACTGTATTTTGCGAAAAAAAAATTTCTGTCATTTTTCTGTACCTTGATTTTGAGAAGTGGAATCGAGCGCTAACATGGAAAAGTAGTAATTGGTCTTCATAAATAGCAAATTACTCATTATGCATATAGTCCTAATATTTTTTTTGCTTTATGTTGTTAGCTTCCATGACTTTCGATGTTTAAAAGATAAATGCAAGTACTTTGAGATGATTTTGTATTTCACTGCCATAACCTTATTTTAAGATGATCGATTTGCTACATGTCCAAACAAAGCAAATTTGCATCCAATTGTGCATAGCAAAAAATTACATGAAATTTCTACAATAAAATTATCAAAATAGCTGCTTGTGGCATACTGTTACTCAATTGTTACACATGCATCAGTAGCATTAGTTAATTATATTAGTATCCATGATACTCTCACTATCTTCCGACACAATATTTTCATGCAACTCTGTGCAAATCAACCATCATCAAAGTTGCTTGCTTCACCACATCTTCCCTGTCCCATATGTTGTATTGTTGTCGGTTGAAAAGATACTTTAGAATTCATCTACCTAGCAATAGAAATTATAATTGGTAAGAAGTCAGGGACAGTTAATAAGCAAGAAAATGAGAAACACATGTATTAATTACTGACATTTGTGACTTTGTTTAGATAATCATGTAGCTGACTTGAAGGATGCAAAGCTCTGGCAAGGATACCTAAAATAATGGAGAAATTTTAACAGCTGATTAAAAAGGAGAGAGATGTAGTTGCTTCAATTTCTAGTGTTACAGTGGTAAATTAAGGGCCACTGTTGCCCACAATGAATGTGATATTAGACAATGAAACCAGCCTGGTAAGTTGACAATTTCCTAATGCCTCACTAAGCGAGGTGCCTGAGGATGCTTCGATATCGGGAACCAGACTGAACCCACTCACACAATGGATTGTAGCTCGAGTAGATTATGGTACCAGTGCAATGCAATTTTATGCAGGGTGAGGGTACATGCCAGTATAGGTATGTAATGCAGGAATGATAGGTTTTTTTTTTTTTTTTTTTTTGGAGCTATTGTAATCTATTTTCGCTTCAAATTTATAGCTTCAACTGTAAATTATTTGCTGATTAATGGAATTACTCTGCTTAAAAGATAATTATAATTCCAGAATTGCAAATAGTACATTAATTAAGAGAGAACGGAGATTGAGTAATGGCACATACTGCAATTGAGGAATGAGGAATCATACACTTGCTGCCTTGATAAATGAAATTCGTGGAATCAATAAGATTTGATGGCACGTACAAAGGAAATGGAATGAAATCATTAAAATTAAGTACAAAACAGCTAAAAACAACAAACAAATCAATGAAATTTGAACCCTAGGAACCTGGGCACAAACTCATACAAAAACAAATCAAAAAAGGAGAAAAAAAGTTGAGCCGTCAAAACAGTATAGAGATCACAAAAGGAAGAAGAAGACTGTTAAATCAACCAGTAAAATCATATCGAATAGCTTGAAAACTGACTCGGGCAGTACAAGTAAAATGTTAGAATTAGGAGAAGAGAGAAAAAATTCAATAAAAAATTCAGGTACGATGAGGCTAGGAAGGAGAGTGGAGGAGCGTGAGATGTCGCGGGGTCGAGTGGGCCCCGTTGATGGAGCCACGACGTGCGAGGCGGAGAGCCAGAGAAGAGGCGAAACTTGATGTGGGAGTGTTAGGATGAGAAGGGTGAGAGAGATCAGGTGAACTTGGCGGTGGAGACATATTTCGGTGAAAGAGGAGAGCTTGAAGGAGAAAGAAGGAGAGAAGGAGCACAATCGATTAAGAAAACAGAAGGGAGACGGAGATGAATCAAACAAAAGGAACGGAAAACATAAAAAGAAACGGAGTGCTCAGCGCCTATATCTTATCCGTAGATTAAAATCTTAGCACGGATCTTGAACAGATCCAACGGCCTAAAAATCCAGCCTGCAAAGCCAATTTACATATGAATAGTAGTATAGCCATTCTCTCTCTCTCTCTCTCTCTCTATATATATATATATATATATATATATATATATATATATATATATAATGCCATGCTGTGTGTCATGCCCGTGTTGTTTTAGATACCCGTTTCATATTATCATGTACATATATAGCTGAGCACTGCACTATCATGTACATCTTATATCCCCCCCCTAATTCTCCATGTTATATTTTTGTAGAACAAAGATGAGATCGAAGTCATATATATATTGTTCGTATTTTGTTAACTTAATGCGGATGACGACTGGGAGAGGATCACTACTATCTATTAGGGATTTTGTTCATCGATCCTTATGATCTTGTCATTGATTTTTAATTGCTTTTTTTTTTTGGAATACTATTTGTAGCTCATTTAAGGTCAAAGCCTACTTAAGGGTGTTAGGCAATATTGTTCGTGTTCAAACTTTTTTTTTAGTCTTTTTTTCCTTTATTATGAGCTCGTAGGCACACTTTCTCCGAATTGAGATCCAACATTTTCTTTTATGTTAGGTCGAAGCAGATATATGAATTTATCACCATTCACCATTTTTTTTTTTTAAAAAAAACTTCTTCTTTTGTCTTTTTTCATTTATTGAACCATCACTATCATCAATTAACGTTTATTCTTCGCTATGTAAACCAAATATTAATTCAACCATACTGCACAAGTAATTAACTATCATGACTGCACAGGCGTTCATGTATCTGCACTACACTATATTCGTCTTCTTCCGAGCACATGTGTGGAAAAAGATGGCTATATAATGAAAAATTGATAACCTAGAGGCCAGGTGTCAAGAAAAGAAAGAGAGAGAGAGAAAGAGCACCTAGAAGCTAAAATTTCAGCGTTTGTGTGCTCTGAATGCATCTATGAATGAAAGTCTAGTTCGTATCTTTCGAAAAGGGACTGTTTTGTTTAGCATTTGGGGAGTATAAACCAGTGCTCTCGCTTTCACCGTTCCTCTATTTTTAAAGTCTACTCAACTGGTCTCCAAGCACAAAGCCAGGTGTCTCAAGCCTAGTCATCTTAACTTTTCTATGGCGTGAAGTGCTTGAAACATTATCTTTTTGAGAGCTCTCAAAGAGAGAATTTCTCATTGTTTCCAAAAAGTTGATTCCTTTGTTGCATGCATGCATCCTTAGCATGAATTGACATGTTTTTACCCATTGATTCGATGCCAACACGACGGCGGCTGCTAACAATATTCGTGAATTACGGAATTTCTTTGGTGAATGTATATATGATTCCATGATAAATGCTAATACATGTCATTGCCTACGTCATTGGCAATGCTGACATATGTAAATACGAATTCATTTGTGTCGGGTGCATAATTACGTGGACATTAATTAATGGCATCTAGAGGTACATGCACTGAAAATAATATCTTCTTGTTAATGTTTGGAAATTAAGTAATATACAGAAATGTGTAGGTTAGGCTCTGCCTACCTACCTTCAAAAAAGTAATATACAGAAATGTATTCGATTCAAAGATACAAGTATTTATTCCAATTCAAACGAATGTATAGCGGAGAGATTGTTCATTTTGACTTAATATATAATGTGTGCATTTGGGGAATGAAATATGTTGGTAGTATATATACTTTGGATAGATTCGGATAATTAATGATTCTGCGCCGTGAAAATAACTTCAATTAATTATTTCAAATTTCAAACCAATCAATATATATACCAAATGCTAAGTTCAGCATAGATTAAAGTACATTGCTATAGTTCGAAATCCGACTGGAGGTCTTTTATAAATATTTAATTTAAAAATAAGTTGGATAGCTTAATTAAACCTCCAATTTATCTTAAAAAAATAGTACAGTGCTATATATAATAATAGTACTTGAGCGTCCATTCAGTTATATTCTTGAATACGTACGAACTCTCCTTAAGAATTTAAGATGCGTAGAATACAATTACAACGCATGGGTGGGGGAAGAGGAGAAAAGAATCGCGCAGACAGAAGATAAAGGAGAATCACACACAGATGCGCTCTCCCTTTTGATTGCTTGATTGTGCTTAGACCTGCCGACGGTATATCCGTTATTCGTTTTCCGTCACGTTCCGTCCAAACGGAACGGATGGCGAAACAGAATTTCATTTCGTTCCAGAAAATGGAACGGCAAACGGAATGAGAGAACATACCGTTGCTGAAACGGAACGGTAAACGGAATGGCCTATTTCGCTTTCGTTTCGATAAATAGTGCATATTTTAGTGTAAATTCACGTCGTTCCGTTCCGTTCCGTCCAAACGGAACGTGTAACGGAATGAAAACGCATTTCGTTTATGAAACGGAACGGAAAATGAAATGAAACAGTCATACCGTTTATGAAACGGAACGGAAAACGGAATGACCCATTCCGTTGCCGCATGACACGTTAAACAGGCCTAATTGTGCTAGACTCTGATTGCACATAGTAATTCTTATTGGATCGATTGTTTACATATAAGCCCAACTTAGTGCAAGGTCATCACTTTTAATTGTATACAAGCCCATGCGTCTCCAGGCCCGTCACTTTTAAAGGAGCTGCAGCCCCTTTTGTCTCTATTAAAATCCGCCGTTAATTTTGAATTGTGCACAAGTTTTTTTTATATATAAAAATAGACATAGTTAGCACTTGATTAGTTCATTTTATATGACAATATAAGAAGTAAGAATTAGTTAAATTTATAAAATTAATTCAATGATATTTCAACGACAAATGGCAATTTCGGCGGCGGATTTGCGTTCCTATTAGACGCGTTGATGAGGTGATATTTATTCGGGATAACATCAATCGATGTAAATTGTAAAGTAAAATCGCTGCTCGTTTTTTGTTCATATTGAGTACCAGTGTACCACACATGAATTATCATTAATTGTTCTTTTATTGTGTAAATTGTGCTATCCTAATAAATGCTCTAGATTCGTGGTGTGATTTTGTCGGTCACCGAATTTCATTGCAGGTCGTTTCCGGAGCATGGTCTGCTGCTTTCAATCCATATGTGTTGGCGGTAACAAATAATTTGAACAGTCTTACTATTACATCTGTAATACCTAATACTGTGTCAAAATCATATCCACTACATTTGCGTCTTGACGGAACGATGAATACATTGAGCAAATATCTGTCCAATAGGAACTCACTCTTCCTCTCTCCAAGAGTTAAATATATATTTTTTAGTTTTTAAATCACCATGCATCTTCTGTATACAACAAAAATTCTCGCCACAGAGAACAGTCCTGTCCGCCTTCTGGCCTCCAAGTGATTGGCACAGTCTGACTACTTGTATATACTCTTTAATTTTGGTTTATAGAGGTTGAAGGTCTCAATGTTCTATTGCTCTGGATGCTGAACAAAGCTCACCTCTCTTTCTGAGTTTGATTTTTTTTGAAGAAACTCTTTCGAAGTTTGATTAAAAAGGAAATGAAAAGAAAAAAAGATCACCTCTCTGTTCCAACCCACTTTTCTCTGTTATGAACTTATGAAGTTATGATTCTTATAGTTGAACTCCCTTGACTGGATATTGGACAAAGACAGGCTCCTTCTAAACGGAAGAAGACTAAGGTACATTATGGTTATTCTAATTGAATTGACTTGTATATTGGAAAGAGAGAAATTAATGATATGATTCATTGAAGACAATTTCGTCTTTTCCTACCTCATTGATAAGAGCACGCCACATTGCACGAAAAACGTAGCAAATGATCGAGCATGCTAAGTCGTTTTAATTAAAAGAAGGATAAAATAGAAACATATCCCTAACAATTTATTAATTCATAATTTATTTTTGTAATTTTTAAATTTAGATATATTTACTCTTTTAATCATCAAAATCAAGAACAATTATCTTTACACCTTTGAATTTGAAAGCTTACTCCTTGTATACATCATTAACATCGTGAGTGCCAGCATTTATTATATAAAATTAAATATCACAAAACACCTCTAGCTTGCCGATTTCGAAAATGTGACTTCCAATAAAAATGCGTTGTTCTTTGCCACTAAATCAAAAAATAATTCTTTAGACTTATTAGTTGAATCCTTGATATATTTTTGTATATTCGCAGTAATTACATTACAATTATATATGTTGCCATTTGATTTTCGAAATGAATCAACGTGTCAAACTGGTTGAACCACGTGGACTAGTTCAACGGAAGGTTTAGTTTTCAGAACATATATTGATTGAGGGTTATATAATTCAAGTGATGAATTTAACAGACTAAAATCCCAATAAGCACAATATATACATGAACAAGGAACTTGTGAATTATGATCATTTTCTTTTAAGTAATAATAAGTAAATTATAAATAAATTTAGCAAAGGGAGCTACTGGAAATCATGCATACACTTCTATATATTTGACAAACCTTAAAGATTCATTAACAATTTACAACTTAAAAGAAGCTTTGTTCTAAGACTCCATGAGCATATAACACCATGTTATGGTGTCACATTTTTTATCTTCTAAAGTTCTAATTAATATCCATCTTCTTATAAACAATTTACTTTACATGTATGAATCGACTAGTGCTTCTTCGAAGCATCTGCTTTGTAGTTTGTACCAACTTGGCTCTGATCATGCTTATTACATTCTCATGCAACTCGGAGTGTAATTCTTCGTCTTCTTTCATTCTTACATCTTCTTCGAATGGCGACTCACCTTTATTCAATGTTATTTGTTCATTATTCAGTGCTTTCAAGTAGAAAATATAGGTAGTCTTTTCTTTTATTTTATATACATGCACGGAGGTAGCTAGGCATCAAGCATGCACAGGCGAGAATGTCATTGGCAAACCATTCTGTGGCAATGCGAACGGTCCAAACTCAATCCCGCCCTCAGCTTCACCTTCCGGCGTAGACCAACTGGTTAAGAGATGAGTTTGCTTGTCAGAAGAGAATTAAGAAAAATATCTCCTAACAAAGTGAATACTAAGGATCTTGTTACCTGTATTTGGTGGTGAGGTGATGAAGCAGGACCCGTATCTCCAACTTGGCCAGCTCATTGGCGGGACAAGAGTGGCTTCCATTACCGAAGGGTAGGAATGTGTTTGGTTTTGGAGTTGCCTGTTGTTATAGTAAGAACTAAAGTCAGTTAATTGAAAGCCTAACATTTTGTAATGCTGTCTCAGTTATGGAGTTACAGGTTAATTTGATGTTTGTTGCAATCTTGTAGCTATGATATGTACCTTAAATCGGGAAGGGTCAAACTTTTCAGGGTCCGAAAAGAAGTCGGAACTGTGATGAATATTTCGAAAGAGTGGCATCACCTTCCATCCCTTTGGAATTATATACCCTGAAATTCAAGCATTATAAACTTAGTTTAGTACCTAATGTTTTTATGAAAATTTTACAAGCTATGTTATCCATACAAGCATGACATACTGCACGCACTACGGCACTAGTGAGCGCATGCGTCACTATATCTGGGTGCATGTATGTATATGTTTGTGTCATGTGTATATATATGCATAAGCCTATAACGTAGCTAGCAACCTTCGTACTCGACGTCTTCAACAGCTTCGCGAAACGTGAAAGAAATAACAGACGCAATTCTCATCGTCTCATGTATAACTCTTGTTGTCACCTCCATGCTTTTGGTATCAGCCCATGTCAACCACTTATCTTCCCTTCGCTCTTCTTTGCTTTTTATGATCTCCTCCTGCTCCTCCTATTGACATGACAAAAGTTTTATTATAATTTCCTCGTGTAAAAATGGAGCAATTCTAGAGTAAAATTACATGCTTAAATGTTAAACACATGCAATTTCACTTGAGCACAACTTACCTTAACAGCTTGCAGAACCTCTGGATTCTCGGCAAGATACTTGATGATCCAAGTGAGAACTGAGGCGGTAGTGTCTCTTGCAGCAAAGATAAGCCCAATGATGTTATCTGCGATCTGATCATCAGTTAGGGCTTCTTTGGGGTCTATTAAAGAGGCAAGCAAGCCTTTATCCACCTCTGATTGTTGTTGATTTCTCTTTGAGGAAATGATATTGGCCACTATCTGACCTAGTCGCTTTCGTGCCTTCATGGCTTCACGGAACAGGGTCCCGGGCAAGTTTATTGGCAGCGAATTGTAGCCCTTCTCAAGTGTGTAGTAGCATTGCTTCAATTCTTCCATGGAGGTCATCTCTTCTTTTCCAAAGATAGATCGAAGTGCCACGTTGAATGCGTACTGTACATGAAACAGAGTCAACCATCACATTAAATAGAGCAGCTAAAGTCCAATTGTTTTGGCTGTTTGAAAAAGTATTTCTAGCAAACATATATACAACCTTTTTCTTAAATAAAATTCCTCAAATAAAAATTATAATTTTATATATTCGTTTTGTATGCCAAACTTTACCTAATTTGGGTGTTGTTAATCTTATAACAAATAATTTATTCTTTTTCGACGGTTTACTTTTGATGTATGAGTCTATGACCATAAATTTTAAATAGACTTCAAGTTGATATACATAATTTCGTACTAATGAAAAATACATAAATGATTTTAACTTTTTGTTTCAATAATATTGTTTAAGATATCAAATGGATGTACTATAAAAGAGTTATTGTACTAGACTAGATCAAACTATAAGACATTAAAATGGATACTTTCCCACCTATTTAAACAACATATATATGACATTTGGACTAATTAAAAATTAATTATTTAGACAATGATTAAATATTATGACTTTTAACTTTTACTGGAGGATCAATCAATTTAAAAGATAAACGTTTTATAAGTCTTATATTATGAGATTTACTCATTATCTTTTTTATTGTGTATTGATCGGCAGGATTGAAATAGAATTTGATATACAATAGAGAGTTGATTATAGAGTTTGACGTTTCCTACGACACAAGTTGGCAGAAAATTAAATACAAAGGTCAAAGGAGAATGAATAATCCTCACAGTCTTCATCTCTTGGAAAGTGTTGATTGTCCGGCCCTCCAAAGATTGGAGCGTGGACAACGCAACGGTATCGATTTCAGCTACTCTGGAACGAATAGCATCCGGCATGACTGCACGGAGCACTAGGCGGCGGAGTCGGGCATGGTAGTCGCCCTGCTGGAAAAAGATTGCTTGTCGCCCCAACATGCGTTCCTTACTGGCCGGATATGTCGGTTTAAAAAGGTCAGCCCGAGTGACCAAGATGAACTTCGCTGCCTCCGGGCTAGACATCATGATGCAAGGATATCCCAAAATATGAGTCTTAAATATCGGGCCATGTCGTTTCTCCTTTGAGGAGAAGAAGATGTCCGGGTTTTTCGCAGAGTAGAGTTGTAGGGTCTCACTGATGTACGGCATGCCCATTGTGCCGGGTGGCAGCCGTTTGGCCTTGTCCCCTAGTTTAATTTTTGTATAAACAGTATGGATTCCAATGGTTTTCAATAAATGTAGGAGATGGTAAATAATGAAGAGGAGGAGGAGGAGGATGGCTGCAAGGTCTGCATGTGGCATGTTGAAAATGTTCATTTTTTTATATTGATTATTAAGAGAAAGCAGAATTAGCAGCTTCTGAATTTTGGGGTGGCCAATGAGAGAACCCTGGTGAAAACAAATGTGTTTTTTTTTCCTCTGGTTATTGGTTGTGTTTGCGAATTAAGTGCGAAATGGGTGGTATTTATAGGGTGCGATGGAGAAATATGAGTTACTGACCCTGAGTGCCAATTGAGAAATCATGAAAGAAAGAGCAGAGACAGCTCAGCAACCTCTACGTAATGGCACATCCCCCCTGTCCGAGTTGTTAATTAATTACTGTGCGTCAAGTATTTAAAAGGCTTAGATCAAAAACGGATTGAAAAATGCAGACCAAGAAAGCGATATATGTAAGAAATGTCAACATTAAGAAAATGCTGAAGGAAAAAACAATGTAAGATAGGAGATCAGGTATGGAGAACGAGCCACGTGTAAGATAACTGAAGATTGACCACGCTGCTATGGCTTGTGTGGGCCCACCTAACGATTCTTTTTTCCTTCCATCACAAATTCTTGATATCGATTTGGTTTTAATTTAATTAGTGTTGCCTTTTGATCCAGTCACTACTCGCTACATAGATGTGCCTAAAATGGGCAAACCAAGTAAAGATGTGATGCACAAGAAGCGGCCGTTTTAAGTTACCCAAGAGTAATGAAACTAAACTTAGCAAATATATTATTACTCGGGCGTTTTGTTTTTAACTTTATTCAAACCGGAAACCGGAAACCTTATGCATAGACCTGTCAAAAGTCTACCACATCCACGGAATAGACGTGTTTCGTTTCTGTTCCGTTCCAGTCAAAGAAACATAAATCTATTCCGTTTAACGTTCTGTTTCGTCAAATGAAACAGTTTTCTGTTCCGTTTAACGTTCCGTCCTTCAATTTCTATTGATTTCAGCCCATTTCCATCCATTTCCGTATTCCGTTTAACGTTCCTTTCATTTCTTTAATTTTCGTTTCCGTTCCGTTTTCACAAACGAAATTAGTTTTTTCTTTCGTTTAATGTTCCGTTTGGACGAAATGGAACGAAAATGTTCGAAACGTAATGAAATTGACAGCTCTACTTATGCTGTTATGCAGCCAATGGTATATCACGAGAATCTCTAAAATCAAACCTACCAGTATTAAAAGTCCAACCCAAATCTCTGCAGAATACATTTCTTATTTCTTACTTGAATAAAAAATGCATACCCAAATAAACTCATGCCCAGAGTAGAGCCGAAAAAAATAATTTTCAATGTAGTACATAAGAATTTTATTTAAATCAAATAAAAGATACAAATAATGAATTAATGAAAAGAAAAAAAGTCCAGTTTAAATCTTGCCAATGAAATTTTATGTTTGAGATATTTTAGTGTAATTCTGGTAAAGGAGAGATACGTTTTTTGCGTCTTCTTTTCTGAACGAATTTATCATTCTGATGAATATTTGAGTTTCTCACAGCCTTTCCATACAAAGACTCCATAGAAATTATATAGACATACGTACGAACTTTCTGTACATCCTGCATTTAGTTATATATTTAACACTGTCATTAGTTCTTATTAATCAATACCATATATGAATTTTTAATCTCGTCAGACTAGCTTAGAAGACTACCACATGACTTCTATCTCTACCTAATACTTACTTTACATTTTACTATTTCACTATTTGTATAATTCCAACTAGGATAAAAGCAATTAAACGGAAAAAAATAATAATAACCTAAGCATTTAATCGTAGCTGGTTCTAATTAGCATGGTTCTAATTTCCCCTTAGATTAAATAGTCACAATAAATCTTCCAGCTCGAACATGTGACATTCACTTAAGTTGTGTTATCATGCCTCCGTTTGGATGAGAGAAGAAGAAAGAAGAAGAAGAAAGAAAGAAGAAAAAAAATTATAAATAATCCAAACTCTTCACAAAGTTACACACTTCCTAATACTTCTTCCCACTTCTTCCCTTCTTCTTTTCTTCCCACACCTATCCAAACGGAGCCCATTATGTCGCTAGATCAAAAATTAATTTATCCGGCCTCAATTACTTTAGTCTTGGCTTTTGTTTAGATTTAATTTACTTTATTATTAGTTGTTTTGAATTTGTCTCGATGAGAAAATTTGTTAAAGAGCTGATAAATTATATCATTTTTCGTCAATCGATATCTGAAACGTAAATTAAGTAGTGTGTTTGTAATGCAAAAATATAAAAGATCCTGACAGTCTGACACATGTCTCGGGCAAGAATGGTAAACCCTGATTCAGTCTGACCAAATCTGATCTAATATTTAATCTGACCAATGACCAAATCTGATGCGAATCCGAATTAAACACACTTCACCAATAGGGGTGCAAACGGTATACCGTGTACCGTTTTCCGTGCACGTTCCGTCCAAACGGAACGGTAAACGAATCCGAAATTTCAATACGTTTCAATAACGGAACGGTAAACGGAACACGTTTCGTGACGTTCCGTCCAAACAGAACGGTTAACGAATCAGCTAGTACATACCGTTACGAGAAACGAAACGGCAAACGAAATGCAGCATTCCGTTTCCGTTTGGCACGTTGTGCAGGCCTATTCACCAAACAACAGAGAGATGAAAAGCACGCGACTCTTCAAAGGGAACAAAGAGACTGCATAACACAAGTGCATGGGTTAGAAAGCTACACGTCAATTATGTCATCTTGGCGGAAACTTCGATTCTTCTAAAGCGTAGACATTTTTCGAGCCGCACTCCACGCTTTCAATTTTCATCCACGTGTCCTGCTACTTGTTCAAACTTTAATTAAACTTCATGTGCTATAATTTTCCTAAAAATATCTAGTGCAGTACTTTTTTTTTTGGCTTTTTTGGAGGTACAATATGCTATAATAATTCAATTAATTAGTTTGAGATAAATTAGTTAATTAAATAGATGCATTTAATTACAAGGCAACTCTTTTAGCAGTACAACTATTATTTTAATTATTATTCAAATTTTTAAAAGGTATAGTACGTTCAAATTTAATTTGTTAAAGAGGTTAGATTTAACTATTTTTTCTTCTTTGATCAGATTTGATATAAACAACAAACGAACTGTCATTTAAGTATAGATAATTTCATTTTTTTAAAGTAATTTTTTTTTGTATTTTGTCCGATGCTATAATATTAAACTTATTAAAAATAAATATGTATTATAATGTATTAGCATTTTCTTACCTGTCCTTCATTTTCACACGGAAGATTTCTCTTATGAGAACTAAAATTATTGAAAAATTTCTAAGAACCTACAATTGTGCCTTATGATTTGTACATAAATTATCCCCACGTCCTTCCCTTGCCCCTCTTGCATTTTGTTTGGATCTCCCATTTGTTTGTAAATTATTTTGTCTTCTTTTTTTAGAAAAAAACATTAATTTCGTTAATTAGTATCTAAATATCCATTTTCCTTAGTCCTCGGGCAGGAGCAGACAATTAATTTCTTGTTCCTAACTTCGTTGCAAGCTTATTTGCGGAAAACATAGAATATTATTGAAATGTGATAAAACCGCGTCTCAAAAAATTAACAAAAAAGAGAAAAAAAGATAACATAAAAAAAATGTGATAACCTAGAAGACAGGTGTCCTGTTGGGAGATAAGCTAGAAACTCCAAATTTCAGCATTGGTGTGCTCTAGGACTGTCAATGGGTACGGTACGATACGGTAGAAGGTATTTTCATTACCGTACCCGTTAAAATTTTCTTTACCCGTACCTTACCCGTACCCGTTAAAAATAGCTTTACCCGTACCTTACCCGTACCCGTTAAGAATTAACGGTACGGGTACGGTAACGGTAAAAAATGGATATAATAATAATAAAATTTGTACACTCTGTATAAATAAATTATATCAATAAGTATATTAATAAAATGCAACAATGGTGGCGAATATTTTAGATTTATGTTTTTTTATTTTTTCGTACACTGAATGAAAAGAATTATAAATCTTAAATAAAATCTAGCAATATTTTTTTACTAATCATGCAATATAAGATGCCATATATATCATGTAATTGTATCTTTTTAATTGTGGCAATTACCCGTTATGAAAACGATACGAAATAACTTTTATCCGTACCCGTACCCGTTAAATTAACGAAAAAATTTCCTTACCCGTACCCGTACCGTTAACTTAACGAAAATAAAACTTTACCCATACCCGTCTTATACGGTACGATACGGATTGGATAAACGGGTAAACGGATTTTATTGACAGCTCTAGTGTGCTCTCAATACGTCTGTTGAAATTTATATAGTTCGCATCTTACAAAACAAGATCTTTTTGTTTGCCATTCTTATGAAGTCCATACTGTCTTTCAAGTCTAAAGAAAACTCGTAGCTGTTGCCAGGTGTCACAAGCGGAGTTTCTCTCATCTTTCCTCGCCCGGCCCACAGCGACTTATTTATAATATTTCTTTTTGTAATATCATCCTAAAATTTTTGAACTTGTGACAAAATATGTGTGGACTTCTATTTTTAACAATATATATTTTTTAAATCTTATGTATGGGAATTGATTTACACACTCCAAAATTGCTACAACACTCTTTTAGACTGAAATGCCCCTAATCAATTAAGAATTAATATTGTTCACAGAAATTATCATTTGAAATATTTTCAATTCACTAATATATTGGTCTAAAAATGAATGTTGAATCAATTTTAGGAGTTTGCAAATCAATATTCATTCTGTATGTAATGATTTTGTTTTTTATACTGAAAATTATTTTTTATTTTTAAGTATTAATTAACCAAAATTTTTCTACGAATTTTACTTATACTAAATTTAAGCATTATATATATATATATATATATATTACTGACTTCAAATCAAAATATATTTATTTTATAATACTTTATTTAAATTTATAAAACTGAAGTGAATTATACAAATATAATTTTTGTTGAATCATGCTTTGCTTTTAATGAATGATTAATTATTCAAGGAGCTTGTTGCTGGGTTGGATATATATAATTGGTCCATTATTAAATTTATCTACAAAATTAATTAAAATAATATTAAAAATTAAATTAACGTTAAAGTGTCGTGTTCATGTACATATCTTGTCAATTCATATTTGTATATTGTCTCACGAAATTTACCAACTTCTCAAGCTCCCAACACATGCAATAAAATTATCGCACGATATGGTAACATGTTTGTATCATGACAATTTCATACCCGTGTCATATCATGTCATGCCATGTCAACACAAATTTATCATATATTTTGTGTCAACACGACGCTATATCATACATACGCTAGTTGAGGACTCATGTTCCTAATATTTAAAACTTCTGCTACAGTATATGTAATAAAAATCTGGTAGTGTTTCAAAAAGATAGATAAATCAGAGCAAGGTTCTAGTGCCACTTTTTGTTGCCACAATTTTATATTTAATTAATAATTAAAAATTTTAAAATTCAAACGTCCAATCCAAGCTATTGATCTAATTTAACAAGCGATGTGTTTTCTGTAAGCTATTGATCTAATTTAACAAGCGATGTGTTTTCTGTAAGTTTTATAAAATTTATAGTTTATTTGATACTCAATTAAGTGATGAAACGATAAACGTATATAATTAATCAGTCATAGTTAACCTGATTTGTTCATTTATTTACCAATTGATCGGGTATCAAATCAACTCCAAAATATATAAATCTTATATAGGAATACATCGCTCATTACCAATTCAGCATTTGACTTTTAAAATTTTTAAATATTAATAAAATATGAAGTTGTGGAAACATAAATTAGTTGCACTAAAACCTTGCTCAATAAATAATTAGAAATTATTTGTCCAGAAAATCTTAATTAATTCGAAATTTTGTATAGTACTTTTTGTACAGTCATACAAGTTGTCCAACTATATATGATATTTTTGCTTAATACATAACATTTATGCATGTGGTCTAGTAGCTCAAGTGGTAAGAGTACTATACTCTTTTTTAAAAGGTCTGGGTGTCATTTCTAGCCTACCCAACTTGTTTGGAATAAAAGGCTCTGATTTTTGACATAATATTACATACGGAAGTTGACTTAAAAATAAAAGAAATAATTCAAATAAAGAAAAAAATATATTGACCAAAAGTAACCGAACTAACGATTTGACTTTCATTCCATTCGTCATTGGTGAGAAGAATCAGTATGGTAATTGGTTAACTCTGATGACTACTATTTTGGGGGCAGGGGTTGAAGAACGAGCTCTGACATCTGGTCGCTACTAGAAAGACACAATTAATAGCAAATAGAAGGGTGCTATTTGCTGAAAAGAAGTTTGCAGCAAGCGATGATTAATTTACAATAAATTATGAGATCGCTTATTTCTGCTTCTAGGCCTTTATCTTATGAGGACCCTGCATTGCCAATAAGTGTTATGTTCTAGCTAATACTATTAGTGAAATGAACTAATTAATGTACACTAAAAACGTACAGATGTACGTGTACGTACCAGCTAATAATTAATAATATACTAACTCGACTCTCAAAAAATGATATACTAACTCGTAATTTTGAATTCATAAAATGAAAAACAAAATTAAGGAGACAACGAACAATGTTTTAAAGTAAAAGTACAATAATTCCAGATACACAGGGAGATAAGATTGGTAATTTTGAAGCCGTTTTTTTCTTTTTTAAACTTACGCCTCATTAAGTAACCGCACTAATCTGCGGCAATTTTATTGTACAACCCTTCCTCTGCCAAACTACGAGAATGCAAAGTGCAGAATTGAAGGGCGAGTGAATTCCAAAGTAAGTCGCTAATCATCCTCTAATTAAAACAGAGCATAATCAAATTGTTAAGTGATTTCCATCTTCTTTTCGTAAATGATTTATAGTAAGATATTAAGATGCCATTTCCATCATATATTCATATGACATTTTGTATCTTTTGCAAGATTGTAACAGAACATATAACAGGTCCCTCATATGACATTTTGGTTCTGGTAGTTAATACAATCAAACCATTTGCCAAGTCCATTAAGTTACAAAATAAGGCAGATTATAAAAAACTATTACGTCGGAGTTGACAAAAATGAGAGTAACTCATAACTAAATTATAATATCAACGGTCAAGCTCAGGGGTTGCCCTTCATTAATTTTTACAAGTCAAACTAAATCAGAGATACAAATAATAATTTTGCATGTGTATAATTAACTTGCTGACAAAGAGCAGAATACATTGTATGGACTATGGAGAAGACTTATATTAAGGCAATTAAAAACAGAATCACTAGTAGGATGGATACAGGTCAAATCCCTTGAAGAGAGACGCTCTCCGTCTGCATCAACCACCTCTGACTTGTTGGTTTTCCATCTCTTACCAGATCAAACCTGGGTGCCGAATGATACACATCTTATTGTTAATTAATATTAGCAGCAACATCCCAATTATATGTATTTTTTTTTTTTTGTATTTGATGATGTAAAGTAGGATGTAATCAATGGGCTTGAAAGATAATACGTGGCAGGAGGAGAAAGAGCCATCTAACTACGTACGCGTTGACTCTGATCTCTATCTCTATTAGGCAATACTAATAAGTTAATTGGAAAAGAGACAAGACGTAGTTCTAGTCCGTAGACTTAACATGTTTATTACAATATTATTTATACTGTGCTGGCGGCTATCTGTTTATTAAATATGTTCTTCTTGATCGACTGCTTAGTTTACTCCTTTTATTGTTATCCCGTTGTGCTTAATTATTCTTGCTGCAACTACTTTTCATGCGATTCTATATATACTTTGGGTACCTGGTGCTTAATCCCGTAGGTGCTTAATTTATTTTAGTTGGCCAGTTGGATAAATATGAAACATAATTTTATATTTGAATTACAAGTAATGAAAATTTGATTTGTAGATTCAAGTTTCTTATATAAAGAAGTATGTCAATTCTCTAGGCATCAATGTTGGAACAAATTTAAGAAAAATTGAGATAGTATCAAAATTAAACATAATAAACAATCTGACTTTACAAGTCTTTAACCGTGTTCGGTCATCTCTGCTTGCAAGATGCAAAAATCATCATAAAAAAATATTAGTTGTCACTTGTACCACTCATGAAGTGACTGGCGATAAACTTCTGGCAATGTCAAAAGTCAAAACATAATATATCGGAATAATATTTTGGAATAAATTGTAGATACATAATGAATTAATGACGTAATGTCGTAATTTGGGACTATGGATGTGACACCCCGTCACATACAGTGACTAGACAGTACATGACAGGGTGCCCGCCGCGGATGTCTTTGCACCCGCAAGGCTTACTAATGCTTAACTTACAATTTAAAGTTAAATTATACACAACTAATAAACATACATGCATGTATATATATAAATAAGAAATTCTGAAAATTTAAAACAAATGCAAGTATGCATGTTTAATCTGACACATGGGTTTTAGACTGAAATCAAATTAACGCTAATAATACAAGTATCCAGACTATAGTCTGTAATTCAGATTTACAAAGCATAATCCTTAATATAGCTACATGTGTGTTCACTGTATGCGCAAGGGATAACATGAAAGTGCAAATACAACTATTTTCAAAATTTAAAACATGAAGATTAATTACAAGTAATATTCAAAACTAAAGCTAACGTGGCCATTATAAAATTTTCATGCCACTCAAGATGTAAAAGTGAATGCAATCCAATATACATACTATCAAAAGTTCCAACGTTCTTAAGAATTAAATAAAAAGGTTTACATATACATTCGAAGAAATGAAATGCAAATAGACATTGAGAGTAGCAACCAGTACAGAAATAAAAACTTACGAAATTTCAGATTCACAAGGGCACAAGCTAACTGTACACTCCTCACAAAAAAATGTAAATACCTTCTTTGTTTTATACATAAAGTAACATAGAATATACAAGAATGCAAGCTCTATCATCCAGAAAATATAGTCAAATATACATGTGTTATCAAAAGTGCTAACATGCTCAACTTTTAAATGCAATATACATTTAGGAAATAAAATGAAAGTAGACATATACTTTAGACGTGGAGCTTGCAGATCAACAAAGAAGTAAAATCTAATAAAATATCTGATTTACAAAAGCACAAGCTAACCATACAACCATCACAATAATGCAAATATTTACTTAATTTTAAGCATGAAGTAACATATAATACACAAGAGTACAACTAACTTGACCATAATCCTGAAAATATAACGAATTATAGATATATACAAACAAATACTAATATACAGGTCTATACAGAATTGAAGTATACACTACAAAGAGCTCACAAGATACTCACCAAGTAACAAACAGACTGGCTTACTCCTTTACCACACGACCCCGCTCGCTAATCCTGGAACCCACAAAGTGGAAGAGTGAGATAAATAAAATTTATCTCAGTGCGGTATTCAGTTCCAGCCACACAAACTTCAAGTACATGTTTTGGAACTAATTACCGACTGAGTAAAGAAAATATATAGCAATTATACAATCAATAATACAATCAGATGGTATGAATATATTATGCAACAAATACATATTTATGCAATGCAAGTGAGCTCGACATTTTATTCAATTCCAATTCAAATACAAATGATAACACAAGAATGTCGGCTCAATTTTGGTAACTTTCAATGCAAGGCTAGTAATCATCAATCATAATCACAGATCAATCAGACATATACAATCGTCCCTCCCCGAACTCAAGGGATCAGGACCAATTTCAGATTCCAGATACAATTTAGACAATCAGATAAACAAATATACTACAAGCTGAGAACACTACCACTCCACGGACTGGATACCGTATAGAGTACCGGACTATAAGCGCTCATGACCGGAGTCTGGCCAGACGGGGAAGCCACTCCCCGGCTCCAAACTTGAGAACGAGTGTCTATTCAATCACACAAGTAGTATAACCATTTCACATCATTTCTTTTCAAATTGGATAACCATTCAATATGGCCATATAATAATAAATAATATCAACATGATATCATGCGAATATGCTTGCAATTATCAACAAATTCAAAGGATGCAATGCAAGTAATTAATTTATAACATGTAATTAAAGTTCTGTGGAATCCGCACCTGAAAATGCAATCAAAATCAGCAAGCAAGTATCAAGCAAACAAGCCTAGCGCCTCTCTGAAGTATCGGTTCCACTAGTTCCGACACTCGACCCGATTCTACACATGTAAGTTCTAAGTTAAGTCCTTAAACAAACAAAACAAGCAAGCAATAATAATTCAATATTCAACAACTAGCAAGGATAAATCAAGTTCAACAGTTTCCTAGTTGAAAGTTACAAAATAAATAGTTCTTTCAAGGTCCTGTATAATAAGTTTTATGCTTACTAGTGGTACTAAGTGACATTCAGTCAATTCCAGCAGCCCCAAATCAGACACAACATAAAAGAAATAAAGATGTCAATAGGTATCATGTGCAGAACTTTAACAACTTACACAATTATCATGGTCAGTACTAAAATTGGTTTGTCAATTAATCCACCAGGACCTTGAGTCTTAATAACTTTCAAAATACTACAAACACACAAGAACATAGTATAGGAACTTGTAACTCTCCTAAAAAAAATCAGCAGTACCAAAGATAGTAAAGATCACTTCATTTTTTTTTTAATACCAGATTCAACCATTTATTTACCTATTTCTTTAATCCTAATTGCTAGCAATAAAATCAGCCACAAAAATCTGAAATTCCAGCACCTATTTACCAGCAATTACATAATAAAAAAAATAGCACACAAACTAAAATTTCAGGAGTATAAACTGAAGTTCCAGCAATACCCTCAGTAGTAAATACATAAAAGAAGCTATATAAACTGAAATTTCAGCACCTAATTACCAGAAAATAAAGAAAGACAGCAACGAACTGAAATTCCAGCAGTACATACCAGCAATAAAATCAGTCTCAGGCTATTCTTGAAATCAACTAATGAAGATAATTGAAACTTCCAAAATCTGATACTTGACTGATTTTCAAAGAGATTGTAAGAAAATTTTCAGCAAGGGAAAAAGTCTTGACAAGTGATAGTACTCAAAACTCTAGTAACAATTCACTTTGCACTTAAAGTTGCTGCCCCTAATTTGGACTCGGCTCCAACAGATGGTGAAAATTCTATGAAGCCCTAACTTTAATATCACATCTAGTTTTAACAATAATAAACAACAAATATTACTAAGTCTCAAACCAGGAATAAAAAATAATGTAAGCACTCTAACATAGATGGTGATTCTTACCTTCTCGATGATCCTTGAAGAGAATCCGAATCAAAAACAACAACCCAAAATTTCGATTTTTTTGCAAGAAGTTGAAAGAGAGCTTGCTTCACTATCTATTTCTGATTTTTCCACGATTTTTGCTTGGAATTTTGGTGGTGAAATTTTGATGCGTGCTTGGAAGAGAAAAAGGAATTGGTTTTGGACAGAAAGGAAAAAGCAAAAAGCGATGGGATGAGGTAGGAAACAACTCCCAGGGAATAGTGCACAGATCTTTCTAGATGGGAAACCTTTTATTTGGGTAAACATGGAGCATGATTGAATAATTAGACTATAGAATGATGATGACATGGGGTCCAGTCACAGGTGGTATCAGAGAATGGTTAGGCAAACACAACTAGACTTTTATAGTGTTGAGTGGGGTCTAGATTCTAGTTGGGTTGTGAGGTCGATTTTATTTCATGTTTGGTTTTTGTTATGGTGTTGATTGTTAGTGCAGGTCTGTTATGGACCGTCGTGTAAGACGCGAGAGGCGTTCTCGTGGTACACCGCGCAAGTGCTTGACTAATGTCGGGTCTGCTAGTTCTGGAGTTGAGATTGAGAGCTCAGCTGTCGGGTCCGGATCGACAGAGATCCCGGTCTCGCATGCTCAACACCAAGCTGATTTTGAGGCTCGAATTGTTGATGCTATTAAGGAAGGTTTTCTAGCAGCGGGCCAGGAAAGAGGTAGGCCCACAGTTCTGCCTGAGGATGTAAGTGATCAGTTTGGTCTTATCTTTGACTCTTTTAGGAGGTTGGAGCCGCCTCGATTTAAGGGAGACGGTCTTGAGGCAGCTGAAGAGTGGCTTGCTAGTGTTAAAGCTAAGTTCCGGATTTGTCGGGTACCGGAAGTTAATCGAGTTGAGCTTGCAACACATTACCTTGAGAATGCAGCTCGATTCTGGTGGGAAAATGCAAAATTGGAGTTTGAGGGAGATCAGGAGAAGATTTCATGGGAGTGGTTTGAGGAAAGATTTAAGGAGGAGTATATTGGAGAACTACAACAAGAGCTAATGCGAGAGCAGTTTGTGAAGTTAAAGCAAGGAAACCAAACTGTGGCCAAGTATAATTCTCAATTTGTCAGCCTCTCTCACTATGCCCCAGACATTCGGGCTGATGCACACTGCTACAGGAGGCATTATATTGGTGGTTTGAGACCGAGAATTGCAGAAATAGTAGATAACCCAGCAGTACGGGATTTAAGGAAGTTGATGAATTATGCTATCCAAATGGAAGTGCATCATAATAGAGAAGATGAGGAATACCAAGAAAAGAAGGTGCTACATAAAAGCAATAAGGGTCAGCCCTCGAGTAGAGGCAGAGGTGAAATGCAAGGTGTCACAGTAGCAACCAAGATAAAGAAAAAAGAGAAGCAGTGGTGTCGAAAGTGTAAGAAGTCACATCTTGAGTCAAGGTGCAGATTTTTAAACAGAACTTGCTTTCTATGTGGTAGTTCTGATCATTGGAGAAGAGATTGTCCGAGTATATCACTATCAGAATTGAGCAAGAAAGGAGTACCAAGCTCATCTGCCACGAATGTAGCTAAGAAGGATTTAGTGGCAGCAAATTGGTGTATGAATTGCAATAAACCTCATGCCGAGTCAAATTGTCGGCATCTCAACAGAACTTGCTTTAAATGTGGAAATACAGGTCATTGGTTAAGGGATTGCACAAACTAGTCAGAGATGTAATGGAAAAGCAATCAAAGTAGTAGAGATCATTAAGAGTTGTGGACCAAATAAGAGGTTGAGAAGGTGCTGGAATTAAGAGTTTCTTTTTGTAGTAGAGTCTAGATAAGATGGATATGGTGGCATAGGTTTCAATCAATTAGTTCTGAAAAAGAGGTGTAGAGATTGAGACTATATGTGAGTGTTTTCAAAGTTAGTAATCTTTCTTCTGTCAACCGAAACCAACCTAATCCTACTCTTTACACTAACCCTGCTCTTTATACTATAATGGAAACCGTAACCTCGAGCTGCATTGGAGATGCAATCTGGATGGTACCTAAGAATCCAAGTAAACTAATAAGAAGTTAGCAAGTGTCAAGGATTTCAAAGTAATTGTTTGAGTTGACTGCACATTCAAGCTAATCAGTGAAAGGAATTGTTAAAGGGATCCACTAATGTGCATTAACAATCTGAAATTCTAAAGGAGATAAGCATGTTTGACTGATGGTTCTGGTAATTTGAAGAGTGTTGTTTAGAGATTTTGGGGAATCAGATTTTCTTTCTATCAAGTGATTTGAGTTGCTCCAGTGAGTTGGTCTTGTGACTTAAGAGACTTAGTAATTTGGATCTGCAACAACAATCAGTCTGGTCTCTTGAGAGAGCTTTTAGTGGGAACTAACGTCTCAGGTACGTGTTCCGTTCAGAGGACTGAACGGAATTTTTAAGGGGGGAGGGATGTAATACCATGATTTTCAATAATGTCTGAAATTTGTTTTCTTTGACTTGGTTATTTATTTTTGTTTTTGATTATTTTATTGTGTGATGCTTGAAAATTATTTGGTTGCTCAAATATGTTTAGAAATGCTAATTTTCATTATTTTGTGAAAGAGTAGAAAACGATTTAGAAAAAAAAAGGCTGGTTTTTATGAATGTCACTTTGGTACTTTGTTAATTGTGTTTTATGGTTCATTCTAATTTGTATCTATTCCATTTGGGACCCCATGTCATCATCATTCTATAGTCTAATTATTCAATCATGCTCCATGTTTACCCAAATAAAAGGTTTCCCATCTAGAAAGATCTGTGCACTATTCCCTGGGAGTTGTTTCCTACCTCATCCCATCGCTTTTTGCTTTTTCCTTTCTGTCCAAAACCAATTCCTTTTTCTCTTCCAAGCACGCATCAAAATTTCACCACCAAAATTCCAAGCAAAAATCGTGGAAAAATCAGAAATAGATAGTGAAGCAAGCTCTCTTTCAACTTCTTGCAAAAAAATCGAAATTTTGGGTTGTTGTTTTTGATTCGGATTCTCTTCAAGGATCATCGAGAAGGTAAGAATCACCATCTATGTTAGAGTGCTTACATTATTTTTTATTCCTGGTTTGAGACTTAGTAATATTTGTTGTTTATTATTGTTAAAACTAGATGTGATATTAAAGTTAGGGCTTCATAGAATTTTCACCATCTGTTGGAGCCGAGTCCAAATTAGGGGCAGCAACTTTAAGTGCAAAGTGGATTGTTACTAGAGTTTTGAGTACTATCACTTGTCAAGACTTTTTCCCTTGCTGAAAATTTTCTTACAATCTCTTTGAAAATCAGTCAAGTATCAGATTTTGGAAGTTTCAATTATCTTCATTAGTTGATTTCAAGAATAGCCTGAGACTGATTTTATTGCTGGTATGTACTGCTGGAATTTCAGTTCGTTGCTGTCTTTCTTTATTTTCTGGTAATTAGGTGCTGAAATTTCAGTTTATATAGCTTCTTTTATGTATTTACTACTGAGGGTATTGCTGGAACTTCAGTTTATACTCCTGAAATTTTAGTTTGTGTGCTATTTTTTTTATTATGTAATTGCTGGTAAATAGGTGCTGGAATTTCAGATTTTTGTGGCTGATTTTATTGCTAGCAATTAGGATTAAAGAAATAGGTAAATAAATGGTTGAATCTGGTATTAAAAAAAAAATGAAGTGATCTTTACTATCTTTGGTACTGCTGATTTTTTTTAGGAGAGTTACAAGTTCCTATACTATGTTCTTGTGTGTTTGTAGTATTTTGAAAGTTATTAAGACTCAAGGTCCTGGTGGATTAATTGACAAACCAATTTTAGTACTGACCATGATAATTGTGTAAGTTGTTAAAGTTCTGCACATGATACCTATTGACATCTTTATTTCTTTTATGTTGTGTCTGATTTGGGGCTGCTGGAATTGACTGAATGTCACTTAGTACCACTAGTAAGCATAAAACTTATTATACAGGACCTTGAAAGAACTATTTATTTTGTAACTTTCAACTAGGAAACTGTTGAACTTGATTTATCCTTGCTAGTTGTTGAATATTGAATTATTATTGCTTGCTTGTTTTGTTTGTTTAAGGACTTAACTTAGAACTTACATGTGTAGAATCGGGTCGAGTGTCGGAACTAGTGGAACCGATACTTCAGAGAGGCGCTAGGCTTGTTTGCTTGATACTTGCTTGCTGATTTTGATTGCATTTTCAGGTGCGGATTCCACAGAACTTTAATTACATGTTAGAAATTAATTACTTGCATTGCATCCTTTGAATTTGTTGATAATTGCAAGCATATTCGCATGATATCATGTTGATATTATTTATTATTATATGGCCATATTGAATGGTTATCCAATTTGAAAAGAAATGATGTGAAATGGTTATACTACTTGTGTGATTGAATAGACACTCGTTCTCAAGTTTGGAGCCGGGGAGTGGCTTCCCCGTCTGGCCAGACTCCGGTCATGAGCGCTTATAGTCCGGTACTCTATACGGTATCCAGTCCGTGGAGTGGTAGTGTTCTCAGCTTGTAGTATATTTGTTTATCTGATTGTCTAAATTGTATCTGGAATCTGAAATTGGTCCTGATCCCTTGAGTTCGGGGAGGGACGATTGTATATGTCTGATTGATCTGTGATTATGATTGATGATTACTAGCCTTGCATTGAAAGTTACCAAAATTGAGCCGACATTCTTGTGTTATCATTTGTATTTGAATTGGAATTGAATAAAATGTCGAGCTCACTTGCATTGCATAAATATGTATTTGTTGCATAATATATTCATACCATCTGATTGTATTATTGATTGTATAATTGCTATATATTTTCTTTACTCAGTCGGTAATTAGTTCCAAAACATGTACTTGAAGTTTGTGTGGCTGGAACTGAATACCGCACTGAGATAAATTTTATTTATCTCACTCTTCCACTTTGTGGGTTCCAGGATTAGCGAGCGGGGTCGTGTGGTAAAGGAGTAAGCCAGTCTGTTTGTTACTTGGTGAGTATCTTGTGAGCTCTTTGTAGTGTATACTTCAATTCTGTATAGACCTGTATATTAGTATTTGTTTGTATATATCTATAATTCGTTATATTTTCAGGATTATGGTCAAGTTAGTTGTACTCTTGTGTATTATATGTTACTTCATGCTTAAAATTAAGTAAATATTTGCATTATTGTGATGGTTGTATGGTTAGCTTGTGCTTTTGTAAATCAGATATTTTATTAGATTTTACTTCTTTGTTGATCTGCAAGCTCCACGTCTAAAGTATATGTCTACTTTCATTTTATTTCCTAAATGTATATTGCATTTAAAAGTTGAGCATGTTAGCACTTTTGATAACACATGTATATTTGACTATATTTTCTGGATGATAGAGCTTGCATTCTTGTATATTCTATGTTACTTTATGTATAAAACAAAGAAGGTATTTACATTTTTTTGTGAGGAGTGTACAGTTAGCTTGTGCCCTTGTGAATCTGAAATTTCGTAAGTTTTTATTTCTGTACTGGTTGCTACTCTCAATGTCTATTTGCATTTCATTTCTTCGAATGTATATGTAAACCTTTTTATTTAATTCTTAAGAACGTTGGAACTTTTGATAGTATGTATATTGGATTGCATTCACTTTTACATCTTGAGTGGCATGAAAATTTTATAATGGCCACGTTAGCTTTAGTTTTGAATATTACTTGTAATTAATCTTCATGTTTTAAATTTTGAAAATAGTTGTATTTGCACTTTCATGTTATCCCTTGCGCATACAGTGAACACACATGTAGCTATATTAAGGATTATGCTTTGTAAATCTGAATTACAGACTATAGTCTGGATACTTGTATTATTAGCGTTAATTTGATTTCAGTCTAAAACCCATGTGTCAGATTAAACATGCATACTTGCATTTGTTTTAAATTTTCAGAATTTCTTATTTATATATATACATGCATGTATGTTTATTAGTTGTGTATAATTTAACTTTAAATTGTAAGTTAAGCATTAGTAAGCCTTGCGGGTGCAAAGACATCCGCGACGGACACCCTGTCATGTACTGTCTAGTCACTGTATGTGACGGGGTGTCACAATGGAAGCGTTGTCTCTAATCTTTATTCCGCATCTGTCTTTGTCAAATATATTGGGCTATCACAAATAATGCAAGCGGATAGTAGCCCACGATAATTTTCCCAATTAATGGGCCGATAATCTGTTATAGTTAATCTCATTACATTTTGTTATGTATATTTTTCCAGAAATGATAACTGCAATCTACAGTTTAGCCATCACTTAAACAAAATGAACATATAAAATCGATAAAGTGAACATTTAAGTAATCAAAGTGAACACATATACACAAATAAAGTTTATTAAAAACAAAAGTTAAATATGCATATAAAAATTTTAACAACAATAAAAAATAAAATATAACTCATAATCTCTACTATTATAAAAGCATGGATGTTAATCTAGCATGTAAACAGGTGTTTCTGCCGTTCAATCGATTTGATATGTGGTCGGATATTAATCTCCATACGAACTAACAATATATTTTAATTTTCCGTCTAATAAAGATACAAATTAAATAACATATCTGTTTGTATCGATTCTAGATTAAGCAATATATTTTTATTATCTAATATTAGTTTGTTTCTTTATTTGTCCACATATGAGGACATCTTAAGCTAGTTAAATAAAGTGAACACATATATAAATAAACTGGACAATAAAAATTAACTTTTAGCATAGCGCTCCATCTGCACAACATACATTATACTATACAGCCTTTCTACTGTTTAAAAAATAATTAACCTTATTAATTTTAAATTAAAACCAGCGGTTGGAGGGAAAAAAAAGATTAATTATGAGAGAGAATGTGTGATAACTTCATATATTGACTAGAGATATTAAGCCACATGCGTATTGACCGGTCAACCACTTAGACCAAGTCCAAATATTTAAAATATTAATAACAAAGTTTTTAAAACATAATTAGGTAATACTTTTTTTTTGCCGACAATTTCAAGAAAAAACATGGCTAATTTACCACATGCATGTTTTAGGTCATCTCAAAGTAAAAAAATAATAATAATACATAAGACCACACAAGGAATAATATATCATCCAATGGGCTCATGATAATGGTAGGATATTTCTGTGGAACTTTACCATCGTTTATATACTATTGCAACTAGCTAGCCCTATTGAGAAGCATGCTTTTCTTCTTAATAAAGTGATTTATTAAACTAAAGATGTATTCCACCAAGCTTATTATCCCATCTATAGAAACTGAAAGGGCCATTGCTCTGTCTTGTTACTTGTTTTAGAAATCCTACAATGGATATTCGAAGAACATTTATCATTTGTCCAACTAATTTTGGTCTGTCATATTAAATAACTCGTTATGCACGGATCAATCTGTCGGTGGAGACTGGAGAGAAATATTATTCTGCATCAGCATTTCTGATGGAGTGCTTTTTGGTGTAAATGGATTGATTAGGAGGGCTATCCTTACTTTATTATTCAGCTTATATCGTGATGGTCCCGTCAGAAACTAAGCCGAACTTTCTATGCTAGCTCACTTATAGGACCGTGATTTTTTAATAAACATAATCTAAAATTTATATTTAATAATAAACATATAAAATAAATAATTCTAACGATAAACATCTAGACGCCATGGCGCACCTGCAGCCGCGCTACTGCGACTGATGGGTCCAAATTTTTTTGACAATAATATGATATAATTTTATTTATAAGTGTAGGAATTATTTTTTAAAAGTAGTAATTTATTTTATAAATATTATTATTATTTTCAAAAATATTATCGCGCTTCTCCACGTGTCTATTTTTAATAAAATACTGATTATTTTTTTTAAAAAATGCTCCACTCCCATTGGCATGTCTAGAAAATTCAAATGTCTTCAAACTCCAAAAACTGACAGAATTGTGCTTTATCGCTAGGCACATCACTATCATTCGCACAGCCGTCAACGAGCCCCACCTCCGAAGCATCTGGATGTTTAGTCTTAAAATTATTTATTTTATATATTTATTGTTAAATATATAATTTATATTATGTTTATTAAAAATAATCCCGGTCATTAAGATCCATATTCTCAAGTGTAAGTAATATGTACTTGTATACTCGCGAAATTGAATGGACATGTGTATTCCGATGAGAAACACACTATTGAATTTTCAAGGAGAAACACCATGTCAATTTTAACTACTTTAATATCTTGTAATCAAGTAATTAAAGTTCAGATTTATCTTTAGCAAGGTTGGTTGCCAACTTAAATTCCAGCACATTTCAAAAAAAAAAAAGTTAAATTACAGAAGCATATCCGGTTAGCTATACATATATATATACTCACACATAGCACTGTCAAACATATGAAATGGACACGGAATAATGGTATTCCATTTTCGTTTTGTTTCAAAATTCAAATAACAAAACAGAAACGTATTTTGTTTCCATTCTGTTTCGTTAAACGAAATAATTTTTTATTTTGTTCTTCATTTTCCACTTATTTCAGGCCATTTCCGTGTGTTCTGTCAGTAACGTTTATAGATTAGCCTTTCGTTTTCGTTCCGGAAACGACATTACTTATTGATAGCGCTACTCATACGCCAGTCGGAGAAAAATATATAGCTTGTGTCTCAAGGAACTCTAGTGTTTGAGTGTGTCTCATGAAATCTTAATACACAAAAACATATAGGCTATTTTTGCACCATCGTTCCCTTCTAACAAATCAGTCTCTCTCCCTTCACTCGATCTCTAGCTCAGTAGTTCTCGCTTCGTCTCTCTCTCTCTCTGAGTGAGTCTGTCCTTGTTTTTGTTAATTACAAATTGACAACAAGTAATGGCCATAAAGACTAGGCAGATAAGTATCTCTTCTGCAACAACTCTAGTTGTAGTACTAGTCATTATGCTACTTATGAAGGGAAGCTGCACAAGATCGATTATAATCCTTGCACCGGGGATAACCACCAAAAGAGTTGCAAATTAACCCTGGGCCTAGCCACGGTGGTGTCGGCCACAGATATAACGGCTGTGATGGTGCATGCAGCATCTGCAGCAAAGACAAGTCTAGAAGATAAATGCAAGTTCAATAGAAAAACGACATATCCTGGTCGTAGTCATGGAGGCATTGGACATGGCAAGTCTCTAAACGTGTGGGTTTAATTAAACAACAGTTATAGATGTATATTCTGCGCGCCATCCGCGCATGACTGAAACTCTAGCTACAAGAGAGATGGTCTATTGCTAGATTTGTTAAATTTTTTAGATAGACTTTTTTTATTAGTGTTGGACCTTATTTTATTGCTAGATTTAATTGATACTTTAAAGTCTAGCAATTTTTTAGCAAGACTTAATTTCCTTTTAATAGAAACTTAAAAATCTAGCAATTTATTTTTGATAGATTTTTGAATCTTGCAATGTTTAATGTAGCAATTTTTAAGTATCTATTAATAGAAAATTAAGTCTTGCTAAAAGATTGCTAGACTTTAAAGCATCAATTAAATCTAATAATAGAACAATGTCCAACACTAATAAAAAAAGTCTATTTAGAAAATTTAGCAAATCTAGCAATAGACCATGTCTCTTGTAGTGTCTGAATTTGATTAGTAGGTGATCACCTATCTGTATTTGATGTGCTGAAAAGTTTTAAATTAGTTCTAAATAATGTGTTTCGGGAGGTATCCGAGATAATTTTTTATGCATATTTGTAATTCGATCGAATCATTACTTGATTCAAGATTGCTAGAAATGATCGATTTTGTTTTATTTAATAACATGATGGTACTAATTCGATGTAATGATTCGATCGAATTAAGTAACACTACGGGAAAAAGGACTTTCTGTAACGGCACACTATGGGAAAAAAGACTTACTGTAATGAAACTTCTGTAACAGTTTTTGAAATAACCATTACAGATTAGTGAGATATAAGGCGGAAAAATTGGCGCCACAAATCTGTAACGGTTATTATTAAAAAACCGTAATAATATTTCCGTCATGCAATAGGGAAAAAGTGCGTCCACCTTCTGTAACGGTTGTTGGATAATAACCGTTACAGATTTTAGGAAATCTGTAACGGTTATTATCCAACAACCGTTACATAAGATACGAGAAAAAGAAAGAATTAATAATAATCTTCTGTACCGTTACAGTATCTCTGTAATTCTGTAACGGTAATTTCCTAATAACCGTTACATAAAGGCAAATAATTTTTTTTTAATGATTCTGTAACGGTTATTAGGAAATAACCGTTACAGAAAGGTTCTGTATAAATGTATTTTCCTCCTCATTAAGTCTCATCTAACTCTCAGCCGCACTTCCCAGGGTTCTCTTCTTTTCATTTATTGTGAATTTTGTGGTGTCCACTTCACTCCCAAAAAATAGCAAAAAATTTCTAAAAATTCTGAAAAAATAATAATTAGAAAGAGAATAAGAAGGAGAGCAGATTTAAGGTAAAAAAAATTAAATTTGAACCGTATTTTTTATTTTTATATTTTTTCCTTATTTATTTCGATTTTTTCATTAATTTATGGTTATTTTTGTTTTTTTATATATTTTAAGATCTCATTGAATAGGAGAAGATCTTACATCGGCCGGATAAGTCGCACGATTCAACGGATCAGAAGTCACACGATTGAAAGTATATTTTCATGAACTCCTCTTTTTTTAAATTATTTGCATTTCGTTAATAATTTGCATATATATATATATAGGCATGAATTTCGTATTGTCATATAGGACCAAAATACCGGAACTCAACTGAATTTAGGTCATTGCCCGTCCGAGATTAATCCATTAGGGATTAATCTCGGATAGTACTCCCGGTCGGGAGTACTGCTCTTTGGATACGATCTGTCTCATTTAGGACAACGAGTTGTACGTTAGATGCAATGTGTTGTCTGAGAAAAATTCGGCAGCATTTCCCTTGTGTTCCCACGGATACATACGCACGAGCAATCGTGTGTTGGCGTATTCAGGGAACATAAGGGGAAATGCTGCCGAATTTTTCTCAGATAGCACATTGCATCTAACGTACGCTCGCTAATGAGACAGAGTATCCGAAGAGCGGGCTAGGATGGTGACCGGTCCGAAAACCTAAAATGACAAATTGGTCCGAAACCCTAATAATTTGCATAAATTTTATTGTTCAGATGGATCGGTCGTGGATGTACTTAAGTAATCGATGCTCGTCTACATTTTTTAGAGGACTTGAAGAATTTATGGTTTGTGCTAAAGAGAATTTGAAAATGAAAGAAGATGATAAAATGTATTGTCCTTGTCGTGTTTGTCAGAATTTGTTGAAGTGGTCTAATTTTGAAGAAGTGAAAGCTCATTTGATTATAAATGGATTTCAACCGGATTATAGTCGGTGGACACTCCATGGAGAGATTGGGAGGGATTGTTGTAATATCACAAATGTATTGGATTGTGTGTATGAGGAAGAAAATGTATCATTGGATGATGAAATTGATGATGTCAATGTATTTGATGATGAGAATGTAGATGATGATAGAAATGTAGATAACCCAGAATTTAATGCTGATTTAGATGAAATTGTGAACAATGTGGATGATAGTTTTGTTGATAATGTTGAAATTTTTGGTATGTTACGTGAAGAAGATAAAATAGCTTTATATCCTGGTTGTGAATTGTCAAAACTTAATGTTGTTTTCAAACTGTTCAATCCTAAAGCCAAAAATGGATGGAGTGATGCAAGTTTCACATCTTTGATCAAACTATTACATAAAGAATTTCTTCCAAAAGATAACCAGTTGCCAGATTCAATTTATAAGGCTAAAAAGATGTTATGTCCTTTGAAAATTGGAGTTGAGAGAATTCATGCATGTCCAAATGACTGCATATTATTCCGGAATGAGTACGGAGACTTGCATAAATGTCTAAAGTGTAATGCGTCATGGTATAAACCGAGGGATCAGATTGAAGATGAAGGTAGTAAGGGACCAGCTGCGAAGGTGGTGTTTAATCTCCCAATAATAACAAGATTCCAGCGGCTTTTCTCTAACGCGAAGGATGCCAAATTGTTAAGATGGCACGCAGACTGCAGGAAAAAAGTCGATGACATGCTCAGACACCCAGCAGACTCTCCAGATTGGATAAATATAGATAGGAAATTTGAAGATTTCGGCAGTGAACCTAGAAATCTGAGATTAGGTTTATGTACAGACGGTATGAATCCTTACGGCAACATGAGTAGCCGGCAGACTACGTGATCGGTCTTATTGTGTATTTACAATCTTCCTCCCTGGCTATGCATGAAAAGGAGATACATGATGATGCCCTTGTTGATTTGTGGTCCCAAACAACCAGGTAATGATATAGATGTGTACTTGGCTCCATTAATAGATGACCTTGGTGAATTGTGGCAGAATGGAGTGAAAATATATGATGCACACTCTAGAAGGGAGTTTAACCTCCGTGCCATGATATTTTGCACAAAAAATGATTTTCCTGCATACGGAAACCTGTCAGGGTATAGGAATAAAGGAGCGAAAGCGTGTCCTATTTGCATGGAAAACACTCATTCTGTGTACCTGAAAAACTCCAGAAAAAATGTTTACTTGGGACATCGAAGGTTTATTAAGAACCGCAATCACCCTTACCGTCGAGACAAGGAAAGGTTTGACGGTACTGTGGAAAAAGACAAGGCCCCAATACCGTTATCCGGTTCAGGGGTTTATCGACAGGTGAAGGACATTAATATAAAATTTGGTAAGAAATTTGCAAATGAGATACCCAAGGGGATATGGAAGAAGAAGTCTATATTCTGGAATCTTGAATATTGGCAGAGTTTGGAGATTAGGTATTGCTTAGATACAATGCACATAATAAAGAACATATGTGAAGTTTTGATTGGTTGCATGTTGAAAATTCAAGGGAAAACTAAAGATGGCGTAAATGCGAGGAAGGACATGATTGAAATGGGGATTCGACAAGAACTATCAGCACGAGATAAGGGAAAAAATCGAGCTTGGCTACCTGCAGCACAATTTAATTTATCAAAGCAAGAGAAAAAAAACTTATTAGAATGCCTGAAATCTATTAAGGTTCCTATTGGTTATTCTTCGAATATATCAAGAAAGGTTTCTATTAAGGACAACAAATTACTTGGTATGAAGTCACATGATTATCACGTCCTACTGACCCAGTTACTTCCGGTCGCAATTCGAGGAATTCTAAGGGAAGAAGTGAGGAAAACCATCACTAAGTTGTGTTTTTTCTTTAATTCCATTTGCTCTAAAGTGATTGATCCGAATAGTTTAGACAAGTTACAGGAAAGTGTTGTACTAACCCTATGTGAGCTGGAGATGTACTTTCCACCATCGTTTTTTGACTCCATGGTGAATTTGACCATTCATTTAGTTAGAGAGATAAAATGTGTGGTCCTGTATTTCTACGGTACATGTATCCTTTTGAAAGAGCCATGGGTCAATTGAAGGGACTTGTTCGTAGTCGATCTAAACCCGAAGGAAGCATAGTGGAAGGTTATGTGGCTAAGGAGGTTATTGAGTACTACACCGATTATTTGCAGGATGTACAACCAATCGGTCTTCCAAAGTCTCGACATGAGGGTAGACTTGAAGGAAAAAGTTATATATTAACTTCCAATGTTCATCTTATTTAGCACAAATGTTCACATAGATCACAATATTTGTTCATCTTATTTAGCACAATATTTGTTCACCTTATTTAGCACAATATTTGTTCATCTTATTTAGCACAAATGTTCACCTTATTTAGCACAAATGTTCACTTAAAGCACAATATTTGTTCACCTTATTTAGCACAAATTTTCACCTTTCAGGTATAATTGGAGCTAGTACTCATATACCGGATCTTGCAATGAGAACCAAAGCACATATGAAAGTTCTCCAACATCTTGCTATTGTGGCGTCTTACATCAATGAACATCTAATCGAGTTACGTGAATAATATCCTTCTTACACCGAAAACTTGATTACCATAGAGCATGAAATAAAATTTGTCCAATGGCTTGAAGATAAAGTACAGTCCCAGTTGAAAGAAGGAACATAGGTCGATGAAACCGTGAAATGATTATCAAGACGTCCTGATGCCGTGGTCGAGACATACCAAGGGTATGACTTGAATGGATTTACCTGGTACACAAGGAAACAGGATGGTAAAAGTGCCGTGCAAAATAGTGGAGTCACTGTTGTAGCTTTATTTAGTGATAATGTTAGGTCGGCTACTTATTATGGGTGGATCGAGGAGATTTGGGAACTAGATTACTTGAAATTTAAGATCCCCTTATTCAAGTGTGCATGGATCGACAACGGTCACGGTGGAGTTAAAAAAGACAAGATGGGGTTTATAACTGTTGACTTCAATAAAAGGGTTTATCGAGACGATCCCTTTATACTTGCAAATAAGTAAGCAATGCAAGTTTTTTACATTCAAGATCCGGCGGATAAGAAAAGACATGTTGTGCTTCAAGGTAAATGTTCATCTTATTTAAGAACAAATGTTCACCTTATTGAGTACAAATGTTCATCTTATTTATTACTTGCCACTTTCAGAAAAAATACGTATTGTCGGTATTGGTGATGTCGTAGATGAAGAAGCATACGACCACTTCGAGGAAATACCTCCTTTTTCTATCGGTATCGACGATACATCACAGCAAGTATTGATCAGTTGTAGGCGTACAAATAACACCGAAGGCGTGTGGGTCGATACGTGAAGGAAAAAAAAAGAAAGTAGCTACATAATCACATTTGAGTTCAAAAACTAATATAAATTATTCTTAACATATATGTGCTAAATTGTTATATATGTTAATATTTTTATTTTTATTTTTTTTGCAGGTCATTAATTGGTGAAATTTAACATTTTGTTAACAAGGAGCTAATTTATTTTTAATTTTTGTTTAACATTCTAAATTGTTGAACTTATTATTTAACATTTTGTTGAACTTATTATTTAACATTTCAAAATTATTATTTGTTGAACTTAAATGTAACAGTCAGTCAAAATCACTTAATTAAATTTTCAAAATCACTTAACCAACACCGACAATCAGTCAAAATCACTTAATACCGAAATAAAATTCACAGGAAAACCTTCTGTAACGGTTATTAGCTAATAACCATTACAGAAGACGATTATTAACTAATAACCGTTACAGAAGGCTTAAGTCAAAAATTCAGTCAAAACACTTAATAAAAGCATAAAATTTTATTTTTCGTTAAAACAAACAAAAAGTTAAAAAAAATAAAGTTAAACTAATCTGTAACGATTATTAGGTAATAACCGTTACAGAAGGTTATATATATAAAAACGTTTGAACTTCTGTAACGGTTATTAGCTAATAACCGTTACAGATTAGTTGAACCCTTTATTAAAAATCGAGCCTGGCTTGCGTCTCTTTGTCATTATCTTCTAAAAATCGATCGAGCGCCTCTTTCTAATTAAGCCCCTCATCTCTCGACAGAAGCAAAACCTTAGCCTCTCCCTCTCATTCTGTCGCTCTCTCTGACTCCCTCTCTCGACAGCTCTCGCGCCTCTCCCATCTCAGGTAGTCCCTCTCTCATCTTCCTCTACCTCTCCCTCTCATTCTGTCGCTTTCTCTAACTCCCTCTCTCCCCTTTACAGCTCTCTCTCTCGATCGGTCTCTCTCTCCGATATCAGGCAACACTACTCGGCTCTCTCCCCTCTCTCTCAGGTAATCCCTCGCTCTTTCTATTATTCACTCGATATGTCTCTCTCCTCTTCACCCTATTCACTCGATCTGTCTCTCTACTCTCGCAGGCAACACTATCTCGGCTCTCTGTTTCTCTCTCCGCTCTCAGGCAATACTCGACTCGGTTCTCAGGTAATCCATCTTCCTTTTCTCTCAAATTTTAATTTAGGGACTGTTTAGCTTATTTGATTAATATGTGCTGAAATGCAAAATTGTGGCTGTTTGTGCTTGATTGAAATGCAAAATTGTGGTTGTTTGTGCTTGATTAATATATGCTGAAATGCAAAATTGTGACTGTTTAATTTGGGAAAATGCTTAATTTTAGAGACTGTTTTGCATAAATATGTGCTGTTTTGGGACTGAAATGCTTAATTTGGGATTTAATATGTGCTGAAATGCAAAATTATGACTGTTTAATTTGGGGAAATGCTTAATTTTAGGGACTGTTTTGCATAAATATGTGCTGTTTTGGGACTGAAATGCTTAATTTGGGATTTAATAGGGACTGAAATGCTTAATTTGGGGCTGTTTTAGGGACTGAAATGCAAATAATGGATTTAATAGTGGTTAAAATGCTTAATTTGGGGTTTAATAAGGATTGAAATGCTTAATTTGGGGCTGTTTTAGGGACTAATATGCTTAATTTTGGGCTTTTTTGGGACTAATATGCAAATGTTATTACTAAAATTGATTATAGAGACGTGCATGTTATTACTTGATAATTTAGAATATAATTTAATTATATATATATGCATTGTGAATTGATTATGGATAAGGAGTTAAGAAATTTATTTAAAATGAAAATTAGATGGAGAAGGATCAAAACGTCAATAAGGTGGGGGAGGAAACATCTAAGGTGGCATAAAAAAGGGTCCCATTTTACGGACCTCCCAAAAGAAGGGCCGTCTCGGCTGTACGTCGTCTCCCTCCAGGCTGTGAAAGGAGCCCTGATTTTAGTATGGAAGTTAAAATAGATGAGAGATCTAGTGAGAATAAGGAGGAGGAGAAGAATAAGAACTTTAAGGAAGAGGAGAAGAATTAGGGTTGAATTGTCTTAGGAATTAATAAAATTATCTATGTTATTTTGTGTGAACTTTATCTATGTAATTTGAAGTTTATGTTATTGTGTATGAATTCATGTTTGAATATTATTGTGTTTTAATTATTTGAATTTTAAACTTGTCCATGTTTGAATATATTAATTATTGCGCCAAACATTAATATATATTATATATGGTGTTTAATTAGGTAGTAATGGAGAAAGGTGAAGGAAGCAATTCAAAGGGGAAAAAGCCGATCGAACGAGTCTATGTTAGGCGCAATGTTCGTGCCAATCCATCCTCTAAAAAATAAACGAACCAAAATCAAGCCTCTCAAAACCAGGGGCAACCAAGCCTCTCAAAATATGAACAACATGCAATTTTTTTCAAGCTTTTCATTGACAAGCTTGTGGCACCGTACACAGAATGGAGAGAAGAAGTCATTGTTTTGTCGGATGATGAAGTCATTGTTTTGTCGGATGATGAAGACTAGTTTTAGGATTTAGATTTATGTTTGGCTTAGTATTATGGTTTCTTATCCAACTGAATGTTTATGTTTATGTTAATGTATTTTGTTATTTGAGATTGAACTTGTCGTTTAATGTTTATGTTTATGTTAATATATTTTGTTTATGTTAATGTTAATGTTTATGTTTATGTTTGTTTATGTTTATGTTTATGTTTGTTTATGTTTATTTTTGTTTATGTTAACTTGATTTGATTGCTTTCATTATTGTTAATTATTTGTTAATAGATATGTCTGGAGATCAAGATAGAGATTTACAGGGTGAACAGGCTGGTACATAATCCAGCGATGAGGAGGTCACAACGTTTGAAATAAAGAAAAGGAGCAGAACGACAATGGAAGATTTAGGAGAAAAAAAACTGCTAGGAAAAATATGAGATTAAATTTGACAAAGAAGGAGTGCGAATTGGTAATGAAGAGTCGGTGAACAAATTTGCATCATATTACGGGTATTTGGCTAGAGCAAGAGTGCCAATCACAATTAATGATTGGCGGACGGACGTTTCAAATGAAACCAAACTTGAGTTGTGGTTGGACATCAAGGTGAATAAATTTTCACTTAAATCATCTAATTTAAATTTCTATGGTACCAATTAACTAACGTTTCGTTATGTTTCAGAAAATATTCAATATTGAAGATGATAAAGCCATGAACAATACTCTCAAAGCGATGGGCATAAGTCACAGGACTTATAGAAGTAGGATTGCTGACGAGTACATCACAAATGCTGATCTAAACAATTCCCAAAATCCATGCGATAAACACCCAATCTCACAAAAAGAATGGGAAGAATTTTACATGAAAAGGACGGGTGCAGATTTTGTACAAAAGAGCAACAAAGCGAAGGAGTTGAGAAAGAAATGGAAGGAACCTCATAGGATGGGTTCCACTGGCTATAGAGGAAAAAAAGGTTCATGGAAACCTACAGACAAGATTTTCATACCCGGAGATTCTGAAGGGGCCGGTTCCACGAGCATTACCATCGGCGATTTGGAATCGAGGAGTCAAAGGTATTTCATGGGAAGGACTGTGGCTACGAAGGATAAAGGTACTTACACATGAGACTTATTATATATGCTAACTTCAAATTCTGTTTTGTGATTATTAATAAGATTTGTTTGTTGCTTGTTAGATACTTACACGTTCCATAGCTCTGATTCGTCGACTATTGGGGCATTCAGTCGGTTGAGTGCCATGTCTGGTGAAATCAATTCCGGATCAATACCGGAACAAGAAGTCTTAAATCGGACGGTTGACAGGCCGGAACATCTAGGAAGAATCAGGGGATATCCTTTATGGACCAAGAAAGAAGATGTGTATAAAAGAAAGTCTAGAAAGGATGCGCATGAAGGATGGATGGCACCAGACCAGATTGAAGAATTGATGAGCAGGGTCGCAGCTGAAGCCGCTGAGAAAACCAAAAGGGACTTGATTCACTCTGAGGAGATAATGAATACGGCGAGACAACAAGCTTTTCCGGTAATCTTTTTTGACAATCAAAATGTAATCAAAATGAATGAAAACTATTCTTCATCATCCGGTTGCTTGATAATTTTCAGGGGGTGAAACAATGGTTGTCCAGTAGCGGATTGCAGTTTCAAGCACCGCAGCAATTTGTTACGCCGTACCAGCCATTCGTTGAAGCTGAGGTAGACTCAGGAATGCCAAACGAGGAGATATTCTGAACGGTTGCCTCAAGCTATATGCCTCCGGATCCGAGAAGCGTTGTTCAGGTTCATATTGATCACTTTTCTCTTTTCTATTTAGATTTATGTTTGGCTTAGCATTAGGGTTTCTGATTGAACTGAATTTCAGGAAGAAACGCCGTGCGATCTCTTTTCCCTTGATCACCTTAACCAGAAGATTAAGGTGGCCGAGGGAAATATTACTCCGAGTATTGTTGGTCAGATCGTACACGGCGTGCCACTGACTGATCAACAACTCTATATCCATCTTCTCCGAGTAGGCGATGATTTTCGTCAGTGGCAAGTCCCTGGTAGGTCAGATGAGCTATTAGGAAATAATATAGGAGGGCGATTCCCATGGCCGTCATTTTTGGTGGAGATAGGCCACAAGGTATCGTTTTATTTAATTATGATAATTTATTTCATCCATCTCTACTAGAACTCACTAATTAATTATGTGATGACATTGAATGCAGAGTTTGATAAAAAAGAAGCTAGATGCGAACAAGGCGGTGGCGAAAAAGGTGATCGAGAGTCCAAAGGTTCCAAGTGCAGGTTCATCCAAAACCTAATTAGTTCAATTGATTGTTTCAGGGTAGATTGTTGCTCAACGTTGAATAATCTATTCTTTTGTGACTGATTATTTCAGGGTCGATTGTTGCTCGCGATCTGCTACTTGAGCAGGATGCGATTGAAAAGCTTACCTCATCCGAACGAGAATTGTATGAACTATTTATGCTCCAACCAGAGCTTGAGAAAAATTTTGAGTTGCATAAATGTGATGTTTGGGGTACACACAGCGGCGAGGTTAAGTTCAACGTTGAATTGTGCGACATCCTCCAATGCTTTAGAAGAGAATCTCTAAACGTGTCGATCGTCAAGTTGTACTCTTGGTATGAATTTTCAACCTTTAAAATATTTTTTTAAAATACCATATTCAATTGGAGGTGAAAAAAGTATGAATTAATATCCGTGAGTGTAGGTTTTGGATGAATGAACTTTCAGAGGGAGAAAACAACATCACCGTATTAGATCCAGAGATGTTGGCTGCTACTAAAATCAAACAAGAACAAAATGCTGTTGCGGACTACTTGATGAAGTCATTCGCGAAATATTCATCCAATTATATGGTTCTGCCTTATTTACAAGAGTAAGGACAATTATAACTAATAAAATATCAATTATCTCGTTTACATGTTTGGTTTAATTTCATGAAAATAATAATCTCTATTCTTGCAGCTTTCATTGGGTCCTTCTTGTCATTAATGTCGAGAAACGCACCGTTCAAATAGCAGATTCTATCGAGCGCAAGAATCCAAAGATATTGCTTAAGGGATTCATAACCCAGTAAGTTTTCGTTTCTAAATGAGATTCTGATATTGAGATAAAGACTACGTACGGTTCTATCTAAGCTATTAATGATATTGTATGCAGGATATACAAGCGATACCTTATGGAAAATGGAAAATATAACGCAAGGACCCGAACAACATTTGATTGGTACAAAATTCAGGTACGAGACTTAAAAAATATATTAGCTGTTATAATTAATATTATTAATTAATTAATATGTGGCCTATATGATTTAATCTGAACCATTCATTCTTAAAGGGTGCATTGGATTTTGATGGAAAATCCAATGGACCAGATTCACTGAATTTAGATCCCTTCAATTGCCTTGGTTATATATACTTGTTCTGTCATAAAAAAGGCACCCTTTCCCTTTAATTTCGGCCATTAAGAAAATTAGACAGAAAAAAGGAAAAAAAACGCCATTCTGCCATCATTAAGGACCAAGGAAAATTGGAGAAGATCGATTTTCCGCCTTACGATGTCGTCTCTCCAATCCTGTAAGTTCTAACTTATGAATCTATTTAATTTTATATGGATTACGTTGATTCTAGGATGTTAATTAGAAATATTATTATGAATTAATATTTTACTTCTATCATTTGGTATCAGACCAGTACGTATTTTCATATAAAATACAATTTATAGTAATTTCGGATTTTACTATATATTTCTGGAATTTACAAAATTGTTTACGTATTCGTTTTCCTTATGAAATTCCCTAATTTCCTATATTTGTTTTACTGGGTGCACAATTGGAGACATGGATTATTCTTTCATTTATTTATCTACTCTATTTATGGCACAAGTATAAACATGGAGGAAGAGAGATGTTGTTTATTCACGTCTATATCTCTTGAATCTGGATAGAATACAACTCAGTTGTATAGTTTCATTGTCCAACCCTAATCATATCCCTTAGATTAAATGGTTTACGACTGGGGAGGACGGATGTACGTATACCTAGATTGTATGAGATCTGTACCCTATTGTTTTCCGCCTCTTATTTTTCCACGCGTTTTTGTTCCTGGTCCCCACAGTTTAATTAGGAAAAGATTAATTAAATATTCTTTTCTCTTATGTACGTACTGCTTTTCGTACAATTATTAGACGAGGTCATTAATGTTTTTATGGTATGGACGAAACCAGTGGGGTATGTGGTTTTTCCTTTTCAAATATACAAATCAATTTCGAATATTAAATTAAAAAAAACCATAAAATGATTTTATTACACCGTATGTATAGTTTATATATAGTTTATATATACAATATTAATTAAGCATATGATATAATATTATATATATCAAGTAACCCAACGGAACTATGTTATATATATAATTTATTATCATATGTATTTACTTTTAATATTTGGTTGTTATCAATTTTACAAACTTTAATTGTGACTACCATTTTATTAAAAGGAACTATGTTTTACATTATGTCTCTTGTATTACTATTATGTTTACATTTAATAAATTATAAATGTCAATTTTACCAACTTTAATTGTCAACTATAATTTATTAGATGAATTTTTTTTTTAATTTATGTTCAATTTATTTCTGCCCAACGGTGATATGAATTGATTTTAGTAGATCAACTATTAAACATGAAATATTAATTGGCATTTTATTATTTCAGATAAGTTAATTATTAGTCCCCTAATTATAGTTGATCTAATTTATTTAATTTTATATGTCTGTGGATTTTAGTTAATAGTAAGCAAATTATTTGTCATGAATTTGCAGCATTGAGCAATATTAGTAATCAAATCACTGGAATAACACCATTGAATGGAACTAATTTTTCAACTTGGAAAGAGCAAATTGAGATTGGTCTTGGTGTTCTTGAAATAGACCAAGCATTACGCTTGGATAAACCTGAAAAACCAAAGGATGATGCTGCAGATGAAGAAAAAATTGCTTATGCAAAATGGGAGCGTTCTAATCGCATGTCTCTCATGATTATCAAAAGCACCATTTCTTTGGCTATTCGGGGAGGCATTCCTGAAAAGAATATTGCTGGTGAACTTTTTACTGCTAAAGAATTTTTAGCCTCTGTTGAGGAGCAGTTTAAGAGTACATCAAAGGCTAATGCAAGTGCTCTCATAATGAAAATGCTCACTACCAAGTATAATGGGACTAGCGGTGTACGTGAACATATCATGATGATGAATGATATGGCCGCAAAATTAAATGGCATGGACATGACAATTTCTGAAGGATTTTTGGTTCATTTCATTATGACTTCTCTTCCTGCTCAGTTTGGTCCTTTCAAGATCAATTACAACAAGCAGAAAGAGAAGTGGAAAATGAGCGAATTGATTGCCATGTGTGTTGAAGAAGAAGAAAGGCTTAAGACTGAAAAACCTGACTTTGCACATGCAGCCATTGAAAGTCCAAAACAGAAAAAGAACAATGGTAAAGGAAAGAATAAGAAAGATGATGGTCTTGGTGTTAACAAAGCAAGTACATCTGGTACAAAACGTGTTTTTAAGTGCAATCACTGCAAGAAACCTGGACACGTAAGGAAGGAGTGTACCAAGTTCAGAGCGTGGCTTGCCAAGAAGGGTAATGATTTTAATTATATGATTTGTGAGTCTCTTTTAATTGATGTTCCCTTAAATACGTGGTGGGTTGACACTGGTGCCTCCGTGCACATTACGAACTCATTGCAGGGATTCCTTTCCGTGAGGATGCTGGAAAAGGGAAAAAGGAAGCTTAAAGTAGCCAATGGATTAGAGGCTGAAGTGGAGGCCGTAGGAACTCTTCGTTTAGTCTTGAAGAGTGGCTTTATTCTCTATTTGCATGATGTAGTTTATATTCCTAGTGTGATTAGGAATTTAATTTCTGTTTCTAGACTTGATGCGTGTGGTTTTATGTTTCAGTTTGGAAATAATGAGTTGAGACTATATCATAACTCTAAGTTTGTTGGTTCTGGATTATTATGTGACAATCTATATAAATTATGTTTGGATTCTTCCTTTTCTGATTCTTTATTGTCCCTGAATGTTAATAGTGTTGATCACAAACGTGGCACAAAGAGAAATCGTGATGTTGGATATTCTTCCAAATTATGGCATCGCAGATTGGGTCATATTTCAAGAGATAGAATGCAACGTCTCATTAAAAATGAAATTCTCCCAACATTAGATTTTTCTGATTTTGAAAATTGTGTTGAATGTGTTAAGGGAAAATTTGTTAAGGGAAATAAGAAAGGAGCCACTCGAAGTGGGGGACTATTGGAATTAATTCACACCGATATATGCGGTCCTTTTCCCACTCCGAGTCTCAACGGACACAAATCATTCATTACTTTTATTGATGATTACTCACGCTATGCGTATGTGTTCTTAATTTCTGAAAAATCTGAGGCACTAGATAAATTTAAGATTTTCAAAGCTGAAGTTGAAAATCAGCATAATCTTAAAATTAAAGTAGTGCGATCAAATAGAGGCGGTGAGTATTATGGTAGGCACACTGACTTAGGTCAAAGTCCAGGTCCATTTGCTTTGTTTCTTCAAGAAAGTGGTATTATTCATCAATTCTCTATGCCGGGTGATCCTCGGCAAAATGGAGTGGCTGAAAGGCGTAATCGTACATTAATGGATATGGTACGAAGTATGATATGCAATACCACTTTACCAGAATTTTTGTGGTCCGAGGCTTTAAAATCAGCAACACATATTCTCAATCGAGTTCCTAGTAAATCTGTTCCAGCAACACCTTATGAATTGTGGACTGGAAGAAAACCACAACTAGGATACTTACGTGTGTGGGGATGTCCTGCTGAAGCAAAAGTCTACAATCCACAAATTAAGAAACTGGATTCGAAAACCGTTAGTTGTTCTTTCATAGGTTATCCAGAGAGATCCAAAGGTTTTAGATTTTATTGTCCATCGCATACCACTAGAATAGTTGAGACAAGACATGCAGTATTTTTTGAAAATGGCAACATTAGTGGGAGTAATGAAAAACGAACTATAACCCTCGATGAAGAAGACATAATTTATGTTCCAACTTCGGTCATTTCAGAGGCTACAAGTTCTGTTTCTCCATTATCACTAAATGAAGGTACTAATGTTAATAATGTTCTTAACAATGAAGAAGTACCTTTACTGCCACAAGAGCCTTTACGCAAGTCGCAAAGAGAACGAAAATCTGCAACACCTGATGATTATATTGTATACCTTACTGAAGAAGGTGGTGATATAGGTCATGGAGATGATCCTATCTCCTTCAAGGACGCCATGAAAAGTGATAAGTCATCTCAGTGGCTAGAAGCCATGAATGATGAGATGAACTCAATGCAACAAAATGATGTTTGGGACCTTGTTGAGTTACCTAAAGGTGTTAAACCCGTAGGATGCAAATGGGTTTACAAAACTAAAACTGATTCTCATGGTAACATCGAAAGATACAAGGCCCGACTGGTTGCTAAAGGCTTTACGCAACAAGAAGGTATACATTGTGATAATATTTTTTCTCCTGTCTCAAAGAAAGATTCATTAAGAATTGTTTTAGCTCTTGTAGCTCATTATGATCTTGAGTTGCATCAAATGGACGTGAAAACCGCATTCCTTAATGGTGACTTGCATGAAGAAATTTGCATGAAACAACCTGAAGGTTTTGTTGTCAAAGGCAAGGAACATATGGGATGTCGGTTGAAACGATCAATTTATGGGTTAAAGCAAGCTTCAAGGCAGTGGTATCTAAAGTTTGATGAAGTCATAACAGAATTTGAATTTCAAGAAAACACTTTTGATCAATGCATATATCTCAAGGTTAGTGGGAGCAGATTTATCATTCTTGTTTTGTATGTGGATGACATTTTGTTAGCAAGCAGTGATTTAGACATGTTGTACGAGACAAAACGTTTTCTTTCAAAGAAATTTGAAATGAAGGATCTTGGTGAAGCCTCTTATGTCATAGGCATTGAAATTCACCGTGATCGGTCTCGTGGTCTCTTAGGTTTATCACAAAAGGCATATATCGAGAAAATGCTTAAGCGCTATAACATGCAAAATTGTTCTCCAAGTGTTGCTCCCATTTTCAAAGGTGACAAATTCAGCAAGGCTCAATGTCCCAAAACTGAATCAGAACGTAAGCAAATGGAAAATAATGAGTATGCTTCGGTTGTTGGAAGCTTAATGTATGCTCAAGTTTGCACACGTCCTGATATTGCGTTTGTAGTTGGCATGCTCGGCCGATATCAATCAAATCCAGGACTGGATCATTGGCGAGCTGCTAAGAAAGTCTTACGCTATTTGCAAGGGACTAAAGACTACATGCTTACTTACCGAAAGTCCGATAACCTTGAGGTCATTGGTTATTCCGATTCGGATTTTGCTGGATGTGTAGACACAAAGAAATCCACATCAGGATACATATTCATGCTTGCAAGGGGACCAATTTCATGGAAGAGTGTCAAACAGTCCTTAGTTGCATCTTCCACTATGCAAGCAGAATTTGTGGCGTGTTTTGAAGCTACTGGTCAAGCAGTTTGGTTGAAGAATTTCATACCTGAACTTCAAGTAATTGAGAGTATTGCAAGACCACTCACGCTATTTTGTGATAATGAGGCTGCTGTTTTCTTCTCTAAAAACAACAAGTCCAGCGGTGCTACTAAATGGATTGACATCAAATATCTTGTTGTTAGAAGAAAAATTAAGGATAACGTTATTATCATACAACACATCAATACAAAAGCTATGTCAGCTGATTCTCTAACAAAAGCACTACCACCTACTCTTTTCAAAGAGCATGTAGCCGGCATGGGTTTGGTTAGTGACTTGTGATGTTGTAATGAACAATAATGTATTAATTAAGTTATGTATTGAAGTTTCATTTATGTATTGACTGAATTTATATAGTTTGCTTATTTCTTATGTTTGCGCATTAATGTAATTTATATAAGCAAATATACTTATGTGGATCGAGTGAATTTAATTAACCATATGTTGGAAAGAATACCACTTCTATAATTAATAGGGATCAAATAACAAGAATAGTTATTTTGATTATATTAGTTTAGTTTGGTATTTTTAACTGAACAAGGTTAAATTGTTTATCGGCCAATTATGAATTTATGTTTCATTATGATATTTTATAGGCCAAGTGGGAGAATGTTATAATTAATATTATTAATTAATTAATATGTGGCCTATATGATTTAATCTGAACCATTCATTCTTAAAGGGTGCATTGGATTTTGATGGAAAATCCAATGGACCAGATTCACTGAATTTAGATCCCTTCAATTGCCTTGGTTATATATACTTGTTCTGTCATAAAAAAGGCACCCTTTCCCTTTAATTTCGGCCATTAAGAAAATTAGACAGAAAAAAAGAAAAAAAACGTCATTCTGCCATCATTAAGGACCAAGGAAAATTGGAGAAGATCGATTTTCCGCCTTACGATGTCGTCTCTCCAATCCTGTAAGTTCTAACTTATGAATCTATTTAATTTTATATGGATTACGTTGATTCTAGGATGTTAATTAGAAATATTATTATGAATTAATATTTTACTTCTATCATTAGCTACCTAGGGTTTCTGAAACTATGCAAAATCTTAACCTAACGGTTATTAGATATTAACCGTTACAGAAGACTGGCTTCTGTAACGGTTACTAGGTAATAACCGTTACACATGTTCTCTAAAAAACTGTACCAGATTTCTCTTGCATAATACCGTAACGGTTATTAGATAATAACCGTTACAGAAGAGGGGGCTACTGTAACGGTTATTGTCTAATAATCGTTATAGATCTGTAACGGTTATTAAACATTCTGTAACGGGGGACTACAGTGACGTTTCGTATACTGTTACAAATGTCTTTTATTAACCGTTACATAAGCCGAAATTTCGCGTAGTGTAAGATGTATGTGTGAGATTCTGCTAGTTAGTGGAAATGACAAATTAACGCGAATTTGCCATATATTTGTTAAAAATTTATTGGAAGTACTATCTTCTTTCTAGTGAATAACTAATGCAACATTCTAGAAAGTATCGGTGTTAATGGATTGTGTTCGGATCGGGTTCAAATTAGGTTGGCATTATATTAGTACTATTTATTATTCAATCTGATCTGACCATTTAATTTTAATAATTATTAATCAGTTTTTCATTAATATGTAATAAATTAATCTTAATGTCATATAATTAGTGTGTGTACTGTGTAGTAAATTTTATTTATTTATAAAATTTAAATTACACTAACAAATCAAAATTTGTTGTATCCGTACAAGACCAATTTAGTTATGCATCCAAATCCGACTATGATAAAAAAGAGTCATTTTGAACCCAGAAAAAAATTAATAAGAGAGTAGACCATGAATGGGCCGACCTCTTTGGAATGCATGGAAAGATTAAAGATGTTTTCCGTATATTGCAAACGGAACATATAAGCTAGCTCTTTTCCCTAGACGTTCCGTCCAAACAGAACGGCTAACGGTATAAATTACCATTTTATTTCTAGAAACAGAATGGGAGGGTATACTGTTGTTGAAACGGAACGGTAAATAGGATGGCCTATTTTGCTTCCGTTTCGACCAAAAGTGCAGTTTTTTGTGTAAAAACACGTTGTTCTGTTCCATTCCGTCCAAACGGAACGAATAATAGAATAAAATGGCAATTCTGAAATGGAACGAAAAACGGAATGGAATGGCCATACCATTGATGGAACGGAATGACAAACGGAATGGTCCATTTCGTTGCGGTTTGGAACGTTAAACAGGCCTATCTGCTGTGATTAGAGGAATATGTAAATACAAAGGAAAGGTCAAAATTAATGAGTCTTGTGCATTGCGCCCAATCTGATTTTTTTAATTTTTTTTTAAATGATCAATATGAATTGTTCAGTATGGTTTTCACAATATTAAAATTTCATAAGAAATCAAATTTTATATTATTCAAAACTTTCTACTACTGTGATTGTCAAATAACAATGATTTGTAATAATCTGAATACCCTTTATCGAATATATGTACACAAAAACCTTAAATACGTGTCATTTTTCAGTTCATTTTTTCAAACTTTTTACTATGTTTTTAGATTTTGTTTATACTAATTTCTTTTAAATATATATACATTATTAATGAAGGAACAGAATAACTAATACACGTACGCTAAAGAACTTTTTATTAAATATATTACTTCAAAGTTCAACAAATTAAACGGAGAAGATGGGAAGTGAACAGAATAAATGGACTGTGAATCAGAAATATCCTCCCTTTTGGAGGGATGCGACTAATTAAGGCTGTCAACGGTATGTCATTTACTGTTATGTCGTTTCGTTTAACTTAAGTGAAACGGTAAATGGCATAAAAAATTGTACCGTTTTCTAAATGAAACGGTAAGTGACATGCTTGATTATACCGTTTTCAAAAAATGGAGCACTGAAATTGGTTATTACAATAGAAATAGTAAGTGAAACGGTAAGTGGCACAAAAATCTGTTTCGTTTGATAAATGGAACGGCAAACGACATATCATTTTTTACCGTTTCTCAAACGAAATGGCAAACGGCAGCACGCATTCCATGTCATTTAACCACGTTAGACAGGCCTAGATGTGACGCAATGAAGTCGGTACCTCTGCCTTTAAATTGTGAGGCCAGAGTGTTTTGAATTTCAACTGCATAATACATAGGAACTTTTAAAAAATTAATGAGTAATTTGCCATGGAACATTTTTTTTTTTCAATGTGATTTAAATCTTAATAAATAATGTGTTTCAAGAGGTTGGGGGTCTCTATTTGGATGAGCCCTAGGAATTAGGGAATAAGAGAATAAGAGAGTAAATTTGTTATAAACAATCCAAACTCTTCACAAAGTTACACACTTCCCAATACTTCTTTTTTACTTCTTCTCTTATTTCTCTTATTCCCACACCATTCAAACGGAGCCTATGTTCAAATGTAGTTTTGAAGATTAATTGTGCAGAATGTTTGCCTGCTTCAAAATTTTAGTTGTTGCAAAAACACTTCTAATATGTTATAGTTATATATATTCGATAAGTCGTCCTAAATTGTCATAAAAAAAGAAGCAGTGCAAAATGTTGGAATGCTCAACTTACTATATATTAAAAATGAGCCACCTACGTACGTTAATATTCAAACGAAGCCAGTTGTCTAAACAAGCGACATGACCTCAATATCAGACAAATTGACGTATAGTTTTTTTTTTAATAAAAAAACGTACAGTTATTGCAAACACTTTAATTTTTCACATCTACTAAATTATTAATTTAACAATTAATATAAATAGTGCATCACGACCGAAAAAAAAAATTACTCAAGGTTAGCTTAAGACTAGCAACAGGTTTCATGGAGAAAGAAAAAATGAAAAACAAATCAAGCTCCAAATATATATATACATCGAATTTGTAATCTGAAAACAGATCAGGATAAATACAATACAAAATACGCATCCCATATATATATTGTTCGATCACCAAACCTACCAAATATATCCTTCAATAAGTATACCTGTATACGTACTAAACTATCTAATTATTCCTTATTTTATTGCAAGTAATACTAACAGAACATGATAGGCGGCCACCTACTATATATGAACCTAGGATTAGGATACACCTATGGTGGCAGCCATGGTAGAGCCTGTAAAATTTTAGTTTCAATTAATTATACATGGGAGGGGGTGTTTTTCTTTTGTGGATGTCTAACACCGGCCCTAGAACCAGGAAATATTGCTGGATTATTGAACTTGCTTGGATCTTCAATACTTGCCTGGACGGCAGAATTTTGGTCAATACAACTGGAATGACCAATACCCGGGGAATGTCCAGGCGATGTATTCAAAACCCGTCTTGTCACCAAAATCATGCTTTTAGCGTGGCTTCCTTTGATCATGAGAAGCATGATAACCAACACTGTAAGAGCTGCAACATGCCTAGTTCTTCTAGCCATGGATGATGAGATATATATAGATAGCTAATTAAATAACGAATAGATAGAAGGGAAAGATCGATCGGTGGCCCTTGATGATAAGATCTTTGGACTTTGGGTATACAAGATTTGTACTAGTAAGGAATTGATGGTGGCCACAAAGGAACACTCCACCTCCTTAAATACTGAGGAGCTTATCGTAAAACAAGCTTTATATATACAGTATTAATTAGTGATTTAGTTCTAACTTTCTGAGTTGTGCATGGTTGATTGTAAGGACTTCTTATAGAATCTACTTTGTCCATGCCATCATGGATGAACCAATTACTTAACTTCACGCTTGTGGCAGGTTTTACAGATATTAATTGGAAGAAAATTTCAATACCACAAGAATTTTATGTTACATAGTACCATTAAAATTCTTCATTTTAACCAGAAATATGGGCACATAAAATTTCCTAATTTTTTCTTTTAAATTTATTTTATACTAGATCAAGTTGTAAGAAAACGATGAATAAGTACATTCAAATATTATATATTAGTCATATATGAAAAAGCTACAGTAAAAGTGATTAGGGCATTATCATTGATATCTCTTATTTATATATATATTTTGACCATACTTGGCACCAAAATACTACCCAAACCAATAATATTCACTGCACTTTTGCATTATATTTTGCAAGATTGGACACTGCCGTGAAATTTGACTTGTTTTGTAGGAACTTGATGGATTGGACACAATAATTGCATAAAAGGATGGAATTTGAAGAAGAAAATGACTGAAAGGAGTCCATAGCATTGTAGAGCTTATCCGAAGCTTTCCAACGATCTTTGAATCACATCAATCGGAGTCCGGATGAAGAAATTATGGTCAAAATACTATCAATGCGCAACAGCTGAGGTTAGGACTTAGGTCTGATCGTCCAGTAGCCTTCACATGACATTGTGTAAAGATACCAAGTTGAAATAAGAGGTCTAAAGTAAGTTTTGGACAGAAACAATATGGATTTCGGTCTGAAATCCATACATTTCGGTACGAAATATGCCTATGTCTCGGTGAAAATTGTAGACAAATGTGCTTTGGAGCTAAACTAATTGAACACAAATTCCTAGGACATTATTTGCATTTATTTTTAGTCCAGAAAATACCAAAATAATTTATTTAATTGCACTTTGGACAATTATCTTTTAAAATTATAAAACTCCAAAAATTAATTGTCTAGCTTTCGTGAGGAAGTAAAGCCTAGTAATCTGTTGTACCGTCCCTTGGGTTCGACCTTAAAGCTCAACTAAAACGACTAGTAAGGTTAGCTCTAGGTTATAAATTTATTTGATATCCTAGGTTCAATGCCTTCATCAATCATGGTATAGCCTGCAAATTCGACATTTTAGAAAATCACAAACCAAATTAGTTCTAGACCTTCAATAACAACACTTTTTAAAAATGCGAAAAAATAAATAATTAATTAATAAATTTAAATTTAAATTTGATTTGCAATGAAATTTCAACATAAAAATCACATTGGACGGTTGAAATTTTTATATTCAGACTTGGTCGAAGTTGATTGAGCCCTCGGCCATATTGGAGATTGACCATAGCCTAACTCATTAAATATATTTATTTTTGACATATTCATAAAGACGAAGTGATCTTACATAATTTTACGTAGGTATATTTCCTTGTGAAATTTTTCAAGATCAGCATTTAATATTTGAGTTTTAAATTTTTAAAATATGAATATAATTTTAGATTGTGTGGTGTTATGTGGCATAAAAAACATATAACATTATTATAAATTTCTTTATTTAATTTATGCAAAATTCATGAATATGCTGTCGGTATTGATATGCCAAATTTCTGGCTAGAAAGCCCCATTAACAAAATCATGTACATCTATAGCTAGCCTAATATATGGGGCCGTTTGGATGTTATAGGAATTTGGAAAATTTGTAATTCTAGACATAAATTTATTGGGAAGTGTGTAACTTTGTGAAGAGTTTGGATTGTTTATAATAAATTTGGCATATGAAATTCTGAGAATTTGCAATTCCCTCTTATTCCAACCCCATCCAAACGCCAATAACAATCCCTAATACAACTGTCACACTAAAAAATGGACTCTGGACCAGTAAGCCGAAAGCATGTAATCCAACATTACTGATGAAAGCCAGTCGATCGTATCATATGTATACAGGCTTTTTGAATAAGCTAACGTAGGATTTCCAAAATGAGAATTAATAAATGCACCCCCTGCTAAATATGGACTAGTGTTCTCGGTGGAATAAATCTTTGAATTAATTGTGTTTTCCTTAGAGAAAAAGCATGACCTAGTAAGGACAATTGCATGCATATTACATTATCAGTGGGGTACTTACTCGTACTTATATTCTTTCATTAGGGTGAGCGCATGATATATATTCCATTCATGTGGTCAGGCTTGCTCTGAGATGTCCAAAGAATGTGATATATATTTACTTGTCAGAATGTGAATTAGTGGTTGTCAATCAACTATAAAATGGTTCTAAATTTAGGCAATTTGCTTTTATTAAATTCAGATATTGTAAATATGAAAACTAGTTTTTTATCTAATGACAAAGAACAATGTATCTTAACTAAAAAGTCAAAGGGTTCGAAATCCAACTCGGAAGTCTTTTATAGACATTTAATTTAAAAATAAGTTAGAACTCATGGGAGGTCTGACCCCCAATTTATCTTTTAAAAAAAAAGATATTGTAAAATATGTCATCACGTTCCTTTTAAATTTACAATATCGCATAAGCTATCGCATGATGATTCCCGATTGCCAAACATTCTTACCGAACCAATCATTAATTAAAAATTAACTTGATCTTAAATATAGTAAAACTTTATGGAACAAATTTGGTAGAAACCCTATACAAAATTCTAAGACCAAAACAAATTGGTTGAGATGCACCGAATATAAAAAGCAATACTATATTTGTAATTTGTACGAATTTTGAATTTTGAACGAAAAAAGTGACAAGTTGATACAAAAATGAAATTAAAAAAACAAGATTCCAATGAAAAACGAAATTTGAGTGACAAATTGTTGGTTTTTATATTCAAGCATGAGGTATTTTTTGTGAAATATGGTCAAATTCTCCCAAAATTATAGATAAGTGGGCTTAACTAATCCTTTCAACTAAATAAAGAGAAACTTAGACGCACATTCTCCTTGGGCTTTTTATAACATTACTAAGCCTGTTGGGCTTTAACCAAATCAAACTCAAAATCTCCGGTGCCGATCCGAACAAAAACAAAAACACCATTTCGCGACTCACTGACGCAAGAGAAGAAGCTGGAGAGGCGAGCAGCGAGGAACAGCAATGTCGTAACTTCATTCTCCTTCTTTGTTTCCCACGCACTTCTCTATTTCTCTTACTAGAACTACACGACTCCCATCGGTAAGCCACGTATCTCTCTCCTTATTAAACTAACGCCAATCGAACCCTACCGCGAGAATGAGCATCGCGGCGGACAAGGAGCATTGTTCTCCTTCGAATCCCTCTAGCTCCGTCATAGCCCCGCGGGACCCTCGGGTTGTGTCTCTGCACCAGATTTTGGCAAACATGCCCTCGAATCTAGAGGAGGTGCTCTCATCCTGTGGCATTGATCTTGTCCCTGAGCTGGTGGAGGCCGTTCTCCGTCTCTCCTACTCCTCTCCTTCTGCCGCACTGCGCTTCTTCCGCTGGGCCGGGCTTTCAGTCAAGCACACGCTTAGCTGCTGGAACCTCATAATCGACATCCTAGGGAAAAATTCCTTCTTTGAGGTCATGTGGGATATTATTGGCTCCATGAAAAGAGAATGTGGTGATCTGTCTCTTGCCACCTTCGCGTCTGTTTTCTCCTCCTACTGCTCCTGCGGTCAATTCAAGCAGGCTGTCATGAGCTTTCAGCTCCTGGACCGGTTTGGCATCACCCGTGATGTCGTTGCGCTCAATACCCTCATCAAATCCTTCTGCCATCAGGATGGCCATACTGCAGATGCTGTTGAGTTTCTGGAGAAAAACAAGGGCACGACTTCTCCTAATGGGGAAACCTTCACTATACTGCTTGAGGGATGGCAGAAGGAAGGGAATGCAGCTTGTGCCAAAAAAACATTTGGCGAAATGCTTTTTTGTGTTGGCTGGAGCACTGAATATGTGGCTGCCTACAATGCCTTTCTGCTTACATTAATTCATGCAGATGAAGCTAAAGAGGTAATCCCAGTCCTGAAAATCATGAAGAGCAGGAACTGTGCCCCTGGGATGGACTTCTTCACTGTTGCTCTAGAAGTACTAGTGCAAAAGAGAGACTTCGCAAATGCCAGTGTTCTGTGGGACATCATGGCCATGGATCTCGGCATTTTGCCTGACCTACAGATGTACCACTGTATGGTTGTTTTGAGTTGTGAGAATAATAACATTGACTTTGCTTGCAAGCTTCTCGACCAAATGCCTTTCAATGGGGTGTTCCCTAACTCTGCCATCTATGGGGCCATCTTTGACTGCCTTGTCAGGATGAAGAATGCTCGAGAGGCAGAGAAGTTCTTCGCAGAGATGCGGAAGAATGAACAAGTTCCATCAGCGTCCAGCTGTGCTTCTGCCATTAGGATGTTCTTCAAGGGGTTTAACCCCATGGCTGCACGGGAGGTGTGGAGATGTGTGGTGGAGGAGAAGGTTTCACCAGCAGACGATTGTGCCCAGGAGGTGATTAGAGGTTTTTCTGACCTCTACCGGTTGAGTGATGTGGAATGCTACATCGAGGAGATGCTTAGCATGGGGATTGAGCCACCTTCAAATATAATTGAGAAATTGAAGGCTGTCTATCTCAAAAAGACTGGCCAGATTGGCAAGACTGACTGTTATGAACGAATAGCTAAAAAGCTGAAGCCCCTGCACTAGGGCAGATATTTATCTATACAAAACAATCAGGTACACGTACACCTATAAGCTAGCTAACTGTTTGGCGCTTTCTTGATATTGTTGTGTAAGACAGCTGGAAGGAAACTCAATACATTTAAATTTTGATGCATGTGGTCTAGTAGCTCAGGTGGTAAGAGCACTTGGCTCTCTTCTAAGAGGTCAAAGGTTCAAGCCCGCATGCTTGCGATAGGCTTGGCGAGCCAGCGTAAAAACTTAGCCATATATACAAGAAATGACTAGGGTTGGGGTGTCATTTCTAGCCTACCCCAACCTTGTTTGGGATAAAAGGCTTAGACTTTTTAGAGGTTGTGAGTCTCCAATTTTGTGGGATCCCTTTTAGACAGCTTGACTATGTGACAGTAATCCTTCCTTTTTGTGGAAAATTTTGGAATCCAACTTCACTTGTTTCTTTTGCATCTATTCTTTTCTTATTATGTGTCTTTGTTGAGTCATACCTCCTTTAGTAACAATGGTCTGTCTTGCAGTAACTTTTAGTTGAGCATCTATTCTACCTATTGTGAGTAAAGCTGTCCTTTTGCATGACAGTCTTTTTATTTCTTGGATGTAATTTTGTCACCTAGAGTCTTGGATTTCCTTGTTAGCCAGAATTTGTTATAGTTCTTCCCATCTTTTGTTTCTAAACTTTATTCCAGGTAGTTTGGCCTTGATTTGGTAATAAAATCTGGCAATTTTTTATTGTCCATGTTGAAACAACAAATATATATTTTTGTTTGACATGGTTTCTTTTTTCACGTGCTGCTTTTAATTCTTGGTCGCACCAGAGGTAATCTGACTGATCTACCTGGTTAAGATCAATCCTTTGGTCCAGCAGGTTGATCAGTCAAGGTTTTTTGACTTTGAGGCTTTACTGGCCTGTTTGAACTCAAGTATCATTCTCTGTTAAAAATTAGCTAAACTTCATATTATGCAAAATGCTTATCAAGGGGAATGCAATTAGCAAAAAAATTACAATTATTCCAGAATCAGCCAAGATTCATTCTGAGCCATTGGATATGCCATAAATTGACATGGTAGTCAGCTTAATTTTAAATAAAATAAAATGCCGACCCAACCAAAATGAACCTGATTAGATGCAGGTTATTCTCCTTTTCCCGATCCATGCTGCTATTTGTATTCTGAATTGTCAGAATAGTAGACTATTTGACTTTCTTATTTCAACCTTATGATTCAAAATGGACTTCCACAGATAGCTCAGCATAACAAGCAATTACCCCACACAACAACACTTTTGGATCTGCCTTATTTGCACATGTTTTCTTCTTTTTTATATATTTTTCTTCATCACTGATCATCCATCCTTCCTCAGAAGTCAATGGCATAGTACCAAAGATGTTATTTCCTCTATCTTTTCTCCTCATATGTTGAGTTTCGAATTCTAGCATGCCTAAGAATTATCCAGCAGCAATTGTACATGACTGCATGTTGATCTCCTACTACTGTCCATTGAATCCCATACTTGGCAGTGAGTCAACATAGAACCAATAGTCAGGACAGGCTTATGTTGACTCAAGGCAGTTGGTATTAGACTGGCATGCTTACACAAGATGACAAGGTTTTGTGGATTTGTCAAATAAACTAACCTTATGTTGAAAGCTTACTCACACTCGCACGTGAGGTTGTCCTGCAGATGCTTAGACCCATAGACTTGATAATCTTGGTGCATTACATCAAGATCTTCTTGATGAAGCTGGTTTCATTTGTGTCTATTGTCTGATTTAAGCTAGTATATAAGAGGATAGGTTACAATGAAAATGGTAGGCTAATAATTCTGTATTTAGTATACTACAGGTTTCGGTTGTTCCTGAGTGGAGTGAACTTGGTCAAAATGGTAGCTTATTTTGTGGAATATGGCTCCTTTATGGAATCTGCAAGACAGAAGGGCATTACATATATATACAACATTAAAAAAATAAAAATAAAATAATGAAGTTCTTAGATTTCGATTAGGTGCTGGTAATCCACAGAAAAGAAAAGGTTGAACTCATCAAGCAAACCTTAAAACATATATATACAACATTGGACTTGTGGTACAACTAAGTACTTTATTTTAGCCTGTTCCGTATCGAGCATTAGTAGTTGTAGTTCCACATGTTATTTAGTCTGTGTTAGCTTGTTATGTCCACCTTGGTCCTTATAAATTATAAGTGTATATTACTTTAGTTGGATCAAGTAAAACAGATTCAATTCACTCAGTCACTTTTATGGAAACTGAAAATTATTTTGTTTTGAAAGGACCAGACTCAGCAATGGCACTGGAAGTTCGATGAAGTGCCCCTGCATTTTGTGAGAGAAACATTTGGAAGAATAAACAATAAATAATTGTAGGCTCCGTTTAGATGGGTGCATGAATAAGGGAATAGTTTCTTCTTACTTCCAAATTTATTATAAACAATTCAAACTCTTCACAAAGTTACACATTTTTCAATACTTCTTCTCTTATTTCTCTTATTTTCACACCATCCAAACGGAGCCGTAATTAATTTGTAATAACCTTTTTACAGATAAATGAAATTGCCAACGGAAGCTAGAAACTTTGTTTTCAAGAAAAATATAATAGCTTAACGTCTACATCTACAACTGTGCAGAGCACATGCGACTTCTTTTTCCCCTGAAAGAGAGGTAGAGGTTAATTTAAAGCATATAAAATTGTTCTTGTCAGATAGAGATGTTAACTACTACACTTGTGTAGGCTAGTTATGAACATGAAGTTCTTATTCATGAGAACCTTTTTGGTAGGCTCGACTCTATTTTACTTGTTTACCTTACCTAGCAAATTGGTCTTAGTTACTCGGGGCTAAAAATGTGTTCACATGTTAAATAGGGTCTGACATCGCTAACACTGTAAAGTGTAAACCATTGTTAAGTGTTTTTCAGAACCACAAGCCAAATGCTATATAAAATTGTTACACTTTGTCCTTTTTGTACATGCGTGATGTATAATGAGACGTTGCACAGGTTTATTTTTAAGTGTTTAAAGAGGCTTATACCATTTGCATATATATTTTTGAAACAAATTTCGCATCCTTTGATTTTGAAATTTCTCTGAACCTTTCAGGTAAACTGTCAAGTTTAATCAACATGGGTGTTATATTTTTGTATCATCGTACGCTGGTTTTTTCTTATTATTTTATTTATTTATTTGTAGTTTTATTATTTTTTGCAGCTTTGTTTTGGAAACGAATTTTGAATAAAAAAAATACACCAACGTTTTTGTATAAGAACACTAGTTCAACATGATAGCGCATAAATAAAATCAATTTTACCATTATAGAATATACTCTTTTACAATGCTAATACGCGAATCTATTCTCAAACAATCCAAATTATTGTTGCAAGACATGTAATTAAGTCAACAGTGTATTAATTATTATAATGAATTTGGCTACAGTGAAAGCGATGGATCCGAATAGATCTCAAAAGATCTATTCAGATTGCTCAATGTGTATTTTCATATTGAAATCTCTTTGCCCATAAAATTTTATATTTTTTAAAAAATATTTTCAATTAGTTGTTGCCATTTGAGGGTTTAGAACTAATTCGATCAATATTTTTTTTAAAAGAAAAAACATAGTTAACATTTTCAAAAAAGAAATGTAAAAGTTGGTCGGCAATGAGATTTTAATATGAAAATTATATTGAACGATTTGGATCAGTCATTTGAACTTTCGAATTTGAAATAAAGATTAGATTTGACGGAATCCTCTATCCATGTCGCTTCAGAGGGAGAAGAAGGATAAGTGACGGAAGTTACTCTGATCTAAGAGTTTACTCGCTCCAGGTCGGTTGGAGAGTAATGAAAAGGAAGAGAAAAAGAGGTGAGAGATAGAGTGTTTTGAAAAAAAATTACTCTAATGTTTGTACACCCCTAGCAGCAGTGTCGACCCAATGTGTGGGCGAAGAGGATCATAGTGACGTCAGTTTTTATTTTTGGGTGATCGACGCTGCTGCAGTTGATGAGACTGGGTTTATTAGAATCGTGTGAGTACATAAAATGCGAGAGTGAAGTGTGTTTGTATTGTGTCATCACAATGTGTGGGCGGATTTTAATACATGATATGTGAAATAGGTCTTATTCGACACAGATATATTATCCATTTTCAATATTTAAGGTTAACGTCGTCTTGATTGACGCTAAAGATTAAAGAAGTATTCTCAGATTTAAACAAATAGAATAAAAGCATCAATTTGCTTAACTTTGTATGACTAAATGCTGATGTACACGATGAAGTTTATGACCAAAATGGCAAAATCTAATTTGGGATTTAAAGCCCGTCATATCCACAATGATTTTTTTTTTTTTTTTGGGAAAAGATTTCAAAGGCACCGTGTAGCTCTGAAAGGTAAAGAAATACACAGGTGCATAATATGAAAACATAGAACGACTAAACTAAGAAAATATATAATTAAGCAGTAGAAAAGCGAAAAAAGAATTACAGAAGAGGGATCTGATAGCTAATGACACTATTATTCGTCCCATACACAAATACCAATTGTCGGTATTAATTGGACCAGCACTGCTATCTTACTGGAAAGCTGTATCAGTAAAGTACCTACAATGAAAGCTTGCAATTAACAGATAAAAACAAAAAGTTAGGTCTTAATTAAAAAAAACAATAGCAAACTTCCATGTTAATAGCCAAAAGCATTCTTCAATCTCTTGGGGCATATTTTGTATATAATGCTGCATGTCATGTGTCAGTTAACATTACTCATTCTTTTGCTAGAAACCTTTCTATGTTCGTAACTTATTTATTTGTTGAAATCATAGCTACAGCATAAGCAACTTTTTAATAGAAATTTATCTCTTAAGGGCCTATATGCAAACTACTAATTATAAATTGAAATATTGATAACAGGTAAACATTATTTTTGTTAATAACAGGCATTAACATTATTAGATAAAATTCATTTTCTGATAGAAAACATGTGAGATGAGCGAAATTAACCTTAATAACACAAAATGAAACATTTGTATAGATAGAAAACATGTGATATGAATCAAAAAAGATTTTGACTATGAATCATTTCAGTTTGGGTTATTTCTGATATTGTGTTCAGTTAGGTTATATATCGCTTATCAAAATTACCAAAGTCAGGTTTGATTCAGGTACTGGACATTGGAATTTATGGCATCAAAATTATTATCAAAGTCAGGTAATAATTAAGGCACTGGGTAAGAATCTAGAAAATAAACATAAATTAGTTGCCTTACAACAAATTGCAATCACCATTATCAGAAATTAATATATTTTGCAGTAACTTTGTCGTTTTAATATCGTTTAAGGTACATAATTTTCATACCTATAAATTAGTTCCTCGCCTGTGAGAATTTCCCACATCACAATTCCAAATGAACACACATAAAAAAATAATCAATTTAAGAACTTTTAATTCAGTATTTTAAATTGAAATTAGGTAAGAGAGAAATTATGCCTTACAAATAGGACGTGCAAATCCTTCAGATTCACCAAGAGGTTATCACACTTGGGATAAAAATGGACAACGCTCTTTGCATGCAAGTACTTCAATCTAATAGCCGCATCCATTGCTAGCATTATCCTCTTTCACTGCTACATCAAAATCTGAATGTAAAAAAAAACAATTGCAATAAGTATGTTGTTTTAGTAACAGCATGTCCTATGGTTGTGGTGCTTGTATACAGTCACCATTGGAATTCATTAGAATTCAACACCCACATTCAATATTGCATACCTACCACAAATTCAACCAAATTAGAGAAGCATCATCAGATGATGAATGAGAAATTATGCATTAAGGTGAGACCAACATACCTCCATTGGCAAGTAGGTGGGCCTGTTGTCATTGCCAGACTGGAGACAAGGCCAGGTTGTATACCTCAAGTTGCAATTGTATCGCTCCCTGAAATAATCCACGACAGAGATCCTTGTGCCCTCCTCATCAACTGGGAACCTGAACAACACAAAATAAATTCAGTACATGTATAGAAGGATGAAAGACGTATTTATTTGAGGAAAGAAAATAAAGGAAAATACATTAGGTTACACATAGGAACTATTGTAATTCCACTGTTTTGTAACACTGAACCATATCTTTCCTATGTGTAGCCTTCACTCGAAGCCCTCTGAGTGTTTTCTTCAACTACACATTTCAAAGAAATATCCTAATTAGCATCAAGATTATGTCTTCTGCAATACAAAATTAAATGTGAGCTATACATAATAGCATACTACCTTCGCTCACTCTTTATCCTTTCTCTCAGTGAGCCCTAATTTTTTTTACTGTCGTCGCCTCCAGATCATCGTTGAGAAGCACTAATTCATTTCCATTTTCTTTCCTTCTCTTGTTACCGCCTTCTCTTTCCTCCTACTGCCCTGTCACTCTCGATCAAATGCTACTAACTCTCACCTCTTCGTCTCCTCCGCCAATTTTAAGAGTTGTTATAGTATAAACTTTCAATTGCACAGACGAATAATAATCTTCATTTGCTCTCAATGCTATGATTGCAAATTGATATCAGAAAATGAATTGAGCATTGATGATACATGAAAAAGAAAGACCAAAAAAATTCAGCAAATGAAACCACAATACAAATATTTTATCTTATCTTATAGTAGATAAAACCCAAAAAAATTGAAGAAATAAGCTGGATAATTTGTTCACTTGATCTTATTGTTTTACCCAACATTAAAAAATTACCATAGTAAAATCAGAAAATAATTAAAAATCATGAGACAAATTATTAAAAGTGCTTACCTTGAATATTTTTTTTGTGCATGCAGCTGCAATGCGGAATTATATGGATATAGAGTATCATCAAGGTCTAAATTTAAAATAAAAAAAGAAAAAATAAAATAAGGATTCATTCAAGATATAACATGTGTAGTTTGAAGAGAATTAAATAGTGTAATAGCAAGTGAACCTACCAAAAAGAAGGCAATCAAATTTCGGCCTATGTATTGGTCCTCAAATTATATTTTCAATACAAAGAACCTTTAAATGGAAATAATTCAATTTCAGGCTTTCAGCATTAATCTGATACTTCATCTAATTTAATATTTTCATATAGAATCCTAAACTTGACTCGTAATGCTGAGAAGTCTTCAATATGTACCTGAAATAGACCTTAGGAGGAAAATGAAATAAATTGGAACCTATTTGTACCAGCAATAAGAAATATAGATGCAAATAAAACATGTGAGGAAACAATAGCAATGAGTGATTTTGATTTCATGAGTCGAACTTTCAATAGAAGCAAAAGAAAATATGAGACAAATCTCATTTGCGGTCCCTCCCAAAATTAGCACTTTATTTTTTTTTCGATTTCTTCGATTAAATTCAAAAAATTACAAATAAAATCAGAAATAACAATTGAGATTTAGTTGATTCTACAAGTCAGGTTTGCCAAAAAGTGTGAAAGTGTAGCACTGAAATAAGCGTACCATAATTGGTGGTCCAGAAAGAAAGCGGATTTGTGGGCATTGGATTATCATTGCTGACACATCAGACATGAAACAAGTGGAAAGGAGAAAGGTGTGGCGGCTTTTTCGTCATCCCTCGAAGAATGGAATTTGGTTTCCTCGAGAAATGGGAACATAGCCTTGGATTCACCCCCCTTAAGGTTCGATCTCCGTTCGAGTCTCTCTTTACGACAAGAGAACCAAAACACGATTCGCTTCTTAAAGAGGTTTATTGATTTCGTGGGTCCTTTCTTTCCAGTAGGCGCAAGCACCTACTGTTAATTACCCCGTGATCGCTCACAAGAACCTCTGATTAAGGTATCTAAAGAATTATATGTAAAGGCTAGGGAAATCATTTATTTCATGTTTATTTTAAGTTTATTTTTTTTTGTTTAAACCGGACTCGATTGGTGTACCAGGCCTAATGGACGGGACCCAATTGAGGATGTTTCGACCTGCTGAAAAGTTTTCGTTCTTGAGATGGAGAGGCTTCGGTCTTGATTTCGAGTTTTGTATTTGGACTTTTAATTTCTTAAATTTCTCTTTGGGCTTTACCATTTTCTCAATTTCTTTTTATTTTTATTTATAACTCTAGACTTTTGAAATTTCTTTTTATATTTCTAATCATGTTTATTTTCAAAAATACTTGATATTTAGTGTATTTCTTTTAAAGCTTCAATATTTATGTTTGAAAACAAATTAGAAGAGTTAATTTGAGTTTTGAAATCATTTTGAAATTTTATAAAATTGATTTAACATCATTTTAGAATTTTATAAGATTTATTTAATATTGAAAAATACTTCAAAAATATAAAAGACCAATAATTTGACAGATTTTTATATCAAAATATAAGTGAACTTGGTTTATTTGGATTTTTAGAATTTTATGGATATTTTATTTGATTTTTTCTGAGTTACCTACTATTTTTAATGAATTTTTGAAGTTTCTGCATATTTGGCGTTTTCTGATTGGTCCACGTAGGTACAAAGGGCTGATTTAGCGTTGACTGGACTTACTAACGTAACAGCTGACGTGGCTATTATTTGTTTTGGTGTAATGAGTCATTGTCGTGTCAGTGACCCGGCACAAGTGAGGCGGCCACAGAGGATTGTTTGTGGCATCGGACTTCATCTTCTTCAAACCCGATATGAGGGAATTTTGCAATTTGACCCCTATGCTTTCTCCGGCCAAATTACGACGATTCCGGCCGCCATTTAGGTTGAGGCTTTGTTCATTGGGATCGTGTAGGAGAGGAGATCATCATGATATGATTTATTTTAGCCATGGAGGCTAATGGTGCCTTGCGACATCTGAGGAGTTTCTCACAGCCATTAACTTCATTCGAAGCTTCTTGTTTCTTCATTCGTGCCAGTCCGAGGTTTCCTGCACTCACGAGAGTGCCTGGATAGCCTTCACGTATTCCGTTTGTCTTTGAAAAGCTTGAAGAGAAATACACTGGACTGAGGTGACTCGAATTAGTTTCGTTCAAACAATATAGGTAGATTCAGAAGGCCAAATTCAATTTATATGTGCATTCAGTTCAACTTGAATCACCATAGTTTAACGTGTGAAGCATGAGCAGAAAAGTGTATTTTTGAGCACTTTAGTTTAGATTTAAATTTGCATGTAACTCATTTTATAGCAAAACAATTTGATTTAACATCCACTTTTGCATCACTTTGAGTTTATTATATGTGTCTAAACTGGTACCAAGCATAAGAACAGGTGTTTTAACACTTTACACAATTTTCACTTTTTGTTTTAAGGCATTTGTTTCACTGTTTTGAGGCAATTTCATTTGAGTTATTTCAATTGCAGGAAACTAAGTTGCAGGGTCCTCAATACAATATAAGAAGTTTGTTTCAATGATTATGTTCACACATTTCATATTATTTTGGCCCCAGGAAATACCTTTATTAATTAGTATAAAATTGTAGTAAATTCCAAAAAAATAATGAGATTTGCTCCCTATTGTTTAATGGGTCTTGCATTTGTTGTTCATACCTGTTTTCATATTTTTATACAAATAAAATCCCATATTTTTTATTATTCCACTTCTAGTCAGATTTGAATGTTTATGCATATATGTGTGTTTTGTTATTTTATCATAAGGCAGTGTACTAATTTATTGTAATTTCTATAGCAATTTGAGCAGCATAACAGTAGGCAGTACATGTATTATACAAAGGTTTCACAGTTTGAGCTATTTTTGAGCTCAAACCATGGAACCTTGGCCTAAAACTGAGGAGACCTCAATCAAAGCCATTGTTTGCCTATCCTTGGGCATGGCATCAAGGTAAGCATGTAGGCACCTCTCTCCAGTCTTCAATTGAGGAGATCTCAATGGAAACCCGTAATGGAGAGAGGTGGAGAGTTGGAGATGGGAATAGAGGCCAAAAGACAACAAATTGCGACTTGAACTTTCTTTCTCTTTATTCAAACGCCAGAGTTTACAAACAACACTCACTCAATTCTACCTTTTTTTTTCTTCCCTATTTGATACAATGCCTCTTACAATTTCTCTCAAATCCTCTCAATTTAGTACAGTAGCAACTCTCTAAACCTAGCCTGACCTTGCCCCCCTCTTCCTCTCTCTCTTTCTGCTTCAATTGGGTCTTTATATAGGCTAAAACTTAGGGTTTCGTCTTGGAGCAGTGTGCAATCCCCACCTTTGATTTTGATCCAATGGTTGTCCCTCGACTGCGCTAGGGCTCTGGTTTCGCAATACCGTGGGCGGAGGGTTTCGCATTGGTGGACGGAGAGGAGCCACGTCGTCGCCATTTTTCCATTTTACCCGGCGTCACGGCAGTAAAATTGCAGCTTACCTTCTCTTCTCTTCTTTTTACTGGGTAGGAGACGCCTCTTACAAGTTTGGCCCACTTGTAAGATTTAATGTGGGACATAGAGATGGATGGTCATGTTCTTCTGTGAGCCGATGGAACACTTCAAACTCCAACAGCTTCTGGTTCATGAACCAGGCGCACCCAAAGCACGGTGATTTTTAAACCCAGCGCCCTCCTTAAATCTGGCCTGGATCCCCTCCAATCGGATGCACGCGCCATTTTCCTTGATTTTTCTGTGATTTCTATTTGATTTTCTTTAAAACCATTTATTTATTTGGTTGTCCAACCAAAATAAATTATTTGGGGGCCTTCCCTTGAGTATTTTTGGATGAAATTTTATGAGTATGTTTAGAAAAATATAAGGAATTTAATGGTTTAACTGGATTTGGCAAATTCCTCATAGGTTTATTTTGGTAATTTTGTGTAGTTTTTGGGTTTCTTTATAAATTTTGGAGTTTGTGTTGGTATTTTTGGTATTTAAAAATCATGATAAATCATCATAATTCTTAAGGAATTTATGGGTAAATTTTGAGAATTTTTGGAGTTCGTTTGGTATTTTTCGTAATTTGGTTTTGAGTTTTGGCAAATTGGAAATTTGATCTTCGTTGTTTGGCCTTAGGTTTTCGGATTTTGAACTTGGTTTTCAGGATTTAATTTTTAGGGTAAAAAAAAGGCACATATCAATCAATCAATCAATAAATCAATCTAAGGAGCCTCAAAGATATGCTTACCTCATAAATATGCACCTCATCAGGGTGAACTACCAGCTCTGGCCCATGCATGCCAGTTTCATTTCCAGATATGGACTAAAGTGGTCCCGCTTGTTGCGAGCAAGCCTCTTCTTACGTGTGCTCCATAAGTTCTTCATATAATTGTCAGTGCGTCCCGGGAAGAATTGTGCGATGTGGGCCCACTTATTGCCAGTCTCACCTTGAAGTTTTACCACCATCTCTTCTTCTGCTGGCGAAAATTTGCGGCCCCTGTAGAAAACTTTGTCAGAAGATATTCAACACAAAAATTGTTGTTTGCAACAATTAAAATTTCAACCACGTAGCATTACTAAATTTTCTGGTCTAACCGGTGCATAAACCATCAATTAAGGGAAGAAAAACTTAATTAAAACGCACTACCAAATCCAAGTACAAGTACACAATAACAAAAGAGGAGAAAACACGAAAGAAGAGAAGATCAAATCTATCGCTAAAAGCAGTCCTTTGCAAAATTGCTTATGCTGTTAAGTGTTAACACATGAAGATTAAATCTATAACTGAACTAACAATTAGACCTAGTCAAATTAATTAAAAGGAGCATCTGTAAGTCAAATTACATCACCACTAACAATGTTAATTTTCATATTACACAAAAAATAAATTTTCAAACTGACAGTTCTAATCCAAACATGCAAAATATTGTTGTCATGGAAATTCTCAAAAAAAAAAAAAAAAACAAAACAAAGAAAAAAAAAGGAAGAAGCAAACAAAAACGGTGTAAGTACACTTATTTCTTTAAACCAGGTCGGAGCTTATTGACCCATCTGAGGTGACAGGACTTGCCAGTGCGCATGAGTCTTCCTTTGGATTGAATGGAGCTCCAATTGTGGGGCCCGTTAACAGCCACCCAATCAAGTAGTATTGCGTCTTCCTCCTTTGACCAAGGCCCCTTCTTGAATGCCTCATTTGATTTCTTCAATTCCATTGATCGGAAATTGTGGTCTGAGATGATTGGAAACCTATATCAATTGAATCAAAGAGAAAAAAACGATTTTACCTTGTAGAGATCCATGGCTTCTTTCTTTGTCGCCTCTGTCTCTTTTCTTCTTCTTTTAGCCTCTGCATATTTGTCTACTATATCGATCGGAGGGGGCGAACGACACCGGATATCGCACATGGAGGAGGGGCTGGCGAATGAAGAGGAGGAGACGAGCGTCGGGAGGAGAAGAGTCTGAGACTTGGGAGGAGGCAGAGAGGTGAGAGTGAGTAGGTTTGATCGAGAGTGAGCGCGGAGGAAAGAGAAGGTTCAGCGATGATTCTGAAGGCGGCAACAGCAAAAAAAATTAGGGTTCAGCGAGAGAAGGAAATAGGGGTAACGCAGTGCAGAAGACGGAGTCGAACCAACGCACTTTACCGACGCAGCGCCTACTCGTGATGAAAGGTCGACTTTTTGTCTGATATTTGAATCTAAACCGTAGATCACACTAAATTAACAAAATCAATGATTCATATTTGATATTAGAGAGGTGTAATTTTCTTTTATCTCTAAGTTTATGCATGTTCTACTGATGCTTTATAAGTAGTGGAGATAAACATTAAACAAACTGTTGTCCCTAAATTTAGGCCTAGATGGGGGTGAATAGGCACAAAAATGAATTTCTAAACCGGTATGGTCAATAATTGGTTCAATTCAAACTTGGTCTAATACAAACAATCAAAGCACACAAGCAATTCAAGTAAGCAAGATAATAAAGAGAGAAAGAGAGAGAGAAATTTAACACGCGATGTGATTACGGAGTTCCGACCCGCTAGAAGAAGCTAGCCTTAGTCGTACGTCTCCGGGAGTTCCGCTACCACGAAAGGGCGCGCTCCGTTCAATTCCAACAAGAACGGGACTACAACTTCGAACCGAATCACCTCGTCACAAGGACACTCGAGGCGGATCGGCCTAACTCGAATGGCACAACTGCCTCAAAGGAGAAGAGCTCTCAACCTATTCCAACCTACACCTAGCGACAATGTCGGGGCGGTGGTGTTTGAGGCTACTAAATCTCTCAAGATGGTCTAGCTATGAAAAGCTCAAGTGGGAGAGTATCCCTGTGCTCAAAGGCTCAATTCTGGTCTAATTTTGCAAAGTGAAGCAACTCAATGAGAGAGAACAAGGGGTGGATATATATAGGGCTCGAAATGAGCAGTTCCCCAGCAAAAACAGGCCACAGCGTTGTACAACGCTGAATAGCGTTATACAACGCTGGAATATGACCGTTGTAAATTCTAACGGCTCTTTAATATAGCCGTTGGTCTGTCAGAGCGTTGTGCAACGCTATTTGCCGTCGCACAACGCTGGAGTGTAAAACCAAAGGAAAGCTCCGACAATTCCGTTGGAAATTGTCAGAGCGTTGCTTGCCACTGAATGGCGTTACATAACGCTAAAGGGAGACAAAAGGAACAACTCTGACAGATTCAACAGAGCGTTGTACAACTCTATATGCCGTCACACAACGCTAACGTTACCCACACTGAAAGACGTTGGCTAACGTCTCCAGAGACTTTGCGTGTAAAAACAGCACAACTAACTTGGGATTTTTGTGGCGTCGTGCAACGCTATATGGCGTTGCACGATGGTACTCAGGAAATTTTCCAAGTTTCTTAACTGCAGCGTTGTACAACTCTGATTAGCGTTGTACAACGTTGTGAATCAGCGTTGCCTAACTCTATATAGCGTTGTGCAACGTTGATTCACAAAAGTATGAATTTAGCTGTTCTAGCGTTGTGTAACTCTATCTAGCGTTGTACGACGCTAGGTCACAGAAAACATGATTTTGCTGGTTTATTGAGCTTTTCGCTATCTAGACCATTTTAAGAATAAACAAGGACTAAAGTATACCTTCTATCCTAGTCTAAACTAGCCTACAAGCTCTCTAATGACTTGATCTTGATCTTTCTTAAAGCTTTTATCCAAGTCCTCATAAATTGTATCTTCTTCCTATAAAACTCAAAGAAGATTGTTAAATGCCAAATGATATTGTTTTGCGATCGACAAACCTAGAGATGTTTAGTACAACACAAACTATATCTTCCATTTCCAATTAAAAATATTTCTCAAAAAGTTCACAACAAAAACAAAACATACAACGTGTCGCCTTACGTCCGCTTCTGCTTGCAACGTGTCCAACTCTCCGTTGTTTTGCCCTTTTTGTCACTCCATACCACATCCTATTTTCCCTCGCACAAATCGCCTTCGGATCCCCATCAGTTTAGCGCTACAAATAACTACGAAGTCAAATTAAAGATGATTGAAGAAAAAGACTAATGTCGAGCATAAGCATAGTGAATTTGGTTGCGGCCCCACTGTCAGTGGCTCAGATACCCGTCTTTCTGGGGCTGAGAGTAGCCGCCCTCGCCGTGCTGGTTTGGTGGCGTGTCGTCAAGGTGCTTTTCAACTTGCATATCCGTGTTTGCGTCAACTTCGTTCTGTTCTCCATTGCTCTGTGTACTTTACCCATCAGAGTCCTCACTGCTCTTGACAGACAGAGCAAGGTATGTTTCTGTGAATATTTCCAGGTTTGTGTAAGGTCTTGGTTGATAATTGTCATCCATGTGGATCTTTGGTCAAATTAGTGACTGTAACAGTACACTTAAGTTTTTCATTGCAATGTGGTCTCCTATACATGTCCAAGTGGTGGTAAAATTAACTTAACAGTGGTAATTTTTTTTTATATAAAAAAATGAAAAGTAAATTGGGGTATAAATAATTGTGTAATGAGTCCAATACATGGAACAAGAGTGAGAAATGTTGGGAAACTTTGGAATTTTTGGGTGGACATAATGTTTAATATTTCCACGTAAGTATGGATTAACTTATCACTCTATAATATAATTCAATTCATTGGAGCAAAATAGGATGCATCTGTCTCTATGTGCACTTCAGCACTTGCCCGTGCGTAAGAGGTGATAAATGGCATTTTTATTGTCAGGCTATTTATTTTATTAATGTTGTGTAGTTAGAGAGGCTTGTAATCCAGCAGCATGGCCATATAGAGAGGCTTGTCTCTGAAAATGATCGACTAGAGGAGAGATTGCAGCGGGCACAGAAAGACACGAGGTTTATAGAGAAGATCTTTGATGAGATTGAAGAGGAGCACGAGAAAGCTCTTTCTAGAATTGATCTACTTGAAAACGAGGTGATTTATTTAGTTTTCCTCTAAATCCCTTCCATCACTTACCCCGCTAATATATCTTGATACCAATTCATTTCCTTAAATTTTTTTCTAATTATAGTTTCCATTCTTAAGAAACAAATAGAGTAAGCCTCCAAGGCTCCATATACCATATTTGTCATGTTCAAAACAATCAATGTAAATCATTTGTCAATCAGATTGCAAAGGTGTGTTTGGTAGTGCACCGAATAAGCAATTGGCCCAAAAAGGTTATTGGTGCAACATCCAAACACGGAACAAGCAAATCCAATAAGAATTGAATTGCTAATTGGAGGGTTATTTCTATTTCATGTATATGGGCAAATAAAGAGGTTAATTGCTAATTGGGACGCATAGAGAGAAATCCAACATCCAAATTTGAAATAGCCTATTCAACCCAACATCCAAATTTGAAATAGTAAATGTTCCTTTCAGGCAAGGAGAGGTCAGTTTAATACTAAATTTCCATCTTTATCAAATTAGAGGTGGAAAGTGGCTACTTGTGTGGTTCAGACTGAGTATCAAGGTCAATTTAGGCCTCAAGATTATATAGGATTCAAATGCTTAGCTTCAAAACACCATTTATGGCTTCCAAAATTCTTGTGATTGTCTACCTCAGGTGGGTCCTTCCTGTCAGGTTAAGATTTTTGTATATTCCAGTTTGGGGCGTCATTCAGTTCAAAAAAAAAAGTCAAATTTTTCCTTTATAAGACTGGTGTTCATGCTATTGGTGGTTTTACCATTGATTTCCTATTCTTCGATTGGAAATCGTAGTTGGATGAGCTGAAGGAAGAGAACAGGAGGCTGGAATACCAGCAGGATCGTAAGTCTGATGAGAGTCCCAAGAAGAAGAAACAAACAACAAGAAGTGAAGTACCAGATGGTAATGAAATTGATGTTGAGAGAGGAAGAAGAGTAGAGGCACTCTACAGGAGCCTTTTCAGCTCGGTACTTTCTCTGGTTGTTGGAATGGTAGTATGGGAAGCACGCAATCCGTGTTCACCACTGGTGGTAGCTCTGTTCACTGTGGTGGGGATGTCGCTGCATAGCGTGGTTTTGTTCTTCTCCAGAATAAAGAACAAACCTGCTTCTGATGCCATTGCTTTGCTCTGTCTTAACTGCTTCATACTTGGTACCCTCTCCTCTCCAACACTTCCAAGGCTTCCCTATTTCTTGGCACAGCGTGCTGCAGGGCTTGCACACCGTATTTTCTCATATTAGTTAATCCAAAATGAAACTCTTTTTAGCATACCGTGTTAACATGCCTTCCATTTTCTTTTCTTTTTTTTCCATCAAAGTCAGTTGCAGAGTTGGTAGAATTTGTCAGTTGTATGGAAATTTCGTCATTTTGTTACTTGTATAGTTGAGTGATTCTAATAGTCCGCTGCTCTTGTTCTCTACTATTTTTCTCAGTATTGCCAAATTCTGCTATTTTTTAAATGTATCTGTTCTAGAGGACATGCTAATGGTTGTTTCTTGAATGACTTGTCAAGTTGTATGTGATGTTGAACCATTCTCGATAACAGGCGAAAATACAGAAAAACTGAATTGTACATGAGCAATTTTTTAATGGAAAGCAGAACTCAATAAATTGTCAGAGATTGTCCAATTTTGTCGTTATGGCAGATTGTCTTGAAAAGATTATTATTGTATCATCGTCAAGAACTTTTACTTGAAATCCTGAGGTTAAACTACGGCTCACAGGTCTGGCTCGGATGTGTTTCCTACTGATTAGAAGCACTTCAATTTAGTTGGCCAACTAGGATTGGAAGAATATACGATCAAAATGTTACTGCAGAGACCGCAGCGCAGTTACTTTCCCTGTACCGACAGAAAAACAAGGTCCCAAAATTGTACTAAAAATGTAAAGTCCTATATCATTCTATCATTCTGGACAGGAGGAAGCTGATGGTGCCTGAGAGGTGGATGTGTTTTGGCTGCAGGTGGCAGTAAGAAAATCTGAAATGTCATTATATTGTTAGTCGCTACTTCTATTAGGGGTCGTTTGGATCGCTTAGGAATTTGGGGAATTTGGGGAAGTTGCAATTTCTAGGAATAAATTTATTGGGAAGTGTGTAATTTTGTGAAGAGTTTGGATTGTTTATAATAAATTTATGGTAGGAAGATGAAATTTCTCAAATTTTTTGGGGAATCCAAACAGCCCCTTAAGTATTAATAACTTCTTCTCAAACAAGATTTACAACATCTCTCTCAAACAAGAGAAAGAAACTTCCTTTTTTTCGGGGATACAAGGAGATAGAATCAGATGATTTACAACATATCCATCGACTGTATTCAAACCCAGAAAAAGCTTGAATCTGCTAATGCTGTGTTTATCGCTCCAAATAAATTTTATTGATTTTTTTATTTCCAATCATCCATATTATTCAAAGTTATACCTATTACTGAAATTAATGAACCAATCTCTCGTTGATGTATTGCATCAAGATTCAAATCACAATGTTTTTTTTTTTAGCGAAAAGTTCTGATGCCACAATTTTAGAATGCCACTAAAATGTTACAATTTTATTTTTCATCAATAATTAAATTTTTTAAATTTTAAACATTGAATCCAAACCATTGATCTTATACAACTTAATGAGCGATGCATTTCCTTATAAATTTTATTAAATTTGGACTTGATGTGATATTTAATCAAGAAGTTAAAAATTAACGAATCTTGTTAACTATGATAGATTAATTGTAATACATTCATGGTTTGACCTCTTAATCAAATATCAAATCAACTCTAAATTTTATAAAACTAATATGCAAAAGGCATCGCTCGTTAAGTTGTACAAGATCAACAGTTTGAATTCAACATTTATATTTTAAAAATTTTAATTACTGATGAAAAGTAAAATTGTGGTATTTAGTGGCAATTGTGGTATTTAGTGGCACTCTAAAGTTGTGGCACCCGAATCTTCCTCTTATGTATATATATGTGGATACTTTCAGTTCTTTAGCTTCAGTTTCTACTCGAAAAATGTATCTGAATTTAATTCGCATACAAAGAACAAATGCTCTAGTACCAATTTTCTAGTTCTTTTTGTTTTTCCCATTTTTTGGGTTGCCATTACCCTATTACTTTTATGTGTTCCCAATAAAAGGAATTTGTTCATTTGTTGGTTTAAAAGAGGGCATGGAAAATCCTGAATGTAAGGCGCATACAAAGTGTACCAGCTTATAACTAAATGGAGATCCAGTTCCAAAATGGTCAGGCAGCAGACAAAGTGTACCAGCTTATAACTAAATGTCTAAATCCTAGCAAGAAGCTTCAATTTACATCATTCTCGTCTCATATCAAGAAGTCCACAAAAACAGCATGCTAGGCTTCTAAAGCATTCTGTTAAAAAATTAAAAGCAATAAGGAATCAAATATCAGTACTGGCGCCGCTTCATCTTCGGACGAGCCTTAGGAGTAGGACGCAAATCTACAGCTTTAACTCTTAGCCTCGCTTCTTTCATCTTATCCAAAAGCATTTCCCTCTTTTCCATTTTCTCTCTTTTGCTTGCTCGAAACATTGCATTTTTCAGACGATCACTCACCACATCCCATGATATAAGTTTATCCAAAAAGACTGACACATAGTCCCCTCTTCTGTTCTGCAAGCACCAAAGAAAAGGAGGGGGGGGGGGGGGGGGGGGGGTGAGAGACACAGCAGGAGCGAGACAAAAGAAAGAGTGAAGTACTGCATTATTCACCTAAAAATGTAGAATTTACATGCCAAATTAAGCTAGTTCGACAAATCATACCTCATAATCCATATAGTAAGCATGCTGATAGTTGAGTTCCCCATATTGACAAAAGAAAAATCATTAGTATAAAATTTTCTATAATTGTAGAGAAAATAAGCTTGCTTGTGCAGTTTTCTGAAAGGACTATGATTGGCCATTTAAGTTCTCAATTTAACAAAATAATATTTTGTATAAAATGTTGAATAACAACAATGACAGTGCGAGTGTAGATCAAGACTCATAGAAAGATTACAGCAATAAAATATGGACAGCAAAGTACCTCCCAAACATCAATGGCAAGCAGTGGCTGCAAGAAAATAAAATGTTCTTAGATCTAACAGAATCAAGCATTCGCTCAAATTAATATTTTAAAGTAGTGCGCTTATTCTTTGAGATGTTTTTGGAGGAAGAGGGAAGAAGGAATAAATAGCCTTATCCCACTATTTATCCCCTGTTTGATGTGGCTTATCCCCTATGCCTTACCCCCTTATTCCTTATTCTTCTTCAACCAAACCAAACAACCCCAAAAATAGCAGCCACAGAAGAAACTTCTGCTAAAAAAATTAACCCTTTTTTTTCCTTATAGAGAACAAATTGAGAATACAATCTTGTGGTTGATGAATTTGGTTATTTATGCATTATTCAACATCAAAGACACGATAGAGCATGTAATTAATTGCAAACGAAATTGATCAGGTTATAAGGGAAAAGTTAATACTTACATAATAATCCCATACAAGTGGACTGACAGCATTGGGGGTCTTTACGACCACAAGTCTCTTATCCTTTTTAGATGGACGAGGGTTGATATCATTTCCCACTCCCAATCTATGCGCCTTATCTAGCAATAAAGTAAAAACGGTATGAGTAAAATTGAAATTAAAATTTGAAAGGTCAGACAGTTTATAAAATTGAAATTGAATGGAGGGAGTAAGATAACTCATAACTCACAGGCTAGCCAAACCCAACCAGAACCAAATTGGGTGAGAGCAGCATTTTGGATTTCTTTTGCAAGTTCATCCAAGGAACCAAAATCCCTCTCAATCAGGTACTTCAGCACATTCGATGGATTCCCACCACCACCAGGCTTCATGGTTTCCCAGAAAAAGTCGTGATTCCACACCTACCATTACAAATACTAGTTTTCAAATTTCAATTTAGTATTATTTTCATACCAGAAGTGTTTGTTAGTTGAGGATTAAGACAGACCTGAGAAGCATGGACAAAGAAAGGGAGTGGGTTTCCTTCATTGTAAGAGGTTAACACCATGTTCTCTAACTCCATCTCTGCAAACTCTGTGCCTTGTATAATAGCATTGAGGCTGTCCACATGGCCTCTATGGTGTCTCTCCCAGTGGTATTCCACTGTCTCCTTGCTCATATGTGGCTCCAAAGCATTCTACTTTTGTTTCAATAATCATTAACCAGATATATAGATTTCAACAAGAATTTTAAAAAACCTAAAAAAAAAACACAGTAAAGGGAACTACGAATGGATAAGGAAGAGGCTTCAGCTTAAAAGGTTCTGGGTCCGGCTCTGGGTCCGTCTCGATTGGATCGATTGGCTCAATTGGCTCAATTGGCTCGGCAGTGTCAGCAGTTGAAGTGCTCGCACAGTGAGCTCTCTGACTGGTCGAACATTTAACACGCTGTCGAGCATAATATCAAGTAGTAAGACAGCACAAGGAGTAAGTATGAGAATGAACCAATTTCTCACAACAAAATGGGATAATGAAGCAACTGAAAGAGAGAGAGAGAGAGACCAGTGAAGAACATCGCCGAAGCCATGGAATAGTAAGGCCGGAGGAGGCGCAAGCAGTGGCTGGTTGCATTTCTTCCCGGAGTCAGCTGGGTTTATCCTCCTCTTCCTCTCCAACTAGTTTTATGGTTTTGTGAGGGTTTTGTACCTGGGTTTTGGTTTTGTTTTTCTTTCAAAGATATCTATTGTTATTATATTATAAGGCCTGAATTGGCCCGTTCTGGGAACATGATTCATAATAATATTTCATTTCATGCAGTCGGCGTAGGGGTGCATAACGTGGAAAACGACCATGAAAGTGGTCATTTTCGTTAACCGTTGCATTGATGCACGAAATTTTTATATTTATTGCGTTGATTGTTGCATCCGTTTAACATATGTTGCGTTGATTGTTTCGTTGATGGGAACGATCAAAACGGCTATAACCGTCTTTGACTACCTAATTGTTTTGCATTTTTATTAAGATGTAAGAAAATAAACTATTCTGCATTTTGTATGAAACGGAGATAGAGAAATGACAGGTTAGGTCACGCAGGAAAGGGGGAGGAGGCACCATCATCACCTCTCGCTCTCAACGGTGATTGTACTGGGTGGTGCAGAGACGAGAGAGATAGAAGTGACTGTGTTCGGCGGAGAAATGACGGAGCGAGCTGCAAAAATCTAATTTTACTCGTTTCTCCCTCGATCTCTCCGCTGAGGTCCTCTGCAATCTAATAATAAAACCATGAAATTTTTTTTTGACGAAATGCGCGAAATAAACGACCACGAAACGTACCAGTTTCACTAATCGTTCCGTTCTGAGACGAAATAATATTTCTATTTGCGTTAGTTGTTCCGTTCCTTAAACGAAACTGAAATCCTTATCCATTACCGTTCCGTTCCGGACGAAACGAAACGAAAGAACGGTTGAAACGGCTACCGTTTTCAGCCCTAAGTCGGCAACTTTGTCATTTTTTGAACAAAATAAACATATAAAACAGACAAATTGAACATTTAAATAATCAAAATAAATGCATACAAATAAATAGATTCAATAAAAATGAGTTGAATATGCATATAAAAATCTGAACAAAAAAAAAATCTAACTCATAATTGAATAAAGTGAACACATAAATGAATAAATTGAACATATAAATGAATAAAATGAACAAATACAAACACGATAGTACATAATGGCACATGAAGAGATGGTAGATAGTAATTTCTATTTTATTTTGCTTTTTACTTTTCCTCGTTGAGTTGAATTCAATTATTATGGGAATAAAGTTTGTTGTTAGTAAGTATATTTAATAGTCTAATAGGTAAACGGCATGTCAACCATTTGTTGGGAAGGTTCCGAACTTTTATTTATTATGAATCTATACTACTTATTAAATAAGGTTAACAAATTTTCACAAAAAGGATGAAAATAATTGTTAACATCATTATAAACCATTGATTAGAGAGATATACGGTGTGGATCGCGAGTTTGAATCTTAGTTTCCACATACTTTTTTAGGAAATGGTCAAAGAAAGAAATAAAGTAAAATCTTTTTGTTTTTGTTTTCCGTAAGTATAATCTATCTAGATATATAATGCTATAATTGAAGATTTTCATTGGATTACATAGTGTGTATATAGCATGAATTCATGAAATGCTTAGCCTTAGAAGAGTTAAAAAATACTATAATGTACTCATTAATGTGTTGACTAAAAAAACTCTTGGTATCCTTTATTATTTTTTGCAAAATTCAAATTTACCTCAAGTGGTAATAATTATAGTATTTTTTTTGTCCATGAATTTAATTATTCTAAGAGGACGAGTTTCAAGTGAATAAATTCAACATAGAGGAATTAATTCAATTAGTCTATATCTTTTTCTAAATTTCAGATAAATGTGAAATTAATCTCTATCTCTATCTCTATCTCTACTATTATAAAAGTACAGATGGAAGAGGTGTTACACGCTAGATCTAGCAAGTAAACATGTGTTTCTGTCGTTCGGTCGATTTGATTTGTGATCGGATATCAATTGCCATAGGAACTAACAAAATATTTTGACTTTTGGTCTAATAAAAAAAACAAATCGAATGATATATCTATTGTTGCATTTGTAGATTGAGCAAAATATTTTTATTACCTAATAATATTATTTTGTTTCTTTTATTTGCCCACATATGAGGGCATCTTATGCTAGTAATTATTAATATATGCATTTAGAATATTGAAAATTCATTTTATATATCAGAACACGTCTTTCAGTATTTTTTTCCCGTATGAGTTCAGTATATACTATTATGAATGTGTGATGATACTGTCCGTTTAGAATTTTACCGAACACATACATTCAATGTTAAATAGTGTTGTCAAATATTTAAGATCAAGAATAGTAAATGTTAAGTTTTTAAAAATGCAGGATATACAAATAAAAAATTCTAAGTTGCTCATCATTTCAGTTACAAAATAATTCAAGAGAAAAGCACCAGCTCACAGCTTTTTTTTAATAATTAATCAAAATTATAGGTGAACATTAATGAGTTTCTCTGTAGCTCCATTATTGCTACGCGGAAGTGCGGCTTCTGTAGAGCTTTTATTGGTACAATCAATTGCATCTTCCGATACGCTTTTGTTTGGTACAATCAATTGTATTTCTGTTATACTTTTGTTTGGTACAACCAATTAATGCAACTGAAAAAGAATACCTAATTGGTAAGCAAAAGAGCTCTACCTTCGATAAATTGATTCACGAGTAAATCAAAAGAAACATGCAGCAATTCTCATTTCAATTTTCGCAACAGAAGAAGACCTTTTTTTTTTTTTTTTGAACTAAACAGCGATGGCAAACTGTTGACACCGAGACCATTAAAAATCAACATACTTGGCTAATATAATATTTTAGTTAAAAAAAATAACAAATTGCTATCCTCCCACCCTCAGCTTCATACATTAAAATGCTCATCCCCATTTATGTAGGGTAGCGAACTGCTGCTACAAATGATTCACTAGGTAGTAAGTACAAATCACATGTCATGTCGGTATGACCCAGAAAAATTGGTCCCGGCAGAAGAGACACAGAATAAAGATGCACAATTGAAAATGTACCCAATTTGTTTTTTTCCCCCCCTGTTTAATGATCTGGAAGCAGAAGGGTGAGCAGCTTGGTGAGAACAGGCACTTTCCTCATCTGACACCAGATGCTTCTGCTGTGCAAACATCGCCACGACAAAGTGGACAAACTCTACACAACATGAATTGTATTATTAAGCAAAGAAGAATAGAATAATTATGCTATACTAAGCCTATCTCTATGTATTTAAAAAAGATATTTCGGTAAAATATCGCCAACTTCCATAGGGCACCAAATCAAGTTAAATTTGGCAAAATAAATAAAGCACGGTCACACAGGCATACAAAGGATTCATGAAACAAACCTGTGAATCTCCTTAAGCCATTTATCTATACAGGTAAGATGAAACTCATGACTGCAGGGAAGTACTCGCATGCAATCTCCTTCTTCATACTCCACAAGACATATGTAGCATCTAAAATTACATATTAGAGGTCAAATTAAAAAAAATGTGCATTCAGTTGTCAAATGGCTATTAGACATAAAGACATGTTAGCCTCTGAATACACCGAGGAAATGACAACTTTCTGTGCTCCAAGGATTTTCTCAGTTCAGCATTACTCTAACAAAGACCCTATCTAATCCTCACAAGGAGTTCAATCAAATCCTCCAAGTAACTGTTTCATTGATTTATCTTAATTGAGTAATCTAATCATCAAATTGTGATCTTCAGCATACCAATTAAAATTAGCCTGGCTTAAAATCCAAATGGACATAACCGAATTAATTGGTGGGGTGCACACATAAAAAAGCCAACACAATTTCTGTGCAGAATGATAAAGCTGGATTCCAAAATTTGTTCTTAAAGCTCAGAAAGGAGAAGAGGAAAGATATCCTACTGTGCAGCCTCATCACAATTTTTAGCAGGCTTTCTATACATCTTTACAGGGAGAGACTCAACTGTCTCTTTCGGTGCAGGAACTGATCCTATTGAAGAGAAGGAAGGCCTTGATGAAGACAAAACCATTGACTGTTGATGGATCTCATCCAACACCTGACATCAAATTTTAAGTTTTTTTTTATTTTCTTCTCATCTTTTCAATATTCCTAAACGGTACCCCATACAAAAAATTTCAAAATAGATAAGTGTTGCAATTGATGGTATGAAACAAATCAAAAGAGAAATAAAAATAGCAATTGTCCCATAAACAAGCAAAGAGTCAGATCTAAGTAGTTTGTGTACAACTGTCAGTCATTCAGAGAAAACTACCCTTCACTCGATCAAAGCATAGGCATACTACAGAGACCATGCATGGTGTCATAAGCCCCCAAAAAAATCATTGATTTCAGTATAAACTCAATAAACATAACATCAATCAAGAACTGATTTCAAATGAATTGTGCAAGCTTGGTCTAAGAAATAAACTTTACCTCAAAAAGTGCTTCAGCTAACATTACAATTCTAGAAATACTGGCCCGGGTGCTTGTTTCATCATCAGGATTCCCGGACCGATTTCTTGTACGGCAAGTACACTGCTCAGTCCTGTGCCTCCCAGCAAGAATGCATGATCTCTCGTGACCTGACAAATTCTCAAATCTGCTTCCTAGTCTCTGAAGAGCCCGGACCTGCTACCACACAGCACCTGGTTCAGTACAGTCATCAAGGACAACTAAAACTAAAAAAAAAAAATTGTAAATAACAAATCACCTGGGATCGTATTCTTCTTCTTCTCTCAAGGAAAGCTGACCTACGCTCTAATAAATCCTGGTTATTTGCATCTGTATGCTGTGGATTTTGTGGCAAGGTCATCTCACCACTTTCAAAAGGAAGGCTACTAGATAGTTCTGAATTCAACTCTGCAATTCTACTAGAGAAAGAGCCATCCCTTCTTATTCCACTGAGAGCCCTTCTTGAATTGGAAGATGCTTCATCTAAAGGAACAGGAGAGAATAAACCATCAGAAAATGTTGTTCGCCTTAGAACCCTATCGCGCAGCCTCCCCACTGATAGAGTCCGGCTAAACCTTACACTACCCTCTAAAGTCTCCTGGTTTCCTATCCTTCTATTTCGGGATGCATTTCTCTCAGAGTCTGCCAAATTCCTTTGACCCAGCCTTGCAACCATTTCTTCAGCCCTTATGCTGAAATTAGGTGTAGGATTGGTTTCAATAGGTGTGGTTTCATCTGAACTGCTTGTCGTAGCTTCTCTATCACAATCAGGAAGAGGAGCATTGCTTGAGTAAAAATTGTGTGCTGTAGATGAGCCTAAGCTTATGGCTCTATTCAACCTAAAGTTCACAGTGCCTGGGGTAATGTTAAAGTGTGCCCTTGGTCTATTAGTAGCAATGTTGGATGAAGCCCCACCAGCTCCTGAATTTGCTTGTAATGTACTGTCAAGGCTTTCTTCACTGGCTTCAACATTGGTAGTGCAGGAAATTTGACTTGAAGAAGGTTCAAACTTTCCACAATCAACCCCATTAGTCTTAGGATTTTTCTCAACCTCTATATTTACAGGAAGATGGTTTGATGTACTGTTCGCTGCCCCATTTTTGTCTTCAGACTGAAAAAAGACATTAACATTGTTCAACAATACTAACAATCAGCATTGTTAAAAACAAAAGCCTAACTAGTATCTCCAGCAGCTGCACAGAATTGAGTTTATGGAAAATTTTGCAGTAATGGCAATTCCAGATTCGAACAAACGGCCACTTACATAACTTGAGATGGGAAATTAGTGCAGGCTTAGCCAATAATCAATTAGCAGAATGTCTACACAATTTGTTTCATTTAAGCACAAATAAAAGGGCTATTCTCTATATAAGAGCAGGTTGAGCATGAGATAAAAAAAGTCACTTGTAACCAATTCCTGTCACTTTGTATAAATGTGGATAAAAATTGCATCCAGCATTTCTCAATCGACACGAATAACCTTATTCAAGTCACTAACTAAAACCAGTAGAACAAAACTTTTAGGAAAAAAATAGCAAAAGAGAGAAGATAAATGGGGCACCTGTTGAGAAGGAGGAAAACCAAAGCAAGAGGAACTGAACACCTTTCCTATTCTACCTTTCTCTCTCCTTTCCCCTTCTCTCTCCCTATTTGAATTCAAATCCGAACCAGACAATGATGCATTCTTGCTACTCCCTGATCCCATCGCACCCTTCTAACACACTCATCCATCTAACTCCATTTCAAATCAGCCCCAGTTTCTCCTTTCCCTTCTCAGATTCGCTCAAACTTTTCTTCAACAACAGAAGATTTCGTGCAGTGTAGTGGCTCTCCTTCTCTGATCTACGCCAGCATTGGAACTGGGGAGTGAGAAAGAAGGAATTAATGAGCGAAAGAAGCGGCACCTGTTGCTGGCTTGTTGCTGGTGGTGGATTATCCGGAGGAGTGGGTTCTCCGCCTTGGGTTGATTTGATTAATAATTTTCTTGGGGCCTTGTGTTTGATTTGAATAATTATTATCTGAGAAGCAGTTAAAGGTGTCTCTTGGTTTCTACACCAGACTTTCTTATTAGTTGGTGTATTTCGAGCAGACAGTCGCTCGTTGCAGAGGCGGTACGCCCGCTCCCTTTCTCTTTTTGCCCCCCATTTTCCTCCCTTTGTTTTTTCTATTGCTCTTGTTTAGTATATTCTATCTACCAGGTTTCTGACCTTACCTCTAACAAACTGTTACGCGAATTAATCTACGGATAGAGACGTAGTAGATCTTGAACAACCCTTCTAACTTCTCTTGCTCTGCAAGGATGATTTAGGTAGACGTGGTGCATAGGATACAGTGACGAAATTAAGAAGTTTATAAACACTAAAGACAAGTGGGTTGGGATCAGAGGGAGATTCCGTGGTGCATTATGATTTATGAATAAGGTACAGCTGCGTGGATAGTGTCAGTGCCAATGGATAGATAGCCCTGTTATTGCATGCATGTGAACTCTGTATGGTGTTGACTACTGACAGCGGATTGAGAGATCCGATCCACGCACCGCTGTCCATCTTTTTTAATTATGTTTTGTTAGTACTCTGTTTTTTTCCTTTTTTTTCTTGTTTTGAAAATTTTTCAACTCTATAGGGTATAGGGTTGTCATTTTGTTCTAGGATTAATGCGGAAAGAAGCCTTCGCGATTTTTAAATCTAATATTCATTTGATAATTGTAGTTTTTCTTTCTCATTTTTCCCCTTCTTCAGTTGTACACCTGTACCTACTTTCAGCTAAGGATAAATTTTTGTAAGAGACTTGTATTTAATTTTTAATCCAAAAGATAACCGCTTTGACCTGAATTTTTCTTTAAAATGTTAATACATCCGATCCGGCTAACCATTAAAAATAAGAAATTAATTAGTTATGTCATCGTTTGTCATCCCTTGAATAATGTGAGCACATAAAATAATAGGGAAAATTTTTTCTGTGTCCCTCAAAACTGATAAAATGGTGGATTTGCCCCCCAAAACTAATTTCTTCTGTTTTTGCCCCTCAAAATCAGTCATTCTTTCTGAAGTTACCCCTTTCTCTTTTTTTATAATATATTAACAATAAAATAATAAAAACAGAAATGTCTGACCGTTATACCCCTTATCCCAAATCAATTGATCAAAAGCCTCCGTCTCTCTCAAGAAAGAGAGTCGCACGTGCCTGTATCGATCCATCTGCTCGCATCAAAGAGGAGAACCGATCTATTGTACTTTTCTGATTTCTTTTCTCAGTGAGCTTTGACATACTACAATGACACTTCATCCCTCTTTCTTTCGTAGCTTATAAGTGCTGCAGTTGGCATAACAACCTTGCTTTAATGGTTTCTAGCATATTAGTAAATAATGCCCATTAAATGACTTTGTTTACGAGGGTAATATGCTTCATTTCCTCCAGTGTATCCGATATTCAAACAAACTCATGCTCGACCCCACTGATCAGACCCCTCTCCCTCGAATGACATTCAAACAAACTCCTCCGATTGGCCAACACCCGCTCGACCTCATCTGTCTGCTGCCTCATCCCAACACAAATGGCAAGCCGTGATTGGCTTCTACCCCTGGTCCCACATTTAATCAAGTTAACGAAAAAAAAAAATCTACTGTTGTACTAAACGTCTCTAGGTTTGTCGATTGCAAAACAATATCATTTGGCATTTAACAATCTTCTTTGAGTTTTATAGAAAGAAGATACAATTTATGAGGACTTGGATAAAAGCTTTAAGAAAGATCAAGATCAAGTCATTAGAGAGCTTGTAGGCTAGTTTAGACTAGGATAGAATGTATACTTTAGTCCTTGTTTATCCTTAAAATGGTCTAGATAGCGAAAAGCTCAATAAACCAACAAAATCCTGTTTTCTGTGACCTAGCGTCGTACAACGCTAGATAGAGTTACACAACGCTAGAACAGCTAAATTCATACTTTTGTGAATCAACGTTGCACAACGCTATATAGAGTTAGGCAACGCTGAGTCACAACGTTGTACAACGCTCAGTAGAGTTGTACAACGCTACAGTTAAAAACTTGGAAATTTTCCTGAGTACCATCGTGCAACGCCATATAGCGTTGCACAACGCCACAAAAATCCCAAGTTAGCTGTGCTGTTTTTACATGCAAAGTCTCTGGAGACGTTAGCCAACGTCTTTCAGCGTTGGGTAACGTTAGCGTTGTGTGACGGCATATAGAGTTGTACAACGCTCTGTTGAATCTGTCAGAGTTGCTCCTTTTGTCTTCCTTTAGCGTTGTGTAACGCCATTCAGTGGCAAGCAACGCTCTGACAATTTCCAACGGAATTGTCGGAGCTTTCCTTTGGTTTTACACTCCTGCGTTGTGCGACGGCAAATAGCGTTGCATAACGCTCTGACAGACCAACGGCTATATTAAAGAGCCGTTAGAATTTACAACGGTCATATTCCAGCGTTGTATAACGCTATTCAGCGTTGTACAACGCTGTGGCATGTTTTTGCTGGGGAACTGCTCATTTCGAGCCCTATATATATCGACCCCTTGTTCTCTCTCATGTGGTGGCTTCACTTTGCAAAATTAGACCAGAATTGAGCCTTTGAGCACAGGGATACTCTCCCACTTGAGCTTTTCATAGCTAGACCATCTTGAGAGATTTAGTAGCCTCAAACACCACCGCCCCGACTTGTCGCTAGGTGTAGGTTGGAATAGGTTGAGAGCTCTTCTCCTTTGAGGCCGTTGTGCCATTCGAGTTAGACCGATCCGCCTCGAGTGTCCTTGTGACGAGGTGATTCGGTTCGAAGTTGTAGTCCCGTTCTTGTTGGAATTGAACGGAGCGCACCCTTTCGTGGTAGCGGAACTCCCGGAGACGTACGACTAAGGCTAGCTTCTTCTAGCGGGTCGGAACTCCGTAATCATACCGAGTGTTCAATTTCTCTCTCTCTTTTTCTCTTTATTATCTTGCTATACTTGAATTGCTTGTGTGCTTGCTTGTATTGGGTACCAATTGAATTGTGTTAGGGTAGTTCATACCAAACCGGTCTAAAACCTCAATCGCTTCCGCTAAACCTTGGTTAAGCCGCCCCTTTAGGTACAACAAAGTGGTATCAGAGCGGGAACCTCGATTAAGCTATTCTTAATCTCGGTTTTCGATCTTGGCGGCTAGAATGGTACAAAAATCGGGTAAATTGGACCATACTTGCACAAATTTCTCTATTTGGAAAAATGGTATGGTTGGCTACCTCAAAAGCATGGGTGTTTGGTATATTGTGGCAAATGAATCTAAATTTAAACCAAATACTAACAAGCTTACCACCGAGGCCTTGAGGGAAAAGGAGGATAATGACTATGCGGTCAATGTCATCCAAAGCTCGGTGCATGAATCAATTGGTAGCACACTTGTTTGCAATTTTGATGTAGCTAGGGACATATGGAGAGCCGTCTTGAGTTGTTTCGAAGGAAGCCAAATGGGAGGAGTACACACGGATTTGGAGTTCGATCCATGTACATCCGATTCGGACAATTGCGAAGTGCATGCATTTCTTGCCAAGGAAACAGAATCCTCTATTCCTTCAAATCATTCCACTCCATCTACATCACCAAAGGCATGCTCTCCAAAGGTATATCTCCCTCTCAATGAATCTCTTAGTAGTAGTGATAGTGAGAATGATGATGAACCAACTAGTTCAACTCCATGTGTTGATTGTGATAGGTTGAACTCTATTCTTGATGCTATCCATGATGCCTTGGTTAGAAAAGCCGATACCATAGAAACCTTAAAAACCAAGGTAGATGAGCTTACTTCTAAGATGGGTGAGTATGAGGCTAAAATTAAGGAGCTTGAAAAACAACTTGAAAAATCGGTTTTAGCTAAAGTTCCTAAAACGAATTTGAAAAACCTTTTCAAAGGTCAAAAGCCTCATGACAAGTCCGGTCTTGGTTACCAAAAGCCTTATCAAACCAAGAAAAGGAACTTGTCACACAATAATGGAAAACAAGTTGCACAAACCACACAATTTCAAAAACCTAGGAATTCTCGTGGTCATGCATATATGTACCAAAGGAAACCTAGAAACACTAGAGTGCAAAACGAAAAGAATTTGCAAAATCAAGAAAAGAAAGTTTTTGTTCCAAAGGCGTCCAATAAAATTTATTTTAGAGGACCCGATGGATGGTTTTATGAATTTAAAGAGCAACACTCTTCTCAAAACCACAAAGCTCAATCCAATGGGCATAAAAAGAATGTTTCCCAACATTTCCAAAAGGATCGCAAAAAGGATTTTAATGCCTCATCCTATGATCCTAAGAAGAAGGCCGAATACCTTAAAGCCCATTACTATTCTCATTTTGTCAAGGGTTCTACCATGCCTAAGCCAACCAATGCATATTGCAACTATTGTTGTCAAAATGGTCATATCTCGTTGGAATGCAAACTTAGGAAACCAAATGGTGAGTCCAAAGATAAGTGGGTTCCAAAAGCTTGTACCTCTAGTGGTACAACTAGTGGTATGGTAACTAATATGGCCTAAATACCAAGTTTACCCCCGGTCTTATAAACCAAATTTTTTGGGGGAGCCTCTTTATTTCTATCTTATTTTTGTTTGAGAGGTTAAATTTGGTCACACTACTTTGAGTAGTGCTCTAAATTGGTTCTCCAATTCTTTTTCTCCAAAATTATGGGGGAGCCATAAATTTAGGGGGAGCTTTGGTACAATTTTCACTTTTTGTCGATTTACAAAAAGGGGGAGAATTGTAGTAAAGCTTGTGAAATGCCAAAATTTAATCGCTTTACTAATGATATTGTTTTGCAAATTGTCAAAAGGGGGAGATTGTTGTACTAAACGTCTCTAGGTTTGTCGATTGCAAAACAATATCATTTGGCATTTAACAATCTTCTTTGAGTTTTACAGGAAGAAGATACAATTTATGAGGACTTGGATAAAAGCTTTAAGAAAGATCAAGATCAAGTCATTAGAGAGCTTGTAGGCTAGTTTAGACTAGGATAGAAGGTATACTTTAGTCCTTGTTTATCCTTAAAATGGTCTAGATAGCGAAAAGCTCAATAAACCAGCAAAATCCTGTTTTCTGTGACCTAGCGTCGTACAACGCTAGATAGAAGTTACACAACGCTAGAACAGCTAAATTCATACTTTTGTGAATCAACGTTGCACAACGCTATATAGAGTTAGGCAACGCTGAGTCACAACGTTGTACAACGCTCAGTAGAGTTGTACAACGCTACAGTTAAAAACTTGAAAATTTTCCTGAGTACCATCGTGCAACGCCATATAGCGTTGCACAACGCCACAAAAATCTCAAGTTAGCTGTGCTGTTTTTACATGCAAAGTCTCTGGAGACGTTAGCCAACGTCTTTCAGCGTTGGGTAACGTTAGCGTTGTGTGACGGCATATAGAGTTGTACAACGCTCTGTTGAATCTGTCAGAGTTGTTCCTTTTGTCTTCCTTTAGCGTTGTGTAACGCCATTCAGTGGCAAGCAACGCTCTGACAATTTCCAACGGAATTGTCGGAGCTTTCCTTTGGTTTTACACTCCTGCGTTGTGCGACGGCAAATAGCGTTGCATAACGCTCTGACAGACCAACGGCTATATTAAAGAGCCGTTAGAATTTACAACGGTCATATTCCAGCGTTGTATAACGCTATTCAGCGTTGTACAACGCTGTGGCATGTTTTTGCTGGGGAACTGCTCATTTCGAGCCCTATATATATCCACCCCTTGTTCTCTCTCATGTGGTGGCTTCACTTTGCAAAATTAGACCAGAATTGAGCCTTTGAGCACAGGGATACTCTCCCACTTGAGCTTTTCATAGCTAGACCATCTTGAGAGATTTAGTAGCCTCAAACACCACCGCCCCGACTTGTCGCTAGGTGTAGGTTGGAATAGGTTGAGAGCTCTTCTCCTTTGAGGCCGTTGTGCCATTCGAGTTAGGCCGATCCGCCTCGAGTGTCCTTGTGACGAGGTGATTCGGTTCGAAGTTGTAGTCCCGTTCTTGTTGGAATTGAACGGAGCGCACCCTTTCGTGGTAGCGGAACTTCCGGAGACGTACGACTAAGGCTAGCTTCTTCTAGCGGGTCGGAACTCCGTAATCATACCGAGTGTTCAATTTCTCTCTCTCTTTTTCTCTTTATTATCTTGCTATACTTGAATTGCTTGTGTGCTTGCTTGTATTGGGTACCAATTGAATTGTGTTAGGGTAGTTCATACCAAACCGGTCTAAAACCTTAAATCGCTTCCGCTAAACCTTGATTAAGCCGCCTCCATTAGGGACAACATCTACGAAGTTGGAAATTGAAGGAGACAAAACTAATCTCTGACAAAAACTGTTCCGACCAATCACTTCACCATTGACGGAGTTTGACCCACCGTTGGAAAGTACATGATGAGGAGAGCTCAACGGTACCACTTCCAACTACCTTGGTGAGCTCCTTTCCATTTAATTCGATGGAGAAACTAATGGAAAAGAGAAAAAGGAACGTTCAATTAGAGTGATTTAAAGCTTGAGAGCTCTAGCTACTTGGATCTATAGCCTCGTGAATATTCCATGAGTAATTCCATGTCATCGATTGGGGTTGCAGTGGAGTGAATAGAGACGAAGGCTTCATGCGAGTGAGAGAGACGGAGGCCATCTGACTTTTGATCAATCGATTTGGGATCAATGTAGGGGTATAATGGTCAGACATTTCTGTTTTTGTTATTTTATTGTTAAATCTATTATAAAAAAAGAAAAAGGGGTAATTTCAAAAAGAGGGGCAGATTTTGAGGGGTAAAAACAGAAGAAATTAGTTTTGGGGGGCAAATCCACTATTTCCTCGGTTTTGAGGGGCACATAAAAATTTTTCCCAAAATAATAAGATGAACATATAAATAATCAAAGTAACTAAATATAAAAAAAGTAAGTTCAATAAAAAAATGAATATACTTATAAAAATCTGAATAAGGGATAACAAAACTTTTTTTTATATGTGTTCACCTTAATCAAATATATGGTCATCTTGTCTATTTTATGTGTTTATTTTGTTTAAGCGATGACAAAACTTTTTTTGTATGTGTTCACCTTAATCAAATATATGGTCATCTTGTCTATTTTATGTGGTTATTTTGTTTAAGTGATGACAAAACTTTTTTTGTATGTGTTCACCTTGTTTATTTTATGTGTTTATTTTGTTTAAGCGATAACAAACTGCAGGTGATAGTTATTATTTCTCCGAAAATAATATTGGCGCTGTTTGGATGGTATGAGAATAAATAAGAATAGCTTCTTCGTAAGCATCCAAACAAGTTAGGAATAATAAGAAGAAAAACTTCTTCCTGGTTGTGTTTGGATGAGGTGTGGAAATAAGGGAATAAGTGAATAAATTTATTATAAACAATTCAAACTCTTCACAAAGTTACACACTTCCCAATACTTCTTCCCACTTCTTCCCTTATTCCTCTTATTCCCGCACCATCCAAACGGACCTAGGAATAACTTCTTTCTAGGAATAGTTTCTTCCAACAATTATATATACATAATTTCAACAAAATTAAGTAAATATTAATAGCTAAATGAAATTTTGTGTGCTCTTTAATTAGTACTTTTATTTAATATTAAAATAATATTTTTTAATAAATTATTTAAATTAATATTAATTTTGCTTATTTCTGGAATAACACTCTTCCCACTCTTTCCAAAGTTACACACTTTCCAATATTTTCTTTCTAAAATCCTTATTCCTTTCTTATTCCCATACCATCCAAACGGCCCCATTAAATTTAATTTCATAGCTCGGCTCTCCTTTTTTTGTTTTGTTATCGAAATAATATAATACAGTTTGTTTTGTTATCGAGATAATATAATACAGTTTCAGAGCTATACAGGCAAGAAGAAAATGGACGAGGAAAAATTATTTGGGATGCTCGGCCCATACTACAAGACCGAGCCTTCAAATTTTGTTACATTAGCTTGGACTGGAGTGGCTATTTAGACAATTGACAAGTCCATTGGCTATTTTTCTCAATTTTCCACCATTATTTTGTTGTAGTAATTCGTACGCGAGACTGATAACTTCAATCAGACAATCACGCAATCAAATTTATTTTGTATAAGCGCGTTCAATTTTTTCTTATCAAAAATGAAAAACGCGTCCCTTCTCTCTCACGCGATTCACCCTTGACACGCGCCTCTCCTCTCCCTGGCACTTCATCCGTCTCTCCTCTCCCTCTCATCCTAGTCCCCTCCCCTCCTTTCCTCCCTTCCCCGTCTTTTTTCTTCTCTCCCACCTTCTTTCCGTCGCATCTTTTTTCCTTTCACATTCTTCTTCCCCTCCCTAGTCTCTCCTTCCTCTCCAAGACAGCATCAAGAGCTTTGTTTTTTTTTCTACACTGTTTTTTAATATACTTGTCAACAATAAATACTCCTTTAATGCAAAATAAATACTTCTTTATAATGTATAATAATATAACTTTACATTATATTTACTTAGTCGAAAATAAATACTCACTTATATATACTATTTTACTCCCATAAAATCATTAGTTACTTGTAACACCCCAAAATTTTCAATTATTTTGAATATTCTGAAAACTATGTAGTTTGACATAATATAATTAGTATTGTTTTTCTTTGTGTCTTAAAAAAAAATTTATTATTTCCATCTACGATTTGATTTACATATCTGTTATTAGTCAAAAGACAAAAACTTATATTAATGCCAATGGTCCATTTACTATTTTGTCTATATCTAATCATCTCTTTTTATAGTTTCCAAAACGTGGCTGCCTTTTTTTTTAATCTCTCTAAAGTCCACGTATCAATTTGCCTTCCAAAAATACTTTTCATTTCCCTTTTCCCTTGTTCCTCGTATAAGTTATAACCGCTCAAAAATAATAATAATAATAAATGTAACATTTTAATTTGCCTACGGCCTTTCACTCATAAAAAGATGTAACCGTTCCATGTCCATCTCATTATCACCGATCCGAAAAAAATAAAACCAGACTCCCACATTGATTTTCATTTTTCATTCAATTTTGATATCTCCAATAAAATATATTTTATTTAAATACGAAGATATGTGTGATCATCATTCCGATTAGAATTCAAGTTCTACACGATAATCGTGTCGTTTGATTTTTCTGAATCACTCGTCAGGTAACCAGACTTCTCTATAATTTAATTTTCGTATTGATTGATTTAAATTTCGTTTGTTTATTTGATTGAATTGATATATGAGTATTGTGACTGATGTATTTTGTGAGTCAACGGGTCTCTGATGTGACTTGATTTGAAATGGAAATGTGAAATGGAATTTGAAGCGGAATCGCCTAGAGAGGGATTCACGCTAATGTGAAAGTGATTTGAGAAAATCTAGACCCGTTGATCTCTGTGAAATACATTTAATTTTATTGTTATTGATGTGTGGATTAATCCGATCTTTTGATATTTGTTATATAAATTAGTTATAGAGAAGCTGCGTCGTTAAATAACTGGTTACTCGGCTTTGTAGCTGACTCCGTTTTGCTTTTATCTATGTTGTGACGTAGGTTGACGGGCCGTCGGATGGATGATCAGATACTGTGTCACCTCACGCCTCGTATCTCGGATATGGGGTGTGACATTTGGTATCAGAGCATTCGTTCCTCGGACTGTGTGTTGGGTCTGTTGTCGTTTCGTTTGAAATTTCTTTTAGGTACCTATATAGTTCTAGTTAATTTGAAATTGTCTGACTTGAATTTTGTTTGCTCAATTGACTTGTTATCATCATCCTATCAGAACTTGGTCTGTTTCATTTGAATTACCAATCGTTGAATTTCGAGGACGAAATTCTTTTGAAGGAGGGAAGAATGTAACACCCCAAAATTTTCAATTATTTTGAATATCCTGAAAACTATGTAGTTTGACATAATATAATTAGTATTGTTTTTCTTTGTGTCTTAAAAAAAATTATTATTTCCATCTACGATTTGATTTACATATCTGTTATTAGTCAAAAGACAAAAACTTATATTAATGTCAATGGTCCATCTACTATTTTGTCTATATCTAATCATAGTTTCCTAAACGTGGCTGCCTTTTTTTTTTAATCTCTCTAAAAGTCCACGTATCAATTTTCCTTTCAAAAATACTTTTCATTTCCCTTTTCCCTTGTTCCTCGTATAAGTTATAACCGCTCAAAAAAAAATAATAATAACTGTAACATTTTAATTTGCATACGGCCTTTCACTCATAAAAAGATGTAACCGTTCCATGTCCATCTCATCATCACCGATCCGAAAAAAATAAAACCAGACTCCCACTTTGATTTTCATTTTTCATTCAATTTTGATATCTCCAATAAAATATATTCCATTTAAATACGAAGATATGTGTGATCATCATTCCGATTAGAATTCAAGTTCTACACGATAATCGTGTCGTTTGATTTTTCTGAATCACTCGTCAGGTAACCAGACTTCTCTATAATTTAATTTTTGTATTGATTGATTTAAATTTCGTTTGTTTATTTGATTGAATTGATATATGAGTATTGTGACTGATGTATTTTGCGAGTCAATGGGTCTCTGATGTGACTTGATTTGAAATGGAAATGTGAAATGGAATGTGAAGCGAAATCGCCTAAAGAGGGATTCACGCTAATGTGAAAGTGATTTGAGAAAATCTAGACCCGTTGATCTCTGTGAAATACATTTAATTTTATTGTTATTGATGTGTGGATTAATCCGATCTTTTGATATTTGTTATATAAATTAGTTATAGAGAAGCTGCGTCGTTAAATAACTGGTTACTCGGCTTTGTAGCTGACTCCGTTTTGCTTTTATCTATGTTGTGACGTAGGTTGACGGGTCGTCGGATGGATGATCAGATACTGTGTCACCTCACTCCTTGTATCTCGGATACGGGGTGTGACATTTGGTACCAGAGCATTCGTTCCTCGGACTGTGTGTTGGGTCTGTTGTCGTTTCGTTTGAAATTTCTTTTAGGTACCGATATAGTCCTAGTTAATTTGAAATTGTTTGACTTGAATTTTGTTTGCTCAATTGACTTGTTATCATCATCCTATTAGAACTTGGTCTGTTTCATTTGAATTACCAATCGTTGAATTTCGAGGACGAAATTCTTTTGAAGGGGGGAAGAATGTAACACCCCAAAATTTTCAATTATTTTGAATATCCTGAAAACTATGTAGTTTGACATAATATAATTAGTATTGTTTTTCATTGTGTCTTAAAAGAAAATTATTATTTCCATCTACGATTTGATTTACATATCTGTTATTAGTCAAAAGACAAAAACTTATATTAATGCCAATGGTCCATCTACTATTTTGTCTATATCTAATCATCTCTTTTTATAGTTTCCTAAACGTGGCTGCCTTTTTTTTAATCTCTCTAAAGTCCACGTATCAATTTGCCTTTCAAAAATACTTTTCATTTCCCTTTTCCCTTGTTCCTCGTATAAGTTATAACCGCTCAAAAAAAATAATAATAATAACTGTAACATTTTAATTTTCCTACGGCCTTTCACTCATAAAAAGATGTAACCGTTCCATGTTCATCTCATTATCACCGATCCGAAAAAAATAAAACCAGACTCCCACTTTGATTTTCATTTTTCATTCAATTTTGATATCTCCAATAAAATATATTCCATTTAAATACGAAGATATGTGTGATCATCATTCCGATTAGAATTCAAGTTCTACACGATAATCGTGTCGTTTGATTTTTCTGAATCACTCGTCAGGTAACCAGACTTCTCTATAATTTAATTTTCGTATTGATTGATTTAAATTTCGTTTGTTTATTTGATTGAATTGATATATGAGTATTGTGACTGATGTATTTTGCGAGTCAATGGGTCTCTGATGTGACTTGATTTGAAATGGAAATGTGAAGTGGAATTGCCTAGAGAGGGATTCACGCTAATGTGAAAGTGATTTGAGAAAATCTAGACCCGTTGATCTCTGTGAAATACATTTAATTTTATTGTTATTGATGTGTGGATTAATCCGATCTTTTGATATTTGTTATATAAATTAGTTATAGAGAAGCTGCGTCGTTAAATAACTGGTTACTCGGCTTTGTAGCTGACTCCGTTTTGCTTTTATCTATGTTGTGACGTAGGTTGATGGGCCGTCGGATGGATGATCAGATACTGTGTCACCTCACGCCTCGTATCTTGGATACGGGGTGTGACATTACTCACTTAAATTAACTCTGCATTTAATCACAGCTTTGTCGAATTGTCGTAAGTAATTTCCATTCAGGTGTGATATACACCATCCACTAATTTACCATCCAAATCATCCAATTAGATCAGGTGTTGAAATTGGACCATTTTGGGCTGTTTGGGCTTGCTGATGTCATCATTTGGCTTGATGACGTCATCAAAAAAATTTTGAATTTTTTCTTCTAAATATTTTTTTGAAATTTTTTTTTTGCCCGTTGACGTCATTAAATGGACGGATTTTTTTTTTCAATTAGATGCGTTAAGGGATGAGTTAAACTTGTTATATGTTCAATTAGATGTAGTGATAATATGACGTTTTGGTTCTGATAATGACCATAATTGATGAGTTAAAATTCAGTAGATGCAATGGTAATATGATGTTTTAGTTATGATAATGGGCATAAAGGATGAGCTAAACTAAGTTATGTGTTCAGTTAGATGTAGTAGTAATATGACGATTTAGTAATCATACAAATGATGAAATCTAATACTAAATTCTTCCAATAATTTAATCCCTTGCGCAAAATAAAAAAACATTTATGATAACAAAGCTTTCTAATTTTCAAATGTTTATAACATGATCCCTTAAAGTAATAAATATAACATGTATAAATTTTAATTAATCATTTCAAACAACAAACATACATAATGGTACAAGGTGATCCGTTAGAAAAACTAACTTAATAGATATGATCACTAAATAATCTTTTTACAAATTATGAAGTGAAATAACCTTCGCATCTGTAATAGAATAGGTAAAGAACCAATGTATATCCCATGCAAGTTGCAAATCAATACCTATTAACGCATGAATAAATACTATGTCAGCAATGATAATCTATTTCAAAAGACACCAATTAAACCAATTAAATTAATGTATTCATATTTTTATGAAGAAAAATAAAACTGAAAATGACAAAAAAAAAGGAAAAAAAATACAGTTGCAATTCTATCTCAAATGTTTCTTGACAGATCATGCATCTTTGGGAAATATGAGTAGAACCCATCATCATGTCGCAGAGTTGCTGGTATGCCTCTTCTGCTCCATTTGACATATATTCAGAAAATTTCCTTCAAAAATGTTTATCCCGTTTTTAAGTTCTGAAAAACTTGGATTAGACAAGAAACTAGGACAAATGCAATAAAAATGCCTGAACTCTGAAGAACAATCTAATTGCGATTGAGATAAGAGTTAAAATGATTAAAAAGCTTCATTTCCCAAACTAAAATTCCATTTTTGATACAATAGTACCTACGAAACTTAGTATAGGATTCAGCGCGCCTACGCTGGACAACCAAAAATCGACGGAGCAGATCGAGCACCTCTCAAGGCATCGTCTACGGTGTCCATCGGTTCTACTCCGTTTTCTTCTTTTCTCCTCATCCTCCGATCGCTCCTCGTTCCCTTTTTTTCTCTTTTCTCCTGCTACTCCCCTCAAATATGGAAATTAAAAAAAACGGAAAGAAATGAAGAGGTGCGGACCGTTTTAAAGGGATGGTTTCAGTTGAAAAAAAAAGCATGTTGGACCAGTCGCTGGGCCGAAAAGGATGATAGAGCCCGTTGGATGGGTTGGATGGAAACTAGGAGGATGGTAAATACCAATTACCATTTCCATTCGGTATGTCTATAATGTCTTCCGACTTGTGAGTGCTAATGGGCCTGATAATCAACTAGTACAAGTAACATATATGGGCCTTTGCCAAGGAGTGCGCTGCAGGCCTGTGGTTTCGTCATTGGTTCCGTTACTGACTTACTGTACCAATATTCTACTGGTATGATATTCCGATGAGCGTACCAACCAGCCGATGAGATAGATCAGTTACTGGATTTTAAATTTAGGAAGTCACGAATCGTATGATGTTTTTAGGTGGTGACTGGTGAGGTGGCAAACAAACGGATAATTTATTTTTATTGTGCTCATATCATATTTTATGAAAAGAGAATAATTATTTTGACTAATTACTTCACACATGTTACTACGAGTTTCACTCATTCGAATTCCGGTTTGAATCAGTTTATAGTAGTAGATTAGGCATGTTAATTGTATCTGTTTGTGATCAGTAAAGTACTTAGCATTTCTATGGTCTTTTTTTGAACGTACTGGCAAATGATCGATCTATTTGGATGTAGATAAGTGTTTTTTTTTTCTTTTTAATTCTGATTATTGTTTAGTAAAATTTCAGCTTGCATTACTTTTGTGATCCCGTCAGTGATGCATTTCTTGTTAGTCTCAATTTGGGTAAGTTTGACGACTGAAAAAATAATGGAGTATACACATAGTGGGCTTGACTTCCTAATTCCAATGGGATCCTGGATCTGTACAACCTGATTCTCGTCGAACTGATAATTATGATTCAATCGAGTAACGTGCAGTCCCGACCGAACAAAAGGAATCAGAGAACTTTAAAAAGTTCTATTTTTCCCATAGGAAAAGCTATATAACTAAAACTGGTCGTGCATGTCCACAGGCCGTTAGCTTATAACGTTGCAATTACAATTTCCAGCAACGCCGCGTGAATATATACTTAAGAAAATAAAGCTGAAATAAAATATTATTTCGAAAATTGCTGCTGACGAAATTATTCAATGTTTTGTTGATCGTTTCTCTATACTGGAAGAAACTATTTTTTCTTTCATTGATCGTTTCGCAGGGACGAAATGAAACGGAATTACGTATTTTTGTTTCCGTTTTGCAGCCCTATTCCGGTTGTTTAGTAAACTTCACATTGCATTATTTTTTGTGATCCCGTCTGCGATATATATATTTGTTTTTTGTCTCAATATGAGTGAGTTTGACTTCTTAATTAATTTCAATAGGATGCTAGATCTGGACAACCAGATTCTCCTCGAACTGATAACAATTAATCTATTGTCACTATTGAGTACTAGCGAGCAGTCGGGCCCCAACAAAAGGAATTAGAGAACTTTAAAAAGTTATTTTTCCCTTAGGAAACAATATAACGGAAACAAGATTGTGCATGTCGGAAGCATATAACATTGCAACTACAATTTCCAGCTACGCCACGTGAATGTAAACTTGCGAAAAATAAATCTGATAAAAATATTATTTCGAAAATTGCTGCTTGCAACTTCGCCAAAATAGAAATTTGTTATTCCATTGGTTGCGCAATCATCAAAATAGAAAGAAATTTATGGGTGGACTAGGTGAAAAAATCGAGCTTCGCTCGATATTTGAATTTAAAATTTAATAAAATAATGTAATAAACGATGAATTTGATTAGTGTGTGTAAATTTAATATATTAGTGAACAATTTTGTATGTTTTGTATAGGTTATAAGTGTGATTAAGTTTTTGAGTTGTGTAAGTAGGGAATGTGAATTATGGAAATTTAAATAAAGTTGAAATGATGTAAATAAATTAAATTATTAAAGAGTTGAAATGATTTAATAAATTAAATTATTAAAGAAGAGTGAGAATTGTAGAAAACTTTGAATTCAGTGTTAATGAAATTAGTAACCGTAATTTGATCTGCCATGAAATAGTGTTATTAATAAAAATGATTGAAACTGTATATCCTGTCTGCTCGGAAACAATGGAACAATACATAACACAAAAAATAAAATATTTAAGGTAATATGAAACGATTTTTATCTGAAATTTATAATCAGTCTTATTATAAAAATAAAATTTTATTTTATTATTTATGAAGTAATAAATTTTGAAGGAAATAGGGGAAGTCAATCGAAGATACATTTCATCCTTTTAATCTGGTTTAATCAAAATTAGTGTAACGATTCAATTATTAAATGTGTTCTAATATTGGTATAGCGGATATATTAGAGGTGGAATGCCGGTGCTATAATTAGGTATTTCCTTTGAACGTGGGTAATGGATTGATGTATAATTGGTCGAAGATCAGGGGTTAAAGCGAATAACGTTGTTATTTACTTGAATTATTACAGGGAAAACCAATTCATATCATACTGGCGCAATACCTGTACCTATCCTTTAAACCTTCCAACTAACCATTGCATTTTGTTCCATTTAGCTACTTGAATATGTACCAGCCAGACAATCTGACATTCAGATCCGACCCGCTAGACACAAAATTATGCACATATACCCAAAAGGAAAAAGAAATTGGTAATCTCAGATTGCTTTGAACTTGATGCTTTCAGTTGTAGATCTGTACTATAGTTCTGTGGCAAATACAAAAAGATGTTTATATCCCAACACTCCCAACACCAAATACAAAATGATATAGTTCGGTTCTACAATTCTTTAAACACCAAAATAGAAAAAGCTGCCAAAGTAAATAAAATCCTCAAAATCTTGTCTAGTCTTGCGCAATATCTAGATGTCTGAAAAAAAATAAAGTAAACTACTTAGTAGTAAGATCTGGATTAAGAAAAATAATTGAAATATTATTATCATGTACCATCAGTAAGCATTGCAATTCCTTGGCATATAAGTTGAAGAATGAAGTAAAGGTTGATTGAAAAATTATGCCAAATAAATATTTTGGGTTCAGTATTGTTACATCCAAATGATTTCGGCAATATTTGTCATCTGAAAAAAAATACACATTAATCAAAAGCAAGAACATATAATTGAAATTATGTAGTTGCTTATAAAATAAATTTGAATGACAAAGAATAGAATTGATAAGATGTAAAATTTAAGGAAATGAATAATTATAAAATGCTAACCTCTCATTGGTTATGTACAGCAAGGTAATAAGATGTAAAATCTAAGGAAATTAATAAGGACATTAAAAAACCTCTATGTACAGCACTTGCATTTTTGTTGGCCTACCCCAGCACTTGCACTTTTGTTGGCCTACCCCGCACTTGCAGTTTTGTTGGCCTACCCTTTGCCGATATATATTAACAGATTAATATCGGAAACATAGATTAACAACACCGATATATCTTGGCCTAAAAATCGAAACAATGCCAAAAATATCCGTTCAAATTAACAGATTAACAAATCTATATTTTCATACATCTGCCAAAATATAGATTAAATTGTCACAATATTCCTCAAGATTTTCACACATGTTTGTCTCGACAATGATAGTGTAAAATCATGTGGTACAGTCAAGAAATCATTATCTCTTATATGTTATGCATGAACCCACGGACAAACCCTTCGTTAAAATCGCCTTCAATACGCCGTTATATATTAACAGGGACAATCCCCAGGATTCCACCTCCCTATTTTGAAAAATTCCAAATTTTCAATAGTCAAATTTGCAAGAATACAAAGTAACAATTGGATAAATGAAATATATATCAATTTAGTATACCTCTCTGACAGTTAGTACAAAATTCTTCCCCCATATGTTGCCGATTTTGGGATCAACGGCATCCCAAAATTCTTCCTGTTTGTAATTTTTGATATCGGAATAACGGTAGACATTGTCACCTATAGATAAATATAAAAACAATAAGTTTAGCTCAACTATCTTAATTTTTATTATAATTTTTTGCATTACAAAAACAATAGCACAAATACCTGTGATAATGAAGAATATAGATAAGAATGGCTCATTTGGAAAGATACAGAAATTTTTTTTCTCGCATACAACCTTATATAGAGAAGAAATCATAACAGAAGACGAAATAAATGCATTCGTAATAAATGCATTTGTTACGCAGTAAATAAAAAATTTTAATGGGCGGGCACAAACTGTAAACCACAGCTCACCAAAATTACTTTCCTAAACTATTCCACATAAATTTCTATCAAATCATTAATAACAATATAAATAAATAACTTATTTTTATTTTAGACAAATAAAGGAGCCTGGTCATACACAAATAACCCCTCTAAATCAGCTTTACACATTACCATTTTTTTATTTCGCTGAACTTAATGCTACAACCTGGTCATTTAATTGAATTACCAGCAGAGTAGCCTTCCCATTTATATCCAATATCTGAAGACAATTTTACATTTATGGTAGGATCTTTTCATTAAATACCAGAATAATAAAATTCTTAAGCATGTATCATTCTATGTTATTGCAAACATTAATATAATAAATATTTAGTTCGACTTTATGTACACTATGTTTAATCTGAACAATCTCACAGGGAAAAGTATTTTTTAATATTATGCACAAATATGTGAAATTTACATTATAAAATTTAGTTATTGTATGACTGATAGGAAATAAAAGAAAGTTGACCTACTTCAAAAGCATTGACTTTGTTGTTCAATCATAAAGTGAAACTGTCATTTCAATTTTGAAAAAAATATTTATATAAAAAAATTAAATTAGGTGGAAGTATGTATGCACCTTCCATATCTTTATTCAGAAAGAATGCCAGCATATCATTGTACCATTTCCTCAAAATTTCTGTCAAAAAGCAAAAATACAATAGTGAACTTTAGTACATGTAAGAAATAAAGGTGTATTTAGCTAGACTTCATATAAAGTCGCATATACTTAATTCCATCAATGAGATATTCAACTAATTTTACAAAATACTCTAAACAATGTTCTCAATCCATTGAAGATATCCACAATTTCATTTTTTTCCCTATTAATTCAAAGGGCCCCAAATCTCTGTAAATATCAGGATCAATCCACAAAAGCTCATTAATCAAATCATCCTTTAACACCTGTACTAAACTGGCTCAAAATCTTGCCAGCAACACTGATTTGATATAAATCATACATTTACTAATGACACCAGATCAATCTTGCCAGCAAATACTGATTTGGTACATATCATACCTTTAATAATTGAGACCAAAGTATTGATTGGTGCCGATACAAAAAAACTACAACTATTAAAAGCAACATTTTTTTGTAAATCGTAAATGTGCTTATCATTTTCCAAATGAGGGAAATGCACAGTTTGATCATGAGTAGGCTGTAACAATTATGATAGCGTGCAGCAGCAGTAAATCATTTGATTATGAGTTGATGATTGCAAACCCATTAGATGACCCAATGTCGAATCACTGCCATTCTAACTCTTAAATGACCGTCAAACCAAAAATTAAATTGCCCTGGGTACAAAAAGCACAACAATGGACCAAAAAAACACCAGTTTGTACCCCAAAAAGTTTATCCTCCAATGCAACTACGTCAATCAGGCGATCACCTCTCTCTGAATAGTAGTAAATACCACTGAGCAATCAATCAATAATTTCAATTATTATTTCCTAGATTTAGCTGATAAACCAACCCAATGGACATCATATCAAGAGTGAGGAAGTAAACCAAATTTTGAGGTTACCTCACACTGAGGAAGTACGGAGAAGGCAAGAGGTACTACTGTCGAGGCGAGTAGAGATTCAGAGTGTCGAGGCAGATCCGGTCGATTATGCGACTGCCATGTTTGTGAGAGAAAGAGTGGGAGCAGGAGAAGTCGAGAACTGGTTTCGTTGAAGTACGGTAGAAAGCTAGGAGGGGACAGCGCAAGAGAGGAAGGAGAAAGGAGCGGGAGAGGGCTGTAGGCAAGGAAGACGGAAAAAAGAGGGTAAGAGAGGAGGAGGGGCCGGCGGTTTGAAGGAAGCACACAGAACGCGTCTCCTCTTTTGCGCAGAGAGAGAGAAGAAGTTGAGCGGCACACAACCTTGTGACGGGTCATTTTAGCCTTTTTATTGCCGGCAACACATTTGTTTACATAGTTTATGTACCAACATTTATAAAATTTTTAACACTGTACTTTTATTCGCTGCCGTGTCGAGTTGGTTAAAAAAATTGGTGTCCGGACTCCCACGGGTTTTTATTTATTGCGCGACCTATATTTCCACTCGTATAATTTTTTTTTCACTATTACAATATATTTTATTGTAGTTCAGTTTATTACATATATTAGCATAGTGCAAAAAAAATAAATAAATTATGAGAAAGAAAAAAAAATCAAATACAGAATTTTATTATCAGTTGGTTGCAACAAATCGATATTCAAATCTCAATAACTGATTATCATTTGTAATGATAATTTTATTACTACACAGTGTGATCATATGGTTTTGTGTTGGAATTTTTGTACTGCATTTTTATTTATTCGAGCTTTGGTTTAGGTTAAGATATATTGACGTGAATTGACAAAATTTTTTGTATGTTCAGTTTTATTAAAGAATTAGGCTTTTGTTCATATGAAAATTTTTTCTAACTTTTAATTTAATTCAAAAAATGTCAGAGAAGTTTTCGTAAAACACAGTAACTAATTAATCATGTGCCATTGATGATTATAACATTTTAATTTGTTTTAATAAATTGCCACAAGAAAAATCATCAGTCATCAATTGAAATAAAGAATTGCATATTATTATTATTATTATTATTATTATTATTATTATTATTATTATTATTATTATTATTATTGTTTTAGCTTTTATCCATTTGTTGCCTGTTATTTTGATTTTTCAAAAATTGGTTGGGTTGGCTTAATAAATAATGAGCAATTTAGATAATCCCAGAAATCAGAATACAACCATTCACAGCACAGAAACCGAGTTTGTATTAATGGTTGAAATTCTAGATAATTGTGTGAGATGAACTAAGAGATTTCTTGGTTGCTGGACATAATTACCTTTTAAGGAAACAGTAAGACATATCTTTTCATGGAGTCCGTCTACTTTTAAAATTGAAGCAATAAGAAGTTGAAAAATGCAGAAATTCATGGAGGATAAATTGTAAAGACTTGGCTCAGTGGAACCACTTGACCGGTGAAGAAAAACGCCTCGTGAACCTTTCTGCAAAAATAGTATTTACAACAATAAATTATTTGTTTTATCAATAAAATAGTATTTACATCTAAATTATTTTACTTTGGTCTTATTTAAGTCTTTTAACTTATAAGTGTATGTACAGAAATGCTTCTTATTTAGTTCTTAAATCATCACCCATTTTCTACCTTGGCCCATAGAATCCCAAAGTCTTATCCAGGTCCCAAATCTTGTATACTTCGATTGTTATAATTTAGTGTTGCCACTCACTCAAATTGGTTCCCCATAAAGGGTTTTCACAGTTGTGAGTTAATATGCCATGTTACTTAAGTAGCACAGTTCATTATTTCCTTATCTTTCGCATGTCAGTTCAAACAAAATTGAAATCTATCCAACCTTGTGGAAAATTGAGTTGTTTGCTCAGTACAAAAAGCCAACATTTAAAAAAAAAGAAGTCAAGGAGGGCAATATGCTCACCTAATTAAACACAACCAGTCTGCACACAGTGTAAGAGCCTCACAACAAAAAACCTTTTAGAGGCCTCAGGATATCTTTTTATGTGCACTAAAGAAAGAGAGGAAAAAAAAAGTAATATTAACTTAACATTGGTTCTAGGCATTTAATAAAAATAGAAAATGAGTGAATACCTCAGTCTTCTAATTCGAAAGAATGACCACCGCTAGTGTTTTGTGAGCAGGTCTTGATCACTGATCGTCTTCTAACTCGAAATTTTATCGCCCAAACACTGTTGACTGCACAGATCATGCTAGACTGGTCGGCATGACGATAAAAGATGATGATCCCCTCAAGACTCACTTCAACCTAGAACTAATTGACTTTGTCAAGTAGGGGATGCCATCTTATGCACGACATGCTACCGTGGTTTCACCGATCTTGGCTACTGTACTCGAATTGATTATAATTTGAAACCTAGAACTCATTTTTTTTAAGATAAAGTGCTAATCAGTGGTTGTTACAATTCTCTCCATAAATTCAATTTTGCATCCCATGTATGAGTATGAAAGTTTAAAAGTTTACAAAAAATTTTGCAAAACCCTTTCTGTCATGAAACTACCAAAGAAATTCATATTAATCTATGCTTCAATCAGTCATTAAAAATCAATTTTGTATCCCTTTAATTTAATTGAGCTTCTTAACAATATAATAACTTTTTATCAGGCTAGTGCAACCATGCAAGAATTTTGCTTCAGTCATATGGAATTTACTGGGTGCGGATTGAAATTATAAAAATTGATCAAAACTTTCAGTTAATCCTTGAACCTTATCCATCGCCGCAAACATATGATGAAGGAAAGAAATAGGGGGAGAAAAAATAGTACAAACAAAACAAAATATCATACCTAAAATATATCCAACTTTCTGTAAAGACCTGAAACTTGCATCATTGGAAACGGCAAGTGAAGGAAAGGGATTGGAGGTGGGGCGGGTGGAGGAGGAGGAGGCGGCGGCGGCGGAGGATCGGGATCGAATCAAAAGAAGAGAAGAGGAGACATGAGAGAAGGAAGTTATCTTAGAGGGAAGGAACTGGAGAGCGTGCAGGTGATGGGGCTGGGAGTGGAGGAGGTGGAGGTATTAGGAAAGGAGTCGTGGAAGACACGGAGGAAGTGGAGTCGAAGGCATAGTCGTAGACTTGGTCCTGGCAGGAGCAATAGAAGAGCTCAGCGCAGAGGAGGTAGACGGGGATGTGGTGGCCGAGGGAGGAGGCGTGGGAAGGACAGAAGACCTGAGCGCAGGAGAGGCAGGCGACAGGCGAGGGGCGAGGAGGGGAAGGGGACGGAGAGGTAGAGGTAGCGGGACAGAAGGGGCAGTGGGGTAGAGTCGGATAGAATTATAGAAGGGAGGCCCAGGGGTTGGGTTGGGGGTTGAAACGCAAGCGGCGCCGGCGAAGAGTACGAAACGCAAGCGGAGCGAAACGCTTTTCACATAGCGCAATAACCGCGTGTCCGGAAAAAATAATCGGACTCCCACGCCTTTTTATTTATAATACTGATGTGGTTAGAAAAAGAACACAACACATATGAAAAACATTATTGAAATAATGATTATTTTTTTTCTATTTTGAAAATAGAACACATATATAAAATTTTCTGATGTGTATACCCGTTTGCATTAATGTCCTTCCATTAATGTTTGGAAAGACATAAACGTAAGAACATTTCTAAAAATTGATAGAATGTCATTTTCTTTATATGGGCTTTTATAAACGTAGAACATTTCTAAAAATTGATAGAGTGACGTTTATAACATTAAATTAATAATTTCGTTTATGGGCTTTGAAACATTTTATAAGTACATTGCTATACTACCCCGGCGAATATAAAATTTTCTGATGTGTAATTTACCCGTTTGCATTAATGTTTGGAAAGACATAAGCGAAAGCACATTTCTAAAAATTGATAGAATGTAATTTTTTTTATATGGGCTTTTATAAGCGTAGAACAATTCTAAAAATTGATAGAATGACGTTTATAACATTAAATTAATAATTTCGTTTATGGGCTTTTATAAGTAGGTAACATTTTATTAGTACATTCTACATTGATGTAACTATGTAAGTGCACTATGATATTATGCCTTTAATCAGATTCATTATAACATTTTTTTTTTTGAAAAAAGGTGGGAGCGCCACCCAGTTTCATTTTTGAAATGAAAGAAATTACAAAAACCTACATCACATCGAAAAACAAGTTCACTGGTACCACTGTACCATCCTACCAGCCAACCAACCAAGTATGACTTTTAGAATAAGCCTTCACATATCCCTAAGTATTGATATATCTATCCAATAAGTATGTCATAACAGACACATAGAAGAGAAATAACAACCAAAATTCACTGATTCATACAGTAGTATCATCAACTAAACATTAAGAAGCAAAAGTAGCCGTTCTCAGTTAGCCATCACCAAAGTCATTGCTTGAGTCCCCATGCCGTGGGCCATCTGTGTCAGCGGTACCATCTGTAGCGGAATCAAGTCCCAGTCATCCGGCAGCCACTTCTTCACAGCCTCCTTCTCCCCTTCCTTCCAGATTCCTAACCAGTAATTAACCAAATGAAAAGTTATTAGAATTGTTTGCCTCATAGTTTTCAAAGCTATATTATTAAAAATATGGTCATTTCGAATTTTCCATACAGATTCATTATAACATAAACCGCAAAGTTTGATTTAGATCATATTTAAGGAATTTTAATAATGAAATTAGAGATTGATTTAGTGCCAAATTTCGGTAAGGCAAATTGGTTTCTTATCCCGTAACTAAATCATTCATGTCAAGAAAATACACACGCCAGAGCAAGTCTCCGTATGAATTGGTTCTTTGATGATGTAATTCATCATCTTATTTGAATAATATATTATTCACACAATTCCTTACATTCATCATATTTTACAGTTTTCAAGACCTTTTTTTTAACTAGTAGATATACTGTACCACTAATTGCATTAACGAAAGCAAAACAATCGTACAAGGTCTTATTACACACAAATAAAGCCACGCCTAATTTGCACTAGCACCGACGTTTTCTAGACTTATTTTACAATAATATCAGCACGATTATGAGTACAAATCCCAATGTGTACAAAGCAGGATTAATTTTGCAGAGGTTTTACGATGACTTGGACTCCTGATGCTGGGTGCAAGGTTATGGTTTCTGTGGGCTTATGCATGTAATTGGGAGATATAACAAAGGAGAACCTCTGAAGAAGCATGGAAATCACAATCTTGGCTTGCAACATTGCAAATGTTTGTCCAATGCATACTCTCGGGCCTCCAGCGAAGGATAGGAAAGCATTAGGATGCTTTGCAGCTTTGCTCAGTCCGTTCTCGAAACGTAGTGGGTTGAATTTGTCAGCATCTTGGCCCCATATGTCCTTGTCTCTGTGCAAAATTGAAATTGGGACCACTACTGTTGTTCCCTTCAGCAATTTTATGTTGCCCAATTCCATGTCTTGAGATGTTGTCCTGCCTACTAGGCCGGCCGGAGTATATAGTCGCAACACTTCCAAGAGAACCAAGTTGACCTTTACATAAAAAAAATGTAAAAATGCACTTAATATCAAGTTGGAGGATTTAACTGGCGTTTTCTAATTTCTACATAATGGCTTTAATTATTAGGTAATTGACGAACATAATTGAACTGGAGGATGGAGTAATTAATGTTGTGTTCTACATAAGTGGTGCCTCAAATCGCAGCGATTAGCAAAATGAACAAGTACAGGAAAAAAAAAAGAAATATGAAAGAAAAAGATACCAATTTTAGTTTGGACAACATATCAGCATTTGGAGTTTCCGTTCCACACTCTCTTAAAACCTCATCCCTCAGCCTCTCTTGCCATTCATGATTTGTGCTTAAATAAAATATTGTCCAAGTCAACAAAAGAGAGGTAGAATCATGACCAGCAAAGAAGAAGGTCTTGCACTCATTTGTTATTTCATCCAAGCTCATATAATTGTTTTTCCCTTTTCTATCCCCCATACATGTCTCTAGCAAAATGCCGAGCAGATCATTTCCATAACCTCCATCACTAGACTCCATTCTTTCATGAATAATTTGAACGAGATTTGTTCTGACAATTTTTTCTAGTCTCCATCTAGTTTTGTTGTTGTTTGTGGGAAGATATCTAAGATTCAGATAAAAAAATAAAATGGAAGTTTTGTCAAACTAAAATATATATAATGCAAAAATGTTTGAGCTCTTCTTTTAATTAGACATGGCAATATATATTTGAGTAATGCAGCCTTTTCTCTCTCAAACTGCACTGATATTTGCAGTTATGTATACAATCTATTTAGCGGTTTAGTGGCACAAATTGCTAGGGTGGCTGTTCAACTCAAAAGTTATAGGGAGAGAATTTTTATAAAGAAATTTTGGAGAAAGGGCGATGGTGCATACTTAAACCCAGGAACTTGAACTTGAAAAATGCTTGCATAGGCAATTTCCTGAAGCTTTTTTTGAGCAGAAACGACTTTTTTTCCCTTCATGTAGCTCCAACCAAAAGCTGTTTGAGCGATGATATCTGCGGTCAGCTCTTGAAACTGACCTCTAAGCTCAATTTCAAATTGGCCGTTCTTTTCATGTGCTATCTGATTTCCCCATACTTCAACCATGGATTCAGTACATAGAGTCATTTGCTCTGTCATCTCCTGTTTTTAATATGATTGATCTTGGTTATTTCAGAAACAATAAAACTAGGAATACGAGAAATCAAATCATGTCAGAAGAATTCAAATAGTCTAAAAAACTGATGCGTATGGTGTTGTTTTATTTTTTAAAAAAATTTATTTGTAGTTTGTACGGTATAACGATTATCTTTGGTTAGTCAGTAACTACAAATCAAACTCATAACTATATGCGTATATATAACTCATATGTTGTTATATATATTTGTCTTAACAGCATTGAATATATTGTTTCAAAATTTTTGTATCGTGTAATATGCTATGTATGATGTATCTGTCAACTTCTTTCTTTCACTACAAACATTTTTCAAATAATTTAGTATCCAATGCTAGTCATCACCTATATTGAATTATTCATGATGCTAATCAATGAAAGAAACGCAATTCTTGTGAAACGTCTGTGAAGTAAAAAGTGGTAATTTCCAGTGTTTTTAAAACTGTACCGACACTCTTACAGGCCAGGTGGCCGAAATCGGTATTTTCTGAAATTGTCCGGTAGTCCCTCTCACGATACCAGATACTGTGTTTCATTCACTGTTCCGGTTCCCGATATTACTGAAATTTTTCAATTTTCGGTACAATTTTCAAAACACCGGTAATTTCGAAACAAATTACGGATGTTTCAAGTTTGACCATATTGAAGAAAACTAATTAGAAAACTTACCATGCCTACGGGCTTCTTATTTTCAAAAAAAAAATTAGAAATTTCCAAACTAGCTAATAGCAATTACCCAATATATTTCATGCGCGTACCCACCTTGAGTTTGTCGATGTGGAAAGCAGGTTTGATAACCCTTCGATGGCGAACCCAGTCAGGACCATTCATCAGGGGCAAGCCCTTTCCGAGTAAGTCATTCACAGCAAGGGGAAGATCAGGCTTCTCATAGAAACCTGACTTGTCAAATAACACCTTCTTCACCAGATCCATGTCAGAAATTAAAATAAGCGGTTTTGGCCCGAACCAGAACAAGAATGTCCTTCCTATATTCAATTCAAAAATTAAAATTTTTGCACATGAGTAAAATTTGTTTGACATCAGTCAGAAGGTAAAAAATCACTTCACAAAAGCAATCCATTCCATATTTCCATGTACTTTTTACTCAGTGGACGTGATATATATAATGAAGAAAAAAATCTTATAGTTCAGACAAGCACAAGTACATATACGTACCATAGATAGACATCCATTTAAGGAAATGTGGGTAAATTCTTGGCGTGAAGTCATGGGAGTTGATATCCATAGTTATCCCAGCTGCACTACTTTTCAAACTTAATATCTCTTTAAAGCAACCAAACACGAATTTGTATCTGGGTCCGACTATCCCTTGTTCTCTATATTTTTTTGTCATCACATATGGCCTCCATGAGAGAATTAGGAACAGCTTCAATAACAGCTGATAAATTATTATCACCGATATTGAACCCGATACCAGTCCTAGGTAACCTTCCATATATAGTTAATAATGGGTATCTAAAATTAGCAAGAGGAGGTAGGTTTCGATGGACATCCACTCTTGAGTATACGTTTATATAGAGCTCAGAACGAAGAAAAATACATTTCAAAAAAAAAAATTATAAATGAGAGGGCGGAAAGTGAGAGGAATACATTACAATAAGGATATAGTTGTCTGATAATATTTTCCCCATTCTAACATCAATAAGTATGAAGCAGGATCCTACTGTTGACATCGATCAGAACAAGTGATGCCATATTTACATGATGAAGCCATGATATAATTTATCTTCCATGTAATATTTATGAGCTGAATTTTTTTTTTTTGAGGGCCATTATGAGCTGAATATTAAGTGAAGAATTTTTTTAACAATATGAATCTAAGGAATTTCAAAAGCGTTAGAAATCAATAGTGTTCAACGATACCGCAACAAAAATTGATTTCTAAGGTTTAACTCTTGCAACCAGACTTGAAGCGGTGTAAAATGGGGAAATTGAGTGGCGAGCCCAGGGGGCGGATTTAAGTGTGCTCAAAAGTGAAAATTGTCTCCCCCATACTATCAAAATAATTCCTTAAAAGTGCCAAATTTATATTTATTGAGTTAGAGTTATTCAATTTGTCCCATTAAACGTTTTAAAATTTTCAGCATGACTATACTTTGCCCCCCTTTATTTTGAAATCCTGACTTTGCCCCTAGTAGGGCAGTTCACGAGCTGTGTCACGGACGAGTTGCCCTTATTTCGAACTCGTCTCATTAAGTTAGCAAGCTGAGCTAACTCGTCTCGATTAGGGTCACGAATTAAATGCAATAGCTTGACCTCGTCTCGTTAATGAACGAGATGTCTCGTACCAAGCCAAGCTAGCTCGTACATAGGCAATAAATCTCAACGAGACAACTTCTGATTTGGAGTGGAGACAGAGAGATTGACGGAGAGGACTGTCGTGACAGCGAAGAAGCATGGAGACAAAAAGATTGAGGGAGAAGAGAGAGGAGGTCGCCTTCGATGAGGAGAGTGAAGAGAACTATCATGAGGCAGTGAGATGGAGACAGAGAGATTGACGGAGAGGATAGGGGAAGAATTTGCCATAAAAGACTTGGGTGTGGCAAACCAAATTCTTGACATGAAAATTACCGGAGATCATGGAGAATACAAATTTTGGCTGTCACAAGAGAAATACATTGAGAAGGTACTTGAAAGATTCAATACGAGCAAGTACAAACCGGTTTTCTCTCCTCTTGCTAGCCATTTTAGTTTGTCTCAATCTTGTGCGAAGACAGAAATTCATCTCCCTCTCTTAGATCTCTTTGTGCCACCCCTCTGTACCGCTCGCTCTCCTCTCTACTCTCTACAAAATGGAAAGGATCCAATGAAAAAGAAGTTAGTTGGAAGGATCATGAAACGATGATAGATGCAGTGGCGTAGCCAGTGAGGGACTGGCGAAGGCCAGGTCCCCTAAATAATCTGATTTTTAAAATTAATTTGTTAGTTTTTACTTAATTAAATTGATAGAATTGATCAATGGCTTCCTCTAAGTCCAAAATATTTAAGCCTACTATCAAAATGTCTTTTTCTTATTCACTTTTTAAGTAATGAAAACATGCTAGTATTGTTTTTGAGATAACACTCTCATGTTATTTTTTTCTTGATTCTTTTAGTTTTCAATTTTATGTAGTTGGTTCTCGGTCCCACTATTGTTAAATTCTAGCTTCGTCACTGGGTAGATGCTTATCCTTAATTTATTCTTACTTTCTTAGGACAAAATAATTATGAGATGGAGCAGAGTATAAGAAGAAATCAAATTGAGGCCGACCGCCGTCGAGGAAATTTTTGAAGATAAATTGGAGGTCAAGCCTCACAACTTATTTTTAAATTAAATTAAATGTCTATAAAGACCCCCCAGCCGTGTTTCAAACCTGCGACCTCTTACTTGAGATGTATTGTTTTTTGCTATTAGACCAAGAACTAATTCTCGCCGTCGAGAAAATTGACCCAGTCAAACAAAATGAACGGAAACATAATGAGTGTTAGTGTTAGTGTTAGTTATGTCTGCATTGGGTCCATACAATTTAAAAATGACGGTATCAACGAAGGGGATAGCCGTTAAATCAATGTCATGGTTTTCGTTTTCCTGATACGACAAAATATAGGATTTACAGAAGGGGAAAGGGGGAATTAGCAAATGTTATTTCTGTTTCTTTTACTTTCAGTAATTTTGTTTGTTATTAGGTGCGCCATCAGACAGAATTAGGCTATATTTGAAATCGGAAATTGATTACTGTCGTCTGTAATTTTGTTATCACTTGTCATCGTTAAACAGAAAGTGAACAAATAAAGCAGATAAGATGAACATATATAATGATCAAAGTGAACACATACAAACAAATAAAGTTCAATATAAATAAATTGAATATGCATATAAAAATCTGAACAAGAGATAACAAACTTATTTGTTTGTAAGTGTTCACTTTGATCATCTATATGTTTACATTGTCTACTTTACGTGTTCACTCCTCCTTCGATTCCTTCTGCACAAATTTTCTCACTGTCATGTAATTCCTACACAAACAAAATAAAATACAATTAAGTTCAATTACTAATTAAGTGCTCCTATAATATTTAATCATTTCAGGTCATGTGAGTTTTAAAAAAATATATAATGAAACAAGATGATCCCTTAAAAATACTAATTTAACACATATTGAAACAAGATGATCCCTTAGATAACTGAGCAATATAATATAACAAGATGATCCCTTAGAGATACTAACTTAATACATAATGAAGCAAAATGCTTCCTTAGGGTGTGCTCCAGAATTTAGTGGGAAAAGGGAAGGGAGGGGATGGGAAGAGAAGAGAAGAGAGTACACCCCAAATTTGAGGGTAACCATGTTTACACTTTTTTCATATTTTTATAGAAGAGTTCACCTCCATTTTCCTTCATCCTCCTTGGTTCCTCTTCTATTTTAAAGTTCTGGAGCAAGGTAAACTCCTTGGGCAGGATTTGGGTAGTTACACCATCTTTTCATTCTCCTTTTGGTTCACCTCTTCTGGAGCAAGGCCTTAAATAACTGAACAAAATAATATAACAAGATGATCCCTTAAAGATACTAACTTAACACATAATGAAAAAATATACTCCCTTAAAGAACTAAACAATTAGTATGTGTTCTTATAATATTTAATCCTTCCAGCAAGACTCGTATGTGTTCAATTTCATTCAAATTTTTGAGAATGAAGTTTAGAAAATTCTCTTATAAACAGATATCTAAAATTTCATACAACAATCAACAATATTAAAAAAAAGGTTCCCAAATTAATGAACTTCTAGTGGGAATTTAATGCATAACTGGGACAAAAAAAAATGAAAGATACCAACGCAAATGAAAAATTAAGTAATTTTACTCAATTTGTGTAAAATAAAAAAAAGATTTTATCACTCAAATAAATAACAAAATCAGATGCAAGTAAAAAATTGACATTACTCACCTTGCAAACCTTTTTAAGGCTGATGGTGATAGATTTCTTCTTCTTCCTCTTCGTCTTCTTCGTCGGTTTCGTCTTGCCATTGTTACAAAGAGAGAGAGGGTTGGGGGTGGGGGGTTTGGGGAAGGCGGTAAGTGGGACCTAGAGGTGCGCAGTGTCGCATTCTCGACCTCCAATGATTCGATCTCCATCTGTTACTCGGCTGAGCAGAAATCTAATTTTTTGATCTGCTCCCATGTCGCCTCTGTCGTGCAGAATCGCCTCTCTCTCCTCTGGCTGCTGCGGCTAGGGTTTGGAATGAGAGGTGAGAGAGGAGGTTTAAATAGACTGGGCCAATGTTGGACCCATGAAGGTCTATTTGGAGCTTATTGATGCTTGGATGCTAATAGGTGGGATGCTATATACCAATTCTTGAAATAATTCTTTAGCCACTTTGAAGATTTAAAGATTTTTTTTATTACAAATACATATGTAATATGTTATTCATTCTTAATCGTCATTATTGAAGAAATTAGCTGCTTTTTCATTTATATTTTATTCTCAAATTTATTGTCAATTTGGATGGTTTGAAGGTCTAAAATTAAATCGTTTTCTTACAAAAATGAGAGTTCTCTATGATGTACAATGAAAGAATGACAAACAATTATTAATTGTACAGATTGATGCTTCCTATACTAAATTTTTGCTAAATTCTTACAAACATGAGTTCACTTACAGTATTTCTAGATTTTTTTTTCTGCTGCACAGATAATAACCTGAAGATATCATTTATAACGTTAAAGGAAATATTTTCTGCTCAATTTACTTTACAAATCACAGAAATATTTAGCACATTTCAATATTTGCTAGGGTTTGAGAACCAGCTCTTGGTCTAGTAACAAAAAGCGATGCATCTCAAATGAGTTAAATTTGAAACCCGATTGAGAGGTCTTTATAGACATTTAATTTAAAAATAAGTTGAGAGGCTTGACTCCAATTTATCTTCAAAAAATATTTGTTAGGGTTTGCTCTATAGTCAATTTAGCATTGAATAAAATTCAAGAATGAGAAAACATCATACACCTTTCTAAAATTAATAGATTTGTCAACTTTTTCCTTATTACAACAGTCTTCTGAAATTTTTCTTACAACACCGTGTAAAACTTCTAAAGTACAAATACATTTTTACATACAGATGGATCCAACCAATGAAGACGAAACTGCTTTCTCAAAAGTTTGAAACCCGTGATGAGTTTTTAACTTGTTGCTTGGCTCTGTGATCAGGAGACCAAGAATTTTAAGCTTTTACTGTCAGTGGATTGTAAAGAAAAAAGGATTTAGGTAATTTGGTTTTACCTCGTCGGATTTTTTTCATCTCCTGTCGTGTATATTAAGCCACAAATACACAGCTACGCACAAAAAAAGAAAAAAAGGAAAAAAAAACATAAATGAATTCATGATTAGTTTGAATATTTCCAACTATTTGATAGCCTTAGACTAAGTCACTGCTCTTTAATACGCTTACTGTATAAAGAAAATCCAACGTGGATTCTGGAGGTTTCCAAATAGGAGAGGAGGAGCGCGAGGGCATATTAGTCAAAAAATGACGAGGAGAATACTGATAGGATCGTCTTCTTAATATGAGGCTATGTGTATATTAGTGGAGATAAAGAGAAACTTAGTAACTGAAAATTTTCATTCATATATTGATAAAACACTCTTACAATTAGATTTCTCTCTAAATTCTAAGTTCTCTAAGTTCTGAATTTTTTCTCTTACTCTTACATTGTTTATATAATCAAACTAGTCTTCATAATTAAATACTCAACTACCTAATTAAATTGCATAGTCTTCTAGACAATTAAAACACACATCTTCCTAAACATAATTAATATTCTAGAAACCATAAACATTTGACCATGCAACTATAATTGAGTTTATATTTCCAACATCCTTCCTTAAACTCAATTATGCTCCAGCACTCATCCCGAGTAGCTTCTTGAATCGGTTGAATAATTCTGCTCCAAGCGGCTTAGTGAAAATATCCGCTACTTGATCACGACTCGCCACGTGAGTCAGCTCAACATCGCCATCTTTTACGTGCTCGCGTATGAAGTGAAAGCGAACATCAATATGCTTGCTTCTTTCATGATGCACCGGATTCTTCGCTAGCTCAATTGCTGATTTGTTGTCGACTCGAATCTCGGTTGGTTTATCTCGAGCAAAATTCATCTCCTTCAGCAATTTTCTCAACCACAACGCGTGACATACACATGAAGATGCAGCCACATACTCCGCTTCACAAGTTGATAGAGTCACAATTGGTTGCTTCTTTGACACCCATGTAAATGCCGTGTCTCCCATGTAAAACACAAAACCAGCGGTGCTCTTTCTATCATCAATGTCTCCACACCAATCGCTGTCCGTATATCCAAGAAGATCAAACTCGTCAGTATGAGAATAGAATAAGCCATGAGATAAAGTACCTTTCACATAGCGAAGAATTCGCTTTATGGCTTTCCAATGTGACATCTTTGGCTCTTCCATGTACCGGCTTACCAAGCCGACACCATATGCAATATCTGGCCTTGTGCACATTAGATAGCGCAAGCATCCAACCAAACTTCTGTATTGAGTTTCATCTACGGCCTTGCCTTCATCATAACGGGACAGTTTTGTGCCACTCTCAACTGGAGTGCACACCGGGTTGCAATCATTCATTTTAAACCTCTTTAGCACATCTTTTGCATATGCCTCTTGCGAGACAAAAATTCCAGATTTGTCTTGCTTTACTTCCAACCCCAAAAAGTATGACATTAGTCCCAAATCTGTCATCTCAAATTCTTTTGACATTTCCATCTTGAACTTCTCAATCATATCATCATTATTTCCCATGAATATCATGTCATCAACATATAAAGCAACGAACATAATGTTATCATGACATACCTTCACATACAAAGCATGTTCATACGGGCATTGCACAAACCCGTGCTTCTTGAAGTATGTATCAATGCGGGTATTCCAAGCTCGTGGAGCTTGCTTCAACCCGTACAACGCCTTCTTCAATTTCAGCACCTTTTCTTCTTGTCCTTCCTTAATGTAACCTGGTGGTTGCTCGATGTAAACTTCTTCTTCAAGTACACCATTGAGGAATGCTGATTTCACATCCATTTGATAAATATTCCACTTGTTTTGAGCAGCCAATGAAATCAACAAGCGAATAGTCTCCATTCTTGCAACAGGAGCAAATACTTCTTCATAATCAATCCTCGCTTTTTGCTTGTATCCCTTGGCTACTAACCTTGCCTTGTATCTTTCAACCTCGCCTTGAGCATTCAATTTCTTCTTGTAGACCCACTTCACGCCAATCGGCTTATGATCCTTAGGCAACGTCGCAAGTTTCCAAGTTTCATTCTTCACAATAGCATTCATCTCTTCATTCATAGCTTGCTGCCATTTCTTCTCTTGAACAGCTTCTTCAAATGTGATGTTCTCGGCATCCGCCAAAAGACACACCAAATGCAACTCACTAGTTGCTTCATATAAGTCTTGCAAGGTTCTGGTTCGAGGTGTTCTCGCCTCATCATCGCTTGAGCTCGAACTCGAACTCGAACTAGGATCGGCTTGCATTGTTGTGTTTGTCGAAGTAGAGCTCGCAATGATCTGCACCTCATTCTCAACATCATGCGACTTTTCCTCCATAGAATTCCAGCACCACACGGCTTCTTCATTAACCTGCACATCACGACTAATATGTACCTTATTAGTTGCTGGGTCAATGAGTTTGTATGCCTTCGACCTTTCATCATAGCCGATAAAAATCAGCTTCTTGCTCTTGTCATCGAGCTTTGTCCTTCGCTGATCCGGAATGTGCGCATAAGCCACACTTCCGAACACTTTCAAATGAGATACTGCTGGTTTCACACCGCACCATGCTTCTTGTGGAGTCATGTTCTCCAAGCTTGCTGTTGGACATCGGTTTTGCAAGTAAACCGCACATTGCACTGCTTCAGCCCAATATTCTTTTGTCATATTCTTACTTTTCAGCATGCTACGAACCATGTCGAGTATGGTCCGATTCTTTCTTTCAGCCACGCCATTTTGTTGAGGTGAATATGGTACTGTTAGGAACCTTCGAATGCCATGTTCCTCGCAGAAATACTCAAACTCTTTTGAGAGATACTCACCACCTCGATCTGACCTCACCGCCTTTATGTAATTGCCATTTAATTTTTCAACCAGCACCTTAAACTTCTTAAAAACAGCAAATGCCTCTGACTTTTCTTTCAAAAAATACACCCAAGTTCTTCTTGAGAAATCATCCACAAAAGTAATGAAGTAACGGTGCTTACCCAAAGAGTTTGGTGTGATCGGACCACATATGTCCGTATGTATCAACTCCAGCGGCTTCTTCGCTCGATAGCTTGCTTCTTTTGGAAATGAACTCCTTGGATGCTTTCCAAGCACACACCCTTCACAAAACTTGTCACAATTCTCAATATGTGGCAGTCCCTTCACCATACTTTTCTTTGACAACTCTTTTAAACCACCAAAATTCAGATGACCAAACCGCAAATGCCATAACCATGCTTTGTCAACCACACATGCTTTCAAACATTTAGCTTGCACATTCATCAAATTCAACTTAAACATGCGATTTTTGGTCATTTCAACTTGAGCTATCAACCTATCATTTTTATCTCTCAAATACAAGGTTCTGTCCTTCATAACCACAGTATAACCAAGTTCCAACAATTGTCCCAAACTCAAAATATTACTTTTCATATCAGGCACATAATAAACATTTGTGATAAAAGTCTCACTTCCATTTTTCAACTGAATGAGAACTTTACCTTGTCCTTCAACTTTTACTTTTGATGCATCACCAAATGAAACATGGCCATCAACAACTTCTTGCATCTCGGTGAACATGTGCTTATAGCCACACATATGATTGCTTGCACCGGTATCCAAATACCACACCGTTTCTTGATTAGGAGCTGCTTCTTTGCTAGCAAGCAACACCACACCATCTCCAACCTTCTCAACTCTTTTCTCATTCTCTTCTTTTTTATCATGACATTCATATGCATAATGACCATATCTTTTGCAACTGTAACATTGAATATGAGACTTATTACCTCCTCTTCCTCGGCCTCTACCATTGCCAAATGAGCCTTGCTGCTCCTTCTCGTCTCGGTTGTCTTGCTGTCCGCGACCTCGACCACCTCGGCCACGGCCACGACCTCGACTTCGACCTCGACCACGACCTCGATCGCTGCTGGTCGGTCTTTCTTCTTTTAATGTCACCTTTGCTTGAAGTGCTTCCTCGAGCACCTCTTGCTTTTTCTTCTTCTTTCTTTGCTCATGTGCTTCCAACGAGCCCGAAAGCTCATCAATAGTCATCTCATTCAAGTCTTTTGATTCTTCTATTGCACACACAACATTTTCAAACTCGTTCGTCAATGAACGAAGTATTTTCTCCACAACTCGAACATCAGAAAGTGGCTCACCATTTCTCTTGAGTTGGTTCACCACAGTTTGTACTCTTGTGATGTATTCTGACACACCTTCTGTCTCCTTCATTTTCAAGGCCTCAAACTCGCCTCGAAGTGTTTGCAACCGCACTTGCTTCACTCGATCAGCGCCTTTGTATGCCTTCTCGAGAGTGTTCCATGCCTCATGTGAAGATGTCGCACCGGCTATCTTCTCAAAACCCGACTCATCAACCGCTTGATAAATGATGTAGAGAGCGGTTTTGTCCTTCTTGCGATTATCCTTCAATGTCCTTGCTTGTGCAACTGTCAACGCCGTCGTGTCGGCGTGCTCTTGGTAGCCATCTTCGACTATCTCCCATACTTCTTGCGCACCAAGCAAAGCTCGCATTTGGATACACCAATTGTCGTAGTTGTTCTTCATAAGACGGGGCAGCGGCATGTGCCCAAACGTCGAAACACCGGTACTTGCCATCGGCTCTGATACCAATCTGATAGGATCGTCTTCTTAATATGAGGCTATGTGTATATTAGTGGAGATAAAGAGAAACTTAGTAACTGAAAATTTTCATTCATATATTGATAAAACACTCTTACAATTAGATTTCTCTCTAAATTCTAAGTTCTCTAAGTTCTGAATTTTTTCTCTTACTCTTACATTGTTTATATAATCAAACTAGTCTTCATAATTAAATACTCAACTACCTAATTAAATTGCATAGTCTTCTAGACAATTAAAACACACAACTTCCTAAACATAATTAATATTCTAGAAACCATAAATATTTGACCATACAACTATAATTGAGTTTATATTTCCAACAAATACCCCGAGTCAAAACATACGTGTCCAAAGCACGTACTACCCCCACTCATCATAATGTAATAGCTTACCCACTTGCGTAATGCGTAGTATGATTTTATACCCGGACTTAGCGTGAAACAGAGAAAAATGGTTAAGGAAAGCATAATTAAAGGAAAGTTAATAGAGTAAATTTAGGAAATAAATATAATAAATTTCTTAATTGATGTGAGGTGTATTTTTGTCATAAGACTGTATAAATATTGTTTGGGGCTACGACAAGGAAAAACAATGTCGCAGGTTCGCAGCTCATATTTTGGCAGATCAGGCGCTAAGATGGGGGCTTAATTTCCATGGATATTCTAAGGCTGAAGATCTAAGTCGAATGAAGCTGACGGAACTCATGGTGAATTCACGCTTGTGTAGATAATCCTCTTTCTTTTGTTTCTTGGATTTTTCTTTCTTTTTTTTTTGCTTAAATATATTTCTTCTTCTAGGTTCCGTTTGGATGCATTGAGAATAAGATAGGAAGAAGGAAGAATGGAAGAAATTTATTGGAAAGGGATAAATTTATTGGGAAGTGTTTAAGTTTTGTGAAGAGTTTGGATGGTTAAAAATAAATTTATTGGTAAAAAGTGGTTATTCTTTATTCTTTATTCCGGAAAGAAGCCATCCAAACTAGGGGTGTCAACGATATGATTTTTAACGTTATGCCGTTTCGTTAATACTTAGTGGAACGGTAAATGGCATTGAAATTTGTTTCGGTAAATAAACGAAACGGCAAACAGAAAAGACTGGTAATTTCGTATATAAATGGAACGTTAAACGGTATAGGCCATTCCGTTTTCGTTATCTCGTTTTGTTCCGTGTAAAATTTTATGGGTATAGAATTTTATAGATAACAGAGGAGAGGGATAGATTGCGGAGGAGTCGAGGGGTCGAAAAATCGAAGTAGATATTCAGGGGTGCGCCGCTACCTTTTCCCAACCACTCGAGTACTTTCCTTTCTTCTCCTTGTTTCCCTCTCTCTCTGTCGAAACCCTAAGTGTGGCCGTCACCTCAGAGTTTGTTCGCTCACGCTCACTAAGTCACCTCTCTTCTTACTGGCTCTGTCTCTCTCCTTTGCACGCCTTGATCAATAAATCTCAGATTTGTTCTCTCTTATTCTCTCGAGACCCTAAACCTAGTCAGATCTAGCAAGCTGGTAGGTGACAGGTCCCGATTTTTTGTCGATCCATTGCTGTTTTCCAGAAATCTCGTAGCTTAAGAGGTTGAGATAAGGTATTAAGGTTATCATTTCGTATCTGAGAGATCTGAGAGAACGGCGACGAGATCGACTGTCAGAACCATGTTGCCACCAGCAATGATGACCTTTTCCTGGCTATTTTATATAATACGAAGAAGAGAACAGAAGAGAAAAAAGGAAGAGAGACAGTCACTCAGTCAGACAGAGAGAAAGAAAAAGGGGGAAAAAGAAGGAAAAAAGGAGAGTTGAAGAATAACAACTGAACGTTTATTTGAGGTAAAATCTAACTACTAAATTAGAATTTTTTTTTAGTTTCTGATTTATGTTGTTTTTTTTCAGTATCTGAATTTTTTTTTTCTTGTCTATACATGAGTTCAAGCAATCAAGCAAGGTTTCGATGGAGAGAGTAGATGAACCATCACCATCAGATCCCGATTTTTCTGAGCCCGATATTTCTGATGATGAGTATGTTTTTTTAACTTGGCTATTTTGAATTTGTGATGACTCTGTCAGTTGCATACTTGATACTAGTGATACACTGATACTTTGAATTTGTGATGACTCTGTCAGTTGCTTAAATTAGAACTGATGTTGAACTGATAGAACTAATGTTGCATACTCGATATTTTGAATTTGTGATGACTCTGTCAGTTGCTTAAATTAGAACTGATGTTGAACTGATAGAACTGATACTACTCTTGATTCTGTCAGTTGTATACTTGCATGCTTAAATTGGATCTGATGTTGAACTGATAGAACTGATATTACTCTTGATACTAGTGATACACTGATACTATTGACTCTGTCAGTTGCATACTTGCATGCTTAAATTAGAACTGATGTTGAACTGATACTACTCTTGATTATGTCAGTTGCATACTTGCATGCTTAAATTGGATCTGATGTTGAACTGATAGAACTGATATTACTCTTGATACTAGTGATACACTGATACTACTCTTGACTCTGTCAGTTGCATACTTGCATGCTTAAATTAGAACTGATGTTGAACTGATAGAACTGATACTACACTGATACTACTCTTGATTCTGTCAGTTGCATACTTGCATGCTTAAATTGGATCTGATGTTGAACTGATAGAACTGATAGAACTGATACTACTCTTGATTATGTCAGTTGCATACTTGCATGCTTAAATTGGATCTGATGTTGAACTGATAGAACTGATATTACTCTTGATACTAGTGATACACTGATACTACTCTTGACTCTGTCAGTTGCATACTTGCATGGTTAAATTAGAACTGATGTTGAACTGATAGAACTGATACTACTCTTGATTTTGTCTGTTGCATACTTGCATGCTTAAATTGGATCTGATGTTGAACTGATAGAACTGATACTACTCTTGATTCTGTCAGTTGCATACTTGCATGCTTAAATTGGATCTGATGTTGAACTGATAGAACTGATATTACTCTTGATACTAGTGATACACTGATACTATTGACTCTGTCAGTTGCATACTTGCATGCTTAAATTAGAACTGATGTTGAACTGATATTGCATACTTGCTTGCTTAAATTAGAACTGATAGATGTTTGTTGTTAGCATGGGTCCTGGGTTACATTTTGAGACCCCGGAAGAAATTGAAAGAATACAGGCACAGGCTGATGCCCCTCAGGACCCTGAGCAAGATGGTGGTAAAACACCGGCTTGTGATGATGGTGGTAAAAAAATTACTTACATGTTTGATGTTTTTTTTTTCAGAAAATGGTGAATATTTTGGTGATCCTCTATGGAACACTGATGAAAACTGTGGCAATGAGGAATGAGACTTTGGCAGAGGTATGCTGTATGCTCCTCATGTCTTGAGTGATGATGCACTGTTTGTTCTTTTGATGTAGTAAATGCATGCAAGTCTTATATGTTGCTTAGTGAAACTATGATGTTTTTGAGCTTGGGTTTATCATCTTTGGCTCCTCAGATCTCAAACCATGATCTTCAATGATGATACTTTTGGTTTTTCTTTTTGAGTCATTGGCTGAGATTGGTATGCCTGAGAAGAGAGTTTGAGATCTGGGTGAGCTTAGATGAAATTTATGCATGTTTGGGTTGTTTTGATGTATGGAATTGTTTTTATGCATGTTTAGTTATTTGGTTGTAAACAAGCTATTACTGGTATTGTTTTTATGCATGTTTGGGTTGTTTTGATGTATGGAATTTTATGCATGTTTGTTATTTTGCTGGATGAAACAATATTGTATGGAATTTGTGCATTTTTATCATGTAATTGTGTCAATTTTTTTATACATTAAATTTTGATGTACTGTGTGGCAACGATTTAAACGTTAAATCGTTTTGTCGTTAAATTTAAACGAAACGATAAGTGGCATTCAATTTTCTGCCGTCTCCTAAACGAAACGATATGTGGCATTACTGGGTGTGCTGTTTAATTATACGTAACGTTAACGATAACATCCATTTCCGTGCTCGTTAACCACGTTAGGCACCCCTAATCCAAACAGAGTCCTAATTAGGTTTGGAGTCAGAAAATTGGGAATGACGGCAGTAGAGACGAGGAGTCCATGGGTGATGGGTGTAATTATTGGAGGGGTTAGCTGGTAGGTGGGAATTAAATGTTATTATTTTATTTTATTTTATTGGGCTCCACATAGTTCTATGGGATGAATAGATGATGGGTGGCTCTAATGTTTACTCTCTTTGCTTTTAAATTTTAATGGTGGCCCAAGTGGTATTTTCTTAAAAAAAAATATATATTGCTCGGGGCTAAATTAGTTGTTGTTTGGATCACTCCCGAGTACAGGCAAAAGTTAAGTTTAAAGCTGAGTTCGGTTTTGTAGAAGTTAGTGAGGTTAGTGGTGTGAAGTTAGTGCTTCTTGTGGTTAGTGGGGTATAGTGGTGGGGTCGTGGGGTTATAAATTAGAAGAGGTAGTGTTTACTTGAAATTTGTGATTGTTGTTTAGTATGATATATTGAGATTAATACTTTGAGGTTAATGTTTATTAGTACTATACTCATTATATTTAAATTATATTAAAATATTATTATTAATTATGAAATATTAATAATTATTAAATATTATAATTTTTATTAATTAATTATAAAAATATTATTATTTATCATTATTGATACAAAATTAGTGCTAACTGCTAAGACACCAACCCTGAGGCGGTAAAATGGCTAATCCATCTCTCGGTTAAGTTGACGGATTAGCACAAAGTTTTTTTTTAGAAATTTTTGACAGTGGCGATGAACAAAGTTAACACTAACTCCAATGCATTCGGTACGTAAGTTAAAATTAGTAGATTAGTTTGCACTAGCTTTGGTTACAGCCAACTTCGCCCAAATCAAACACATCGGTTTCAATTGTGCAGCTTTTGGAACGGGTTAAACGAAAGCTTACGTTTATTACTAGCATACATGCCCACTCATTGTGTGAGCAAATCATATTTTGAAGAAAAATATTATTATACTTTAGAGATATAAAATAAAAATGAAAATATGAAAGAGAATAATAAAGAAAGAAATGATATTTTAGATTTTCTTAAACTATTCCTTTTTGGCAGTAAACAATAGAGCAGTGAATGAATTGGAATATTTAATTTACCTTGCTTATAATTTTGAGTTGAATATATAGGTGCATTCCCTTACAACAATCTTTACTTATTATTAATCAAAGTAGATATAGTCTTTACAAATGATGTACCGTCTTTACAAATGACAATTAAATCATCTCAAACTTTTGAAAAAGATTAAAAAAAAAACCTCATATAGTCTTAGGATTATGAAAAAACTGACAACACAAATTGTGTGAAAGGAAAGAAGAAGTGATCGAAAATTGACCTACCATTGATTCGTTGTTGCAATGACGACAGTAAAAACCTCTCGTTGCAGCACGACATACAAATTTTGATCTTTCTTTTATAGTGTTTGCATCTTATCCAGAATTTTCAACAACCCGGCAGCGACGGCAACTACAGTGTCTTTGCACCACATAAGGGTAAAAAAATGAAATCAAGCAATAAACTAATTTTGGATAATGCGAGCAACCAAAACTATTGAAAGATAGATTGAATTTGCCCTGATCAATGCTGAAAGGAAGAAAATAGAAGGATCCAGATGTGAGAAGCCTACCTGAGTTGCAAAAAGATATGCCTTTGCCCCTGAAATCAGAAAGTCAAAACCATGTCAACACGAGATTATCACCCATAATTAACAATCCAACCCTTCGATAACTATAAAATAACCGGTTTCTTCAAGACCCATACAGTACAGTTCACATAGCTTGCAAACACAATATGCGAAAAAAATTATTAGTCTATTCAAATTCAAGTGTCATTATTAGATAGATTTCTGACAAAGAAAAATTAAAACTAAATAGTTCTTTTCAGGTTCTTAATAGAAGTAAAAGTGTTATTTACGATATGAAAAAAAATAAGTGAAAAAGGATGAATATGTTAAAAAGTATTTTTCACGTACAATTTTAATTTTTATTACTAATTAATAGCAATTAACAAGCACACAAACACTAGAGGATCTAGTACAAGCATTCAACACATCCAAAGAGAGAAAAAAGGTAGGAAGTTATACCTCCCACGAAATCGTATTCGTGAGGCGCGACCACGGCATAAGAGGCGGTGGTGCGCTCGTCTACTCTCCTTCTTCTTCTTTCTTAGGTCCACAAAAGGATTAATCAACTTCGCAAGATTCTATGCTAGCGAAACAAACGAAATCGTCTAATCCAATGCTACCTTTCTTCAAGCAAATCATTATTTGATTAATGGTAGCTAATGTTTAACGCATGAACACTATAAAATGCATTAAAAGAGCTCTCCATGGCAGCAACTAATTGCTCCATGGGAAAAGAGAAAGTGGCGACTAGAGAGGAGAAAGAGAAAGAAAAAAATTAGGTTTTGCTTCTTCCAAATTATGATCCTTATATAGTCATCCAAACCTAACCCTTGGGGATCACTCCATGTTAGAATGTGGTGGGCCTTAATATGGGCTCCCAAGCAAACCCATATTAGTTGGTCTTTAATTCCCTTTAATACTATCCTTTAATTGCATTTAAGTTGGGCTCATATCAGGTAATCAAAAGATAGTCATTTATTTAATATAATTCCTATAACCATATTAAACGTTTTGAACAAAATTAATTATCAATTATTTGATAATTATTATAGAATTAGACTTTACATTAATTAGTTTTATATGATCTTTTTTTATATAATTAATTATAACGGTTCGCAACGGTATTTAATTAATTAATCAACTTATCATTATTTGTAAAAGTATATATCGACTGTATCTACTTCTAGATCTAGAATGTATTTTTGTTTCTGCATTGTTGATGGATTTGATCTGTAGCCGGATGACAACCTCCGATAAAAGTGTATAAATTTTGATTTTTTAAGTGACATGAAAAGAGCATTTATCAAAATATTTTATTTTTGAAAGAGAGCACAATATAAATGATTTTTTTTTACAAAAGTAATATATATTTTTTTGGACAAAGAGTACACACGCAAAATTTCTCATCTAAATAATTTTATTTTATAACATATCAATTTTTATTTTGTTGAAGTATAATTTTTTTTATATTTTTAATGCATGGATACGTTCTCTATGATTTTTTTAAAAAACAAAAATATTCATTTAATCTGGGGGAAAAACCTACTGTATCGAAAACAACATCTTATCTTTCTGTAAGCAAATAATTAAATGTAAACAGTTGGAAAGCAACGTGAATTGACTTCTTATTGTTGAATCTCAAATGATTCACGTGAACCTTATTGTCTAAGGAAAAGAAATAATAACAGTACAACAATATTCATGTCCTCTCGGATAAGAACCTAGCTACTGTACGTAAAACAATATAAATAAATCTATAAACCGTTGGAAAGCGACGTGAATTGACTTCTTAATAGTTGTTCATGCGCACCAATAGTCTAGAAGAAAAAAATGGTAATAGTTGCACTCATATTTTGAACAGGAGGAGGTTACAAACTGTGACATCCCTGAATTTCAGGACCTGTTTGTAATACTTCAAATTCTAAGGTTCTATTTGAAAAATGTCCATGCTTATTCACTTTGAAAATATCTCTTTGATCTTATCCACATTTTTAGTAACTAAGTAATCAGTATTTTTATAAATAATTTTTGATAATTAATATCTTTATAAATAGGCTCAGTTATCTTTATAAATAGTATTAATATTTTCAGAAATAACAGCTAAGTAATTCCTTTCTGCTTACTTAGCCATTAAGTAATCTAGAATATTTACCATTTTAGCCAGACCTCCACTATAAATAGACCCCAGCCTCATTTCATTTCATTTCATATATCATTTCTGTTTCTCTCTCTCCTTAGCAACTTTGAATACCGCCTTAGTTTTGAATAGTCGGCCATTTGGAATTCGAGTTCTACGTCGCAGTTATAGTCATCCCGATTTGCTTGTGCTATGGATCGCTCAGTCAGGTAACCGGACTTCTCTATAATTAGTTCCGCATTGCTTGATTTGATTATCGCTTGATTTTGCTTGCATGTGTATGCCCGTATGTGGTATGTTTTGCGGGATGTCGGGTTTAGAATCCTGAATTTCTGAATTTGTTCATGCATGCACCCTGATCCCCCTGCCAGGGGAGGGGTTTGGTTCCGATCCCCGATTCTGGGGAGGAACTTTATGTCCTGATTTGGTTCTGATTCCCGATTCCGGGGAGGAACTTTATGATTGGTTCTGATCCCTGTGACTAGGGAGGAACTTTTTGTCCTGATTATGACTTGATATGACTGATCTAGACCCGATTATCGCCGTGAAATGTATGATTTGTTATGAGGATTAATCCAATCATGTTTAATTTGCTTTATTAACTAATATAGAGAAGCTGCGTCGTTAAATAACCGATTACTGAGTTTTGTAGCTGACATCCGTTTTGTTCCTTTTCTGCTTGCGACGTAGGTTGACGGGCCGTCGGATGGATGCAGAAGATACCGTCCCACCGTCGCGCCCCGTGTGTCGGTGCGTCGGCGCGGGGTGTGACAGTTTGGTATCAGAGCATTCGTTCCTCGGACTGTGTTTGGGTTCATTATCATTTCATTTGGAAATTTGATTATAGTATACCGATTTGATGTTTCATTTGACTTGTTACCTTCCATTTGAAATTTCGTGGAAGAAATTTCCTTTTTAAGGGGGGTGGAATGTGACATCCCTGAATTTCAGGACCTGTTTGCAATACTTCAAATTCTAAGGTCCTATTTGAAAAATGTCCATGCTTATCCACTTTGAAAATATCTCTTTGATCTTATCCACATTTTTAGTAACTAAGTAATCAGTATTTTTATAAACAATTTTTGATAATTAATATCTTTATAAATAGGCTCAGTTATCTTTATAAATAGTATTAATATTTTCAGAAATAACAGCTAAGTAATTCCTTTCTGCTTACTTAGCCATTAAGTAATCTAGAATATTTACCATTTTAGCCAGACCTCCACTATAAATAGACCCCAGCCTCATTTCATTTCATTTCATATATCATTTCTGTTTCTCTCTCTCCTTAGCAACTTTGAATACCGCCTTAGTTTTGAATAGTCGGCCATTTGGAATTCGAGTTCTACGTCGCAGTTATAGTCATCCCGATTTGCTTGTGCTATGGATCGCTCAGTCAGGTAACCGGACTTCTCTATAATAAGTTCCGCATTGCTTGATTTGATTATCGCTTGATTTTGCTTGCATGTGTATGCCCGTATGTGGTATGTTTTGCGGGATGTCGGGTTTAGAATCCTGAATTTCTGAATTTGTTCATGCATGCACCCTGATCCCCCTGCCAGGGGAGGGGTTTGGTTCTGATCCCCGATTCTGGGGAGGAACTTTATGTCCTGATTTGGTTCTGATTTCCGATTCTGGGGAGGAACTTTATGATTGGTTCTGATCCCTGTGACTAGGGAGGAACTTTTTGTCCTGATTATGACTTGATATGATTGATCTAGACCCGATTATCGCCGTGAAATGTATGATTTGTTATGAGGATTAATCCAATCATGTTTAATTTGCTTTATTAACTAATATAGAGAAGCTGCGTCGTTAAATAACCGATTATTGAGTTTTGTAGCTGACATCCGTTTTGTTCCTTTTTTGCTTGCGACGTAGGTTGACGGGCCGTCGGATGGATGCAGAAGATACCGCCCCACCGTCGCGCCCCGTGTGTCGGTGTGTCGGCGCGGGGTGTGACACAAACTTACAATGTCAACATTTTAATTGTCCATGTCAACATTTTACTATTTAGTTATTTTTTCAAAATTTAAAATAGCAACATCAAATTTAAACTGCTCATCTTATTTAATTTAACTAATTTAATGACAGATGCGTTTTCATATAAGTTTTGTATATTTTAGAGTTTATTTGATACTTCATCAAAGACTAAAACATGAACGTGTTAGAGAGAATCTATAATAATTAATAAGGTTCGTTGATTTTTTTACCTCTTGATAGAGTATCAATATATATATATATATATATATATATATATATATATATATATATATATATATATATATATATATATATATAGTTTAGCTACGGTGAGTCGCGACTCACGGACCCTCCGGTGAGTCGCGACCAATACTCCTAGATCTAGATCAAAATGACCGATCCAAACCGTCCAATATGATCTTCCTATTGAAATCTCCGTGCAAACCAAATTTTTTATTTTTTCGAAATTTTTAAGTATTTTTTCGGATTTTTAAAAACTGATGTTTTTTAATGGTTCAGAACCAATTAGATTAACGATTTTCTAAAATTTCAAACAAATACTTAAAAATTTCGAAAAAATGAAAAATTTGGTCTACATGGAGACTTCAATATGGAGATCATATTGGACGATTTGGATCGGTTATTTTGATCTAGATGTAGGAGTTTTGGTCGTGACTCACCGGAGGGTCCGTGAGTCGCGACTCACCGTAGCTAAACTCATATAGAGTTTTGCTATGGTGAGTCGCAACTCACCAAAGCGTCCGTGAGTCGCGTTCAAAATTCAAAAATTTAGTTCAAAATAACCGATCCAAACCGTCTAATGTGATCTCCCTATTGAAATCTCCATGCAGACCAAATTTTATATTTTTTTAAATTTTTAAGTATTTATTTCAGATTTTGAAAAACTGTTGTTTTTGAACGGTTCAGAACTAATTAGATTAATGATTTTCTAAAATTTCAAAAAAATACTTAAAAATTTTGAAAAAATATAAAATTTGGTCTGCATGGAGATTTCAATAGGGAGATTGTATCAGACGGTTTGGATCGGTCATTTTGGAACTAAATTTTAGAAATTTTGAGCGCGACTCACGGACGCTTTGGTGAGTTGCAACTCACCATAGCAAAACTCTATATATAAATATAGAGTTTTGCTATGGTGAGTTGCAACTCACCAAAGCGTCCGTGAGTCGTGCTCAAAATTTTGAAATTTAGTTCGAAATGACCGATCCAAACCGTCAAATACGATTTCCCTATTGAAATCTCCATGCAGACCAAATTTTATATTTTTTCAAAATTTTTACGTATTTTTTTGAAATTTTAGAAAATCATTAATCTAATTAGTTCTGAACCATTCAAAAACAGCAATTTTTAAAAATCCGAAATAAATACTTAAAATTTCGAAAAAATATAAAATTTGGTCTGCATGGAGATTTCAATAGGGAGATCGTATTAGACGGTTTGGATCAGTCATTTTGAACTAAATTTCGAAATTTTGAGCGCGACTCACGGTCGCTTTGGTGAGTTGCAACTCACCATAGCAAAACTATATATATATATATATATATATATATATATATATATATATATATATATATATATATATATATATACTAGCAACAATGCCCACCCAATGTGTGGGTGGATTTTAACATGTGAAAATAAAAATATTTATATGAATATGGTGTTCATTTTCAATATTTAAGGTTAACGTTGTCTTGATCGGTGCTGAAACAGTATTCACAGATTTAAATAAATATTGATTTAAAAAGTAGACATGTGAACAATTCAAAAAATAATCTGATGGAAAAAAATATGTGTCTCAATAAAAAAAATTCCATAAAAGTATAACATCTCAAATTAAAAAAAAAAGTAATACAATATGACAAAATTCTTGACTTGTTCTTGCTCCACTGTTGCGAATAATGATCATACTCTAGACGAAAACATATTTCATAAAAAATAATAAATAATTAAAATAAAAAAATTAATATAATTCTATTCGTTGAGTGAGTGTGATATGAGAGCAATAAATATTAATTGACAAGTTAAAAATTGAAATTGTATATCATTTAAATTAACATATATTTGATTAACATTTAAATTCTTAAGAATACTATTGTCATCATATTTTGTTACGTAATTTTAGATTTTCTTGTCATTTTAGAAACATATGAAAACCGAAGGGATTGAATGTGTATCACACATGCGTTGGTATTTTCTTTCAGAACTTCCATTCATTATTTCTCTTTAAATTGTTTCGATACTATTCTATATCTATCATATAGACTACCTAAAGAATTAGCCAGGTAAATCTTTTTTATTTTACTTACCCAATAGTCGATCTTTCTAAATTTTTTTTAAAATATCTATTTTATTTCAAAATTCACTTTATTACATAAGTGAATTATTGGTATCTTTTCAACTGGCTTATAAGGAAACAATAAATAAGCTAGTAAGGAAACAGTCCGAAAAAGGGAACGTACGTGGATGAGGAAGAAAAGAGAATTAATTGCTATTCCAGTGTGGCCATGAGGAATCCATAATAATGTATGAGAAATTAGTATGTAAGAAAATTAATTAATAAAAATTTTGGACACGCCATAAAAAAAGGATTAATTGTTGTATTAGTGTTTATAAATTGTGAATTTAAAAGGAAGCTTTTGTATTGTCCATTGATGGTGATAATTATGGGTAGTATTGTAGAAATCAATTCGTTTGGATTTATTACATTTAATGAATTAATTGTTGCTTAATTTAATTATAAAAAAAACAGAAGTTTTTTCAGGTTGATTAGATGTGATGAGAACATTTAATTTGCATAAGCAGTTAGGTTTGTTTCCCGCTGCAAAGAAGAAAACTGCCGAAATTCCAGATTCCACACCTGCCCCAAGAAAACAAAACCAAGTTATAAATGAAAACAATTATGAAGGCAAGGGCAAGTACAAGTAATAGTAGTACCTGGATTCCATTCTCATTAGTAATGGCCACAAGAAACCCTTGATTTGTAGAAACTGAAAAAATTGGAGCACAACGTCTATTAAAATATCAATATCTGACAAGTTAAAAATATCAATATCCAAATCTAAAAATCGCCATTACTCCATCCATAGTTTTTGGTACCAATGTTTATGTACTATTAACATGCATGACCCCATAATCTAGTTTTAAAATTAAAAGCAGTATGGAGACACAACTCTGGATGAACAATAATAAATACACATCAAATTGGTACCTCACCACTCTAATTTGAAGAACCTCTTCAATCAAGATTTTGCTCATATTTGTAAGTTGAGACGACAACAAGTCTTTCCAAAGCTGCATCCCATATATATTTTCCAAAATAAAATTCAATAAAACAAAAAAGAACTTACAGGAAGCCCAAGGGGTATGACCACCATGCCAAGGGGACATCAAGCGAGCATCTGGGAATGCTGCAGCCAGCAATGGAGATGGTGATGGGATTGAATATGATGCCTCCGCTTGATAGGATATGAAACTGAGAGATATCTTTCACGATCCCATTCGTCCTCGCCTGATATGGGAAACCCTGTCATTATAATCTCCATGCCTTTTACTAAGGTACTTGAAACTGTTTGGACTACGACTACGATGTCTTGAAGAACTTCTTCTAGGAGTTGATGACTTCAAAAATTAATGAAATGAATTAATTCACGTTAATGCTCACTCTTTGATCGATTGAACAGTCAGTGTGGACATTTACCAAATTATACAGGTCCAGCAAAGACCAGCAAAGAGGTACATACCAGTACCGCCTGTATTTGAATGGTTCAAAAAATTTAATTTTTAAAAAATAAATGTTTACAACCTAATAAATGAAATAATAGAGCAAGTACCTCAATCCTGAATAAGTCATCGTCATGTCTTGCACGTGGGGTATAGCCATTTTCATCTTCACTTGTTATATTAGATTCTGGAAATATAAAAAATATTAATATTAAAGTACTAATGAAATGTAAACCTAATTCTATAATTAAGCTAGAACCATGGTTCCCCATTTCAATTCTATAATTCTATATTAATAAATAAAGCAAAAGTCTAACCAGATTGGTCAAAACACGGTCTAGTGGAAAACTAATTCAGGAACAAACAGCTCTATAACTGGCAGGTGTTTGATAGAACTTAAATTAATTGTAATGAGAAAGAGATGTAACCTAGAGCAGATCGATTTTCAGGAGGACGATAGAGAAGTCTCTCCCTGTTAGGCAAAGAAAAACCTCTGATAATTCAGACTCTTGCCTAAGTTTTCTAACAATATATTGAAATCCTGAAAGTTCAAATTTAATTACAGTTTGCACCCTAATTTTTCAAGCTTTCCAGTTTCCTATACAGCCACGAGTATTCCAACTTACAACATCTAAACTTCAAAGTCTCCTTGGATACCTGCAACTCCTTTGTTGCATCATTAATTGGCACCAAAAAATTTATGTACCACGTGCTCAAAACTAAGTGATTTCCTCTTTGTTCTAAAAGGTATGCAATCATGTGACTCATAAAATGTTAATAAATGCAAGGTTCAAAATCAAGTCCTCTAGGTCATATATGAAAATAGTAAAACGAGTCATTGCTTCAAAGAAATAGAGTAAATGATTTAGAAAAAGTCAATGAACCTATACACTTGAAAGAAGGTAGTATGCAATTTAATAAATTTCAGGACAAACTTATGATGGGTCAAATCCAGAGTCTTTACTTTTAAGTTCATAACCTATGGAATTATGTTACTTTACAATTTTCATTACCAATCACTACTAAATTAAAGAAAAGTAGAAAAAGAACAAGTTATAATATAAAATCCTATAGTACTCTACCAGCAATTAATATCAAATTTCAAGGTTATAAATAAGAAGAAAGATATTGCAGCAAATTAAATCAATAAAAATAAAACTAAATTAGACTAAAAGTAAACCAGATTTTATCAACTCAAAACCAAAACCAATTAAATCCAAATAGAAAAACGAAATCAAAAGAGACACGTAGCAGTACCTCTAGGGTAAGTTTCTTGAGCAGTAGTTACCCAATGTTGTTTTGTGCGCCTGAAAGCAGAAAGCAAATAAAATTTATAAGTTTTGAACAGAATCAATCAAAACTATTGAAAGGTAGAAAGAATTTGCTCTGATCAATGTTAAAAGGAAGAAAAGAAGCAGTTAGCAAATTTGTGAACCTCAGCCAGAGATTCAGAACACTTTATCTCTTTTGTTCTACAAAATACAAGAAACAAATTAGGTTGGCTATTAAATATGTTAATTCTGGCTAATAACCTCCCTTTATCAAAAACTGAATTGGTACGAAAAAATCATTTCAACTCACAGTTCCCAACATACAAAATCAAATATCAAGTAAAAATTAAGTAAAGAAAATAAAAATTGAACAATCAACTATCTGTTAAGTAATCAAACTGAACCGGCAAATAAAAATTAAGTAATCAAATATCTGAATTGGTTCACTATGCATGAATGATACATACCAGCACAAGAAAGAGAAAGAAATATCCACTTCTGAAGCTTTCGGAGTATCTGCAAAACACCCAATGAAGAAATTAAACTTCCAGTTCTATGAGGGAGAGAGAGAGAGAAAGAGAGCGCACCAGTAGGCGAGGAGGTCCAAATTAAACTTTTATCCTTCGTTTAGGCATCGTTGGTTAAATAGGGAAGCAAAAGTAAATCAAGGTCCAAATTGAAATTTAAAAATAATTCAAAAGACTTTGTATGCGCATCAGGAGCGGAGGTCGCGATCTGTGGGCTGTTGGGTGAGGGTGGCGATCCGTGGGTCCTTGGGTGAGAGTGATGATCCGTGGGACTTGGGTAGGGGTGGTGATCGACCATTGGATGTGGGGCGATGGATGGTTGGATGGGGGGCGATCGGTGGTTCGGACTGGAGTTAGGTTTTACGAAATAATAGAAGTCGGAAGAGATGAGACTGACTGGGGTGGAGACGCGGCTTTTAAGTCTTTATTCTGGGGACAAAATAAAAAAATTAAAATAAAAATAGAAAAAAAAACGTCTTCCTATATGGGCCCAAAAAGGTGAGTGCATAATCGGTGTAGAACGGGGATATGCGTTGATGTGCACAAGTACATGCGGCGCGCAGAAAATATAAAAAAAAACAAAAAAAAACGATCTCACAAGGAATCGAACAGGGAACACATTATAATGAGTGAACGTTCGTTCCTTCCGATCAAATGAGATGAACGAAGGTATAAAATTCTCTTCGTTCTGCCATACCATCTGGTCCCTTTATCAAGTTTTTATTTTATTAATCAACGATATAGATTACAAATTAAAAACAATTAATGATGCAGATCGTTCAGACCAAGGTTGTATCCTGAGATGTTACATTCTTCCATTGGTGCTTTTAATATAGTAGATATATATATATATATATATATATATATATATATATATATATAGAGAGAGAGAGAGAGAGAGAGAGAGATAGAGAGATTGGCTAAAATACTTTGCAAAGCATAGAGCCCTTGTGCTTTGGACTTCTGGACCGTCAGATGACGTTCAGGATTCGTGCGATGATGAAATCCAGTGGTTTAGATGAAAAACGCTGAGGCGCTGACAGGACTCATTTCTCTCCGTTTGTTTTGAATCAAAATTTAAATCAAAATGTTGTCTATTACATATCTAAATTCATTATAGCTGTCCAAAGTGGTATTGTCCAAGTCTTCCTCTTCATGTGCATCTTCCAAGTCATCATCATCTATACTGTCTACATCATCTTTCTTTTTGTTTTTCTTCTTGCCTGAAACTTTGTTTAATTGGATGTGTCCTCTGATCTTAGCACTACATTACTGATTTTTAAACATCATCATCAGCATCATTAATTAATATAATAATAGAGTCAAATACTGTTAACTTTCTTAATCTCCTTCAACAGCAAGGAGACTTTCCCAGGAATTACACCATCCGGTACATTGTTTCCATGAAGTACATCTGAAAGCATGAGAAATAATGAAAGCTATTTTCAGGTTATTTTACCAGCATGAGAAATAGTTAAATCAAGTACCTAGTATAACTAGCTTTTTACCAGCATATTTTGGGTTGAAACCGATTATACCACTAGGACTTACCAGCATATTTTTTAACCAGAAAAATATCATGAGTAGATCCTAAATGTCATGATACCAGCTTATTTTGGGTTGAAACTGATACTAAATGTCTACTGTAGATTATTTTTTAACTAACTTAGTTTGAGTTGAATCCAATCCTAAATAGATCCTAAATGTCGTATATTTGCCAGCTTGTATCTTTATTTTTTGGTTCAGTCCCTCGTTGTGCTAGGGTTTACCAGCTATAGCCGAACCAGACAAGGAAAGTAATTAAAAATTCAATTAAAAAAAAATAATGACAAATAGTTACCTCAAAGAACAAGAAATTACAAGTGAAAATCGTTAATTGATATTATGCTTTTATAAATCGTGATTTTTTTTTTGGCCAATAAAATCATTATGCAATAATAGAAAAAAAATGTAAAATGGAACAATTTTGGGGTAAGAAGAGGTACCTGTTACTGTAGATTTGACCATGGAACGAGTAATCTAGGATTTTTTTCGAAATTGGACGGGAGGATGAGGCTGTTGAGAAGAGAGCCCCAAAAAGGGAAGGCGAAGAGGCCCATGCGAAGGTGAGGCGGAGACGGTCGAGAGAAGAGGTCCAAGAGGAGGCGAAGAGAGCGAGGAGGTGCACCTAGTTGCCTAGGTTTTGGCTTCGAAGGAGATAGTTCTGAGTTTACGGAGGAGATGTGTGTTTTTAGCATAGATTAACAGAGAAGAGATAAGTTGGACGGATAAAATCAAAACAAACGGAGAGAAATGAGTCCTCTCAGCGCCTCGGTTTTTCATCTAAACCACTGAATTTCATCATCGCACGAATCTTGAACGCCATCTGACGGTCTAGAAGTCCAAAGCACAAGGGCTCTATGCTTTGCAAAGCATTTTAGCCAATCTCATATATATATATATATATATATATATATATATATATATATATATATATATATATATATATATATATATATAGAGTTTAGCTACAGTGAGTCGCGACCAAAACTCCTAGATCTAGATCAAAATGACCGATTCAAACCGTCCAACATGATCTCCCTATTGAAATCTCCGTGCAAACCAAATTTTTTATTTTTTCGAAATTTTTAAGTATTTTTTCGGATTTTTAAAAACTGATGTTTTTGAATGGTTCAGAACCAATTAGATTAACGATTTTCAAAAATTTCAAAAAAAAAATACTTAAAAATTTCGAAAAAATGAAAAATTTGGTCTACAAGGAAATTTCAATAGGAAAATCATATTGGACGGTTTGGATCGGTCATTTTGATCTAGATCTAGGAGTTTTTGTCGCGACTCACCGGAGAGTCCGTGAGTCGCGACTCACCGTAGCTAAACTCTCTCTCTATATATATATAGAGAGAGAGAGAGATTGGATAAAGTATACTCCAGCATACGGATCAAACCCGTATGCTAGAGTCGTTTCTCAAAATCTAAAATTCAAACAGTCGATCCAAACAGTTCAAGTTGTTCTCCATGTAAAAATATCTTTCAAGACCAAATTTTACATTTTTTAAAATTTTTTACTATATATTATGCTATTTTCAAATTGAAGGGTCAAAAATACTCTTTTACAACTCCTTTACAGTTTTTTTTAAAATAGCATAATATATAGCAAAAAAATTAAAAAAAATGTAAATTTTGGTTCGGATCAACTATATGCATTTTAGATTTTGAGAAACGACTCCAGCATACGGACTATCTGTATGCTAGAGTATACTTTAGCCAATCTCTCTCTCTCTCTCTCTCTCTCTATATATATATATAGAGAGAGAGAGAGAGAGAGGAGTGATAAAATACACTCTCATATACAGCTCGTCCTCGTATTCGAAATTCAAAATTCAAACAGTCAATCTGAACCGTTTCAAGTTGTTCTCCATATTGAAAAACTTTTAGAGACCAAATTTTACATTTTTTCAAATTTTTTTGCTGTAGTTATCCGTCAACTACTTAATTAATGGCATAGTCTTCTAGACAATAATTAAATTTAGTTTAAATCACTCTTACATGGAAGACCTTCTTTACTGGTCATGATTCTACCTATTTTTGTTGACTTGGATAAATGATTTAAATAGCGGTCACAATGAACGCAACAGCGCTACTATAGTTGTGCGACTTGGTTGATCGTTATGCTAATAAACTAAAAGTGTTGCTATGACGGTATTTGTTAGCTTACCACAATTGTTGCAGTTTATAATATGAATTCACATAACTTATGTTGGCATTTTGGCTTTCGTTTATTATTGTGTAAAATCTTTTATTTTTTAATCTAATCCTACATTAATATAATTGAAAAAAAATCTAAATAGTTGTCCTAATATAATTTGAAATGAAATCATTTTTTACAACAATTCTACAAAATTAAATAGATATAGAATAGTATTCGGTTCAATAAAACTAAATCAAATATGATTGTCAGTCCATAACATATATTAGGTCAGATTTCAATAGTTTGATTTGAAATAGACAGTCCAAGTATGTATTGCATACTAAATAGACATTGTCTTTTAGTAATCCAATTTCCATCAATTATTTTTTCATCATATTTGACAAATTTCTTGTTTACGACCGTATGCTAGTTCTAGAACCACGTGTTCCAAAAATCTTTTTTTTTTTTGAAAAAGTGATAATCGACATCCACCTTTTTACCATCCACGCCTAAAATAGAAAAAGTGTTATGTACAAAAATAGAAACTGCGCCCCTCTTTCTCTCTCCGTGCCTCTCTGCTCCCTCCCATTTCTTACCTCTGACGCCTCTCTGCTCCCTACTATTTTTTTACCCCTGACGCCATATCCTCTCAAGTTTCTCTCCCCTTTGCTTTTAATTTTTGTCTCTGCTTTTTTTCCCTCCACTACACCTCCCCTTTTTCCCAATTTTTCCTCCTTCATTTCTCTTATTTTAGCCTTATTTTTCTTCACTTCTACCGTAAACATACTCAGCTTTGCTTTTTCAAATTGAATATATACAACAACAAAGCGAAAAATACAAATGTTGGCTAAATAAAAAATAAAATAAAATAAACAGATACAACAAACAAAGGGACTATATACAACAATAAATTGAACATATATACACATTGCTAAATAAGAAATAAATGACCATATTCAACATACAAAGTGAACAAACATAACAACATAGTTAAAAATTACAATAAACAAATCAATCGGTATAAAAATAGCTAAATAAAATATAAAATGAATATATTGAAAAAATACAAAATGAACACATAAATACAACAAAAAAAAACGAACAGATACAATAAAAAAATAAACATATAAAATAAATAAAGTGAACAAATAAATTAAAATAAATGAAAAAAATACATGAAACAATTTGAACAAAAATGTAACAAAATGAACAGAAAATACAACAAAAATGATAGGTGGATTTCACATCGAAATATTCAACCCTTTTAGGTCTTAATTTTAATTAAATATTTGTGTTTTAGTTAGATTTTACTGTAATTTAGGTTAGAAACATGGTACTGCTATTTGCTTTTTAAATTTTCAGGTTCAATGGCAATTTGGTGCAAATATAGGCCCCAGGTAGAGTTCAAGCGAAGTAGGCCAAGATCCAAGTGACTGGAGCAAAGGAGCAGGGTCAAACCAGACAAGACCCCTATTCTGGCGACCCCGCCGGGATCTAGGCGACCCCGCCTGACTCAAACTGACAGACACAATTTAGAGGAGATATTTCTAGCAGAGCACATTCTCTATTTTCGGACGAACCTGACATGATCTCCACAAATGGAAACCATCTTTGAAGCCTATTTAATCATGTGGAAGGACACCAAAAAGGCTAAGTCAGATTTTAGAGCGAGATTGGAAATGAGTTAGCAGAAATCACCCGCAGCATGTCTCATGTCGACCCCGCTAGGATTGAAGGTAAGAGAGTTTTCTTTAGTTCTTTGTTGTAATCTTTCTCTATTCTCTTTCTTTGATGTTTAGTTTGTTGAAACATGTTGTATTTATGCTTGTTATGACTTGTAGTGAGTAGTTTAGTTTAGGGGTAATTGTTGGAGTTATGTCCTAGAAGTCAATAATTTAATGACTTAATTATTAGTTTATGTTATGGATGATATTGTTAGGAAGTGTGTAATTTTTATTTTTTATGCTAATTACAATTTAATTAAGCCATCGAAACATCACACACAACGGATCGTGCACAAAAGCCAAATTAACACAAAGAGAAAGGGGTGGAATGTTGTACCTCCCGCGAAATAGTATTCGCGGGGCTCGATCCTACGGCATGGGAATCGATGGGGTGCTCTCCTTCGCCTCCTCCATGTTTGGCCTCGAGTCCACTAAGGTATTAACCAAGTTATTCTCGAATCGTGCTAGCGATGAGAATAACAAGTCTAATCCCATAGCTTTCCCTTTCTTCAATCAATTCACCAATTAATTTGTGAAAGGGAAAGAGCTCAACACATGAGCAATAGAATGGAGAGAAGAGAGAGGGAGGTGGCGCCTATGAGGGGAGAAGAGGGGCGGCTAGGGAAGGGAAGAGAGAGTCATCCAAAGGAGCCTCCATATAGGTCCTTATATAGCCTCCAAACCCTAGCACAAAGTTCACACTAATTACAAGTGTGCCACCCCACCTACCACCTAATAGGGCCGGCCTTCTAGTGGGCTTTGTTGGGCCACTAGCTCTTCTATTTAATGCCTCAATTCAATTAATTAAAGGCTCATTCAATTGCTACTTAAATTGGACATTTAATTTACCAATAAATTAAAGCCCAATTAACTTAATTAAATTAAGTGTGTTGTTTATAAATAATTATTAACTTAATAATAATTATTTAGAGATTAGACAATGCATTAATTTATTTCTATATGATCCATTTGATTTAATTAATTATAACGGTCCATAACGTTATTTAATTAATTAATCAACTTATCATATTTTGCAATACTCACTATTGCAAATAAATAAATAATGCACGTATGGTTAAACACCTTATTATGTGTGACCCTTTGAGAATTTATGCTACGTTGGACATGGAATTAAATCGCTATTTAATTCCAATAATCATAAGCGGTATCTAGCAACACGTTATGACTCCCAATTCTCATAAATAGTGTACTGCTACAATATTTCAATCCTGAATGAGAGAATAATAATGTTTCTCTATTTTGATTCTTATGTCTCACGATATCATCGTATAATCCAAGATAGGAATGTGTCATTCTTGCAGATTATACGTTTCTTGATCTAGAGTTGATCGCTTAGTTGCGCGCATACGATCCAACTCCATCAAGGGGCCCAAACAGATATCGTCACTCACTAAGTGAATTAATGAGGGACATACGGTTTTCTTGATGATTAACTTTTCCCCGCACAATTCAAGAGAACATAAATAAAGTCCGTATAGCAGCCCTTATCGGGAATCAGCGGTAGACAATATTTATTGAACCTATCCTCATGTGGAAAAGATAAACATCTCAAACTTAGAACCAAAATCATAATGAAATAAACAATGACACATAACACAATCCATATGTTTATTTCATTGGGTCAAGTCCTGTACTATGTTCCATAACATATACATATGCAATTAAGTTGGTAGCTCTTTACCTATGATTAGTAGAACTTAATCATCACTTAACTTGCATACTAATCTTATATGATAATTAATGTTCCTTGTTAATTATCAAGATTATGGACCGTTTAGATTTATTATTGTCATTCCAAAGAATGATCAACAGAGATCTACTATTCAGATCCTCAACCTGAATAATCTGTCAATAATAAACCTAGGAACAGATGATAAAATATCATCCTACATATAAACTAATAATTAAGTCATTAAATTATTGACTTCTAGGACATAACTCTACCACTGATTCCCGTTAAGGGCTGCTATACGGACTTGATTTACGTTCTCTTGAATTGTGTGGGAAAAAGCTAATCATCAAGAAAACCGTATGCCCCTCATTAATTCACTTAGTGAGTGACGATATCTATTTGGGCCCCTTGATGGAGTTGGATCGTATGCGCGCAACTAAGCGATCAACTCTAGATCAAGAAACGTATAATCTGCAAGAATGACACATTCCTATCTTGGATTATACGATGATATCGTGAGACATAAGAATCAAAATAGAGAAACATATTTATTCTCTTATGCAGGATTGAAATATTGTAGCAGTACACTATTTATGCGAATTGGGAATCATAACGTGTTGCTAGATACCGCTTATGATTATTGAAATTAAATAACGATCTAATTCCATGTCCAACATAGCATAAATCCTCAAACGGTCACACATAGTAAGGTGTTTAACCATACGTGCATTATTTATTTATTTGCAATAGTGAGTATTGCAAAATATGATAAGTTGATTAATTAATTATATACCGTTGTGGACCGTTATAATTAATTAAATCAAAAGGATCATATAGAAATAAATTAATGCATTGTCTAATCTCTAAATAATTATTATTAAGTTAATAATTATTATTAAGTTAATAATTATTTATAAACAACACACTTAATTTAATTAAGTAAATTGGACTTTAATTTATTGGTAAATTAAATGTCCAATTTAAGTAGCAATTGAATGGGTCTTTAATTAATTGAATTGAGGCATTAAATAGAAGAGCTAGTGGCCCAATAAAGCCCACTAGAAGGCCGGCCCTATTAGGGTGATAGGTGGGGTGGCATACTTGTAATTAGTGTGAACTTTGTGCTAGGGTTTGGAGGCTATATAAGGACCTATATGGAGGCTCCTTTGGATGGTTCTCTCTCTCCCTCTCTCCACCTAGCCTCCACCTCCCCTATGGTGCGCCGCCCCCCCTCTTCTCTCTTTCATTCTATTGCTCATGTGTTGAGCTCTTTCCCTTCCACAAATTAATTGGCGAATTGATTAAAGAAAGGGAAAGCTATGAGATTACACTTGTTATTCTCATCGCTAGCACGATTCGAGAATAACTTGGTTAATACCTTAGTGGACTCGAGGCGGGCGATTTGGAGGCGATTGGAGAGCAACCCCATCGATTTCTAAGCCGTAGGATCGAGCCTCTTGATTACAATATCAAGAGAGGTAAATTTCCACCTATCTCTTGTGTCGAATTGAGCTTTTGCACTAGACCCTTATTTGCTCCTTGTTTAATTGGATTAATTAAGCGTAATTAGTCTTAAAATTAAAATTGAGCGATTTCCTAACATGAAGCACTTAGGAAGGAAGGTGAGAGGAGCAATCAAAATGGAGAGAGAGGGAGAAGAACACGACCTTTTTTAATGGAATGAGATAAGGGAGGGAGAGAGGAGAGAGAGGAGAGACGCAGAGGAGAGTGCGTTGAAGGAATAAAGACATTGAATGGAGGAGCAGATCACGTTGAAGGAAGAAAGAGAAGAGATGGAGGGGTGACAGGAAGAAGGAAGAGAGCGCTCCTGGATGGAATTTTCATGATTTTTTGCTAAGCCCAAAAAAATAAAAATTGATTATTGTTGTCTATAGTTTTGTAATTGCTTGTCATCGCTTGAGCAAAATGAACACATAAAATAGACATGGTAAACATATAGATAATCAAAGTGAACACATAAAAACAAATAAGTTTTGTCGTTCCCTTGTTCAGATTTTTATATGCATATGCAATTTATTTCAACTTATTTTTATTAAAATTATTTGTTTGAATATGTTCATTTTGATCATTTATATGTTCATCTTGTTTTTTTATGTGTTCACTTTGTTCAAGCGATGGTAAAACTGAAGATATCATTTCTCCAAAAAAAAAAAAAAATTGGGCTTCATCATCCGAGATTTTATCTTATCTGGACTCCAAAAATCTAATCTAAACGGAGATGCAGGCCCAATAAAATTGCTTTTTTTCTCCGGGAAGAATCCGAAATTTTAAAAAATAGTATTAAATTAATATAATATATTAAAAATAATATCAATATAATATGATTAATTTAAATAGTATCAGGAGATCGGAATCTAGGATTCCGACCTTAGCTTTCGCTTTTATATAGGGGTTCTGATCTACCCTTCTCTCTTCGCTCGATCGAATTTCGCTCGCTCTCTCTCTGGACGACGCGACAACAAAAGGTAAGTTTTTATTTTTTATTTATTTATTTAATTAATTATTTATTTAGTTTATTAGTTTATTAATTAGTTAATTAAATTAAAAATAGATAAAATATTGTAAAAATATTTAAAAAATTTGAAAAAATCAGGAAAAATAAAATGTAAATTTATATGTAATTTATTAATTATATTGGATTTTTTTTTGCCTTTTTATTTGTTTATTCATTACTTAATTAATTAGAAAAATAGATAATAAATTGTAAAATTATTTTAAAAATACGAAAAAAATAAGAAAAATCATATGAAAATTTATATGTAATTTTTTTATTATTTTTTTCTTTTAATAATTAAGATATTGATAATTAAATATGGAAAAAATAAAAAATGGTAATAATTGATGGTATTAATTAAAAATGTAGGAAAAAATTGTTTAGAAGAGAGTCGATCCGTTTCTACTTCATGTTAGCTTTTTTATATGTTTATTTTATTATTGTTTGAATAGAAATGCTTGTGAATTGCATGTAGATTGATTTGATTGATTGTAAAATTGTGAAATGCTTGTGAAATGCAATGATTGAATTATTGATTCATTGATACTTGTGAAATGGATGTGAAATGCAATGATTGCTTGTGAAATGCTTGAATGATTGATTCAAATTGGATTGGGTTGGGTTGAAATTGGGTTCAAATTGGGTTGAAATTAGGTTGAAATTAAATTAAATTAAATTATTAGTTCAAAAAATATTAGCTCAATCAAATTAAATTAACTAAATGAAATGAAATTAAATTAATTAGTTAAATTATTTAAATTAAATTTTATTACATTAAATTAAGTTAAATTATTAAATAATTTAATTTAATTAATTTTTAATGTCATTAAATTCATGCAACAGGACTAGCACTGATAAAGTCTGAAAATTATACTGATACCTACCTAAGCACTGCAAAAGGACAGGCGTGCTCTGATAAAGGCTGAAAAGTATACTGATGCCTACCTAAGCACTACAAAAGGACATGCGTGCTCTGATAAAGGCTGAAAAGTATACTGATGCCTACCTAAGCTATGCAAAAGGACAAACGTATTCTGATAAAGTCTGAAAAGATATCACATTATATTTATTAATTTTAAATAATTATAAGTCTAAAATGATCTATAAAATTATCCTTCCTCAGCCAAAATATGTCACACCCACTCAATCATTCTTTCTTAAACATTCACTACCATGGAGAAAGGAAATACCTCCAACAGTGAAGTGCCGGAATGGCTATCTACTCGACATGAGTACTGGCCAAATAACGAACATTTCCCTGCCAATCCAAATGAAATCGAAAAAGGAGATTATCATGCGATATGTAATAAATGTTATCGCAATTTCGACTACAATATCTATACACGGAATGGTGGCGAGTAGCCATTATACACCCACTATCAGTGGCACATTCATGGTGGCCCAGAAAGAGACCGCAGGGAGAGATTGCGACATTACCTGACTAAACCTGAGTCAAGCAACTGTGAACGGTATAAAAAGTACTACATAGAACCTAAACCGATGCTAGAATTTAAACCGTGGAAATCACCTCCTACACCGATGATTGTTTACGAATCATATATGATTTTCGTGGAGACCACACAGTGAGCTGTACAAAGTGTGGTCAGGTTTTCAATTTCAAAGATACCATTTTGCGTGACCACTACGATGAACACAAAAAACAAGAAGAGAGGGATGAAATTCTAAAGAGATTCAGAGTGAAAGAACAATGGTTCGAAAGGAGAAGAATGGAAGAAAAGGCTGCCGAAGAGAGCCGGAGGTTGCAACAAGAAAAAATTGGAAAAAAAATTAAGGAGAGCCTAATAAAGATCAAGAAGAGAGATGAACAACGCAAAATTACAGTAGCTAGAATGGCTGAGATTGAGCAACAAGAAGCCGAGGCAGTTTTCTGGAACGAAGCCGCTCAATTCGCTGACAATCCTGGTGCGAGTAATCAACAAGAACATGATGAGACTTTTTGGAACGAAGCAGCTCAACTCGCTGAAAACCACGGTGCCAGTAATGAACAACAACCTGATGTCGCTTTCTGGAACGAGGCCGCTCAATTCGCCGACAACCATGGTGCCAGTAATCAACAAGAAATGAATGCGGAAGAAGATCAACCATGGTGGGATGAAATTCTGCAACATGTAGATGATCAAGATCTCTAAGTATTTATTACTTTGTTTTTAAGTAGCAAACTAAGTTCAGTGTGCTAATTTATATTATGGTTTTTTATGTACATTTTTCCTCTTTTATTATTTTAGTGTGCTAAATTATATTATGATTTTCATGTATTTTTCCCTTTCTTTTATTTTAGTGTGCTAATTTATATTATGGTTACAAAAATTCAATTTTTCTTCTAATGGTGTGTATTTTTATAGGAAATTGTCATCCCTATCATCGCTAAATATAAAGTGAACATATACATAAAACAAAGTGAACATATAAACGATCTAAGTGAACACATACAAACAAATAAGTTCAATGAAAATAAGTTGATGACAACAATTATTTGTTTGTAAGTGTTCACTTAGATCGTCTATATGTTCAGCTTATTTACGGTATATGTTCACTTTGTATTTACCGATGGCTGTGATGGTATATTTGCCGATGACACTTATAATTCCTGTATTTTTATATTATGAATTAAATGAAATAAATCTAATATTTAATTATAAGTTAATATTATAATTATTGCCATAAATAAATTTTTACATAAAATATTATGTACTTATTATGTACAACGTTTAACATAATTGAAAAAGAAATAAAAAAAAACCATCCATATTTAATTAATATCAAAACTTTTAATATTAAAATATTATTCATAATATAGAATTATATTATATTAACATTATTCAAAATGTCAAAAATCCAGTTTTAGCCAAACTAATATTTATAATATATTAACTTAATATAAAAATTTTATATATATAATTAATGTTTATAATAGAAGTATAATAAAATCATTAAAAACGATAAAAAATCCTGTTACAGCCCTGTTAGAAATCCTGGATTTCGATCTAAACTAAGATCGGAATCCCAGAATCCGATCTAAGCTTAGATTCTCATGATACTATTTAAATTAATCTTATTATATTGATATTATTTTTAATATATTATATTAATTTAATAATATTTTTTTAAATTACGGGGGAAGAATATCGTACTTCTGGAAATTGGAACTCTTGGGACCCGAAAGCGGCCCCAATCGTCTATCGATGCAATCATCCATAAAATAATCCTTACAATTTTGGAACAAAAATAAAAAAAATGCTAAGGGGCATTGGTGTGCCGGTTGAGCGCCACTGCTCTCCTTTCCTCCGCCGCTCGAATTCCTTCCCTCCGTACCTCCTCTACCTTCTTTCTCCTTCATTCTCAGTCATTCTCTCTCTTTCTACACTTAGAATTTAATTAAGTACCAACTGTGGTGAATGTAGGATTTGCAAGAGTACCATGAGTGAAACACCAAAGCCCATCCTCCCAAGCTTCGTCTCTTTACCAGACGATGATAAGACTGCGCAAAATCCCTCGCATTCTGGTACTTGTTCTTTATATTTGATTTTAAGTATATTATTTATTTAAATTATTTTTATGTAAGTTCGAATTTGAAATATATGATATTACTTTTTTACTGGGTTGTCATCAGTCCTGCACATTTTTTCTGTCAAATTGGATACTGATCTTAATTGACACTTAAACAATAAACTGGGAGCGTTGTCCAAAGAAGTTGTATTATTTTGTTTGCACCTTAACAGTTTAGTGGTTGAGTTAGACGCTCTACGAGGGTCAACTGAAACTGTCATGATAGTAATATGCACTTAGCTTAGCTTAATAAATCTTAACCGTTTTCTATTTCTTTGTATAGAAGGTTTGCATTTAGTTGGTTTAATTTGCAATTTTATTTTTATGTACTATCCTTTGCTTCTGGTCTGTACTTCTGTTCTAAGATTAATTTTACTGCTTCTAATTAAATTGTTGATAGGATATATATTTCGACTGGTTTCCTACAATATCTTAGCTCAGGTATGTTAAGACTCTGAAATGTTGTTAATCTAAGGCGGAGATCAAGCTATTTTTATATCCAAAAAAGTCTTTCCACAATTATTAAAGTAGAAATTAACAAATAGTTGGCCATAAATTTAGTCAACAACTTCATGCCATTAGTTATGTAGGTAAGTAGAACTAAACAAATAGTTAGCCTGAAAGTAGTCAAAACCTCCATGCCATTAGGGTTTGTTTCATCTTAGTCTTACCTGCAATTCTAAATATCCAATGTGCATGCATTATTTATGTGAACTATAGAGGTGCAAGAAACTCTTGGAACATAATGAGCTATCTTTTTACACTTGAAAAAACAGGCTTATGTGAAAAGCTCCTATTTCCCACACTCTCCTTCATCATGTCTCAAGTGAGTATTCTAATTTTCACATGTTAGTGCATATAACTAGTAATTCTCTGATGTTACGGCACCATAAATTGTTTGTACAATAATGGAGTAACTATGCTTTTAAAGTCGTCCAAAGTGCCAATTTCTCTAATGCTTTCCTAATTTTTGGGGTTGTTAGGTGGAAAGCACGTTCACAGGCAGTTCTAACATATCTCAAGAACTTTGGTGCTGACTTCCTTTGTCTACAGGTATGAATATCAGGCGATATTTATTTAAAAAAAAATTCTCATGTTTGGAATTTTGTTTTTTCCCCATTGATTTTTCTGGGTCGTGATAGTAGAAATATCTATCTACTATTGCAGGAGTTGGATGAATACAACAGCTTCTATAATAATAATTTGGAAAGTTTTGGGTACTCGAGTATTTACATTCAAAGAACTGGCAATAAACGTGATGGTTGTGGCATATTCTACAAACAATCGAGGCTGGTTTTTTCTAACTTCTCTTTTTTCTTCTTACCCTTATTGTATCCTCTTTTGTTAGATGGAATAAAATCCTGTATTCCCTTGGAAAATGGAACATAAATGTTGTTCCAGACATATGTCATATACATGTCTTCTAATTTCAAATTCTTCTTTCAAGTTTTCTCGTCAGCTAGTGTCACCTAACTGTAATTAGAATTGCCTGCAGCCCTATTTTTTAAATTATCTTGTTCAAGTTGATGATAGAAAAATGTATAGCTGAGTTGGGATTATGGAGGGAGAATAGGGAGCTGGGCAGGGAGAATCAGAAATTTTGGGGTGCAAAATATCAGATTTTAATATGTCAATCCTTTCTGTGGCCTAGAAAATTATGCATCATCATGTCAGCATTTTGTGAACAGTAAATTAACTTTACTACTTCCTGCAGTGCAGAAATGCTTTTAACAGAGGAAATCCACTATAATGACCTTGTAGACCAACTTGATCCAAGCAGTCTTAACCTCACAAAAAGTGAAGATGATGTTGCCAATGGCATCAAGAAACTAGATATTTCAACTGATGGTATACATGTTCTTTCTCTCTTTAGTTTATAATCTAATCCAATCATATTCTTCTCTCTTTAGTTTATAATGTAATCCAATTGAGTTGCTCATTTATCTAAGATTTAACAGTGAAGAAGAAGGCTTCTAAGGGAGATCCAAATGATCCAACTGTGAGGCTGAAGAGGGATTGTGTGGGATTAATGGCTGCATTTAAACTAAGTCATCCTTCTAGTCCCCTCATTGTTGTGGCTAACACTCACATTTATTGGTAAGTTAACCCTCCATGTTAACATTCTATGACAAATAGTTGCTATAGTTTGATTTTATTAAATATATATGTAGGGATCCGGACTGGGCAGATGTAAAGCTAGCTCAAGTAAAGTATCTGCTTTCAAGGCTCTCCAAATTTAGAGAACTTGTATCGAGTAGATTTAGTTCCATGCCTTTTGTAATTGTTGTTGGAGATTTTAACTCCACTCCAGGGGATCAGGTTAATTAGTCCCTGCCCAATTTCATTTTATCTTCAATACGTTTTACCAAGAATTAATTACTAAGCAAATTCATGGCTTCTTTATTTTTTTTGCTCTTCAGGTATACAACTATGTAGTTTCTGATTGCTCTGATCAATCAAACGAAGTGGCACCTATAAAATTGTACAGCCTATATGGATCAAATGGAGGAGAGCCAGAGTTCACAAACTGCACCCCAGATTTCACCGGTACACTTGATTACATTTTTCTGTCATGTGATAGCAATTGCTTGAAACCTGCGAGGTTACTTTGTGTGCCTGGACCCGACTCCCCTGACGTAACAGGAGGCTTACCAAACCACTTCCATCCCAGTGATCACTTGCCCATTGGCGCCGATTTTAAGTTTGTCTCCAGTTCTTAGCTCCGCACCATTTTGTAACTCTGACAATTATTTATATATTTATTTATTTTATGTGGATTATAATAATTAGCAGGAGAATGTCGAGCATTTTTTATAGACCTGATCTCCTGATATTTAACTCTCTCTCAAAGTTATATTAAAGGACTTTGCTCCAGAATTTGCCGTCATGGTTTGTGCTTGTGTTATGATGGTTACTGTTTTTAGCACTGTCATGTAACTCCTCTGAATCCTAACCTTCTCTAACTTAACGAAGGGAGTTTGGTGTTCTTGCTGTTTAGTTGTTTTTTCACTGTTACACTTGAGGGCGTTATTTTTTTACGTCTCAATTTGTTAAAAGTATGAATGTTTCCTTTAATTTTTTTTTTTTTTGAAAAAAGGACCCACTTTTGAACAGCAGAGCAAACCAATAACCTAACAGAAGTGAAGGTTTAGGGGGGAAAGGGTAGATAGAATCATAGAACTCATGAGTCTTCTTCTGAGTGAAGGGCGTTTAGGGGGTCAAGGGTAGATAGAACACATGAGCCTTCTTTATTACTATCAGTCCTCAGACTATAGTACTTCGTAGCTAATTCAAAAGGAGCACTCTAAAGGTTCAGAGAGTATATAATACAATCTTGGTTCTAATTTATTTAATCATATAATGGACTTATGGCGATTTGTTGGTTCTTGCTATAATAAGACAACCCCGATGATATTGAACATAAAGTTGCCATTGGATGACAGCAATCCGATGGATGATATTGAACATTAAAGTTGGACACTGGCATGGACTTACCCATCCATGGGTGTATATGCGAAATCGTAAAACAAACTGAGAATTGCCTCATCTTGCTCCAAATTCCAATACTATATCAGTTTTATGACCCCAGTATAGAGAGAAAATAAAATAATCAACTATAGATAAGCAGCTTATGTTTTGAAATAATCGACAAATATATACCTTATAAATCACTCTCAGAAACGGAATAGGTTTCTGGAAAACTAACAAAAGGAATTTAATTAAGGAAAAAAAAGAAATACATATATCTATCATCTATCTAACAAGCCCAGCTATTTTTATCTAAACTAATTAATCTTTCTTCTTCTCAGCTACTTTGCCCTCAGAAATCCAGGATGATCCAAGAAGGGGCAACATTGTACAACCAGCTTCTATCAAAATACAAAGAGGGAGGTTTGAAAAGTCGTTTTCAGATACACCAAGAAATGAAGCAAGCACCACACCGAAGTAGCCACTGACGATAATAGCGAGAGCAAGTGCCGACATGACAAAGGCCATGACTGATCCCTCACATCCAGGGGGGCACAATTTTGCCACCAAAACACTGCATGGGAGCACCTTGAGGAATAAAGCTGCCTCCGCAAGCCCCGAAAATATCAGAACATACAACCAATCAGGAATTCCAAAACCTCTGTATATTCCTTTAACAAATAAAGCATCTGAAAGTATTAGCATAGCCATGACCAACTGTAGTGTCCACAAAACTTTCCGTGGAGATGCCCTTTTGAAGTATTTTTCATAGACTATGCTCCAAATCAGCAAAGTTGCTTGCCCGATAACCTTAGAAAAGCCAATAATGGAAGAGTCAAGATTTAGATACTGTGTCTGGTAGAAGAACATGGTTCCCAAAAGGAGAGGAGTCAGAGCATATGATGCAGAAAACCACACGAGTAATCGGAATATATCTGGCCGTTTCAAGGCAAAGGCCAGCTCTGACAACTGCTTGCCAAAATCACCACCGCTTGACGAAGATTTGGATCTGTTATTCGGGTTTGGTAGGTTAAGGGATTTCTCGGAGATGCAGATTGTAGTGCCGAATTGGAAAATTAAAATGATGCCATAAAAAAGGAACATGAGTTTAGGGGAGAAACTTCTGCTGATGGCGATCCCACCAAGTAGGTTTCCAAGAGCACCGGCTGAAGAACCAAACATCCATGCAAAGGATTGGAGCTGACTAGAGGAGGAGCTCGACTTTTGTTTCTGATGTTTACCAACCTCTACCACAATGGCGTCATTTGCCACCTCAGCAATGGATGCTCCTAGATTACTGAGCAGAAGCAATAGAGTCAGAGCTGAGAAAGAGATCGCTGATCCAGGCCAAAGGCCTATTGCTAGCCACGCGATTGCCTGCAGGAGAGCTGCAACGTGGTTTAAAATAAATTTTACAATGTGGAATATCTTTTTAATAATTTCAAGTGCTGAATTATAATAACAGGAACAATAAAAAGGGACGATTATATGGCTCAGTTCTGGTATATTCTGTTACCCCATCCAGCTAATAAGGTTTCTAATTGCATATTCAGTACCACAGGTTGGGGGGGGGGGGGGGGGGGAATATCCAAGCTTTTCATTTTTCCCTCAGTAAGCCCATACTAAGTGAAAACCTTTGCAACAATATGATAAAACTGGAAAGAAAAAAAAACAAACAAACAAACAAATGCCATTCAGGAATTAGATCTGGCAGTCATCTAATATCTGATCCCAGGCCCATCTATGAAGAAATATCCTACACCAATACTATCCTAGTAGAGGGCCCACAGGCAGGCTCAACACGTGCCACTCTCTCTTTATTCAGACAGCATATTTTTTTCTTGAAGTAATTAATAATAGAAATTATTCGCTGAAATTGTTTTGCAGCTAAGGGATTACAAATAAAATTTTTTTTATTGCCTGTTCCAACCAGACATTAGCTGCATCAGCTATTAACTCGTTCTTCATCCAGTTATTGCTTAAAGTTATTATTGTTATGGAGACCAGCTGTCCAAAATGGTCTGGCGGTCACAGAAGATTATGTCAACTTTTATTTAAAAAGAAGTTAACATGGTCCAAACAAGCAATGAAATGTAGATATCAAGGCGTTTCAATTCGGCCCACTAATAAAATCAAAGTGAGGCGTGAAAGTGTGAGACCCAGCTGCCTACCACTTTATTTGTTGCTTTCGGTAAATTAATCCAAAAGCCAAAGTGAAAGGTGACTTGGACTGAAAAGGGAATATTCTTAATTCTCTCCTTTGATTCTTGTCCTATCAATGGCTTAATCTACTTTACACATCCGATTCCGCTGGTAGCCTCTATCTAGTATTTTTCTTTAAAAAAAAAAATCTAACACATTCCAGGATTCTATGAAAACAAATAGAAGACGCTACAAAAGAAAGAAAAGGAAAAAAGAAAATCAAATTAGCGCATTTCCCTCCCAACCAAGTCCAGCTCAACTCAGTTAAAAAGAAGATCTCTGGGTCCCACAAAATAATATAAAACGCAACAGCATGAAAAGGACGCGTCTACTTTCTGGATGACTTCGCATCGTTTACAAAGTTGTTCTTTTTTTGAATAATTTATCTTTTACAAAGTTGCTCCGCGAGAACAGCAGAACAATAACTGGATCAGATCCCGAGTCTCTGAGACTCTGATCAAGTGTTTGATTCAGATCCCAAAATCCATTGATGAAAGTACAAAAAACATAAGAGAGGGAAAGGAAGAGAGACAAGTACCTCCAATGGCGACGTAGGGGAGGCGGCGCTGGCCGTGTATGGGGACGGAGTCGGAGAGGAGGCCGTAGAGGGGCTTGGCAACCATTGGCAGATTGGCCGAGTTCTGAAGGAGCTGGAGGGAGGAAGCAGGCACGACGAGAGCGTCTTTGAGGAAGAAATTGACGACCAGCCATGGAAAGCACCTGAATCCTTGCACCCAAAATCCAATCCCCACCATCCATTTCACCGGATCCATATAATGATCTCCAATTTTCCTATATATCTCTCCCAGATTTTGAAACAATGTTATGGGATTACTGAACTAAATCAATGTGGATTTTGAGAGAGAGAGAGAGAGAGAGAGGTGTTGGTGGCGCTCTTTAAATAGGGAAGATTAAAATAGAAAGAGAGGAAAAAGATTTTTGAGTAGAGAGACTTGGGGAGACTTGTGGCCCTTGGGCTCTAGAAAGTGTAAGCTTTTCGTGGGGTCTCTCCGCAGTGTTTGATTAGTTTTGATCCTTTTCCTCTCCTGAGTCCTGATGTATTGACGAATGGACACGTGGTCTCTTCTTGTGGAAAAATCACTTTCAATGAGCTTGACTCAGCGGTTGATATATATTTAAGACTATATGGCATGCCTGTTCATTGGTCTTCTGGTAACTTCTGCGACTGCGGTTCTGCCTCGTGGCATCAGTGTTTAGAATGATTTGTATGAGAATATCTGGTTATGGAGAAATCGTCGAAGGAATGGAAATAAACTGTTTAGAATTTTTAAATTTTAATACATTGATCCGGGTCATTACATTTAAATTTAAATGCTTCAACAGCACAACATGGTTAGCTGTAGGGGCGGAGAATACTAGAATTCCCGCAAAGATTTGTGACAATAATGTTTGGAAAGAAAGATTATACTTTTTGTCTTTCGGTTTGTCTGGGTTGGTTGATTGCCCCTTCTACTTGTCACAAAATTTTTCTTGCACATTACTCATCAGACATTGAGACTTTGTAATATGATGATGATGATGATATATAGTTGATTCAATCATAAGATTTCAATATTTAAACAAAGACTATACTGATTATTACTTTAGCAGGGTCTTTAAATATATAATGGAGAAATTTAATTTTAGAAGTGTCAATATATAATCACTGATTGGAAGGAGAATTATTACATAATATAAAGTTTTGTATTGATATATGCGTAGATTTTTATCAAAAGCAAATTAGAAATCAAGTTTTTTTTTTTACCTATTGCTTTCGCCAACAAAAAAAATGATAAATCTGATGTCGCATCATGCAATTAATATTTTTTTAATTGAGCAAGAAAAAATCTGACCTGTATTTTTTGTCGGTAGAGGCTGCAGCGTGAAACTCTTAACACAATTTGTCGAATCTTAGCCTTTTGATCTTCTTCTATTGCATAACGCGTGTACCACTTTTTTTAAAACCAAGCCATTATCGCACAAATAACATTTGCACAGGTGTCATTTACAATAAATCATCCTTCCGATTATATAGCAAATTCGTATTTTTTTTAAAAAAAAATGTCTATATAGGAAATCTTTTGCATAATACAACTCTGAAATCTATCGTATGATATGATTATATATACATGTATCCATATATAGCTGGCAGGTTGAAAACCACGTCGGCTTGCGGTGGTTTACCTTTCATTTCACACTTCTCTACGTGGCCTGGGAGATGGCATCGGTACAGAAAGCCTCCAATTATTTGTACAAAATGAGACGATTTCCATTTCCGGGGTGATAAGGATCATTCCCGATATTCATCATCCCCATCATCCCCACGCACTTTTCTATTTTTGGCTCTGCGCGTTTTCTATTTCTGGAAATCACTCTGTTTCTCTCCCTGCTACGTACGCTCGTCCCCCTCTCATTCCTTCCGCGTGTGCTCCCCCTCCCCCTCCCCTCTCTCACAGACACTATATATTGATTATAATTGTTGAAGTTAATATATATAATTGTTGAAGTTAATATATATAACTGTTGAAGCTAATATATATGCCAACTTCAATAATTTAAATATGCCCACTTCAAATATTACATTCAACATTTAAATATGCCAAGTTCAACAATTATATATATTAACTTCAACAGTTATATATATTAAATTCAACAGTTACATATATAACATATTAACTTCAATAGTCACATATATAATTTCAACAGATACATATATAACTTCAATAGTTACATATATAACTTCAACAGTTACATATATAACTTCAACAGTTATATATATTAACTTCAACAGTTACATATATAACATATTAACTTCAATAGTCACATATATAAGTTCAACAGCTACATATATAACTTCAACAGTTACACATATAACTTCAACAGTTATATATATTAACTTCAACAGTTACATATATAACATATTAACTTTAACAATTACATATATAACTTCAACAATATATATATTAACTTCAACAATTACGATATTGCCTTCAACATTTAAATATATTAACTTCAACAGTTATGAAGTGTGTAGAGAAAGAGGAGAAGGGTGGGGGGGGGGGGGGACGGTGTACATGGGAGGGAGGAGGGGAGGAGGGGGAGGGGGGACGACGTATGTAGGAGGGAGGAGGGAGGGGGACAGTGTACGTGGGAGGGAGGAGGGGACAGGGGCGGATACAGAGGAGGGGAAGGCGAGAGAGTGTATGCGTGAGGAAGGAGTTAGTTACGTACGCGAGTTAGTTACGTACGCGTGAGGATGATGGGATGATAGAATATGAAGGATGGTCCTAAGCAATTCCGTTTCCATTTCTCCCCGAATTTGCACAAGAGTACAGTACCGTACCGTATTCCTATAAATAAAACAGGCATTAAAAATGTTCAGTGATAAACCACCCGACCCGTACCGTATTACGTTGTCATATGGAAGCAGTATGCAAAATAAAATAAATAAGCATCTGATATCTACCTCCAATACCTTTTTATTACATAAAAATTTAACTATACATTGCATAAATTTTGGACGACATTGTCATCTCGATCAAACCACTTATTGTACCTTTCAAAAGGATTGATCAGATCTCATTCTAATATTGTGAAAATTTCCTGAGTTATCCTTTCACACCCAAAAAAAAAAAAAAGGTATAAATGCAAACCAAATAAAATAACAAAAGAAATGTCACTTTAACAGTGAATTTCTTCTAATTGCAATAAACAGTCCGACACTTAACGGAATTAAAAATGTAAAACCAGTTATGCAAATGAAACACATCTTCTTAACATTTAGATAGATTTATCATCAAACTTGATAAAACTTGAAATCCGAATCATCATTCATTGAATGATTTAAAAGCTTAATATGATTTGAGAATCCGTTGATTATTCATTGACCGGCTTGAAAATAAACAGTTCAATTATGTAAGCATTAGATTAACCATTAAAAGAATACTCAATATGCATACCTATCTAAACTATGGAACATATATTATACTTTTACTATACTTCTATTTTGAATCATCCGTTAGTCGTCAAGAATGCTGAGTAAATATAATATATCCCTCCCAATAATGGATTAGCAGACATTTAAAGACACATTCCATCGACTTCACCAGGTTATTGAAAAGATACATTCATCCATAAAAGCAATAATTCTACAAGCAAGCACTGTTTATGGATCGACAAGAAATTTTACTGAACCACTGACTTATCTGCAATAAAGAAGTTACAATATCCATGCATTAAAATGAGACATCCATTGCAGGGTAATGCTCCTCAAGCTATCTTTAACCCATCTTTGTCAAATTGTGACTTCCGATCCCTCATCCAAAGTTCATTCCCATATCTGCATGTCCGGGCATATGGACAGACCACGATCGCATTTCACGTTCAACTTGCCAATAAAACCGCAAACTGAAAGACATTGTAGCCCATTTTTTTGCTTTTTTAAGTGGGAGCATGGCAGGCAACTTCTATCAAGTGAGCCTCCCACCAGCAGTACAATTTAGAAGCTCCATTGTGCAGCCAAAATAGCATCATTGTTTTCTCTCCCATTTTCCCTCTCGCCTTGATTCCCTCTCTCTCCTCTCCCCTCCATGCCTGGATCTACCACCACGCCTGTGCCCAGGTCCATATCCATCAAAAGCCTGACCCAGTTCAGATTCACCAATGCTATTTGCATCGCCAGAATCCCTGCTTCCACGCTCTATGCTATCTTCATAACTCATGGAGCCACGGTCATCAGTCCGGTCCCTTGACTGTAGAATCATTGTAGGTTGTTGGTTGAGGTATGACCGGTTTGATCCAGAGAGCATGACAGTTGGCATTGAAGAGGCAGTGTGTCCCACCTGATTGGCAGGGCCACTGTCATGGCCTCTGCTGCTTGATCTCGTACTCCCTTCCAGTTGTCCTGATCTCCCATTGTCTCTATCCCTGTACCTATCATCTCTGTCACGCCTAGTCCTGCTGCAAAATTATTAAGTTTACAGCAGAATATTTGTAAAGTACACTGGTAGAAAGGATATGAAAAGATAGTAGCAGAATCAAACCTGGCAGAGCCAGAATAGTCACGACGAGATGGCCTAGCTCCAGACTCGACTTGCTCCAACTCATGCTGCAGCTCTTTCTGCAAAAAGTGACATGCTAATGGTGTCAATTTCACAACTTCCACCACATTGCCAAATCCCAATCATTTATGTTTAGTTACATTTGTCATCTGCTATATTACCTGACTCATCTTTTCCCTTTCCATTTCCAGGTTAAATTGAAGTTCTCTGGTTTTTGCACGTTCCAGCTCTAATTGGCGCTGCCTTTCTATCTCACGCTCTGATTCAGCTGCTTTTTCCCTGGAAAGACTTCAACCATAAGAATTCTAAAAAAGCAATCGTACATGCATACTTCATTGTAATACAAAAGCTAGAAGTAAGCAAAAGAAATAACACCTGTCAAGTTCTTGTAAGAGTTCCATCTCTCTTGAAGTAACCTCCTCGAGATACTTCTGGCGCGCTTGTCTAAATAGGAGCTTCTTTTGTCTCCTAACCATTATTTCTTCTTTAAGTTTTGATCTTTCCCTGGTAAATGTTAGCTAGTCAGTACTAAAAAATGACTGGTGTGAGTACAATTTTTTAATAAATGGTATTGGTTGGTTAGAAAATTAGTTGTTGTTAAAGTTTGCAGAGAATAATTGATTGGGATGCACTAAAGCAAATCTTACAAGTCACGAATGCCATCCTTAATTTGCTGAAGTCGCTCATTAGGCTTCCTATCATCTTTCTTATCTGCCATGGATTAAATTTAAGCCAAATCAAGTGGAAGTAAGCCAAGTCCATAACAAAAGGAAAGCAAAGGTTGATGTCATGCTTTTACTTAATAAAGGAGGAGAATGAGTGGAGCAGCCCTCAGAGGTTTGCCATGATGTGTCTGCCAGTGCCTTTTCTTTTTGAAGTAATTCAATTTCAATCTCAGCTTCCTCCAGTTCCTACATTTTACAACGAGAAAAAGCATAAATTTGGAACTTAGGAGACATCTTAAAATAAATTATAAACAAAGGGTCAGTCCCACCTGAGATTCCTGGTCAACATTTCTTAAGAAAAAATCGAAGTATGATTCAACAGAAGCCAAAGATGAAAGAGCCTGTTTAAAAGAAAGATTATATTAGCACATCATGCAATGATAAAGGTTGTCGATAAAAACAGCATCATGCTCACTTGACTGCTCACCATTTACTTGGACAGTCTCCCTAACACTGACAGAACATATAATATACCATACCTTAAGAACAGTCTCCCTGACACTAGTAAATCCAGTGTCGCTTGGTTTCACAATTGCACCAGTAGATAGGGCTTCTTTCAAAGCCTGTAAGATTAGATAAAAATTAAAATATAAGATTACACAGCATGACTATCCAGAAAAAAAAAAATTGATTACAATCTTTTCTGAATACCAAGAGCTTCAGAGAGAAGAGAGGTGCTCACCCCTTTTGCACTAGATTCAGTTTTAAGTTGGCAGAGAGCCTGGCATAAATCTTTCTCCATATCAGAAGTCCCTCCTGTGTTGGCATTAGAAAGGAAATTGTAAGACTTAACAACACACACAGAGTAAAAGGAAAGTAAAAAAGAAATGCCTGTTATTGATGTGAGCATGCTTTCAAGTTTAATCCAAACAGCTTGAGGAATCAAAGAGATATCATCATCAGGTGAATAAAGGCATGCATTCCCCAAAAGCAATAGCGAAAGCCGTGTCAGGTGACCCCTCTCTGTTGTCTGGGAAAGGATACTCGCTCCCTGCAGAATTGTGTCGCTACTGTGGAGAAAAGATTGCAACTCCCTTCTCTCTATATATGGGACACATTCTGACAACAGTACCATTGCACACTTTCTCAACTGCATCGACGGGTCAGTCAACCCTGTTTCAACCACTCTATTCCAATTCTTTGAAGCCAAGACTGACACAATGGATTCAGTGTCAGCATTGCTACTGTTAACAATTTTTCTGAGCTGCTGTAATGCAACAGACCGTTGCTCTGGTTCAGGATGACTCAGCATAACACCAAACAAATCAGCCAACGAGGATACTGCATTGTCGCCCTTTTGGTCAAAACAGTGCCTACTACCAAACAAACCAGAGACCCATTTATCAGTTTGAAGCCGGAATGAGATTGTCGGAGCATGAAGACAAAAGCTCTTTATTAGAGAGCAAAGGCCACTGACCACAGGGCCCAGAGAAAGCTCTTTGGGTAACTCAAGAATGTAGTCCATCATGGTTGAAGCAACATACCAGCACTGCTTTTTTTGAGATGTCAGAATAAACACAACAAGTCCATCAAGAGCAGTAAACCAACTTTCAGACTCTATTGCAACATCATTCGTGGTTGTTACCACAAATTTTAGGCATTTAGAGAGCAGCATGCATTGTGCAACTGAGCGGGAGAGCCTCATTGCCAACTGATGGTGCAGCTTCCAGCTAGCCTCAACAGATGGAATAAGCTCGGAGACTAACTTCTCTAATTCAGTCGATATTTTTTCTATTTCAGGCTTGTTATCACTACTACTCTTTGAAAGCAGCAACAAATTGTGATCTGATGCACTTGATTTAAGAAGGAAGCTATCATCATTTTTAACTGGCTTTCCCCCAAATGGGGCCTCAATACCAAACAACCTGAGGCTCTCCACTAACACTATATCACAACTATCTATGACCCTCTGGAAAGCACAAAGATAGCTATAAAACGAACATAGGTCTGCAGATTTAAAATCTGCAAAACACAACAGGGCCTTTAAGATCTCAGTTTGTCTTTTGAATGAAAGATCTGGAAAAAGAGTACCGAGGGTAAATATCAGTAATGGCATCTCAGTGTCATCTCCTTGTGCAGCTTTGGATTCTGTTTTGTGGCATATGATATCAAACAATTCCTCAAATCCAATCATCTCAAAGTCTTGGCAGATAGAGGGATCAGTAGACAGCTCTTCCTGACTGGTTGCTTTCTTAAGGAAATATGACACCAGTGGTTTCAGTACACAGAGAACCGACTCCAGGAATCCCACATCAGCATAAGAAGCCTTACACAAGGACACTAGAACATGCGCCACATGGGGCATTTCAGGCACGATTGCCTCCATGTGTTCAGCAACCACAGATTCGAGTATGTATAAGACAGAAGCTTTTGCATTGACAGCAACACGTCCCTTTAGGTAACCATCAAAGAAAGGCCACAAGCACATGTCAGAAAACCAAGAAAGGATATCAGGCACAGCACTGTGAGGGAGGCACCTTAGCTGCAACCCAATGGCCTCTAGAATGCTCTCTCCAAAGGAGTGGAAACGCTCACTCATGCTTGGGAAGAAGAGATGCAGATCTGGATATAGAGCCTCAAAAGAATCTGCATCAATTTTCTGTTTTGGTGCACCTTTCATCAGAGCAATCTCATCAGTAAACACAGAAAGTAACATAGTGAGCTGAGAGAAATCAGAGGTGAGAAACAGACGCTCGCTCAAGAATCCCTTGGCATAACGCGCGACAGCCATCCAACCAAGGAAGCGAGAAAGTGGCTGCTTATATTGCACAATCTCCGGAATCTTCTCCATCCATGAAGAAGGTGGGACCAAGCTTCTGAACTGTATCCCATCTTTCCCACCGTCATCACCAGAGGAAGCCATGACCAATTTCTCAAGTAGTACCCACCTCCTCCTAAACCCGTGTAACCGTTCAACATCTAACCTTCGAGCATTCGTGGCTATAACTTGCTGATATAATGATGAAAGTTGTGCATTTAGGTTCTCAGCTGATTGCAATATAATATCGATAACATCCTTAGGAGGGCAAAAGAGTTCTGTTGCTGAGTATAACAGAAACAGAAGGCTCTGTAAAAGGATCTCATGCGAAGAATGCTCCCCTATTTGAAACTGCCTAAGGATGAACGAGCACAACAAGTACTGGTTATTTCTAACCAGAGTTACTGCATCAGCTGACTGCATATCTGGCTCAGATATATCTATGAAAGACCCATGCTTGCCATCTCCCTTTACGATCTCATCTTGCAATGAATCCCCAGAAGATGTTCTCAATGGATACTCACTTTCTAGTTTTGCAGCTTGCAACAATATATCAATTACAGCTTTGTCTCTCTTATTTTCAATGCCTGTTAGCACAGCCAAGTTGGGCTTTTTATTAGTGTGATCATTGCTAAGCTCTAACAAGTCAGGTCCAGGTTTCTGGGTTAATTTTGTACGGAGTTCATTGATCTGGTTGACAAGCTCAGAGTTCAGCCTGAAAGTCGTGAGAAAGAAAGGATTCAGGTAGCACTCTGCAGCGAGAAGCAAAGCTTCTATTCCTGCTTTATGCCCTTCAGGAGTAACATCAGGCTGGTTGCATAGATCCAATGCCAAATGCTGAAACTCACTGGCTCTCGCCTCACATTCTTGATAGTTGACTAATTGAAGATAATCTGCTTGAGTGTTGTAGTAGTCAGTTGTAAATGAATTATCTAGCTGAAAATTGACGGCAATGGATTTTTCATCTGGAAAGCCTCGGCTAATTGTTTCTCGGCTTATTTCTCTTGGATGTGTATCTATCGAAGGGAGGTTGAACCTTGTCAGGTTGGATTGTTTGAGGTCAGCTGGGGCAAAAAAACTCTGATCTGCAGGCTCGTCAGTTTTGAGCCCTGGGTCAGAGGAGACAGAAGATGATGCTTGATCAATGTTGCAGTTTGCTGAGCTCTTGCATTGATCCACTTCAGGTGGCAATGGAATGTGCGGATCCAAGATTGAGAGAAGTGCACTATGTTTTAAAATAAAGGTTATTAAATATTAATAGATAATTTCAAAAGAATTCGAAATTCTGCTTTAAGATCCACATGGGAGGTAAAGAGAACTAGGGATTTGGCGATGGTGATGGTGACAAATTAATCCAAGCAATGGTAATAAAAACAATACAGGTGACAACAATTGTATCCACAATAATACTATTGACAGCAACCATAAATTAAAAATAGTGATGAAATAATAGAAAGTGTACAAGGTACTTGTTATTGATGATGATGGTCCTAACCAAATTATTACAACAGAATAAACACCATCCAAATATTCAAATTATTTACATTTAATCATAAAAGTATAATGGTATTATTAATTAAATAAATTATATGTCAATCTTATAGTCATAACAGAGATTTTTATGGTGATGATAAGATAATCATATGGCCTGCACTGAGTGACTATTAACTGATTACAATCTACATATGTCCAATGTAAATGACACAGATAAAGACAAAAATAACCTGGGGGCTACAGCTCCACGGCGCCACTCGAGCTCTAAAGAAGGCAGCACAGCTGGCTTTCTGACAGCAGCTCGGATCACATTAAGAGCAATGTCACAATTTTTCTCCTGTTTCTCCGAAAACATGGCAGTTACCCCTCCAAAAGCAATGGTGTTTTTCATAGGTATCATTGCTGGGTCCAGAAATGGTTCTAGCATCTCCAACAGGAAAAGCAACTTATTCTTGACTTCCTGAATCATTTTCATGTTACAAGGATATTGCTCAAGAGCTTATGCATTTGACTGGAGCAGTGATGAAAATAAAAGAAAAGAAAACAAGTATATTTATATATCAGACCTTATAGTCCGGGAGGACATCATCCATATGACCAGATATTGCTAATATAACATACTTCAATGCAGCCAGAGATCGGCTGAGGTACTGCCGTGCCCCCTGCTGATTGATGCAGAATACAGTCATTGCAATGATAGTTCAATAGATTGAAAATTTAATATTTTTCTTCATTGCTATTGCATCTGAAGTGGATATAGAATTGGGGTGAAATATTAAACAACATTTACAGTAAAATAAAGTGTAATATTACGTTGCAAGGAATTAAACAGTACAAATAAGGTACCTGGATGACAGTCAAAACTTCCCCCAAAGCTTCTACAGCCAGATCTACCTGCTTGGAAAAAAAAATAATAAATAAAACCATCAATAAGTATCATATTCTGAGAAACAGGAAAAAAAAGAAAGGGAAAACAGAACCGTATAAAAAAATAATAAAGAAAAAAATACCTTTGCTATGATAACAGGTATCCATGGTGATAATGGTCCAGAGCACAAATCAATCAACACACAAGCTGCCTTTGCCTGATGTTGAGAAAACGCAAAGCAGTCAATGTTTTACCGAAAGTTAAGAAAGCTACGTAGCATACGAACTATGGCACTAGAAGATGCATTTAAATTTAATTGAACTGCATGCAGACGTACATGTGCCAAAGAATAAGACGAAAGGTATCCTGCACAGGCTTGGAGAAGTGGTTTGTATGCCATTGAGGATGACATCATAACAACCTGCAATTTTGAATTTCAATTCAGGACAAAAATTTATCAGGCGTGAAGAAAAGAAGGAACAATGAAGAATATGATGCAACAAACCTGAGAGAGAGCATGCTGTATTGAAGGTTGGCTCCATTGCCGAAAAGTGTCATCAATTTGGTCAGCAGAAAAACCATACAGAGAAGGCCGAAGTGCTTCAAGAATAAATAGCAAGGAAAAATACAAACTATCTTAGTAAGTGAAGATTAAAAAACAAATTGAAGATAAAGATAAAGACACACACCTGGAAGTAGGGCTTGTACAAGTGGTAGGATAGACAAGAGGTCTGAGTTATTTTCAGCCAATTTCTCGCAGAGGAGAGGCTTTGTTTGTGAAAGATGGAAAGACAATGAAATTAATTATATAATCAATTTTACACAAAAAGACACACAGAAGCACACAGACACCGACACAAAAAAAACACACTGACAGAAGTCTTACCTGGGAAGCAGAAGAATAAAGTACATGAAGAAGACCTTCTTCAATGGAAGATATATCCAAGAGATTAAGACAAGTTGCATCAGAACAACCTTCTACTATCTTATATTCTTCCCCAAACAAACTTGAGTAGTCACTGAGATGAGCATGTCCTGCCATTTCATTTTTTGCTGCTTCATCAGAAGTTGAACCAGACACAAACTGCATCGGCTCTGTAAGGCTATGTAGAACTATTGCTACCTAAGACCAACATAATTAATACAAGGTAAGCAATTCAAAAGGAACAACATAACAATAGATGGAAAGCAAAGGGTATTCATTCCATAACTTACTTTTCGGCAAACAGTTCCAAGTTGCTTCTCTTTAAATGCTTTCCTTAGAAGAAGAATAACTGTGTCAGAACGATACACAACTGAGCTAAAAGCAGGATGGCCCAAAACTGGGCTTTTTCCCCTCCTTGGTTGCAGCTGAGAATAGAAGGAAAGGAGTTGATGTAATAAGAGAAAACATAAAAAACTAAACAAAATTTTAGAACAAAATATAAAATACCAGTTCAAAGTTGGATGACACCAGTAGGGTAGGAGTCGAGGATTGGTTTTTGGAGGTGTCAGAATCAACTTGACTAGGAAGAGTTTTCGCACCATCCCTGCAAAATTTCATTTTGTAAAAAAAAGGAAACACCTCTACATAGCCTGATCAGTAGTCAACAATCATATGCATAAAACAAAATAACATAATGCCACCTCTCATTTACAAGACTCAGTATTGGAAAAAATGGTCCAGCAAGCATAGCAAAAAATCGCACAACACTCTCCATATTGTCAGCACTGCTACTAAGATCAGGCTGCAATCGGGACAATAATAAAAAAAAAATTATTACAAGAGTAGATTAAGTGAATAGAACTATGGAGAACAGCATCCAAGTAGTGCGATGAGTGTACCTCTAGCTGGGGGAGGAAAGATACCAGTCTACCAGAAATGTCTTGAAGCAACTGCAGTTGCAAAGCATTAGAAATTCCCAAAATTATATATTATAATACAGAAAATAGCCAGGGGTAATTTTCACCCTAAGTTCGTCCACCACCGAGAGCAGGACACATTTAAACCCTGTTTAGCCCAAGTGCAAAAGTAAGTGTGAAACTCGATCAAATTTGAATTTGAGCAGAACTCGTGTTTATGGACGAAATGCAGGATAATGTGCCCTGCTTTTGCTTATGGGTGGGGTCAAAAGTTCCTCTTATGGTCCTCCACACTACTCACTATACATTGAAACACTAAGTTAGGAGGGATCAAAAAGTAAATTACTTGGAGATGCAAATCTTGAACGTCTTGCTTCTGTGATGTGATATGGGGCAACAAGTAGTTAATTACAGGCTGTAATTCAGGTTCCAGTCCAGGCACCGAAACTCCAATCAACTAATAAGTGTCAGACAAGTATAAAGTGTCAGAAATGCAAAGATAACAGAAAAACAAATTGTACATGTGAATGAAAAGTAGCACCTGTACAAAGAAGATGGCAATGGGGTTTCCACGGAGGCAAGACAAGCGAACATAACGGCAAGGGGTGTAGTTCATGGGGTACAATATGTCACGCTTAGGAGCATCGCACCTTGGTTTTACCTTTACAAATGCCTCCGGCTGCACCATAAGTAATTAATTAATTCATTAGCCGCATGGTATATACAAGAAGAAAGATGCAAGTGAGGTAGAATATATCTGCCATTGACACTCTTTTCTCTTATCATGGTCGCTTTTAGTGGAAAATTTTATATTGTTCAAATAAAAAACCACCTACTTTTACATGCTATAACACAGCAGCGATGGAAAGATACAAATTTCTACTTTGAGGGAGAACACTTCCCAAATTCAACTGCTGTAATTGAAAAAACTAAAAGGTTCATTGAATGTGTCGAAGTGAGCACCATTTAGTAATTACTATGTTCCATATCACAATTTTTGTTCTACATAAGTGTCATTACCGATCTACAAAATAAGTAAAACAGCTAGCAATGACTAAAAGCTTTGAGACTGCACCTTGTAACGCAGTCCAGCACTGATCTCCCATTCAAGCACAGACTTATTATATATCCTTATGTGAGAAAGAAGACAAGGTTCCTGCATTCAAACAACTAGTCAAATAGACAACAAGAGAATTAAAAATAGAAGCTGGTCAATACAAATAGAACTAGAAAAAAAAAAGAAAGGGAAGAAGAGAAAGTAAAGCGCACATGAAGTTCGAGGAGGATCCATTCCTTGGCGTTGGTGGCGGTGGACCAATGGGAGCGGAGATCGGGGTCGACGACATGGGAGGCCTTCTGGGAAGGGGATTCGCGTGACATGGCCTTGACCTTGAAGGGCAAGTACTTCAAGCCAGGCTCCAGCTCCGCCTCCATCTCTATTTCCAGTTACTCTACCTCAGAAGTAAGAACTAGTGTAGGGATGGTGCTGCTTTGTATTCTTCTGCTGACAGTGATTCTAATTTACTCTACTGATTTTGATTTGTGTGTTTGGAACATTATTGGATACAGGCAGGTTGCCGCCGTGCTGCTGCTACTGCTGCCTTTGCCGCTGCCAGAACACCAGCGGACGGATTGTATTGAGCGGGCGCGACACCTGATATTCTAACAGATCGAGCCCAGAAGTCTCTTCTAGTCAAGGTTGACATAACATAACTCTCCACAATTGGGCCGAACTGATATGGCCTGTAAAATGGTCTGATAGCTCATGTCATGGAGAGTTGCTCAATGGCCCCTTTCATTGAAAATTGATTACTACCATCGCACATTCTACCATCGCTGCCATCGCGTCAACGCTCGCAGGCTTCTGTCCGATGGATCCCTCATCGCTCCCCTCCCTCTCAAGCGATCTCCTCATCCAGCGAAGCGTTCCCCTCTCCTCACCCAGCGAAGCACTCTCCTCTCCTCACTCGGGTACGCTCCCTCTCCCTTCTACGCACTCTTTCGTCTCTCTTCCTTTCCTCTCCCTTCCTTCTGTGCATCTCTCTCTCTTCCCCCTCCCTTTCTTCTGTGAGTCAGACTTTGTTCAATTTGTTTATTGCATTTGTTCAATTTGTTATTTTAAGTGTTCATTTTGTTTTGCTGTGCATCTGATTTTTTGTTTATTTTATACGTCTCACTTTGTTGGTGTAGATGTTCACTTTGTTCATTCATATGTTCAATTTGTTACTTTTAAGTGTTCAATTTGTTTTGCTGTGCGTCAATGTTTATTTTTTATGTCTCACTTTGTTGGTATATATGTTTACTTTGTTCATTCATATGTTCACTTTGTTACTTTTATGTGTTCAATTTATTTTACTGTGTGTCAGTGTTTATTTTTTATGTCTCACTTTGTTGGTGCATATGTTCACTTTGTTCTTTCATATGTTCAATTTGTTATTCTATATGTTAAATTTGTTTTCTTGCTTGTCAGATTTATGTGTATATGTTCACTTTGTTCATTCATATGTTCAATTTGTTATTCTATATGTTCAATTTGTTATTCTATATGTTCAATTTGTTACTTCTATATGTTCAATTTGTTTTGCTGTGCGTCAGAGTTCTGTGTTTATTTTATGTCTCACTTTGTTGGTGTATATGTTCACTTTGTTCATTCATATGTTCAATTTGTTTTTTAATATGTTCAATTTGTTTTCTTGCTTGTCAGATTTATGTATATATGTTCACTTTGTTCTTTCATATGTTCAATTTGTTATTCTATATGTTCAATTTGTTTTCTTGCTTGTCAGATTTATGTGTATATGTTCACTTTGTTCATTCATATGTTCAATTTGTTATTCTATATGTTCAATTTGTTTTACATTCTCACTATTTGATGGAAAATGAATCATTGATGAAGGAGACAGAGGAAAGACAGAAGAGAAGAAAAGGCACGGGGGTAGAAGAATTTGTTTTAAGTGTTCAATTTGTTCAACGTATTATGAATATGAAGAAAAAAAAAATCATACTAAGAGGTGAGAGAGAAAAAGACAGAGAGGAAAGGAGAGGCGAGGTCCAAGGAGACGGAAAAGAGAGATAGTATCCGAAAAGGGAGCGTCGGGAGAAGGAGAGGGAATCGGATGGGAAGAGAGCGCATCTGAAGATAAAAAAATGCGGAAGGGAACGCGCACCAGAGAGGGGGGAGGGAAAATAAGGGTAGCGATGACGCGCGATTGCATAAATTGCGATGGCAGTTATCAGTTCTGCCTTTCATTTATTTACAGACAATTACAGTTTACAGGATGTTTTACTGTTATTTTGTACAGGTGGAAGCTGGTGTTCAACAATATTTTATGAGAGAAATAATCTGGCATTGTCTCTTGGTAGCTTTTACCAAAGTTATCGGAAAACAATAATAATCTGGCATTTCGATAGAATAGCAAATTGAGAATGGATTAGCTCATTTGCATTTTGAATAGTTTTTTATATATTTGGTACATTTTTTTTTATCGTTCTCAGTATTAAACATTGAATGATGACATATTATGACGGGTGAGCTTGTCAGTCGTGATTATATTTTTATTTTCGAAATTCCAATAGTCAATCTGAACCATCTAATATATTTTTCATATTGAGATCTCATTGGAGACCAAATTCTATATATTTATTTATTTATGAGTTTAGCTATGGTGAGATGCATCACAAAAAACCATCCGTGAGATGCGATCAAAACTCATGAATCTGGTTCAAAATGATCGATCCAAACCGTGCAATATGATCTCGCTATTGAAATCTTCTTGCAGACCAAATTTTCCATTTTTTCAGAATTTTTAAGTATTTTTTTCAAATTTTTAAAAATGACAATTTTTGAACGGTACAGAACTAATTAGATTAACGATTTTCTAAAATTTCAAAAAAAATACTTAAAAATTTTGAAAAAATTTAAAATTTAGTATGCATGGAGTTTTCAATAGAGAGATCATATTAGACGGTTTGGATCGATCATTTTGAACCAGTATCATAAGTTTTGAGCGCATCTCACGGAAGATTTTTGTGATGCATCTCACCATAGCTAAACTCTTTATTTATTATTTTTTAAATTTTACAAAAAAATTAAATTTAAATAATTATGGACCCTCCAATAACAACGGTTTAAAAAAACTGAAAAAAAATTGAACATTTATTTATTTTAGTCTCCAACGAGATTTCAATGTATATAACACATTTACGGTTCCAATTGGTTGTCGGATTCTCAAAAATTGTGATGTAATCATGACAGTCTTCCGACTAACTCTTCCGTCAATAGAGACTGATTTTAGTATATGATACTATCATCTAATAGCTCTAACAATTGACTCTGATGACTCTCAATCACGTTCCTTTCATAATTCTTGATTTGTCAACAAATAAAGAGTACGAATTGAGCAAAGCCTTTTTTGGTACTAAAAATAATCTTGCTAAGCTTGTCTTGGGGAATAATAGAAACTTGCCCTATGGAAAAAATAATCTTGTTTAATTTAAGTCCAAGCAGTGTCATCGGGTACATAAAATAGACCAAAAAAAAACTACACTAGCAGCGTCAGAAATATGTCCACAATGCTTATTATGAGTAACGTCCTACTTTGGTTTTTCCCTCGTACGACTTTCCGATTGTATGAAAAAAGTAAGAAACCCGGTAAAAACGTCCTACTTTGAATTTCCCTCAGTGGGTCGCCCGATCAATGAAAAAAAGTAGGATCACCAGTAGTAATATTATTTCAATCGTCTTGGCAATCATTTTAAGTCATTTCAACACAATAATTTATATTTAAACTCTCCATACGGTCTAAAATATGATTCAGATCTTACTTATTCGAAAATATTACATTATACATAGCAATTACATATATAAAAGTGCACAATGCTTCTTTTGAGTATCATATGAGCATTTCAATCGTTTTCGCATTCATTCTAAGTCATTTCAACACAATAATTTATATCTAAACTCTCCATACGGTCTAGAATATGATTCGGATCTTACTTATTCGAAAATATTGCATTATACATAGCAATTACGCATATAAAGTGCACAATTCTTATTCTGAGTATCATATGAACATTTCAATTAATTCTGTATTCATTCTAAGTCATTTCAATACAATAATCTATATTTAAACTCTCTATACAGTCTAGAATATAATTCATATCTTACTTATTCAAAAAGATTGCATTACACATAGAAATTATCACATAAAGTGTATAATTCTTATATGAGTATCATTTGAGTATTTCAATCATTTCTTCATTCCTTCTAAGACATTTCAGCACAATAATCTACATTTAATTTTCCAATACGGTCTAGAATATTATTCAGATCTTACTTATTCAAAAAGATTGCATTATATATAGCATTTTCGCATATAAAGTGCACAATGCTTATTCTGAGTATCAATTTGAGCATTTCAATTGTTTCTACATTCATTCTAAGTCATTTCAACGTAGTAATCTATATTAAAACTCCCTATAGGGTTTAGAATATGATTTAGATCTTACTTATTCAAAATGTCTGCATTATATATAACAATTACGCATATAAAGTGTGCATAATACTTATATAAGTATCATTTGAGCATTTCAATCGTTTCTGCTTTCATTCTAAGTCAGTTCAACACAATAATCTATATTTAAACTCTCTATAGAGTCTAGAATATGATTCAGATCTTACTTATTCAAAATGTTTGTATTATACATAACAATAACGCATGTAAAGTGTGCATAATACTTATCCTAGTATCAGTTGAGCATTTCAAACATTTCTGCATTCATTCTAAGTCATTTCAACACAATAATCTATATTTAAACTCTCTATAGGGTATAGAATATGATTCAAATATTACTTATTCAAAAAGATTGCATTATACGTAGCAACTACTCATATAAAGTGCATAATGCTTATCCGAGTATCATTTGAGCATTCCAATTGTTTCGACATTTATTCTTAGTCATTTCAGCACGATAATCTACATTTAAACTTGCAATATGGTCTATAATATGATCACATCTTACTTACTCAAAAAGATTGCATTATACATAGAAATTACGCATGTAAAGTACACAATGCTTATTATGAGTATCATTTGATCATTTCAATTGTTCCGCATTCATTCTAAGTTATTTCAATAAAATAATCTATATATAAACTCTCTATACGGTCTAAAATATGATTCAGATCTTACTTATTCAATGAGATTGCAATGATACATATAAATTACACATATAAAGTGCATAATGCTTATCTGAGTTTCATTTAAGCATTTTCAGTCGTTTTTGCATTCATTCTATGTCATTTCAGCACAATAATCTAGAATATGATTCAGATCTTACTTATTCAATAAGATTGCATTATACATAGCAATTACGCATATAAAATGCATAATGCTTATTCTGAATATCATTTGAGCATTTCAATCATTTCTTCATTCCTTCTAAGTCATTTGAACATTAATCTATATTTTTAACTCTATATAAGGTCTAGAATTTGATTCAGATCTTACTTATTCAAAAAGATAGCATTATACTTAGCAATTGCACATATAAAGTGTCATTGACGCCGATCAGATAGAGGTTTCAAGTAGTAAAAGATGTAAGGATACAATTCACTCAAGGAGGAGTAACACTCAGCTCTCAAGAGAAAGAAAATAGAGATAAAACTCAGAAATTCGTATTCATTTCATAATCTGTCTATTACATCATCATCTTTTGCTTATAAAGGAATCTATTACATTTAAAACTCACTACCCATTAATACATAACCTCAACCACTTTTTCTAATATCAAAACACATTAAATAAAGTCCTAGAAGACCACAAAAGAAAGCACAAAACACAACAACAGAATAATAACTTTTTTTGACTAATTAAAACAAAAGATAACTCTTAACCAACTAATTAATTTTATTGACTGCTTCTTTGACTGAATGACATGGCTGGATGATTAGTCAGCATTTGACGTGGCTCAAACGGTGTCATTCGCTTCTGCTGCGCGGTAACTCATCCCTGAGTTCAATTCATTATATCCATGGTTAAGAGACAGATCCTTCGCATTAAAAGTAGTGGATACACCGTAGTTTGCTGGCAGCTCAACCTTGTATGCATTATCGTTGATGCGTTGTAGAATTTTAAATGGTCCTTTTGAACATTCTTCAATCACTTTGCAAAAGTAATCATCTTTTTTGTACAGCTCCTTAATTTCTTCAAACCCCACAACTTTTGCTTGCAAAGTGATCAGCAAGGAACGCCTAAGACTCAAAGCACCAGCCACCTGATTTAGAACCCCACTTTTGTGCTTGATATGAAAAGTATACTCCTGCAAAAATTCAACCCAGCGTGCATGCCTCGGTTTGAGCTTGTGTTGCCCATTGATGTACTTCAAAGCCTCATGATCAGAGTACAGAACAAACTCCTTCGAAATGAGATAATGTCTCCAATGTGATAGTGCTTGAACTATAGCATAGAATTCTTTGTCATATGTCGAGTAGTTCTTGCGTGAATCTGACAGCTTTTCACTAAAGAAAACGATTGGCCGTCCTTCTTGGCTGAGGACAGCACCAATTTCCACACCAGATGCATCACATTCAAGATCAAATACCTGCTCAAAGTTCGGCAATGCAAGTAAAGGAGCCTCCATCATTTTCGACTTGAGAAGTTCAAAACTATTTTCAGCACCTCTTGTCCATCGAAACACACCTCCCTTCAAACACTCAGTGATTGGTGCTGCAATGGTGCTGAAACTTCGAATAAATCGGCGATAGAAAGACGCCAACTCGAGAAAGCTGCGAACTTCATGAACTGAAGTTGGAACTGGCCAAGAGAGAATTGCCTCCACCTTTGATGGATCAACATGAATGCCTCCATTTGAAACAACATAGCCAAGAAACACCAAGTTGCTGGTCATGAACTCGCACTTCTTTAAGTTGACATACAACTTCTGCTCATCTAGCACCTCGAAAATTTTGCGAAGATGCTTGATGTGTTCATCTGAACCTTTGCTGTACACAAGAATATCATCAAAATAGACCACCACAAACCTGCCAATAAACGACTTGAAAACAAAGTTCATTAGTCGCATAAATGTGCTAGGAGCATTAGAAAGCCCAAATGACATTACAAGCCATTCATACAGCCCATCACGAGTTTTAAATGCTGTTTTCCACTCATCACCAGGTCGCATTCGAATCTGATGATAGCCACTTTGAAGATCAATCTTTGAGAACACATTTGCACCATGAAGCTGGTCCAACATGTCATCAAGGCGAGGAATAGGAAAGCGGTATTTGATGGTGATTTTATTAACCGCTCTACTATCGACACACATTCTAAAAGAATCATCTTTCTTCGGAACCAAAAGAGCTGGAACTGTGCAAGGGCTCATGCTTTCTCGCACCAAACCTTTTTTTAAAAGCTCATCTACCTGCCGCTGTAATTCGGCATTCTCCATTGGATTCATTCGATATGCCGCTTTATTCTGCAAAACTGCTCCAGGAACAAAATCAATGCAATGTTGTATGTTGCGCATAGGAGGAACCCCTACTGGAATTTCATCTGGAATGATATTCTGAAATTCTGCAAGTAAAGTTTCTAACAATTCCAGATTTGTTGTTACATCATTTGCAACCTCTTTCACCACAAGTGCATAAAATAATTCAGATTTTGAGATAAAGAAATTACTGTCTCCACTTGCAGATTTTGATGCACTTTTATGTTTGGAAGGACCCAAAGTCACCTTGATATCATCTTTCATGAAAGAATAGGTGTTTCTAAATCCATCATGCACTGCCTTCCTATCATACTGCCATGGACGACCCAAAAGTAAATGGCATGCATCCATAGGAACCACATCACACCATACTTCATCACGATAATTTTCTCCAATGGAAAAATTCACTAAACACCTCTGCTCTACACGAACTGAATTACCCTTTTGTAGCCAAGAAAGTTTATAAGGTTGAGGGTGTTTTTCAGGTTTTAGAGGCAGCTTTTCAACCATAGTTTTAGAAACAACATTTTCACAACTCCCGCTATCAATAACAACCTCACATACCTTGCCATATGACGTGCACCGTGTCTGAAAGATGTTGTTGCGCAGCCATGCTTCGTTAGGTTCTGAACTTGCATTCAACACCCTTCGAATCACCAACAATTCTCCCACATCACCATATGTGACTTCTTCCTCACATGGCTCATCAAAAACTGGTGGCAACTCCAAATTGAAATTTTCATTCTCCAAAGGTTCTTCAACAATTGCAAAAACCCGCTGGTTTGGACATTCTGAGGCTATATGTCCATAACCTTGGCACTTGTAACACTGCACAGATTTCGATTTCACTCGGGATGAACCCGCAACACTTTCTTGCATCGGAACAATTCTGGTGGTTTTGGTTGCTGCTGGTTTTGCTGTTTGAGAGCTACTACTACGGTTAGTCGAATAACCGCGGGTTGTTACATGAGAACCACCAAAACTACTTGATTTTCTGCCTTCCTTCTCCTTCAATTGCTTTTCAATTTTTGTGGCCAGCTTAAAAACATCATGATAAGAACAAAAAGATTGAAGAGTTACCATATCATGAATCTCTTTTTGGAGCCCGCGAATATAACGGGCAATGGTCTGCTCCTCGGGTTCTACAACCCCACACTTCAACATTAGATAATCAAACTGCTCTGTGTAATCAGCCACGGTTAACTCGCGTTGAGTAAAGTCGTGTAACTGAAGGAATGCCTCTTGTAAGTAACCATCAGGTAAAAACTTCTTGCGCAACTCTTTTTTCATCTTTTCCCAAGTTCGAATTTTTGACTTGCCCTCTCGCCCTCGCTTCATTTTTAACTGCTCCCACCAAATAGAAGCGTGTTTCTTAAGTTTGATGGCAACAACTTTCACCTTCTCTTCTTCAGAAATGTTATTGTAGTCAAAAACTCTTTCAACTGTATTCAACCAATCAATAAACTCATCAGGATTAATTCGACCTTCATACACAGGAATATCACCTTTCAAATCAAAAGCCCGTCGGAAACCAGTGTTCCTTCGGGGTGGGTGTCGATGTCGAGCCTCTTCATCACTGGACCCATGGTCGTGGAAGGGGTTGGTCTCATCATCTTCACCGCTGGATTGATTGTCATCTGAGCCACGATTCGATGTATCGCGGTCACGCCCAGCGACCTCCAAGTGCTCAATACGCTCTCGGAGTTGTTGCACAATCTGTACCAACTGATTCACCTCACGATCTCGATCCTGCACCAGATTTCTAAGTGCTTGGATCTCTGCATCTCGCTGGTCTTGGCCCCCTTGCGTTCGCGGCCTACCACGACCAGCCATCGCAACCTAGAGTGCTCTGATACCAAATGACGCCGATCAGATAGAGGTTTCAAGTAGTAAAAGATGTAAGGATACAATTCACTCAAGGAGTAACACTCAGCTCTCAAGAGAAAGAAAATAGAGATAAAACTCAGAAATTCGTATTCATTTCATAATCTGTCTATTACATCATCATCTTTTGCTTATAAAGGAATCTATTACATTTAAAACTCACTACCCATTAATACATAACCTCAACCACTTTTTCTAATATCAAAACACATTAAATAAAGTCCTAGAAGACCACAAAAGAAAGCACAAAACACAACAACAGAATAATAACTTTTTTTGACTAATTAAAACAAAAGATAACTCTTAACCAACTAATTAATTTTATTGACTGCTTCTTTGACTGAATGACATGGCTGGATGATTAGTCAGCATTTGACGTGGCTCAAACGGTGTCAGTCATTGCTTATTCTGAGAATCATTTGAGCATTTCAATCGTTTCTGCATTCATTATAAGTCATTTCAACACAATAATCTATACTTAAACTCTCTATAGGTACTAGAATATAATTTAGATCTTACTTATTAAAAAAATTGCATTATACATAGCAATTACGCATATAAAGTGTGCATAATGTTTATCTGAATATCATTTGAGCATGTCAATATTTTCTGCATTCATTCTATGTCATTTGATCGGGCGTGAAACATGGTCAAAATAAGTTCTCGAAACTACCGATCTAATCGTTAGTAGTAGTAGACTGTTCAAATTGAGAGCTTAAACTAAACATTAATGACTTAATTTAAGAGGGGTAAAAAGGGGAAAGAAAACAATTGGTGTGGCAAATCTTTTTGGTATGTTTAGTGAAGACAATTTTTTGGGGTTTTCAATAATTGAAAATAATGCAATTTTGAGGATCATTTGAGCATTTCAATCATTTAAGGATTCAATCTAAATCATTTTCTCACAATAATCTACATTTGAACTCTTTATACTGTCGAGATTATGATTCATAAGTTATTTATTCTAAAAGATGGGATTATACATTGTAATTACACATTTAATGTGCAAATAATGCAATTCTGAGCATCAATTGAGCATTTCAATCGTTTCTGAATTCATTCTAAGTTATTTCATCACAATCATCTACATTTAAACTCTTTGTACTATTTATAATATGATTCATATATTATTTATACAATAAAACTGGATTCTACATGATAATTACGCATATAAAGTGCAAATAATGCATTTCTGAGCATTATTTGAATATTTCAATTGTTTCTAGATTCATTCAAAGTCATTTTAATTACAATAATCTAAATTTAAACTGTTTATACTGTCTAAAATATGATTAAAATTATTTATTCAAAAAGATCGGATTATACATGGTAATTACACATATAACGTGCAAATAATGCAATTTTGAGCATCATTTGAACATTTCAATTGTTTCTGGATTCATTCTAAGTCATTTTTTCACAATAATCTACATTTAAACTCTTTATACAGTCTACAATATGATTCATATATTATTTACTCAAAAAGATTAGATAATACATGGTAATTATGCATATAAAGTGCAAACAATGTAATTCTGAACATCATTTGAGCATTTCAATCGTTTCTGGATTCATTATATATCATTTTAATAACAATAATCTAAATTTAAACTCTTAATACTGTTTAGAAGATGATTCAATGTTATTTATTTAAAAAGATTGGATTATACATGCTAATTACGCATATAAAGTCCAAAAAAAATGCAATTCTGAGTATCATTTGAGCATTTCAATCGTTTCTAGATTCATTCCAAATTCTTTCATCGCAATAATCTACATTTAAATTTTTTATACTGTTTACGATATGATTCATGTGTTATTTATACAATAGAATTGGATTATACATGGTAATTTGAGATATAAAGTGCAAACGATGCAATTCTGACGATCATTTGAGAATTTCAATTGTTTCTGCATTTATTCTAAGTCATTTTCTCATAATAAGATACATTTAAAGTGCAAAGATTGAATTATACATGGTAATTACGCATATAAAGTGCAAATAATGCAACTCTGAGCATCTTTTGTGCATTTCGATCGTTTTCTGGATTTGTTCTATGCGATTTCATCACAATAATCTACATTTAAAGTCTTTATACTGTATAGAATAAAATTCATATGTAATTTATTCACAAATTATGGATTATACAAGGTAATAACGCATAAAAATGCTAATAATGCGGTCCTGAGCATCATTTGAGTATTTCAATCGTTTCTGAATTAATTCTAAGTCATTTTCTAACAATAACTACTTTTGAACTTTGTATATTTGTCTAGAATATGATTCTTATGTTATTTATTCGAAAACATTGGATTATACATTGTAATTACGCATATAAAGTGCAAAAAATGCAATTCTGAACAACATTTGAGCATTTCAATCATTTCTGGATTCATTCTAAGTCATTCCATCACAATAATATTCATTTATACAATTTATACTGTCTAGAATATGATTCATATGTTATTTAAATAATAAAATTCGATTATACATTCTAATTACGCATATAAAGTGCAAATAATGCAATTCTGAGCATTATTTGAGCATTTCAACCGTTTTTGGAATTATTGTAAGTAATTTTATCAGAATAATCTACATTTAAACAATTTATTCTGTCTAGAATATGATTCATATGTTATATTTTCAAAAATAGTGGATTATAGATGGTAATTACGCATATAAATTGCAAATGATGTATTTCTGATCATCATTTGAGAATTTCAATAGTTTCTGGATTCATTCTAAGTTATTTTATCACAATAATCTATATTTAAACTCTTTATACTGTCAAAAAATATCATTCACATGTTATTTATTCAAAAAGATTGGATTTTACATGGTAATTACGCATATAAAATGCAAATAATGCAATTCTGAGCATTTCAATCTTTTCTGGATTCATTCTTTGTCATTTTTATCACAATAATTTAAATTTGAACTCATTATATTGTCTATAATATGATTCATATGTTTTCGATACAAAAATATTGAATTATACATGGTAATTACGCCTATAAAGTGCAAATAATGCAATTCTGAAAATCATTTAAGCATTTCAATAGTTTCATGATTCATTATAAGTTATTTCATCATAATAATCTAAATATAAACTCTTTATACTGTCAATAAAATGATACATATGTTATTTATTCAAAAATTAGATTTTACATGGTAATTACACCTATAAATTGAAAACAATGCAATTCTGAGCATCATTTGAGAATTTCAACAGTTTCTCAATTCATTTTAAGTTATTTCATCACAATAATCTACATTTAAACTTTTTATACTATCAATAATATCATTCATATGTTATTTATTCAAAAAGATTGGATTGTACATGGTAATTACGCATTTAATTGCAAATTATGAAATTCTGAGCATCATTTGAGCATTTCAATAGTTTCTGGATTCGTTCTAAGTTATTTTATCACAATAATCTACATTTAAACTCTTTATACTGCCAAGTATATGATTCAATCATATGTTATTTATCAAAAAAGATTGCATTATAATGGAAACCCTGCTTATAAAGTGTAAATAATGCAAATTCTGAGTATCATTTAAAAATTTCAATCTTTTCTGGATTCATTCTATATCATTTCATCACAATAATCGACATTTAAACTCTTTATACTGTCGTGAATATGATCCATATGTTATTTATACAATAAATTGGATTATACATGGTAATTAGGCATATAAAGTGTAAATAATGCAATTCTGTGTATCATTTGAGAATTTCAATGGTTTCAGGATTTATAATAAGACTTTGTAATAACAATAATCTAAATTTAAACACTTAATACTGTATAGAAATAAATTCATATGTTATTTATTCAAAAATATTGGATTATACATGCTAATTACGCATATAAAATGCATATAATGTAATTATGAGGATCATTTGAGCATTTCAATCGTTTCTGCATTCATTCTAAGTCATTTTCTCAAAATAATCTGCATTTAAACTCTTTATATTGTCTAGAATATGATTTTTATGTTATTTATACAATAAAATAGGATTATACATGGTTATTACACTTATAAAGTGCAAATAATGCAATTCTGAGCATCATTTCAGCATTTGAATCGTTTCTGGATTCATTCAAAATCATTTCATCACAATAATCTACATTCAAACTCTTTATAATGTCTAGAATATGATTCATATGTTATTTATGCGATAAAATTGGAATATACTTCGTAGTTACGCATATAAATTGCAAATATTTCAATTATGAACATCATTTGAACATTTCAATCGTTTCTGTATTTATTCTAACTCATTTTCGCACAGTAATCAACATTTGAACTTTTCATACTGTCTAGAATATGTTTCATATGTTATTTATTCAAAACAAATTGGATTATAATGAAAATTATGCTTATAAAGTTCAAATAATGCAATTCTGAGTATCATTTGTGCATTTGAATCTTTTCAGAATTCATTCTAAGACATTTCATCACATTAATCTGTATTTAAACTCTCTATACAGTTTAGAAAATGATTTATGTGTTATTTATTCTATAAGATTTGATTATACATGTTAATTACGCATATATGTGCAAATAATGCAATTATGAGTATCATTTGAGAATTTCAATCATTTCTGGGTTTCATTCTAAGACATTTTATCATAATAATCTACACAAAAACTATTTATACAGTAAAGAATATAATTCATATATTATTTGTTCTCAAAGATTGGATTATACGTGGTAATTACGCATATAAAGTGTATTGCAATTCTGAGCATCTTTTTAGCAGTTCGATTGTTTCTGGATTTGTTCTATGATTTCATCACAATAATCTACATTTAAACTCTTTATTCTGTCTAGAATATGATTCATGTGTTATTTATACAATAAAATTGGATTGTACATGGTAATTACGCATATAAAATGCAAATAATGCAATTATGGACATCATTAGAGCATTTCATCGTTTCTGTATTCTGTCTAAGTCATTCCATCACAATAATCTACTTTTAAACACTTTATACTGTCAAAAATATGATTCATATGTTATTTATTCAAAAAGATTGGATTATGCAATCTAATTACGCATATAAAGTGCAAATAACACAATTATAAGAATCATTTGAACATTTTAATCGTTTTTTAATTTATTCTAAGTCATTACATCACAATAATTTACATTCAAACACTTTATATTGTCTTGAATATGATTCATATGTTATTTATTCAAAAAGAGTTGATTATATACGCATATAAATTGCAAATAATGCAATTCAGAGCATCATTTGAGCATTTCAATCATTTGCGGATTCATTCTTTGTCATTTTTATCACAATAATCTAAATTCAACTTATTATATTGTCTATAATATGATTCATATATTGTTTATTCAGAAAGATTGAATTATATATGGTAATGACGCCTATAAAGTTCAAATAATGCAATTCTGAGAATCATTTGAGCATTTCAGTAGTTTCTGGATTCGTTCTAAGTTATTTTATCACAATAATCTACATCTAAATTCTTTATAATTTCAAAAATATGATTCATATGTTATTTATTCAAAAATATTGGATTTTACATGTTAATTACGCATTTAAAATGCAAATAATGCAATTCTGAGAATCATTATATGAGCATTTCAATCGTTTCTAAATTCATTATTTGTCATTTTTATCGCAAAAATTTAAATTCGAACTTATTATATTGTCTATAATATGATTCATATGTAATTTATTCGAAAAGATTGGATTATACCTTGTAATTACGCCTATAAAGTGCAAATAATGCAATTCTGAGAATCATTTAAGCATTTCAATAGTTTCTGGATTCATTCTAAGTTATTTCATCACAATAATCTAAATTTAAACTCTTTATACTGTATAAAATATAATTCATATGTTATTTATTCTCAAAGATTGGATTATACATGGTAATTACGCATATAAAGTGCAAATAACACAATTCTGAGCATCTTTTGAGCATTTCAATCGTTTCTGGATTTATTCTAAGCCATTTCATCACAATAACCTACATTTAAACTCTTTATACTGTCAATAATATGATTCATATATTATTTATTCAAAAAAATTGAATTATAATGGAAATTACGCTTATAAAGTGTAAATAATGCAATTCTGAGTATCATTTGAGCATTTCAATCGTTTCTGGATTCATTCTATATCATTTCATCCCAATAATCTATATTTAAACTCTTTATACTGTCGTGAATATGATTCATATGTTATTTATACAATAAAATTGGATTACACATGGTAATTACACATATAAAGTTCAAATAATATAATTCTGAGGATCATTTTAGAATTTCAATCGTTTCTGAATTTAATCTAAGTTATTTTCTCGTAATAATATACAGTTAAACTCTTTATACTGTATAGAATGTAATTCATATGTTATTTGTTCTCAAAAATTGGATTATACATAGTAATTACGCATAAAACGTGCAAACAATGCAATGTTGAGCATCTTTTGAGCATTTCAATCATTTCTGAATTTATTCTAAGTCATTTCATCACAATAATCTACATTTAAACTCTTTATACTGTTAAGAATATGTTTCATATGTTATTTATTAAAAAAGATTGGATTTTATACGGTAATTAGGGCTGTAGAACGGGCGGGTTTGTAATTTTTTATCAATGTTTCAACCCAACCCAATTATATTGGGTTAAAAATTTTCTTTCGTTGACCGATCCGTAACCCAACCCAACCCATATAAATTTTTATCTACGGATTTTTACGAGTTTTCGGGTTAAACGGGTTATGTTTTATATGTTATATAAATAAAACTGATAATATTAATTAAGCAAAAATAACTCAAGTTAATATTTTTAACAAAAACATAAAAATAGAATATTAATTAAAAAACAAAAGACCAATTAGCCACAGTCATTTCAAAGGTTTAATTGTGTATTATTGGTATTTGAAATAAACCAATAGTTATCATATAAACATGGTCATTTTTAAAGGCATAGTTACTTGCCAAAAAAGAAAACAAAACGAATAAAAAATTAGATCTTATATTTTCAAAGTTTAGTTACTGCTTTACTCAAGTAATATAATAAATAATAGCAAATTAAGAGGGTAGGTGGCAATGTGCTTAACGCTTTGGATTTCCAACACTTTTAATCATCTTTTCTCGGTTCGTTCAAACCTCTTGATATATAAATACAATTAAATATATTTATTTGTGATGAATGGCTGTTGATTAATGCACCATAACTACAATTAATCTATGATATGTAAAAAAATTAATTAATTAACCGGGTTGGTACAAACCGGGTTATCAAACAAAAAATACAACCCAACCCAGTACAACAGGGTTATTAAAATTAAAATCCGAACCAACCCGAATCATATTTGAACCTGTTAGAACATGGGTCGGGTCGGACGGGCTAAACGGGTCGGACGGGTTTTTTATTTTCTTGTACAGCCCTAATGATAATTACGCATATAAAGTGCAAATAATGCAATTCTGAGCATCATTTGAACGATTCAATCGTTTATGGGTTACATTCTAAGACATTTTATCACAATAATCTACATTTAAACTCTTTATACTGTATAGAAAAAAAATCATATGTTATTTATTCAAAAAGATTGGCTTATACATGCTAATTATGCATATAAAATGCAAATAATGCAATTCTGTGGATCATTTGAGCATTTCAATCGCTTCTGCAATCATTCTAAGTCATTTTCTCATAATAATATATATTTAAATACTTTATACTGTATAGAATATATTTCATATGTTATTTTTTCAGAAAGATTGGAATATACATAGTAATTACGTATATAAAGTGCAAATTATGCAATTCTGAGCATCAATTGAGCATTTCAATCGTTTCTGGATTCATTCTTAGTCATTTCATTACAATAATCAACATTTAAACTCTTTATACTGTCTAGAATATAATTAATTTGTTATCTATACAATAAAATTAGATTATACATGGTAATTACGCTTAAAGATTGAGCATTTGAATCGTTTTTGGTTTCATTTAAAGTCATTTCATCACAATAATCTAAATTCAAACTCTTAATAATGTCTAGAATATTTCAATAATAATGTTATTTATGAAATAAAATTGGATTATACTTTGTAATTATGCATATAAAATGCAAATATTTCAATTATGAACATCATCTGAACATTTCAATAATTTCTGGATTTATTCTAACTCATTTTCTCATAATAATCTGCATTTTAAATCTTTATACTATCAATAATATCATTCATATGTTATTTATTCAAAAAGATTGGATTGTACATGGTAATTACGCATATAAATTGCAAATAATGAAATTCTGAGCATCATTTGAGCATTTCAATAGTTTCTGGATTCGTTCTAAGTTATTTTATCACAATAATCTACATTTAAACTCTTTATACTGTCTAGAATATGATTCATATGTTACTTATTCAAAAATATTGGATTATAATGAAAGTTCAAATAATGCAATTTTGAGTATTATTTGAGCATTTCAATCTTTTCTGGATTTGTTCTAAATTATTTCATCGCAATAATCTACATTTAAGCTATTCATACTGTCTAGGATATGATTCATGTGTTATTTATACCATAAAAATGGATTATACATGGTAATTAGGCATATAAAGTATAAACAATGCATTTCTGACGATCATTTGAGAATTTCAATTGTTTCTGCATTTATTCAAAGTCATTTTCTCATAATAAGATACATTTAAACTCTTTATACTGTATAGAATATAATTCTATGTTATTTGTTCTCAAAGATTGGATTATACGTGGTAATTACGCATATAAAGTGCAAATAATGCAATTCTGAGCATCTTTTGAGCATTTCGATCATTTCTGGATTTGTTCTATGTGATTTAATCACAATAATCTACATTTAAACTCTTCATTCTGTCTAGAATTTGATTCATGTGTTATTTATACAATAAAATTAGATTGTACATGGTAATTTACGCATATAAAGTGCAAATAATGCAATTCTGAGTATCATTTGAACATTTCAATCGTCTATGGGTTTCATTCTAAGACATTTTATCACAATAATCTACATTTAAACTCTTTATTATTCATGTGTTATTTATTCACAAAGTATGGATAATACAAGGTAATAGCGCATATAAAATGCTAATAATGCTGTTCTGAGCATAATTTGAGCATTTCAATGGTTACTGAATTAATTCTATGTCATTTTCTAACAATAATCTACATTTGAACTTTTTATATTTGTCTAGAATATGATTCTTACGTTATTTATTCAAAAAGATTGGATTATACATTGTAATTACGCATATAAAGTGCAAATAGTGCAATTCAGAGTATCATTTGAGCATTTCAATCGTTTCTGGATTCATTTTAAGTAATTTTCTCATAATAATTCACTTTTAAACTCTATATACTGTCTAGAATACGATTCATATGTTATTTATGCAAAAAGATTGCATTATAATGGTAATTACGCATATAAAGTGCAAATAATGCAATTCTGAGCATTTCAATTATTTTTGTATTCATTCTTAGTCATTTCATCACAATAATCTAGATTTAAACTCTTTATACTGTCTAGAATATGACTAATATGTTACTTATACAATAAAATTGGATTATAAATTGGTAATTACACATTGAAAGTGCAAATAATGCAATTCAGAGCATCATTTGAGTATTTCAATCATTTCTGGATTCATTCTAAGTCATTTTAATCGCAATAATCTAAATTTAAACTCTTTATACTGTCTAGAATATGATTCATATATTACTTATTCAAAAAGATTGGATTATACATTCCAATTATGCATATAAATTGCCAATAATTCAATTTTGAGCATCATTTGAGCATTTAATCATTTTTGGATTCCTTTTAAGTCATTTTCTCACAATAATATATATTTAAACTCTTTATAAAGTCTACAATATGATTCATTTGTTATTTATTAAAAAATATAAGATTATTCATGGTAATTATGCATATAAATTGCATATAATGCAATTTTGAGCATCATTTGTGCATTTCAACCATTTCTGGATTCATTCTAAGTTATTTCATACAATAATCTGCATTTAAACTCTTTATACTGTCAAGAAGCATCATTTGAGCATTTCAAACATTTCTGGATTCATTCTATATCATTTTAATCACAATAGTCTAAATTTAAAATCTTAATGCTGTCTAGAATATGATTCATATGTTATTTATTCGAAAAGATTGGATCATGCATGCTAATTACGCATATAAAGTGCAAATATATAATTCTGAGCATTTAAATCGTTTCTGGATCCATTCTATGTTATTTTCTCGCAATAATCTACATTTAAACTCTCTATACAGTCTAGAATATGATTCATGTGTTATTTATTAAAAAAAATAGATTATACATTGTAATTACGCATATAAAGTGCAAATAATGCAATTCTGAGCATTATAATCGTTTCTGGATTCATTCTAAGTCATTTCATCGCAGTAATGCACATTTAAACTCTTAATACTGTCTAGAATATGATTAATTTGTAATTTATTCAAAAAGATTGGATTAATTACGCATATAAATTGCAAATAATGCAATTCTGAGCATTATTTGAGCATTTCAATCATTCTGGATTTATTCTAAGTTGTTTCATCACAATAATCTATATTTAAAATTCTTTATACTGTCAAGAATATTATTCATATGTTATTTATTCGAAAAGATTGAATTTTTCATGGTAATTACGCATATAAATTGCAAATAATGCAATTATGAGCATCATTTCGGCATTTCAATCGTTTCTGGATTAATTCTCAGTCATTTTAATCACAAGAATCTAAATTTATACTCTTAATACTTCCTAGAATATGATTCATATGTTATTTATTCAAAAAGATTGGATTTTACATGGTAAATACGCATATAAATTGCAAATAATGAAATTCTGAGCATCATTTAAGCATTTCAATAGTTTCTGGATTCTTTCTAAGTCATTTCACAATAATATACATTTAAACATTTTATACTGTCTAGAATATGATTTATATGGTATATTTTCAAAAAGATTGGATTATACATGGTATGTACACATATAAAGTTCAAATAATACAATTCTGAGCATTATTTGAGCATTTCAATCATTTCTGGATTAATTCTAAGTTATTTCATCACAATAATATACATTTGAACTCTTTATACTACATAAAATATAATTCATACATTATTTTTTTTCAAAGATTGGATTATACATGCTAATTTCGTATATAAAGAGTAAAAAAATGCAATTATGAGCATCACTTGAGCATTTCAATCCTTTCTGAAATCATTCTAAGTTATTTCATCACAATAATCTACATTTAAACTCTTTATACTGTTTAAAATATGATTCATATATTATTTATACAATAAAATTGGATTATATATGTTAATTACGCATATAAAGCACAAATAATGCAATTATGAGCATCTTTTGAGCATTTCAATCGTTTCTGGATTTATTCTAAGTTGTTTCATCACAATAATCTACATTTAAACTCTTTATACTGTCAAGAATATTATTCATATGTTATTTATTCGAAAAGATTGAATTTTTCATGGTAATTACGCATATAAATTGCAAATAATGCAATTATGAGCATCATTTTAGCATTTCAATCGTTCCTGGGTTAATTCTCAGTCATTTTAATCACAAGAATCTAAATTTAAACTCTTAATACTGCTTGGAATATGATTCATATGTTATTTATTCAAAAAGATTGGATTTTACATGGTAAATACGCATATAAATTGCAAATAATGAAATTTTTAGCATCATTTAAGCATTTCAATGGTTTCTGGATTCGTTCTAAGTCATTTCACAATAATCTACATTTAAACATTTTATACCGCCTAGAATATGATTCATATGGTATTTTTTTCAAAAAGATTGGATTATACATGGTATGTACACATATAAAGTTCAAATAATACAATTCTGAGCATTATTTGAGAATTTCAATCATTTCTGGATTAATTCTAAGTCATTTTATCACAATAATATACATTTGAACTCTTTATACTACATAAAATATAATTCATATATTATTTCTTTTCAAAGATTGGATTATACATGCTAATTTCGCATATAAAGTGTAAAAAATGCAATTCTGAGCATCGCTTGAGCATTTCAATCCTTTCTAAAATCATTCTAAGTCATTTCATCACAATAATCTAAAATATGATTCATATTTTTTTATACAATAAAATTTGATTATACATGTTAATTACGCATATAAAGTACAAATAATGCAATTCTGAGCATTATTTAAATATTTCAATCCTTTTTAGATTAATTCTAAGTCATTTCATCACTATAATCTACATTTAACTCTTTATACTGTCTAGAATATGATTTATATGGTATTGTTTCAAAAAGATTAGATTATATATGGTAATTACGCATAAAAAGTGCAAATAATGCAATTCTGAGCATAATTTGAGCATCTCAATCGTTTCTGGATTCATTCTAAGTAATTTTAATGACAATAATATAAATTTAAACTCTTTTTATGATTCATGTGCTATTTATTCAAAAATATTGGATAATACATGCTAATTACGCATAATAGTGCAAATAATGCAATTCTGAGTATCATTTGATCATTTCAATCCTATCTGGATTCATTCTAAGTCTTTTCTTCACAGTAATCTACATTTAATCTCTACATACTGTCTGTAATATGATGATTCGTATCTTATTTATTCTATAAGAATGGAATATACATTATAATTACGCTTGTAAATTGCAAATAACTCTCATTCTTAGTAATATTTGAGTTTCTTCAACCGTTTCTGAATTCATTCTATGTTATTTCATCATAATATTATTCATTGAAACTCTCCATGCTGTCTAGAATATGATTTATACCAAATAATTACGCATATAAATTATAAATAACTCTCATTTTGAGTAATTTGAGCATTTCAAACATTTCTGCAGTCATTCCAAGTCATATCTTCCCAATAATCTAAATTTAAACTATCCAGATAGTCTAGAATATTATTTTGGTCCTAATTATTCAAAAATATTGGTTTATACCAAGTAATTACGCATATAAAATACAAATAACTCTCATTCTGAGTAATATTTGAGCTTTACAACTGTTTCTGAATTAATTTCAAGTTATTTCATCATAGTAATCTTCATTTAAACTCTCCATATGGTCTAGAATATGATTCAGATCTTACTTATTCAAACATATTGGATTATATCAAGTAATTACACATATAAACTGCAAATGACTCTCATTCTGTGTAATTTGAGAATTTCAACCTTTTCTGAATTCATTCTAAGTCATTTCTTCACCATATTCTACATTTAAACTCTCTATTTTGTATATAATATGATTCATATCTTATTTATTCAAAAAAAAAGATGGATTATACAAAATAATTACACATATAAAGTGCTAATAATGCATATTCTGAGTACCATTTTAGCATTTCAACCATTTCTGAATTCATTTCACGTCATTTCATCACAATAATCATCATTTAAACTCTCGATATAGTCTAGAATATGATTCAGATCTTACTTATTCAAAAAGATTGGATTATTGCTAGTAATTACGCATATAAAATGCAAATAACTCTCATTATGAGTAATTTGAGCATTTCTTCCGTTTCTGAATTCATTTTAGGTCATTTCTTCACAATAATGTGCATTTCTTCAGGTCTTACTAATTCAAAAAGATTAGATTATACCAAGTAATTACTCATATAAATTGTAAATAACTCTCATTCTGAGTAATTTATGCATTTCTGAATTCATTCTAAGTCATTTCTTCACAATAATCTAGTTTTAACCACTCTATATAGTTCATAATATGATTTATATCTTATTTATTGAGAAAGATTAATTTATACATTGTTATTGCACCTATGAAGTGAATATAATGCATATTTAGAATATCATTTCATTTCAACTATTTCTTAATTCATTCTTAGTCATTTCATCACAATAATCTGAATTTAAACACTCTATTTGGTGTAGAATATAATTAAGATCTTACGTCTTAAAAAAATTATTATACCAAGTAATTATGCATATAAAGTACAAATAATGTATTTTGAGTGTCATTTGAGCAATTCTTTTGTTTTTGCATGCATTCTAAATCATTTCATCACGATAATCGACAATTAACCTCTCTATATGGTCTAGAATATGATTAATATATTATATCTTAAAAAAGATTGGATTATACCAAGTAATTAAGCATATAAAGTGCAAATAATGCATATTCTGAGCTTCATTTGAACAATTCAACCGTTTCTGCATTCATTCTAGGTCATTTCTGTTAGAAAGTGTGTAATTTTCATTTATTTTGCTAATTACAAGTTAATTAAGCCAAGAACATCACACACAAAAGATCTAGTACACAAGCTATTCAAACACACGAGAAAAAGGGTTGGAAGTATACCTCTCTTAGTATCGCAACCAAGAGGCTCGTTCCAACGGATTGGTGTCGGTGGCGTGCTCTCCAAGAACCTCCACGCCGTGCGCCTCGAGTCCACTAAGGAATTAACCACCTTCTCAAATCAATTATGCTAGTAATTGAGAGAAGTGTGTCTAATTCCAAAGCTTTCCCTCTTCAAGTTAATTCTCCAATTAATTTAGTGGAAAAGCTTGCTCAACACATGAGGTAGGTGGTGTGTGGAAGAGAGAAAGGAGAATAGAAAATTCTGAAATTTTCTTTCCCTCTTGTGAGGTGCGGCCAAAGAGAGAAGGAGAGAGAGAGGTGTGTGGAGGCTTGGGTTTGCTCCCAAAGAACACCCCTTTATATAGGCCACTCAACCTAGCTCTCATCCAAATTTACATGGACAGCAACTTTGGAGCGATTCTGGATGCGACGGCAGTAGAACCGATCCAACCATGCCTCTAGACGATCGATATCTCGAGTTAGAGGCGATATTTGGTTTATTCCTTCTTTTTCTCTTGATATTTGATTTGATGGAGTTTGTATCTTGTTTTGCTTGCATGTTAGGCTAGTTAATGATGTCTTAGGGGTAGTTAGTAGATTAGTTTATTATTTTGTGATGACTTGATTGCTTATGCTATGATTATGTGATATGTTTTGTTGAGTATTATATCTAGCTTGATTAATTTGATTGCTTGTTTGACTGTTTACCTATTGATGAACTGCAGCACCACTAGGATAATAAACTAGAACAAACAATTGATTAGTTTAGTACTTGAGAAGAATGTATGTACCTTAATTGCCTATAGTTTCGACTCATTCCTCGGATCTGTGTTTTCATCCACACCCAATCCTTCAAAGCAGAAGAATACCTAGGATTTCCCTTCAAAAAACGAATCAAAACATCGGCACTGGTTCGAGGGATGAAGAGAGGAAGAGAGGAGGGGTCGATGGAGAGAGTCAGACATGAAGCAAGAGAGAGAGAGGGTACAGAGAAAGAGGGAGAAGACTCTCTCGGATGAAGAAAGGAGAGATCGACAGAGAGAGTGGAAGCGATGAAGCGAGAGAAAGAGGGGGGTACGGAGAAGGAGAAGTTTCTGGAGAGAGTCTTCAGTGTGGTGAATACTTGAATGGATCAGAGAAGGCGCGTCGTAGAGAGAAGCATCACGGAAGTGACTGAGGGAGAGGATGACAGAAAATCTAAGGCAGAAAGGCGAAGTGGAGAGCGATGATCTGGTGCGACGAATGTCTGAATGGATTTGAGAGAAGACGCATTGTAGAGAGAAGCATCACGAAAGAGACTAAGGGAGAAAATGACAGAAAATCTAAGGCAGAAACGCGAAGTGGAGAGGGACGGCGAGGATGAAATCCATCGCAACGACACGAAAATCGGACGGCTCAGATAAGTGCGCAGGTTACTGTAGATTGAGTCACTCAACTATGAATGTTTTATGATTTTCTTTTTCAAATTTTCCTCTGTACGTATATGGAACTCGTCTGCACCCGTTTCACCGTTTACTACATCTGACATTATGAAAGAATATGCCGGTTCACCAAGGACCAGCCGACTACACACGAGAAGAGAGAAAAGAAGTGTCGCTGGTGACGCTGTCTCTTTGGAAATCACATCCTCTGCCGACCTTTGATCTAATCTCAACGGTTAATGGGAGTCTCGTGCATAATATCATATTGATAGGTCCGAAAATTTTAACTGTCGAACGGTCCGTATCAAAAATTGACACTTTGTTAACCTTAAGAGTCTGCTCCAGAGCCTTTATTATAGAGGAGAGAAAAGAAAAGGAAAGAAAAAGAATTAAAAGAGGGTCTACCCAAGCTCTTTACTCCTCCACAACAAACGAAACAGAGGGGAGATGAAAGAAAGATGAGGTGAGATATAGACGCTATTTATAAAGGGGCTGTTTGGATTATGGTAGGAATTTGAGAAATTTCATCTTCCTACCATAAATTTATTATAAACAATCTAAATTCTTCACAAAGTTACACACTTCCCAATAAATTTATTCCTAGAAATTTCAACTTCCCCAAATTCTCCAAATTCCTAAGCGATCCAAACGTCCCCAAAGAATTTACTCTGTACTTGTACCATTGATTTTAGGGTAAACAAATTAGGACACCTTTCTCTCCTCACACCCTACCTTTCCTTTAGTAAGGTGGTTTTGGAGCACAACCTAAAAGGTTGGAAGATGATACTCTGCCGTCTCTTTGAAGGTGATCCCATAGTTAAAAAGAGAAGCAAACGCACGCGGAGTGCCAGGTGGAAAGGAGAATGAAATCACGGACCCCACCGGCAGCGACCTAGTGAGTATGCCGAGAGCAACCAAAAAGTGAAAAGAAAATGAGAGAATCTCAACGGAAATTCGTTGAGGCTAGTTTGTTATGCAAAACTGCCGGGCTTCTAGCCAGATCTCGAGCCAATCAGAAGAGAGAAGCATCACCTATAAATAGATAAAGAAGAGAAGAGAAATAGGACCCCTTGGCAGCTCTCAGATTACACACACAACACTCGACAAAGAGCAAGAAAAAGAAAGATAGAGGGAGGCATTTTTTAGCAAACACTTGAGAGGCTAGGTTAGAAAGAGAGAATTTTCAAGAAACACTTCAGAGAAAGATTAGAAAGAAGTGTGTTGGATCAAGGTAGGTTCGATTGTTCAGAAATTGTATTCAATTTGCTTGTAACTTCTTGATTCTAAAAGAAATTTGTTGCTTGTGCATCTTCTTGCTGTTTTGTTTACTTTGATTATTTTCTTGAACTCTTTTTGGGGAATCTGATCGACTTGAACTTTCTTTGAAGTAATATACTTTATCTTGTAATCTGAAAGTTTAGGTCATGGCTTCCATCGCCTAGGCGATCGGAGAAGCCGGAAGCGTAGTGCTGGTTGATCTCTGATTTCTCTAGACATTTTCATTAAGATCTAGTCAAACTTCTTTCTTTCTTTCTTTCTTTTTAATCTTAGCTTCAGCATAGTAATCTAAAAGCTTACACCATGGTTTCCATGATTTAGGCATTAAAGATGTAGTGAAATTAATTAATAATGTGTAAAGATCATAGCTAGTTAATCTTTTGCTTCTCTGGATTCCTTTGTTGAGATATGATGAAACCTTTTTTCTTTTCTTTCCTATTTTAGTTTTTAACATGTTGATTTGAAAGCTTGTGCCACAGTTTCTGTGGCTTAGGCATTACAATCATAATAAAAATCAGATAAAAAAAAATGCTCAAAGGCAGTCCCTCTCGTATTTGATTTCATTGTAGGATCTGAGAACTTAGGTTGTGGTTTCACACCTTAAGTGATCAGTAAAAGATAATCTTGATTAAAAGTGGATTTTCGTCTTAGTTACAAACTCCTTTCTGCCACGCAAAGGTTTAAATAGCGGCCGTAGCGGCCGCAATAGCGGCGCTATAGCGGTGCTATTTGGTACACCGCTACAACGCTACAGATTTAGCGGTCCGTCCGATAGCGCGACCTATAGCGGGAAATAGCGGGATATAGCGGTGAAATAGCGGGAAATAGCGGGTGATTTAGCGGTATAATAGCGGAAATAGCGGTACAATTTATAATTTGCTGATATAACAATAGTATTTTGGGTATAACTTTCGCATACGAACTCCGATTGACGTGATTCAAAATTCTATGAAAAGTTTACAAAAGTGGCCACAATTTTTATGTTTTGAACATTTTCAAATTCTTAAAATTTAATGCTCAAATCTGCATAGAAAATAAATATAATTTTAGTTAGCATTAATTAGTTGCATGAAATCATTTTAATTTTTTATTTTAGACTAAACTAGACCTTCAAAATGTACTTGTGTGTGCAAATCCGCTATGGTCCGATAGCGCCCGCTAAATACCCGCTATCCGCTATCCGCTATGATATTAGCATGTCCGCTACGAGTCCGCTATCCGCTATTTAAACCTTTGCTGCCACGTATATTCTTGATTATATCGTGAATTAAAGATTTAGATTACAGATTCGTTGTTTGAATAATTAAACAGTAGTAACGTCAAGCATTAACACTTCAGGTTCAAATTTATCTCCTGAAGTTGAAGTTCTTCCTCCCTTCTCTGATCCTTGGCTCGTGTGCTTCTTGCAATCGCGGTTTAGACTGTGATATCGTCAGTTTAGACCTGAGGAAGGCAGCTTAGTTTGAGGTTTTGCTCAAGCTAGGTGCATGTTGTGACTTAGATCAAGACTTCCTTGGTTTAGGTAAAGATTCTCTGATCTGAACTTTCCTGAGCACAGTTCATAGAATCTCCTAAATGTTCTTGACATTTCGGCAACATGCTGCTCAATTTCCATTAAGGTTCCTTGCAACAAAGTTAGCTCGTGGTTAAAGTTACAATAATAGCAGTCTTAGGGACTTTAAGACAAATATGATCATACTATTCCTTCTCTCATTCTCTGTAATAATTAATCAATCTCAGAATAGATCTCTGGAAGTGGAATTGACAAAAAAAAAACATATTCAATGACAAAAGTAAAAAAGTGAAGGGTCTTATTGCAAAATATTACAAACATGCCTGTCAGATACTAGAATGCTGTTACATTTGGAATTCTCATAGATCTCATGACTCAAGATTAGTGAACATACTGTACTTTGATATGTCAATTTCATTTCTTTAATTAGCAGTAATCATGTTGGTCTAGGTTCAAAGAAATTGATAATTATTGAGCATAAAATAGTGCACAGACTAGCATGTGTTCTTTGTTAATGATGTCTTCACTGTTCTCTGAAAATTAACTTGTGTCATTGAATAAAAAATAGGCTAAATTGCTCACGTGCTGTTTATAATTGGTTTACTGGGTAGATGCAGTGTTGAAATGATAAAAATGAAAGGCGTATCATATGTTGGAAGCAAAGCAACCATGCTAAAACATCTGTAAACCCAAGTACTTGACCACACATATAAAATGAAACTTAAAATGGTATAAGGCTCAAGGGCTCAAGGCCTCTCCAGATTAGATTCGATAATAGTGCATTAAAACATGAAGTTAAAAGAACTAAAATGACTCCCCAACCTAAGACTTATTCACACCTTTCTCAGTACCACCCCTTTCACAACTGGCATCCATATCCGTTACCTCGTGCCACATTTTTCTTCCCCTCCGTTACACTCAAAATCGGAGGAAAACTATTTTGTATAGAAAGAATTTTGAGAGCGAGAAATAATTTCCTGCCGATAAAATTTACTTCCTGATTTACTTCAATCTAAACAAGGTAAATAAATAAATAAATTTTCCCTTTATTTTCATTCCCCTCTCATAAATCCTCTCCAATCCAAACAGACCGTAACTTGATCGGAAAGAGAGGAGAGAGATGTTATGATTTCAGTCTGCGTGATTTTATTCGTGTGAAATCGTATTTTTAATTCTCGCCGGAAACGTTGAAATTTGGCAAGAATTGATATCACGTGATTATTCTTTTTTTAAGATAAATTGGAGGTCTAAACCATCCAATTTATTTTTAAATTAAATGTCTATGAAAGATCCCCAACCGAGTTTCGAACCTGTATCACGTGATTATTGTACAAAGTTTCTGCTAACGGGAAGAGGTTTTAAAGGTATTATCAGTTAGAATGATTTTAACAGGACCATTAGTTAATGCATGACAATAGAATTCGGAGCATTTATTTTTGAATTTTCTTTTTAGAAAATTCTATTTTTTTAATAATACTCACAAAACTATACAAAATTCCTGTAAATTACTGTATTTTTTGCAATTATATTTCATGGATTAAAAGCAAAATACAACATCAGCCATTTAAAATATACGAACCCTTTCTCACTCTATAAACCAAAATATATAAAAACATTAACTACATCCACGTTGTCAATTAAATAACTGTAAACAAAAATAATATACGTTCCCTACTACTGTCAATGTTGTAACTTGGGACCCTTGTCGTCTGCATTGCAGCCCAATGAATTGATTCGATAGCAGCCGTTGTATTGCCACAAGTTTAATGGCATTCGCAGATTTCATTCGGAATGTGACAGAAGTTTCTCTCTCCTGTTTTTGTGTCCATAGAAAGAAGCAACAGGACAAAGAGCCTGGCAGCAGTGCACCGCTCTCCGGCCAAGCTATTGAACCCAAAACAAGACAAAAATAACCAGCATTAGAGTCCAAATTCGTATCCTTATTCCTTAAGGGTGTGTTTGGATGACTAAGGAATATGATATAAGAATAAGAATTTTCGGTTTGCGTGCTTATTTTTATTTTTGTGCAACCCAAACAACACAAGAATAAAGAATAAGGGTCCTTATTCCTATACTAACAAAATCATAATATAAGAATAAGAAATTTGAATAAACACGCAAACCGAAAATCCTTATTCTTATACCCTATTTCTTAGTCATCGAAACACACTCTAACACCATAACCATTCGAAAAGGGAACAAATGCTATTTTTTGTCGCCAAAATTGTCCTAGCAAAATCCAACGGCGGAGATGATGGATGAAGCCTTGAACGCTTTCGATCTGAGGAATAAATCCTTGGGAAGTGGGAACCAGGAGTCCAGGACGGAGACGGAGATGTTATTCGATTCGTCCCATTGAAAATGGTGGACCCCACATGCTGAAAATAGACTGCAACTCCGTGTCTATGCACATCAGAAGAACTCAAGTGGAGCCCACAAATACAATTGATTAATTCAGTTCTAAACTTCTAATACCAGAACAATCCAAGCACAGGTCTTTTCAGAACTCTTTCTCCCTCTTCTCTCTGTTATGAAAACTTCTCCGCCTCATTCGCTAGACAGAGAAAGGAGATAGAACTTTTCAAAAAGAAAAAAAAAAAAAGAAAGGAGATAGCGAGAGAGAATTAGAGCAGACCCGGCGCTGCCTGCGCCTCACAATCAAATTCTTACCCTCCCACTTACAATTGACAACGTCAATTTCAAACCAAACCTAAATTTTGGGCGTTTTTGTCTTCAAAATTCAAGGCAAGTATCAAACAATAGTGCCCCAATTGTTGCGAGAACAATGGCAGGTCAATCAAGGAAGTGGATGATAGTGGTGGCCACGGTGTGGATACAGGCTTTCACCGGCACCAACTTTGATTTCTCGGCATACTCCTCAGCTCTTAAGGCTGCCATGGGCATCTCGCAAGTCCAACTCAATTACCTCGCCACTGCATCCGACCTCGGCAAATTGTTCGGCTGGTCGTCTGGCCTGGCGCTCTTGTATTTACCGCTCCCGGCTGTGCTTTTCATTGCAGCCGTTGCCGGACTTGTCTCGTACTCTCTCCAGTGGCTCGTTGTCACTTCGTACATCTCTCTACCTTACATCGCTGTAAGTACCTTACCACGCTTTTCTTGAAACAAATTGATTGTTTGTCATTTTTTCTTTCCTAATTTAAAAATCAGTAGTGATACACTGATACTAAATAATCACCGTCATTTATTCCATTGAAATTATGAGTTGTAAGAATTATGAGACGTTTCATGGTTTTAAGTCTACTTCGGTTCTTTCCTTTTTTTAAAAAAAAAAGTTATATAATTTAACAAAGTCCGAATTTGGTAGCTTTAATATAACTAGTTCTAATCTCGCGCGTTGCGCGATTCATTCTTCTCCGAATATGTTATTAAAGAGTTTTTTAATGAGTGTGAATGTGTTATGGAACTTTTTGCAAACGGCATGCAATATTAGGAATCATTATTATCATAAAATGAAATAAACAATTTTGTGGTCAAGATTGATAACCATGCATATATATTGATGGTTGTAAGGGATTGGCACCAACACGGTATTGTCACTATCCTAGTGACTGGTATCATGTTGTTTAAACACCATCTAACTCTTTTCAATAATATTTCATAATAGTGACTGGTATGAGAAAGCTTTCTATATGTAGGGATCATTTGTTCTCTTCTTTGTTGCAAAATAAATTGTCCATAAACAGACACCAAAGAAAATTATTAGAAACACATCATGTGTGCAAATAAAGAGTTAAAGTAAGCTTGTCTAAAGCCTTCCCATTTTATGAGCAACATACTTGTAACTAATTGCAAGTTAAACCAACGAAATACAATATAAAGGCATATGTGCAATGGTTTTATAATACAGTTTTCAATTTTACGTGTAAAGCCAGTCTTACCTACTGAAGACCATTTCATAATTATTCTATTAATTTCTTTAAATTTTTTTGTTTAGACATGCAATATTGAATCAAATCATAAATAAATAAAAAATGTACCTTGATGGAATGATATGGTTCTCTTGGGAACATTCTTTATCAATCCATTTGATCTATACCGATCAAACCAAATCATTTATCATTTATTAAATCAACTAATATTGCACAACAGTTTAAAAAAAAATTATTGAAAATTCAATTTGCAGTTTCAAGTTAATATTGATTTAAAATCATGAAGCAAAAAAAAACCAACAAATCTACCAAGCATGTCCGTCAGTAAAAAAATTCAATAGAAAGAAAAGAGGAAACAGAGCTTGAGCAGCGAGCCACATCTAGATCTAGACCTACCTCGAGGAGCATACCCTACTTAGACCAGGCGACCACCTCACGACGTCGTTATTAGGCTTTCTTCTTTGACAGATACTTGCCGACTCTCTCCGTTGCACATGTTGATTTTAACAAATACATGAAGGCAGCTCATTTTGCGAGCCTATTCTTTTTTTTCTCAAGAATCAATATAACAGATGCAAAGAATAAATTAGCACACAAAAATTGGAAAAGAAATAATCAAGGAAGATTGAAAAATCTAACCTGATTTTGAAGACAAAAAAGGAAGTTAATCAACCTTCTATGCTATCTTATTTTACTTCTATAGAAAACAGAACTGTCAAACTTGAAATTGAAATAATTTGCAAGTTAAAACAAAAATGAAATTGATCGAACTTCACACTTCAATATCTAAAGCAGAATTGAAACAGAAAGGAAGAAATTGGCAACCATAAGAGCATATAAAAAATCGAGCAACCATCAAAATTTTGTAAGATAACATTATTTGATGGCCTCCGGTCAGAGCCAGTGGAATAAGAACTCTGAAGCTCCTCCCTCCTCTCTCCACCACCATCTTCGACTTAAGCACAAATTCCTAAAATCATGCAAATTAGAAGCTACTTCTAACAGCAAATCAAGTATAAGAGTTAATTAGAAGCTACTTTCTATCAACAAATCAAGTATAAGGGTTATGTCAGCAAATCTAAGTTGGAAGTCAATGAAGAAATTACTCTCAATAAAAATATACATTCAATGAAGAAAATGAAGAATAATCGGACGAAGAAAATAATAAACACCCAAATGTGTACGCAACAACCTGCTTAACCCCAGACAATGCAATCAATTCCCGCTCAATCAACTTATGCAATGTGCTTACCCGTTAAAAGCACCCTGTCAGCCCTAGGCGGTGAACATGGGAAGATCCATGCATTCTTGGATGCTGCACCCGCTGAGATGGAAAAAATTGATAAAGATGAAACTGACCTAGGTGAGTCCACATGTGTCATTTGTTGCAATCGCTTTATCAAGCAATTACATGTGTCATTTGTTACAAATCAATTCAAAGCAAGCAAGCATTATCACAATCAAGCATTTTATCAACTAATCAAGCAATCAGTTTCACAAATGGCAGTTCAATCTTAAGTGCCATGTCAAAAAATTCGAGCTCAGTTAGCTCAGCAGAAAAGAAAGGGGGGGAGAAGAAGTTCAAACCGAGAAAGCTTCAAAGTAAAAGGATGGAGGAGGAGAAAGGGTTGAGGACAGTCGTCATCCATCAGCAGCTGTTATCCACCAGATGAAAAAAATGAAGACTAAGAAAACTGCAATCTCTTCTGAAAAAAACCCAACAAAAATATGAGCACAAAATCAAAGACCACAGTATCAAAATCACTAAATCAGAAAAAAGTACAATTTTACCAGAAACGGTACTTAACTAAACGGGGAAAAGATGATCTGGCCATCGGTACGACCTATGTTGCATGCCAAGACTGGAGGCGGTCAAGATCGGAGGAGCAAGGGAGCAACGCTTCCTGGTCTTTCTCCTTGAGAGCTCTGCGAGGAAAAGGAGGAGGGAATGGAAAAATCGCATGAAAAACAACCAAAACGATACTTGTCTGAACGAAAAGCAAGAGCTTACCCACATTTTCGTACAACTGAAGAGGTGAGGCGAGATCGAATATTATCGGTGATGAAAGAGATGAGATGAGAGGGCGACGGTGATTTGCATAAAAAACCCTAGCACAAAAGTCGGAGAGGGAAAGATGGAGAGGTGAGAGAGAGGGACTTTGGTAAAGGGAACAGCGAACAGGTGAGAGAGAGGAGCCGAGCAGAAGAGTCGAGAAGCTAAGCACTCCGACGGAGACGATCAATAGACGCGCAACGGATGGCTACGATGCGTTACTGTACTAACTACAGTTACGAAGGGCTCCCACGTGCAAGTCACGCCGGACAAAATTAATATAGTTTTAATTAATAACAAACACCTAATAGAAACGAAGGTAAAAACGGAAAGACATGAATAGCTTATTCTCAGGTAGACATTTTGCTTTGAGCCTAAAAATTCTGGACCACATAGTGGGGTCCAGGTATATCCTTCCCTATTGTTTTATTTTTTGGGGTTTTTCGGTATTTTAGACTTCGTATAAATTCCATAAAAAAAGAATATTTAGATTCCCATGGTCCAGGATTCTAGACTTTTCTTCCACCATTACCGGAGAATTTTAGGGAGAACTTCTAATTTGTAAGCACGATTTTGATGAAGAGCGAAAAAAAAAATGTGCTGGAAAAAGTTTATGCGCAAGAAGTGAATAGAAATTTTAGATCGAATTTTTATTTAATAATGCACGTGAACCAGATCGTCCCTCCAGTTTTTAATCGAGAAAAATATTTTTTTTGGCTCCGTTTGGATTCTATTTTGAAAGAAGAGAAAAAAAATAAGAGAATAAATTTATTATAAACAATTCAAACTCTTCACAAAATTACACACTTTCCAATACTTCTTTTCACTTCTTTTCTTTTTCCCACACCACTTCTTCCCACTTCTTAGCACACTTCATTAAAATAAAAAGGTTCTATTACAATAAAAGACTAAAAGTCTGCCCCAGAGAGTACCTAAACGACCAACTAAAGCTAGAAACCAGTACAGAGAAAGCTAAGAACTACTTAACCAATCTACCAAGTACCAACGAAGCAAAGCAACTATTACATTATAAAAAGAAAAATAAAGCTAAGACCAACCACAACTCGGGGACAAAAAAGGAAAAATCAGGTAAGAGAGAAATATTCTCGGTCCGTCAAATTGAGATCTGCCTTTATTTCAAACCCATCGAAAGTTGTGTCATCATATTCATATATCATGGACTCATGGTCCCAAGTAGGGGTGTCAGCACGTGGTGACGTTTCGTTTAAATGAAACGAAACAGTTAACAAAATTAGTTTCATTCCGTTCCAATAACGAAACGGTAAACGGAACATGGAATTATATCGTTTCGACTGTTTCAGCTAAGCCTATCAGTATTAACTTCCGTTCCGCTGTTCCGTTTCGTTCCGTCGAAACGGAACGTTAAATGAAAGCTGAAATGGGTTCCGTTTTCAGAAACGGAACGAAAACGGAACCGAAATTTATTAACGTAAATGGAACGGAACACGGAAATGCGTTGAAATCAATAGGAAATGTAAGGCGGAACGTTAAACAGAACAGAAATTTATTACGTTTGGCGAAACGGAACGGAACGGAAATGAAACAGTCATTTTGTTCCGTTTCGGAAACGGAACATAAATAGAAATGGCTATTTCGTTTCCACCTCTAACGTTTGACAGGTCTAGTTTCAGCTTCATTTCAAACCGTTTCATGTGTTATTTCTGAAGTGGAACGGTCAACAAAACAGAATTCTGTGCCGTTTTAGAAACGAAACAGTTAACGAAATAAAATTCTATACCGCGACTTAATGGAACGGTAAATGGAACAGTCCATTCCGTGTTTTTTTTGATGCGTTTGACAGCTCTAGTCCCAAGGTGGCCCATTCTTATTTATCAATTATCATCACCAAAATGAAAAAAAAAAATTGTGCTTAGAACTGTTTTGTAAGAGAGAAATATACGTATATTAATGCGTCCCCAGTAGAAAGTCCCCTATTATTTTCTGATTTGAAAAATTGTTTTCCCTTTATCAATACTATTATTTTTCTTAAAAAACTAATTTGTTTTTTGGTGATTTTATAAAACTAAGGCTCTGAATAAAATTTCATTTTTTTAGTGTGAGATTTCATTTTGTTGGAAAATTCTTGATTAAAATGAAGAAATTTGATGTCATTTAATTGGAATTCCCATGTAATTAGATTCAACGAAATTCTATAAAATCAATTCAATCGAAATGAAATGAAATGAAATATCACGTAAGCTTCATTTTGATCAGGGCTTAAGTAAACGTAATCAGAACGACAATAATGTAGAAAATGACAGCAACAGTGAGCAGATGAAACAAGCGTCCTTAGAACTGTTTTGTAAGCAACCTCATGGGACCCAACTTGGACTTGGATCCAGGATTCGCATTCATATCATTCATAACGAAAGAAAGCTTGGGATAATAGACCTGTGTACGATGTATATATAAAAGAAAGCTAGAGATTTGAAGGGAGGTAGACAGATACATAATAGACCTGTGTACAATTTTATGGCAAAGATATATAGATTTGACCACAATTGCACATGTTTCTTTAGCAACTCTTCCTATCTTATGAGGTAGACTAAAATCTCGCGAATGATATTTGAGTCGGCTGGCTGCGATTAAATTTCAATTTCGTGATTCTAACGGTTGATCCGAACCGTTCATTATATTCTTCATATTGAAATCTAGTTGGAGATCAAATTTTACAATTTTTTTCAATTTTTTTAGTATTTTTTTTGGTATTTTATAAAATTCTTAATCTAAACAATTTTGGACCCTTCAATAATAATGATTTTTAAATTTTTTAAAAAATAGCAAAATAAATTTTAAAAAATATAAAATCTAATTTCCAATAAGATTTCAATATGGAGTACACATTGAAAAGTTCGGATTAGCCATTAGTACTTCAAAAATTGAGATATAATCGTGGCTGGCGAGTTCATCCGTCAGTCATGACTGATTTTAGTGAAACTCTATCTTATTTCTTTCAGAGACCAATCAAGCTCGACCGTTAATTTTTAGTGATTTATTTTACACAATTACACCCTATGTTATCTTGTAAAATCTCCTTTTGACCTGTCTTAGTAGTGTATACGTACGACTCTTTCCTTTCTCGTGGGCCGTTTGGATCGCTTAGGAATTTGGAAAATTTTCAATTCCTAGGTTTAAATTTATTGAGAAGTGTGTAACTTTTTGAAGAGTTTGAATTGTTTATAATAAATTTATGTTTAGGAATTGAAAATTCTCCAAATTTTCTAAATTCCCACTTCAATCCAAAAGCCGCCATGTTTTATTTTTTAAATTAAATGCAGATATCTTGTCTCCGCACTTTTCTGTAAATTGTTTTGAATGCATACTGTGTGTCCGTATGCGCTGGTATAATGCATTGGTACGACATACACAAATCTAATAATAATTCGGAGTGGCACTGTCATCTTGAGAGAGAGAAGACGAGCTGCTACACTAACCCAAATAATCCGACAAAAATTGTACAATTTTTTTACTGGTGTCGTACAGTGCAGAAGTTGTAATCATTGACTTTTCACATGTTTATTTGTGATATTTATCTTCGCCTCAAAAGTCAAATCTGGAGGAATTCTCTTTTGAACGTGAAGTGATGAGGAATTAAATACATGGAATGGTAAACATAGCTACTGATTGGATATGGTACTGTTCAAAATTCAAAGCCAGATGCGATTTCAAATTTTCAACGGTGCTTAAAAATGAATTTGCCCGTACGTGCTGCAACCAAACAGAATTGAATACTTTTGATCGATGCAAACATATATTGGTAATATTTTTCCTATTATCGAAAAAAGCGACATTAGTGGCTGGTCTAGAATCATGACAGTATCACGGCTGGTCCCTACTCAGTTTGAGTAGTTTGACTGAAGTTCAACTGAAATTAGTCTGGCACCGTTTTGACAAGGGCAGTATACGAGCCGAGTTCGAGTGAGTTGGAAACGACTCAAATTCAATTTGATTGTAACTCGAGTTGGCTGGAGTCGAGTTAGAAATACTTTCGAGTTATTTATGCTAGCTCAAACTCAACTCGAGTTGACTTGTGAGTCACGAGCTAGCTCGACATAAGCAATTATACTTCAAAAATTTTCTTTTTTAACTCACATATTATTTAAATATTAAAATTAATGTATATATACAATATTACAAATAACAAAATTCGTCGTCAATTTTATTCCTTTTATTGATTTGAAGTAAAATGTCTTCAAACTCAATATTATGTATTTATGTATTTTATGACTATCTAAAATAAAAATATACAAAAAAATTTACTGTGTTATTTTATGATTTTTTATTACTCGTAAATCATGTTGATAATATTACTTAATTTGATATTTATTATGTCACGAGACAACTCACGATTTGACGAGCTGAATTGAGTCCGACTCAAACTCAACTAGTTAGTTAACCGAGTTGATACAACTCGATTTTTATAAACTCGAGTTACAATCGAACTTTTTCGAGTAAAATCACCGGCTTACGAGTTTTTTACTCACCCCTAGTTTTGACATCGATTCATACTATTACTGGCACCAATGTCTGAAATTGAAGTCTTAGGTTCACACATTTAGCTCTCAACCTCCTACCTTTTTCTTTCTCTTTTGTTTTCTATTAGCAATTTTATTTTGGAATTTACTGTATTTCGTTTGGGTAAATTCAGAAACAGTACTGAAATCCAAAATCTATGTCGTTACGGATTATCACGCGATCCTAGTTTGACTGGTAAGTTCACCTACTATAAAGTACACAACTTATTACTAACAGTGTTTCATTAAGATCATGACACCTAGGACCGAGAAGCTGTCATCATGTGCATCACGTCTTTTGCCCCCTGCTTCTAGCGAATTGTCCACGCAAAAAGTTTGTTTTTCTGAGACCGTTTCTTATTGCACGCCACGTTTCATGACCATATGCCTTCTCTTTTGATGATTCTAAAACTACAACTTTCAAATAGTAAATCGACTAATTGACTTTCTCTTCCGTGTCCATCACAAAACTTAGATTTGAATTTTATTTGTACAAAAGAATTATATAATTTAATATTTTCGATGCGGAATCTACTGCGTTGATTTTTGACATGTTAATTGTGTACAAAATAAACTATAACCTTTTTGACGTTCATAACGTAACAATTGCTTAGAAGTTATACTACTTATGTGGGCAGACAACAAATTTAGGGATGACCTTAGTTAAAAAGATTTTATTGTTGTGAGTTAAATATATGCGATATTTACGGAGATATCAGACTGCTAATTTCGGTTCAGTCTGGTAAATTGTAGCTCCATGGCAGAAATGAATATGGGCCGGAATCGCTTTACTTCCTGGCGAATTGGCGATGGGCTTAAATTGGTTAGATTTTGAGTCAACTAACGAATAGAACTTTCACCATAAGTCCATAACTGCAATATACTAAATTTTCCATTCCAAGCCTACCTTAGTTGTCAGTGCAATTTTTTATTTAATAGCAAAGCAAAAAAAAATTACTAAATTTTTCCACAAGGCTGAAGGATTACTATATGCAGTGTGGATTTTTGAATGCAGGTATTCCTGCTGTGCCTGCTGGCGGGATGCAGCATATGCTGGTTCAACACAGTGTGCTTTGTGCTGTGCATCAGGAACTTCCCGATCAACCGTTCCATTGCACTATCCCTCTCCATCAGCTTCAATGGCGTGAGCGCCGCTCTTTACACGCTGATTGTATCCTCCCTCTCTTCCATCACCACCTCCTCTGCTATCTACCTTCTCCTCAATGCTGTCGTTCCCCTGATCGTCTCTGTAGCAGCTCTTCCCCCAATCCTCCGACAGCCTCCCGAAAACCTCATTCAACTGCCCTTTAACAATGCTTCACGTGACACGCAGCGCTTCCTTATTCTCCATATTCTCGCCTTCTTAACCGGGTTGTACCTTCTGTTCCTCAACTCTGTCTCCACTGATTCTTCAATTGCATCTGTTATTCTAGCAGGTGCAATCTTCCTCCTTATCCTCCCCCTTGCTGTTCCTGGGCTGATTTTCGCTCATGAATGGGCTCAGCGAACTATTTACTCCAGCTTCCATTTGGATGTCCCGGATACCCCTCCTTTGCAAAGTTTCATCATCAACAACAACAATGATGAGTTAAACAGGCCGTTAATTGCTGTTAGTAGTGAACGGATTGAGGGCAATGGTCATTCTGCACAAGAGAAAACTGTGTTCTTCAGACCAAAAGCATGGTTGACTGAATGTTGGTCCTGGTGTTTCAACATGGTAATTGAAAAGAAGAAGCTTGTGGTGCTTGGGGAAGAGCATAGTGCAAGGAATCTCATTGCTCGTCCTGATTTCTGGTTCTACTATATTGCATACTTTTGTGGGGCGACAGTCGGCCTGGTGTATAGCAATAACCTGGGCCAGATAGCTGAGTCCTTGAATCTGGACTCTGACTTGACAATGATTTTAGCAGTTTATTCTGCCTGCTCCTTCTTTGGCCGTCTACTCTCTGCTGTCCCTGACTTCCTTAGAGGGTATTGTTCTATTAATTCTCTTTTTCTCTTTCCTAAAAATTTATTACTTATTTTCAGAGAACAAAAAACAATAACGGTTACATAAATATGATAAACTCTTGCATCTTTAGGAAGGTGAAAGTTGCTAGGACGGGCTGGATGGCACTAGCATTGCTGCCGATGCCTGTGGGCTTATTCCTTCTTGCTAAACTAGGAAGCAAGGAGGCACTGTATGCAGGAACTGCTCTAATTGGGCTAAGCTCGGGTTTCATCTTTGCAGCTGCCGTATCTGTCACATCCGAACTTTTTGGTGCCACTAGCATAGGTGTCAACCACAACATTCTGATCACCAATATTCCCCTCGGTTCTCTCCTGTATGGTCAAATTGCCGCGCTTGTGTATGACTCTAATGGTACAAGCTATGGCCTCAGAAGGATTGCTTTGCTCCATGATTCCATGATAGTGTGTATGGGGACAGATTGCTATGCTATGACATTTCTGATATGGGGTTCTGTCGCATGCATAGGTTTGCTGTGCAGTATTATTTTGTTTCTCAGGACCAGATCAGCATATGCTGAGGCTGAGCGTCGTCGTGAAGCTTTCCTTGACTTTGCTATCTTTGAAGATTGATTTGGTCAAATCCCTTTTATTTGGAGAAGCATACAGGGGAGAAGAGGTAAATTGATACTTTTCTCATCACCTTTTTCCCATATGATTAGGATTTAGGATATGTACAGAGAAGAGAACAATTTTAGCAATTGAATTTTTTTGTTCATTTTCATAGTTCTGTTACTCAATATTTGAAATAATCCATATCCTGGTTGATAGTCTCTTTGAAACAAAAGGACCGAGAAAAAGAATAGCTGTTGATTTTTATTAAAATGGTAGCCAATATCGAAATTGTGTAATGCTCGGTTTTATTGACAGGGGTAGTTAACAGAATTATGACTACTCTGCAGCATATTAGTTCGTTGTTAGCTTTTATTCATTCAAAGGGGCTAGATTCAAGTCCATTGTATTTCTCAAAGGAAAAAAAACAAAAAAAAAATAGAAAGGGAGGATGAATTCATGTGTTGGCACAACCTAATTAGATTGTCACATAAACATTTTGATCTAATTTTATGCACTTCGATTAAATGTCCAAGTAAATTTTACTCAAGAATCAAGTTTCAATAATGTTTTCATACGTCTATTCGTTGCAAAAAGTCAAATACAAGGAAAAAAGAAAAAAAAAACGTGGACTTTTAAGTTCTCTACATAATAAATTAATAGCGATCTTTTATATTATGACCATATTACTGGCGCATACTGCTGGTGTGTAGTGTTCCTTGTAAATCTACTTTCAGCCCTATATATTATTCAAAGTAAGCTGTATAAATGAGATTAAATTCGATAATTCCATGCAAAACCAAATTACAAGGATTGAGAAGCATATTTACAGGTACTGTTTACATGCAATCACTCAATTTATGTAAATATATATGTTTAGCTGGGACTCTAGCTAGGCCAATTTTGCAGAAACAACTCTCCTGCGACCGTTTGCCAAGCTCTCCCTCTCCATCTTAGTTTTGGCTGAGATAGCATTTCGACCAACTATAGGAGATGCCGCCTTACTGGACCAAACACCTGTAGTCACAGCCATGTCCTTGAGGTGTTGCAATCGTTCCAGGATCTCCACTACGGCTGGCATTCGTGGCCTATCCTTTGGGTTCGAGCTGATACACGTCAATGCAAGTGCAGCAACTTCACGTGCACCTTTTACAGAGTATTGGCCAGAGAGCCTTGGATCCATAATACAACGGAGCCGCCGGCTGCTGGTTAAATATGGCCGAGACCAGTCTACTAGCTTCTCTTCTGCTTTTCCTCGGCTTTTGTCCAGTGCCCTCCTTCCTGTCAGAAGTTCAAGTAGTACCACTCCGAAGCTGTACACATCACTCCTGGTGGTGAGGTGACCTGTCACAGTAATCAAATGTAACATGTAAGCGCGGAATGGGCTGCTGTATATCATATAAAATATATTTACTTCCTTTCTAGTCTCATCTTTCTTTTCTACTGATTTGTTTTATGCAATTTACTAATTGCCGCAGCCAACTTCCAATTCTTCGAGCTCTAACTAATTACTGAGTAAAATAAGAACCTGTCATGACGTATTCGGGTGCAGCATAGCCATGAGTTCCCATTACTCGAGTACTAACATGAGTATCCTCTCCTTCGGGACCCATCTTTGCCAGACCAAAATCAGAAAGCTTTGCGCTGTAATCCTGCAATGGTGAGCATTCACAAATCATTAATGTCCTCCGGACTAATTGTCAATTAGAGATAATTATAACACAAGAGGTAACATAGAGCAATGACCGAGTCTAGCAAAATGTTGGAGGTCTTGAAATCACGGTAGATGACTGGTTTCTCCGCGCCATGTAAGAAGGCTAGCCCCTTGGCTGCTCCGATAGCTATCTTCAGTCTTGTTCCCCATGGTAATGTTGATGATACCCCTACGGACAAAAATTCAGATCAACAAAGTCTTAATTATATACTTATACATAAAAACATTGCTAGACCATTCATGAAAATAAATTTCTAATTAGAAGAATATAATTTAAGAAGAGATTGTTACTCCTGAAGAGATGGTTTTCGAGGCTGCCACGGGGCATGTATTCATAAACAAGGAGGCGCTCCTCATTCTCGCAACAATAGCCGATTAGTTTGACTAGGTGAGGATGCCTAAACTGTCCCAAAAATATCACCTCTGCCTACAAAAATTAATTAAGGAATAGTTCTAATTTTATAGGAGATTAAATTTTAACCGCAAGAGATTATTCTAAACCCTAACAAAACAAGAATTTTTTTTAATTCAAAACTAGCTTTTTCACTCACTATCCGGTGTATCATGAATATACTTTATTGTTGATCCTTTTCAATCATGGTCCATTGTACTGATGGCCATCTAATCAGGATAATCACTAATTTAAAATGTCATTAAAGCTTACTAGACAAAGTCAATGCAATTAAATAAAGACAATACCCTGAAATATGTCAAAGACGTATCTGGCTGAGCTGAGGACTCACCTACCAATTATTCTGTAGCATCCAGGTAACCCCACAAATTAGGTAAAAATGATAGACAATTAGACTTTGAAAGAAATCTTAACAAACACACATTCCTTTAGGCAAATCCTGTCGCACACCTAATTATATATTTCTTTTTGCAATAACACTTCTAACTATATGAACAATTGAACGCATTCCTTCCCTTCAAATTAATTATTTGTGTTAAAAAATTGATCGCATGTGTAGTTGTATTACATGATACTTACCAGCCATTCCCTGTGGCCCTGGAGCCCATCTGTGTCGAGCAGTTTGACGGCAACAGCCTGAGCCTTGAGCCCTGGCCTCAGTTTGTCATCTATATAACCCTTGTGCACTGTACCAAACCCCCCTTCTCCGAGCAAATAATTGTTCGAGAAATCGTGTGTGATTGCCCTCAACTCATTCAGTTGAAACGCATATAACCCTGCCCCAAACCTACCCGACTCCTCTATACTATCGCCATTGAACCGAGCTGACCCTGGGCTGCTCAACTCAGATGAGGATTTGAGGCGTCTGAAAGATGTCAACTCAGCCAACTTTTTCGAGAAGTCTGCCCGGGAGGGTCGACACCGACTGAGGTTCCCTATGACCACATGATCTTCTACGGTGCAACACTTGCCGGCAGTTACCGGTTTCCATGGCCGATTTGCCATTCTCAGTGGTAGTGCCCTTGTGGGTTGGTTGAACAGGGTGTGAAGGTAAGAGGTGAGGGTAAGAACCCCGGAAATTAAAGGTGTGAATTAAGGGGAGCTAACCGCTCCAATATTCTTCCAACTGCTCTTAACCACTCTCCCAATAGAATGCCATTATACAATTTCTCAATTTCTTTTATATACTTTGGAGGCTTACGTTACATGTTGCGTGAGACAAGAGGGGCCACCTGGAAAGTGGAGGGACCGTTTTTGGGTCCCACATATTTTACTCGTAGTGGACCGAGAAACAAAGGTCTGATTTGGCGAGACGGCATTGGCTAACCGTCTGCATTTAATTAAGAGCAGATTCTTCAAAAATAAATGAGAGCAGCTTTATCTTTCTTTCTATTGCCCGCAACCTTTTTGTTCTCAAGTGTGTGTTTTTTTCCTAAGAAATGTTGCGTGTGAATTAATTACAAATTAACCAGACGATAGTTTCTGATATATATATTTCATAGAGTGAAGTGGTTAGTCAACACGATTCGAACTGATGGATCTATTAAACGGATGGATAACTTTAAATATTACTACCGAAGTACCGAGTACCGAACAGTCAAAATACTATTTATTTTCAGTAAATTTTACCCTAGTCTACAAAATATAATATGAAGGTTCCCTCAATATTTTAACTTCAAAAAATCATAAAAAAAAATCAAACATTTAGTACTTGCTTATAGGATTTGGTATTTGGCAATCGTGCCGAAGAAAAATATAAATAATGATCATGTGACGTTCACTGTGAATTGACTAGAAGAGTGCACAAACGCGCGAAAAGTTTGTGCATGAAAATCAATATGATCGCTAGCTCTTGTTTGGAAAATAATATTACTTTCCTTTGAAAATGTCAGCTAATGTTAATATTGTAAAATTAACATTACTTTCCAAAAAAATAAATAATCAAAATTAATACAATGAAATTACTTAGTTAATATTGTTAAATTGGCAAAACCGTAATCTAATGGTATGATCATATAGATAAAAATGAGTTCACCGTATGTCAAAATATAATCTAATTTTGATCAGTTGAAGTTTTGATATAATAAATAGGACTAGCTAGCTAGATAATTTAACTCTTGAGAAAAATGTTAAAAGTTCAATATTATAAATTAGATGGATTATATAAGGACGTGTTTTAAGTTTTTAATTCTATTTTCAAAGAAAAGTTTAGCTACATTATGTTTTGAATTTTCAATTTGAATGATATTGATATATTCATATGTGTTAATTTTAATTTCTTTCCAAAAAAAAAATCCGCTCACGTCTGCTGCTAGTGCTAGCATTGCCAAGGCCTACGGATCAGCTATCCAAATTAAAAGGGGAAAAACGTACATACATAATTGGAGTCCGAATTATGACATCTAAATAATAAAGGTCGGTGGAGTTTGATGTCGTACATCAGTGTAACATTCATATTAAAAAAAGGCTCTAGCCGTTGTCATGACTATGGAAAGAGTCAATTGCTCCCAAAAATGGGATTGAAGAGATATTGGATAACTTTTAAGACGCAAGAACTATTTTCATAATTATTATTTAGATAACTGTAGAAGGTTAACATTATATTCAATCAGATTGGCAAGTTGGTTTAATGTACCACATATAAAATGAATACTAATACTAATATACGTCAAATATGTGAATTTTGGGCTTTTATTTGAAGTCAGCTTAATAGCTAGAATAGATAATTATATATTGACCAAAAGAAAATCTTCTATAACTCTGTTTTGAATAACATACTGATACTGCATATCCTATATCACATATATATTATTCTTATAAAATGAATTATATCGAATGTAATAATTATGTTTAATATGTGTTGTTCGATTTAAATTCAATTATATGAACACAATTTGATAAGATTTACCTTGAAAGGATCTGTACATGCTATTTATTACCTTACATTTGATAAAAGATGTTGAGAAATTAGCTATAGCCATTTTTGAACTAAAAGTTTGGACGTAAAAATCAGTTGTTTTTCTCAACAACAACAATTTAAATCTGATGGTTTAAGAGAATGCTTTCTGAATGGGTGGTGCGTTTCAAATTAGACTTAAAATATTTTCTAACTATAGACATTAAAAAGTTTGATCTCATTTTTATTTTCTTGCAAAAATTCTTGTTGTTATGGGTTTTGACTGCAATAGTGCAATTGGCAGAAGCTCAGTCTACCGACACAATGCCGAAATACAAAATCTAATCCTGCCATAAAGATATTATTAAAAAAAAAATTAAAGCTACCTCGAGGAGGGATAAATGGATAATCGTGTGCCTTCACAAAACTAAAGGAGTCGTTGGGATGGTGCTGACGTGTAAGGATGTTCCTGCTCCAAAGAGTTTAGTGCCTCCAAGAAGAATAATTGTAAATACTTGTATGGCGGGTCATTAGACAACATGAACTAAGACCCAATCATAAAATGTCCAATTATGAATGACCGCATTTTCTCCCGTGGCATTACCTACGGAACCTTGTTTGACCAACCCGCTATATAAATTGCTACTGTCACTTATCAGCACCAAGGGATCTAAATTGTTGAAATGGAAAATTTTCATAATCTTCTAGATGTCAGCATTGAAGACCCAAGAGACCCAAAAGTCTCCGGCCCTGGCTACCAACAAAGATAGACGTCAGTTGAAATAAACTTCTTACTTTGGAGCATGCTTTTGTCATTTTTTGCTAGTTTGTCATATTCATTGAACAGATGAAGGCAATAAATAGTAAATATTCTTTTCTTTTTCCTTTTTGTTTTTTGTTACTATATGATCACTAAACTTCAATTGGAGTTTAAATTGACGAGCTAAAGTTGAAGAGTTGTGTCGGCCCATGGGTTAATATTTGATGGTAGAGCTAATCAATCGATATGTTATGGTACAATGGGCCCAGGCTGAGAAATGAATTTTTTAGACTAATATTTGTGCGACATTTTAAGCCTTAAATGCTTAGGCTAATCAAGCAATCTGCCATGAAGTATATTTTTTCCCCCTTCAACTCTTATGTATTTTTCATCCGATGTAAGATTTTATAAAAGACGAACTCTCATCCCATCATAGATGCATATCAGATGATCAGGTTGGGAAGAGTTCTTCCGCTGCATCCAAACAGGTTGGGAAGAGGGTTATATTTCTAATTTGCGGAAGAGCTCTTCAATAAGGACGTGGTAAGAAAAATTAGCGAATAAAAAATTGTTTTCCATCATTCGTGACCCAGCGACAAGATTTTAAAAAAAAAATGAGAAAAGTGACTTTTATGATTCTCCCTCACCCAACTAAGGCTCCGTTTGGATAGGTGTGGGAAGAAGGAAAGAAGGGAAAAATTGGGAAGAAGTATTGAGAAGTGTGTAACTTTGTGAAAAGTTTGAATTGTTTATAATTTTTTTCTTCCCTTCTTCCTTCTTCCTACCTTCTTCTCATCGCATCCAAACGGTGCCTAAAAGTCTAAAACCCATCTCTCTATCTCTCTCCCTAACGAAAAATCAAATGGAAAAGCAGAGCAGAGATGAAGGGGCTTTTACTAAGATGGTGAAAAAAATTCTGATAATTATTGATGGGTACTTGATTTAATTGTGATTTCATTGTTGGTGCTCGGTGCTCCTTCAATTTATTACTGTTTTGGTGTTCACAGTAAGAAAAGTGTTTTGTCCCCTGGTACAGATAACAATTGAATTTCAAGTTGCATGAAATGATCACAAATTAATAGAAAAGCAATTTAGATTGGCATAAATTTCCAATCTCAAGAAATTTAAGAATTCTGTTAGATTCTATTCTATTTGTCATGAGTTATCTTTTTAAATTAGAGGGACAGTGCATGTGGGTATTATTTTAAGGCAAAATTAGCCATATATCCCTCAAATCTTCTCCAATCAGCTATATACCCTCGTATTCTTTAATATTAGTCATTTACCCCTCAAATCTTTTGTATTATAGAGATATACCCTTTCTTATTATTTAAATGGCATATTATTCTTGAAATTCATTTTTTTTATTGAAGACCAAAATGTCCACGTCTTCTTATTTCTCATCTTTCCTCTCGAATCATGAGAGAGATTTGTTTGTCTTCCATGAATATATGCAATTTAAGGCTAATAAATAAGAATTATAGATGAGAAATAATCTAATAAATAAGTATTTCTTAAATTAGTGCCAAGTAGCATCAAATCAAATATTTCCAGAAAACAGATGGCTAATAATCATACATGCATACATTTTGAAGATGGTGACAAAGAAATTGAAATAAGCGATCCATGCTTATCTTTGTTCTTAAATTGTATTCGATTTGTCTTTAGGTTTTAGTTTTGATGTTTTTCCTCTTTTTTTTTTTTGTTTTTCCATTGATAGCAGCTGTCAATGTACTCTAAAAAAAAATTGTATTCGATTATTAGCACCTTGAATTAAATAGTATTCCTAAGTAGTAAATTAGAATACGTTTTTGTTCTTATAGAATTCAACTCATAGCAATTATACTTAAGAAGGTACCATTTCTATTTTCAACTGACACATCCTTTTATCTTCACCACAAAAATTTATCTCCAGCGAAGGGAAAAGTTGAGAGAGAAAAAGACAAGGTTATTTTAGTCTTAAATTTTAAAAATTTGAATTCCAGAAAATATAAATTATTTAAATTAATGGAAAGGGTAAAACTCTATAATAAGGATGATTTGAGGTGTAAATGACTAATATTAAAAGATAGAATGGCATATGGTTGATTTGAGAAGATTTGAGGGATATATGGCTGATTTTGCCTATTTTTTAACAGTTTCATAGTGTGTAAAGTTCTGTTATTTTCTTTCAATGAAATTTGTAGGCGTGATCTTTAGCCACCCTAGCTTAAAAAAAAAAAAGTTTCATAGTGAATATTCGAACTTTTCTATTTTAACTAGTATAATAATATTATTATAATATCAAATAAAATATTTATTTTAATAATATTATTTTAATTGTTATAAATTATTTTATTATTATTTTATAATAATATTAATTGTGATATTATAATAATTATTTTGAATTAGTAGTTTATTTATTTACAATTAAAATTATTTTAGTTATTAAAAGAGGAAATATTTTTTAATAATATTACAATTAAGATATTAATTTATAATACTATAATATTACATTATTAATTATTTTATATTATTATTATTACTTATTTTATTATTCTGATTTTTAGCATTAAAATATCTTTTAATGATTGTTTTGCATATAAAGCTATTAATTCATATCAAGTTAAATATAATTATTGTAACACCTCACTAGTCTGACTAAAGTTTGACCAGACTTTGAATTATTGACCAGCTTTGACCCAGACTTTGCCTTTGACCAGAATTTTATCCGTTGACAAATTGTTGATCCTTGACTAGTCAATTGTCTATTAAATGAAAGAATCTTAAACTCCGCGTGCTCAGTTATTTTATATTGTGCACCTTTTTTTCCAGAAGATAAAAAGATTAAAGTTTGCACATCATGTCTTTATTTCACCACTTCTATGCATTAACGTGGCATAGTCCCATAGTTTCCTTAATTATTTATGGCTCAAATGCTCAGAGTGCATGTTCGGCTCCTTTGAGCATATTATTTCCTTCCTGGTTACATGAACTCCTTCATTGTTTTATCTCCTTCCATTTTCTCTCGGTTAGACAGCCAAAACAAAAGAACGTATTTATCTCCTTCCATTCTCTCGGTTAGACAGCCAAAACAAAAGAATTGAATAATATATTGATTGATATTTGATTGGTTGATAGATTGGATTTGAGTCTACGTCGCAGACTCGCAGTCAATTGGATAGTTGTATTTGATTCGTTCATGATTTTTGAACTGCTCAATCAGATAGCCGGACTTTTCTATATTTAATTTCGTATTGATTGTTTTTATTATTGTTTGATTTTGATTAAATATGTTTACTGAATTGTAATTTTACGGGATATCAGGTTTGAAAATTGAATATGAATTTTGAGCTATGATCCTCCTGAAATCTGGGAGGGACCACTCTACTGACTAGACTAGTTTATCCCCGTACAATATATCATTTGTTCGATCTTATTAAACTTTGTATAATAATTAATTTTAGAGAAGTTGCGTCATTAAATAACTGGTTACTGAGGTTTTTGTACCTGACTTTGATTGTTTTATGTTGCGACGTAAGTTGACGGACCGTCAGATGGATGCAGGTACCATTAGGGTTGTACAAGAAAAAGAGAAATCCGTCCGACTCGTTTATCATGTCCAACCCGATCCGTATTTTAACACGTTCAAATATTATTCAGATTGGATTGGATTCTAATTTTATTAATCTGGGTCGGGTTATATTTTTTGCATTTGATAATCCGGTTTAAACCGACCCGTTTAATTAATTATATATTTTCTTATTCCTGTACAACAAAAAATATTCTTTATAGATCCATTTAATCTCATTTTCTTTCCTACAGCCGCTACAGGCCTACAGCACACAAAGAGTAAATAGTTTTAATTTTCTTTACTTCATAGGCAGACTAAAAGTGAGGCATTTATGGAATGCTCATGATTAATTGTAGGCTGTAGCCAACATCTTAAAATACATGTCTAGTGCGCTAGAATTTCATTTACTGTTTGGTTCCGCAATAAGCACCTATCATCATCAATAAATACTTCATATCCAGGGGCTTTTCTACAGTAACTATGGTGACGTCATCGAACCGCTTTACTTCACTTTCTCCGCCAGCATTAGTCTTTCTTCGATCTATCCGCGCAGATCAGCAGACAGTCGCTTTGTATAACAACGATATGTCAACACCTATGCTACAGTGTACTATATTGATAGTGATTTTAATTTACTCACGACAGTTATTGGAATAAAAAAAGTAAGCTACCTTGAAGATTTTACAGTAGCAGCACAATTAGAGAGAATCATACAAATTAGGGGGCTCGATAAAAAGGTACTTGCATTCACAGTTTCAAAGTCCTGCTCAGAAATCTTCCATGGGTTTAACTTTTAGGAATTGGGAAGATAACTTTAGCTTCGTTTGGATGGATGCAAGAATAATGAAATAGTTTCTTTCTACTCTCAAATTTATTATAAACAATTTAAACTTTTCACAAAATTACACACTTTCCAATACTTCTTCCCTTATATTCCTCTTATTCCCACACCATCCAAACGGAGCCTTTTACAATATAGCATAATTGGACTGTTTTATGAATTATCACGAGGTACACAGTTTTTTTTCTGTATTTATCGGTGAAATGATAGGATTTGTGGAATTGTAGGAAAGAATTCTGATGTGATGCAAACTTTTAATCAACTTGCCTTAGAATAAAAAATTCCGTCCAAATCAGATTTTCGATTTGGTGATTATAATGGGTGGGACTCTGTTCAACCTGCTACATGATGCACTCCCATACAGAGATGTTTTCGATGCACTTAAACGCAAGAAAAAAAAAAAAATTCCTCGAAGGGTAAAAACATTGTTACGGGAAAGATGGGATAGTTTAGAACATCATGTCAGGCTTTGTAAACCAATTTATAAAGCTTCTATTGTTCTCTCTTCCTTCAAATATCCCACGTCACATTTATTTCTCAGAATTGTTTTTGAAATCCATGATGTGGTATCATATACCTGTACAGGTCAAAGATTTTTAAGTGACCCGTCCATACGATTATTGAAATCCATGATGTGGTATCATATTCCTGTACAGGTCAAAGATTTTTAAGTGACCCATCCATACGATTATTGAAATCCATGATGTGGAATCATATTTTCCTGCACTAGGCATGTACTTTATAAGATGTTGGCTACACCCTACGATTAATCTTGAGCATAAATTTATGTTTATTTCTTTTCTAACTTGATTGTCGTTCTCATAATTAATAATTCCATAAATGCTTCACTTAAATAGTCCGTCCATGAAGTAAAGAAAATTAAAGCTATTTACTCTTTGTGTGCTGTGGGAAAGAAAATGAGATTAAATGAATCTATAAAGAATATTTTATGTTGTAAAGGAATAAGGAAAGATATAATTAATTAAACGGGTCGGATTTAAACCCGGTTATCAAATGTAAAAATATAACTTGATCCAATACAACCGGGTTAATAAAATTAGAACACGATCCAATACGAATAATGTTTGAACCTGTTAAAATACGAATTGGGTCGGACATGTTTCTCTTTTTCTTGTACAGCACTATGTATTATTACATATATCCATTAATTATAGTGTCTAAACCTTACAAAAGCTTCCTTATTCTCACGGATATTAGGAGATTACATCTTTGTAGTTAGATTAAGCAATACTATTTGGGAACTCTTCCTAGGACCGAAATTGTTTAATATAGGAATTATACAAATTTAATTTACTGATGCAGGAACACAACAATATAAAAGATTACGAAACTAGGAACAAATTTGTACGGATTACTTGGAGGGCTTCCTTTTTCCTAATTTTTTTTTCTCCAGTCCAACAGAAATGGACAAATTCAATTTGTTATTCTTTCATCTAACTTACTAAAATTATTTTTCCCAATCAAATTATATCGATCCTCAATAAAATATAAAAGTTCTGTGGCATATGCAATCCAATAATTAAAAATAATTTTTTCAATCTTTAGGATATTATTTGACGTATAGAAATTTAAAGCTAGCCAAGTCATTATACATGTAACATTTATACATGTTTATGAACATGTTTGAACACCAAAAAAATTAATTATTATATAAGATCCTATAAAAATCGCCAAAATTTTTTGAAATCCGCCAGAGAAAATTTGATGGGGTTTATAATTTTATGAGATGTCATAATATAATCAATTTCAATGTTTCATCAAATTTCAATAAAAAAATTCAGCCAAAAAATGCTACAAATCTACAAAGTTTTCCAAATTATGGGTTCCCCTCAAAACAATCTACAATATTTTTTATGACATAATTACATGTTTGTAAATATGCAAAATTTAACAAAATATTTGTGGTTCAAAATTTCATAAATCAAATAATGCTCTAACAGTTTGAAAACTAATTTGAAAAATTTGGCGGACTCTTATAAAAATTTTTATGAATGAATTATTTATATTTTGTAAGAATGTTCATAAATATTTTCATGAAAAAAATGATATTTGAAAGGACTCCATGCAATTAAAAAAGCAAATTGTGCCCCTATTAAGAAAAAAATAGAAAATGAAGTTTGTTATATATTTTGTTTGTTGCACCAATTGAAAGGAATAAAAATCGGAAATGCATCAATTCCATTTGTCATCCGACCCTGTCCATCCGTACACATTTGTTCTTATTTTCGTAAATTTTAACTAAGGGCCTGCTCCAGAACGGTTTAATTAACCGGAGCTAAGTAAAAGAACGAAAGAGCAAAAAAGATAAAGAAAGCTTAGAAGAATGAAAGTACCGTGCTCCAGATTTCTAAAATCATACATCGAAGGTAATAGCTTTAATCTTCTTCCTGGATGATATTGCCCTTTAGTTTAAATGGGGACAGAAAGAGGGAGTCCATAGTTAGAGAAAGGAAAACGAAGGATATTTTAGGTAAAAAGTTAAATTTCTTGGTGTCTCTTGGTTACACTCCGATTTTGGAGGTAATCGGTCTTCTCCGTAAATGAGCTGTCGAGAAGTTGTAGTTTAGTTGAGTTTCTGTCCATTCACCAAGCGTCGCTATTGGAAGTATGGTATCTCAGTTCCTCCACCTTTCCTTAGCTCCGGTTAAACCTTTCTGGAGCAGGCCCTAAGTATTCCTGCACCTGGATATTAATTTCGGTCCTAAGACGCTTCTCACTCTTTCCTTTCTTCCCTCATTAATTTCTACCTTCTTAAATTCATTAAAATTTCCACTATACATATTAATTTCTTCCCTATCTCTTTTTTATTATCGACTAAGACAGATACTAATTTCTCAACCGTCCCTACTAATTCACTTATGTCGCTGGAGTATCCGTGCCATATTTGGATGTCATTCAATTATGGAGCTGGGCTAATAATTAGTTCTTTAACCTAATTTTTTTTTCTTCTTTAACCTAATTTACAACATACATTATACATATCTATAGACTCACAGGAAATGAATTAAGTGCTTGCCGCTTGGTAGACTCTCACAGTAAACTTTGTGCAAAACCAAAGATACAATTACACAAAATTGTAGGTTATATTATTGAAATAGAGCATAGTTCCATCAATCTGCTATTTGTCTTAGGTATAAGAATATGATATTTTAGTTCATTGCTCCTTGATTCTTATAAAACAATTTAGATCCAGATCATCGGGCATGGCTGTCAATTTCATACCGTTTCGGACGTTTAGGTTTCGTTCCGTATGAAACAGAGCAGAAATGGTATGAAAATTGTTTGTGCTTTACTCAGCGAAATAGAAACAGAAGCAAAATAGATTTCATTGGGAAGAACGAAATCATGAACTTCCGTTCCGTTAGCCCACGTTATTCCGTCGGCCCACTAATTTATGCATGTAGAATAGTTTAAATTGCATGGGGACTCGCAGCGGAGAGGAGATACACTCAAGGGAAGGTTGCCTCTCTCTCTTTTCTCTCCCAACCCTAGCGTCGCACAGGCGCAGCTGCCTCTCTCTCTTTTCTCTCCTCTTCTCCCTCGACCTAACCCCATCTGAAGGAACCCCCACCACTCTCTCTCCGATGGCCTCCTTCACTCGAGCTCCCTCTCCATCACCTCTCATCTCACTACCTTTTCGTCTCTGTCATCTCTTCTTTGATCTCTCACTCTCAGGCACAGTGGCGGATTTAGAAAAAATATTTAGGTGGGGCTAGTGTTCTCCAAAATGACACAACACGATCGTGTTGGTACGACACGATGTACGTGTTGACACCACACGACACGACACAAATATAAAATTAGAACGAGACGATCGTGTTATCGTGTCGTGTCGTGTTGGGACATTAGAAAGTTTGACACGATTCAACACGACACGAACACGAATTAACATGACACCTCAACACAAATTTAATTATTAATGTTGATTTTTTAAACAAAATTAATAATTTAATTTTAATTTATAATACTAAATCATATTATTTATCATCATTTAAATCATAATATTGTTTTAATCTAAATATTATTTTTTATAAAAAATATTAATAAAAAGTTTAAAAATTAATAAAATAATAAATTATGACGCTTAGTAATTTTTTTATTTAAAAATTAATAAAATAATTTGACAAGACTAACACGACGTGTCAATACGACACGTCACGATCGTGTCAGTCGTGTCGTGTCAGAATGCGTATCGTGTTGCCTCCTTTTCACCACTAAGCACGACACGATACGACACGATTAAAAAGGTAGTTCGTGTTAACACGACATGACACAAGACTCTAACACAATCGTATTTGACACGACACGACACGCACGATTGGAGAACACTAGGTGGGGCTGAATTTATAATAACATTGGACCAACATAAGTTCATCATATATCATTCTTATACAATACTAAAAATTATTGGAGTTATGTCCTAGAAGTCAATAATTTAATGACTTAAATATTAGTTTATGCTATGGATGATATTTTATCATCTGTTCCTTGGTTTATTATTGACAGATCATTCAGGTTGAGGATCTGAATTGTAGATCTCTGTGAATCATTCTTTAGAATGACAATAATAAATCTAAACGGTCCATAATCTTGATAATTAACAAGGAACATTAATTATCATATAAGATTAGTATGTAAGTTAAGTGATGATTAAGCTCTACAAATCATAGGTAAAGAGTTACCAACTTAATTGCATATGTGTATGTTATGAAACATAGCACAGGACTTGACCCATCGAAGTAAACATATGGATTGTGTTATGTATCATTGTTTATTTCGTTATGATTTTGGTTCTAAGTTTGAGATGATTATCTTTTCCACATGAGGATAGGTTCTATAAATCTTGTCTACCATTGATTCCTGATAAGGGCTGCTATACGGACTTGATTTAAGTTCTCTTGGATTGTGCGGGGAAAAGCTAATCATCAAGAAAACCGTATGTCCCTCATTAATTCACTTAGTGAGTGACGATATCTTTTTGGGCCCCTTGATGGAGATAGATTGTTTGCATGCAACTTTATACAATTATCTCTAGATCAAGAAACGTATAATCTGCAAGAATGACACATTCCTATCTTGGATTATACGATGATATCGTGTGACATAAGAATCAAAAATAGAGAAATACTTTTATTCTCTTATGCAGGATTTAAATACTGTAGTAGTACACTATTTATGCGAATTGGGAATCATAACGTGTTGCTAAATACCGCTTATGATTATTGAAATTAAATAACGATTTAATTCCATGTCCAACTTAGCATAAATCCTCAAAGGGTCACACAAATAGGACTTTAACCATACGGTGCATTATTTATTTATTCGCAACAGTGCGTATTGCGAAAATATGATGAGTTGATTAATTAATTGTATGGCGTTGCGGACCGTTATAATTAATTAAGTCAAAGGGATCATATAGAAATAAATCAATGCATATGCTAATCCCAAATTAATTATTAATAAGTTAATATTTAATTATGTTCAACATATTTTAATTAAATGAGCTATTGGGTCTTTATTTAATTAGTTAAATAAAAGTCCGTTATGAGATTGATTGAAAGAGCAATTAAAAGGATTTAATTAATGAGCTTTTAACACACTTGGTGTAGCCCACAAAGGCCTCTCTAGGGGCCAGCCACAAGAGGGTAGAATGGTCCACAATTAGTTGTGGTAGGTAGGTCAAGAGAGCACTATATAAAGGGGTCAAGTTTTGGGGAAATCCTAGCCTCCACTATTTTCTCTCTCATCTTTCCTCTTTGGCCGAAAATTCACCAAAGGAGAATAAATTTCAGATTTTTCTCCATGCTCTTTCTTCACTTCTCTCCTTTCTAGCTCATGGGTTGAGCACTCCTCTCCACAAATTAAAATAGTTAATTGCTAAATGAGAGAGAAAACCTACAGGGATTAGCTTGTTTCTTCCTCTTGCTAGCACAAGAGTTGAAGATTATGGTTAACCTCTTTGGTGGACTCGAGGCCGATCAACCGACGAAGGAGGAGGCGCATGGAGGCACGCCACCAACTCCCATGCCATGGATCGAGCCATCCAATTGCTATATTGGATGAGGTATCGATTTCCTTCCTATTCTCTTGTGTCAATTGACTTAGCACTAGATCCTTATGTGCATATGGTGTTTTGGATGATTAATTAGGTGTAATTAACACAAATTTTCAAAATTATGCACTTTCTTAACAAAAATATAGTTTAAAGTCCATGAGCTCGACGACGTAGGTGTCTAGGCCCACCCGACCCAGTGGTAGATCCGCCAATGCTCAGACAGACAGGCACATGAGTGCTCGACTCACCTCTCACTCTCATCTCAGTTCTCCTATCACCTCCGCTTACCTCAGCGGCTCACCCTTAGCGGTAATTTTTTAGGGAGTTTTTTGGTGCATGGAATACGATCCCTCATATAGCAGCGATAAATTTTATGTGGATATTATTTCTTTCAAATTTTTGTTTTGACTTGTATCGTTGAGATGAGTACTGACTATTTTTCACGTTTTGCTTTCTAGTTGGATTCTAGTAATTTATTTTTACTGGTATATATTTCTTTTGTTCAAACTGAATAAATTATTTTATTGGTTTGTTTTTGAAATTGGTTTACTGGTTCAAAATGTATTAATTGGTTTACTGGTTTTTTATTAAAATTGGTTCAAACTATAAAACTGGTATACATTTCTTTCTGATAATTGGTTTACTTGTTTGTTTTTAAAATTTCTAATAAAGGACGGTTTAGATTGGTGTATAATAAGAGATTAAGGAACTGTTTGATGATAGATCTTAAGTGTTCAATTTTTTCATTATTTATATTTTTTTCACTTCTTGTGCCATGTTTTTGTTGGGCTAAATTTTACTTTTGTTAAGTACTTATAAACTGGTTTAAACTGTATCAATTGATTTACTGGTTTATTTTAAAATTGGTTCAAACTATAAAACTAGTATACATCTCTTTCTGTAATTGATTTACTGGTTTGTTTTTAAAATTTCAAATAAAGGACTGTTAGATTGGTGTATAATAAGGGATTAAGGGATTGTTTGATGATAGACTTTAAGTGTTCAATTTTTTTCTCTATTTTCAATTTTTTTTTACTTCTTGTGCCATGTTTTTATTGGGCTAAATTTTACTTTTGTTGAGTACTTATGAATTGTTTTGATTAATTTAATGTTATTGATTGTAATTTTTCATTTTGTTTGAAGGCCAGGGAGGGGTGCTGTAATCATTGATGTGTGAGAGACACTGGTATCATGATGGTACTAGTTGGTATCGTTGTTAGTTCGAGTGCGGTTGAGTCAGTTGTACTGAACTTTTGCTTCCTCCTAATATTGTTAGGTTATTGAATAATATCATTTTTCATTAAGTGTGTAACTGTGTAAGCATTGGAATAAAAGATTAATATTTATTGATTTTTTTATTTTGTTTTTGGAATAAATTTTGGAAGTTCTGATCTGATGTCAATGGTAATAAATTTTTAACGTTACTAACGTTATTCCGTTCAAAAAATACAGAACATAAACATAGAAAATTTCATTTACGTTATAAATACGGAACATTAAGCGAAAATTAAGTGTGTAACGTGTTAAATAACGGAACATAAACGTCAGTGGCGAAGTCAGCACTGGGGCCGCGGAGGGCCTGGGCCACCCTCGATTTTGAAATTTTTCTACCAAATATTACAAAAAGATACTTAGTATATGGGATTTTATAATTTGGGCCCCCTAACAAAAATAAGGCCCAACAGCCTTTTCTTTCTCCTCCGTCATTGTCTGAATGAAATAAGAAATTTATCATTGTCGCAACCTCTCTGACTCTCTCAATCGGAAAAAAAGAAAGAAAATTTCACGCAGACGTAGTCATGTTTCCTTTCGCCTCCGTTCATTGGTTCTGGCCCTATATTTCTGCTCACATTTAGCGACCTCCGAGGCTTCGTTGTATTTATAATCTATTAGCTAGTTAATCTCAATTTTTTGCTTTAATCTTTCTAGTATCACTTCACTTTTCATTTGAGAGCATTTTGTTCTAGGTTTCAAGGATGAGATACTGAGTTATGTAGTCCGATCTTAAATTCTTAAAAAGTTAATAGGCAATTGTTGAGAAATAAAATCAAACTTTGGTCTTTAAAAGCAATTATTTAGAGCTGTACTTATGGCCTCATGCTCTTATGCGTTAAGTACTTATGTGATTCATCTCTTGATGGAATTTTGAATTTTTTTGTTTTAGCCAATTTACACAACTAGTATTTATTAATATGAAATTACTAATACCTATATTTAATATTTTAATTGCATCCGCAGATTACGGCCATGATGTAAATTTAGGATATAATAGAAATCTGATGTAAATTTTTAAGATAAGAAATTGAATCCATAATCAAAGTTATATTTAAATACTCATAAGTTTATATTTTTCTTATGGTTTCCATTGTAACATCTTGCATGACACAAAAAGTGATTTTTTTTTGTTTTAATTTGATGTATGCAGTCATATTTAAGCTTGATCGGTCGTCCGAATAACTCGAAGTTTAACCTTGACCTCCTTTGTCATTAAATCCTGACTTCGCCCCTGATAAACGTAGCTAACCATTTTCGTGTCGGTTATGCATGTGTGACAGCCATACATCGGTTCTTTACATGGTTCACATGCGACCCAGATAAGGTAGCTCCCCTGTGTCATCTCCAGTGAAGATCTCTAACAGGAGAAGATAAAACGATTAACATTTACTGCCCTCTAGCTAGGAGCTAGCCTAGGATCACAGCGGTACGTAGGCGAAGCACAGTGTGTGTGGGATATTAACTATATATTAAACAAGTGCAGTGCACTGTTCCACGGAAGAAACCATCAAACAAAACACATTTCGTCCACAACACATTACACATGGCTTCTTCAACAACTCTCTTTCCATTTCTATCAATCGTTGCACTCGCTTTGCTCGCCACAGCTTATGCTCATCATGGTTTCTCGGTGGAGCTCATCCACCACGACCACCCGAGATCACCATCCTACAATCCCACACTCTCCCCATCTGACCGTATCCAAGCAGAGATACAGCGGTCCAATGCACGTGCTGCCTCACTCCGTGCCTATTTCTCCTATTTCCACGAATATCACGATGGCTACCCATCAACATATCCACCTCCTTCTGGCTCTCAAAGTCCATGCCACCCTCCTAACTCTCCACATGGCACCACAATCCAGGCCGACCTCTTTGCCAGCACAGATAACAACTATTACATGTCAATACGACTGGGCACACCTGTCAAAGAGATAATCGCTGTACCTGACACAGGGAGCTACCTGATCTGGGTCGGATGTGAACCATGTCCAAAATGCTATAAGAAGGATCCACTTTTCAACCCGGCAACTTCCTCCTCTTATACCAACCTCCCATGCGATTCCAAGCCATGCAGCCAGTTAACACCGCAAAGATTTTGTGTCAACTCGACATGCACCTATTATGAATCGTACGGTCAGGGAATTCCATATGTAATCGGTGACCTTGCCCAAGAAACATTCACATTCAAAACAACTTCTGGCAGCTTTGTGAGGTTGCCAGGGTTAGTGTTTGGTTGCACACATATAACAAATGGGACGTCCCAGCGCAATACTGCTGGTATAGTAGGGCTAGGAGGACACCCATTGTCTCTCGTTTCACAATTAGGTTCCTCCATTGAGCACCGGTTCTCGTACTGCTTGGTTCCCAGTAGCTTGACCAAAGTAATGACAAGTCATCTAAACTTTGGGTCTGATGCAGTTGTCTCTGGTGCTCAAACAATAAGCATGATTGATAATGGCCGACAAAGCTTTTACGCTGTCACACTGGACGGTATAACTGTCGGCAACAACTCCTTGGGTCCCATCAACAGCACAATGATGATTGTAGATTGCGGCTCTACTCTTACTAGCCTCCATGGAACAGTTCTTGAACGCTTGGTGGATGCTCTAAAAAAAACCATCAGTCTACCCCAAGTCGAAGATGGTCAGCTCCCCTTATGTTTCAATGAGAGCACTAGATCAGACTACGGATACCCAGACATCATCCTGCAGCTCGGCACAGCAACTATAACTCTCAAGCCCTACAACGCTTTCTTGATGATAAACAATCATGTGAGATGCCTCGCCATGAAGCCAAACGATAATTTCTCGATTCTCGGCAACATTGCTCAGCAGAACTTCCACATTGGCTTTGATTTGGCTTCATGGAAGATCTCCTTTGCCGCAGCTGATTGCACCAAGAATTGAGTGGCGTACGGGGAAGGAAGGGGTGTAATTTTTTATTATGAATGGAATATGTGGTTTGCGTTTTGTTGCTAGTATGTTTGGTTGTTGAGGTTTCTGGATTATTATGAGGATTAGTAGGATAAGTAAGTCAATTAGCTAGGTTTGTTTAGACGGGATTTTCTGCTTTACAGATTTTCCCCTTTATGCTTGTATGACACTACTTTTAATGGATGCCTATCCCCTTCCAATATAATTATGTTGGTTCAATTATCGCATTAAGGATTAAAGCAGCTCACTATTTGTGCCTATGTTGGTCCAATATAACAAAATTCCTTAATAAAATATCCTGTTTCCTTGCTTCCAAAACCGCCAAATTAATCTCAGTCGAATCTCAATTTTGTGCCTATTTTTTTATGTCGGAGTTCATGCACCGACTTATTTGACAAATTGTTTAGTTTCTATCTTGCATAAACGTCTATGCACTGGATTTTGTTTATACCTATTCCGAAAAAAAAAAGAATAATATTTTTATTTGTAAGAAAAATAGTGTTAATTAATATCTACTAGATGTGAACATACATAACTATAGGTGTATTGAGTAAATACATACAATTACAATTTAAGACTGTAACTTTGACATATTTTTTATCCTTAAGACCCCTAATTTAAAATATATGTTCACGCCATTCTTATGAAGATATAATTTGAATATTTAAAAAAAAAAAACAATAATTGACCTATCTATTCTATGATTCGTCTAATTACGTAGTCACCGCCAAGATTTGTTTTTCTTTTTTTTTTTTTTTTTTGGTGGTTACAGTCAAGCTTACCTAAAAAAAGATTTTTTTTTTCCTCACATTCGAAATTTTCTTGTCTAATCTGCTCTTATAAAAATTGCTATTAGCTCGTTATCTTTTAATGCGTGAAAAGTCTCAGAACATTAATGTACAATAAACAAAAGTTGCTCCTGAGAACATAATAATATTGTCGTCAATGATTTTCTACATGCGATAAGCCGATAATAATAATCTTAAATCTGGCATATGAGATATGCAAAATATCCTAATTTAAAATATGCAACTGAAGTATATATTTCGTAGTTTGATTGCACACATATTAGCTATGTTGGATTTAAAATCTCCTCTCAAAATGGCCTTTTACATTCTCATTTTGTCTTTTGATGGAAGATCTGGAAAACACAACAGCGCCTTTAAGATCTCATTTTGCCGTTTGAATGAAATATCTGGAAAAAGAGTACCAAGGGTAAATATCAGTAATGGCATCTCAATGCTATCTCATTGTGCAGCTTCGGATTCTGTTGTGGCATGTGATATCAAACAATTCCTCAAACCCAATCATCTCAAAATCTTGGCAGATAGAGGAATCACTCACTAGACACCTCTTCCTCACTAGTTGCTTTCTTAGGGAGATATGACACCAGTGTTTTCAGTACACAGAGAATCAATTCCAGGAACCCCACATCAGTATAAGAAGCCTTACACAAGAACACTAGAATACGCACCACATGGGGCATTTCAGGCACGATTGCCTCCATGTATTCAACAACCACAGATTCGATTATGTATAAGAACAGAAGCTTTTGCATTGACAGCAACACACCCCTTTAGGGAACCCCATTGAAGAAGGGCCGCAAGCACATGCCAGAAAACCAAGAGAGGATATCAGGCACAGCACTGTGAGGGAGGCGCCTTAGCTGCAACCCAATGGCCTCTAGAATGCTCTCTCCAAAGGAGTGAAAACACTCGCTCATGCTTGGGAAAAAGAGATGCAGATCTGGATGTAAAGCCTCAAAAGAATCTGCATCTTTTTCTGGTTTGGTGCACCTTTCATCAGATCAAGCTCGTCAGTAAACACAGAAAGCAACATAGTGAGCTAAGAGAAATCAGAAGTGAGAAACAAGCGCTCCCTCAGGAATCCCTTGGCATAGCACGCGACAGCCATCCAACCAAGGAAGCCAGAAAGTGGCTGCTTATATTGTAAAATCTCCAGAATCTTCTCCATACATGAAGAGGGTGGGACCAAGCTGAACTATATCTCATCTTTCCCACCATCATCACCACAGGAAGCCATGACCAATTGCTCAAGTAGGACCCACCTCCTCCTAAACCTATATCTACATCTATAACTTTTGAGCATTACTGGCTATAACTTGCTGATAAAATGAGGAGTGTTGTGCATTGAGGCTCTCAGCTGATTGCAATATAATATCAATAACATCCTTAGAAAGGCAGAAGAGTTTGGTGGCCGAGTATAACAGAAACAGAAGGCTCTGTAAAAGGATCTCATGCGAAGAATGCTCTCCTATCTGAAACTGTCTAAGGATGAAAGAGAACAACAAGTACTGGGTTTTTCTAACCAGAGTTACTGCATCAGCCGACTGCAAGTCTGGCTCAGATGTATCTATTAAAGACCCCTGCAATGAATCCCCAGAAGATGTTCTCAATCCATACTCACTTTCTAGTTTTGCAGCTTGCAGCAATATATCCATTATAGCTTTGTCTCTCTTATTTTCAATACCTACAGTGGCGGATTTAGGAAAAACATTTAGGTGGGGCTAGTGTTCTCCAAAATGACACGACACGATCGTGTTGGCACGACACGATGTACGTGTTGACACGACACGACATGACACAAATATAAAATTAGCACGAGATGATCGTGTTATCATGTCGTGTCATAATCGTGTCGTGTTGGGACATTAAAAAGTTTGACACGATTCAACACGACACGAACACGAATTAACACGACACCTCAACACAAATTTAATTATTAATGTTGATTATTTAAACAAAATTAATAATTTAATTTCAATTTATAATACTAAATCATATTATTTATCATCATTTAAATCATAATATTGTTCTAATCTAATTATTATTTTTTATAAAAAATATTAATAAAAAGTTTAAAAATTAATAAAATAATAAATTATGACGCTTAGTAATTTTTTTCATACTTTTAATTTTTTTATTTAAAAATTAATAAAATAATTTGACAAGACTAACACGACGTGTCAATACGACACGTCACGATCGTGTCAGTCGTGTCGTGTCAGAATGCGTATCGTGTTGCCTCCTTTTCACCACTAAGCACGACACGATACAACACGATTAAAAAGGTAGTTCGTGTTAACACGACACGACACAAGACTCTAACACAATCGTATTTGACACGACACGACACGACACGCACGATTGGAGAACACTAGGTGGGGCTGAGTTTATAATAACATTGGACCAACATAAGTTCATCATATATCCTTCTTATACAATACCAAAAATATAGTTTAAAGTCCAGGAGCTCGACGACGTAGGTGGGGCTCTAGCCCCACCCGACCCAGTGGTAGATCCGCCAATGAGCGCAGACAAGTTGAGCTTTTTATTAGCATGATCATTGCTAACCTCTAACACGTCAGGTCCAGGATTCTGAGTTAATTTTTCATTGATCTGGTTGACGAGCTCAGAGTTCAGCCTGAATGTCGTGAGAAAGAAGAGATTTAGGTAGCACTCTGCAGCAAGAAGCAAAGCTTCTATTCCTGCTTTATGCCCTTCAGGAGTAACATTAGGCTGGTTGCATAGTTCCAATGCCAAATACTGAAGCTCACTGGCTCTTGCCTCTTATTCTTGATAGTTGACTAATTGAAGATAATCTGCTTGAGTGTTGTAGCAGTCAGTTGTAAATGAATTATCAAACTGAAAATTGACGGCAATGGATTTTTCATCTGGAAAGCCTCGGCTAATTGTTTCTCGGATTATTTCTCATATATGTGTTTCTACGAAGGGAATCTGAAACTTGTCAGGTTGGATTGTTTGAGGTCAGTTGGGGGGGGGGGGGGGGGGGGGGAGCTCTGAACTGCAAGCTCATCAGTTTTCAGCCCTGGGTCACCGACGACAAATGATGATGCTTTGCTGAGCTCTTGCATAGATCCAAAAGAACTGTGCGGATTCAAGATGGAGAGAAGCGCACTGTGTTTCAAAAGAAAAGGTTATTAATAGATAATACCAAGAGAATTCGAAACTCTGCTTTAAGATCCATATGTGAAGTTAAGAGAACTATGGATTGGTGATGGTGGTGATGACAAATTAATCCAAGCAATGATAATAAAAACAGTACAGGTGACAACAATTGTATCCACAATAATGGCAATAATACTATTGAAAGCACCCATAAATTAAAAATAGTGATGAAATAATAGAAAGTGTACAAGGTACTTGTTATTGATGATGATGGCCCTAAACAAATTATTACAAAAAAATAAACACTATCCAAATATTCAAATTATTTATATTTAATCATTAAAAGTATAATGGTATTACTAATTAAATAATTATATGTCAATCTTATAGTCATAACAGAGGCTTTTAGGTTGAGTGACTGTTAAATTATTACAATCTCCATAAAGTCCAATGTAAATGAAACAGATAAAGACAACAATGGACTGCTAGAATGAAAATTTATAAGGAACAAACCTGGGGTCTACAGCTCCATGGCGCCACTCGAGCTCCAATGAGGGCAGCACTGCTGGCTTTTTTACAGCAGCTCGTATCACATTAAGGGCAACGCCACAATTTTTCTCCTGTTTCCCCAAAAACCTGGCATTTACCCCACCAAAAGCAATTGTGTTTTCCATAGGTATCATTGCTGGGTCCAGAAATGGTTCTAGCATACTCCAACAGGAAGGCAACTTATTCTTGACTTCCTGAATCATTTTCAAGTTACAAGGTTATTGCTCAAGAGCTTATGCAATGGACAGGAACAGTGATGAAATAAAAGAAAAGACAAGTATAATTATATATCAGACCTTACACTCCAGGAGTACATCATCCATATGACCTGATATTGCTAACATAACATACTTTAATGCAGCCCAAGATCAGCTAAGAGACTGTCGTGCTCCCTGCTGATTGATGCAGAATACAGACATTGCAATGATAGTTAAGTAGACTGAAAATTTTTATACTTTTCTTCATTGCTATTGCATCTGAATTGAGTAGAGATTGGGGTGAAATATTAAACAACATTACAGTAAATAAAGTGTAATAGTACCTTGCAAGCAATTAAACAGTACAAAAAGGAACCTGGATGACAGTCAGAACTTTCCCCCAAAACTTCTACAGCCAGGTCTACCTTCTTGGAAAAAAATAATAAATAAAACCATCAATACATATTCTGAGAAACAGCAGAAAACAAAAGGGCAAACAGAATCTTATCAAAAAGTAAATAGAATAGCTTATTCAAGAACAAGGGTGGTGAATAAGAAACCATGAAGAATTTCTTATATATGTAATTCTCGATGTTGCTTGGATGGTTCCTAAGAATAAGAACAAGGGAAAAATATAAAATAATGATTTGTTGTTTATATTTTTCAACTAACTTCTATGCAACTATTCTTTCCAGTTTATTTTCACGCTACCTCAATGCTCCTTTCTAATATGTATCAGTTATAAATCAAGCCACTATAAAAGCTTATAAATTAATAATATTTATTCATGAAACAAAGAAGCAATAAAAAAAAAAGCAATCAATTTGAGAGAGTAATTTACTGATGGAAACAGTGTGACACAGTAATCATACCAGTAAAAGAGTACTAACAATATATCAATACTAACCAATCTATTTTAAAAATAAAAATAAAATAAAAGACCTATTGAAGCTACTTACAATCCAGTACCAAATTAACAACAGTAATGAAAGTTCAATTGTTGTAGATGATAAACAGCTAAAAATGATAGATAACGGCGCACTGTGAATTTGCTTGCTAAGACAAAAGAAATATCAGCAATGTCCTCTTCGTTATTGGCACAAAATCTTGTCACTTAGTTGAGATTATTATAGATCTAAGAGTAACAAAATAGAAAAGTGGGCATGATTCAATCAGAGCTGTATCGACTCTATCGACTCTACAAATTAAACAACAAAGAAATGAAAAAAAAAAAAATTAAGCTGCCTTTTAAATGGAGCTCTATCGACTCAGTGTTCTTTGATGAACTCGTCGGTGGCAACCACTTTGCCAATTTCTCTTCAAATCAACGTAGACTTGAAGTGGAGTGCGCAATAATTAGAGAAGAGAGAGGCAACGGTAGGGAAAGTGGAAAATAGTTTCTCTCCGAATCTCTATTATTTAAGATAAAACAACAACAACTAAGCCTTTTGTCCCATCTCTATTATTTAAGATGGTGAAAGAATATTTTAATATTTTTAGTGGGTCATGGGAGGGCAGTTCTGAGCTAGTTCCAGCGTTTTGTTGGAACTAGAATAAGCAACGGAACAAGCAATTCCCTTGTTCAGTGAGGTATGTTTGGTGACACCTAGAATTGCTAGTTCCGAATAACACCTTATTCTGAAGGTTCCAAACACGCCAATTATAAATAAATAAAATAAATACCTTTGCTATGATAATAGGTATCCATGGTGATGATAGTCAAGAGCACAAATCAATCAACACACAAGCTGCCTATGCCTGGTGTTGAGAAAATGCAAAGCAGCCAACGCTTTATTGAAAGTTAAAAATTAGAAAGCAATGTAGCATATGAACTATGGCACTACAAGATGCATCTAGATATAATTGAACTGCATGCAGACATACGTGTGCCGAAGAGTAAGATAAAAGGTATCCTGCACAGGCTTGGAGAAGTAGTTTGTATGCCATTGAGGACGACATCATAACAACCTGCAATTTTGAATTTCATTGATTCAGGACAAAGAAATATCAGGCATGAAGATAAGAAGGAATAATGGGAGTAACAATGAAGAACATGATGCACCAAACCTGAGAGAGCTGTATTGAAGGTTTGCTCCATTGCCGAAAAGTGCCATCAATTTGGTCAGCAGAAAAACCGTACAGAGAAGGCCGAAGTGCTACGAGAATAATAGCAAGGAAAAATAAAAACTATCTTAGTAAGCAAAAGATTAAAAACAAATCGAAAAATAAAGATGATAACATGCATCTGGAAGCAGGGAAGTACAAGTGGTAGGATAGACAAGAGATCTGAGTTACTTTCAGCCAATTTCTCACAAAGGAGAGGCTTTGTTTGTGAAAGATGGAAAGACAACGAAATGAATTATATAATCAATATTACACAAACAGACACACAGAAGCACACAGACACCCGCACAACAAACACACAAACAGAAGTCTTACCTGGGAAGCAGAAGAACAAGGTACATGAAGAAGACCTTCAATGGAAGATATATCCCAGAGATTAAGACAAGTTGCAACAGAACAACCTTCTAGGATCTTATAGTTGTCTCCAAACAAACTTGAGTAGTCACTGAGATGCGCCTGTCCTGCCATTTCATTTTTTGCTGCTTCATCAGAAGTTGAACCGGACACAAACTGCATTGGCTCTGTAAGGCTATGTAGAACTATTGCTACCTAAGATCAGCATAAATTAATAAGAGGTAAGCAATTAAAAAGGTACAACATAATCATAGATGGAAAGAAATGGGTATTCATTCCATGACCTACTTTTTGGCAAACAGTTCCAAGTTGCTTTCCTTAAAAGAAGAATAACTGCATCAGAACGATACACAACGGAGCTAAAAGCAGGACGACCCAGAACTGGGCTTTGTTTCCATCGGTTGCAGCTGAGCATAGAAGGAAACAAGTTGACATAATAAGAGAAAACATAAAAAATCTAAACAAACTTCCAGAACAGAATATAAAATACCAGTTCAAAGTTAGATGACACCAGTCGAGTAGGATCCAAGGATTGGTTTTTGGAGGTGTCAGAATCAACTGGACTAGGAAGAATTTTCACACCGTCCCTTGCAAATTTCATTTTGTAAAGAGAAGGCAACACCTCTACATAGCCTGATCAGTAGTCAACAATCATATGCATAAAACAAAGTAAAATAATGCTACCTCGCATTTAGAAGACTCAGTATTGGAAAAAAAATGGTCCAGCAAGCATAGCATAAAATCGCACAACACTCTCCATATCATCAGTACTACTACTAAGATCAGGCTGCAATCAGGATAATAAGAAAAAAAAAGAAAATTATTACAAGAGTAGATTAAGTAAATAAAACTATGGAGAACGACATCCAAGTAGTGCGATGTGTTTACCTCAAGCTGGGGGAGGAAAGGTACCAGCCTACCAACAATGTCTTGAAGCAACTGCAGTTGTAAACTTAGAAATTCCCAAAATTATATATAATAATACAGAAAATAGCCAGGAGTAATTTTCACCCTCAGTTCGTCCACCATGCAGAGCAGGACACATTTAAACTCTGTTTAGCCAAGTACAAAATTATGTGTGAAACCAAACAAATTTGAATTTGAGCAAGGCTCGGGCTTATGGACGAAATGCAGGATAATGAGGCCTGCTTTGGCTTATGGGTGGGGTCAAAAGTTTCTCTTATGTTACTCCAAACTGCTCATTATATATTGAAAAACTTAAGCTAGGAGAGATCAAGAAGTAAATTACTTGGAGACAAATCTTGAGCATCTTGCTTCTATGATGTGATATGGGGCAACAAGTAGTTAATTACAAATCTGTAATTCAGTCCAGGCACCCAAAACTCCAATCAACTAATAAGTGTCAGACAAGTATTAACTGTTAGAAATGCAAAGACAATGGGGGAAAAAATACATGTGAATGAAAAATAGCACCTGTAAAAAGAAGATGGCAATTGGGTTTCCACGGGGACAAGGCAAGCAAACATAACGGGAAGGTTGTAGTTCATGGGGGTACAATATGTCACGCTTAGAGCATCACCCCTTGTTTTTACCTTTACAAATGCCTCTGGCTGCACCTTACGTAATTAATTAATTCATTAGCTGCATGATACATGCAAGAAGAAAGATGCAAGTGAGGTACACTTCCCAAATTTAACTGGTGTAATTGGAAAAAAATAAAAAGGTTCATTGAATGCGTCGAAGTGAGCACCATTTTGAAATTACTATGTTCCATATCACAATTATCAGTAGAGTTTTGTTCTACTTAAAGTGTCATTACCGATTCACAAAATGAGTAAGACAACTAGAAATAACTTAGCATTTAAGAGCAGAAACCCTCTTAAAGCTAAATGCTTTTAGACTGCACCTTGTTACGCAGTCCAGCAGTGATCTCTCATTCAAGCACAGACTCCTTATATATCCTTATATGAGAAAGAAGACACGGTTCCTGCACAAATAGACGACAACAAAATAACAATGGAAGCTGATCAATAAGAATAGAACTGGACAGGGATCAAAAAAGAAGAGGAAAAAGAGAAAGGGAAGCGCACACGTATTCTGGTGCTCTGTGACTGGGATTCTAATCTACTGTACGATTTGATTTTGTGTGTTTGGAACTTGAATACAGGGAAGCCTTACCGCCGCGCTGCTTCTGTGTTGCCTTTGCTGCACAGCCGCTGCCGCTGCCAGAGCATCAGCGGACGGACGGATTGAGCGGGCAAGTGACGCACCTGAGAATGGGCCGAACGAAGCCCGTAGTTGTCTGATATGGCCTGTGTCCTGGAATGAACTCATTAAAGGGTTGATTAGTGACACAGTGACACACCTGTCAAACGTGCGAAACGGAACGGAACAAGTCTGTTCCGTTTCAGTAACAGAACGAAACAGTTTTGTATTTGTTCTGTTTTGTTTCAGTAACGAAACAGTTTTTTGTTTTGTTTCCGTTCCGTTTTTCGTTTTCGAATATAGTTTCGCATTTTCGTGTTAAGTTTCGGCAAACAGGTATAATAATATGTTTTTTTTTTGTTCCATTTTCAGAAACATAACCCATTTTCTCTTTTAATAGAAAGGAAACGTTCAAAACGGAATCTAAAATCTAAAATCCTGAAATTTACTAAATGATACGTTAAACGGAACGTTAAATATTTAATGTGCGCTAATAAGAAAATTTTCTAAATGTTAAACATCAGAAAATGTATTTTCGTTCTCTAAACGAAACGTTAAACGTAACAGACCTTTAACGATAGGCCTAGTGACACCGAAAGATGCTCATCCTGATTTCGGCCCCCTTCAATCTCCCACAAACGAAAATTTAAAAAAATATTATTAAAATAATTAACAATTTTGATTATATTATTATTGGATTTTTTAAACTGTTATTTTAATATCGGATTTTGAAAGTCCGAAACTATTATCGGGCTTTGAAAGTCTGACATCAGCCGAAAAAACTAAAAAGATTGATGTCGGCCTTTCAAATGAGGAGATTAAGCAAAAAGATAAAAACAATTTTTTAATATCGGCATTTCATTGTTCGAGAGTAAGGAAAAGACCAAAGAAAATAGGATTAATTAGGTTTATGCCACTGTAAAAATTAAAAATTAGAAAAATATCATCACTAAATGATAAATTATTTTATGCCATCAATAAATGATAAAAATTAGATTTATACCACCGGATAATTAATTAGACTATTATATCCTTTTAAATATGCCATTATCAAATAATAAAATTAGAAAGGGTGATTTAGATTTATGCCACTGTAAATATTTGAAATTAGAGATATGCCATCACTAAACGATAAATTATTTTTTTACCATTATAAAATAATAGAAATTAGTTTTTTACCATCGGACAATTGTATGACTTTTTTACCCTTTTAAATATGTCACTATAAAACTTAAAAATTAGTAATATGTCATCAAAAAATATAATTAGTTTTATATCATTATTAATCATTAATAATTAGTTTTACGCCACTACAAAACAATCTTTAAATATATTCTCACATGGTTTCTGAGTAATACGCCTGAAAGGAAGGTGAAATTATTCATAAAAGGTTTTTTTTTTTTAGTTTCAAGGTTCTTACTCTATTGTACTTAATTTGCTTAAGTAAATCAACCCGACACAGGAGAAGAGACTAATTCATGCTCAGACCATGGGCTGAGACCGGAAGGGGATAGATAAAAAGTAATGTTAGCGTTATTGAAATGGTTGAGAATAAGGCTTGACAACATTTTCAATGGTCAAATAAAGTTTCATCAATCTATATTTATATCTATACTACTTATAAAGCACTCATATAAAAGAAGTAAACTTGTCATATAAAAGGAGTAAATTTTTGTCAGATATCATAAAAGAGTGTAAAGAATTCTTATATCAATTATGGACCATTGATTTGTGTAATTTGATTTGATCAGTGGTCTAGATCAATGTTAGACTTTTTTTAAAAAAAAATTAAGTTACTACCAAATTAGCTATTTATTTAAAAGGAAAGACTAAATTTTTAATTTTACCATATCTTTATTGCCTAACATGTAATATTTTATATATAATAAAAAATAATATCAATATTTTTTTTTTTATTTGCCCACGTATTGAGGACATCTTTTTCTAGTATATTTAATAATAGCATGGTAAGGTTTTTTTGTTATTTGTGCGAAAAATTACTGGATCAATCCTAACTTCATTAATTCAATTTCAGACCATGGACTGAGACTTCACTCACGCATGCCGCCGTCGTTGTCTGTTTTTTTTGTTTAATGTGGGGTTATTTGGCAGTGGCATTTTTAGAATTTAGTATGTTTTTAGAGAAATAGTGGTATAAATTTAATTTTAGCAAATTTATAATGGTATAAATTTAATTAGTAATTTAAGAATGATATTTTTCTAATTAACAAAATTTATGGTGGCATAAAACTAATTATTAAAATATTAAAATTAGAAATATATCACCTTTAAGTAAATAAATGATTTTACGCCATCAACAAAAGAAATAAAATTTCAAATTTCTATATTTAAAAAAAAATCTCAAAAGTTGAAAATTTTAAATTTTAAATTCAAAATTTTGAAGTTCAAAATTTTAAAATTTATAAAATTTAAAATTGGAAAAAATTACAAGCACAACATATCAAAATAAATGATAAAATTAATAATCCACATTTTATACATAAAGGGTTGGATACACCCCTAATATAATTATAAATCTATGGATTGAAGCTTTTATAAGGAGTATCGATAAGCGTAATTTGAAATATTCTCATGTTCTTTTTTAATGTTATGGATTTCAAAAATGCAAATTTTTATAAATAATATTGAGATAAGTTGTGAGCACAGTTACTAATTTAACTAAAAAAAATAAAATAAAACTGTCAAATTTAGATATAACGTATGTAGAGTAATGTTAGGGTCAAACGTTTTTGACATCAAATAAGATATGAGTCTTTAACTATTGAAATTTCAAACAATCAATTTGAACTACGCAATGTGATCTTCACATTAAAACATTCTTCGAGACAAAATATATATATATATATATATATATATAAATTAGAGAGTCAAGAACTATTTAAATTACGAATTTTATAAAATTCATAAAATATTATATAAATATTTGAAAAAAATCGATATCTATAGAAGCTTCGTTATGGAGAATAAATTGAGCGATTTAGGTTGGCGGTTGTTATCTCGAAAATTGAGATCCGATCACGCTTGACGTACTAAAGTATTTTAACTCTAGCATTACTCAAGTAGATATATTGAAGAAAAAAAATCAATTGATATGAGGCGACATCTTAATTTATTTGTTTTATTTCAAAAATAAAAGCAATTCACAATTGCAAAATGGTGTCATGCTAATGCGATTTCCCACTTCATTTATTTGCACATCAGTTGATTAGACATATTATTTGCTTGAAAATATAAAAGTATATATGTTAATAACGCAGAACTTTGTCTAAACTCTGTAAGTCGAGAAAATCTAATCTCAGACTATTTAGGAGTCCTCGCATCTTTCTTTAACTTATAAACCCATGAACCGTAAAACCCGGGATAGCATTCGTTAACCAGCCTACCCTCAAATCGAGTGCCAAGAATGTGGAAGCAATGACCACTGTCACCACTCACATCAGCAATTGCTTTGCAGCAGTCTGCGCTTACATTTACATTGAAGGTAGTGATAGATTTGACGAGGTCGGCAACGCATCCTTCAACTTTTGCTATTGAAGACCAACAGCAGGTAAAGTTGAACTTATAAACTCCACAGAGGCCCGCTATATGTAAACCCCGCAAATCGCGCCATTCTCGCGGTTGGTAGTCCAACGAACAAGCTTTCCTTTTTTGAGGAGAGTCCGATGAACAAGCTAGCGTAGTGGTCGCAGTTGTAAGCAAGATGGCGAGGGCAACGAAGAGGGACAACTTAGGCATATTAACTTTGTATGGATGGCGTCTGATTTATTTGTACATATATATAGATATATAGCGCTAAAATCGAGAATTTTAGGATGAGACGACGAATGAAACTATGAAAGAGAGGCGGGGCTACTTAAAGAGTTAAGAGTGGTATAATTGAGAGTTTCTAAGCGTTGCTTTAATCAGCTGCTGAGCTGCATTAGTTTCTCTATATCTGGGTGTTTCATCAATAGTTGATTTGAATTGACATTAACCGAAGGTAATTTAATGACAATAGAGAACCAGCTCTTAATCTAGTGGTAAAGAGCAATGCACCTTGACTTCTTGAGTGAAATGTCGCAGGTTCGAAACCCGGCTGGAGGGTCTTTCATAGACATTTAATTTAAAAATAAGTTGGGTGGCTTAAACCTCCAATTTATCTTAAAAAAAATTTAATGACAATAAACAGAGAACTCCCCCCCCCCTCCAAAACCCAACACACGCACACACAAAACCAATCAAAAAGGGGAAAAAAAAACTCAACTAATTCATTGCTCGCAATAACCCATTTCACACTCGAACATTGGAGAAGCACAAATAGAAAGGAGATGCACACGGGGCTTCCTTTTGTAATATATAGAGAGAGTAGATCAGTAGAAGTTTCGGGAGTTGACTGAGTAGGATAGGATTGTTTTTATCCTATAGAAATATCACATGGGTTCCCGGTTGCTTATTTTATATCTTAAAAAAGTATTTTACGCCATCAATAAAAAAAAATAAAATTTTTCAAATTTCAAATTTCTATATTTGAAAATTTAAAGTCTCAAAAGTTGAAATTGAAAAAATTAAAATTCGAAAATTTCAAATTTTGAATTTTGAATTTGAAAGTTCGAAATTTTAAAAATTTTTAAATCTAAAATTCGAAAAAATTACATGTACCACGTATCGAAATAAATGATAAAATTAATGATCCACATTTAACTATACATAGATGGTTGGATACACCCCTAGTTTAATTATAAATCTATGAATTGATGCTTTTATAAGTGTATGGATAAGCATAATTTGAAATCTTCTCATGTTCTTTTTCAATGTTATGGATTTAAAAAATACAAAATTTTGTTAATAATATTGAGATAAGTTGTGAGCACAGTTACTAATTTAACTAAAAAAAATAAAATAAAACTGTCAATAAATTTAGATATAACATATATAGAGTAATGTTATGGTCAAACGTGTTTGACATCAAATGCAATCCGAGTCTTTAACTATTGAAATTTCGAGCAATCGATTTGAACTGCTCAATGTGATCTTCACATTATTAAAACATTCTTTGAGACAAAAAAAATATTATTTTTTATTTTTTTAAAAATTAGAGGGTCCATAAGTATTTAAATTGAGAATTTTCTAAAATTCAAACAATAATAATATAAATATTTAAGAAAAAAACTTAATAAATTTTGATATCTATAGAAAATTTGTTATGGAGAATAAATTGAGCGATTGAGATTGGCGATTGTTATCTCAAAAATTGAGATTTCATCACCTTTGACGTGCTAAATTATTTTGATTCTAGCATTACTCACTTAGATATCTTGAACAAAAAAAATAAAATGAATTGATACGAGACAACATCTTAATTAATTTATTTTATTTGAAAAATAAAAGCAATTCACTTGCAAATGGTGTCATGCTAATTAATGCGATTTCACTTCATTTTTTTGCACATCAGTTGATTAGACATTATTTGCTTGAAAAATGAAAATATAAAAGTATATCTGTTAATAACGCAGAACTTTGTCTGAACTATGTAAGTCGAGAAAATTTAATCTCAGACTATTTAGGAGTCCTCGCATTTTTCTTTAACTTATAAGCCCACGAACCATAAATCCCAGGATAGCATTCGTTAAGCAGCCTAAACATAAATTGAGTGCCAAGAATGTGGAAGCAATGACCACCGTCGCCACTCACATCAGCAATTGCTTCGCAGCAGTCTGCGCTTACATTTACTCTGAAGGTAGTGATAGATTTGACGAGGTCAGCAGCGCATCCTTCAACTTTTGCTATTGAAGCCCAACAGCAGGTAAAGTTGAACTTATAAAATCCACAGAGGCCCGCTATTCGTGAACCCTCTAAATCGCGCCATTCCGGCGGTTGGTAGTCCAATGAACAAGCTTTTTCTTTTTGAGGAGAGTCCAATGAACAAGCTAGCTTAGTAGTCGCGGTTGTAAGCAAGATGGCGAGGGCAACGTAGAGGGACAATTTAGGCATATCAACGTTGTATGGATGGCGTTTGATTTATTTGTGTGAGAGCGACAATTTAGGCATATCAACTTTGTATGGATGGCGTTTGATTTATTTGTGTGTGTGTATATATATATATAGTGCTAAAATCGAGAATTTTTGGATGAGACGAAGGAAAGAGAAGCGGGTACTTAAAGAGTTAAGAGTGGCATAATTGAGAGTTTCTAAGCGTTTCACCACTGCTTTAATCAGCTGCATTAGTTTCCTCTATATCAGGGTGTTTGATCCTAGCTACTCTATATTGATATTGATATCAATAGTCGATTTGAATTGATATTAACCGAAGGTAAATTTAATGACAATAAACAGAGAGACCCAACCCCGCCCCCCGCCCCCCCCCCCCCCCCCCAACCCCCCACGGCCCAACCCAACACACGCACACAAAACCAATCAAAAAAGGGGGGAAAAAAAACTCAACTAATTGTCTAATTCATTGCTCGCAAAAACCCATTTCACACACACTCGAACATTGGAGAAGCACAAATAGAAAGGAGATACACACGGGGCTTCCTTTTGTAATATACAGAGAGAGTAGATCAGTAAGTTTCGGCCCTTTCGAGGAGTTGACTGAGTAGGATAGCTGGATAGGATTATTTTTATCCTATAGAAATATCACATGGGTGATGGACTGATGGGTCCCGAAAAAAAAAAAAATTAAATGGCTTAATAGCATCTTGGGCAATAGATGAAGATATTAAAGAATTGAGTCCCCCTATTTGGTTTTAATTAGTGCCGTTCAAAAATCGTTGAAATTACGGAAGAGATTTTTTTTTAAAAAAGATTAATTCTGGTTTTACAACAAGAAATGAAAACTCTAATTTTAATAATTTTAGAGTAGGCACAAATAGCCATAACTTTCTCTGTTTATTGTCATTAATAGTTTATATCTTCGGCTAATATCAATTCAAATGGACTATTGATATCAATATCAATATAGTGCAAGTTGAAACACCCTGATAGTGAAACTAATGCAGCTAATTAAAGCAGTGGTGAAACACTTAGAAATTCTCAATTATACCACTCTAAGTACGCTGCCTCTCTTTCCTTCGTCTCATTCAAAAATTCTCAATTTTAGCACTATATACAAACAAATCAAACGTTTTTGAACAGTTTCAGATCTGAGTAAGTAAAGAGAGATTGGAAGAGAAAAATCTTTATTCTATTTCATTATGATTTATTATATCCCGTAGCTATTACATTGTGCTCCTTCTATAGGAGATAAGAGAGTAATAAAGACAAATACATTTTGTTATGAGAAACATATAAACCTATCCGTTTGTACATGTTTGACCCTAAAATTTCGCGATTGGAGACACAGACCGATTTACGAGAAGTTTGAGAAAATCATGAAAATAGCAAATGGACCCCAAAAATTATGGAAAAATACCCAGAAATACAGTGAAGCTTAAGGAAAATTATGGTGCCCCCAGATTTGCTAAAGGAGCTACAGAATCTCCATTTTATGCAAAGAAACCCCTGATTTTGGAGAAATTAAATAAAATAGGAATAGGGGTATTTTTGGAAATTTATTAAGTCTACTGGATTCTACATATTTTTGTGAATCTACACACCAAATTTCATACGAAAAATCAATTGGAAAAGACCCCAAACAATTTATTCAGTTTCAGCAACAAATAAAAATTTAGTTTAGAAGAAGGAATGGAGGTGTCAAGTGAATGAAGGAAATGGAGAAAGAGGCGCTCAGTATTCAAACTTCCCTCCTATGTAGAGCAACCTGACCGCACCTGGTTCTTCGTACACCATGCATAAAGAGTTGAATAACTTCAGTTGGTCTACCGTGATACGAGTCTACGCAAAGCCAAGGCGAAGAGAGGCGCTGGTTTGTGCCTCACTAAACCTGACGCGTGGGACCCAGCTGAAGGACCTTCTTCCCCAACAGAAAAGAAAGAGAGAAATCGAAGAGAGAGGAATCGCGCAACAGACTCGTAACCGCCTGGGTCAATGCCTCGCCTCAGCGCCTGTTGACCATCTCGAAACCCCACTGCGACACAACGACAGCCGTTAGATCGAGTCCCAAAGAATTGACGCCTGAGATCAATTGGGGCTGCAACAAACCCTCTAACCGCCATGGTCAAAATCCCAATCCCGACCTGTTGACCACCCAGGAGAAGCACAGCGTAACACAATTGCAGCCCTTGGATCAGGGGTCAATCCGCGTGCCTCTGGATAGACGATCAAGATTGAGTTGAAAACTGAAGCTTCTTGTAGAAGAGACCAGGCCTTGAGGCCTATATATACCACCTCAACAGATGAGAAAGGGGGGGTGAGTCCTGATCCCGTTCCACTTCAATTCATCTTCAATCCCCCACACACCTTCTCCTACATACGAGAAACCAGGACCAAGAGAATTGAATCCACCATTGGTAGGATTAGAACACACATACACTTGTGCACTGTAGGCTAGCATTAACACAAGCACCTGCCGTGCATTGTAAGAGAAGAAGAAAAAAAGCTTAGAAGGAAATTTCTGTGAAGAAGAAAGGTAAAAGATCGTGTAATTAGGTAAGAACTGATGTAAATTGTGATGATTTGAAGAAATCGAAACGGAATTTTGTCGAATTTTGAGTTAATTCTAGTTCTTTTCGGTTTTTGTAATGTTCTTGCTGAACTTCTTGAATTAGCATTGCTTAACCGTGATCTCTGCTGTTCTTGACTTAATTCGAAGCCGTGGTCTGATGCATAGCTCAGTCATGGTGGAGATTAAGCAATTACCCTTTAGGCATTGAATCTGTGACGGTCTCTTTTATAGGTTTGATTCAATTTTGTTCTTCTTTCTTCTTAACTTAATCCGAAGCCATGGTCTGATGCATAGCTCAGTCATGACAGAAGATTAGTAATTTCTCTTACGGCATCGGGTTATGAAGGTTTTATTTAATAGGTTTCAATCAATTCTGTCCTTCTCTCTTGATCTCTTGAGCGGGTTTCATGTAAGCTCTCCTTCTTGCTTCTTCTCTGACCTAGATCTGATGCATAGCTCAGTCGAGGCAGAGACGAGGCAAACTCTTCTTTGATTTTCGAACCATAAGACTTTCTTGTATAGATCTTGTTGAACTCCCTTTTGTTCTTTTTCATTTAGCAATCGGATAGATATCTTTTCTGTTTTGCATCTTAGATTCATCTTTTACCATGGTCTGATGCATAGCTCAGTCATGATGAAGGTGAAGTTAATTCCTTTTCAAAGGTTTCATCTTTACTGCATTTCTTCAAGAGTTCAATTCGTCTTCTTCTTCACAAACGATTTGGCTGATCCTTTAGTCTCGGTCTGATGCATAGCTCAGCCGTGACTTGGAAAAGCTCCCTAAACTCTCCCATGGATGTCTCGAGCCTAGCTCAGTAGCCATGGGAAGAGTAACATCCCTCACTTCTCATGTGGTCTTAAGCGTAGCTGAGCCACTTTGAAGATGAGTTTGAACATGAAGATCAGTACACCTCATGTGAAAACCTGACCTATGGTTCAGACCACATGAATAGTGGAAAATCTTGTGTTTTTCACCATTTTTGAATTAGGTTAGCTTCTGAGGTTCTCTATATAAAAGTTCAACTCCTCTGAATATCATCCTCTCCTATCTCTTTAAATTGAGTGGCAATATGTAATAACTAGGGGTTCCTTTGTAAATAAGCTAATTGAGATCTAACATTATTTCTTTCTTTTCCTCTTGAATTTCTAGAAGCTCGACAGTAAGCAAGGTAATGGTTCCCTTATGTTGCTTCTTATTGTTACTTTATACTTTTCTTTGGTCAATTACATCTTACGAGAATCACATCTTGTGAGAATTGCACATATCAAATAATAAACAGTAAGCTAGGGACCGAAATGAAGTTTCTTGTGAATTAGTGGTTTGTTTCTTTTTAGAATGACCTTAATGCTGCCATTTAATGAACTTTAACAGAAATAGTAAAAGTAAAGGGCTGATTTGTAAAATTAAGGGACTGTCAGGAAATTGTGTTTCTTATCTTCTTTATGTAATTAGAATCACCAACTCAACACTAATTTGTACAGTTACATGGTATGATATTATACTGTTGAGAAATAAGAGATTAGGGACAATTAGCCTCAGAGTTATCATCATTGGCTATTTAGGAAAATAGGAGCTCATATTTTTTATTTTCAAAAATAGACACCTCACTTTTTCCTTTTTTAGAAATATTACCGTTGGAACAAGTCAGTACCAATTTGGTACTCTGTTACCGTTGTAAAGGCCCATATATAAGGCCTGTAATCCTTGTGTACAGTACAATATAATAAACTGAAATTCTTCATAAAAAATATCATGGTATCAGAGCGGTGAAAACAAAATTCCGCAACTCAAAAACCTTATTAGTAAGGAAAAATGTCTGGAACAGACGATCAATCCGAAAGCCAAATCAACCAGCCAACAAATCCACAAACAACAATCCTTCTTAGACCTCATAACGATTTCAACTCCTCTCAAAAACTTACAAATGTGCCATTAAATGGAAAAAACTATATCCAGTGGGCCAGAGCAGCTAAAATTACCCTCAGAGGGAAGGGGTTGCTGGGATTTGCAAATGGCACCAGAGTAAAACCAGAGGATGGAATTGAGGCGCAAGAAGAGTGGGACATGGTGGATAGTCAAACTATGACACTAATCCACAACTCTCTTGAGCCACAACTCTCTGATAGCTTCTGTTATTGTGAGACAGCAGCTGAGTTGTGGAAATCCATTGAAAAACAGTTCAGCAATCAAAACAATCACTCTCAAGTGTACTACCTCAAGCAAGAAATTGCAAAAATCTCACAAGAAAATCGAGGAATGCCAGAATATATGGGACTCGTGAGATCAAAATACGAAGAGCTCAAAATTTACCGACCACCAACAACTGACCTGGAGGTAATCAGAGAAAGGGAGGAGACTGACATGGTATATACCTTCTTGGCTGGCCTTGACTCGAGTTATGACTCTATTCGAGCACAGATACTCCTCTCAACCGAGAGATTGTTCTTTGATGATGTCACGGCCCGCATCAGACAAGAAGCGACGAGGCGAGTTGCCATGAACGCAGCTGACTCGAACCCAAAGCCAGAAGCTCAGGCCTTCTCAACTCGTCGCTCCAACTCTGACAAAGGCAGACTTAAGGGGGAGAAAAACGAGAAGTGCTCTTACTGCCAAAAAGAAGGGCACAGTCAGGATCGTTGTTGGGATCTCCATCCCCATCTCCGCCCTATAAGAGGTGATCGGAATCAGGGTGAGGCGGCAAAGAAGAGGTTTTTTCAAAGAACCCTAGATCCGAAAGGGGAGGAGAAGAAGGGGTTTGTTTCTGCGCGAAATGAAGCGCCGAACGGAGAAGAAAGGTCGAGTGGTGCGTCAAGTAGCGCGTCTGGTTCAACTCGGAACGAGTCAGATAGACTCGATCGATTGGAGTCCATGCTAGCGGCGCTATTGGGCCAGAAATCAATGGGCCAAGGTTTATCTATCTCCTATTTAAATTCTGTAGGCCCACAACAAAATATTTCGAGTACTGTACAGAATTTGAATTCAGTATTAGGGAACCGGTGTTTAACCATAGGCCAATCAACTAATTGTGCTTCTCCAAATCATAGTAAATGGGTACTCGACTCCGGTGCCACCGATCATATGACGGGTAATCTTGAATTGTTGAAAAATTATCGTCCAATTAAGAATAACCAATATTTTACCGTGGCCAATAATGAAAAAATCAAAATCAAAGGTTGGGGTATGGTTAGTGTCTTGTCAAAAAATTTCTTACAAGACGTTTTTTATGTTGAAAATTGTTCCGTAAATTTACTTTCTATTAGTAAGCTTGTCAATGATTTGAATTGTGAAATTATTTTTAAAGAAAAAATTGCTATTTTTCAGGATCTTCTCACCAAGGAGAAGATTGGTGAAGGGTATTTAGAAAATGGGCTATATTATCTTGATAGTAACAAGACTATTTTCAATACAAAAAAGAGTGAAGATTTGAGCAAGCTTTGGCACAAGCGTATGGGACATCCTTCCGATCGGATTTTAAAAACTTTATTTAGTTTTGAAAATTTTGATTGTACTAATTGTGAAATTTGTAAGCTCTCAAAGCATACTAAACTTCCTTTTTGTAACTCTAATTCCAAAAGTAGTGAATTATTTGAACTTGTTCATTCCGATGTTTGGGGACCCGCTCCTTTAAATTCTTATGATGATTTTAGATATTATGTTATTTTCATTGACGATTTTTCGAAAACTACTTGGATGTATTTAATGAAAAATAAAAGTGAAGTTTTCACTTATTTTCAAACCTTTGTAAATTTTGTTGAAACTCAATTTGGAAAAAAGGTTAAAATTTTTAGATCCGACAACGGAACGGAATATGTAAATCAAAATTTTGCATCTTTTGTAAAAGAAAAGGGTATTTTACATCAAACTTCTTGTGTTTATACTCCTCAACAAAATGGCGTTGCCGAAAGAAAAAACCGTCATATTCTTGAAGTTACTAGAGCTCTTTTATTTCAAAACAACGTGCCCAAAACTTTTTGGTCCGAAGCCGTCCTCACCGCAACCTATTTAATCAATAGGTTACCAAGTGCCAAACTTAGTTTTAAAAGCCCTTTAGAAGTTCTTTATAGTAGAAAAATTAATATTGATCATTTAAAAGTATTTGGTTGTACTTGTTTTGTACACAAAAATAAATTAGATAAATTTGATTTTACTTCTATAAAAACTATTTTTTTAGGTTATTCTTCCTTAAAAAAAGGATACAAGTGTTTTGATCCAAAAACCAAAAAACTTTTTATTTCTAGACATGTAACTTTTTTCGAAAATGAACCGTTTTATAGAAATTTTGAACTAGGAGGTTGCAATCAACCTTCTCAAAATGAATTTGTTTTACCGTGTGCTACTAACATAGAAGGAAAAAGAGTTTTTGTAGAAGGTAATATTAATGTAGGCAATCAAGATCACGAAGAAATCGAAGCCTTAGAGCATGAATTTGAGGAGATTGGCGAAGAAAATGAAAACGAGGAATATGAAGAAGGCCGAAATAATCAAGAAGAAGTGACATTGAGAAGGTCAACCCGACAAACTCAACCGCCTTCAAGGTTAAAAGACTTCATCACATATTCGGTACAATATCCAATACAAGATTATATTTCATATGATAACGTTTCAAAAGATCATTATGCTTTCATCAATTCTTTGTCAAAGGTTGAAGAACCAACCACTTATGAAGTGGCAAAAAATGATCCAAAATGGTGTAAGGCAATGGAAGAAGAACTCCAAGCCTTAGAAAAAAATCAAACGTGGATACTTTGTGAATTACCAAAAAAGAAAAAGCCGGTCGGTTGTAAGTGGGTGTACAAAATTAAATACCAAAGCGACGGTACCATAGAAAGGTACAAAGCTAGATTGGTGGCCAAAGGGTATACCCAAACTTATGGTATAGATTACCATGAAACATTTGCACCGGTGGCCAAAATGAATACCGTTAGAATACTTCTTTCCATAGCAATAAATAATGATTGGACTTTACATCAAATGGATGTTAAAAATGCCTTCCTTCAAGGAAATCTTGAAGAAGAGGTATACATGTCTTTACCACCCGGCCACAAAAAAGAAAATATTTCTAACCTTGTGTGTAGGTTAAAAAAATCCATTTATGGATTAAAGCAATCTCCAAGGGCATGGTATGGCAAACTTTCTCAACAGATTGGGCCGGGAGCTTCGATAGAAAATCGACAACCGGTTTTTGTACATTTGTAGGCGGAAATATAGTCACATGGAAAAGCAAGAAGCAAAATGTCGTGGCACGATCGAGTGCGGAAGCGGAGTATCGAGCCATGGCATCTACCGCAAGTGAATTGATATGGATCAAGCAATTATTAGCCGACTTGAATTTCAAGTATGAAGCACCAATGAAAATGTTTTGTGATAACCAAGCGGCGAGACATATTGCCGCAAATCCCGTTTTTCACGAGCGGACCAAACACATTGAGGTGGATTGCCACTTCATTAGAGAGAAAGTTCAATCAAAGCAAATTGAAACTCCTTTTGTCAAGAGCGAAGACCAATTGGCGGATATATTTACTAAAGGATTGAGTATTAAACCTTTCAACAATATATGTAGCAAACTAGGATTATTTGATATATATAATCCTAGCTTGAGGGGGAGTGTTGAGAAATAAGAGATTAGGGACAATTAGCCTCAGAGTTATCATCATTGGCTATTTAGGAAAATAGGAGCTCATATTTTTTATTTTCAAAAATAGACACCTCACTTTTTCCTTTTTTAGAAATATTACCGTTGGAACAAGTCAGTACCAATTTGGTACTCTGTTACCGTTGTAAAGGCCCATATATAAGGCCTGTAATCCTTGTGTACAGTACAATATAATAAACTGAAATTCTTCATAAAAAATATCATATACTAGTCGAAATTGATATACTGGAAGCCTGTCCATGAGTGTAAACGTTATATGTATATGAGAGCATGAGCTACCAGTTGGTATATTCGCTGTTATCCAGGGGTGCTTTGTTATAACCAGCCCATATACATCAGTAGTTCAGTCCAGGTTATGAGAACATGAATCTGAAATGGGTGCACTCATTTACTATTATTTAGTTTGACTGTTTTGTTGGAAGTGTTCAATGTCTGGTATCAGCATATGTGCAAGCTGCAATTATACAAATTTAGTCATTGCCTTGTAAAAGTGCATGTAGTTTAAATGGCCAAATAAATTGTGACCAAGGCACGTGTATATAACCATTTCCTTGATGTTCAATGTACAAAGGCAGTGTCATACTCAATTCCTTTCATTTGTTAATATGTCAAGTAATATCCGCACTTAAACTCTTACTTTCTGGTATTAATTGTTGGGTAGTAGTATGGTCAATTGAATCCGTTAGTATACTCTCTCTACTACTTCAATGCTAAAAGCACTCCCTCTGGTATAAACGAAATTTATTTAAGCCCTTCAGTACCAAGCCGTTTCTTCACTGCACCGCTATGTGGTTCACTCTCCCATCGACTTTGACAAACACAAAACAAATTGAATACACCTCTGTACTCTCCTTCGCATTGCGGTTCTAACGAAACCAATCCTGTCGGCCACGACGGCGACGATATCCGGAAACATGAAAACGAAACTTCCAGGGACCAAATTGAACAAAGATCTGCTACAAATCTCTGAGAACGACGCACAACAAACGGAGGTCACCGTCAGTTTCGTCTCGGCCTTGCGACGCCAGGGAGCCCCTCCTCAAAGGCTGCGACCGCCTGAAACGATGTCGGATCCAAACCCGTTATCATACGAACCCGTCTCCATCTTCGTTCGAAGCTCAAATGCGCGAGGGTCTCTTTGATCTTTTGTGGCAAATGCAGCCGTAAAACCCATGTTATTCTCTCCTGACGACTGACGTGGTGTCAAATGGTGTGAAAATGAAGAAGCTTCAGTAAAACAACAGAGCCCAATAATGAAATTAGAATTAGTACAAAGCCTTTCTCTGTCGATGCCTCCTCCGTCCAGTTTGATGAAGTGGCCCAATAGAAAAAGACAAACAAGCAGAAAATTTAGAAATTAGTTAAAAACAGTAGGAAGTCCCTAAAAATACAAACGACACATCCATAAAATTCTAAAAATCAAAATAAACCAGTTTCATTGATACTTTGACATGAAATTATGTCAAAGTAGTGGCCTTTTATATTTTTGAAGTATTTTCGCCTTAAAAATGGATTTTAGAAAACTCTTTGAAAGATGCTAAGTATTTTCGAAATAAAAACTTCAAATGTCCAAATGATTTCGAAATGATATCTTCTAAAAATAAATATCTTCAAAAGTCAAGTATTTTTGAAATGGAAAAGAATTTCTAAAAATCAAAAAGTGCAAAGGCCAAGGTGAATAAAATCATCAAATATCTCAAGTGAAACTTCAGAAATTAAAAGTCCAAAACACGAAATCCAAAGTCAAAGCCAAAACCTCTTCGTTTGAGGAAAAGTCCCTCACTAAGGTTGAGATCGACCTTAGATGACTTAGAAAATGAATTCTTACGGGCCCCCTCGTCCAAAGAATTATATTTTTTTGTTCTCATAAGAAGACCGACCAAGATGGTCCCGAGAACCGACTCTTATTAAGAAGACCGATGAAGATGGTCCCTAGGGTCGTTAAAGAACCAACTCTTATTAAGAAGACCGATGAAGATGGTCCCTAGGGTTGCAAAAGAACCAACTTTCGTCGAGTAGCCATTAAAGAGGACCCGAAGGTTGCAAAACTTCTTTTGTTCTCACAAGAAGATCGACTAAGATGATCCCGAGAACCGACTCTTATTAAGAAGACCGATGAAGATGGTCCCTAGGGTCGTTAAAGAACCAACTCTTATTAAGAAGACCGATGAAGATGGTCCCAAGGGCTGCAAAAGAACCAACTTTCGTCGAGTAGCCATTAAAGAGGACCCGAAGGTTGCAAAACTGCTTTTGTTCTCACAAGAAGATCGACTAAGATGATCCCGAGAACCGACTCTTATTAAGAAGACCGATGAAGATGGTCCCTAGGGTCGTTAAAGAACCAACTCTTATTAAGAAGACCGATGAAGATGGTCCCTAGGGTTGCAAAAGAACCAACTTTCGCTCGAGGCCGCCCAAGAGGTCCCGAAGGTTGCAAAACTCTTTTCACTCTCACAAGAAGGTCAGTCATAGCCCCGAGAGTTTACCAGAAATAACCTCAAGTGAAGCCTTCCCTTTTATCAACAAAAAACCTCTTCTAAACCAAAAATCCATTTCTCCGTTAGTCCAGTTAGAAACCTTTTGTCGACCCTTAATTGGGTCCCGTCTATTAGATTTGGTACCATCAATTAAGTCCTCCTTAATAGCACTCCATAAGTCTCTTTTCCTAGCCCATTACGTCAATACCCTTTATATCCCTTAATCAGAGGTTCTCGTAGGCAACTACGAGGTAATTAACAGTAGGGGCTTGCGCCTACTGGAAAGAAAGGACCCGCTAAATCAAGAAACTTCTTTAAGTAGCGACTCTTTATAGGATTCTCTTGTGTCGAGAGATACCCGCCATGGAGATCGAAACCTTAAGGGAGGTGAATCTAGGCTATGTTCCCATTGTTCTTCGAGAAATCCCTTCGAGGAGAATAATGACGAAAAAGCCGCGACGGTACAATTACTGGAGTTGTCCAGTATGCATTTAACACCCCCCCCCCCACAAGCTAATGGAATCGATGTAACATTGAGCTTGTGTTTCAACCAGTTGAATCGAGTAATGGAGAGAGGTTTAGTCATGATATCCACAAGCTGATTTTGAACTACCTTCTCACGGATGAAATGAAAGTCAATCTCGACATGTTTTGTTCTGGAGTGAAACATGAGATTGGCAGCTAAGAAGGTGGCACCGATGTTGTCACACCACATGATAGGGGGAGTGGAGAAGGGAACTTGCAATTCCTGTAGCAGAAATTGAATCCACAGAAGTTCTGTGCATGTCAGAGCCAAACTTCTATATTCAGCCTCTGTACTGGATCTAGAGACAGTGTGTTGTTTTTTTGCACTCCAAGATAGAAGGTTGTGGCCCAGAAAGATACAATAACCAGATGTGGAACGTCTGTCAATTTGGCATCCTGCCCAATCATTGTCTGTGTAGGCATGTAGTTGTTTGGCAGAATCAGTATAAAACTGAAGGCCTTGATCCAAAGTTCCAACCAAGTATCTTAATACCCTCTTTACAGCAGTCCAGTGGTTGACTGTAGGGGCATGCATAAACTGTGAAAGTCTATTGATTGCATAAGAGAGGTCAGGTCTGGTTACTGTGACATATTGCAGTGCACCAATAGTACTTTTGTAAAGATGGGGATCAGAGAAGAAAACACTGTCACCGGGAAGAAATTGAACACCAGTGGCAATTGGTGTTGCTACTAGTTTTGCATTCATCATATTTGTTCTTTGGAGAATATCCTTGATATATTTGGACCGAGACAAATGTAATCCATGAGATGAGGATGTGACTGCAATGCCCAAAAAATAGTGAAGAAGGCCTAAATCTTTTATTGCAAATCTGGAGTGTAACTGGGAAATGCAGGATGTCACCAAATGTTGACTACTGCCAGTGATCAGTATGTCATCAACATAGATTAGAACAATTATAGTGTGACCTTTGCAGTGGGCAAAGAAAAGAGAGGGGTCATAATGAGAGGCTGTGAAGCCAAAATCAACAAGAGCTGTACTCAATTTCTGAAACCAAGCTCTTGGGGATTGTTTTAAACCATAGATTGATTTTTTCAAGAGACATACATGATCTGGATTGTTTGAATCAATGAAACCCGGAGGTTGTGTCATATATATCCTTTCAGAAAGGTCCCCATGTAGAAACGCATTTTGTACATCTAATTGATGAATAGCCCAATGAGAAGAGACAGCAAGAGACAATACTAACCGCACTGTGGTGGGTCTGACAACAGGGCTAAAAGTGTCAAAGACATCGATTCCCTCTTGTTGATGGTACCCTTTAGCCACTAACCGGGCTTTGTGCCTTTCAATAGTACCATCTGAGTGTCGTTTGATCTTGAAGACCCATTTACAGCCAATCACTTTTTGATCATGTGGAGGAGGAACCAGTTGCCATGTTTGATTGACAGCTAGAGCATCTATTTCTTTTGCCATTGCCATGCGCCATTGTTGATGATTATTTGCCTGAGTGAAAGAGGTGGGCTCTACATTGGCTAAGGAGGTGAGAAAGGCAACATGATCAGGAAAGTGCCTTGTTTTGCGTGTGTTGTCTCTGGTCCTGGTGACCATTGGATGAGAGGAAGGAGGAGGAGCCGTAGGGATTATGGAGTTTGAAGTTTGTTGAGGCTGTGGAGAAGATAGTTGTAAAGGGAGAGGTGTGATAGTTCGGTCAGAGGAGGGAGCATGGTCAGGTGCTGAATTCAAAAGTTGGGCAATTAACGGTAACTTGGAGGAGTTGTGAGGTGTAATGTTGGGCTGTGTATCATGTTGTTGTGGCTGGGCCTGTTGAGGAGGGGAAGCCATTGTGGGCTGAGGCGAAGTGGGCCTAATGCAGCGGAGATACAAGTCAAGTAGAGGAGGCCCAGAGAGAGCTGTATTGTTGAGGAATGCATCTTCTTCCTGACTGTTAGTGGAGGAGCCGTTGGAGGTGAGATTTTTGGAAAAGAAAAAAGCTTGCTCATCAAATTGCACACTTCGAGAGGTGAAGATGCGATTGGTGTCGATGTGGAGACAGCGATACCCCTTCTGATTTGTAGCGTAGCCCAAGAAAACACAAGGTAAGGATCTCAACTGCAGTTTGTTTGAGTTGTATTGGCGTGTATGAGGGAAGCATAAACAACCAACTACTCGCAGAAAATTGTAATCTGATGGGGAATTAAACAGAGTAGTGTAGGGAATTTCATTGTTTGTAGAGGATGGGAGTCTATTTATGAGGTATACAGCAGTGGAGAAAATCTCATCCCAAAACATGTGAGGTATAGAGGCATGAGAAATCATGGCTAGGGAGAGTTCAATTATATGCCTGTGTTTCCTCTCAGAGGTACCATTTTGCTGAGGAGTGTAAGGGCATGAGGTTTGGTGTATGATTTGGGAAAATTTGATACCAATGGGTTTGAATTCAGATCCACCATCAGTTCTGATTGTTTGAATAGTAGTGTTGAGCTGATTTTCAACCTGTTGCTTAAAAAGAGAGAAGATATTGACTACTTCATGCTTATGAGTCATGAAATAAATCCAAGTGAACTTTGAGTAATCATCAATGAATATTACATAATATCTAAAGCCATTTGAAGATACAATAGGGGAAGTGATGTACGGTTTCCGTACTTGATTTTCAGCCAGAATAAGCCCCAAATTTCATTCAAATTACTTGTGTTTTTACTTATTTTTCTTTAAATTGTGCTAATGTTAGATGTAGGAAAGTTCAGCCGTAGCCCGGCAAGTTTTTTATACAGGTTCATTGCACTTTGGCGCGAAAAAGGGAGAAAATCGACCAAGTTGTGCAAATTCAGCAAGTTGGAACAGGCCGCCCCAATCTCAGGACGGGCCGCCCCATATCCATACCAGGCCGTCCCAGTCCACAAACAGGCCAGATAGCTATTTCGAGACTTCTAAAGATAGAACGCCTGATTTGGTGAGGCGGTTTCTTCAGTTTCCACCGCCTTTCTGAGCCACAATGCCACGTTTTGGAACCGCCTAAGACGCCTATATAAGCTCTGTCCTGGCTCAAAGTCAAGGGGTTCGAATTTGCCTAGTTTTCAGAGCCAGAAAGGAGCAAGAAAATCACCATGTCGAGACGGCCATCCACCAGCCTGAGACGCACCGCCCCAGGATCAGGACGCACCGTCCCAGACAGGACAGAGCTTAGAAGTTGGAGAAATTCGAGCACATCTTGTTGTAACTTGGTTTTTCCTTTTTCTTTGTGTTTTTGTATGATGAAACCTGCTTTTTCTTGCATGGAGTAGTTTAGTTTAGGGGCTATGGTTCGATAACTTTTCTTTTAGTTGTTTGTTTTGTTTGAATACTTGTTTATTTGCTAAGTTAAGTTGCGTTTATGATTTCTGCAATTTTATTCTATCTTTTTGTTGCAATTTGTTACTGTTTGAATCTGATTACTGCGTTAAACAAAGGCCTAGTTTAATTGTCAAAATATAGTCAATCTGCAATAACAAGTAAACACTTAGATCAATTAGGTAGGCGATATCCGAAAGGATTAAACCAAACTTTAAGAAATTAGAGTTTTACTCAATAAATCGAGAGATTGAGAGTTTACCCAGACCCAGAAATCAATTAAAAACAACTAAACCAAGAAACGAGAGTTGAAATTTAGGAGTTTTTAGGATTTATCAAGCAGAATCCCACAACTTGACCTGAACGAGAGTTAGAGCGCAAGTCTGTAGGTTAGGTTTGACTAACTCCACACAAAAACACTCAGCAAGTAACTAAGTAGGATGGCAAAACAGACATCAGATGATTGGAACGGACCGTTCCAAGGGTAGGACGGACCGCCCGAGAGGGGGCGTCCTGACCTAGAACGGCATGTTCCAGCCATCTGACAGGGATTAGGACGGCCCGTTCCAGAGATGGAACGGTCCGTCCCAACCTTGATAGAAAAGAAAAGTTAGACAACCTGAACCCCTAATCGTTTGTTATTTGTTTAAACTTTTAAATTGGTTAAGTTTTTCTAGGAAATTAGAATTTTAACTCTGTAACTGAAATTCGACTTTCTGTTTGGATTTGTCTGGAATTTAAATTATTTATTTAACCAAAAGAATTTAATTTAATACGAATTGTTTGAACTTAGAAAAGGAATAGTCTGTCCCCGTGATTCGACCCTTAAACTGTACTGCAAACGAATTAGCATCGGTTTTTAAGGAATTAATTTGACCAGTACCCTCAGCACCGATCAAATTTTGGCGTCGTTGCCGGGGACGGTGCCTTTTTCTGAATTTTACTTTCGCTTTAACTTAAATTCTTTCAATCTCTCTTCACCTTTTCTTTTGTTTTTGAAATATTGCAGTCGCCTACGCTGGCTAACAAGGAGAAGGAACTAGGCAGCGCACGCGATTCAAATTTTCAACGAGGAGAAGGAGAACAGAATCAACAACCGAGCGCATCTTCATCTGGAACGGACAGCCCTGTTTTAGGACGCACCGCCCCAGGTTTAGCTGAACTCACAAAGAAAGGGGAAAGCTCACTGGTTCAGCCGTTTCGCCAGTTTTACCAGCGCAACCGCAGAAATCCAGGGGGAACTCAACCACCTTTGCCACCACCCGAAGAAGACATGGCAGAGAACTTGAATGGCAATGGGGGAAGACCTGAGGAAACTCCCGTCCAGCGGGCCCTTAGGGAAGCCCTTGAAGCAGCAAGGGAGGCCGAGGCCACTCGACCTCTTCGTGAGATCAGTGCACCAACAACGACTAATGTCCGACTTGGAGTACGACCACCGAAGGCTGAGCGAACCCGTGACTTTTACTACAACCCAAGCTTGATCGCTTTGATCAAGGACTCAGCTTTCAGTAGAGCCCCCAATGAAGATGTCAATCGCCATTTGCAGAGCTTCCTGCGAAATTGCACAACCCTTGTCCCCGAAGACGTGGATCCAGAAATAATCCGCTTAACTCTCTTTCCCTTCTCTCTTAGGGGCAAAGCCGAGGATTGGCTTAACAGTTTCAATGATGCACCGTTTGATTCTTGGGAAAACTTAACCAAAGCCTTTTTAGATAGGTTCTACCCTAGGGTAAAAACAACTAAATTGGTTAGGGAATTGTTAACCTTTCAACAAGAAGCAGATGAGAACTTGTTTGAGGCATGGGAAAGGTTCAAAGACCTGCAAAGAATGTGTCCACACCATGTACCTGAAAATAGGCTTATTGTCAGTTTTTATGATGGTCTGGATGATATGACTCGTCAGAATATTAATTCAACTGCAGGTGGATCATTCCTCGAGATGGGTTGCAGAGAAGCGAAGGCTCTACTTGAGAATATGGCCAGGTCCCAAACCAACTGGTCAGTCAGAGCCCAGAAGAAAGGAGGACTCCTTGAAGTGGATAGGGATACCCACATGCAGTCGTAGCTGGACTATTTGACCGTCATGATCAAGATTCTCAATAAGAGACCATCTGAAGTGGTATCCAAGTGTCAGTTTTGCGAGGAAGAAGGACATACGGCCAAGGCATGCCACTTGGTTGAAAGAGAAGAGAAGACAGAAGAGGTGAATGCACTCATGAATCCTCCGTCCTTTTTCCCGCCCACCAACAACTATGCCTATCGCGATAAGAGGAACCATCCGGGCCTTTCCTACTCAAATCCAAATGGAGCTGCTAATCCTAGTCAAGCCGGACCACCAAGGAACCAACAACGACCTCAAGAGACACTCACGCAGCCCATGGTGGAGAAGTTCATGCAGAGTCAAGGGATTTTCAATCATGCCGTCCATCGGGAGTTGGAAAAGACCAGGGAAGATATGGGTTCTTTCCTTCAAAGATTCGACGAAAGATTGGCTCAATCAAGCACCGGGGCGCTGACCAAACCAGGTATGTTCCCCAGCCAACCCGAACCTAACCCTAGGGAGGATGTGAAGAGTGTTTCGCACCAATTGAGGAGCGAAACAAGGTATGACGGGCCCGAAATGCCCTCAGATTCTTCTCCAGGACTATCTGGAACGGACCGCCCCACACTGGGACAACCCGCCCCACCTCAGGACGGAACAGTATCTGATCAGGCGGACCAGCCAAGCGCCGAAGCAGATGGTGGAACGGACCAACCAACAGCAGAACGAGGTGCTGGAACGACCCGCCCCACACCAGGACGGACCGTCCCAGACACCTCAACTACCACAAGCAGGCCAGTTCCGAGATCCGTCTCCCTATCTAACGGGACTATTGAGGTTCCGTATCCGCAGAGACTCGCCAGGGCTAGGAAGGACAGGGCGTATGAGAAGTTTCTGGATATTCTAAGGCAAATCAAGATCTCGATTCCCTTCACTGATCTCCTGACCAGGATGCCATCCTATGCTAAATTCTTGAAGGACCTCCTTTCCAACAAGAAAAATCTGGAGGAGTGCGGTACTATGGCCTTGACCGGAGAATGCAGTGCTCTGATTTCAAAGAAGATGCCAGTCAAAATAAAAGATCCTGGTAAGTTCACCATCCCATGTAAAATTGGAAACGCAGAAGAGAAGAAAGCGCTGCTGGACCTCGGAGCAAGCGTTAGTCTCATCCCCGAAACAGTCTATAATCAGATAGGGATGGGAGAGCTGAGCCCAACTCGTATGACTTTGAAGCTTGCTGATGGATCGATTAGACTGCCATTGGGGATAGCAATTGACGTGCCAGTCCAAGTTGGCGATTTGATTGTGCCTTGTGACTTTGTGGTAGTGGACATGGATGAAGATCCAGATGTTCCAGTCATTTTAGGTCGTCCTTTCCTCACCACAGTCGGAGTATTTATCAACTGCAAGACCGGCAAAATGATCCTTGAGGTTGGAGATGACAAAGTGGAGTTTGATGTGGAGAAAGCCATGAAGATGCCTGACCAGATCGATTCAATTTTCATGGTAGAATCATTGGAAGCCATTGTTAAAGAATCCTTCAACACACGAGTGGTTCAGGCGTATCATTCCTTCTCGGCCAGACCTGAAGAGGAGGATGCAGACCTAATATTCAACGAAATTCTGCAAATGGTTGAATATTTGGCTGCCAGAGAGGAACAGAACGGACCGCCCCAAATCAGGGCGGATCAAGCCCTCATGCAGCTGCGAGCGCCAGCTGAAATCCAACAAATTCTCAGCCTGGACACCCCTCAGGACGGACCGCCCCAGCTTGGAACGGACCGCCACAATTCAGACGATGCCAAGTCCAAGTCAGAATTGAAGGCAAAACCCGACAATCTCAGGTATGAATTCTTAGGGCCAGATCAGACCTTTCCTGTAATTGTTAATGCCCATCTCGATGCAGATCAAACAGCAAAGCTATTGAAAGAACTAAGAACTCACCAGAAAGCTATTGGATACTCGATTGAGGATCTAAGGGGTATCGATCCCTCGATCTGCACCCATCGGATCCTTCTTGAAGAGGACTCCAAGCCAACTGTGGAGCACCAAAGGAGACTCAACCCGAACATGAGCGAAGTGGTGAGAAAGGAAATCCATAAACTTCTAGAAGCAAGGATCATTTACCCCATCTCAGACAGCAAATGTGTTAGTCCCATTCATGTTGTTCCAAAGAAGGGAGGCACGACCGTGATAAAGAATGACGAAGGCCAGCTGATCCAAACAAGAATAGTCACAGGATGGAGGATGTGTGTGGAATATCGCAAGCTGAATGCAGCTACCCGAAAGGACCACTTTCCTTTGCCGTTTGTTGACTAGCTACCTGAGCGCCTGGCTAAGCATTCTTTCTTTTGTTATCTAGATGGTTATTCTGGTTTCTTTCAAATACCAATTCACCCCCTAGACCAAGAAAAAACGACCTTTACATGCCCATATGGGACCTATGCATACCGAAGGATGCCATTTGGTTTGTGTAATGCACCAGCAACATTTCAAAGAGCCATGATGGCTATTTTTTCTGATTTTATAGAAAAGGACATGGAGGTTTTCATGGATGATTTTTCTGTCTATGGTACGTCTTTCGATCATTGTCTAGCAAACTTGAAAAAGATTTTGCAGAGATGTGAAGAAGTTAACCTAGTTCTGAATTGGGAGAAGTGCCATTTCATGGTGCAAGAAGGAGTCGTTTTGGGCCACATAATCTCAGAACAAGGGATCAAAGTTGACCAGGCCAAAGTGGAAGTGATTGAGAAACTCACAGAGCCAACTTGTGTAAAGGATGTTCGGAGTTTCCTTGGTCATGCCGGTTTCTATAGGCGTTTTATCAAGGATTTCTCTAAAATTGCTAAGCCTTTAACAAACTTGACTATGAAAGATGCAGAATTTATCTTTGATAAAAGTTGTGTTGATGCATTTGACAGGTTGAAGAAAGCGCTTGTGACACCCCTATCTTGCAACCTCCGAATTGGGATGAACCGTTTGAATTGATGTGTGATGCCAGTGATTACGCAGTTGGAGCAGTCCTTGGACAACGGAAAGACAAGAAGCCTTATGCCATTTATTATGCAAGCAAGGTGTTGGATGAAGCCCAGATCAACTACACCACAACAGAGAAGGAGCTTCTCGCGGTAGTCTTTGCTTTAGAAAAGTTCAGGTCCTACCTGATCGGTTCAAAGGTTATAGTCTACACCGACCATTCAGCACTTAAGTACCTCCTTTCAAAGAAAGACGCCAAGCCAAGACTCATCCGATGGGTTCTCTTGCTTCAGGAGTTCGATCTTGAGATCCGCGATAAGGAAGGTACAGAAAATAGTGTTGCTGATCATTTGTCCAGGATTAAAATAGAAGGCATCAAGCCCGGGGCGCTGCCAATCAACGACTCATTTCCAGACGAACATCTGTACGCAATTCAGTCTGGAACGGACCGCCCCAGCATGGAACGGACCGCCCCAGTCACATAAAATGATGTCAGGACAACCGTCCCAGCCAGAACGGCCCAGTCTGAGCCAGGTCAATCAGTTGGAACGGTCCGCTCCAACATAGAACGGTTCGCCCCAACTCAGGCGACTCCATGGTATACTGACTTTGCGAACTATCTAGCAAGCGGAGTTATGCCCTATCAGATGTCTTTCCAGCTGAAGAAAAGATTCATAGCCGATGCTAAGTACTATTTCTGGGAAGACCCTTTCCTGTGGAAAGTTGGAGTTGATGGAATGTTCAGAAGATGCGTACCGAAGGAAGAAATCGAGCAAATCCTGCACAATTGCCATGCAACAGCATACGGAGGACATGCCTCAGTGTCTAAAACCGCAGCTAAGGTTCTGCAATTCGGATTTTTCTGGCCTACGCTTTTTAAAGATGCAAGGGAGTTCATCTCATCTTGCGACTAATGTCAGAGGACAAACAACATTTCAAGGCGCCAAGAGATGCCTCAGAATCCGATTCTGGAGGTTGAGATCTTCGATGTTTGGGGGATTGATTTTATGGGACCCTTTCCTTCTTCATACGGTTATGAATACATTCTTGTGGCCGTTGATTACGTGTCCAAATGGGTGGAAGCTATTCCAAGCAAGCATGCAGATTCAGCAACAGTCAAGAAGCTTTTCACCAAGATTATATTTTCTCGGTTTGGAATTCCAAGAACAGTCATTAGTGACGGGGGCAAACACTTCATTAACAGACAATTTGAGAATCTTTTAAGGAAGTATGGAGTGAGACACAAGGTGGAAACGCCTTATCATCCGCAGACTAGTGGCCAAGTTGAGATATCAAATCGGGAGATAAAGAATATCCTGCAGAAGACGGTGAATAGCACAAGGAAAGATTGGGCATTGATATTGGATGATGCCTTGTGGGCATATAGGACGGCTTTCAAAACTCCAATAGGCATGAGCCCATTCAAGCTAATTTATGGAAAAACGTGTCATTTGCCAGTTGAATTGGAACACAAGGCATATTGGGCAGTTAGAGCACTCAACATGGATTACAAGTCAGCTGGAGAGAAGAGGATTTTGGACTTGCACGAGCTGGAGGAAATAAGGCTGAATGCATATGACAATGCTAAGATCTACAAGGAGAGAACGAAACTATGGCATGACAAGCATATCCAAAGAAGATCCTTTGAAGCTGGAGATATGGTGCTTCTGTTCAATTCCAGGTTGAGGCTATTTCCAGGTAAACTACGGTCTAGATGGACAGGCCCTTACGTTGTGAAGAAGGTCTATCCATTCGGAGCTGTTGACATCTACAAGGAAGGAGATGAGACCTTCAAAGTTAATGGGCAGAGGCTCAAGTTCTACGTTAATCCAAATGCTAGCACAGAAGGAGGGGAAGTGCACTTTTTGACCAACCCCTCACCGGCAGAAATGTAGACATCAGGGGTCAAGCTTGAGACCTTAAACAAGCGCTTCTTGGGAGGCTAACCCAAGGGTTTTAGTTTTTAATTTTCGATTTATTTGATTTACTTTGCATCAAAAATTGAAAAACAAATAAAAATTGAAAAAACAACAAAAAAATACATAAAAATTAGGAGTAGGTTAAATATATAAAATAAACTGGCTTAATTTGTGGTGTGATTGATTATTTTCAGGGTGAAAACGTGAGAAAATCAGCGAGAAATCGAGGGTGTACGTGGAAAGACAAGCTTGGGGGACCCAACGCCGATTGGAACGGTCCGCCCCAACCAGTGGAACGGTCAGGTTTAGACCAGGACGGAGCAGAGCTGGACATGAGGACTAACCCAATGGAACGGTCCGCCCCAATCATAGGACAGTCCGTCCCATTTTGAAAACTGACCGTTACGCGTGGAATTTCGCGTGTAACCACCCATTACCTAAACTCGACCCATTAACCCACTAACCCAACAGTTACTCTCCATCTCCCTCTCTCCATTCAAACCCCCTCAAAACTCTCTTTCTCTCTCTCTCCCGACCCTCTCTCTGCCGCCAGAAATTCCGACGAAAAAAAGCGCCGCCATCAACGCTTCGCCGGAACCCTCCCCACTCTCCTCTCACCCACCTACTCACTCTCTTTCTCTCTCTCTCTCTCTCGCTCTCTCTCTCTCTCTCTGCCCCATTCACTGCCGAGCAGCGACCACCCTCCAGATCCGCCGCAGCCGCTGCCTCCGTCGTCGATTTCGCCGTCTGACAGCCCCTACCACCTCTCCTCAGCCGCTACTTCGCCTCTCTCCTTTCCATTCCGCTGCAGGCCATCGATCTCGTCGGAATCCGCCGCCCTAACCGCTACCACCGCGCCTCCGCCGCCGTTTCTGCGAAAATCCGATAAAATCAAACTCCATTATCTTCTCATTTCCATCCTCAAACCAAACCACTCGAATCTGCACCAAAATCCAGTACCAAAATCAATCGAAAAAAAAATCGTCGGAAACCATCTCTGTTACTTAGCCATTTTTCTATCCAAACCATAATTGGGACGGACCGTCCCACCATTGGGGCGACCCGCCCCAATCACTAACCCTGTCAAAAGCATCCGCCCCAGTCCAAGACCACCCCGTCCCAAACCGAGACCTCTCCGCATCATAGTCCAGAACGGTCCGTCCCATCATCCGAACGGTCCGCCCCAGAATCATAAACCAACCAAAACCACTGCATACCCAGCCAGACCACCCCGTCCCATTTTTGGACCGACCCGTCCCATGAACAGAAGAAGCTCTGGGAGATTATCAGACAAAATCTCAAAGTATTTCCGCGAGCAGCAGTGGAAAGAGGGGCAGAAGAAAATCCGCGTGCCCCGATATTTCACCAGAGGTATTGGTGGGTGGCCAACTAAGGAGGATCATCCGGTCCCTCCTCTAGATTACTACCCGCTCCAGCCCAGACATTTCATCGTGGATCCAGGGTCACCCTCTGTTACCCCGCCCTACACTGTTGAGCACCCCGACCAGGTCGCTCCATACGCTAGTTGGGGCAGGCATAGACAGCCATCTCCCTACGTTTGCTATTGGTCCGAGCTCGAGTCAATATCCAACTTGGCGGAGGACCAACCAGACCAAACAGACACAGCTCAGTCAGCCTGGGCTGAAACTCAACCTGAGCCCGAGCCTGCTGCAACAGATGCTGAGATAAACGCAGCAGCTGAAGCAGAAGAAGAAGCCGAGGAAGAAGAAGTGGAGGATCTCGTCCCTGAGACGCAAACCTACCCCTCATAGCCAGCCGAAGTTGAGCTCGCCGATGTGCGTATCCGGCTCAAGGGCTCAGATGCCAAGCAGAGGTTTAAGAACCTCCGAAACAAACACTTTCAATGTACCAAGGCCATTGATTTGCGGGTGCTAGATCAGCTTGGCATTCGTGAGGACTTTTTCAGACTTACCAGATCTGTCGGGTTTAGCCCGAGATTTTGGAAGATCAGAGCCCCTGCCTACACTGCTCTCACCATGGAGTTTCTCTGTACCCTTGACCTCTTCTTCAAGGATGATCTTTGGCAGATGACCTTCCGTGCGAACGGAAGGAAGTTGATCTGCAATGAGAATGATTTCGCCCGGTTCTTTGGGCTTGAAAATGGGGAGATAACTGATGAGTTCTTCGAGGACAACCTTTGGGAGGAGCTATCTCTGGAGCACAAACAACCAATCAACACCCGCCGCTCCTCCCACATCCAGCACCCGACTATTCGCTTCATTCAGCGGATGCTTTCGCTCACCATCTTTGCCAAAGGTGAGTCGGGGGTAAAGCTGACCCTTGGCGAGCAAGCAATCCTCAACCAGATCTTTTATCCAAAGGGGGATGCAAAGCTCAACCTGTCCTACTTCATGATGAAGCACTTCGAAAAACAGGCCAACAACCTCAGAGCGGGCACGGACAGATCACAGTGGGCGGGTACGTGACCCACTATATCCGTCAGTATGATGTTCAGGTGCCATGGGACGAGCTGAGACGAAGCGGGGGACCAAACCAGCTTGCTATGAAGCAGCTGGTTGAAATGGGGATGGTAGCTCAGGTCGGCTCTGAGTACCAGTATTGTTTTGGTCGCCACAGATTCCCGCTCCCATTCACCGGGTCCATTGATCTCCAAAACAAAAGGACCTGGCTGCTGGTTGATAAAGATGGACGCCTGATCAACCATGCAGAAGAAGAGATGCAGCGGCGATTGGCTGAGATGGAGGCCGCTGCTAGAGGAGCTGGCGCCGGTACATCGGCAGAGGCAGAGGCTGTAGGCACCTTTAGCCACCATACTCAGCAGCCATCTCACTTTCCTCCACCACCCCACATTGAGCACATGGCTGATGCTCCACCTAGTACTCGAGAGAGATTCACTTGGGGCGAGATCCGTATGGAGGACATCCCCACTCATCCATCCCCATCTTCGCCTCGAGCACATGGAGGCTATGAGCCACAGTGGCAGCCGGGATACGACAGGGGATACGATCAGCACTATCATGACATGCTACAGGACATTCACACCGCTCAGTGGAACCTGCAGGCTTCTTTTGATGAGGAGAGGGAGGAGAATAGGAGATGGAGGCAGCAGCAAGATGAGCGTAATGCAAGGAACGATGATTTGCTCAGCCGCCTTGCGATTCACATTTTTTGTCCTGGACCATCAGCACCTCCGCCACATGACCCACCACAGTTCTGAGCCAGTTTTAGGTACGTTTTTCTATTTTTCTCTCCTTTATTTTCTTTCTTGCATCTACTAGGACTAGGGACAGTCCAGTAGATAAGCTTGGGGGGGTTAAAGGATCGAAAAATCGAAAAAACGGATAACTTAGCGCATCTGCATAGCACATTGCCAGTTTCAGACAGTATTGGAACGGACCGTCCCACCAATGGGGCGACCCGTCCCAACAGGGCATCCCAGTCTAGAACAACCCATTCCAACACTGTCTGAAACACTGAAACTAGTCAAGTATTGTGTCTGGGACGGTCCGTCCCACCATCAGGACGGTCCGGCCCAGTGGGTCGTTCCACAACAGAACAGGCCGTTCCAGACACAATGCATTGGCAGTTTTTGTATATACATATAGGATTTGCATAATTAAATCATTTTAAGTTGCATTTAGGTTAGTTTTAAGGATCTTTTAGTTTAAATTTGCGTTTGTGACTTTGGAAATATGGGCAGATTCTGAGAAAAATCAAAAACTTTGTTTAAAATGTTTTAAAATGAATTTGACTAAACTAATTTGAATAAGCTAAGGATAGTAACTTTCATTTGACTTAGGAGTAATTTTGCTAAGCATTGGATAGTAAATTTCAAAAGCAATCATTCGGTTGTATTGAATAGAGCCGAAAAAGGGCTTGATTTGGTTCGCCTAAGATCATTTGAGTAACTCAAAAATAAGGATAACTGTAAGATGGTTTGCACAGATTTTCAGAAACTAAAACCTTTGCAATTTTCTTTTCAAAAAAAAAAAAAATTAAAAAGGGGAACTAAAAAGTGGTGCAGTGCCATGGACACTGTAGGAGGCTATAGGTACTTGCGGATTAAAAGATTTCCATAAACCATGGGTAAGAAATAGAAAGAGATTCATGGTATAAAAAAAAAGAGAAATAAAGAGGAAAAATCCTCTAAAAAATCCGCTCTTATATGGCCGACTTCTCCGCCTCGGGAAAAACCTCCTTGCCCCAGGAAAATTGTATCTTGTAAATAAATTTTCTTTTAAAGTTCTTTAAGTTTTTTGTTTAAAGTATCGTAAGTCTGTGCAAAACAACTTGGAGTTATTCTGAATTATTTGAGTTAAGCAGGTTCGATCCCGTTTCTACTTGATTTCTAACTAAATGAAAACTTTGAAGAATTAACTGATCTAATGCTTAGTGAAATAAAACAGAGTCAATGTGATGTGAGGATCTTTGGTTTGATTTCAGAGAAAGTTAAGTCACTCAAAAATTAAAACAATTTGTTCTTTATGAAAAAATTTTTTGACGAAAATGCCCTTGTAACTTAAAGTCACAATCAGATAGGTTTAACTAAAAAAGATTCCTAAAACTAGTTAAGTACACAAATAATTGAACTCAATTAGGGTCTAATTCAGGTCTGAGTCTAGAGTTTTGCTTGGGGACAAGCAATGTTCAAGCTTGGGGGATTTTGATGTACGGTTTCCGTACTTGATTTTCAGCCAGAATAAGCCCCAAATTTCGTTCAAATTACATGTGTTTTTACTCATTTTTCTTTAAATTGTGCTAATGTTAGATGTAGGAAAGTTCAGCCGTAACCCGGCAAGTTTTTTATACAGGTTCATTGCACTTTGGCGCGAAAAAGGGAGAAAATCGACCAAGTTGTGCAGATTTAGCAAGTTGGAACATGCCGCCCCAATCTCAGGACGGGCCGCCCCAACTCAGTGCAGACGTAGGCAGAGGCAATCAAGACGACACATTCAGCCCACACTGGGACGGGCCGCCCCATATCCATACCAGGCCGTCCCAGTCCACAAACAGGCCAGATAGCTATTTCGAGACTTCTAAAGATAGAACGCCTGATTTGGTGAGGCGGTTTCTTCAGTTTCCACCGCCTTTCTGAGCCACAATGCCACGTTTTGGAACTGCCTAAGATGCCTATATAAGCTCTATCCTGGCTCCTAGTCAAGGGGGTTCGAATTTGCCTAGTTTTCAGAGCCAGAAAGGAGCAAGAAAATCACCCTGTCGAGACGGCCATCCACCAGCCTGAGACGCACCGTCCCAGACAGGACAGAGCTTAGAAGTTGGAGAAATTCGAGCACATCTTGTTGTAACTTGGTTTTTCCTTTTTCTTTGTGTTTTTGTATGATGAAACCTGCTTTTTCTTGCATGGAGTAGTTTAGTTTAGGGGCTATGGTTCGATAACTTTTCTTTTAGTTGTTTGTTTTGTTTGAATACTTGTTTATTTGCTAAGTTAAGTTGCGTTTATGATTTCTGCAATTTTATTCTATCTTTTTGTTGCAATTTGTTACTGTTTGAATCTGATTACTGCGTTAAACAAAGGCCTAGTTTAATTGTCAAAACAAAGTCAATCTGCAATAACAAGTAAACACTTAGATCAATTAGGTAGGCGATATCCGAAAGGATTAAACCAAACTTTAAGAAATTAGAGTTTTACTCAATAAATCGAGAGATTGAGAGTTTACCCAGACCCAGAAATCAATTAAAAACAACTAAACCAAGAAACGAGAGTTGAAATTTAGGAGTTTTTAGGATTTATCAAGCAGAATCCCACAACTTGACCTGAACGAGAGTTAGAGCGCAAGTCTGTAGGTTAGGTTTGACTAACTCCACACAAAAACACTCAGCAAGTAACTAAGTAGGATGGCAAAACAGACATCAGATGATTGGAACGGACCGTTCCAAGGGTAGGACGGACCGCCCGAGAGGGGGCGTCCTGACCTAGAACGGCATGTTCCAGCCATCTGACAGGGATTAGGACGGCCCGTTCCAGAGATGGAACGGTCCGTCCCAACCTTGACAGAAAAGAAAAGTTAGACAACCTGAACCCCTAATCGTTTGTTATTTGTTTAAACTTTTAAATTGGTTAAGTTTTTCTAGGAAATTAGAATTTTAACTCTGTAACTGAAATTCGACTTTCTGTTTGGATTTGTCTGGAATTTAAATTATTTATTTAACCAAAAGAATTTAATTTAATACGAATTGTTTGAACTTAGAAAAGGAATAGTCTGTCCCCGTGATTCGACCCTTAAACTGTACTGCAAACGAATTAGCATCAGTTTTTAAGGAATTAATTTGACCAGTACCCTCAGCACCGATCAGAAAGACCCCCACACATCACTACGTATTAACTGTAGATGTTTTGTAGAAGAACTAACAGATAAAGAGAAAGGTAAAACATGTGATTTTGCCAAAGCACAGTCACCACAATGATTTATTTTATGTGAACTACAAGGTAAAGAAAACTGATGCAACACTTTTGTTGTTGTAGCAGAAGAGGGGTGACCCAACCTAGCATGCCACAAATCTGCTGGAACTCGACTGGTACTATAAGCTTGAGACACACTGGATGGTTGAACAAAAAATAAGCCTTTAGAGCATGTCACCTGGTGGAGGTTGGCCTTGGTGAGGTAGTCCTTAAAACAACAAGACACAGAAGAGAACTCAATTAGTAAGGTAGGGTTGTCAAGTAGCAATTGAGATATACTAATTAGGTTTTTTGAGAAGGAGGGGACAACCAACACATTGTTGAGGTGTACAGTAACATGAGGTAAAGTAATTTGTAAACTACCAATATGAGGGATAGATAACCCCATACCACTACCAATGTGCAAGGAGTCAGAGCCTTCATAATTGTAGAATGTGGAGAGGTTGTTCAAGTCATTGGTGACATGGCTTGTAGCTCCAGAGTCAAGTAACCATGATGAAGAGCCAACTGTAGCAGGAGCAGAGAAGGCACTGTATGCTTGAGGAGAAGTGGCATTGTTGGAAGCAGTTGGAGGAGTCCAGGAGTTGTCTTCATTGTATCTGAACCAACAGTTTTTGGCTGTGTGAAAGCCAAATTTATCTGACAGAATTGTTTGGTTGCAGAGTTTACTGCCATGTGGGGTCTAGGTGGTCTTGCTGCACGAGGTTGAGTGGAGTTTGCAGATGGTTGAGAGTAGTTAGGAGTTGCTCTTGGTCCAGGACTGTAATTGACATAGACAGGAGTATTCTGAGCAGTACCAGAGTTGAACTGGTATGGAGATTTGGGACGGGGCTGATAGCCTATACGTCTAGGATTGGATTGAAAAGATGGTCTGACAGCATACTGGTATGGAGAGTTAGATCTTCCAGTTGCAAAAGCTGCAGGGGGGCTGATAGGAAGCCAAGGAAGATGAAGAAGATGATTGATTTTTCAGCAAGGATTCAAATCCCAACAGCAACCCTTGTAAATCAGCAAAGGTGAAACTCTCATGTCGACTAGCAGCAGCAATTGATGTATAAAAGGGGTTGTATTCTGTACCTAATCCAGTGATGATGTTGGAGATGAGATCTTCAGTTGGAATAGGCGAACCAATGAAAGCAACTAACTGTCGCATCTTGTTGAGGTAGTCTGAGCATGTAGATGCACCTCTGGTGGTTTGTTGAAGTTGCCTCTTCAGATCAATCACACGAGCACGAGAAGTGGATGCAAACGATTGTTGCAGAGAAGACCAAAGCTCACGAGAGGAAGCACACGACACCATTTGGGATTGGATCTGCTCAGATAAGGAAGATCTGATCCAGCCGAGAAGAAGCTGATCTTGACGATGCCATGGCAGAAACTCAGAGTTGACTATGACTTGATCATTGTTTGAAGTTATCGTTGGAGATGGAGCTGGTGACTCAATGAAGCTAGTCAGATTATATCCATGAATCAAGGGAAGTATTTGGCACTTCCAGGTGAGATAATTGGAGGTGGTAAGCTTAGTTGCAATAGGTAAAGAAAGAGAAACAATCGGATTTGATTGAGGAATAACAGCAGTCGGAGTTGTAGAATTGGAGTCTTCCATCGAGTCTCTGATACCATGAACAGTTTCAGATCTGAGTAAGTAAAGAGAGATTGGAAGAGAAGAATCTTTATTCTATTTCATTATGATTTATTATATCCCGTAGCTATTACATTGTGCTCCTTATATAGGAGATAAGAGAGTAATAAAGACAAATACAGGGTGCGTTTGGATAGGTGTGGGAAGAAGGGAAGAAGTGGGAAGAAGTATTGGGAAGTGTAACTTTGTGAAGAATTTAGATTGTTTATAATTTTTTTTCTTCTTCTTTCTTCCAACGATCCAAACGCTGCCACAGTTTGTTATGAGAAACATATAAACCTATCCATTTGTACAATTACTGGAGTTGTCCAGTATTCATTTAACAGTTTTCCATACAAATTAAGTTAATATGCCTAAATTGTCCCTCTACGTTGTCCTCGCCGCCATCTTGCTTACGACTGCCACGTCTAGTACGGTAGCTTGTACATTGTTCAAACAAACGCCAGGATGGACACGCGACTTAGGAATACCGAGCCTCTGGCTCTGTGAAGTATCTGAGCGCAGAGTGTTGCAAAGCGATTGATGATGTGAGTCGTCATTGCTTCTACATTCTTGGCGATCGATTTCGGTTTAGTCTGTTTAACGACTGCTATCTCGATTATTACACTACATGGGATCTTAAGTTAAAGAACGAGACGAGGACTCCTAATAAAATAGGCTGAGTTTAGATTTTCTTGATTTTCAAACACAGTTCTGCGTTATTAACAGATGCATTTTATATTTTTCAAGCAAATAAATATTTCTAATCAACTGATGTGCAAATAAATTGAAGTGAAATCCCCTTAGCATGGACACCATTTTGCAAGTGAATTGCTTTTATTTTTCAAATAAAACAGAATATTGAGATGTCGTCTCATGTCAATTAATTATGGCTCCGTTTGGATGGTATGGGAAGAAGAGGAATAAGGGAAGAAGTGGTAAGAAAAGTATTGGAAAGTGTATAACTTTGTGAAGAGTTTGAATTGTTTAATAATAAATTTATTCCCATCTTCCCATCTTTTCTTATTCTCACTCCCATCCAAACACTCCCTATATTTTTTTTCTTCAATTAATAATATATATACATTAAATCTAAGGTTATTGACGATTTGATTTTATTTTTAGTTTAATCAGTAACGGAGCACACAATCGATCTCGATATTATTTGTAAAAAATTATATTTTTGAAATCCATATAGCATTTAAAAAAAAATATATGAGAAGACCTCAAGTGACGCTTATCTGATTATCTCTACTTTTTATAAAAGCATATATCAAATACATGCATCTTGCTATTTGTTATTTGCCGGAGAAGTTATTTCAAAAGATTTATTAAAATTTGATGAATCGACCGATTAGTTTCTACATCGCAAATTGTTTTAGATAATTGTTGCAATTTCGATCATGATTTCTGATTGTCAATCTATTTTTTTTTCAAATAAAAGAGGATCAAGTCCTCCAACTTATTACGAAATTAAATGTGCAAAGAAACCTCAGCCTGATTTTGAATCCTGTGATCTCCACTGAAATTGCGTTGCAGCAACGTACATTGTCAATCTATTATTTTACTCAATTACTTTTAATTGCACTCGTTGTTAAAACTGAACAAATATGCTGGACAAGTGCGCGCGATGAACAATGTTGTTACAGAGGCACCATGCAGTACGGAAATTGGAACATGACATATTGGCATATATGATATATCAGTCGTGATTCCTGTTTTATCGGCCTTGTTCCAATCATATCAGGCGTGGCGTCTGTTCATCAACTGTAGCATTTGTCTTTTTTTTACCGCCTAAGAAAGTTCAAATAATTAAAATATCGTGGAGGCGCCTAATTGAAAAACGTTGGGCAGACGCACTGGTCTATCGTCAATGTCATTGTCCAAAATGCTAGTAATTACTAGCAATCAGAACTTCAAAGCCAATGACACAATGCTTTCAGGACTACAAACTAGCAAACACTAAAAAAATTAGTTAAGAATGTTTAGTCCCTATAATATTTTTTTAATCAAATAGTACTGATACCATAAAAAAAACAAAATTACTTAAAATCATCTCATCCTCAACGTCATCCCAATCATTCCCTCCTATTTTGGGAATACTTGTCCAGTGTCCTTTTCCATTTTTTTCCTCTCATCCTCATCCCCTGCATCCAGTACGTACTCATTCCATCCTCTCTTGTCGCCTACATTTCCATATCTCCCCCATCCCTTACCTCATATCGTCATCTAAAATAATACTAATTATCCTATATTGTGATACTAATTGTCCTCATGCATATCCTAATTGTCATATAAAATAATACTAATTGTCCTAGTTTATAAATATTAACTGCCCTCATATATATCTTGATAGTCCCACCAAATTAATAATATTAATTGTCTTATATTATGATACCAACTGACATCGTACTTATCATAACTATCTTATAAAATAATAATAATAATTGTTCTAGTTTACGATACTAGCTGTCTTGGAAAAATATTAATTGTCCTGAATCTTGAAAAAAAGTGTTAACTGTTATGGAAAAAATGAGGTGGGGCCGAAAGGGAAACGTAAGTGCTAGGAGGAGAGAGGGAGTACGCTCTAGATGATAAATCCAGATGATGATGGGGATGAGTAATTAAAATGAAAACATAATTAGTACTTAATTAATCACATTCCGAAAATAGAAAAAATGCGTAATTGAGAAAATGATGAAATGATAAATTCTAAGGATGATCCTTATACCCTCATAAAAAACAAATCTATATAAAAAGATGACATATACATATGACAACCAGTTTTCACTAAAGAAGACGAACAATTATAATACTATAATTAACTGCTTATATAGAGAAGAATCACTAAGGGTGTGTTTGGCATCACATGTGAACTAGAAGTTCACGAACTAGACTAGTTCGCGAGAACCAAACAACCTACGAACTACACTGTTCGCGAACTTCTTGACTAGTTCCTAATCCCCCATTTTCTATGAACTAGAAGTTGTTCATGGGCCTATTCGTGGGCCGTTGTTCATCCCTAGTTCGTCCCTAGTTCGTGAGCGAACCAAACACACCCTTAAGTGGCTAAGGCTGAACATATATGAGAACCTACCTATCAATTCTGAATTCTGAAGACAACTGGCATCTACATTTTTAATTATTGACTTAAAAATCTAGTGATGTTATTCCTAAAAAAAACATCTATAGTGATGTTGTCATGTCTCCGTTTGGATTGCTAAGGAATAAGAGGAATAATATTGGAAAGTGTGTAATTTTGTGAAGAATTTGAATGGTTAGGAATAAATTTAAGTCTAGTAAGAGGCTGTTATCTTATTCCTAGACGTATCCAAACGGAGCCGTGGATAACAGCTAAAACCGACCTAATTGCCATAGTTATTCGGTTATTGTATGCTGAGTACCCTCCTTTGAGAAAATTAGTATTTCGTTAATTATTGATTGGAGGACAGTAAATATCGGTAGCATAATTTTTGGATAAAATAATGTTATAAAGGATGATTTCAATGTTTGCAATTAATGCTTTTGATAACTGCTTATAGTTTTTAAGTTCATAACCCATACGTTACGCCAATTTAAGGACTGATGTTACAAGAATTAATGTTTAGAGAAAAAAACAAATGGTGTTTGTCAGTTAATTAGTCGTGACCGTTCATTAGGAAATCTCAATGCTGAGCGGTTCGCAATCGATACATTGACGCACCAAGGCATGAAAACGGATCGGATACGGAGCGGATGTTGGCCTTTCCATATCCGCATCCGTATTTTTTCCGGATACGGATACGAATACGAATGCGTTCGGATACGGATACGGTTCGGATATTAAACGGATACGAATATGGTTCGGATATTATCGGATACGGAGTCGAATACGAATATATTTTGTCGGATACAGATTGCATTTTAATCTTTATTATTTATTTATAATAGCAGTTTCTATAAATATAATGATATTCAATATACTCAGTGTCTATGTTAGTACTTTGTCAATATTAGAGAAAAAAATTAACTTTAGTGTTGTTATCATTTATAATCGTCTCAATTAATAGAAAGTAAAAATAATTTTATGTTACTAGTCCAAATAAAAATATTTATTATAAAAAAAATTATTTAATAAAAATTAAGTATTATCTAATTAAAAGTATTATCTAATATAGAGAAGTAATTATATTATATTAATCATCTTATGTCGTTAAAGATACGGATAAACGGATTAATATTTATCGGATACGGATAATATTCATGTCGGATACGGATAAAGAGCGGATGTTGGTCTTTCCATATCCGCATCCATATTTTTTTGACGGATACGGATACGAATACGGATATGTTCGGATACGGATACGGTTCGGATATTACGCGTATTTTTCTGATTCGGATACGAATCGGAGCGGATTTTATCCGCTCCGTTTTCATCCCTTAAAAATTAAAATACTGTGTGGTGCTTTGGACACGCTAAATTAATTACTCTGGAGTCTGGACTCTGGAGCATTTCAGTGAATTCTTTTGGACAAGTATGCCCCTGCAAAATAAAGCAAGATGCTGTGCTTAAGTTTTGCCATTTTAATTATATCAAAAAAGTTTCATTAATCAATTAAATTATTTCTTGAACAATAATAATAGAAAGAATTAGCTGTTAGTGTATCAACGAATCGTTGATGGCTGAAAAAAAATTTGATTTCAAGTTTTCAACACACCTCCATTTCCGCAGTTTTTTTTTTTTTGTCATTTCAAATCAAATCAGACGGCCCAGATATTCAAGAAATAAAAATAAATTTAAAACAAATTGATTGTTCATCCAAAAATTGATACAAGAACATTAAAAAATTATTTATTTCTTTCTCTACATATTATAATGTATTAATGTGTTTTAACAAAAGTATCTTCTCTTCAAAATTATTTTCCATTATTTCTTATTTTTCTGATTTTTAAGGCATTAAATATGATTTTTTTTAATTTGAGTTTCTGATCTGATTCATCCGATTTTTTCTGATTCGTCCAATTCAACTCCTTGGTCCAACAGTCCGAGTCAAATTTCAATTTTCAGAACCATGATGATATATGCTCGCATTGTGATGCACTACATACTTAGACCCTTAAAAAAAGGTTACCTTTAAATTATAAATCAACGATATACTAGAATTATTTATTTATATTCAAAAAATGCCTCGTAATATAATACCAGGAAGTTTAATATGCTCTATGATACATAGGACTTTCTATGCATCGCGGTCTTTTTCGTCGGTATTTTGAAAATTGACAAATCCAATTTAACCAATTTAATCTACATATTGAAATCTCCTCGCAAATCAAATTTTATCATTTTTAAAATTTTATTAATAATTTTTTTGAATTTTTTAAAACCTGCCGTCTTTGGAATGTTCTAAAGAGTAGTTTGTTTTCAAAAATGGTCGGTTTTAAAAAATGTAAAAAATAGTAATAAAATTTCAAAAATTGTAAAATTTGATTTGCTAGGGAATTTCAATATATAGATTTAGAGTTATTATATTAGATTTGTGAATTTGCAAAACTATTGATGAAAAAGATCGCAATGCATGGAAATGCCTATCCATCATAGTGCACAATAAACTACCTCAATATAATATGAGGAGGGTTCCGGTGCCACAAGTTTAGGGTGCCACCAAATGCCACAACTTTACTTTTATCGTTAATGTTTAAAATTTTTAAATGTAACTGTCCAATCTAAACGCTTTATCTTCTTCGTTTTAATGTATGATGCATTTCTATAACTTTTATAAAATTTTGAGTTGATTTGATATTTGATATACAGGTCAAACCATGAATTTATTATAATTAATTTCTTATAGTTAACTAGATTCGTTCATATTTTAACCTCTTGATCAAGTATCAAATCAACTTCAAATTTTATAAAACTTATATGAAAATGCATCACTCGTTAAAACAAAGAAGATCAATAGTTTAGATTGGACATTTACATTTCAAAATTTAAGATATTGACGAAAAAGTAAAATTATAGTATTTGATGGCACCGGAATCCTCCTCACATAATATTTGTTTATGAAAGGAAGTATAATTCTTGTAGAAATTACTAATTGAGATTGTTAACAAATATTTATCATTTTTTCATGATATATCAAAGATAAGTCTCGCCGGTTGGAAAAAAAGAACATCATTAATTTCAAATCCTTGAACTATCCAAATTAAAAAAGAAATTACAAATATAAAATAAAAGAAAAGCATGAGTCTCTTCAAAGTGGCAGCTTAGAATGATGAACATTAAAATTGCATTTTAAAAAGTTTTGAGAGTGCAAATCAATTTCAATATGATTATCGGTTAAGAATGGTCGTTCACAGTGAACAGTTAAAAAATAATCCAAGAACTTTTGCTATTGTTTTAAGAGGTAATTTAACTAAGGAAACATTACGTGATATATGAAAACAGTAAAATTTACTGTAGCTTTCTTCTTTGATTTTACACGAATAAATTTGTCCCAAGAAAAATTAGCGGAATGTCCCAATATTTTTTTGGATGTCCAAAGCACCGCTCGATATAAGTTTGGACACCCAAAAATACACTCGAGATGTCTTTTAATCAGTAACGACGCCCAGAAAATATGAGGAATGTCTTTCATCCAGCAAACGCCCCCTTTATTTTTCTGCGCTAGGATGGTTTTTGCGTCGTCCCCTCCTCGATCTCCCCTCTCCTTTCCTCCCCTTCCTTCCTTCTTTTCTGTCTACTTTTTCGTTTCCTCTCTTCAACGTCTTACCCTATTTCTCTTTTACGCCTCTCCTCCTATCTCGCCTCTCTTCCCTCCCTTGTTTACTCTAACTTTTTTTTTCTCCTTTTTGTTTATGTTGTATGTCTGTTCAGTTTAGTTGTTACATTTGTTCAATTTATTTGTTATATATGCTCAATTTACATTCATTTTTTTTATCTTCTCGTACGAGGCAATATGCTTGTTACATCTGTTCATTTTATTTATTATATCTGTTCAATTTATGTTCACTTTTTATTTTTTTATATGAGTCGAAATTGTTTGTGATATATGTTCAATTTGATTGTTATATCTGTTGGAGTTATGTCCTAGAAGTCAATAATTTGATGACTTAAATATTAGTTTATGTTATGGATTATATTTTATCATCTGTTCCTAGGTTTATTATTGACAGATTATTCAGGTTGAGGATCTGAATTGTAGATCTCTGTGGATCATTCTTTAGAATGACAATAATAAATCTAAACGGTCCATAATCTTGATAATTAACAAGGAACATTAATTATCATATAAGATTAGTATGCAAGTTAAGTGATGATTAAGTTCTACAAATCATAGGTAAAGAGTTACCAACTTAATTGCATATGTATATGTTATAGAACATAGTACAGGACTTGACACATCGAAATAAACATATGGATTGTGTTATGTGTCATTGTTTATTTCGTTATGATTTTGGTTCTAAGTTTGAGATGTTTATCTTTTCCACATGAGGATAGGTTCAATAAATATTGTCTACCGCTGATTTCCGATAAGGGCTGCTATACGGACTTTATTTATGTTCTCTTGAATTGTGCGGGGAAAAGCTAATCATCAAGAAAACCGTATGTCCCTCATTAATTCACTTAGTGAGTGACGATATCTGTTTGGGCACCTTGATGGAGATAGATTGTTTGCATGCAACTTTATACAATTATCTCTAGATCAAGGAACGTATAATCTGCAAGAATGACACATTCCTATCTTGGATTATACGATGATATCGTGTGACATAAGAATCAAAATAGGGAAATACCTTTATTCTCTTATGCAGGATTTAAATATTGTAGCAGTACACTATTTATGCGAATTGGGAATCATAACGTGTTGCTAGATACCGCTTATGATTATTGGAATTAAATAGCGATTTATTTCCATGTCCAACTTAGCATAAATCCTCAAAGGGTCACACAAATAGGACTTTAACCATACAGTGCATTATTTATTTATTCGCAACAGTGCGTATTGCGAAAATATGATAGTTTGATTAATTAATTATATAGCGTTGCGGACTGTTATAATTAATTAAGTCAAAGGGATCATATAGAAATAAATCAATGCATATGCTAATCCCAAATTAATTATTAATGAGTTAATAATTAATTATGTTCAACTCATTTAAATTAATTGAGCTATTGGGTCCTTATTTAATTAGTTAAATAAAAGTCCAATTTGAGGTTAGTTGAAAGAGCAATTAAAATGATTGAATTAATGGGCTTTTAACACATTTGGTGTAGCCCACAAAAGCCTCAATAGGGGCCGGCCATAAGAGGGCAATTTTGTCCACAATTTGTTGTGGTAGGTAGGTCAAGAGAGCACTATATAAAGGGGTCAAGTTTTGGGGAAACCCTAGCCTCCACTCCTTTCTCTCTCACCTTTCCTCTTTGGCCGAAATTCACCAAGGGAGAATAAATTTCAGAATTTTTCTACATGCTCTCTCTTCTCTCCTCTCCTTTCTAGCTCATGGGTTGAGCACTCCTCTCCACAAATTAAAGTATTTAATTGCTAAATGAGAGAGGAAACCTAGAGGGATTAGCTTGTTTCTTCCTCTTGCTAGCACAAGAGTTGAAGATTATGGTTAACCTCCTTGGTGGACTCGAGGCCGATCAACCGACGAAGGAGGAGGCGCATGGAGGCACGCCACAAACTCCCATGCCATGGATCGAGCCATCCAATTGCTATATTGGATGAGGTATCGATTTCCTCTTTTTCTCTTGTGTCGAATTGAACTTTTGTGCACGATCCGTTTGCTTGGTTTAATTGGATTAATTAAGTATAATTAATCACCAAAATTAAAATTGAGCGACTTCCTAACAATATCTGTTCAGTTTTTTTATTATATCTATTCAATTTATGTTCACTTTTTATCTTTTTATATGAGTCCAAATTATTTGTTATATCTGTTTAATTTATTTTATATATCTGTTCGATTTATTTGTTATATATGTTCAATTTTATTTTTTGTATAAATCTGCATTGTTTGTTATATCTGTTCAATTTATTTGTCATATATGTTCAATTAATTGTTATATATGTTCAATTTATTTATTATGTATATTCATTTTTGTTCTTGTATATATAGATTTTGATTATATGCTCATATTATATTTGTATCTGTTCAATTTATTGTCGTATATGTTCGTTTTTAAAAGGCAAGATAAAGTGCACATGTTAGAGGAGAAGGGAAATGAGATAGAGATGGAGGAGTCATGGAAAAAAAAAACCGAAAGAAGAAGAGGAGAGGAGAGGAGGAGGCGAGGCAGAGGAAAGATAGCGTGAGGGAGGGAAAAGAGTACGAAAAAGGAACATAACTTTAGCGACGTGGACAAAATATCACGAGAGGAGGGAAGAAAATGGTTGGATAACACGGATAATTTTTTTACATGATGGTTATCAGCTCTGCTAATTAAGTGCATAAATTTGCATGACATTTGTTCCATTTTCAAAGGGGAAAATAAATGTAATGATTAACCTATTTTATCTAAGTTTAATCTAGCTATCTGCCTTCGTCTAAAAAATGGAAGTGAGAATAAGAGAAATAAGGAAAAAAATATTGAGAAGTGTGTAACTTTGTGAAGAGTTTGAATTGTTTATAATAAATTTAGAAGTAGGAAGAAGCTATTTTCTTATTCTTGCATCCATCCAAACGGAGCCAGAGTATGGACTTCATTGAAATACTACCTCTACAAATTTTTTTGAGGGTTATATCTCTACACATTTGTTTGAAAATAAATTCACGATGGGAACTTGAGCAAAAACCTATCATAACACTTGATCCGTCCGGTTCGGCTGTCCTTCGCAACCTTTCCAGCCTGTAAAACCCGGTCCGTCTGACAAAGTCAGTCGAGACACCCACGACGTCGATCGGATCCATCCCGATTGTGCCTATTCACTGACGGAGAGGCCATGGCCCATTGGACAGATGAACCCATTGTTTTGGACAAAAGTCAACTTCTCCGACTGAATAAATTTTCTAGTCACAAACTCACAATTCACAAAAGCGTGCGTAAGAAAGAAGAAGAGAGAGAGGTCACCTCGTCTCGGTGCAAGCGCCTAGTTTCTCTATTGGCCCCCACAACTTAGAACCCTTTCTCTTCCGACTGTGCGTCACTGGCAACCTCCATTTCTACCTTCTCTTTTCTCTTTCAAAATTCCTAGATTTCTCTCCTCGCTCCCTCCCGATCTGTCCGCCTTTGACGATCCGATCTGATATCGCCGCGATCCTCTACAAGAGCGTAATTGGAGACAATTTCACACTCGTACGCTGATCGACTTCCTTGAAGAGGGTTTTTTGGAGAAGTCAGTGATGTCGAAGGCGGTGTACGAGGGATGGATGGCGAGGTACGGTCGGAGAAAGATCGGACGAGCGTACATCCATATGCGATATTTCGTTCTCGAGTCGAGAATGCTTGCATATTACAAGAAGAAACCAGAGGACAACATGGTAAATACTCGGAAATTTCTTTCTTTTCTATTCTATGGATTTTATGATGTGTTTTCTTTTTTCTTTTTTTTTTCTAATTCAGAATAGTAATTTTGAAAATAAACGTGTACTTCAGTTCTGACTACTTTTCACTTGACGAGTGTAGATTCCGATCAAGACTCTGGCAATAGATGGAAATTGTAGAGTTGAAGATAGGGGACTCAAGATGCATCATGGGAATGTATGTTATTTTCTTATTGAAAATGTAGTTCCTTCTCTTCTTAATTGGTACCTGAGCATAAAGGAACTTTAAAATATGTAAAATCTCTTCAAAATAGCCCAAATTGGTTGTGTTTATATGTTATACCAGTCTGGACTCAAGATGCGTTAAGTTGTCTTTTTAACCTGTTTGATTGCGTTCAGTGCTATTATGGATAAGAGTAATTTCGAAATAAAAATAGCCATAATGTGGTAGTTCTCGTTAATTTTGGGCCGAAATAGTGGGTTGAATATGAGGTTGGATTGTATAATTAGGGGTAACATTGTGGTTGTGCAGTGTGTTTTGTTTTATTGGTGAAATAGTCCCTATCAGTCAGGTCTATCAGTTTGTGCAGAATTTCTGTGTTGATATTATGGAATACTTGCTCAAGCTTCTGGTTATAATGCAACATAATACTTTGTCAGCTTCATGTTTTATTATTTCTTTCTTTACTACATACATATTTGCCCATCCCTCTCAACTAATTACTCATAAAAAGTTGTTTTTATGGTTGTTCTTTCATGTCAGACTCTTTATGTATTGTGTGTATACAACAAGAAAGAGAAGCATCATCGGCTTATAGTAAGTTCAGCATTATCACAGTTTTCTTTAGTTGTGGGTGCATGTTGTACAGATCCACTAATATTTTGATCTATCTTCATGTAGATGGCGGCATTCAATATCCAAGAGGCTCTCATATGGAAGGAGAAAATTGAACATGTGATTGATAAGGTTCACTCATACTCAATCTACACCACGTTATCTAAAACTTAATTGAAACATTTGTAATACCTGCTATGTGATGCTTTTTTATGTTAGGAGGCTAGTGGAAACAAAGCAGATTCATTGCTTCCAAGTAAACCTGAAGTAGAAAATGGAAGAGTTGGTTCTTCATCTGATCAGGACAGTCGGTAAAAGAATAGCTTCTAGTATTGTTGCTTATAGTTTCACTTCGTTATAAACTTCTGCCTTCACAAAGCCTTTACTTTTTCTTTCTTTCTTTCTGTAGGTATAGTGCCGAAGAGGAAGAGATTAGTCATCCTCCTCTGCTAAGGCGAACTACCATCGGAAATGGTCTGGACAATAAACATTTCAATTGTTTCATGTTAAGAGTTTTGCAATCTCAGTTTGAAATTGTATGAGTAGTTATAGTTTGTTTTGTGTTATTGTATCACTTGCACAGGTCCGCCAGAGTCATTATATGACTGGACCAGAGATAATAAATCAAACAACGATCAGGTTTCTTCTAGAAAACACTGGCGCCTTGTCAGATGCCAAAATGGTAAGATATCTTTCTTTTTATTTCAATGGTTGGCATGCACCCAATATTTCCCCGGTTGTTATACCTATACATAATAGGTAAATGGAGCTCTGGATTAACCATTACTGCCCCCATTTGGCTCAATAGGAAAGCCTGAAAATTAGATGAAACATGAGAAAAATCATATGTATAAACTATCTTATGTGGAAGCTCAAAGTTGCATATTTGAATAAGATAAAGAAAGTATGAATTAAAGCTTACAAAAGTACGGAAACAGCCTGTGCTGTCTTATGGCAACCTGTAGTATACAGATTTAGCCATGTTGAGTGTCACAAGCATTTTATTTATGCTGGAATTTCAGGTCTACGCATTTTTGAGGAGCTTGTACAAATGGACTATCTTGTAAGATGAAACTTCCCCTTGAATATTGATCATGTATTCGTAATATTGTATAAATTTCCTGGGAGATTGTGAAACATTGTGCCTTTCAGAAATAGATCGCTGAATCTTTGATATTCAATCTCTCAGAGTTACTGGGATTTTTAATTTGTTCCAATCAAGTTGCAGTGTCATCTTTCTCTTCTATTACTAATGGAGTGTTGATACCATTATCCAAGTCAGCAAAGATTCCGTTTGTGTGGCAATCTGTTAGCTTTGGAGGAAAAGTTGACCTAGTGACTTGATTGGATAAATCAAAGGTCCAATGACTAGAGGGAACAAATTGAAGTTCAGTGACCAATTTGGAATGGAGGACATAGTTCAGCAACAGATTTTCTGGTTCCAAATATTATAGTTAATGTTTCTTTGTTCTATTGTTTTTAATTTCTTTAGCCCAGAACCTGTGGTAGAGCAATGAAAGCAGTAGGTGTAGTAGAGGCTTCGTGTGATGATATTTTTGAGCTAGTTATGAGTATGGGAGGGACCCGCTATGAGTAAGTTCCCTTTTTATTTTTCTTTAGTTGTCTAGTTACTCCAGTGAGGTCTGTAGTATGAAGTGTGGTACCATGCAGGTGAGTAGTATTGGTGTAATCATAATGGTATGCTAACATTCTACCATAGGTATTGTTTTTATTCATTACAAATGTACCTTGGCTTTTGTCGGTCTGTAGAAATACTCTTGCTAAATATCTAATCTACTGGATGATGGCAAGATAATGCTAAATAGAAATGCATTGGCCCTTTTTGACATAGTTGATTTCCTTACTATGCTTACTACATGCTTCCTATTTGGTCATGGTTAGGTGGGATTGCAGCTTCGATTTTGGTAGCTTAGTTCAGGAGGTGGATGGTCACACTGCCATTCTGTACCATCGCCTTCAACTTGATTGGTACCCCATGTAATTTTCTTCCAAAAAACTTCATAATAAAAGAGCTCTGGAGAAAATGGATCAATAAAAAAAATTATGATCGTCTGTTTTTAGGTTAATATTTAATTGTGGAAATTAAAATAATTGGCTTATTTTCTTACTTGTGTTGTTAAATTTTTTTGTTTCTTTGTATTCTACATCTGAATTCTTTCACTACATATTATCCTAATTATTTTTTCACTATCTATCTTGGTGACCTTCTTCATGCTGGGTTTCATTTCTAGCCTACCTCAACATGTTTGGGACAAAAGGCTTAGTTGTTGTTGTTATCTACATAACATGTTTCTGTCTGCTTTTCATAGTTAGCTAAATTTAACATTTTTACAGGATAGTGTGGCCGCGGGACCTTTGCTATGTTCGTTATTGGAGACGCAATGATGATGGGAGCTATGGTCGGTGTTGAAAAAATTATTTTGATATCTGATTTGAAGTTTTGATCTGTTATCTAATGGTTTCAAACGCACTGTGCAGTTGTGCTATTTCAATCAAGGGAGCACCCAAACTGTGGCCCACAACCAGGATTTGTAAGGGCCCATATAGAGAGTAATATCCCTACTCCATCTAGGATTATTATTTTTTTTTATGAATTTTCATTTTCTGAGCTAGAGATTCTTTTTTGCCCTGTGATTCTGGACACTTCCTGCTTGCACTTGTACGAATAATATCACATGCACCTCCTGGAAAGTACCAATCAATTTCTTCATAAAATGACTTTGCTTTGCTATCTTCCTCTGAATAGATGAATCTAGGTATTTTGGTTTCATAAGCTGAGTGTGTGAGGTATGGAGATTAGGGGTGCAGGGTACATTGGAGATTTTAAGGGGAAACGTTTTTTATTTTTCAGGGCTGTCTAGGAATGATGTAATTTTTGAAACGTTGCTAGGAAAACTTCTTTTTTCCAATTCTTGTGCTCCTGGAACAATTTTTTTTCTTTGTTCTTGCATGTTGATGTATCGGTGGTCACAGGTGGTGGGTTTAACATTTCTCCTCTTAAATCTCGGGATGGAAATAAACCAAGATCGCAAGTGCAACACCTAATGCAAATAGATTTGAAGGGATGGGGTGTGGGTTACCTGCCCTCTTTCCAACAGCATTGCTTGCTTCATATGCTAAATAGTGTTGCCGGTCTTAGAGAATGGTTTGCTCAGACGGATGGAAACCCTAGTCTGCCAGGTATGCCAGGGATGCCTGTGATGGTTGGCATGCAGCCAAACAGGGCTCCTTCTAAAAGGAGTAGGAAGTTTCAAGAAAGTGCTTCTCAGCCCAGGGATAATATAATTACCCGGCCTTCCACTATGATGGATGGAGAGTCTGATGATGAGGACGATCTTTCAGAACAAGAGCAAGAGGTTTTTGTTTTGATTTTTATTTTTTAATTTTCGTTGTTTTAAAGGACTAGTCCAAAACCATAAATATATTCTCCTTCCAACAAAATATATTATATATTAGAATCAAAAGAAGAAGAAATATGTTTAGTCTGTTATGGATGGCTCGTGTGTGTATTTTTTTGTTATTTGATTATTAATTTATATTTAAGTAATTTATAGCCTGTTTAGCCAGCTATTAACCATAATATAGAAGGTTCCTACCAAGGAAAATTGAGCATAAATGTCTGGTTTTAATATGATCGTTTAATATAATTTACTTACTGTGTGTACTTTCTTAAAAATGAAGCAAAATAAGCAGGCGCATGGAGCCAGTAGAAGAGAACCGGAAATTAAATTGATGAGTAAGCATTGTTCTTTTTGTCAATTGCATATTACTAATGTAGACCAAATCTAAGAGATATTCTTTCCTCTTGAATGATTGGCGAAGGTTTGGAAGAGGAGCCCTTAGAAAAGATTGATTTATCTGGTTTTTCTGGCAATTTACGGAAAGATGACAATGAGAAAAGTCGTGATTGTTGGAGATTATCTGATGGAAATAATTTTAGAGTCAGGAGCAAACATTTTGTTTATAACAAAAGCAAGGTTTTATTGCTTACTCTTTCTTGGTAAAATTTATCTGCTTGATCTTAAATAATATTTTACGAAATTGATGCAATTTCGGTAAAACATGTAGATACCAGCAGGAAAGCATATAATGGAGTTGGTTGCAGTGGATTGGTTCAAGGATGTGAGACGCATGGACCATGTTGCAAGGCGCAAAGGCTGCGCTGTCCAGGTATGTGGCTTGACAAACTATTTTGTTTTTACTCTCATTCAGCAAAGAATTTAGGTTGTTTGTACATTACTTTGAGATAATTCTGTTTTCTTTCTGATGGCTTGTCTTAATATAGGTCGCAGCCGAGAAGGGTCTTTTTTCAGTGGCAATAAATATTCAAGTAAGTGTTAGCACCTATGCACCATATTTATGCTAGTAATAAATGATAGATTAATGTACAAACTCTTTGTTCAGGTGCCAGGTTCAACCAATTACAGCATGGTGTTTTATTTTGTCATGAAAGGGCTTAAACCAGGATCATTACTTCAACGATTTGTGGATGGCGATGATGAATTTCGTAACAGCAGATTCAAAATAATTCCTTCTGTACCCAAGGTTCTTTTAATTTCTTTGTTTCTTCGAATAACTTCCCGGCAGGAATTTTAATGTTTTGTTTTTCAACTTTGACATATGCATACTCTTCGCAGGGGTCCTGGATTGTACGTCAGAGTGTCGGCAGCAACCCTTGTCTATTAGGAAAAGCATTGGATATCACCTATATCCGTGGGCCAAGTTATTTGGAGGTTAGTTTTAACTTATGTTTTCTTACTAGTCCAAAATGACATTGAGGAGGAATTTTATGATTTACTTAAATGATATGTTTTTTGCAGATTGATGTAGATATTGGCTCTTCTACTGTGGCCAATGGAGTTTTAGGGATAGTATGTGGTGTTATCACGACTCTTGTAGTTGACATGGCCTTTCTCATTCAGGTAGTTGCAAAATTTTGTTTCATACTTTATTTAATACACTCAGTGAAACTTATATGGTACTAACATCTCCCTTTATTCTTTTCTGCTTTCTGGAAAAAAAATGATGAAATTATAGGCAAATACACCAGATGAGCTCCCAGAAAGGCTGATTGGTGCAGTTCGTGTATCCCATATTGAGCTGTCCTCTGCAATTACACCTGTTCTGGAGGATAGCAACTCTGCTAGTTGACTAATGCCACTTTTCAGTGTCTATACCACATATGAAGCTGAGATTCTCTCTCCTGTAGATATCAATTCATGGATGTCTAGCTGCACGATGAGCCATAGAATAGTTTCCATTTTCCAACAATCAAGTTGGTGTGCAACTTCTACAATTTCATGTGTTTACTACACAGATGGACAATACCTACGTTAATATAGAAAGGTCTGACTACATGCAGCTTTTAGCTTCTTGATTTTGGCAGCTTGCGCATATTCCATTTTTATCATGTTGACTGATCAGTTTAATTGTCTTGATTGGAGCTGCCTTGTATAACTTTTATAGGGACAATAACTTGGATATAGAAAGTAATAAAACATGGTGAATTCTGTATCAGATTATCTACTTTGTATTTACTTTATTTTTTGAGCTTAGCTAGATTACCACCCTCTACAAGTATCCTTCTCATTTTATGTAGATCAGTAAATAGCTTGTGTTAAATTTAATTTGAGTGACTTATATGTTTTGTTTTTACGATTGCATTGATTTCATAGTAATGTCAACAAGGTGTTTATGTGGCCCCGATTAAAATCACTTTCTTTTTTTCACGCAGAATTTCATTCATTAGATTTTGTTTTATCAAAATAAATGGATTTTATTTCATTTGATCAGAATTTTCATGTTATTTGATCCAACAAAATAGATAAATCAATTCTAATAAAATGAAATGAAATGGAATTTCACGTGAAAATCATTTTGACCAAAGTGGTAATACATAAACAATACACAGCTGTATGTAGTCAAAATTACTGTTTGGATAAGCTTAGAATAAGGAATAAGAATAAAAAATTTCGGTTTGCGTGCTTATTCTTATTCTTGTGTAACCCAAACAACACAAGAATAAGGAATTTGGGCCCTTATTCCTATACTAACAAAACCATGGTATAAGAATAAGAAATTTAGATAAGCACGCATACCGAAATTGTTTATTCTTATTCCTTATTCCATGCTCATCCAAACACACGTGCTTTTCAGAATTTCAGGTTTTATTTTGTGCAACAGCACGGCATTAAAATTGTTCCGCCAGCAGGAGCACAAAATATGTTGCAACTTGCAACCGCAGTCGGTCTATCAAGCATAATAAATTATGATTTCCTGCAGATGATATATCTTTACGCACTATTACAGTGAAGTATTGAACGCAATCTACACAATATTGTATTCATCCATTTAGCCCAATTGAATCCAGTATCAGTCAAGCTTATATTCATTCCTTGTACTAACTAATCTAAACATAAAAACAAATAATAATAATAATAATAATTAAAAATTACAATTAAAAAAGGTCCCGGAGTCAAACCTCCTCCTTGGGTTGGAGTGTTGGACCTTCTGAACGAAGAAGGAAAAAAAAGAAACTAATGGAGCTCTGGAGCTCAGAAGCCGAAATCCCTTCTGTAGATCTCTTTCGAAAACCCAAATTGATCTTTCCATCTCTCAATTCCCAATTTCCCACCTTCCATTCTTCCCTTCCCCAACTCACCTCCCTTCAAATCTCAGATCTGACCTCTCCAATCCGTAAAAACCCCGTCTTTGCAATGCCTTCTTCTCCATTCTAACCGAATTCTCCAGCAACTACATCCCGGCATGGGCGGCCCCAGCCGATCATCGGCCGCCACGTGTCCTCTCCGTACATCCATGGCGTGCGTGGTCATTGCCGAGGTCTCCACCGTTCTGGCCGTGATGCGGCACAATGTGCGCTGGGGCAGCCCAATTGGCGTCCGGTATGGCGCTGGCGGACACGGCGATGACTCGGACCACCCTTTTATCCAATCCCTCAAGCTGGTGCGCAGCCTTGCCTTCACGTGGGACCCACATGACTTCCTCTCAGTCGACCCCACTGTCTACCTTCGGCCATTCCTTGATATAATTCGATCTGACGAGACGGGAGCCCCAATCACTGGCGCAGCTCTCAATTCCCTATATAAATTCTTTGCACTTGATGTGAGCACAGCCAACATAACTGGCACATTGGATGCGGTGGTGGATGCCGTCACCGGGTGCAGGTTTGAAGTAACAGACCTGGCAATGGAGGAGGCTGTGCTGATGAAGATATTACAGGTGTTGCTGGGATGCGTTAGATCCCGTGCAGCTCCTGCACTTACAAACCGCCATGTGTGTACCATTGTTAACACGTGCTTCAGAGTAGTGCAGCAGGCTGGTTCCAAAGGAGAGCTGTTGCAGAGAGTGTCCAGACAGACAATGCAAGAGGTTGTGCGGTGTGTTTTCTCACGACTGGCGGATTTGTCTCCAGAGGAGGTAATAAAAGGTCTCAACTTTGTTTTATTGTTAGGACAGGGCATAGCACATTGATAGACTGCCAACACTAAATGGTATTTATACGTTGATAGGAAATTATACCTTCTGTAGTTGTAGTGCTCTCTACATTTTAGAGCACAAACACCTACTAAAATAATTAGTACAAGCAATAGTTATTTTGTGGTGCAGCAACTCGTGAAACAAAACTCAAAAAGTGCCATATATGAGACTGATCAGATTAGAGCAAACAAAGTGATAGTTCATGAATGAGGAACACACGAATTTGGCATAATCATACAATACCTAATGTGCCATCGTCATTGCCATTACAATATGATGCTAAACCATGGCATTGTTTTTTTTTTTTTTAATCTGTTTCTTGTATCGTACATATTGGGTAGTCCAACTTTGTTCAAGTTTAATGGTGAATTAATTTCTACAGGTCAAGCCTAGCACCAACCAAATAGCTGAAACCAAAATAGTACAAAATGGGTCTGGTGACTCAACAGAGCTGAACCAGGAACCTGACCCTGCCCTTAGTGAGCGGTTTGGTGTCCCATGTATGGTTGAGATATTTGAGTTTCTCTGTTCCTTACTAAATATTGCTGAGGATATAGAAATCAATGCACGGGTCAACCCGATCGACTTTGACGAAGATGTACCACTGTTTGCACTCGGGTTGGTGCAGACTGCCATAGAGCTGTCAGGATCATCAATCCACAAGCACCGGAAACTTCTCTGTTTTCTTAAAGATGAATTATTCAGAAATTTGATGCAATTTGGGCTGTCAATGAGCCCACTAATTCTATCAACAGTTTGTAACATAGTGCTCAACCTGTTCTGCCACTTGAGGGGAGAGTTGAAGCTTCAACTAGAGGCATTCTTCTCAAATGTTATACTTAGACTAGCGCAGAGTAGACATGGGGTCACGTATCAGCAGCAGGAGGTAGCAATGGAGGCACTGATTGATTTTTGTAGACAAAAGGAGTTCATGGCGGAGATGTATATTAATATGGATTGTGAAATCATGTGTGCCAATGTATTTGAAGACCTCATTAGCCTTTTGTCAAAAAATGCTTTTCCAGTAAATGCCCCTCTGTCTTCTCTCAATGTGCTTGCACTGGAGGGGCTGGTTGCAGTTGTCCAGTCCTTCTCTGAAAGAGTAGGAAGCAGGCATCACACTTCAGACCTGGCAGTTTCTGAGGAACTTGATGAATACCACCCCTTTTGGTTGGTGAAGTGTGAGGACATCACTGATCCTGGAAAATGGGTACAGTTCATGCGGAATCGAAAGGTTATCAAAAAGAAGTTAGCAGGTGGTGTGGATCAGTTCAACCGGGACCCCAAAAAGGGTCTTGAATTCCTACAATATGCAAAACTTCTTCCTGAAAATCTTGATCCAGAGAGTGTAGCCTTGCTCTTAAGGTACACTCCAGGTTTGGATAAGAACCTACTTGGTGACTATCTAGGTCACCATGATGTCTTCTGCATCCTCGTCCTTCATGAATTTTCAAGAACCTTTGATTTTACTGGCATGAACCTCGACACTGCTTTAAGGCTATTTTTGGAAACATTTCGTTTACCTGGTGAATCACAAAAAATTCAACGGGTGCTTGAGGCCTTCTCTGAAAGATATTATGAGCAGTCGCCCCAGATTTTAGTTAACAAAGATGCAGCTCTTATTTTGTCATATTCTTTGATATTGCTGAACACCAATCAACACAACATACGTGTGAAGAACAAAATGACAGAGGAGGATTTCATTCGAAATAATAGAAGAATTAATGGTGGGTTGGACCTTCCACGTGAGTATTTGTCAGAGATGTATTTCTCAATTTGCCGGAATGAGATCCGTACTATGCCAGCTGATCCTGATGCTGGTTCTGGTGTTGGAATTCCAGAAATGACTCTAAGCCGGTGGCTTGATTTAATGGCCAAGGCCAACAAGGCATCACCGTACATAAAGTGGGACTGTTCACAGGCTATTCTTGACCGTGATATGTTTGCTGTTATGGCTGGCCCAGCTGTTGCAGCCATATCAGTCGTGTTTGACTACACTGAGCACAGCCGAGTGATTAGTTCTTGCATTGATGGTTTCATGGCTGTGGCAAAGCTAGCTGCAAGTTATCATACTGAAGAGGCCTTGAATGACCTAGTTGTGGCACTGTGCAAGTTCACTAATCTTCAAAATATTTCCAATATTGATGACCCAGTAACTGCTTTCGGGGAGGATACAAAAGCTCGCATGGCGACTGAGGCTGTGTTTTACATAGCCAATAATTATGGTGATCTCATAAGATCTGGCTGGAAGAGCATAGTTAATTGCATGTTGAGCCTGCACAAATTGGGCTTGTTACCGGCCCGACTCACATCAGGTGTGTCCACTGATGAGTCATCAGAAGCTTCCTCTTCAGAATCGTTGATAACAAAACCTTTGGTTGCTCCTACAGCAGCAACTCAAAATGTGGCAAACAGCAACCCAAGAAGGAGTTACAGTCTGATGGGCCGGTTCACCCAGCTGCTGTTACTAGACACTGAGGAGGTCCAGACACAGCCCACTGAGGAGCAGCTTGCAGCCCGACAGAGTGCTTCTGATACTGTTACGAAGTGCCAGATAGACAATATATTTGCTGAGAGCAAGTTCTTACATGCTGACTCTCTGTCTCACTTGGCACGTGCATTGGTTCAGGCTGCTGGCCAGCCGAAGAAGATTGGTGCCTCATCTGATGAGGAAGACACTGCAGTGTTTTGTTTGGAGCTGCTTATCACCATTACATTATACAACCGTGACCGTATTACCCTAATATGGCAAGGGATTTATGAACACATAGCTCGTATCGTCCAGTCTACGGTTATGCCATGTAACCTAGTAGAGAAGGCTGTTTTTGGGCTTCTACACATTTGCCAAAGGTTGTTGCCGTACAAGGAAAATTTGTCTGATGATCTTTTGCGGTCACTACAGCTGATCCTGAAACTAGATGCACGTGTTGCTGATGCATACTGTGAGAACATCACCCAAGAGGTTGCACGGTTATTGAAGGCGAATGCACCCCACATTCGTTCGCAAACTGGCTGGCGCACTGTGATCAATTTGCTCTCCATCACAGCCCGCCACCCTGATGCATGTGAAACAGGTTTCAATGCACTTGTGTTCATCATGTCAGATGGGACACACCTCTCTCCTGCAAACTTTATATTATGTACAGAGGCAGCAGGACAGTTTGCCGATTCTCGGTTTGTACCAGGTGACCGGTCAGTGCAAGCCTTGGAGCTCATGGCTGGCTCTGTTAGTTGCCTGTCGAGGTGGTGCAATGAGGTTAGGGAGGTTGGAGGTGAGGCTGAGTTGATACTGGATGGGATACGTGAAATGTGGCTGAGATTAGTGCTGGCTTTACGGCAGGTATGCACTGATAATCGGGAGGAGGTGAGAAATCATGCATTGATATCAATGCAGAGGTGCTTGGTTGGAGTCGATGGTATCTGTTTATCAGGTCCTGTGTGGTTACAGTCGTTTGAGGTTGTCTTTCAACTGTTGGATGAAATGCTGGAGATTGCAAAAAGCCACTCGCCGAAGGATTATAGAAACATGGAAACATCTCTGCTTCATGCCATAAAGCTGATGTCAAAGGCCTTTCTCCAGTCATTGCAAGACGTATCAGCACTGGGGCAGGCTTTTGCAGAGCTCTGGCTGGGGGTGCTTAGCAGAATAGAGCAGTATGTGAAGGTTAAGTTGCGTGGTAGGAGAATGGAGAAGTTACATGAGGCGATCCCAGAGCTGCTTAAGAATACACTTCTAGTTATGAAAGCTAGTGGGACTCTTTCAAGAGATGATAAAGGATTATGGGACGCAACATATAAAATTGTGAATAACATTGCACCATCTTTGTTCTTAGAAGTATTTCCTGAACCTGACAAAAAGAACAAGGAAATGACTAGTGTACCAGCCGTACCAGATGGTGGCATTCAAGCAGCAGCATGAGTGTCCTATTTTATGGAAAATTGATGGGGATTTTATTTGGTAAGCCCCAAAAGATGGTTTCGTGATGAAGGACCTCCAAGTGAAGTTGTAGGTTTGTCTCCAGAAATCAATATTATACTTTTATTGGCTTTGAGAACTGTAAATTTTTCACTTGCGCACCTAGTTTCTCCAATTGTGAATTGTAACTTTTAAGTTTAGGTTGAGGAGTTGCATGTACCAAACATCAGAGGTTTTTGCTCTTGTTATTTCACACTTTTATTATTGGTTTTGTAATGAATTCTGTTGAACTAATGGCATTTTGATTAGCAATGTTGTGTGACTCAGAATACCCAGTATGAAGTTTTAATTTGTACAAAATTAAATACTTTTGAGGTTCTCTCTACTGAGATCCACACATTCTGTGATGGCTCAATGAAGCGAGAGCTCAGTTGCTCTTTGAAAAAACAAAAATATAATATGTACACTGAATAGACCAGTATGTGATGTCTGTTGGATGAAGCAAAAATGTTCAATCAGAATCTCCTTGCTTGTTTTCTAATGATATTATATTAATTTCTATTTTACAATTTTACTTAAAAGAACTGATTAATTGTTTTTGAAATAACAGAAAAAGTAACCATTGTCTCTCTGTTGCAAAACCATAGTTTAAAGGTGTTAGATCCAAAAAGGGAAATCTAAGGTGGTTCTTCTAGCCTGCTATTATCTTGCCCTGTATTTCTGTTAAATTTTTTGTTATAATCATTGTACACAAATAAAGGGAAAAAAGAAGCTACTTAAAAATTGCTCAACAGGACAATGCATGATGTTAAGTTTGGATTCTGTTGAGTACTCTTTCTTTTTCTTGCTGAGGTATCATCATTCCTACTTGATTATTGCCTTTTAGTTATATTTTTTATATGAAAACAAAACTTCTTTGATCTATCATAATCTCCCACGATAAGTTACTAAACAATTATTTCTTGATACCTCATATGAAGATGTCGAGAAGTTTTTTTTTATAGAATTGGGAGCTCAGAAGTATTGCTTTTTGGTCGTTTCATTGGCAACACCAGTGGTGCTAAATCATTTGGCATGAGTGGTCTAGAAAAGTTCTGCCATAAAAATTGGAGATCTAAGGTACTGTTTTTTTTTTTTTACTGATTATTTAATGTGAATTCAATTTAAGAACCTTGAATTTCGGTCTGGTTGAATTGCTTAACTAGACCTCCTTGTTAGATTAACATATATATATGTCTTGAAGTTAGTTCGAGAGGTTGAAACAATTCCCCTATGTTTATCCTTTCTTCAGGCTTCTTTGAAGCTGACAATTCGTGTAAATGAGGGTCAAAGTCCTGCGCCCATAGGCATGTCACGTTTGCCTAGACCGAGAGAATTTGTTTTCTGTTGTGTTTCAGTTTTAAATGAGGAGAGGCTCCAGGAGATAGCTCATAGGTAGATCTACTATATTTTCTGTTGTGTGCATTCACCTCTCAATTTTGTTTTTGCCATAACGATGGGTCTGAATTTTCAGTATGTTAGTAGTCTATGGGAATTTTCTTATTTTTGTTAGATTTATGCATATTATTGAGTCTTTTTATGCCTACTTGATAGATTGATGTATAAGATAGTTTTTTGAGTCTTTATGTACTGCTCCATTTTGATTTAGGTGAAAGTAGGCTATATCTGATTTCTTCTTTGATGGGTTTGCTTCAGCCATTGGGTTTGACATTTTAAGTTGCACTTCTATTTGATAAAGATGCAAAATACAGAATATAGAATTTTCATTATTCACGTATTAAGGAGGTCCTTTAGATTTAAACTAAGGATGTTAAGTTATAGAAAGATATAGTTTCTATTGTAATTACAATCCATTTTGTGTTTTTTGCAGTAGGAATGTAATTAACTGTAATATCTTTCAAAAATAATAACCGTAAATTGCATTAACTATAACTTGCAGTCATGAATAAGAATTTTGAAAAAATCCTACCCCAACTTCAAATTAAGTACCAATATAAAACTTAGCAGATTTAGTCTTTCTTTTTTGGGGTTCTTACAACATTAATTGGTTGAATATGGAAGTTTTTTTGCCTTATATATAGGATTTGCACATAAATAATTAAATAATGAAGTTTTTGTAGTTCTCTCTCTCCTCCTCTCTTTATCCCTCCCTCCCTTCTCACTCAATCTTTCTTTTGTCTAAAGGTACTAGGTGTACCTCTCTAGTCTCTCAAATAAAGCAATGATTTGAAGTGTTCATGGACATGCACACACTCATCTGAAAAAGAAAAGCACAATATCTAAAGTTTATTCTGTTGAAAGTTTATTCTTCTCGTTACATTCATTTTCATGTATTGATTTTCTAGAGAACTACAAATTATGTTGCATTATTAAAGTTAAGCCTTTTATCCCAAACAAGTTGGGGTAGGCTAGAAATGACACCCCGACCCTGGTCATTTCTTGTTTATATGGCTGAGTTTTTTACGCTGGCTCGCCAAGCAAGCATGCAGGCTTGAACCCTGGACCTCTTAGAAGAGAGCCAAGTGCTCTTACCACCTGAGCTACTAGACCACATGCAAATAATTGAAACTTATGTTGCATTATTACAAAATCAATTAGCAACTTAAAATGAGTACACTGGAAAATGCGGCTTCATTATGAGTTTACTGCTACCCACCACAGCATTGAGACTATGGATCACTTATTTTTTTAATGCAATCAGAATAGATTGATTTGGTACTGGTTTTTAGCACAATTCCAGTGCATTTGTCCTCGACACTTACAAGATTTTATGTGTATTTCTCTTAATATAGATAAAAAGTAGCATTTATGCACTGGTGTGCTGCTATTCTATGGGTGATGTGGCTTAATAGATATAAAGTGTGTTTCAGAAATGCTAAGCCTGCTTCTTTGTTAGCAGTTGGTGCAGAGATTGTGCGCATAATGGATTATTGGCAAATGTTGTGGCCTAGCAAATTGAAGCAGTGTATCCCCTTCTGGAGGCTCTACCCATGCAGCTGGTTGAAGGGACAGAAGAGTCTGACAGGATGGTTCAGGAGATGGTGATGACAGCGATGGAGCTGGTGATTGCTGGGACGAGGGTGTAGTTGGATATTATGGATTTTAGTTTGATTTGGGTGATTTGTAATAAGAGGGTTATTAGATGTCTGTCATGTTGGTTTTGCTGTTTCGAATTTTCTGTCGTTTATTGTCGCAAAATTTTTGTTTTGTTATAATATTACTGGTAATAAGGGTGCGCTGGTACAGTAGATGCAACGGTACCAGTGCTGTAATTGCTTTGATTGATGTATGTGTATAACGTTTGTTGCGAGTAGTAAGGAGTGCATAAAGGAACCTATTAATTTCTATCTCTTTTCCGAATTAACAAAGGGCCACTAATATATACAGGAATAAAGGAATAGTCAAGTAATGAAAAGTTGCCAAAGAGATTAGTGCCTGCTAATGCCAACTGTATTGTCCGAAAAGATGCAAAGCCAAAGGTCTATACCGACTTATATATTTACAATTCGGTAAAGTAATAAAGTATAAAGAATGGAGGTATAGATTAATTGGTTTAATCGAATTGATAAATTAGTGGGAAATAAACGGGAAAATGATAATTAATTAGATTATCAAAAGGATAATGAGAAAAGAAATTTTTTTAGTTTTTTTTTTCTATAAATGTTCCAACATGATGTTGCTGTTACTTATAATCGTTTTGCAAGCACTAAGAGTACCTCAATCCCAATAGGTTGTTATTTTTACTATATAGCAGTAGACCCTACAATTAAATTTATAATGATGGATATAATATAAATTAATTAATTCTAAATAAAAAAATTTTAAACTTAGAAATGTGTTAAAATATGTAATCTATCACAATTAGAAGGACGGAGATGTTAGAGGCGAAAAGTGTTCCGCTGTGCGGATCCAAAAGTCGCAAACGGTCTATAATATATTCTGCAGCGTCGGATCTTACCAGTTACCATGCGACCCGAAACCGCAACTTTCCCGCCTAAAAACGCAGAGAGAGCACCCTAGGCGCCGCGCGCTCCCGCTCTCTTGCAACCTTGCTCAGGTCAGATAAGAACTGACTTCTTATGCTCTCCCTCTAGTCTCTATCCATCTCTTTCTTTCATTAGAGAGCGTCAGAGCGTGCTACAGAAAATTGAGGGGAGACAGTAAAGGGCTTAGATCTCTGAGGCTCTGAGCTCCAGAAGGGGAGGATTTGGGTTCGATTGCAAGTCCCGATCCCTCTTTTCGATCACTCAATGGCTAAGCACCAGAGCTCACCACAAAGTGCTTCTTCCCAAGGCGCCAACTCACAAGATGCTAATCACACTCTTGAGGTTCTCCTCCTTCTCCCTCTCTTTTTTGTTTTTTTCTCCTTTCATTTAATTCTCGACCTAATTAGTTTAATTAGGATTGGATCTATCACACTGTAGAATGGATACTGGTAAGTCAGAGTAGATTGATAGTTTTTGAGTGAAGGAGATGCAATATAGAAGTTAGAATAGATCAAGTTATGGATCTTGTTAGATGTATGTAGGGAAATTAATATGGACCTGATAGGAATTGGGAAAAAAAATTAACCAATGTGGAGGTTGCTGCATTTCTTGACCTGCATTGCATGATTATTGTTTCAGCCATTCTTTGTTCTTCACAAGGCTCAGCCACAAGCAACTGTTGTGGAGAAGGTTTCCAAATCTAGGAAAGGTAGGAAAAAGGGAATCGAATCCTCTCCCAAGTCCCCAGAGAAATCGAAACGGACAACATCTGATGAGCAACCCTCTAATACCTTGTATGAGCAATGGCGGTTCAAAGCATTCAACGAGATATGGTCCTTGATTCAGTCTAGCATTGAGGTTTTACTCATTAGTATTTGATTACTTTGATTTTCATGCCTGAAAGAGTTGCTGGTTTCAAGATTAAAGTCATGAATGATGGTTTTTCCTAAAGTGTATTTCTAGAATAGTTTTCTTTTTTTTTGCTACTAATGCCCTTTTGGCAATAAGGTGTTGATACTGCTCTAAAAAAATTAGAGTATTATTTATTTTTACTTATTTTTCTATTTAATTGTGAATTAATTATTTTAGCCTATAATTAATTTTTACTGATTTTTTACTGATTCTCCTATTTAACTGTAGGGGGTCTTGAGAGATATCAACCTCAAGCTATTTAATGAAGTGCTTCAATGGATAGAAGATTCCTTCTCGGAAATCAAATCCAATGTAAAATTAAGCTCATCTGAGATCCTGCAACCTTATCCTCTACTAGCAGATACTTTATGCAGGAAAATACCTACAGCATTTGTTCTTACAAGTGAGTCCTAACACTTTCTAGTCTTGTGTTTTGCTAGTTGACTAACTGTAGTCTAGAAGCTTAAACTTATAGAGAAATTGAACCTTCGACTTGTAGGAAGATTTGACCAATATCTATAGATTCTGTGTACTTAGTTGGATTTAAACTCCCAATAAGTTGCTTATGGAAAGCCCCTAACTATCTTTTCTGGTACCATTACTAGCCTACCAATAGTTTGATAACATTATAAGCTTATGAAATGGATTATTAAGTTCTATACTATAGCATTAATTATTGGTTCCATTTGTTTATCAGAAAATGCCGAGTATGTTGATGACATACAAACATTTTGTGATCTTGGATCACATCTCAAGGCCAATAGATGCCATGTGGCCAACATGTCTGCACTAGATTTCTCGCTCAAGTTTGGAATAGGTGGTTCTGTAAGAAGCTTGCTAAGGCAGCTCCATTCTGAGCCCCTTGACGTGAGTTGCATGCTAAATTGAATTATTTCCGTTCCTCTTCTTTTTTTTTCTCTATTTTTGTTTGACAAACTATAGCAAGTAAATTTCATGGTGTTTCAAAAGTGCCATATGTAACATCTTGTTGAACAAAATCAATGATTTTATGTTTGGTTTTATTTGTCAGGGGAAGATAGCGGATATGTTGACACTAGCCAAATGGTATTGTGAGGAAGAGAACAATGACAAGCCTATAGTTGTAATGATAGATGACATGGAATGTTGCAATGCTGATGTTTTGGGCAATTTCATCACTATGTTAAGGTAACAAATATCTATAATGATCTGCATTAGATGAACGTATTTGGCAATTGAAAATCCAAGTTATTGAAATTTCTGTTATTGATAACTTCAGTGAATGGGTTATGAAAATACCAATATTTTTCATAATGGGTGTTGCTACCACCATAGAAGCTCCAAAAAATATGCTACCATCAGATGCTTTGCAGCACTTGAATCCATGCAAGCTCACTCTGGGCACACCATCGGACAGAATGAATTCATTGGTTGAGTCTGTTCTTGTCGAAGTATGCTATTGTTTCAGCCTCGGTCATGAAGTCTCGGTTTTCCTAAGAAATTATTTCCTCAGACATGATGGCACCATCACTTCTTTCATAAGTGCTCTCAAGGTTGGCTCTACTCTTTTATAAATGCCCTAGATTATTTAACACATCCTTCATCCCAGTTTGATTTCACATTCTTGTTTTTAGCAAGAACAGTATTGAATGAAATTGCAATTATCATTCTTACAGCTGGCATGTAGCAAGCACTTCTCATTGGAATCTGTGAGCTTTCTTGGCCTCTATATGCTTGACCAGGATTCTGAGGTTCTACTTTTTATGATTTATGTCCTCTACTACGTCCTACCCCAACTTGTTTGGGACAAAAGGCTTAGTTGTTGTTGTTGTTGATGTCCTCTACTACGTAAATCAGGATTCTAAATCAGGATTCTGATTTATGTTATACAGAAAGAGAAAAATAAAGAACACTCTAGAAGATAAATAACATGGTTGATCTCCCAAGCAGGAACGATGGTCTGAAAAGTTTGTTTACTTGCCAGAATCAATGAAGAGATGCATCCTTAACCTTCATTCTTGCAAAAGGTGCATCCTCTAATATTGTAACATTATGTATTTATTTTCCAATTGATTGAAAAAAGAAAAAATCAATTTATGCTAAGCTCTTAATCAAAACTACAGTGAAAAGAATTTGCAAGGTGGTGTTGGCAGTATCGTGCAACAGTTGTCTGATCTAAAAGCCTCACAAAGATTTTGGAGCTCTGTCGTATTGGTTTGCTCTTAACACAATAAACCATTTTATAATAGAAATATTATTTTTTCTCACATAAGACTGAATTTTTTTTTTCTTATATTATACACAGTGCTTGTTTGAAGTGGCAAGGTATAGCAAAATGCAATTTTTAGACATTTTCTGTGAGGCGACTGATCCAAAAATGTACTGCATGAATGGTTCAGAGAATATCTTAAAGAAACATTTTAGATGTGGAGACAAGAACTCAACTGCAAGGTCAAGCTCTGGAGTAGGGTCAATAACTCGAGTGATTCATACAATAAGGTAACCCTTGACCTCCAGATTGATTTATCTGTATAGTATAAGAATTGTTTGCTTGATTATAGCAACTGCATCTGACCATCAAGTGCTATTACGACATATTGCAAAATTTTGAGTATGATGAATTTGATCATTAGTTATAGAATTAAAATAACATCATATTTTTTAAAAATTTTCAGTGCCGTTTATATTTTGTTACTACATAATTGCTTCCCTTTTGAATTTTATCATTGGATTAGGGAAATGCCAGTTGCAGCTCTCTCAAATTTATTGGATAAATGGAATAACCATACAGAAGAAATGACTGAGGTATGATGGCTATTGCTACTTAAATTCGACCAAGGAATGCTCTTTCTTTGTTTTTCATGGTTATGTAGAGTGCAAACATATGGTCCTAGCAATCTACTTCTATGGTTAAATAAAAGCAAATTAAAGAGCTCAGCTTTGATCAAATTATCTATTAGATAGAAGCTTCAGTATGGATGAGTAAAAAATTGTTTTTAACTTGTTTTAGCTTCTCTGATCATCCTTGCAACTTATTATTATTTTTCTTTTTGATATCATAAAACTAGATAAATGAGGAAGTCAAGAAACTTCAATCCGTCTTGGCTAGTGTGGATGAAGGAAAGGTCTACGAGGAAAACTTGCATAACATTAGAAAGTAAGTAGGATCGAAGATTGTTCATCTTAAGGAAGTACAGATTGTCCATACCGGCACACATCAGTATGGTGCTTGTATTGGCATTTAGTAATACATTTCTTTTTTATAAAACCTGAAAATTGTGAGTTGAATGTTAAGCCTGTATGAAATTTTTGTTTCTTGATGGTTCCTAATTAAACAAATAATAAGCAAAATAAACAACACTCTGAGATTCTAAAGTTTTGCATTTGAAATTACGAATGCAGCAGGAAGTCTGTATCTGTTATATCAGGAAAAGGAAATTCAGCAAATGAAAAGGTCGCTATGTTACTAGATGCAATGATAAGGTAGGCTGATCCATCTATGCATGTAATGTGCTTAATATGTTTGTACCAGTAAAAGCTTTTATCTTTTCTCTTTTATTGCTCTCAGCCTCTAAGTGCTGAAGTACCCATAAATTGAAACTGACACACAATGGAAAGATTTCTTTTTATAGGTTCCGCAAATTATTTGATGCAAGCCTAACAGTTGGTGTAGCATGACCAATTAGAATTTTTTATATGATTAATTGTATCCTGTAAAACGTTTTTGATTGAACTATATAACAGGAAATATATGAAACCACTAGAGTGTATGACTCTTCATGAAATAATTTGCTTCAGAGATGTTGATGTCCTTCAATCAGTATGTCTTCCCACTTTATACACTGATGATGCATACTTTTTTAAAATTCATGATAAAATTTTGAACGTAAGTAATGTTCCTACTAGGGATTGATCGGAGATCCAAGGAAAACAATTCAGCTTGATTTGCTCAAGTGCCATAGTTATCTCTCCTGCTCCTGCTGCAGCTCAGATGCAAAGAATTTATCTCCCTCCATGCATGATACATCTATTATGTAAGCTGTCTATAAACTGTAACTAGAACAAAAATTTTTTTTATATACACCAAAGAGTGTCTAAATATATTCAAATTTGCTAAAACTGGGAAAACCTGTGATGAGACTTCTTTGGTAAATTTAAATTAAAAACCTTTCAGGTATAAATTGGCACAAGAATTTGGTGATGTCATAAATCTTTACGAGTGGTACCAGTCTTTCAAGACTGTTCTCACCAGTTCCTCGCAGACTTCTAGAAAGAGAGGCTGTCCATCCCCTGCATCAAAAAAAGCAAAACCTTTGCCTCCTTCTGAGACGGAAGCTCTAATTCAGTACGTTATTTTTTTTAATTCCTAATTCTTTTCAATAGATGTCATTCTCATTAATTAGAAATAAAGCAAGCTTGCAGTAACAGTTCTTTCCTTAACTGTAGAGCACGATTTTGTGGGGCTGTTACAGAACTCCAAATATCCGGACTGCTTCGCATGCCAACCAAGAGAAGACCTGACTTTATTCAGAGAATTGCATTTGGTCTCTGAACTTTTTGTGAGGTTAAGTGTGTTTGGAGATTATTCCCAGTTTGATGCAATATAGTTTGAGGCTAGTGGCAACTCCTGACGTGTAAGCATGGTTTTTCTTCTTCCAAAGTCCAGTATCTTCCTCAAAGGTATATAACAAATCAGAATTTTGGAACATCGTGGATGTTGTTGCTGTCGCGGATATAAAAATTGAAGAAAAAACAATAAGAATACATTTTTTCTTTTTGACAAATATCTGATGGGACATGCCGGCTTTTAGCTTGTACTGTTCGTCTCCAAATAGCGAAGAAGTCAAGGATCAAACTAAGCAACAAGGTCTACCTGCATGTCTTGGAATAGCAAAGGCTTTAAAATAGATATTGTAGATAATGTTTGTTCCTGTTTTGTTTTGTTTTTTTTTTTCCTTGGGTGGGGGGTTCTTTTTATTTGTATCAAGTCTCTATATAACTTATGCTTTCTTTTTTTATTTCTATGGCCTATCATCAAGTTTTAGTGCTTTACTAAAGTGTTAAATTGTTCGTTCAAAGAGCCCGTATGGAAAACTATTCTTTGGGAAGCGGCCATTGTAATTTTAAGCTTAAACACATTTTTTTTTCAACAGCTTTTTATTAACCTGAGTGGAACTTTTTGATATGCTTTTAGTCATGGCGAGTCAAAGATGAATCATCACGGGCTGAGGAAATGAGTTTATTAATGGTGCGTTTGGATCGTTGGAAGAAAGAAGAAGAAAAAAAAAATTATAAACAATCCAAATTCTTCATAAAGTTACACACTTCCTAATACTTCTCACTTCTTCCCTTTTTCCCTTCTTCCCACACCTATCCAAACGCACCCAAGAAGTATTCTAAGAAAAACTATTATCATTTAGACAACAAATTATATTTTACCATATAAAATGTTTTGAGCGCAGTTGACCATAGAATTGAGACCGTCTGACCATAAGTTTGAGGCAGTGAGTTATTATATGCAATGAGTGCAAAAGGGACGGGTCTCAGTACCCCGCAGATTTGAAGACCGTTTCCTTAGATGAGCAAGCCCAAATATTCATTTGGTAGATGTAGTAGTCTATAAGACCTAAAACACAAATCATTGCCAGAACAAGAGCAATTGGCCATTTCAATATACTATTTAAATCCAAAATATGCTCTTGGGACATTTACTTCGATTGTCATATCGCCATCAGAGAAATTATACTTGCGCAAACTCATGGGACAGATGTCCAATAAAGAAGCAAAAAAAAGTCACAACTAGAGCTGCCTAACATGCTAAGCCAGAATGCATTTACAAGATACTAGGAACCTGAGAAGCAAGTCTGAGCTGCAATTCCTTTATTTTGGAGCACAACTCAGCCTTCTCGTCTCTATAGCTCTGCAGAAGAAAATTCTTACCCTCCAACACTTCCTTCAACTCACCTATCTCCTTTTTTAGCATCTCTACTTTTGCCTCATCCCTCAGACCCACTTCCTCAAAACAATTTCCATTCCCATTTGCATGGCCCATCAAAGGCCCAGCACAGTGGTCGGCTATAACCTTCCTCAGCCGTTGGATCTCCCTCTCCGAGGCAAACAGATCACGATTAGCTGAATCAATTTGCGCCTCCAAGTTGGCTGAGTTTGCCATTTGGATACTAAGTGAATTCTTGAGTTCCAAAATTTGAGATTGCATCTCCATTATCATTTCATCTCTCCTCTGCAGCTGTTGCCTCAGCCTGTGTATCACCTCCCTCTTGACATAAATGTCAGATCCTGATTCTGACAAGGATTCTGAGCTGACAGAAGGGTGAAATGACCTATGAGGAAGACCAAGCTGGTCTGGTGAGGTTGACCACATGATGCCTTGATTAGCCTCCATGTTTGATTTTTCAGCTGGCTGAATCTTTACTAAAGGGAGGGATCTCTCTACTTGAGATATTGTTTTGCTAGGTGGTGCCGGACTAGTTCCCATCTCTGTAAAAGCAGAATATGTATGTTGGATCTTAAAACATAATATAGAATTAATAACATATTCCAACTAATAAAATATTTTAAGCAATTATGTGTTCTCGCTTTGCTGATATGGAAGCCAGATGATACCTGTGGCATTAGCTGTACAATGCCATATCAAGTCATTGGTGGAGCCGTTGGTCATCCAAAACATAGTAACATGATTTTAAAACTTATTTGCAGATAACTTGTGAAGAAGTCGACAATAATTATATGCAGAGCTCCAAATGAATAAATCATGAGAAATCATTTCTCATGAATTGTTCCAAACACAGTGTTAGTTAAACTACTAAATTTCATGATTTTATTGGAACAAAGTGCAAGGGGCCGCATTCATAGTTTGCGGCAATCTAACACCTGTCATTTAATTATATGCAAATAAAGAAAAGAGTATATAGTTGAACAAATTTACTCAAAGGCCCTCAGATAGGCTCACTAGATGGTAACGAATATGCAAAGACAAGATGTGGCAATCTTTACATAGGATTTTATACTATTTTGGACTAAATTTTGTTCTATGTGGATATCTTTTTCCTCCAGACTTTTATTTATTAGAAGAACAATTTTGTGAACCCCATCACTATAATCTGGTACTCAAAAGGAATGTTTACCATATTATAAGAACAATTTTGTGAAGGGCCGCATTCATGGTTAGCGGCAATCTGACCTTCTGATTTCTTTTTGTATGCAAATAAAGAAACAGGAATGAAGTAGAATTAATGTACTCAAAGGCTCTCAGATAGGCTCACCAAATGACAATAAATATGCAAAGATAAGATGTGGCAATGTTTACATAGGGTTTTATACTATGAGTATTCTGGAGTAAATTATATTCTAGGCAGATCTCTTTTTTCCTCCAAATTAAAAACAATTTTGTGGACCAATCACTATAATCTGGTAGCTAATCATAACAATAATAACAAACAATACCTGAAGGGCATTGGTAGAAGTTGGCTCCTTGAGAATAGCAGCAGAGATCTGAGTGTAGTACTCCAGATGTCATTCTTCCACCAGAATTTTCTTTCTCTGAGAAGGGAATACAAAATGGAATGTTCTTAACGAAAGGAAACTATATTTTCCATGTTTGTAAAACCTTAAAATCTTATATAAACCATACTATATATCGAGTAAAATGCTAATTCATATTCCCCAATTTTTTTAAGCAACTTTCCATACAACCCCCTTCAATAGTTCTCACTCTCAAGTCTCAACTCTCAAGCAGTAGAGTATAAAGTTATGAGTATGACAGATATCAAAGGAATTGAGAGAAAATGTCACAGGAAGAGCTGGCACCTTTTGGAGAAGTATCATCATTTAACTTTTTGTTCTGAAAGAAATGATTGAGTCTGGTGAAGCCAAGCCTGACGACCAGAGTGCTAACCAAGGCACCACCAGCCAACAGAATCCAACTCGGCCCTTCCCCATGCACCTCGATTAACGATTTCTGACCTCTCTTTCTGGTCCCATCCTCTTTGGATTTCATCTTATGATATTTCTGCAAGCGCTTTTACCTAAACCTGACAAAAGAAGGCTACAAACGGATTATGTACTGACACAAGATTGCTCATCCAGGCACTATTAACCATGTGGGAAAATAAAAAGAAGAAAAATAATTTATTTCATTATTAAGGGATCAATGTTAACTTGCATCAAAACAAAAGATTGTGCTCAAACAAAAAGCTACATCGGTATCACAGGAACATAGTTAAACACTACAATTGCTACAAATAGTATATTATATGTTTTATAAACACTATGATTGCTGCATGTATGTCAAGGAACAACAGTTAGATATTAGGATCGCTACAAATAATATAATAATATGTTTCATAAAATTAGGTTCACAGTTGATTCCAGATATAATAAATTGAATTATCTTCCCAGCTATATCGAATATTCAATTCGGAATAACAGGAAATGAAAAAAAAAAATAACCTAAATTAGTACAACCAGAGCAATAAAAGCACTAGCTTATTATTTTGTGCCATATTGATCCAACTGAGAAGGGTATCTAATCCTTTGTAACAAAACTTTTGCACTGAGCTAGAATCTGGTGGTAAATCAAAATAAACCTAACAAAAGCTACCTTTTTCCAACATTTATCATTTTCCTTGAGCAATAATTGAAATTAACAAATGAATCTGGGCAAATCAATCCCTAGAACGAACTTCTATTCGTCAGAGCATAGGAACCGCTTCTCTATTGTAAAATCTGGAAAACCCGCGCAATAATAATCTATCGAAAAAATCAAAGACATTAAATGCAAAGAACAAGTAGGGATCAGACACAGGCTTACAAAACTAATAGAGGGTTAAACAAAGCAAGAAATAAACGAAGAAAGAGGGGGGAAAAACCTCATAAATTGAAGACCTAGCTCGAATGTTCATCGATTCTCATCTCAACTCATATCAATCCTATCTCCTCTCTCTTCTCTCTGTCTCTCATATTACAGCTGTTGTCTATTGTCGTATCGAAACCGAAACCGAAGGTGTCAGAGGTGAAACCGTTTAAGCGAAAAAAAGTAGCCAATGGCGCTCTCTCGACGGTTACAGTCTCACTCTCTCTCTCCCTTGGTTTTCTAAAATACAGCGGCTCTGCCTCGATGCCTCAAAGAGGGTCGGAGAAACGGGTTGACGGGTCAGTCGGGAAGGGGTTCAGGACTTCGGTGCTTAGTCAGGGAAGGAAGTGCACACTGCACAGTACACTTGACAGGCACGTGCGTGTCACGCTTTTATTAAACCTAGAACTAGAATAATTTTCTCAGCTTCTGTTTCTGCTAGCTGTGCTCTGTTGTTTTGTACAGTTAAACCCTCCTTGCTTGCTGGACCAAATTCTCTGCCGCGCGGCACGGACAGCAGTTTTCATTCTAATCGTCTGATCAGATCTAGATGATTAATTTTTTTCCGGTCTATTAATCTGGTATATTTCACGGGACATTCAGAATAGATCGGACGGTTAAGATAAAAATTGTGGCCTATGCCGCGCGGCAGAGGATGTAAATTCCTCCTTGTTTCCCCTTGTTAGTGGGCGTCCGCATCCTCAGCAGCCGATGAGGATGGCTGTACCGTACAATCATCTTCTTTTTTTAATATTTAAAATTCTAATGCTCAATCTAAACCGTTGATCTTGTTCAATTTTACGGGCGATGCGTTTTCATATAAGTTTTATAAACTTTGGAGCTGATTTGATATTAGATCAAGTGGTCAACAAATGAAAGAATCTGATTAACTATCATTGATTAATTCTAATACATTCATAATTTGGTCACTAAATCAAGTATCAAATCTAAAGTTTACAAAACCTATATAAAACCATATCACCCATAAAATTGAACAAGATCAACGATTTGGATTCAGCATTTGAATTTGAAAATTTTTAAATATTAAAAAAATGGCGACTGCTCGGTACAGCCGTTTATAGCCGACTACTGGACGTTTTTTAATCCAAATCATCTGATTTAATTTTAACGGTTAATTTTTTTTCAAACTTATCAATTCTGATATTATGCACAAGACATTCTTTTAACTGTTGAGATTAAATGAGACGATCCGGACCTAAAGACGAGCAGAGGATCTCCTTCCGACTTCCGTTTAGTTACAGACTTACAGCCTGCTGCTGAGGATGTCAATTCTTGTTCGTGGTCTACCGACCAGAGTGAGAGGCCCAGAACACATATAAGTTAATACTATTTAGGAGCAATAATTGGGCCTGAGGTGGGAGTGGTCCTTACTCCTTTGTACAACGACAGGTGATGAATTAGTTATGATTTATGAAGTTCTATCCGGTAGGCCTGAAAACGGCGATCGTTTCGACCGTCTTTTCGTTTCGTTTCGTCTAAAATAAAATAAAACGGTTAAAGATTTTGGTTGCGTTTTAAAAACGAAACGGTTAACGCAAGTATGAAATGGTTTCGTCCATGTGTATTTTCGTGGTATTTTCGTAATTTCTATCGTTTCGTTTTGAACGAAACGATTAACGCAAATGATAATCAGTTTCGTGTCCAAAACGCAACGATCGACGCAACAGTCCAGTTGTGTGATCGTTTTACACGTCATGCACCCCTACTATCCGGTTATTAAATAAAGCCCAAAGAACAACTCTGAAGAGATGGGCCAGCTTAACTGGAAGATGCCTGGTTGGGAAAAGCAGGGGAAAGAAATAAAAACAAACATGAATGATAACTGTCATCTACAATTTTGTCATCCCTACCATCGTTAAATATAAAGTGAATATATACAGCAAATAAGGTGAACATATAGACGATCTAAGTGAACACTTAAAAACAAATAAGTGTTGTCATCATTTGTTCAAAATTTTACATGCATATTCAACTTATTTTCATTGAACTTATTTGTTTGTATGTGTTCACTTAGATCGTCATATGTTCACTTTATATTAGCGATGAGCGGATGGCAAAATTGCATATGACAGTAATCAATTTCCAAAAATCAAGAAATGGAGAGATGACATGGAGGAGAGAAAGGAACAGTTTAACTATACATAAATCCTATACAACTTTATAAGAAAAATGGAGAAGAAAATTTTATCTCTTCTGTCTTTAAAATGAGTATTTGTTGTCCCTTCCAAAATAAAATAAAGTGTAATGAATAAAATAATGTTTGTTAGCACAGTTTATCTAGATGGAGCACGTGTGATCATGGCACGACTTCTTTTTTTTTAAAAAAAAAATATTTCCACAATTTAACTTTTAAAAAAATATATATATTACTCGAATGGTTATTCAACATCCGAGAACACAGTTCTATAAGTTTATTCCATGATGTAAAAATGACAACGTTATTCTGTATTTTCACTTTTTAAAATAGTTTTCGATATTTTTTCAGGATTTTAGTCACCTCTATAGCGGTGTACAGTGCGGCCGCGTTTGCGCCGATTGCAAGTGGAACGGAGAGGAATTAGTTAGCTTGCTATTGTCAGTTTTCGCCGTCCTTTTGACTTCCCTCCTACCACTTTCTGTGCTTATTCTTCCCATTGTCGTATCCTGCCTTCCATTTTACTCTCTTTTACCTACTCCACTCTGGCACTCTCTCTCTCGCCTTCCGTTCCGTAACTTCCGTTAAGTTGCTTCCCCTCCCGTTTATTAGCAATAGTTGTTGTCACTTCATTCAAAAATTAATAAATGAAAATCGAAAAAGGAAAAAAGAGAGATAAAATAGAACTCCATTGCTATATTAGACAGATCTCAGGCACGTGTGTCGTAATGGCGTTACCTTCACGCACTCTCTATGCATCGACTCATCGCTGTTAGCCTGTTATATCCCGTACCCTCCCCCACATCACCCGTTTCTCTTTTCTTTTTCCAAAATTTGAATTACTATTATTGTTATTATTATTATTATTATTTATTAAATTAAATTAAATATATTGTTCGTTCGTTTTCTCACTCTCCAATTCCCTTTTCTTTCTCTTTCTCCTTCCCCAACCAAAGAAATTCTCGCATCAGTTAACTGAAAACACACAGAATTCTCTTCGATTTCGGTTAAATTACTTTCCTGTTCTCTACTGCTCCGTGAATTTTCTCTCATAGAAGAGATGGAGACGATAAAGAAGCAAGCAAGCAGACTAAGGGAGCAGATGGCGAAGCAACATGTATCTATTTACCTCTTTTATATTGTTTTCTTTCTATACTTTTCTTTATCTTGGTTTGAAGTGAGAATTACAGAAATTTAGCCTTAGCTTTAGGCAACCTCGTTGAGTCCACCACGAAATTTGGATCAGTTCATCTGAGATAGTGTTTAAAGTTGGTTTTACTGAAATTATTTTGCATATATATGCAAAACAGGCAGTCCTGAGGCAATTCACTATGCGGTATAGCCAAGACCCAGCTCTAATTGATGAAGCTGAGCTTCAGTGCCACCAGAATCTACAAAAGCTGTACAACTCCACCAAAGCAGCTAAGGTACTGGCTTGTTTTCCCTACCAGAGACGTATTATTTGTATATATTTTATTTTTTGTACTATTGCTGAGGTCGACGACAACAGAAGCAGTGCATGAATGAGGGTAGAATTACAGTATCCACTACTGAGGCAGTACTTGTGATATCAATTGCTAGAAGATTATTCATATTTTTACTGTTGGGTATTCAGATGGACCATACCTGTTTGAATTCAGTAAAAAGAATAGAGAATTCCCATACCTGTTGGAATTCAGATTATTCATATTTTTACTGTTATTTATTTTAATATTTTTAGGCTGTTTTGATGCTTATATATTATTAAATAATCGAGCCTTAGCTGTGCATGAATCTCATAAAACTTTTTTTTTTGGTCTTTTTCAGCATCTGCAGAGAAATATAGTACGCGGAGTCGAAAGTTTTATAGCTATTAGCACTAAACAGATGGAAATATGTAATACTTTTTTTTAACCTTCTGGAAGTCATTTATATTGAACTCCACTGTTTTGCAATAATAACTGTTTTAACAACATGTAGTGAAAAGACTAGCTGATGATTGTTGCAAGTATGGAAGTGACAACCAATCATCCAATTTTGCCCTTGCGAAGGCTTCCGTCGATTTTGGAACATCTCACAAATTGATAGAAAAAGAGAATGAAAATCTTCTCAAAATTCTTGCGGATCAGGTTATTTGATGTCCTTTCTTGCGGCTTTTTATGTATGTTTTTACAGCTCAAGGTTTCGGCATACTTGATTGCTGTATGATTTTCTGCTCTCGATTTGTTAGGTTCACCTTTTTATTATGTTCCAGTTCTGACTTCTGACCTATTTTCTATGACCTAGGTCTTTGCGCCACTAAGAGAGATGATAATGAGTGCTCCTTTGGAGGATGCTCGCCTATTGACATATCGCTATGAAAGGATTAGACAAGATGTGGAGTCTCAGGTATGAATATTATGCTTACAAATTAACATATGTTTGGTTTTTAATTTTTTATTGTAAAATCAGCTTTTGCTTATACCCTATACTGGAGCCCCAGAAACTTATGCTACCTTTGAAGGTTCATGTTTATTGTAAAATCCCATTTGAGTTGTATTCTTACAGCACCAGCTGTTAGTTTGACCATAAAAGGTGCAGTGCAAGACTCAGCACACACAAGATTAGTCTTTCTGTTATCAACTTCTGTATCAGAACTAATGATTTACTTCATGAGTTCCCTGTAGTTCTACCCCTTTATAAATAATTTGACAGGTTCTGAAAAAGCTGATAAATTTATGTTGCTTTTGTCAATTAGATAGCAGAGGTAATGAAACGGCAGATGAAGTCAAAGGAAGCAGGCTCAAATGATGATAGCACTTCTAAACTGAAAAATGCTGAGTTCAAGTTGACAGAACTGCAGACGACACTGTCAGCCCTCGGGAAAGAGGCAACAGCAGCCATGCTGGCAGTGGAGGCGCAACAGCAAAAAGTCACCTATGAACGCCTTCTTGCCATGGTACCATGTGAATATAGTATCTTTAAAATTCTGGACCATTGATGATGCCAGTCTCATATGGTAAAATATTTCTTAGGTTGATGCGGAAAAAGCTTATCATCAGAGTGCTGCCAGTATTCTGGACAAGCTTCATGATGAGGTACTTTGTTCAAATGAATGGTCTCGTGGCAAACATTTTATAAAAGCATTTTTGAAATTCACTAGCTTTTGTTGTTGAATACAGATGATCCTTGCAAAGGAGCAGAGTGATTCATTGGCACAATCAGAGGCAATCGAGATAAATTCACAAACCAAAAGCATTACTCAAGGTCCTGAACCAATGAAGTCCATTCAAAATAATGAGAATGGTCAGGCTAATGAGGGCTATGTGGCTGAGGTATTTTCTCCATTGTTAGCACTAACGTCATATTAGTTTGGGACTGCGGGTACATTTTTAGATTTTGTGCCTTAAATAGTGCTCACTAATTTTCATATGTATTGGTTAAATACTGATACATACCTGAGGTACCATTTTAGACAACACAATTTTTTTCCCAATTCGATTTTACAATTTAGTGATTGTGATTTGTGAATACCCTGTTGCTTACATGAGAACATGTAAGAACAAAAACTTTCTGATAAAGCACTGAAAAATATCCCAGGTCAAACTTATTTCTAAATGTGCACTTCTGGGCATAAAAACTGCCTTTCCCGTCCTATTTTTAAATAGGTTTCGTTTCTAAGTTTCCTGCAATCTATCTTTCTTTTCTGAAGGTGATTCATCCATTTGATGCGCAAGCAGATGGTGAACTTAGTATTTCTGTTGGTGATACCATTGTTGTTCGTCAGGTACAGATTTAAATTAGCCCATAAATTTCCAAGGACTTGAAAAAAATTCTGGCTCAATTAAGTTCATGAATCACCTCAATTTATTTTTCCAAATGATCATACAGGTGTCAACTAATGGATGGTCACAGGGAGAGTGCCAAGGAAGAACTGGGTGGTTTCCATCTGCCTATGTCCAGCGTAGAGCCGAAATCCCAGCCGGTAAAGTAATTGATTCTACTATGCTCACATAGTGACATGAGATATGGTTGATCTATTATATTTCTTGGTTCTCTCCTCGGCCTCTTTGTACAGCTGCTAGTCTATTTCTGAGTGCTTCTAATTTTTCCTATGAACCATTTTTCACTCTATAGTCTATAGCCTTGTTCCATGTCACTGAGGCTATTTAGTTTTGTAATTAAGGTATTCATATTGGTATTATTTGTAAAGTTATATGTCTTGATAAGACTGGCATTTGTTGTTCTGTCTAAATAATTCTTGTTATTTACTTTTCTGGTTTCTTTTTGAGTTGCCAAATAGAAAGGACAAGTATTTTCATGTTTCTTAATTAGAAGCGTGTCAATTTTTGTCCTTGGACTGGTGGCAGAGGAAGATAAATTGAACTTGGAAGCTATTGAGATACGCTAATAAATTCTAGTACAAGAAACCTTCTGAGAAACTTGATCACCTGACAACATGAGATGGTAGAATTAAATGACGGATCTAGATTCAAATCTTTTGCTTATCGATGTCAGATATCCTCTCTGATAGTTGAACTCTTCTTATTTGGCAGGATACTCGATACTCTAGATCTGGATTCCTGAACTGCAACAACTGTCGTATACAGGGGATTTTTTTTCTATAAACGACAAAACGTAAAAGATGTCAGAAGATATTGATTACAATCGAAATTCATAGGGGACCTGGATCCCGTGCCGTGAGCGCACCCATTCCAACCGTTCGATCTGATATCGACGGTTAAATTATTTTGGGTCTATAATCTGACGGGACATCCATCATAGTTGGGACGGTTGGGATGGGTGTACTGCACCATGTCGTGCGGCACCAGATCTCAATTCAATTCATAGAACGTATTTCGCTGGTGCTTTCTTATAGCCTGGAATAAAATTAGAATCAGTTATTCGGACTAATAAAATAATAGTCCTAAACGATTAAGAATAAATTTTTTGAAATCTAGAGTGTTATTTTTAAGTGGTCCAATGATTAGATTAAATTTTTATTCCTAGAGTGTTTGAATCATCTTCTTAATGTGGATTAAGGAATAGTTGGGACCACTTTTTAATCAGGATTAAAAAAATGATCCAAACATCCTAGGAATAAAAATTTCATTTAGATATTGGACCACTTAAAAATAACACTCTACTCTTAACCTTGATCGTTTAGGATTAAAAAAAATTATTCTTGATCATTTAGGATTAAAAATTTTAATCCCGAATAAGTAATCCTACTCTTAATCTCATATGATCCAAACAAAGCCAATATTAGACTGACTAATTATATAAAAAGAAAACCAAATGAAAGAGACTATGGGTGTGTTTGGCAAAATGTTGAATAAGTCTTATTCTGAATAAGGCTTATTCGGAATGAAACCAAACGCGTTTTGAATAAGACTTATTCCAAATAAGAGCTTATTCAACTCCTTATTTTAATACCATCTATATGGTGGAATTAGAATAAGGGGTTGAATAAGCCCTTATTCAGAATAAGACTTATTCAAAACGCGTTTGGTTTCATCCCGAATAAGTCTTATTCGAAATAAGACTTATTCAAACCTCATACCACATAACACGCCTGTGGATATATTCTTGATATGTAAATCACAGTGTACAAGTTCAAAGAGATGATGATACTGTTGATGTGTCCTTGTCTCGTACTTGTTTTGTTTATACCTAAAATATCATTGATTCGCATTTCCAATTATCCTGCCGCAATATTTTGTTTATACGGTCTGTGGTATGAAGTATGATCCGTATGGATAATCCTAAAAAAAGAAAATAATAATTAAGAACGTATTTGCTGAATCCATTTTCGAATTTCTACTAAAATTAATATTTTGTGTCGACTTCAATTGATATTAAAATCTTGGCAAAATTTTAGAAATTAATTTTGTCTCATACAGAAATTCCTGCACAATAATCTAATATTCTAATGTATGTAATTATTACTCATTTACTCTGGTAATGGGGCCGAAAGCGTCTGTATGTAGATTGTAGGGATATCCCCATTTTTTTGTAAACTTGAGAGAACCTGAACCTCATTAATGGTTTTGGCAATCGTAGGTGATATACATGCCAGCTGTATGGCTGGCTGGATGAGTTCTCCTCTGTGTAACTATTCATAACTCACCTGTCATTACCTTTATTCCATTTCGGTCGAGACTGGTCTATTCGTAGTCCCGCCTAAGCGCCTATATTTGTCTAGGGATCCTGTTTTGTCGATTTTTGTTTGGTTAGAAAAAAGTTTACTGCACAAGTTTGTCTAGGGATCCTCTTTCTATTTTTTTTTTTTTTGAAGATCCAACTGCCCGTAGGCTTTCAATTAATAATAGGGAGACAAAGTACATAAGTTTGAGTACAAGAGCCACGGAACTTCCCCATCAGAAAACTGAGCATCAGTTTAGGCCGCTCCCAGCTAACAAATCCCTGACTGAAAAATAAAGTAATCCTACCAAACTGAGAAAATAAAACCTAAAGAACTACTAACTGCTGATAAAAACAAAAGAAACATAAAATAAAAACGGGGGATGGGGGAGTTCAAAGAAAAAAGAAAAACATCACGGAGGTGCCTCCTGCGGGATCCTCTTTCTATCAATTGTTTTTACTCTTTCAACATGAGTAAAAATCAAAATCGCCCATCTTTTTTTCATAAGCAACTAATGTTTGATAAAAGTCGCAAAGAATTAGTATTAGATTCGATCTCTAATGCTGGAAAACTTTTAAATTGAAACCTTTTTGCTAGTTTTATCAAATAAAAACAAGGGAAAATTAGTTGCGTGCCACTCTAAACTTATGAAATTAGAAAAATGTCACTCCAAAATTTTTATTTTGAAAAATGTCACTCCAAACTTAATTAATTAAGATATTTGCAACTCTTCATATTCATTTTTTCATAATGACACAAATGCCCTTCTTCTTTCTCCTTCCCTGGCTTCCTCTTCCCAAGAATTCCATCTTCCTCAACCTCCCAACTCCATTTCTATCTTGTCAATCTCCGCGTCAGCCTCTCATCCGCCCTCACCTCGGCTCCGGCGCCGCCTCCGCTACCTCTACCTCCCCTCCTCCCACACCTCCACCCATCAACATCGTCCCTTGGCCCCTCACTCCACCTTCACCTCCATCCGATCTCTCTTGCCTCTATGCCCTCCACCTCCTCTTCTTTTGTCCTCTCAACTCAATACGTGAGGGTATTTTGGTCTATATAAAAAATTAGATATAAAAATAGATGTAAATATGGCCAAATTCTGAATTAATTTGTTTTGGAGTGGCATTTTTCAAAACTAGAATTTCAAAGTGGCATTTTTCTAATTTTAAAACTTTGTGATGGCATAAATCCAATTGCCCCTAAAAACAAATGTCCTGAGTGATTTTTTTTTTGGGAGAAAAAGTGCCGAGTAACTAGGCCCATGTAGATTGGAATAGCGTCTTCGTTTAAAGGTCACATCTGCCGTTAAATTAACATCAAGCATTATTATTTTTTTTTTCTCAATCAAGCATGGTAATGACTAATGACTAATGATTGCTGTTTGTTTTCTACTAGCAAAAGATGCCTTTATATATAGGCGGAAAAAAAAGAAAAGAATGTTAGGCAATAAAAATAAGTTGCTTAATTTTCCAACGATTTATATCGATATATTGCTCAATTTTTTTTGTATTAGATAAAAAATAAAAACATATTGTTAGTTTGTCTAGCGATTGATATCAAATCACATATTAAATCGATTGAACAATACAAACATATAAATACACTCTAAAATCTAGCGGGTGAGCTTTTTTTTAATCCGTTCATAGAGTAGAGATATAGCACCGTCACAAGCGAGTTACGAGTACTTTAGGGGGCGTTTGTTTGTGTAGTAAGGAGTTGCATAACTTAAGGATGCCTAAGTGTTTATGTAGTGTTATGTAATAGATGTTTGATTGTGTAGTAAGGATGACTAACTTAATACATGCATATATTCATGTCAAAAGACTAAAATGCCCTTAAATTTGAATTAGTATTATGTATTATATGTTGTGATCTAATTATTGTTAATTATTAATTATTAATGATGATAATAAATCATTTTTACTATTATGAAATATTAATAATTACTTTTAATTAAATATTATAAATATTATTATTTATTTTATAATAAAAATTATTATTGATTAATTATCTTCAATCAATTATTATTCTTAAATCATTATTATTAATAATTAATATTACTTGTTAAATATTATTAATTATAATAATTAATCTTTGTTATTAGTTATGATTTTTTAATAATTATTGTTACTTATTAAGTATTATTATTTATTAATTAATATTAATTATTTTTTTTAATTATTATAAAAATTAATTATTAATGATAATAAGAAATCATTTTATTATTATGAAATATTATTAAATATTTTTAATTAAATAATATAAATATTATTAATTATTTAATAATAAATCAATATTTTTATTAATTTTTTTATTACTTGTTATATATTATTATTTATTAATTATAATAATTAATATTTATTACTAATAATGATTTTTTAATAGTTATTGTTACTTATTAAATATTATTAATTATTAATTATTATAGATTATTAAATATTATTATTAATTATTTCTAAAGGGTATTATTGGAAAAAAATTAAAGGGGATCGGTGCATAACTTATGCAACCTATTTAGGTTGCATAACTTATGTACCCTTAAGGCATCTTATGTAAGAGGTGTTTGATGACTTAAAGATACATAACTTAAATTATGCACCCTTTAAGTCACAAACAAATGCCCCTTAGTGCTTTAGGTACATTTTGGATTTTAGTCATCCAACAAAATGGAGCTTTTGAACGGGAGACCGTCGACGCATTTATTGCACGGATGGCGCAGATCGAAAGTGAAAAGAAATAGACGGCCCAAATGAGAAGCCAGCTAATTGTCATTTCCAAAGCTTTGCAATTGTGTATCTAATATTATGAGAGTGAAATAATTGTTCCTCTTTTTTTTTAACTATATTACATATCGCCCAAAAGCGACAATCCTAACGATCATATTTCATTCGTATAAAAAATAAATATATCAGACACTATCTTGACACCTGTTAAACTAAAGATTTTAGATGGTGATGTTCATGCGTAAGCAAGTAATGGTCAATTCTTATTGCATGCAATTGGGGAATTGCTTCGTCCACTCCCAAATTTAGAGATCCACTTTTTTTGGACGAAAATACCAAGGAGGGCTCGTAGGAAAAAGGGGGGAAAAAACTTAGTTGGAAACCTACTCGATAGAAGAACGTACGTCATCATCAAAAAAATGCACAAGCTATGTGATGAAGCCACGAAGGGCTTGTAGGAAAAAGGGGGGGAAAAAAAATCGTTCACCGATGTGACGGGTCCTTTTTCAGATATATATGCAACTTAAATTAATTTACAGTTTTTTGTTAAAAAAAAAACCAATGACAGGATGCTGAAAAATCAATTTTATAAGTTGTTCCCTGAAAACCGATTAATCTAAAACATTGAGTTGTAATGTTGTATCAACCAAATTTTAGTAATTTTTTTAGTAACGATGTAATTTTGTGATTTTAAAGATCTGTTGAATCAGGAACCAATTAATATTATTTCCATTTTAGTTAAATTTCAGGTGCTGTAATAGAGTTAAAAACAATCTTTATTATAGTTCCAGAAGAGGATATCTGTGAAGTGCGCTAGAACTCTTTTGGTGCCATAAAATATCATGATTTTTCTATTGGTATTTAATAATTTTTAATCTGAATGCAAAGTAAACACAACATATTACCTTTTCCTTTTTACCCGTCATGAGATTTTACAATTTGTTTAGTTTGTTTCGTACAATTTAAGAGACTAAATTTCTCTATTATATTTTATTAATTTGATCCGTTTATCACATATAATGTTGATTCTTTGTATATTTCTATGTCATAATATGGATTTATATATTTTATTTGGTGACACTAAAAGAACGATAAAGCTATGAATTTAAAATTTGCACCGGACCTTTCTCAATGAAATAACGTATTTAATACTTCTTTTAATTTCCGGATAGAATAGTAACCTAAGGTATGTTACCTTTCATTAGTAGATGCCAAAGTAAAATATTATAACATTAATAGTCAATGTTTACAAACTGACAAAACCTACGAGCAAAGCTAATCAAACATCTAACCTAAAAAAACTACAAACCAACATTCAACAAACCCCTAAAGCCTTCACAGTAAAAATAATAATAATAATAATAATAGGCCAACTGATAGTTGTATCATACAAAATTACAAATTAGCACCCCAAAGAGCATTATGTCAAAACGTCTTGATCACCCAGCAAGTCCTGATCTGTCTCCATGTCATCATCTTCTTCTTCATCAGCTGAAACAAATAACGGATTACTTGTCGAGAAGAAATACAGTCAATACTAAGGGTTTGTTTTAAAAGTGGTGTGGAATAAAAACAAGAACAAGAACAAGAACAAGAACACGAACAAGTTAATTTTTGTTCTTGTTCTTATTCTTATTCTAGGCTCCGTTTGGATGGGTTGAGAATAAGGTAGGAAGAAGGAAGAAGGGAAGAAATTTATTGGGAGGGATAAATTTATTGGTAAGTGTGTAACTTTTGTGAAGAATTTGGATGGTTAGAAATAAATTTATTGATAAAAAGTGGTTATTCCTTATTCTTTATTCCGAAAAGAAGCCATCCAAACGGACTATGGACTTCCAAACGAATAAATATATGTGGCACTTGAGCATTTCCGTATAGTTTTTTGTTTTTTTTTAAAAAAAAACCCCTATCGCTGTGTCATCCCAATAAATGATTGGAAGCTCGACTTGTGAACTATAATTGCTCATGGCCCCGTTTGGATCATATGTGAATAGGAGGAATAGTTTCTTTCTAGATGTAAATTTATTATAAACAATCCACACTTTTCACAAAGTTACACACTTTTCAATACTTTTCGCCTAGAAATAAGCTATTCTTCTTATTCCTAAGCAATCCAAACAAAGCCAAAATGCAAATGTCTTAATTAAAAAAAAAAAACCGAGACAGCATTTATGGGTAGGGTATATTATGGCGATCTTATAAAAGAAAAATTCCCAACTGGATGAAACAAAAATTTTATACTGAAATTTGTTCATACTTTTTCTTACCAACTGACAAGAAATAGTAAATAATTATTTGTTTTGATCAAGTAGAATAAAAAAAAATTCAACTTTTAGAAATTCATAAAGAATTCTGTAGTGAAATTTAAAATAATGTGATTTTTTTTCTTAAGATACGTTGTTTTTACATAATTCGGAAAATAATCCTAAATTTAAGAGTACACTTTTAGTAAAATAAAATGCATTTTAATTATATTTGAAAGACCTATTTGGCTATTTCCATTTCGAAAAGAATCCTTTTCGTGGTACGTCTCGTCTCGGGAATTGCTCAGGCCACTCCCTTCTTACTCATTCACTCCTCTATTTTTTTCGAAAATGACTAAACTAACCTCATCTCCAACGCTGAAGTTTGGAAAACAAAAATAAGAAAGAAGGACATTTTCGTCTAATTGGGAGTGATTGAGTAAGGGAGGCGTGCACTGAGCAATTCCCGTCTCGTCTCGTGCAAGCTGGAAAATGCGAAGTTTAGGCAGAGAGAGACGTCGGCTTAGCACGTGCAATGCGTCGCTTACTGGAGAAGACAGCACTCTGTCCTCCCCAAGTCATCTATCGTCTGACGTCTCCTAGCGCTGTGAGGAGCGACGACTGCCAGACTCCCATCCTCTCCAGTCAAATTCGCGCAGGAGAAATACCTTATTTCTTACATGCAAACAGACAATCGCCGAAATTGAACAATTTCCTGTAAAATCACGATTCTATTATCATCATCTTTAAATTTCTTCGAACTCAGATCCCGTCCGTTGATTCCGAAAAGATGCCTACGTGTCAATATCCAAGAAATCAAGGACGTATCCTGGTTGTTGCAACCGGAGAGGATGGGTCATGTTCCCAGCTCGTCTGTTCTCTCCCTCTCCTCTCTCTCACTGCCGCTCCCCCACTCTCCTTCTCTCTCTCACTGATTAATCTCCACTCCCTGAAATCTAGGGCTTCTCCAGCCTTTTTTTCTTCAAAATTAGCGTTCGGATTCACCATTCTAATCGCATCTAACTCGCGCTGAGGTCGATCCGAGGTGCACTCTCTTTTGATCTTTTACACCCTCTCTTTCTTTCCTACTTCGAGTGGGTTCAGATCAGTTGCTAAGGCCGTTATTTCTCCGTTTAGAAGAGAAATGTCAGGTGCATTTTGCACCTTTTGTATATTTGCTTAATAATTTGGTGGAGGGATGCGTACAATCTTTCAGAATTTGTGGTACTCTTTGTCGTTGTGAGAAAACCCTCAATCCGAATTTAATTAGAGGACAGAACTTAGTCCTTTGTACGAGCATTACTCATTCTGAAACTGTCATTGCATGGTGCTGGTGTCGGCACTCAGCTTTTTGTATTGCATGCAAGTAAGCTATGTCTGTTAAGGAATTTGGGACTTATCTAACAACCTATTTGTTTTCGAAGGATAGATATGTGTATTGCTTGCATATTTTTTTATGGGAGCTTATTGTTGTCTACTACACAGGCCTGATTAATTTTGAGCACATATTCTTTTGATTTCCTGCAAGAAGGGCACAATCTGCACTATGTTGTGCATCTACTAGATGAGCTGGTGTGGTTTTATTGTGCTTGGGCAACTTATCAATGGGCCCAATTCTGAAGAAATGCCAGAATTTTCTGTTTCTTCATGTGATTCTGCTTATATATTTACTCGGCTCAAGTGCTATAAACTCAGACGGTATGACACCTTACTAGTTTGTACTAGAAATTAGCATAAAGAGTAACTACAAAAAATGTGTAAAGGTTAAAAAGTGGATGTGTTCATTTTGTTCTTTCTGGTGGATCTCAATGTTTATGGCTTATCAAGCATCATTTCAGCTTAACCCTAAGCAAGCCAAGAAAATTCAGAAAATAAGAGAATTAAAAAAAAGATAGCACAATCTCATTATTTTATTGAGATTAAGTTTTGTTTAGACTTCTATAACATACTGATTCCATACCACTAGTAGAATTGAACAGCAGGTTACTGGTGCCAGGTATTGTAGTACTTGGTTTGCTAATCAATATTGTGAATATTTTAATTTTATTCTGTATTTACAAATCTGATATTTCAGGGGATGCTCTCCTTAGCATTAGGACAGCAGTTATTGACTCAGATGGTGTATTCCTCAACTGGAGACAACAAGACTTACATCCATGTAACTGGACTGGCGTGAAATGTGACATCCATAGCAAGCAAGTGATTTATCTGTAAGTTCACCGAAGGGAACTAATATTAAGGATTAATAACCATTCATGTTTTATGCAATTACTTTTAGCCATTTTTGGACATTCATAATGTTATGAATCCATTATGAAGATTTGCATCAAAATTCAGGAATCTTGCGTATCACAAGCTAGTTGGTTCTATAGCACCAGAAATTGGGAGGTTAAGTAAACTTCAATATCTGTAAGTACAATAAGAAAAATATAGTCTTACTTTCCTCACTAATTTTTATTTTTTCAGATCAAATAATGACCGTACAGTCATTCTATTGTATCTTATATATCAGTGGCTATAATTTCTCCAGGGCCTTACAAGGAAACAGCTTGTATGGTATAATCCCACCAGAGTTGGGCAACTGTACTGCTTTACAACATCTGTAAGTGTTTAACTTCTAATAAGTTATTTAGTTTTGTACCGATGACCTTATTCAAAGTATCTTCTGTTCCTAACATTGTTAAATCTCAAAATTTACTATATCATTACAAAACATGTATTTTAGGTACATGCAAGGAAACTACTTGAGTGGAATAATTCCCCCAGAGATGGGTAATCTTTCAGTGCTTGAGACACTGTGAGTGCTCTTGTAATCTTAAGCTCTTTAGCATACTTCATACTAAATGGAAGTTCTCATGTATGTGTTTATTGATTTTAGCGACGTCTCAAGCAATACCTTGAGTGGTATTATTCCGCAATCTATTGGCAATCTAACCAAACTCATTTCATTGTGAGTATTCTCTTCCTAGCACTTGTTACATATTTGTATAATGAGCAGCACGTTGTATATATTTTGACCTTGGAGTTAACTTATGCTTTTTTAATGCAGCAATGTTTCAATGAACTTTTTAACTGGAGAAATTCCAGCTGATGGGGTCCTCCTTACATTTAATGAAACTTCGTGAGTCTTGTTTGACAACCTCTTGTTTATACCTCTTTTATCTCTGTTGTGCTATGGTCGGCCAATGCATTCTGAGCTTGTGTATTATACTATATTGAAACTCATAGTGAATATGATAATAGGTTTGTTGGCAATAAAGGACTATGTGGGCAGCAAATAAATGTGGAGTGTAATAATGGCCCTCAATCCCAATCTCGGGATTCTCAGCCACCTTCTACAGGTACACTTGATCCAGTGTAACATCTTTATCAGGCTTCTTGACATGATAGTTCTATATTTGCATTAAATGTACGTTTTGTGATTTTTTTTTTAATAATGTGCAGGGAACCTATGGGCAAAGAAGGCAGGTAAAAATTCAACAAGGCTGGTAATAAGTGCAGTGGCTACAGTAGGAGCTCTGCTCTTGGTGGCTCTTATGTGCTTTTGGGGCTGCTTTCTTTATAAAAACTTTGGCAAAAACGACATTCATGGCCTCCGTATGGATGTCAGTGGAGGTACCTTCCTCTCTTAATTTCTGTAACTTATGGTTATCCCATGTTTTGTCAAGTAATGAGGCTGTGAAAAACACCATCACATTTCTGCGATGCTACCAAAGCTTGACCTTCTTCCCTATCATAACTACATTTTTAGGATTTCTATCGTTGGGTTGTGAACTTGTGATACATGTCCCTTGTTTATTTCTTATAACACGAAGAATGAATAATTCTCGCATTCATTAAAATTTCCAATACAAGCTTGTAAAGATGATGAAAATTAGATTTGGTCAAGAATTAAGTAGGCAGAGAATGGAAGCACTATTTCTTGTGTGAGCCCTGATCTGTTTCCAATTTTCCATCACTATGTGTATGCATTCTACAAATCTGAAACTGAAAGGCATGTATAACAAATAAAACACACTTCAGGTGCATCAGTTGTGATGTTCCATGGAGACCTTCCGTACTCATCAAAAGATGTCTTAAAGAAAATGGAAACACTGAATGAAGAACACATAATTGGATCTGGTGGATTTGGGACTGTGTATAAGCTAGCTATGGAGGATGGAAATGTGTTTGCTCTAAAGAGGATAGTGAAAACAAATGAAGGCCTTGACCGTTTCTTTGATAGAGAGCTTGAGATTTTGGGTAGCATCAAGCATCGGTATCTGGTCAACCTTCGTGGTTATTGCAATTCTCCCTCTTCTAAGCTCCTGATTTATGATTACCTGCCTGGTGGAAGCTTGGATGAAGTCTTACATGGTAAGTGATATTTTTTAATTCATATAACATTTCGATCTACCATGCATAGTTAATGTCTTGTTGGCCTAACCTGCATTCTTCTCTTTGTGGATGTAGAAAAATCAGAGTTGTTGGATTGGGATACACGTCTAAACATAATACTTGGAGCAGGGAAGGGACTTGCATACCTTCACCATGATTGCTCTCCCCGCATAATACATCGTGATATTAAATCAAGTAATATATTGCTTGATGGGAACTATGAGGCTCGTGTGTCTGATTTTGGACTAGCTAAGCTTTTAGAGGATGAAGAATCCCATATAACTACCATTGTGGCTGGGACATTTGGTTATCTTGCTCCAGGTACGGCCCCTTTGCTCTGTTTGCTTGTTGAATATTCTTGATTGTTGGTTCCTCATCTGCATCTGCTCTATTTCAAATTTTATAAGCCACCTTATTGCTTGAATATGCTTCTCTTGCTGGCCACAGTTGTATTTTGTTGAGTAGCTAGCTTGAACCTTTTGAATACTGTTGTTACAGTGCTATTGTTTGCGATACAGTAGTCAACTTAACAAATTTATTACTGTACAATAAATCAATAATATTATTCCTTTTTTAAAAGATAACAAAAATGGAGAATTGAGATAATTGGTGGTACTTATGAATAATATAATAAAAAAAAATGTTGTTCTACGAGGCATTAAATTGCGAGGGTCTTAAAATTTTGTATTGCATTTGACAAAAGGAATCAAATCCCTTGTCTTTGGCTCCTCATCATCACCACTATTTTCCATCAATGATTCAAACTTGAAGTTCCAAATGGAAAATGCGAAGGTGAAACATTGTAAAATCTTGAATTTTCCTTTTACAAAATCAGAAATTGAAAAAATCAGCAGCTTCTGTGATTAATTTGGTGCATCAAGCTTCCCACCTTTCTGTTTTAGTACAAACTACAAAATGAAATTTTATTATATCTGACATAAATCCATTCTGTTGAGATAAAAAATAGTAAAATACTAAGGGTGTACAATTTGTTTTCTTTCAAATCTAGATTTTTATATATTATAACTGCAAGAAAAAGGTTGGGGGAGTCGGCGGGGGATGCTATACTAGAAACATGAGCATTCGATTATTGCTCTTCGAAACTGCTGTTTTTCTTATTATTCGTCTTGATAAGACATGGCGACATAACATTATTTTTCCCTTTTTATGTTGCTCAACTTGTTAGGTCTGATAACTTAAAATTTTCTATCTTGCACTATATTGAGCTTTACCCCTTTAAATTTCTTAGTAAAGCATGTCGTATTGTTTTGTTGCAGAATATATGCAGAGTGGCAGGGCAACAGAAAAGACGGATGTGTACAGTTTTGGAGTGTTGGTACTTGAAATATTAAGTGGAAAACGACCCACTGATTCTGCATTTATCGAGAAAGGCCTCAACATTGTTGGATGGGTAAGATTTTCTGTTATTATTATATTCAAGAATTAAGCACATGATATCATATTATATATATGATATGTGATTAAAACTATAAATGTTTTCTGTTTCGTATATGTCATGTAATTTATGGTGATCGACTTTTGCACCTTGATGGGAATGCAGTTGAATTACTTGGTAGCAGAGAATCGGCAAAGAGAGATACTTGACCCAAACTGTGAAGGAGTTCAGATGGAAAGCCTAGATGCTCTTCTCTCAGTTGCAATTCAATGTGTGAGCTCAGCTCCAGAAGACCGACCCACTATGCACCGAGTCGTGCAGATGCTCGAGTCTGATGTCATCACACCATGCCCCAGTGATTTCTATGATTCAGAGTGAATGTCCATTTGATGATTCGTTCATTCTTTTGCTTCTGAATTATGTAAATGCATTTCATTCCCTGTTTTAATTTAGGTCTTCTCTGAGGTTACTAATGGGAGAGACCCTGCTTTTGGATAACATCCTATTATCATCATCATGTGTATGTAATAACTCATCAGAGTAGCCCCATGTTGCTTTACTTTTAATAAACAAAAATGCCAAGCTCAACATGGATCCTACATAAATTAAGGTGAAAAGGGGGAAAATATTATGAAGGCAAGCTACTAGCTGTGCTCATGGCGACAGCAGACAAGTCTGATGGTGAATAACCTTGTTGTTGTTTTACTTTCAGTCTCATGGTATTAATCCACGTATCAAACGTTTGATTCTGCAATTATGTATATTAAGTAATAAACTTTATAATAAATTATAAGGGAAATTATATAGAAGGAAAATTTTATTTCTAATGCGGTGCAAAAAAAAATTATGAAGAACTGGATTAAGGATGGAAATTAATATAGGGATGGAATATTAAGCTAATCTACTTTTATAAAGTTTTCTCATGGCAGCTAACTAATTGCTTAGTAAGCTAATTTGAATGGTTTTCTAACACTGTGTTTGGTTTTTGGAAAGAGGATGGAAAGGAAAGAAAAATATAAAAAGAAAGGGAATGGAAATTTATTTATAGGAAAGAATTTTTTTTTTCTTCGCTTCTTTTCCTCGTTTGGATGTTCTAATTAAATAGAGGGAAAATATGACTTATAAAAAATAAATGAACATTATGACCTTGGACTTTTTTAGGTTGTTCAGACCAAACTCGAAAATCTAATTACATAAACCAAAAAGATGTTCAAATATTCACAATCAAGTATAGGACCATGATTGGGTTTACACCTGCAATTGCCGAATAACTTTTTATATCATTGTATTTATTATTTTTTTTTTGAAACAAATGGGCTGAAACCCAACACTTCTTATTACCATGTAATCAAGAAGCACAAAAACCAGTTTTCAGAAACAGGAAAAGAAATGGTAAAACGTATTATTACAATTTCTGATCAACATATAGACAAATACACAAGTACAGGGATGGAGAATTGTCTAATACGTGCCCCTGGTTGTGTAAGTTACACAGTGTAACCCAGCGTGTGCTCCATTTTTGTATTCAGGAGTTGTTGAATTGCTGTTTGTACTTTCATCTGAGGCTTTTCTTTTTCTACCTTAAATTGAATTAATAGATGAGTAATCATAGCTCGAATGTTCAATTGAAGGATTACCTTACATACTGGCTAAAATGATACCAGTACCATAAAGACACTTAAAATTCAACGTACTTCAGCAACGGGAAGTAACATCAGGTGCTTCAAAAGTTTATTATACAAAGGAACACTAATCTTTGTCAAATAACAAAAAAACCGAAGAGATATTAACTTGAAAGAGTATGTACCTGATTACATGAGTCCTTTGGTACCTGATTCTTTGAACACAATTACATTGCTTACTATGTATCCATGGTGAACCAGATTGGTACAGTGTACCAGAACGCAACCCAAAGTGTACCAGCACACAAATTGTACCATCTAAATCCACCTCTTTAAATTACAATGACGGTATTAACTTGGAGAATGAAATATCACACCTCAAACTCAAAAAAATACAAGATTATCTGATTATATAAGCTTATATTGCTAAAATAATTCTACTACTGAAACTTTATGATTGAACTACTAAACCTTTAGGGCTCGTTTGGTAGTGTCAAGTTTAGCTTGATTTTTAGGTCAACGAGCTAACCTACATGGCTTGCATCTCCAAACAACTTTGGGGTCAACGGAATTAGCACTACCTTCCTAACTTGACCATATATTTAAGCTTTTCTCAAACACAAAAAAAAATTTATATCGTATCTAAAGAGAAAAACCTTGAGAAGAAACTTTAAAATTTCAAATTTCAAAATTTCAAATTTCAAATTTTAAATTTCAAAATTTCAAATTTCAATTTTCAAATTTCAAAGTTTAAAATTTTAAAATTTTAATTTTCATCTTTTAAAAATTTTTAAAATTTCAAATTTTGAAAATATCAAGATTTAAAATTTTCGAATTCTAAAATGTCTAGATTAAAATGAATGTTATAATTAAATGCATTCACTTTGATCACTAACTTTAACCTATCATGCCAAACAACAATTACTAACTTTAAGTTAGTACTAACTTTTATTAACTTTAACCTCAAACACTAATCCCAAAATGCTAATTTTAACTCTTGATCTCACTAAACTTTGATGTTGCCAAACGACCCCTTATAATTTATAAGTACTAAATTTTTATTATCGTCTAACAAGCACCACATTATAAGTAAGTCTGATAAAAATCTTTGCAAACAAACCCTCGATCTTTTTTTATTACAAATTATAACTCAACTAAAATAGTAAGATAAATTTGATAAAATGGAGAATAGATGATACAAAGAACCAATTTGTTATTTGTTTTAGTGTGTAATCAGTCAGTACGTACGAAGATTTGAATTACAGAAAATCGTTATTGTTCCAATTGACACAAAGAAATAAAAAGAGAACATTTTACAAATTTCCAATTGTAACCCATTTTAGATTCCTAATAAAAAAGAGAACATTTTACAAATTAGAAATAAATAAAAAAGGATCAAAATTTCAAATTTCATAGAACGTATCACATATTTATCTCCTCGTTTACAAATGATGCGTTTAATGTTTATAAGGAATAATAGAAGTACAAAATTCATACAATTTATCTTGCATTTCTTATATAATATTTCCTTGAGAAATCATATTCTTTTCAGCACGTAGGTAATCTTTGTTTCAAAAATATATATATATTTTTATCTGAAATTGGGCGCATGTATTAATTTTTATAAAAATAATTTTTAATGATATTGAATTTGTTTCAGCGGATATTGTTTTCCGGAATACTTCTATAACTAATGCTTTATTTTCTTTCGAGAATCAACTATTGCTTTATTTTTCTTTCGAAAAGAAACTAATGCTTTATTTTTAATATGTGTAATCCCCCCCTAATCTCAGTTGAAGAAGCAATTCCAAATAATACAAAATGTTGGCATTAATTAGATTTATTAAATTTGTGTTTCTCTTTAACTGAAACCTTCATAATTAGCATCTTCATTTTGGTAAGTTGTTTTACTATTAAAGGATTGTACTAGAAAAAAGAACATTTTTTTTGAAGATAAATTGGAGGTCTAAGCCACCCAACTTATTTCTAAATTAAATGTCTATGTCTATGAAAGATCCCCAGCCGGATTTCGAACCTGTGACCTTGAAAAAAAGAACATTTTTAATTATTAGTATCTTTATTTTGACATTTATGGTTGGATTTGAACTAAAAGTATCATAATAAATTGTATTAATTTTGGAAGATGGCTCGCAAATTAAGAGATTTTACTAAATAAAGAAAGGTATGATATTATATATATGTTATATGTAAGCCGACCAGACTGAGAAGAAAACTATATTAAGAAAGAAAAACAAAAGGGGTGCCGTCGTGCCTGGTAGAGAGGGTTTCTATTTAAGAATTCCTTGAATTCTTCAATATCTCCACGAGATTTGCAGAGATTAATTCGTCTAATTCAATAAACTTCCTCGAAACCTCGCTCCCTCAAAGGTATCTATATACAAGAACAAATTAATCCTATCTCTTTAGGTTTGGCATTGATGGGTATGTGTTTGTATCTGGTTCGAAATTACGTGTATACTTTTCTCTTTTTGATAATGGAAAAGTGGTGGGTTCCCCACTAGAATAAAAAAAGAACAAATTAATTCTGGTGCATGTTGGTACAATTTTTTCTTTTTTTAGTTTTGAAATTGCAACCCCTGAGCCCACAATACACTTACCGTCAACAACCAGTAAGATCCATGTTGATGATGATTGTTGAATAAATTTGTAAATAATTGTAATAATCGAATAACAAAAGGTAACTGCAAATAAGTTTTTTTTTTTTGAAGATAAGATGGGGTCAAGTTTTCTAACTTATTTTGTAATTATAAATGTCACAAATGATTCCAGTCGGATTTCGAACCTGCAACTTTTAGTGAAAGTGTATTGTTTTTTGCCACTAGACGAATTCTAAATTGTAACTACAAATATGTGAAATATATAATATATAATGACAATTAGATGAACATTGAAGTGTAGAGTTTCTGATCACAACTCGTTTCGTCTTCTTCTTTTGTTTGAGCATCAATTTTAAACTTGCTGACTTCCTAACCATCATTTTGTAAGGAATATAAACCGGCATCAATTCTTGCTTGTAGGCGAAAACCAAACCTAAGAAATTCAGAGTGTGTGGTCCATTCCTTTTGTATATGTATATGGCTAACTGGTCGGATCTTCCCGATGACATGCTTGAGTACTTGACAAGTTTCCTTCCCATCCAAGACTGTCACCGGTTCAGTGCGGTATGTCAAAATTGGCACATTGCGGCCAAACAAAAACGCTACTCTCCAGCTCAACAAATCCCATGGCTGGCATTGGGGGAGACGGATGATAAGAAGAAACGCAAATTCTACGACCTCTTGGAAGACCGACATTACTATCTGGATGCCCCCGGGCTGCGTGGCAAGGTCTTTTGTGGCTCTTCATATGGCTGGCTGTTCACTTTGGATCGAAAGTTGAATTTCCATCTACTAAATCCATTGACCGGAGAATTTTATGACCTCCCCCCTCCACCCCCTTTTTACGAGGGCCACCTTGACATGTACGAGCACGATCTCCCACGGTATTTGGAAGCAGAAAGCGACGATGAAGAAGCACACGGGGACTTGAGGGAAATTTTTGAAGGTTTGCAGCGTGATTTTGTGCTCAAGGCCATCTTAGATTATGATCCGAGTACAAGGTCGGATTTCACAGCTGTAATTTTGTATGGTAAAGATAACACACCGGCCTTTTGGAGGCCTGGCGATGATGCCTGGACAGCTGTAACAGCCTTGCCTACGGGACTTAATGATATTATATTTTTCAAGGGGATGTTCTATACTGTTCAATCCCCAATTAAAGATAATTATTCTGCAATCTACACCTTCAAAGTTGGAAATGATCCTAATCCTAAGGCTACAAAAATCAACCTTCGAGTTCCTTGTCACGGTGACCATAATTATGTCATAGATGAGACGTATGTGAACTTCCAAGTTGACTATCTGGTAATTTTTGATGCAAAACTCCACCTTGTGGAGAGGTTTATACAGTGGTCTGATAATGATCGGCGCAGACTTACAACAAAATTTGTTGTTCATAAGCTTGATTTGGAAGGAAGTAACTATTCCACATGTGATCACATAAACGGACATGCAATATTTTTGGGAGGCAATTCACCAGTGGTAATTGGTCCGAGCCAATTTCATAAATGCATGGAAGATGCTATTTACTTCACGGACTTTGTATCTATTGATTCAGAGTTATACGGTGCGGAAGATAATGGAATCTTTGACATGATTCGGAACAACACCACACCGTACTATCCACATGACGTCTTCCACCATACACATGCTGCTCCGATCTGGTTTACCCCTAATCAATGGTAGAGCATCACTATTTTATTTTGAGAACTGAATTATTTTCCATGATCCAAACACATCCTTAATACATCTCTTTCTTGAATTATCAATTTATTATGTCCTCAAAAGATTTCATTTGATCCAAGTTTCTAGAATGTCACAATTACCCAACGAGCAATTTCATTTATGTTGCTTTTTCTAATCATCTCACTTTTTCTGCAGTTTGTGTTCTATATAAGGCATTTTTTGGCATTGGTAATTAATGCCTCAGTTTTGGCATTGCCAGTTTTCTCTCTTTATTTATTGCATTTGTGTGTATTAGTGATTTGGTTTTGTGTGAAGTTAAAATCCTACATATGTTTTATTGTTCTTGAATTGTTCCTTTCTTCAGCAAAAAAAAAAAAAAAAAACTTTAGTTCTGGGTTTGACAGTCAATTAAGATTGGTTCCAAAGTTAGAAGTTTATCGAGGATATATATTATATATAATCTTTGCACATACTCTTGATTCTGAGAGTAAACTTGCATGATTTCCAAACTGTTTTCAGTGCAATGGCAATGTGCTGGTCTGTTTGCAAATTAAGAAATAGTATTGCATCCTTAAAATGTACATCAAGTACGAAATGTGAGAATTATTTTATTGTTAATATAATTAAGAGTTGTGTGAATTTCTGGACAGGTCTGATGAATACCGAAGTGGTGCAGTAAATCAACAACTGGATACCAAAAGAAATAGATATCATTCTTATACGGGAAGAAGAGATCGAGACACCTGAAGGGATCTCAAGTAATCAAGTTCCAGGGCAGGATATATTTGTGTTGTAGGCTTGTAGCATATATATAATTTTGAGAGAGTTTTAGTTTCAATGTTTTTATAACTTACTAGACCAAAACGTCTCCTTAGCATAGCTCTAGAGCTAGAGCCTTGTCAAACATGCTACTGTGATTAAGTGTACAAGTGCAAAAATCAAGTCACAGTGTGCTTGTTATAGGCTCAATCACATGTACACTTTGAATATTGGTTTCTATATCGAAGGTCATATCGTCTTCCTCACTGTTGCTAGTTGCTACGCATCAAAATAATTCAATAATAATAGCTTGAAACTCGAATTCGAACAACTTAGATTAAGGGTTTATTCTGATTCATAGACGGATTAATTAATCTGACAAAACGTTAGAATAAGAGAGTGAGATAGAAAAGTAAAAAGGAAAAAAAGGATACATCTCATTATTTATTCCTTACATTATCCAAACAAAAAACTTTAATATGAGATTAAGCTTATTCTTAAGAATTTTAATTATGAATAACTAATTCTACACTTAATCTCATATGATCCAAGCAGAGCAGAGAATAAGCATTGTATTAACATTTAACAATAATAGCAAACACAATAATACCAATCGAAGATATTTAAATTATCATTAATGTATTAATTTAATATTTTTGACATAATGTTATTGATGATAGCTAGTATTCATTAGTATTTTTAGACATATAAATCTTAATGTTCGAGTAATTTTTATCTGACAATGTATCTCTTTAAGGCTCCGTTTGGATAGGTGTGGGAAAAAAGGAAGAAGTGAGAAGAAATATTGGAAAGTGTGTAACTTTGTGAAGAGTTTGAATTGTTTATAATTTTTTTTCTTCTTCCTTCTTCTTCTTCTTTCTTCCAACGATCCAAACACACCCTAAATTCATTAATTTTGCTGCTATTCATTAATTTAAAATTAGAAATATATTATGTTGGTACTCATAATTTTTTATGTTGACAATTTTTGTTAATTATTTACAAATTTTAAGTACTAATTTTGAAAGAAGTTAGCTTAAAAAACAATCGTGAGAGAAGATAGGAAAGAGAGGCGAATGAAAGAAAATAAATCGGTGAACGGATCAGATTGATTTAGCGAAATAAATGATGTTTGATCATTGATGCGTCAAGATATCAATTATTCAATTGTAAACCGCTAAGCATTGTAAGTTTGTAACCAAAAAAAAAGAAAAAAAAATCCGAACTTGAGATGCAATGTAACAATTTTTTTTTTTTTTTTTTTTGAGAATGAGGCCCGTGGTGCAATGTAACAATTTTATTGCAGAAGCGTGCAAGCCTGCAATAAGAAAATCCTAGAAACTCGTATTACCGTACAGGAGGGGAAAAAAAAGGAAAAAATAAAAAAAATTGCAAAGAAACAAAGGGGCTCCGGAGCGGAGCGGGAAGAGAGAGAGAGAGAGAGCGGATTAGATCGTGATCGGAGGTGAGAGGAGATGACGCGAGGAAAGCAGAAGATAGAAGCTCAGAAACGAAACGCAGAGAAAAATCAGAAGGCCAAAGGCTCTCAGATCGAAGCTCGCGCCGTCGGCCTCAAAGTCCCTTGCCCCATTTGCAAGGTTATCTCTGTACTTTTTATTAGACTTCAATTAGTTTTTTTTTTTGGGTAATTATTAAGTCGATCTACCAGAGTTTGTCTCTAAGATTTGTTTCTTCTGGATTTTCCTCAATTGAGCATCTTGCATTAGTAATTGGAAAGCTTCCAGAAATTTTTCTTCTCGTTTTCACAGTTATAAGGAATTCCTAATTTTATATATTATTATGCTCCTTGACTGAATTAATATTTTGAATCTAAGCCTTTTATCCCAAACAAGTTGGGGTGTAGACTAGAAATGACACCCTGACCTTGGTCATTTCTTGTATATATGACTGAGTTTTTACGCTGGCTCGCCAAGCCTATTGCAAGCATGCCGGCTTGAACCCTAGACCTCTTAGAAGAGAGCCAAGTGCTCTGACTGAATTAATATCGTGAAATAATTTCTTTTGTGTGTTAAACCAACTTGATGCTGTTGTACTTGAAAGAATTGAGCCAGATAGTTGTACTTAAAAGAATAAAAGATAACAATAACAATTAGGGGTTGTGACTTGTGAGTGAGTTGGTGAAGTAGGTTAATGTCTCGATAAATACTTAGGCTTTGATCAAAATGATTTTCACGTGGGATTTCATTTCATTAGAATTGATTTGACGTGATTTCCTTGGATCTAATAAAATTCTGATAAATTGAAATGAAATCCGTTTATTTTGATAAAAAAATTTCTAAGGAAATGAAATCTCACGTGAAAAATAGTGGAAATATTCGGAAGCACCATGTGTATTTCAACACCATTCAATTTGGATTGCTGTTTGAATGCAAGAGGGTGCATTTTGCAATTAAAGAGAGAGCTCAGCTCCCTTTTTGAGGAGAGGAGTTCTTTCATATTATTGTATAGCTGCAAATATAAACATTATTCTGATGTTTCTTTAAGAATTTTTGTTATTTCTTCAAATAATGGCGGATTCATTGAAGCTGTTATGACAGTCGTGTGATTCTGTTATGCATATATGTCCTGCATAGATTTCATGTATCAATTTATCATTCTCTAACTTTTCTAATATCAACAACTAGTTATTAGGCTCCACATCAAACAAATATGGTAGCATCGACCTAATGGCATCTGGTTTTGATCAAAATTATGTTAAAACTATAGATACAGTCTTGTGCAAAAGGAAATTCAAAGTGCACTGTAACAGAGATAATGAGGTGTAAGCACTATCTATAGAATATGAGCTTATATTGTAGTAAAGAAAATATCCCTTTTCTGAATTGGTGGCATATTTTATATTCAATATTGCATTGGGAAAAATACCAACTTCTCAATCAAGATATTGTTTAGTTTAAGTCACTTATTCTTTTTGTTCTCTGAGAGAAAACATGAGTTATGCTCCTGTGTTTTCTCAATAAAGTGCAGAGTACAATAAGGAGAAGTGACTGTAGAGAATAGGGTACAAAGGAATTGAAAAGAGAAAACATAAAATGGAACATGCACTTGGATCTTTTCCTCCAAATGTCCAGATTCAATGGTTGACAGTGTGAAGTGAAGTTGCATTTTGAGAGGGAGCATTAGCTCACTGCCTTTACAATGTTTTTAGTTTTTTTTTTGACAGAACAAGTAATTTTCTATTTCTAATTTTCTTTTAGAAATATCACTGCTGATTTGACATAACTTTTGTCTTTTATAATGAGAAACTAAGTTTGATGAGGAGGGTTCAAATTGCCTAAAGTTTCCATGTGTTGATTACGCCTCCATTAACCTGAAAGCATAATCTTAAACAATGTCTTTTTTCTATGCCACAAACCTTTTTTTTTTTTTTTTCTTGTGTTTATGGAATTTACAACTTGCTTATCTTTTAGGCATTATATGATAATTTTGTTAACAATCCAGAATATCTGACTTGGTTGTATTTGTTATTGATTACTGCTTATTTTAGGTACAACTTGCAAATGAGAAGCAGCTGATTGATCATTATGGATCGAAACATCCAAAAGAGAGACCTCCGAGTGAATCTAGTAGTGGTTAATATTCAAGTACTTGAAACTGTTGCATCTCTTCTCGAAATACTCACAATGTGTGACCAATAATCGAGTTTGTATGAATATATTGTGATGAGTTGAAACTCTTGATGCTGCCCTATCGTTGTTAGAAACTGTGTGTTCCAAGTGCTTGAAAATTTTAAATAATTGTAAATTCAGCAGGCTGTCTCATGTTAGCAGTTTGTAAATGAATGAATGAACGAACTGATGCAGAGTTTGCCTAAAATCTGTCCTAAGCGGTTTGCCATTGCACTGGAGTTTGGTAAATGTTTTTATAGTACTTTCGGAACATGTTTAGATGTGGGACATCTCAAAATTTAATACGATCAGCTGTTGACAACCGACTGAGATATCCGTCTGCCCATGAAACTATTCATTCAAGGATGCTACGGTTTTTCTGTTTGCCTGAGAAATGCCAAGCTGCTGGTGCGGGGCAGTAAAAAGCATGAAAGCTGTTTGTTCCATTTGGACTTTTTTCGGCCCAAGCATTAGTGCATTACGTACCTAATGGGATTGACATTTTTAAACACGCACTGCAAGCCTTTTCATCCTAGACGTCCGATTTAATATCGACGGGTAAAAATTTATAGACTGTATGAATCTCAACGTGCCTGATATTAATCATAGGGCGTTCATCATCGGACGGCCACGGATTAAAGATTTGAGGATCTCGTTCCCGTGCCTAGTAAGGGGGAAGTTTTTTTTCTTTTTGATGAACTTTTGCATTTTTGTATTCTTGTAATCCATATTTTCTGAAGAATAATTTCGGTTTCCTTTCGAATACCAATCAAAATCTATGGGATCAAGAAACTCCGAAATTTAAACATAAATAAATCAGTTGTATGTTTTCAACCAGAAATGACTTGCAATATTCCTAAAAATGAAAGGCACGGACCGCACGGTTAACCAATGTATGCCCCTGGATTCATGATCCGAAAAATTTGACACGCATAACCAATTTGCTTGGTACATAATAATAAAAAAAAATAGAGATTGTATGTTGGTTAACGACATTACGATGCCAGTATGATTACCCAAGCAAGTACACATTCAAGATTTTGTAGTCGGTATTTACAGTATACGTATGCAATCTATATATGTTGTCTAAATAGATCTTTAATTAACAATTTAACATATGCAGTCTGATACTAAAATATAATTTTCTCTAATATGATCAAATTATGAGAAGGAGAACACAAATATTCCAACATCAGCATAAATTTAGATAAACATACATGGATATAGCTAATAATAAGAATATTACCCAGACATTGCTTGCAGCGAACCTTAAACGCATCTTATACAAAAATTTAAAATACTAGTGTAAAACCCTAGTTATAATAAGCAGATTAACAAACAACACTAACATGTAATTAACAATCGCTCAGTACTTGGTGCAATCAGCCGGTGCAAAGGAAATCTTTCTTGAAGCCAAATCAAACCCGACGTGGAAGTTCTGTTGAGCAATGTTGCCGAGAATCGACAAATTATCGCCAGAGATATCATTGTTTGATGTCATGGCAAGACATGTCATTTTGTCATTTATCTTTCTGAAAGCATTGTAAGGCTTGAGAGTTACAGTTGCCTTGCCAAGCTGCAGAGTGATATCTGGGTATACAAAATCTGATTCAACATTGCTCTCATCAAAACATAGGGGCAAAAGCTTCTCGTTGTCTTCAACTTGCGGTAGATGAATGGTTTTTGCTAGAAGCTCCACCAAGGGTTCAAGAACTGTCGAGTCAAGGTAGGTGAGAGTCGTGCCGGAATCTACTATCATGTATGACCTCTCCATGGGACCAAGGGTGTTGTTTTTGCCGACGGTTATACCGTCAAGTGTTACTGTGTAAAACGTCTCTCTGTCAATATCTACCATTGTGGTTATCTCCACATCATGACTGGAGATTGCATCAGATCCAAAGCTTAATCGACTTGTAGTTATGTTGGCTGAGTCATAGGGAACCAAGCAGTATGAGAATTGGTGCTCTATGGATGAACCTAGTTGCGACACAAGAGATAAAGGACCTGATCCAAGACCAACTAGACCAGCAGAATGGCGTTCAAACGTGCCATTTGCCACATGTGAGCAACCAAACGCTACCTTTGGGAACCCCACAGTGCCGCCAGAAGTTGTATTAAAGGTGACAGTTTCTTGGGCAAGGTTGCCAATTGTCTGTGACCCATCACCATACCCATATTGATAGATGCATTTTGAATCAGATGCTGAGTTATCACACTGAGAAGAAGGCAGTTGGTTGCATTTCTTGGTGCTACATGGGAGGTTAGCATATGAGGAGGAAGTGGCCGGGTTGAAAAGTGGAGCATCCTGCTTGTAGCAATCTGCACAAGGTTTGCATGTAACCCAGATAAGGTCACTCCCTGTGTCAGCTATTGCTATGACCTCTCTAGTTGGTGTGCCGAGATGTATTGATACAAGATAATCAAAGGAGTTGGCAATGATGTCTGTCTCGATTGGGGCATTTGGAGAAGCAGGAGATTGAGTTGGAAACGGAGAGTCAGCAGGAGGGAGGTAAGGAATTGGGGAGTCTGCTGGGGAGGGAAATGGGGTGTCAGAAGGAATTGTATATGGAAATGAGGAATCAGCAGGAATTAAATGTGTGAAGTCTGGCGCAGGTGGAGATAGGTTGGAGTACTTTGTATTTGCAGTGCTTGACATGTCGTTGCGAAGTTGGGAGAAGAAGGTGCGGCGCAAGGCTGCGGCACGTGCATGAGAGCGCTGCACTTCAGCATGGACACGGTCAGATATGGAGATTGTGGGGTTATAGAAGGGAGATTTTGGGTGGTTGCGATGGATTAGCTCGACTGAGAAACCGACAGCAGAAGCTGTGGCTAGAAGAGTAAGTGAAAAGATTGATAGGAAGGGGAAAAGAGTTGCTGAAGCCATACGTTGTATAGGGTTTAGAAATGGAGTGCTATTAGTTAATGTTTAATTGTCAGTGGGAGGTGAATGCATGAAGAAAATGCTGTGTGTGCTGAGGGTTTTATAAGAGCAATTCCGAATATGAATAGTTGGTGTGAATAGATGGGAGATGAAAGGATTAATCTAAGAGGATCCGAAGAGATTTAGGATTAAATTCAGATGCCTAAGAGGTCTCCTTTCCTGTTATTTTTTATTAGCATTTACAGTGTTTAATTTATTGGTAGTCGATCGTTTACGGTGCAGTGCATCAGGTACTTATGTGAAGAAATGATTCTCAGTACAAAACATTTAATCTGACAATGTGGACATCCATGCAGTCATGTAGTATTTGATTTATTATTTTTTTTAATCTATTCCTCTTGTAGATCATAGAAATTAAATTAATATGTCTATTTTCAAAAGGATAACGAAACTATACCAGAAAATATTTAAATGCATCATTTTAAGTATAGTTAATATTAGAAATACTATTAGGTTTGAAACATAGCTTAATTAGGAATTATTTTTGGAACTAGGTAGAGAAATATTAGTGCCCTTCTTCTTGTTCTTGATAAAAGCATGATACACAGAAAAGCAAACACCACAAAATTTCCAATTATCAAATATATATTTTGATCGTGATGTGTATATGTCGATCACTAAAGCAAGCTCATTTCATTACCAGCTAGTACTTAAATTCTTGAAAGATTACATGTGCTAAGAAGTGTTCGGTGGTATAAGTTAAATTAAGATAACAGAATTACTGAGATTCTAAGGAGGCTTAATTCATAGGTATTGATGTATTTATGAATTTTTTTTTAATTTATTTTTTAATTTCTTAATGTATATTCATTTTCCTTTCGATCAACTATAAGACACTTTCGATGAAGACCGTCACAAATTGAACACTACGTACGTACAACGGACCAACACTAAACCTATATATACTACTTTTAATCTCGCGCGTTGCGCGACTCATCTATGTTTGTTTGGAGAATGAAACACTGCAGAAGTATAAGAGCATGTGCGATTAGTTGTTCCATGAATATCAGCTGATGGAGTTGTCCATGATAGGCTGTAATGGACTAATGGAGTGGTTATGTCGTTTGATAGTTCAGCGTGCATGATGAACACAGATTGATGTGCTTCCTTAGCTGATCAGCAGTGTATTCGTATGGTTATGTATTTGTATTTCAAAATAAAGGATGCTTTAGGATGAAAGACGGTGTAGATATTGATGAACAGGATTGGTCAAGGGGAGTTTTTTTTTTTTTGTACTTGTCAGAAATTAATTTTTGTTGTTTGAGGCGATTGTATGACATGATAAAGCATCTAAAATAACACAAATGATAAGAAAATTTAAAAAATATTACCAATCAGCCGCTAAAACCAATAGAGAGCAATAAAATGTTTCTATGTTTATATTGTAAGGACTGCAATAATGAAAAAAAAAAAGATAAGAAATCTGTACTCATCCATTATTTGCATGTTTGTATCTGGAGAAATATAGATAACAGAAAGTTAAAAGGCTAAAATTAATTACCACTAAATTTGCCTTGTCTCTAGATACAACACAACCTTCACATAACCGTAGGTTCCTACGGGAAAAGAGGTTTGGTAAAAAAAGTTCAATTTCTTTGCATACGCTAGAATGAAGAAAAGGTAAATAATAATTATCCAGAATATTGACAATGATGCCCTTGAGCTCCTTTTAATTTTATATTACTAATCTTTAAGCTAATGTATTTGTTGAAGTTTTTTTTTATTATCTATTAACTGTAAATCTCTTGATATGGTCAAATTTAACATAACATCGGTATCTTCGATGTGAACTCACTGCCATTTTATTCTGCACTACACTCACAATTCACAACTAATAACAATCACAATAGGCAATTAATTAAAATAGCTGAAAATCCATAATCCTATTATAGAACAAATCTACGATGAAATCAAAATCGTCTTACTATCCATAATAATTATATTGCAAAAATAATTTGGAAAATCGTCTATCTATCATGCACTGGAAAAAGGAAAAATGTACAGATCTCTTGCTTTGAACATATCCTGCCAAAGAGAGTATCCTGCCAAATGCAATAGTTTGATTTTGTCAAATAGAGTATGAAAGAAAATTCGATATATGTAAAAGTACAAATGTTTCCCTCTGACATTATTTTAATTTGATATGCAGGTCTTATTAAGATTTGAAGATCAAGCAAGAAAAAGCAACAATTTTTAGCCATCAATGGCTATCGCTGATCAAACTTAGCAAGATCAAGGAATTGCTCAAAGAAGTACATATTCAGACCCTTTATTGTTTAATCTATTTCTGACAGATTCAAACCCATATGGATCTACATGCTGACAAATAACAAAAGGCAAATAATTTTACTTTTCAAATAACAATGAAAGAAATTGGACGGATAGTGATGAGCCAAAATAATCAAGAGATGCAGTTTTCAAAATAATAAAGATCATGAATAATTGTTTCCAGAAAAAAAATTTAAGATCAGAGTAAAATAATTACCCAACAATTGTCCAAAAAAATCAAACTCCGCCAGTTAAGATTGGCGGTAGGTTCCTTGAAAACCTTCTTACACACTATAAATAGACTCTCTACATCAGTTGATGAACCTACACTTTCATCCTTGACTCTCTCCATATCATACTTGACTGGCATTGATTCTTCGCATATGAGTACAATTTCTATAAAGCACGATACATCTCAAGAAGATAACAAAGGGTCTAATCAATGTCACCAAAGGCATTTCTAGACAGTATAAAGAAACACGTATTAAGAATTATAGTATGAGCTGCACAAAAAAAAAGGACTCATGATACACTTACGGTTCACTTGCTAAAACCTTTTTATGAGCCTTCGCCCTTACGTGAAAGCCGATATGTGAACAAAACATGGATAGAGTTAGAAATATCAATTCTTGACAACACAATAATTTGGAGTCTGTAAGCGACTTGACCGGAATAGTACTGACTATTCCAAAAAGTACAATTAAGCCACAAACAAATCAGAAGGAATGATCAATTGCTGATATGTCCCCGTTGCATAATCCTAAATGCCATTAGCAAGTATCAGTTAAGGTTGAATTTTTCTAAGTTTGAACCAAACAACTTTAACTTTCTGCATCTTGCTACAATAGATACAATAACCCAGGTACAGTTAGGGCCAGCAAACTTGTAGTCATATACTCATATGTATTAGGCCAAAAAACCCTTAAAAATCTTGCAATTATACAACAATAAAAGAGGTATAAATAGATCTATTATGTAGTTGAAGAGAGATGATAAAATCAATAAAACAAAATAAATGAATTAAAATATTGACATATAAATATACAACAAAGCATTAGTGACCAACAATCCTTCATTTTCCCTAAATAGTAAAAATGTTCATCTAAAAGCTAAATTGAGGATATTTTTTTCCCTAAATTCATCTTAATAGTCATGAAGACCAACCATTATCACTTATTATATCAATCTGCAATGAAAAATAAGAACAAACACAAAATATTACCATTTTGTTATGTCCATCAACCTCTTTGTCGTAATCCTCCCTTCACACATCTGCTTTGTAGTATTGGATTCCATACGCTGACTATCCAAAGCCAAATAAAAAAAAAAATACAGATCCAAAAGTTAATTCATTCATATATCAAGTTCTACCGAAATTCGAATGAAATAGTGAGAAAGGAGATGACAGAACTTACAGCATCTGACATAGTCTTCTTATAATTCTATGGAATGACGATAAACCAGACAAGTGTTACTGATGCCCTTCTTCTCAGGATTTTTCCGAAATAAGTACCACCAGACAACCTTGTAAATTCACACACAGAAAGAAATTTCAATGAACATCTCTTAGATACTAACATATATAGCCATGAAATAACAATGAACTAAAAGAGGATAATTAACACGTGCCTTATATTCTGGCTGGGGAAAAAGAGAGAAAAAAAAAACATACCAAAGTAAGAACCAAGAAGGAGAAGAAAAGAGAGGGCCGGCAACCGAATTACCAGACTATAAGGCATAGGCCCAGAAACAAATAAAAGGCTGTTGTAAACAAAACAAATGTGCAAAGGAGGAACCGGAGCAGTACACCACAGGAAGGTACGAAGGGGAAATGAAAGCGCAGAGCACAACGCCGCGACTAGAGAAGCAATCCAGCCGAAACAGGCGTGGGCAAGCACGTCGCATTGACCCCGCGAAGCCATGGAGAGCTCGACAACGCACACAACACAGTGACAGAGCAGGTGGCGAAAAGGGGGAGGAATGGGGTGGCCGTACCGAGCAGTTAGTGGCACATGATTTCCCATGGAAATATCCAGAACAACACAGTGGATGGCCAGATGAAACTCGAGACCGGAACCAAGGGACACGATGGAGACTCTCTAATAAAAAATCAGACGGCCCAGATGAGCTAAGATAAACCAACGGCAGCGATGCAATTACTGTGCTAATCACAGTAAAAAGGCAGCGCACGTGCATCGCACGATGCGCAAGCTTTATATAGTTTTAATGGCCTTGATTAACATTCTTTTTTTCTTTTCACGCGGGATTTTATTTGAATTCATTTCATTAGAAACATTTTGATCAAAATAAACGGATTTCGTTGAAGGAGAAGATTCAGTCATCCAATTCCTAAAATTTCGTCCTACATCCCAATAACATACATTTGTCGCTTTTACGAATATTGGGTTCAAAAGTAAAAACTTTTAAAAAAATTATTGAGATCAATCGTGAGCTTATTTACTAATTTATCTAAAATATAAAATTAATCGGTAATGCTGTGGAACATTTGGAAAACTAGAAACTGTGCAATATTCCAAAACAAGCATCCAAATATTTGGCAAACCGTAGGTCCGTAGCGAGAACACGGCAAGATACGGGGCCTATGGACAACTCGAGGATAGATAAATTTTTGTTTCTAGTTAGGAGTTTGGTTTCTTTCCTCTCGCACTGTTAATTTGTATTTAAACTTTGTAAATTTGTATTTTTTTTTCTCTATTAATGAAATTTGTAGGTGGCTAACGCCACTCTACCTTCAAAAAAAAAAAAAATAATCAGCAATAATAAGATATATTGAAGGAAATAAAAGACAATTGACTTTTATTTCCTCCTAAAGTGGTTTACACTAAGCTAGATATTGATGGAGATGATTTGGAAGAAAGAATGTTCTATTATCTCTTTTAATCTTGATTACAGAGCAATGAACTATCTATACAGGTAGCGATAAGTGTCAGTACAACAAAGACAGTTATTCTGCTAACTATCAGTTAGAATCCAAACAGCTAATTTTCTATGCTCAGAAGGTTGTAGCTCAATGTGTTGCTTATCACCTCCACTTATTTTTTTATTTTTTTTTCACTTGAGGCGGCATCTTATTAACTTAATTAATTTAAACTTTATCTGACATATATATATATATATATAATGCAACTTCAAACGACTTGAAAGACGACACCTGATATTTAATCAAAACCCAAAAAATAATTTCCTACGACTAGCAAAAATGTTCTCCTCCTATGTGGGCAAAGTAAGGAACAAAATAATGTTAGATAATAAAGATATGTTGCACAATCTATCAGGATATGGGTAGATGTGTTGTTCAAATTATAGAGATAATTAGTTTCATGTCACCGTGAATTTTGATAATTAGAAAAATATCATTTTTAAATTGTTAATTATATTTATGTCATTATAGGATTGCTAAAATTATCTTTATACCACTATTTTTCTAAAAACATACTAAATTATAAAAATGTCATTACCAAATTTGTCATTAAATTTTTTAATGACCAAATTACCCTATTAAAAATAAACCCTAAGAAAAACGGAGACGGGCTGACGGCGCTCAAAATTACTCCACAATATTATACTGTTTTCTGTGAATTACTCATTTACATTTGTAGAAGAGAGTGTTCGAGCAAAAAACAAATTTTCATTTTTTTCCGTTCAATATAATCAAGGGGCACTCCTCATTATAGAAGATAATGTTCACATAATCAGTCTCCAAAGAGCATAAAAAATTTTTGCAAATAAATCTTAAAAACTTAATCCCTTTTTATTTTTAAATTAGAATTATAACATTGTTAGATGAGTAATTAAATCTATGCCACTATTTTTAGCACCAGTGGCATAGAATAATTTTATTATTTTGCAATGGCATAAAACTAATTGTTAATAATTTATAATGACATAAAACCAATTATATCTTTTTAGATGGCATATTACTAATTTTTAAGTTTTGTAGTGTCATATTTAAAAGGTAAAATTGTCATATAATTGTCTGATGACAAAAAACTAATTTTTATTATTTTATAGTGGCAAAATAATAATTTGTCGTTTAGTGATGGCAAATTCCTAATTTCAAATATTTGCAATGGCATAAATCTAAATCACCCTTTTTATCAATTGATTTCATCTTAATCACATTACTACTTATAATATATTGTATTTTTGAAGATTTTGTAATAAGTTTTATTTAAGGAATAAAAACAAAGTTTTCAACGTTGTCTTCAACAATTTGGTAGAAACCGCGCCCTTTTTTTCCGGGTAGATCTTGTTCCTATATAATGAAAAGGTGGTCAAATGATCCATTTTCTTCTAAAAGGGAAAAAAATAATTCCATGTCCATGAGAAGCGACTCTATTTGCAATATTTTTGAAGATTGTGTAATTTTGATTTAAGGAATAAAAACAAAGTTTTCGTCGTTGGTAAAAAAAAAAAAAATTATTTCAAGCAATTTTAGAAATAATCCTTTTCTTTTCCAGCAGATCATTGTTTCTATAATGATGAAAAGGAAGTCAAATGACCCACTATTTTCCAACAAAAAGAAGACGATGCATTCTAGCAGAAGCCACTCTTTTATCCCTTCCTTTTGTCTAGCTTTTCATTGGCATCCAGTTCAACAACTACCAAGTACCGAATTTTCCCCAAGTTTGCCTCACAGAAAGTGACAGTTCATCTAAACCAAAATTCCATCCGTCTTTTTGAAATTGACCTCTAATTCTACCTTCAAAACCCATTAAACCACACATCCTTGTTATGCACTAGCATAGAAGAATGCAGTGCTGCTTCTTTTCCACCCCGAAAAAGAATAGGAAGTCTACTCTTAAGGAAAACGAAGATGAAATATGGGAAACAAAAGAAGAGATGCTGACAGATTTAAGTACGCTCTCTGTGAAAGAGCAAGAGAAGAGATTGAAGAAGGCAAAGGAGGAGGAAGAAAGAGTGCGTCAAGAGGCCGAAACAGTGGTGGAGTGGGTCAGAAGGGAATCAGCTAGATTTGATGCCTCAACCATTGATGGCTTGGTTTCGAAGGAAGACCAGCTTAAGTGATGATGCTTTCTGTTAATTAAGTTTTTTCCCTCTTTTTTATCTTTGCAGTTTGCAGGGTTTGGTTAAGGTATGTGATGTACATGAGTGTTTTTGTGTTGGATCTCTGTTCTGTTAAGTGGTGTGAAAATTTACTGGCACGAATCTAGTTTCATTTGTTTGCATTAAAAGACTCATACATTATATGTTTATATTTTATTTTAATTATATTTATTCTGTAAATAAATAATTTTTGTCCTCAATCTTTGTTTATGGTCCCTAATTGATACAGTCCCTTGTTTTCTAATTTCTCAGAGCAATATATATATTTTTGTCCTCAATCTATGGCTAATGTGCCATAGATGGCACAGAGGGTCCCGTGCCATAGAGTCGTTTTTCGAGATCCAAAATTCAAATGCTCAATTTGAACCATCCAAGTTATTCACCACATTAAAATATCCTTGGAGACCAAATTTTACATTTTTTCGAATTTTTTTGCTATTTATTATGATATTTTTAAAAAACGTTATAATTGGAGTATTTCAGACCCTCCAATTTGAACATATCAAAATAAATACCAAAAAAAATCAAAAAATGTAAAATTTGGTCTCCAATGGTATTTCAATATGCTGATCAATTTGAACGGTTTGGATTGACCGATTGAATTTCGGATCTTCAAAAAATGACTCAAAAAAGACATCTATGGCATTGCCATCTATGGCACTTTATCCCACCTCTATATATATATATATATATATATATATATATATATATATATATATATATATATTTGTTTTTAAGACTTCAAAATGGGAATTGCTTTCCGTAATCTCATAGATTCTATCATTCCCATCATTCCCAAATCTTCATTAATTATCTAACATATCTTCATTAATAAGAAAGTCCAAGGGATGATGAAATCATCCCATTCATCCTCATTGTAGATCCAGCGTCATCCCGTCATCCCATATCTACTCCCAGCATATAATTCATTGAAATTCCGAACCGTAACATGTAATAACAAAATATACAAATTCAATATATGTAACTGTTGAAGTTATATATGTAACCGTTAAAGTTAATATATATAACTTTTGAAGTTATATATGCATTGTTGAAGTTATATTTGTAACTGTTGAAGTTAAAATATGTAGCTGTTGAAATTATATATGTAACTGTTGAAGTTATATATATAGCTGAAGTAGTTAATATAAATAATTGTTGTAATTTGGATACTAACTGTTGTAGTTAATATGAGTAATTGTTATAGTTCAGTGATTAGCATAACTTGTGTGTTGATTGTGTGAACTAAATCTTCTGCATACACTGGTGTATGATACTATTGACTTTAACGAGAGAAATAGTGGGGATCGAAATATGAAAGGATGAGAGGAAGAGAAATAGTGGGGATCAAAAATAAAAATGATCAAAGGGAGAGCAATAGTGGGGACCAAAATAGAAAAGAATGGGAGGGAGAGAAATAGTGGGAACAAAAGATATTCCAAAAATAGAAAAAATTAAAATATATTCCCACTGGAGATGATGGAGATGATGGATTTTGAAAATGATCCTTATCACCCCGCTTCAAAATTACCAACAGAACTGATAATTCCTCATGCCACATATAGAATTAAATCTCTACCTTCCAAAGCCGAATGAAAAAGCCATATATACTTAGCAATTAAACCAGCAGCCAAATCTTTCTCTAACCTGTAGGCTACTATGCAAATTCTGTTGATTGTTCTCTTAGCAGTTAGCATGCATAATGACATGTAGTATTGTAGTGAATTTATTTGGGGCTGTTTGGATCGTTTAGAAATAGGAGGAATTTCTAATTCCTAGATATAAAATATTGGAAAGTGTGTAATTTTATAAAGAGTTTAGATTGTTTATAATAAATTTATGTCCCACCTGATCCAAACGGCCCCATAGTCTTAGACGGACAATTAAATCGACTTTGCATTGCTGGCAAACAGTGGCGTATCTAGCAAAAATATTTAGGTGGGACTGAGTGCTATAATAAATCATTTGATCGAACGGTTTCTCTTTTTCTGTTCTTCAGCCCCACCTTTGAGTGCTCCAATGGTTGAAAAAATTCATTGAGACTAAAGAGGGGCTTCAGGGCTCGACGGCAGTAGGTGGGGCTCTAGCCCCACCCGCCCCACCACTGGATCCGCCCCTGCTGGCAAATCTATTCTAATTTATCTACGATAATATGAACGTGCTAATTTGTGCAACTTGCACGGTTATTCATCCTAGAACATTTCACTAGTATAGAAAACTAGCTGAGCTGCCGAGGTGACTCTTTTTCGTTTTTTACGTTAAAAAAGGTGTATGGTTTTTGACATATGTACTCTTTATTTGTATCAGTGCCGCTGTGGAGGTAGGCAATTTTGTTTTGTACTATTTAATGTTTTCGCGTTTGTTTGTCTTTTCCTTTTGTCTCTCAGGTAGCAGGTGAAGGATGTTTTTGGTGGATTAGCATTTGTCCATAGTAAGCATTATTTTTTACGATTTAGTAGTAGGATCTTGTTTATGGGAAAAAATTAAATTTTATTTAAGTGATTTAGATTTATGTCAATGTAAAAGTTAGAAATTAAAAAAATGTCAACACTAAATAAGAATTTTTTTGTGCCATGACTAAATGACAAAATTAGATTGATGACATCGTTTAATTAATTTGATCAATCTAAATATACCACTACAGAAAAAATTAGAACTATGTCACTATAAAACATTAAAACTACCTCTAGGTAGCCTCTACCTAGCTTGTCAAAAAAAATAATAATAAATAAAACATTAAAACTAAAAATATATCATCGTAAAGTAAATAATTGATTTATGCCATCAACAAAAGAAATAAAAGTTTCAAATTTCAAATTCAAAATATCAAAATTCGAAAATTTTAAATTTTAATATAAAAAGTTTCAAATTTCAAAATTTGAAATTTAAAAAATTTTAAATTTGGAACTTTATAATTTTAAATCCAAAATAAAAAATTAAAATATATCATAAGGAATTCGAACAATGGCTTCAAATATAGTATTAGGAAGCACATCTTGCGGAACTTCAATCTCCACGGCTTATTAGCTAAGTGACATCTAAAATTGAAATTTTCAAAATTTATTTCATGTAAATAAGCTTCTTTTTATTTCTTAAATAAATTTGTATCCATGGCATCTTTATTAGACTGCTAGGGGGGACAATCGAGCTTTGCTCGATATTTGAATTTCTAATATATTACAATATGTAAAAGATTTAAAATTTGTAACAGTTAAATTAAAAAAGTTGTATTTATGATTTACTTGGTAATTATATTTTGGTTTTATTGTGCATATCATGTATGGTTAAAACTATAACAAAATAGGTCGTCGGTTTATAGTTAACTAGGTGGGTACATCGAGCTTCGCTCGATACATGTTGTACTAAATTAAATTTTATTATATTTTAAAAAATTATCTTATGTATATAATATAGTTTTGTATTTTTTTTATTTGTGCAATTTAATTATATATAGTCTGAAAATAGTAAAAACTTTTGGATTAATTTATTGATGTTTGTTAACGATGATGAAGGACATGAGGGTTAAATAAGCATTAGCTAACATGGTCTAAAATTTTTTTAATAAATTAGAGTAGAATTTTGTTAATGGTTAGTTTGATTTGATTATTCTAAAATACTATTCAATTTTGTACCTTTTAATGGGATGATGATTAAGAAAAGAGATAATCTGATATATTATGTTTAAATTTTATAACGAAAATATTTTAAAGATATCCAAAATAATACGTAATCAATTAAAACTGAATTCTATTATTTTACCGGTACTTGATGGGAATTTGCAATAAGAAAAATCACATTAAAGATTTCAACAAATCAAGTAATTAATGCGTCATGTAAAAAATTTAATTAAATTAATTTAATGTCATTAATTACTCATATCAGTTACTTCTGATTGTTATTAATCTATGTATTGGAGTTGATGCAACTTAATTTGTAAAAATGAAGAGACAGATAAGATGCGAACAACGTTTGTTAATGCCTAATTAAAAATGAACAGCATATAGTCAATTTCAAAAATAGTATTCATTTGTGTTTTGTGTTCTATGTGTGAACATGTCATTTTATTTCACATGTACTAAATTAAATTTTATTATATTTTAAAAAATTATCTTATATATATGATTAGATTTTATTTCCCAATTAATTTAATATTTTACTGATTATTTTTTTTTGCTAGTCCATGTATCCCTAATTTAAATGCAAATAACTATAACTAATTAATTCCAACAGAGCCCATCCCTCGATATATTTTTTTTACAACCTTTCATATTTCATATGGCGAACTTTAATTTTTCAATTTGATCTATTACTAATTATCATCTTAAATTTTAAAGTAACAAACGACCTAAAATGGAACCACTAATTACCTTTATCTAACAAATAAGCCAGCATAGCATGGCGTATGGCACGCATAAGAACCATTATTATTGACATCTTCATTTTATTTTCAAATACCAAATTACTAATAAGCATAATCGAAGAACAAAAGAGAAAAAAATAATGACGATAGTTGCTATTTATTTTTATATCAGATTAAATCTAGCGAAAGAAAGAAACGAAGACCGATTAAAGCGCAAACATTCGATGAAGCTGATCAAGAGAAAATTAAAAGTGGTGCAGAAGGATCACATCATAAATAATATGATCTAAACGAAGACCGATTGTATCCCACTTATTAAACAAAATCAAGATGTGATGCTCCTCCACAAAACAGTGATCCTGTAAGCAAAAGTCATAAGTTTAGGGTGTGTTTGGATGAGCCATGAATAAAGAATAAGAATAAAAATTTTCGATATGCGTGCTTATCCAAATTTCTTATTCTTATACCATGGTTTTGTTAGTATAAGAATAATGGTCCAAATTCCTTATTCTTGTGTTGTTTGGGTTGCACGAGAATAAGAATAAGCACACATACCGAAATTTCTTATTCTTATTCCTTATTCTAAGCTTATTCTAAAGGACTTCTTAGATTATTTGGTACTTGATTCATTTCTTCGGTTAACTTTATTAATTTTCCAATAGAACATTGAATTGAACGAATTCTTTTGGATCATCCAAAGAAGTCCTTTAGATTTTATATTTTATTACCTTAGTTGCTAATCATGATGGTTCACCTGATGCTATTTCACATTTACATGTTTGTGGTCATAAAAAATGATTACAATATAGGTGATTTTCTTGTCTATAATAAAACAGAAAATAAATAAAAGGCTTGACTACTAAATGCATAGCCATTACCAGACGTGTTGAGCTTGTAAAAAACAGAACAACAAAAGCATGGTACATGCTCAAATTACCATATGGCAAAAAAGTACAATGCTAGTTGAGTCACTATACCAGCATTTACAAATGAATGTCTACTCTTGCCAAAAAAAAAAAAAAAAAAAAAGGAAGTAAGAAGGCAACTAAAGAATATGATAATAATCATATTGTGAAGATGCAATCACTGGGTGCTTAAAAACATGAGGAAAAATTGAGATTTATTTGGTCAAAACCTTTGTCTAGTTAAAAGAACCCTATATATATCATTCCAAAAGTAACTAAAAAATTAGAACCTAAATATTCGGTACACTATTAGGGCTGCTTAAAGATTGCTAAGTTTTTCCATGGAGGACACCTCAAATAAATGCATTGAACATTTGAACCTGATTCCAATTTCTAACATCATGAAACAGTCATGTCGACTTCATAGGCCTTTTTATTTCCTTTTTCTCCCCTCAATTTTTGGCAATCTATTTCATATGGCATAAAACACAAATGCCAACAGTCAGAAATAGAAAATATTAAATAATTTACATCAACAGAAACAGAAATGAGAATATAATATGAAATATCAGTAATAAATTATGGCATCACTATATCTTATTTAATATCTGGTTAATAAATTATATATCCGCCATTACACGTTTTCACAATTTCAGATATTTGTTTGTAAGTAAAATAAGGAATACCTTAAAAATTGGCAAGTAACAACTGTACCTAATCCCAAGCAACAGGCAAAATGTTCTTAAGAAATGAATCAGCTGCATTTGGATATATACATCAAATCAGAAAAAGCTTCTTCAATCAGGAACCAATAATAAGAAAGAAAATATAAAAGAATTAATTGTAAAGAAAAAGAAATCATGAAGGAAATTCAAAAGCTATACCTTGTCTCCAATGGCAAGAGGTGAGTTTTTGGCATAACCAAATAAACTTTTTTATGAACAAATATATATACTGGAACTGCAATGGAAATATGGAATGGCAACCCATTTATTTCTCTCCATTAGCCCTAAACATTTCAAAACTGAACACCAATAAATGCCAAAATTAAGATTGTACTTTAAAACAATTGAAGACAGATTTTAATGACATACATATAGATGGAAACTGAAATAGGATAAACCTGATTCCAGTTGATAATGTCTAGGAAAACAAAATACATACCACAATTAATGACCATAATATAATTTCAACTCAAATTTAGGATAATCTCGCATCAAAAATATGCCCATGCAATTCATTTACAAATTTGTTATCGTGGGATTGCTAATCAGCAAATAATGAGAACATTTTGTCTCTATAATCAGTATTTATGATTTATGGTGAAAGCTGTGAGGTCAAAATAAAAATGAAAGTCCAATCAATGAGAGCAATTTCATACTTTAGATCACGTATATATATTTTTTTTTGAAATTTAGATCACGTATATGATTAATTGAAGCATACAATGAGGCACATAACCTGCTAAAGAGAGATCGAGGGCAAACTAATGCTGAAATTGTAAATTACATTGATAAAATGAGATTTTATTTTGTTTGAAAATATAGTTTGAAAATGAGAATTACCATTTTAGTTTTACAATTATGACATATGAGAGAGGGATTGGAGACGTGGCATCACTCAAAAGTGTCACTGATTTAGTAAAGAAAATTGAAAATTTAGTGGACCACAATAGCAATTTTCGTGAATGAATTTTACCTTTGCATATAGAATCCAATAAAAAGTCAAGTTACCATATAAATATAAAATCGATAAAAATCCTTCGTACCCCAGCGCTGCCTTCACAATACACCAAATTTGTAAAGATTTTCATGCCCATTATATCTGAATATAATATGGAAATTAGAAAATCGGTTTATTCTCTTAAAAATTCCTACGTTATAAATGTAAAAACTTTAGTGGAGATGCCCAGAGAAAATATTTTTACTCCTGAAATAAAAATAAAAATAAAAACAAAAATACAAAGCTTAATTTAAGAATTCTGATTGGAAAAGAGAATATACCTCGTGCGAGGGGGCTGCTGGAGTAGAGATGAAGGGCTTGTGCGCTCCCTCGCCACCTCTCGGAGGTTACCATGGAAGTCGAGGCCTTTTGTTGATCCAGCCATACTATTCGCTAGGGTTAAGCACTGACGTGCTAGTGGATAAAATCAAAATTAAGGAAAAGAACCAAAATACCACCCCTCCCTGCCGCCGTCGCTCATCCCCAATCTCTCATTAGTCGTTGTCTGTTGTTTGGTTTTTAAATTATGTATAGAAACTGATCTGTATGTCTTACTTCCACCCCTGACCTCGGTTGAGCCCTCAAAAAGAAACAGATGAGGAACAAAGGGAGATGGTGGACCAGATTGAAAAGAAAGGTGGGGCTGAGGCAGTGCCACCGGAGGAGGAGAAGAGAAAAATTAGACGAGAGAGGGGCTCTGAGCAAAGAGGTAGAGAGATGTGATGGAAATGAAAATGGAAAGGGATCCCAAAAATTAGAAGCAAACCAATACTTTGCCGAGTGAACTTCTCCTCGTGAATCGGGTTGTTTTTATGAGTTATAAGAGCCGGCACACATATACCTACAGAATATTACGCCGTAGAAATCAGAAAAATATACTATTTTGTAATGTTTTCGACCAGATCCGTATCGGAGAATATTTAACAAAATAACCCAGAAATTATTTATAATACTGATACTGATAACGATATACATGATATACAAATAAGGGGGGCCAGAGCAGCTTCGCCGTTATCTGTGTTTTGCTACGAATGTTCGCTTCACTTTCATATTGAAGAAAAATACTTGTAAAAATCGTAACATTACAAATGAGATTTGAGATGACAAATTCAGCATATGTCCATCAAATTGACCTACATTGCTTGAGCTGTCAAAAATATAATTTTTTAAAAAATGCTTTTTTTCGTCATTTTCCAAATTATGCAGTTGATTTTTTGGCAATATTTTCAACCTTGGTATTGACTTAGTGCCACCGACCTTGTAGGAAAGACTGCTCGGGGAGGCCATCATACTTACCATCCAAAACACCCTACATAAAGAAAAAAACAAAATATATAAATATTTATCATTGAATACTTAATTATTGGGAGAAGAAAAAGATAGACGATCTCCAAATTTTGGGGGCCATATCCTTGCCAGAGTACTGACAATTATAACTTATTAAATTAGGCGATATTGTGGTATTTAAATTTACTAAATCGACACTACAATAAATTTAAGTGCGTTGACAGAGATTCTTGCCTTTAGACTTGGACACAATTATCCTTTCAACATGGTCTAGGAAAGAGTTCCAATGCAAATATATATAGCTAGATTTTACATTATTTCATCAATCCCTCCCCTTTTATGCATCACTCTTGAAGGGAAGCAGATGAAAACATAAACAAAAACTTAAGCAAATTCTGGTCAAAAGCATACAACATGAGGATAGTAGCTCAAGTGCTCAACCACAAACTACATGTAATCTGGTGCTGCTTGTTGTCATGCCAGACCTCCTTCAGCTCATAGAAATTCCTTCAAGCACGCTAATTTAAAAAAGAAAAGATAAATAAAATCAGAATAAACAGGTAAATCGATTGAAACAAAGAATAGGTAAATCGATTGAAACAAAGAATAAAAGATAGGTGAGGTGCTTACACTGGTGAAACCAATTTGAGGAGAGAGCTAGAATGACGAACAAATTGTTAAGCACTGATCTGCTCTCTCGTGAAGATATCTCCCACTGTCAGTTTCAGAAAACCATGAATTATCTCATAAAAACCACCATTAAAGAATAGAAGAGGAATAAGAAAGGAAACTGATAAAATTTAATGCCCTAAGGCCGTTCACAACCTGTAATGCAAATCTAAGAATTTTGAATCTAATCATTAATATCGCTATAATTAAATGAGATATAATTAAATCAGGTATATGACTAATTTTCTCTATACACAAATAAAGCAACCCTTATGGAATTGCAAAACTTAATGCCTCTACATTTAATTTTTTTTTATGAACATCTCTACATTTAATTAAAGGCACAATCTATGTTGATTTTGAATATATATTAATTACGGTGTTGCCTGACATACAAATAGATAATGCCTAAATTAAATTATATGTATTATTTAATACATAAAAACTATTTATAAGAAAATAATGTCACTCTGATCGAAAATTATTTTCCTTCAGAAGTTAATTTAGTCGGCAGATATAGCAAGCAATTTAAGAGTTAGAAGCATCATCATATTCCAACCTTCTCAAATGAAAAACAACATATATTATTTGTTTACCATTTATCATTCTATTTAAAGAAATTAATTGATATTTTCAAATCAATTAATTAAAGGATAAATTTGAAATTGACAAATAAATGGATAAATCTTAGTCATTATAAAAAAAGAGATTCTAATACAGAAGAGAATAAACGCAAATTAAAAAATAAATAATCGTGAGGAAGCATCATAGTCGAGATTAAAAAAATCTGTTGAGGAAAAAAATATTAAGACCTGGGATTGCAACTTGCCATAGATCGATAAAAGAGGTCGGCGTCGCTTTCTTTTCCATTAGTAGGTGACAGAGAAGGATAGGATGGAGATGAAGATGATGTCTTATTGTGCAGTCCCTTCAAGAAAAGATGCTGGCCTCTTAAAAGTTCAGTTACCACCTCTAGTTCTGGGTTCTTCTCTTTAAAAGTTGGTAATTGATTTTCCATAAATGCCCTGTTATGGTTAAACAGGTCTCAATTTTTTAAACCCAAATAGTAATGATGTTAGACATAAATTCCAATCCTATCTATAATCAGAACTATAAACCATAAATCTCCAAAGCAACTATATCATAATCATATTAAATTTAGAAATAAAATGTCCAACTCTAATACACAAATGGCACTGATTCATAGATCCATTTAGGTTCCTATGAGTATATTCAGTAAAAACAGAAAAAATGGTAGACACTCGATAGAATTCAGGTCCAACATTTTCTCAGCAGAAAAAACCAAAATCAGTAAACTGATCACCAAGGAAAGTTTTGGAACACCGAATAAACCTGAAGAACCAAAATGTGGAATACATGACACTGAAGGGCTGGCTGTGTAAATCCACTCTAAATCTAAGAACACAGTTGGGACAGTACAATAATACTGATAAAGTGATAATAGTCCTAAGCAATACAGTAGTACACAACAGCTGGTACTGGTACAAAAATATTTGTTGAAAAAATGAAATAATAGAAGATGTACCTGATACCCCTACTGCTGCCACCCCAGTTGCAATAGCTTAAAATCAGCTTCTCTAGTTGCCACACACCTCTCAGTGCCATCTCTCTTCAGTTCAAGAGATTAATAACAGAAAACAATGAAATTACACTCATTTTACATCAATATATATATATATATATATATATTTTTGGAAATGAGTAGAGAAGCGCTCTACCATTTTTCATTACTGAAAGCGGAATAACTACAAAAAGGGAAAAAAAATCTAAAAACCAAGTACAGATTCATATCCATCTACCCTCCTTATCTCAACTACAATTTAACCCAACTGCATTGGTACTGTTTTATATCTATATACCAATTCAAACATATGCTATGTTTTATTCCTTACAACCTGCCATCCTTAACATATCAATTCAAGGTCTCAGCTTAGCTATTTAAATTGCAAATTCGATTATCATTCTATTTTATCATAAAATTTATTGTAATAACTATTTATTTGGGAATTTTAAAAAGGATCAAATAACTACTGACAATACATTCTATCTCGACTCAATTCAAATGGAGTCAAAAATTTCAAAAAGGATAAAATATGGCCCTGATCAAAATGGTTTTTTCATGGGATTTCAATTCAATTCAATTGATTTCATAAGATTTCGTAGGATTTCATTGGATCTAATTACATAACAATTTCAACCAAATGACACCAAATCCGTTCATTTTGATCAAGAATTTTCTAACAAAATGAAATGAAATGAAATCCCATGTTAAAAAAAATGAAATTTTGATCAGGGCCTATCTATCTCGATTGAAGACATATGAAGTTGAAAAATCAAAATTCTTGAGGAAAAGAGTCATACTCATACAGTTTTATAAAAGGATCAGTAACTTAGACAATGGTTGATTAAATGGGAAGAAAAAGTTGGCACAATCGATCTCCTTCTTGTCTGTGGTTCCATCTCCGACCACCTTAATTTCATCTCTTTCTATTTCTTTTGCGCTAGGGTTTTTCTATTTTTCTTTCACATCACTGTCATCTCTATTCCTTAATAAAAATTCTATTTTTTTTTGTCAAGTATTGGACTATTTTTTATTAGTAGTTGAATCATTTATTAGAATTCTTTTCCATTGACCTTTTGGCCTATTAGTATTGAACTTTTTTGAATTCTATTTCTCTTTCACATAAATTAAGATAATTTTAGAAATTAGATATTTAAAAAATAACTTCACTAAATATATTTCAAATTTTAAAAATAATACCACAAAACAAATTATACCTTCTATTGATCAATAGATAAAGAGGCCTACAAAAAAATGGACGGGAAAAGAGGGATTAAGATAACCTGAGTTGACTCACCGTCTTTGTCTTCATCGCTCAACCATGAGAGTTTTATGGATCCACTTTCGTCACTCACCAAATCATCCATACAAATCAAATAAATCAAATCAGGAGACGGAGAAGAAAGATCCACTTCAAGATTGAGATCAAGAGGAGAAAAACCCTTTAGTTCGAAAAATAAATATAAAAAAATTGCGACAAACGAAATACTGAGAATCGATTAGGCGCTTACTTATTTCTAGAGTTTCGTCGTTCTGGTGATCTACCGGAGAGAAGAAGAACGAACAGAGGGAGGAGGTGGGACCAAATTGATGAGAGGGGAAGGTCATGAGGTTCGGCCAGTGCTACAGAAAAGAGGAGGAGAGAGAATCGGCACAACGGGTTCTCTGAGCATGTGCAAACAGGAGACGGTGATGAATGAAATGAAATTAGAAATGTGCAAAAAAAAAGGTGATGATGATTTTATGCATTGCCTTTAAGTGTCTCTTGTTGAGACGGGTCACTTTAACCACTTTTATTGTTAGCAACACATTTGGTCATAGAATTTCTGTATCAATGAATATAAAATGATTAACACCATAATAAAACTATTTGTTGCCGTGTCGAGTTCTGATTAAAATTTTCGAAGTGGACTCCCACGAGTTTTTATTTATAAAAAATACTGATACTGATTTAGATTTAGACGAACAAATTGAAAAAAAATATTTTAACAGAGATTATTGAACTTTATTGAAAAATATTTCTACTACTAATTTGATCAATCAATTTTGATAATTTTTCCTTTTCTGAATCACTATTCCATTATTATTAGCAATGGATTCTTTGAGGATAACACTAGGAAGAGCTCTTCTAAAAGTAATGTTCAACAATTCAGTTTAAAAATCTCTTATGCATTTTTTTTCATTTCGTTATTATAAGTGTTCACTTTGTAGTAGAATTGTCCGCTGTTTTATAAGTGTTCGCTATGTTCATTATGTTCATTTTATTTTTTTTTTTATTTTTGCCAAAAAGTTAAGTTGGTTAAGTACAAATGTTCTGTTAAGTGAGTATAAATGTTCAGTTAGTTGCAATAGTAAATATAAATGTTATGAGCAAACATGTTTATTTTATTAAGTATAAATGTTTAGTTTAGTAAGTACGAATGTTCAGTTTAATAAGTACAAAAGTTCAGTTATTTAAATATAAATGTTCAGTTAGTTACAACAGGAAATATAACTGTTATAAAAAAACCATGCAAAGGGGTCACGAACCGGACAAAAAACACATGAAAAAATTGAAAGGGATTATGAATCGATCCGGTTCAAATTAAATTTTTTCCAACTCTATCCCTGTCCTCGCGCACCTCTTGACCCACGCGCGACTCTGACTCTGGCGCGACTCTGACGCATTTAACTGAATACTTCTTATTATTAAAGTGAACATTCGCTATTTTGACGTATTTAACTGAATACTTCTTATTATTAAACTGAACATTTGTAACATATAGCAGTGATAACAGTTATAATAGCTGGTAAGCTAGTTTCAATTCATATATGAAGTCCATATTGCAAAGCCCATTTTTTTTAAAAAAAATATAAAATAAAATAAGAAACGGGGACCCATGTAATATATTCCTTCGATGGAAATATCCTAACCCACTCATCAGTTCTATAAAAAATTCGAAACTTCATCTCTCCAAATTGCAAAAGAAAGTCTCGACTCGGTATCTCCTTCCTATTTGCGCTTCTCTAATGTTCGAGTGTTACATTTTTTTTTTTTTGGCAATAAAGCCCGTAGGCTGTAGGCACGAGTGTTACATCAATGCCTACGGGTTTTTACATTCAGAGAAAAAAAAAAGAAAAAAAAACAGAGAGCGTGAGATTGGTTCGTCCAAGCAATAAATTTATTAAGAGTTGCAAGAGAACAAATGGCCATTAGTTCCTTAATTTGTTTACTGCCATTAATTCTACCTTTAAATCAATAACGGTGAAACGCTCAGAAACTCTCAATCTCTAGTTCTCTACAAGTACCCCCTTGCCTCTCTTTTCTTCTTCTCATCCAAAAGTTTTCAATTTTAGTGCTACAGAAACAAATTAAACGCCTTCCATATAAAGGTAATATGGCCAGATTGTCCCTCTGCATTGTCCTCACCATCTTGCTTACAACTGCGACTGCTACGGTAGCTTGTAAATTGGACAAACCAAAACAAAAATATTCCCGTTTCGAATTTGGACCTGCAACCTTCTGTCCATCTTATAGAAGAAACTATACCTGCTGCTGGAAATCAATAGCAAAAGTTGAAGGGTGCGCTGTTGATCTCATTAAATATCACAACATTCAAAGTAAGTGTAAGCGCAAAATGCTGCAAGGCAATCGCTCATGTGAGTGATCTTTGCTTCAACATTCTTGGCGGTCGATTTTATTTTCCGTTGTATAACAACTGCTATCCAGAGTTTTACAATGGTTCATGGCGTCATAAGTTAAAAAAGAGATGTAGTGGCTCCTCATAGTAGGCTGAAATTTTAATTTCTTGAGCTTTCAAACACAGTTCCACATTATTACCATACACACTTTTATATTAGCATTGACTCTATCTTGCAATTTTCAGTTCACAGGTGTGTATCAATTATTCATTGCTTAATATTAAGAAAGTCGTATTGGGATTTTTCTGTTCCTACTACTTGTAAAAGCACCAATTCAAAAATCTATCTAATTTTGAGTTCAAAGATGTATCCAATATTTAGTTACAAACAATATAGTTTATTGATTATTATAATCTAACTTGATCAAGAGTGCTGGGTGTAGATATAATTTCATAATGAAAAGATTAAACTCTTCACTTTTTAGAATGAAAATAACACTAATGCAAAATTCTATTCATCCTATTTAATATTATTATTTTTAGTCAATCTGAATTAATTCGAAGTAGACAAAATTAAAAAATATAAAAAATGATACAACTTTGTAAAATCTTTTCATTAATGCTTTGCAAATTATTGCCATCAATTCTTTTTTTGGTAATTCTTTAATTTATTAAAATTTTATCCATACATTAGGTGGGCGCGTTTGCTAGTAGCAAAAGTTAATGTTATTTGACAATCGTAATTATATAATACTTCAAATCATGCAGTACTTCGAAACACAAAATCTTAATTTAAGTTTCGCGCTATTTAAATTACAGCAAACTTTGTTAAATCCATACTTTTACAAAAATATTTAACTCATCCTGTGAGAGATAATAAGAAAAAAATGTACTGATCAAGGCTCCAGCTCACATGTCAGTTTTTATTCGGTCAATACACAAATTTAAACATATAAATGTAACTTGACAATATAGTAAACGTACTCTATTGTGACATATTGTAATCAAACGAACAATAGATTTGAATGCATCAGAAAAATAATAACGAAATTAATAATCTTCAATAACATATCTGTTGTAGTGTTGTTATCACAAAATGAGTTGTTAAATTGCTCCGTTCCTGTTTTGTAACAAGGCGTAGCCCAGAACCTACCCTCTGGTCCGGCCACATTTTTTATTTAGCCGATGGCCCAATAAGATTTTACTGGGCCGGACCCTTATTTCTTGAAGTGTAAACGAACAAAGGTAAGGTAAAAGGTTTTTCGAAGGTCATAACTCATAAACCCTTACTCTGTCTGGCGAAGTGTAATGGAGGAATCAGTGAGAGGTTTATGGACGGAGGCGCGAGAGCTCATAAACCCTCTAGGCGCCGATTCTGATTCAGGCGGGATCGAACGACTCGAATCACCTCCATCTCCTCTCCAGTTCCTCCGCGACTTCGTCTCTCCCAACAAACCTGTGATCATCTCCTCCGTTGCCACGCGTCACTGGCCCGCCATCTCCCGCTCTCTCTGGTCCGACGATTCGTACCTCCGCCGCGCACTCTCCGGCCGCTCCGTCTCCGTCCACTTAACACCCGATGGCCGAGCCGACGCGCTCGTTTCTTCCCCATCCAAAGACGGCCTCTGCTTTGCCTCGGCCTTTGTACAGTCCATGGATTTCGCGGAGGCCTTGCGACTGATTGAGACCACTGGAGAGGATTCCTCTCCAGTTGTTGCGTACGCTCAGCAGCAGGACGACTGTCTGCGTGGGGAGTATGCGGCCGTGGCTGGAGATGTCGACGCGCATATTCCGTGGGCAACCGAGGCGATTGGCTTCCTCCCTGAGGCTGTCAATTTGTGGATTGGAAATGCCAGATCACATACTTCTTACCACAAGGATCATTATGAGAACCTTTATGCTGTCATTACTGGAGAGAAGCATTTTCTGCTTCTCCCTCCTACTGAAGTTCACCGCCTCTATGTTCGGGATTACCCAGCCGCTCGCTACATTGCCTCATCGAAGGTGATATTCATTTGGTCATTGTATCGGCTGAGATAAGTTGTGTAGATTGGAGTAAGTGTTTGAATATAAAAGTATTCTTGATAGGAGAATGGAGGGGAGTTGAAGCTCAAGCTTGAATTGGAAGAGCCTGAGACAATGGTGCCCTGGTGCAGCGTCGACCCATATCCAGCATCAGACGAGGCTCTTTCTGAGCAGATTTCATCTTTCCCTCTCTATTTCAATGGCCGTAAGCCATTTCAATGCACCGTGAGAGCTGGTGAAATTCTTTATTTGTAAGCCGACTGATGACCATTATGTACTTATGATTTATGGCAATTATAGCTATCAATTACAGTATAATGTTATATCAGTATTTACAAGCTAGTAGAGTAGTAGTGATTCCAAACAATTTACTATGCCTTTTTGATTGGTAATTGAGCAATTTGAGATTAATTGAGCGTCAAATGTCTGACAAGAATTTCTACCAAGCTCTGTTGTATCTTTTGTTATATAGATCTATTAAGTCTGTACCAGTTATACCATTGGAGAACAATGCCATACTCTCTGTTATAATTGCCTTATCTTCTTGGAGCTGAGTTGCTTGCAGTTTCAGTCTTTATGCATGCCAAAAGCTATTAAAAGAAAAGTAGTCTGTAGAATTGGATCTTGCTGTCTTATGAATAATCTGACCATAGTTTTATTCATTTAGACTGGTGAAATTTCATTAGTGCAGGCCAAGCATGTGGTTTCATCACGTGACACAATCACCAGATGACAATGGACGCACCATTGCTGTGAACTATTGTACGTTCTATTTTCCAAATCTTATTCTTATCCTCTATTTTGTTACATGACCATTATTGGATGCATATCGACTCTTTATTGTTTTAAATGAGATCTAGTATGCAAATATTACTTGCCCACTCCATTCCATTTGTACTGTTTTTTGACCTAGCTTGCAATCAGAATTTTGCATAATGATACTGTTCATGTCGAATACCATAGCTGTGTTGTGGCTGGAATTTATACTTTTTCATCCTTCTAATATTAGTTCATTTATTAATTGTTTGTAGGGTATGATATGCAGTTTGATTTAAAATATGCATACTACAACTTTTTGCAATCCATCAACCTTAAGTGCCTGTCGGCAGTTGCTTCTACACAGGGACATGATAGGCATAGTGCAAAACAAGATTGCAAAAGTTCTGAACCCTGACTAATCGCAGTATCCTTCTACTTGTATTGAGTGTGCTTGGAGTGCTTCTAAGTGGGGAAAGCTGGCATTAGAGCCGAACTACCATTTTTGGATCATTGGTGAGTTGAAACTAGATTTAGGATCATCTTGAGCATGCAATTCACATTATCTTTTGGGTAGGGTAAAGGCTTATGGTAATTGATGCAGATTATTTGGATATAGGGCAAGTGGGCATGGCACATAAATTTTGAATTTATGTACTTAAGGATCATTATTTGGCATTAATAAAGAAGATAGGAAGGTGCTTTTTTCTGTAACATTGACTGCATTACCCTGCAGAGACTACCTCAAATTCATTCACATCTTGTTTCCCGAGTTATCTTTGTTATCAGTTGAATAATATGATTTTTACTCCGGATTCTCTTATCCAAGCAAAATATTTTTCTATGTTGTAAATCTGCTATGCTGCATCTTCTGGAGCATTGCTTAATCCTTAATGACTAATTTTGGTGCGAAGGTGGATCGATTTTCTTCCACTTTGGATGTTCCATACAAAACACAAATGACCTTTATCCAACACCTTGTTGTACCATTTTCTTGTTCCATTGATTAACAGTTTAACACATAGTTGAAAACGTTTAATTTGGTCTATGCATTCCCATTTGCAGTCCTTAACGGCTTAGCCTTACAAAAAACATGCGGCACTGCCAATGTGTGCGGAAACCCGCAGCAGATACAACTAATATGAAACACATAGTTGAAAACGTTTAATTTGGTCTATGCATTACCATTTGCAGTCCTTAACGGCTTAACCTTGCAAAAAACATGCGGCACTGCCAATGTGTGCGGAAACCCGCAGCAGATACAACTAATATGAATTACAAATGCAAATTTATTCTGTGTATAATTAATCTCATCCAAGATGTCATTTATTTAAATAAAAAAATCCATAATTATGTGTATAGAACTTTGTTTCTCTTTTGCTCCAAATCCATTCCCTCTAGTCTATTAACGGAGCAAAAAAAAATATATATAATAATTATGTGTGTACTGAACTTTCACGTTCGTGGGCAAATTCATTTACGTACTTAAATGAAATTTAGTGGTTACTTGACACTAAATATTATTGTGCAAGGAAAGAAAATTATTTTAGCAGTAAACGATGCATATTGTAATTTTTTTTTTTTTTTAGAGATTCTCTTAAATCTCACCAATTTTTCATCAACAAAATAACAGACTTGTGAATAAGAACTAATGGTTCTGCTTAAACAGGTAAATGTCAAAAAAGGATTACAGGTTTAATACAGCATTGAGAAACTAATAAAAAGGCACAACTAGGTAAGGGAAAAAAAAGATGTAACAATTCCATAAAGAAATAAAAGTCCACATCACAAACTTGCCTCAACGTTACAAATACATTTGATATATTCAAAAGTCTATACGGCCTTAGATCAAATGGATGATGTGGATGATTTAAGCTACTTAAAGTCTTAAACATCGTAATTATTGGTACCAGGAGGTGGGTACTGGGTTCCACCAGTGCCTGGGGCTGGTACCTGAGTACCGCCTATGCCGGGAGCTGGATATTGGGTCCCACCGACACCTGGAGCTGGGTACTGTGGTTGAGTGGGGGGAAATTGTGGAGTCCCCATGACAACCCCATCGGCATATTGCACCCCGTTGGCTTTAGCTGGAGCACCAGCAGCAGTAGTAGTAGGGGGGCTGGCAATGATATATGCAGAAATTGAGAGACACATGGTAGCGAGAGCGCATATAGCTGCACCGGCAAAAATACCAGGCTTTACAACATAGCATGCGTCAAGGCTAGTTGTCTGGCCACCTGTGCCGTTCTTGTCAGCACCTACGATGAATAATATTATTGATATAGCGAACGTGATCCTGCATTTTCGTGATTTACAAAAAAAAAGGTCATTAGCATATAATTCTGTAATTAAAAAAAAAGTTTATTACCAGTAAAAAAGAAAATATATAATGGAACCAACAAACTCAAAAATAGATTGCAGCTATTGAACCATAATGTGTCAATAAATCTTGTTCAGGTGATGACTTAAAATTAAGATTCCTTACCAATATCCCTATCAGAATTAATATTTCTCTTTAAGTACTATTTTCACACTGTAGGCAAATTACGGAGCAATGATAATAGAAATAAGGCTTTGCTAATTAACAGATCATGAGAGTTTATCTACAGAAGCAATTTATCTGGAGGATCCAACTTACCAAGAAATTATTATAAAGATTAAGGTCAATGTTCGCTTGGAACCAGTAACAGCTGGTAAGGCAGGGTCTTTTTTGCAGCAGCCACAACAGCCACCAAAGGCGGTGACGATGATCTGGGCCAACACAAGGAACAGTGCTGCCCCTATTGCAAGCCCTAAAGCCGGGCTGTTTGGATATACACAACCAAAATCATAAATGTATACATCTGAAGCCTACAATGCAACATATAGACAGTACAAGATTATCAGTGAAAAGCTTTTATATTTATCGCGTTTATAATTGTAGCAACATCCGAGGAAAATCCATTGATCTGGAAACAAGTTCGTTAGCGGGCATCCATCAGCATGTATTTCCATAATATGGTATATAAGTAAGCAGAGGACATTTAGACGGTGAGAGCAGTGAAAGATATCTTTTATTTAAGAATTATAATTTGGGAATTATAAATGCTTAAGAATTCTTAAGGGGCTGTTTGGATTCTCTAAGTAATTTGAAGAATTTCATCTTCCTACCATAAATTTATTATAAACAATTCAAACTCTTCACAAAGTTACACACTTCCCAATAAATTTATTCCTAAGAATTGCAACTTCTCCAAATTCTCCAAATTCCTAAGCGATCCAAACGGCCCCTAAGTGTTTAATATCCTAAAAATGTCATTACTTTTTAATTGGCAGCCTTTTTGGCTAGCTAAAGGATTTTTTTCTGCATTTATTAATGTGTTCATGTATACAATATATATAATCTTTTGGATACTACATTAATTAGACAGCTATAGTTTTATCAGGTGAACACTTACATTGATCTTAGTGACCTCAGCGGTGAATCCTAGAATGACACTGAACAAACCAAGAAATCCTGAAACCAGAGAAACAATTAATACTTGTTTTTCCATGATATCTCTCTCTAGCTATCTCCCCAGCTCTCTCTTTTTTAAAAAAAGAAGTAAAGCAATGAACTCTCTCTCTCTCTCTGAAAGACTTAATAGCCGCTACTATATATGAACTCTGTGTGAGTTGAGTTTAAAATCGACTCGGGTTTCCCTCTCTTGAAGTATCTATTGTGTGTCAAATAAAAGGGCTAGGTTGGCCATTATGTAAATGCAACGTAATTGCCAAAATCGTGCTGAAAATAATATTAAAAAAAATAGCTCATAGGATAACTATTAAGACTTTAAGAGGATGATAATTGCTTGTAATGGTGGTGTAGGGGTGGCTAACGTTGATAATGGAAACGGAACAGATGGTTTCGTTTTTCGTTCCGTTTTAGTAATGGCATGTACCGGATTGATTCGTTATTCGTTCTGTTTTAACAGAACGTGGCGAAATGACTATATTTACACTGTATTTCACACAGATGCATCACGGAATGCATTCCATTTTCCTTTCTGTTTGTGAAATGAAATAAATTTTCATTCCGTTACACGTTCTATATGGACGGAACAGAATGATTTTGTAACTTCACGGTATTCTGCGCCCACCCTGTGCCTTCCCTTTTCGTTCCGTATTCACGTGGTCCCTAGCTACTAAACGTTTCGAATCGGTAAAAATATTCTAAGTTTCTAACTATTCAATTGTCATACTGTACACCGTGTCCCGTATAGCGTCGCCTGCAACTGCAAAATGATTCGGTGACGTCATGTACATATCTATACGGCTATACCCAATAAATCAACCTTACTCTTTTATAGAAACTCCTCTTCATCAAAACATATATCAATAGGCGTTCCACTCACTACAGTTGTTTCACTGTAGTTAGCACTATTGAAGAACAGTAATTTAATCTGGACCGTTGGTTTTCTTTGCTGCATCATGTCCGTTCGATTTGACTCCTCTCTCCCGTCAGATTGGTTTCTTTCCAGAGAGTTCCGATCTGCTCCATTCTTTTTTATCTTTTTTTTCGCTCTCTCTCTCTCCGCGTGGGTGCTCTTGACGGACTGGTCGGAAGCTATCTCTGCGTACGGAAAGGATAAAGCAGAGAGTCTATATTCACTTCTTCTGGATTTCTCTCTCTCTCTCTTATCTCTGCTCCTTCCTTTTCTTTTATCTGAACGTAGCTAACGAGGTGCAAGAGTGGGATCGGTTGCGCTCTTTGCGGTCGATTTTTGGCCACCTCCGCTCTCAGTTTGGAAAGGAGGTGGTTTCGATGAGCAGATCGATTCTTTCTCTTTTAGGCGAGTACCATTTCTTACAGGCGTGAATTTAAAGACCGGTAGTTGTCGTCTTTCCGATTGGACCTTTTATAGTTCTCCTTAATTTTGGATCAATTTACTTTCGGTTCTTCCTTTTTTGCAAGGATTTCTGATTCTACACTAATTTGCATTTTCTGATTTTGGTGCCTCTTTTTTTTCTGATTTTGTGTTTGTGTTTACAGATTCGTGCATTTTCTGCTGTTCGTTGCCATTTTCAGGTGAGTTTTCTTCGTTTCCTTTTTGCCCCTGTTTATTGTTTTCTGTTGTTCGTTGCCATAACAATAAATATTTATTTTATCTTGACCACGTCCTCATTAGTTTGCAGAGGAGATGGTTGTGAAGCAGAAAAAGGAAGATGACGAGGGAAAGAAGAAGAGAAGAAATTGTTTACTGGTAAATTTGTTTTATTTATTATTTCTTCGTTCCTTAATTTTTGCTTGACGTTTTTCTCTCTGAATGCATATGCGTTTTTATAAGTGATTTCTAAAATACGTTCATTTTCTAATGTATTGATTCATCTATTCTTTCAGTTTAGTTTATGTTATAAAATAAATCATCAAATTTCTGTTGGGATTTTATTTTCGTGGTCCAATTTCTTCAGAATTTGTTTTTCTTTGTAATTTGCGATCTCAACATGACAAGCGGGTTCACCAGCAATTGGATGCATTTGCAAGTTTTGTTGCCAGATGCACGTGATTCTAAGTTTTGCTGGCAATTGGACACAATTGTGAGTTTTTATTATACTATGAATATTATGTTTATCTGTTCCTATATTTCAAATTTAAAATTGGTATGAATGATATTAGATTATTGTTATTTATCTAACCTTTGCAGGATAGGTTGCGTATGGAGTATCAAACATTAGCATTTTCATCTTTTTCTAATTTCAATCATTCTCAGTTACCAATGTCAAAGTTAAGGTATTTTTTATGTTTTTGGTCACAATGAAAAATCCTATACATGAAAAATTGAATGAACTTGCATTGGTATCAAACTGTCAATACATGGCCAAAGCGATCAATTAGGTACTATTTTGGATGTGTTAGGTACAGAGATACAGAATAAGTAAGAGCTCATGGTTGCCAATTGCATTTTGATTTTGCATGTGTTCAAATTTTGGGATTTTTAACTTTTGAAAACCAAATATTATCAAATGATTGCACTATGCTCATGAATTATGCACAAGAAAGAAAGTGCCGAATTGTATTTGAGCACCTATGGCTAAGAATGAAGCTGTGCAATGAATTTCTCAATTTTTTTTTACGCCTTTGTTAATTTTTGTCAATTTCTATGTAAGCACAAAATAAAGAATCCCACAGTGAAATGTGCATCTATTTAGATAGCTAAAGTAATCATGCCTTGGTTGCAGTTGTTAACACATGGAGTAAAATTAAGCTTATATGACTGTTGGAACAAGCCTATTTCGCATTATCATCTCTTTTTCTCATCACGATATTGCTAATATAGTGTTGTATCCTCAATAAATATATTTCTATTTTCATTTTGCTTTCTTTGTTTCTATTTTGCATACAGAATTGTGGATTGGAAGAGAGTGATCGGACTAGGGAAAGTTAGTTTGTTTATATTTTTCATTATGTATTAAGCACCAATTCATTCTTTACTTTTCAGCACTTTTGACCGCTAATTACATGTTGTGGTGGATACTGATAGGTGATGGGTGCTTCCAGGTGTAGGTTTTCTTCGTTTAATTAGCACTTTTCAGCACTAATTGATTCTTTATTTTTTCTCTCTCTGTATGGGTCATCTTTAAAAATGTGATCTGATTTTGAATGGTTTCTAATTAATGGAGTTTTGATTTTTATTTCCGACAAGCGACAATGAAAAGCATAGATGTGCAACGAGGCTGCATATGACTTTCAAGATGTCTCAGGTGAGAGCTGTCAGGCATCCGGAGAAGGGAAGAGTCCTCATCTTTGGTGCTGGTACTGGCAACCTGTTCTTTTACCACAGACTCTGTCGCAGCCCTCTGTTGTGCTGGGAGTATGTCTACCTGTGTTACTTTTACTTTTCTCTGATGTGGCATTGTTTCCTACTGCCATGTTGCTACTTTTCTGGTTGTTTTTTTTTTCCTTTTTCATTCCTTTAACTAGGCTTCTTTTCCTCAATTTAATTATATATCTTTTGGACACCGTACACTATTCTTTGAGTACCTTATATCTTTTCGTTTTCCATTCTTTCTATTTCAGATTAAGAAATTCAGCACCACAATTTTTGTGCAGCAAAAAAAATTGTAAAAATTGGTCCTGCATAAATTTCAAGTTGTCATGTGATGTTGCCATGGACAACCTATCATTTTGTTTCTGGTCAGTAATGGTAGATCTCGACCACAATGGACTGTGCTGTTATGTTTCACAGTTCACACATCATTGAAGAATAGTGTTATCTTCTTCAATCTATTTGTTGTTGCTGAGGATATGGCTTCTGGTCATGCCTCTATCCCATCCAAGCTCACAAGCCCCATTTTATAGATTTGGCATCATTTTGATTTTGTAATGATTAGAGCCTATTATATAGTCCAATCAATAAATTTGATCCAAAGCAATATTGTTTGCATGGGAACTTCAGATACATATGTGTTTTTAAGATTTTGAAATGATTATAGAGTATAGACTGATTTTTAAAAGCAAAATTGAATGGATCCAATGAAATTTCTATTTGTTGACATTTCAAAAGTTATAGCTAATTTCTAAGCAAGATAAACTATGCTCATTCTTTTGATGAAGACGAAAAAAAGAGGATGATTATTATTTGTGTAGGTCGTCTTCATATTTAGATGCTTACTTTATAGATTCGATATAATATGCTCAGGGTATTTTCAATTCTCGCAAATAAGTTAGTATTTCACATGAGAATGTAAGCTTTTTCCTTTCTTTTTTTTCAATTGGTTGATATATAACAAAGCAATTTTTTTTCAATTGTGTTCAGAAATATGGAACATTTATACAGAAGGTGTGGTGCAAGAGGAATGCATCTGATGATCTAAGTCTCTCTTTTATTTTCTTCTATGATATTACATCTGGCAAACAAGATTAAAAACAAAAATGGATCGCGCAACGCGCGAATACCCACTAGTTTGAATTAGATGTCGTCTGGTTTGCATGTTGGCAGTCATGGTCATTAGTTGATTTATGATGAATGTATTTATGCTATTTAAAATGATGCAGGTTTATGTAAGCCATGAATCATAATAATGTATAGATTAGGTGATAATTAGAGATCGACGCAATAGAAAACGAGCGTCAAAAGGGTATAAGAGAAAAAAAAAATTAAAAGATAAAATGATCTAGTGTAATAAAAAGATAAGAAAGAAGATTCAAGTATTTATTCAGATGTTTTAATATTCAACTAGTATGAGAACGATTTAAGTGATAGAAATAACACTACGCCAAATAAAATTATTAGTACCGGTTTTTTTCCTATCATTAGTACCGGTTTTTCAGCGGTACTAATAATAGGGGGTACTAACCGCAACAAAAAACCGGTACTAATGAGCCGGTAGTAAAAGATGAAATAAACCATATTAGTACCGTTTTTTTTTAATTAATTGAAAAATCATTTAATTAATTTAATTAATTTAATTAATTTAAGAAAAAACCGAAAATTTTAATTCATTTAGTACCGGTTTTTTATAAAAAACCGGTACTAAATTAGATTAATTTAAATTAAGAATAATAATAATAATAATAATAATAATAATAATAATAAATAACTACGACAAAGAAGCTGAGGACAAAAGGAAAAAAAATATGAGAGAAAGAAGAATGTAGAAGTGAAAAATGTGCATAACAAAATATAAGTTTTTGAGTGATTAAAAAAAAAGGAAAAAATAATAAACAAAGCAAAATAATGAGTGTGTGGAGGTAAATTAAAACGAGAGAGTGAAAAAAAAATTGATTATTTGCATATGTGAAAATTTTGCTGCATGTGATGACATGGATTTTAGTTGAGCGGATGTTATAAATTAAAACAGCATTGTGGAGCGTCTTCATCTCTGTTTTTCAAATAAATAACAATAAATAAAACTTGTTTGAGTTCGTATTGATTTACAAGATTAAAAATGGAGAAATATGCAAGAAGAGAAGAACTCGCGACATAATGAAGAGAGTGCTAAAATTGTTTTGAATAATATAAATTTTAAGTGAAGCCGTAAATAAAATACCGCCTGGTGGAGTTTCAAGGTGAGATAAATTTGCAAGTGGGTTGTCACAAACTAATATTGAATTTTGGAGATGATGTGATTAATATATAATTGTGTGTAAATTATAGTTTTCGAAAATTGAAAATTTTAAATCAAATATATTTTATGATTTTTTATAAATTGAAAATTTTAGAAACTTGTCTCGTGTAAATTTTTAATCTAATATATAAACTATATTAAATCTAAAATATTCAATACCAACAAGACGTGGAATGTTCCTCTTCATTTTTAATCAGTGTTTTCAAAACTGTACCGGATACTAAAAAATTCCAATAATATCGAAAACCAAAACAGTGACCGAAATAGTAGTATCCGATATTGTGAGAGAAAATACCGAAAATATTTAAAAAATATCGGATTTCGGCCACCGACCAGTAAGAGGGGCCGGTATATACGGTTTTATAAAGTTTATAAACCCTCCTGTTTTTAATAAACGGGAGTTCTATCGGACTCCATTAGGGTTTCATTTTCAAACCTCAAGTCAAGTTGACTTGAACAATGGACGCAAGATGCCAAGATGCAACTTTGGTCAGAGAAATCTGCGGCCGATAGTAATCATAGTACCAAAAACAGACAGAGCCATATATCCAACGTTCCTACCAAATTATTAATTCCTCGTTGGGGTCTTAATCAGGCAGGCTGGATCCTACTTGACGGTCTCCGCGTTCAGATTGAAATCTTAAATGCATCTCATTTGTTATTGTTATTAACTTATTATATATAAAATAAAAGGGCGATAAATAATATATACATTACAAATAGCCTATAGGCCTATCACACACACACAAACCCCACATGCAGTCATGCAGAGCTCGTTGGGGCCGTTTGGATGTTGTAGGAATTTGGAAAATTTGCAATTTTTAGACATAAATTTATTGGGAAATATACAATTTTATGAAGAATTTGAATTGTTTATAATAAATTTGACATATAAAATGTCCGGAATTTACAATTCCGGCCCATCCAAACAGCCCCGTTGTTTTTAATTATGGTGAAAATGTCATGTGTATTAAAGCTAGCCAGCTAGGAGACCAATTCTTTTTTTTTGATGAAAAATAGGGGTAGGAGACCAATTATATATCGGTCAACTCTTAGCTAGTGTGCATTATATTTTGAATTACAAATTAATCGGTGTAATCAATTAATTGAACCATGAATTAATTTGTTATATATATATAGTTAATGAAACTGCTTCGTATGCGTTCTAATTTCAAATTTTCCCAAAAAAAAAAACTTAGTAATAATACAAGTTTTATTTTTTAGGGTCATCAGATATATATTTTTTCTGCAATTTTTCGGTTGTAAAAGAATTTGTATTGAAATTACAATTTCTGAAATCAGTACATATATTAATCCTGGCCTATTGGATTCAGATTCCGAACACTATTCATAAGCACTGTTGCGTAATAGTGTGGCTGACAGGTGGGGTCCACTCTCTAATGACCCGGATCCGCTACTGTTGGTGCACAGTTAATTGAATCTGGAGCGTTGATTTTATTTCTCATGAGATCATGTCCGTTCTTTTTCCCTTCTTTACTGCCCTCGGGAGATGGTCCAGCACAGTCACATGCACTCTCTTCTGTCCAGTCACGAACGGACACGTGCACTTTCTTCACTCCTTTTTTCCTTTTTTTTCTGTTTCCGGCTTCGAACTGAGTGAAAGAGTAAGAAAAGAAAAAAAAAATAGAAGAGAGAGAAGAGGAAGAGACCAATCCTTTCTTACCTTGCTGCGGGAATAGTTGGTTTTTTGTTGGCTTATGCATACAGGATCGTACCTTTGACGAAATAGTGGATTTTATACAGACATATATAGCCGTATAAGTATCCCTTGATATTTGTTTTTGATATGGCTTACTTCCCGTATTTGTTTTTGCTTCAAAACAATAAAATTCTTCTATAAAAAGCTATTAAAAAATCTAAATAAAAAGGATCAAAGATATTTTTACTTTTCTAAACATCAATTTTATAGTTTTCTAAAAATATATTCTACTTTTTAGCCCAATACCTTTAGCGTTTCATTAGATTTCTTTTAGCCATTATTATTATTTTATAATGATAATATATTGCCATAAATATTTTTGCATAAGCAAATTGTATATAATTTTTTATTATTTTGGCCATTCCAAACTATATTTCTGCATTAAATTTTACCAACATAATCACAGAATTAGAACAAATATACAATATAATTTTTTTTAGACTTTGACAATATTTTATATTATTTTATAAAAAAAAGATGGATCACGCAACGCGCGAAACCCCGCTAGTTTATAAGTAACGGCCACCACTAATCAGCAAACATCCATCTTAATTTGATGTATTTGTCATCGACACGGACAGATATATACTAGATATAAAGCTGCAGTATATTTTTTTAGATGACAATAATTCAGCATGAATTATCTTAGTTTCATCGCGCTATATTTTTTAAATGATAATAATTCAGCATGAACTACCTTAAAATAATGATCGACACAACTATTTTTAATATATTTAATAAAAAAATAAAACTATTTTTAATTATAGAAAATACAAAAAATAGAAAACTATATTTACCTAAGGTAAAAAAACAGTCAAAAATAGAGAAAAAAAATCACGGATTTAGTTAATATATCTTAGATATCTTATGTGTCAATTAAGCACCGATGCTGAATTTTGGAACCCTAGTTAATTAAGCTCCTTGTAATTGCATGGGGAACATAATTTAATTGATCAAGTTCTAGTTGAGAACAATGAGATTCTCATTTATCAAAGAAAACCCATTATCATAACATTTGGTATCTTAAATTGAAATCATAATTGTTTTGCAAATTATTTAAAATCAGCCTAAAATATGAATTGCTGGTGTTAAAAATAGTATTTTTTTTACTTATTTTGAATAAGATCAAAAGGTGACGAGAGACAAAATAAATTACAGTGAAAATCAATCATAAATTCATAATACACAATTTTTTTTTGTGCTGGTTAATCTCAGCGCGAACACCGATTTTTTTTTTTTAAGGTGAATCCATTATTTTAGAAATTTTTTAAAAAAAAACTACATTAATTGTATAGTTTTTTTACTTCTTATTAATGAAATTTCTGTCGGCGTGGTAATTACCACCTGAACCTAAAAAAAAAAACTACCTTAATTGTTCAAATTTCTTAGAACAAGACAAACGAAGATGAAGGTTTCAAATAACGTTCGGAGAACAAGATAAGACAAAACGAAAAAAAGGAGAACTAGTTCTTGGTCCAGTGATAAAGAGTAATGCATCTTGACTCCTTAAGTGAAAGGTCGCAGATTCGAAACTCGGCTGGAAATTTTTCAAAAACATTTAATTTAAAAATAAATTGGTGGCTTAGATCACCAATTTATCTTAAAAAAAAATAATTCGTATACAGGCGGGAAGCGTGATCTTATTGCAATGCCAACTGTATACGTAAGATACTTTGTGGTACTTGAGAAGTGATGCATCATGTAGCAGTCTAATGCGAGCATGTCCCCTATCCGTTCGGTGAGTGTGTAGTCAGACAGACAGTAGTGGGCCAAGTGGCATCTGGGTTGATAAGATACAGATGGGAGAAGATATAAGATATTGCAGAGGCAGCAAAACTGGCGTATAGTTAGGGTCAACAGTGACAAAAATGATTTCATGCACATGGTTATTGGTTTCCGAGAAAAACCGCTCAAGTCAAGTCAACTATAAGGCGATCATTTAAGCCTTTAAGGTCAGATGAAATGATTTTGCGTTGACCCAAGATTAGTAAACGTGGCTTGAAGACGTGTTCCAGCATGGATAATAAATGATTTCAGTATTTTTTTTTCTTTTCCTTAAGAAAGAATTCAAATTCCCTGGTGTGCAAAAAAATTTCAGTATAAAAACATGAAATCATGTTTTCTAAATAAAGCTACCTTTCATTTTTTTTTCGAATTTATTTGCCATTTATTTTGATATTTTAAAAAAAATATTGTATTTCAGGCCATCCAATTTGACATACAACATAAAAATTAAATAGAAAAAATGAAAAAAAATATAAAATTTAGTCACCAAAGATATTCCATATGATGATCAACTTAAACGGTTTGAATTGACCGTTTGAATTTTGGATGTCAATAAATGAGTAGATAGAAAATGGGTGGCATGTACTACGGATAGCACGTGAACCATTCTCTATACATCTGATGAAGATATCAACAATAGAAACTCTCTTCAATTTAATATATGGAGTTTTACTACGGTGAGTCGCGCTGAAAACTCCTAAATATGGTTCAAAATGACCGATCCAAACCGTCCAATATAATATTCTTATTGAAATCTTCATGCACAGACCAAATTTTATATTTTTCAAATTTGTAAGTATTTTTTTGAAATTTTATAAAATCGTTAATCTAATTAGTTCTGAACCATTCAAAAACAAAAGTTTTTAAAAATCCGAAAAAAATACTTAAAAATTTATAAAAAATATAAAAAATTTGCTCTTTATGGAGATTCTAATAGGAAAATCGTATTGGACGATTTGGATCGGTCATTTTGAACCAGATCTAAGAGTTTTGAGCACAACTAATAGATCCTCTGGTGAGTCACGACTCGTCATAGCAAAACTCTTAATATGTGTGTGTGTGTGTGTATAAAAATTGGCTAAAGTATACTCCAGCATACGGATCAAACCCGTATGCTAGAGTCGTTTCTCAAAATCTAAAATTCAAACAGTCGATCCAAACCGTTCAAGTTGTTCTCCATGTAAAAAGATCCTTCAAGACCAAATTTTACATTTTTTTCGAATTTTTTTGCTATATATTATGCTATTTTCAAATTGAAGGGTTAGAAATACTCATTTACAGTGTTTTTTTTAAAATATCATAATATATAGCAAAAAAATTTGAAAAAATATAAATTTTGGTTTCCTAGGAGATTTCAATATGGAAAACAATTTGAAAGGTTCGGATAGACTGTATGCATTTCTAGATTTTAAGAAATGACTCCAGCATACGAACTATCGGTATGCTGGAGTATACTTTAGCCAATCTCTCTCTCTCTCTCTCTCTCTCTCTCTCTCTCTATATATATATATATATATATATATATATAGAGTTTTGCTACGGTGAGTCGCCACAAAAACTCCTAGATCTAGATCAAAATGACCGATCCAAACCGTCCAATATGATCTTCCTATTGAAATCTCCTTGTAGACCAAACTTTTCATTTTTTCGAAATTTTCAAGTATTTTTTTGAAATTTTAGAAAATCGTTAATCTAATTGGTTCTGAACCATTCAAAAATATCAGTTTTTAAAAATCCGAAAAAAATACTTAAAAATTTCGAAAAAATAAAAAATTTGGTTTGCACGGAGATTTCAATAGGGAGATCATATTGGACGGTTTGGATCGGTCATTTTGATCTAGATCTAGGAGTTTTGGTCGCGACTCACCGTAGCTAAACTCTATATATATATATATATATATATATATATATATATATATATATATATATATATATATATATATATATATATATATATATATATATATATATATATATATATATATATATATATATATATATATATATATATATATATATAGAGGATTGCTAAAATGCTATGCATAGCAAGGATGTCCTTTGTGCTACAGATTCGTTCTTGAAATTCATACTTCAAACAACCGATCCAAACCGTTCATTATCTTTTACATATTGAAATCTTATTAGAAACCGGATTTTACATTTTTTTTAAATTTTTTTACTATTTTTCTTAAATTTTTGAAAATCACTGTTATTGAATGGTCCATAATTTATTAGATTAAGTATTTTAAAAAATTTGAGAAAAATAGTAAAAAAATTCACCAAAGCGTCCGTGAGTTTAGCTATATAGAGTTTAGCTATGGTGAGTTGCAACTCACTAAAGCGTCTGTGAGTCGCGCTCAAAATTCCGAAATTTAGTTCAAAATGACCGATCCATACCGTCTAATACAATATTCCAATTGAAATCTCCATGCAAACCAAATTTTATATTTTTTCGAAATTTTTAAGTATTTTTTTTAAATTTAAGAAAATCATTAATCTAATTAGTTCTGAACCGTTCAAAAACAACAGTTTTTAAAAATCAGAAATAAATACTTTAAAATTTCAAAAAAAATAAAAAATTTGGTCTGCATGGAGATTTCAATAGTGAGATCGTATTAGACTGTTTGGATCGGTCATTTTGAACTAAATTTTGGAATTTTGAGCGCGACTCACGGACCCTTTGGTGAGTTGCAACTCACCATAGCAAAACTCTATATATATATATTCTCACTATTGAAATCTCCATGCAGACCAAATTTTTTATTTTTTTGAAATTTCTAAGTATTTATTTCGGATTTTTAAAAACTGTTGTTTTTGAACAGTTCAGAACTGATTAGATTAATGATTTTCAAAAATTTCAAAAAAATACTTAAAAATTTTGAAAAAATATAAAATTTGGTTTGCATGGAGATTTCAATAGGGAGATCGTATTAGACAGTTTGGATCGGTTATTTTGAACTAAATTTCGGAATTTTGAGCGCGACTCACGGATCCTTCGGTGAGTTGCAACTCACCATAGCAAAATTCTATATATATATATAGAGGTGGGCTAAAGTGCCATAAATATCTTTTTGAGACAGTTTTTTAAGATCCGAAATTCAATCGGTCAATCCAAACCGTTCAAATTGATCAACATATTGAAATACCATTGGAGACCAAATTTTACATTTTTTTTTATTTTTTTAGTATTTATTTTGATATGTTCAAATTGGAGGGTCTGAAATACTCCAATTATAACGTTTTTTAAAAATATCATAATAAATAGCAAAAAAATTTGAAAAAATGTAAAATTTGGTAACCAAGGATATTTTAATGTGGTGAATAACTTGAATGGTTCAAATTGAACATTTGAATTTTGGATCTCGAAAAACGACTCTATGGCACGGGACCCTCTATGTCATTTATGGCACACTAGCCGTCCTCTATATATATATATATATATATATATATATATATATGATGAAGATATCAACTATAGAAACTCTCTTCAAAGTATAACCAGAAAGAAATTGTTTCTTTCAGTATTAGATTAATAATGTACATACCGAATCATTTTTTTTCATTGCAAATGAATTATCTTTATCATAAAGATTTTAGGTTCGAATTTCAACTGGAATCTTTCATAGACATTTAATTTAAAAATAAATTGAGAGATTTGAACTTCAATTGATCTTAAAAAAAGAATTTCAGATTTTGGGAAGTAACAATCAGTGAGCAAACAGGTTTGGGAGAAATCGCAATCAAGGATCCGGCCGGTTCAAATTTCAAAATGAAAAGCTTAACCAAAGCAACAACTTGTAATCAATAATTCCTTTACAAAATTTAAATACATAAAACTAACAAAAATATTTTTCTACAGGCTGTTTGATATTGTTGGCAATTTGGCATTCACGTGGTTTTTTTTTAATCTTTTTATTAATATGTCTGCGGGCTTCATTAACAAGAAGTCCACAAGACCATAATAACAAAAAAAAAAGTGCATAATGTCTAAAACAACTACCAAAATGATCAGTTGCGTTCACCGTTTTATTTTGAAAACAATTGACTATCATTTACGTTAACTGTTTCGTTTTGGACGAAATGATCGAAATCACGAAAATACATATGGACGAAACTGTTTCAAACTTTTGTTAACCGTTTTATTTTTTAAAACGCAACTAAAATCTTTAACTGTTTCATTTCGTTTTACGAAACAACGATTAAAACAGTCACCGTTTTCATCCTGAAAAAGAATAATAATAAGGCCTGAAAAATTTTTAGGTCAAGTAATTTAAGTATAGGCCGACAAGTTAATTAGATTGTACATCAATTGGTGCGTTTGGATCGTTGGAAGAAAGAAGAAGAAGAAGGAAGAAGAAGGAAAAAAATTATAAACAATCCAAACTCTTCACAAAGTTACACACTTCCCAATACTTCTTCCCACTTCTTTCCTTCTTCTCTTCTTCCCTTCTTCCCACACCTATCCAAACGCACCCTTCGTCAAATAATTTACAAATAAGAGTCCATTCTCGGAACAAACGGCCTTAAATTTACAAATTGAACCCTTCGTCAAATAAACTGTACATGTAGCTAGGAATTTATGTAAGTAGGTCTATAATTTTTTTTTTGTGTTGTGAAAGCATACGTACGACATACATTTAATATATACATAGTATAATAATATTTTTTTAAATAAACAATTCCAAAATAATGTAACATAAAAAAATGAAAAATCAAATATAGATATAATAACAATCCAAGATCCAAAATATATATGCAATATATAAAACAATAATTCGAGACTCAAGACAATAAAACAAATATATAACAATTCGCTATGAAATTTTATTTTTAGATAATTTTACATACTAGATTCGATCCACTAGAAATTTCATTGCTTATTCTATATATGCATGCATGTATGCTACAAATAATTATTCATTCAAGAATCTCCCATTTTATATATGTTAAGTTTTTTCTTAATAAGATTCATTGCGAAGGAAAATAAAAAGGCAATTTGTCAAAAACAAATGTGACATGAGTTATGTACGTTCTTTTTAAGAATCATTATGTGGTTTAAATCAAATGCGATCGACATGCCTATTTGGGTCCTTTAAAATTTTGAGATAGATTACCACTTCTTGTGTTTTTTTTTTAATTTACAAATTACAAATAAGAATTTTATATCACAGTAATTTTTTTTTCCAGATGGGTCTCTAGACCCACCAAACACCATGTAGCTTCGCCCATGCATATAAACATCAGCAGGTTTACAATTTTATATATACCAGATTTTTCGTCAAATTCGAATTTCAGCGCATCAACTTGATGCACTAGAATTCGAATTTAGACACATTATCATCAGATTTTTTTTCAAATGTGTTTTAATGGCATCAAGACACATTATGTCCGTGTTTTTTTCTTATTAAGTAATATTGATATTCATCATTTTAAAAAAATTGAGAACATACCAGAAACTCAAATTAACTTGCTTGTGATTTAAATTTGTGACCAGGAAATAAATTCTGAAATCAGAAGCACGGAAACCAAAAACAACCGAACTTATATTGTACCAATGCAAGCATAACGGTCGACATCGCAATTTATTTAGCACATTTATGAATATGATTGAGTATTATATCCAAAACCAGGCGGTACAGTGCCAGGAGGAGGATAATACTCCTGACCTGGCTTTTTTGGCTGAGAGACACTTGGAGGGAATGGCTGCGGGACAGCAGTCTGCGGGGGTTGTGGTGGAAGACCCATTGCACTACCATTACCACCTGCTAATTGGGTAGCACTGTTGGCTTTAGTTGCAGCAGTAGTAGGGGGGCTGGAAACGATATATGCACAAATTGAGAGACACATGGTAGCGAGAGCGCATATAGCTGCACCGGCAAAAATACCAGGCTTTACAACATAGCATGCATCAAGGCTAGTTGTCTGGCCACCTGTGCCGTTCTTGTCAGCACCTACGATGAATAATATTATTGATATAGCGAACGTGATCCTGCATTTTTGTGATTTAGAAAACAAAAAGTCATTACCAGATAGTTCCATAATATTGTTTTTTTTTTTTTAAAACTTACTACAAGGAGCTAGCAGCTATTGAACCAGAATGCATCATTAAATCTTATTCAGGTGATGACTCTAATTATGATTCCTTGCCAAAATATCTCGATCAGAATTAAGATTTCTCTTGTGAGTACCGTTTTCACATTTGAGGGTAATTACGGAGTAATGATAATAGAAATCAGGTTTTTTTTTGCTAAATGCTAATTAATAGATCAAGAGCTGAAGAAGTGTTGCTTTTTGCCTCTAGCTAGACCAAAAGCTAGTTCTCAATTAATAGATCATGCTTATCCAAAAAGTAAATTATATGGAGGAGCCAACGACTTACCAAGAAATTATAACAAAAATTAAGGACAATGTTCGCTTGGAACCAGTAACAACTGGTACGGCAGGGTCTTTTTTGCAGCAGCCACAACAGCCACCAAAGGCGGTGACGATGATCTGGGCCAACACCAGGAATAGAGCTGCCCCTATTGCAAGCCCTAATGCCGGGCTGCTTGGATATACGCAACTAAATCCATAAATAACTACATCCGAAGCCTACAATGCAGCATATAGACAGTACAAGATTATCAATGAAAATCTATTGTAGTATTTATAATTGTAGAAATCTCTGAGGAAATGCATATTGATCTACATATAACAAGTTAGTGGGCATAGGTAGCGTGTACTTCTACTTCCACAATAGTATGGAATGCAAGTACGTACTCTCAGTTGGACATTGAGAACAGTCAAAGATAATTCTCCGATTCGGAAGTGCTAATTTGTAAACACGATATATAAATGCTTAAGAATTCTTAAAATATTATTTTCCTAAAAAATGTCTTTATTTTTTAATTTGGAAGGTTTTTGGCTAACCAAAGGAAATTTTATCTGCATTTCTATTCATTTGTTTATGTAAAGTATATATAATCTTTTGGAAACTAAATGAGACGCTAAATTTGAACTGAAATCAAAGAAAGGCCAGATTCAACACAGCTGCAACTGTTGGAAAGTAAGCACGCCCGCTAATACAAAAAACTTTTATATGAAACACATACAAAATATGCAGCACTTACATTAATCTTAGTAACCTCAGCTGTGAATCCTAGAATAACACTGAACAAACCAAGAAATCCTGCAACCAGAGAAACAATTAATACTTGTTTTTCCATGATCTCTCTCTCTAGCTGAAAGAGTTAATAGCCGCTACTGTGAACTCTCTCTGAGTTAAGTGACTTTAAAAATCGACTCGGTTTTCCCTCTCTTGTAGTATCTGTTATATTTATATGTCAAATAAAAGGGCTAGGTTGGCCATTATGTAAATGCAGCGTAGTTGCAAAAGTCGTGCTGGAAATAATATTAAAAAAATATCATAGGATAAGAGGATGGTAATTGCTTGTAATGGTGTCCTCTGTTTTCTGTCCTCTGTTTTCGTTCCGTATTCACTTGGTCCCTACTAAACGTTTTAAAATGGTAATGAAATTCTAAATTGTCATACTGTCATATATAGCGTCGCCTCGGTGACGTCATGTACATATCTATATCAGTGTTAAGGCTTGATCAAAATATTTTCTATAAGGGATTTCATTTCATTTCAATGATTTTTCAGAATTTCGTTGGATCTAATAACATAAAAATTCAAATCGAACTACACAAAATCTGTTGTTTTAATAATAAAATTTCTAGTGTAAAGAAATGAAAATCCCGTGTTAAAAAAAAAGATTTAGATCAGGGCCTTACTCTTTCAGAATCCTCCTCTTCATTTAAATTAGAAATGATGTCTTCTGATTAATTTGCATGTTGGCAGTATGTAGGTTTGTTGGTCATTAGTTGATTTGTGATGAACGTATTTAAGCTTTTGAAATGGATTATAAATGTGCAGGTTTTAAGTAAGCCATGAATCATAATTAATTAATAATGTATAAATTAAGTGATAATTAGAGATTGATGTTAGAGTTTGGACAAATATATCTAACTATAAAGTTAGATATACTATTGTGCGAAAGCCTTTGATCGATGGTGACATCTTTCACGTAGATATATGGACTGTGTGCCCTTCATCTTCAATACACCAGTGACAACAACCACATTTAAGCAAACGAGTTCCGCCTTGGTTCCACAGTACAAGTGTCTAGACTCACTTCACAACACTACAAGAACAACTTTGTCGTAGTAGAATCACCATCCTCGAGTGCTTGATCTGGTATAGAATGCACAAGAACAAGATGGTAGAGTTTCTTCCTTTTTCTCCTGATTCTCTTTGTGTTTTTCAAACACTTCAGAATGAGTCTGTAACGTCTATTTTATAAGAGACATTCAGATCAGACATATTAGGCACTCTTTCTGAAAAGGTGCCAGCCTGTCGGTTTCATCAATGGTTCGCTTGAGAAACAAGCGGGCCACTGGAATAATAATTGTCCATATATATAAAACGAGCTAGTGTCAAGGGTATAAGAGACAAAAAAAAATATATGAGAAGATGATCTAGTGTAATAAAATATAAAAGAAAATTGAAATATTTATTCAGATAATTTACTATTCAACAATTAAGTAGCAGGAGAACGTACTAAGTTGCAGAAAAAAAATATTAAAAAAATAAACACTACAAAGAAGAAAGAGGACAAAAGAGAAAAAAAACATGGATCAATAAGAAAGGACAAAAATTATGCATGATTAAGACAAAATAATGGAAAGAGAGATTAAAAAAATGTAACTCCTAAACGATTTTTTTTTTAAGAAAACATGTATTAAAACGAAAGAGCAAAAAAAAATTTATTATTGGCATCTGTCAAAATTTTGCTTCAAATTATATTTGATGACACTGTGGTTTTTTAAATAGTAAGGAGTAAAACTTATATATGAGTATAATTAATTCACAAGATAAGATGGAGAAGTATGCAAGACGAGGGGAGAACTAACGACATAATGAAGAGGGTTCTAAAATTGCGTTGAATAATATAAATTTATTTATAAGTGAAGCCACATATTCAAATGGCTTAGAAAACATCAGAATGTAGAAGTCACAACATAAAATTACCTGGTGCAGGAAAAAACAAATATTAAATGTTGGAGATGATTAGATAAATATAAATTTGTTTAAATTATAAATTTTGAAAATCAAATATAGTTGTATGAAATTTTGGATACACTTATTCGAGTATATATTTGATTTTGTAGGAACTTATTCGCGTATAAATTTGCAATTAAATAATATAAATCTCAGAACAAGACAAAAGAAGCTGAAGGTTTCAATTTTCAAATAACGCTCTGCGAACAAGACAAAAAAAACTCATCCAACTGTATGCGTAAAATACTTTGTGGTACTTGAGAAGTGACACATAATGTAGCAGTCTGATGCGAGTATGTCCCCCGTATGTTCTGTGTGTGTAGTCAGACGCACAGTAGACAGTAGCGGCATCTGGGTTGATAAGATAAGAGAAGATTTTGCAAAGGCAGCAAAACTGGCGTATAATTAGGGTCAACAGTGGGAAAAATGATTGCATCCACTGATCCACATGGTTTTCCGAGACAAACCGCTCAAGTCAACCATAAGGCGATCATTTAAGGTCAGACGAAACGATTTTGCGTTAACCCAAGATTAGTAAACGCGGCTTGAAGGCGTGTCCCAGCATGGATAATAGATGATTTCAGTATTATTTTCTTTTTCCTTGAGAACAAATTCAAATTCTCTGGTGGACAAAAAAAGTTTAGTATAAAACCATGAAATCATGTTTTCTAAATAATGCCTACCTTTTATTTAAAAAATAATAATAAAGGGGAACATGAGGACTGAAGTTCTTTGTTGTTGTGCGAGACCAAAATTCTCAAATAGGGGATGAAAAATTATTGTATAGATTTTTTTTTAAAAAAAAATTAGGAAATGTCAATCAAATAAGAATCTTTTAAAAAATCAAAAGAATTAATATAGAAATTTTAAAATTTGTACGTAAGGGCCATTTTAGAAAATTAGAGTATGCCAAACACAATTTGGAATGAACTTAGTTCCGCCCTTGGCTGCTAGATTTTGTAAGGAGATGATTGTATTCACTTCTTATTTTGTTCTCCTACTTCTCACTTTCATCTCTTCATCCTATTCTCTCTCAATGGAACACGTTCCCATACCTTCCTACCCTTTCTTACAACACCGTATCCACAGAAGTCGAGTTTGTTTTGATGAATATGATCTTACTAATTCTATTCCATCTGATTTATCACAAGCCATCCTAGTGACTATAACAAATCCTCACATCCACTGGTCAGATGGCAGAATCAAAAGATTCATAGGAGACATGATCAACCGACCTATCATTGCAATTCAAAGCTTCCGTTGGTCTCCTTCCCAAGTCATACTACAACTTCCTACTTCGGTTAGTGCGTTCCGTCTCATTCGTGATTACATGGATGATGCGGCAGACAATGGCTTGGCCTTATCTCTCTTCAGGGATCCAGTCTTACCCTTTCCATATAACACATATCTGGTTCGCATTTGTATACACAAATACCCTATGAGGGTTTGGGATGATCACTGCATTAGAAAAACTATTTCAGCATTTGGTAAAGTCGTTTCTGTGATCTTTCCTGTGTCCTTAGGGCTAAGGGATAGATCAGTTCTACGACTTTGGATTAACTGCCGTGATCCCCTAGCAATCCCTGAAGGAATTTTAATAGACTATGAGGATAAGTGGACGATATGCCCTCTTAGCATTGAAGATTGGTGTCCAAACGGTTGGCTAATCCCTCCTGACGAGGATGATTTTCCCCAAGGAAACTTAACTGCAGAAGAACGCCTATTCGCAGTTCACCGGCGCATCTTAGCTCGCCGCCTTGGTGTAAACAACAGTGCTCAGCCGCAAAACCAGACTGGAGGATATTCAGGCATGCAAAATCTTGATGATTTTAGATGCATACAACACTCTTCCTCAGGCCTGGTGCATAGCATACAAATTATTCCAAGCCTATCCAACAATACACATGACACACCAACAGGTGCAACAGGAAGCGCCCCTTCAGGTTCGCACCTCTTAGATAATAGTCTGTTAAATACTAACATACCCCCTGATTTAATGACACCCCTCCGTCACACCCCTACAATACTACCGACCTCACTTCCTATTAAAGTTGAAATACGGACCAAATACTCCCCACACACAACTCATACCCTAAAAATTCCAAAAAAACTAAAAATTCAAAAACCAGACCTACACCCATACATCCCCATACTCAGAGAACACAACTCATCCCAAAAACCATCCATCCTAGGACCTATACCAAATGACCTTATTGCTAAATTTGCAGATCTAACATCCTCCGGAGTTCGACGAGGACCACTTGTCCAACTGAACAGGGAAGATACAAAACCAACAAACTGGAATTTGCAGGCTCTGTTGCGTGTGGTTACTGATAGACAAGTGGACTTAAATAGACTCTCAACATCTATGATTGAAGCCTGGAGAGCAGATCGCTCAACCTTAATTCAGGAAACAACTACAAGGAACATCTTCCTAGTTCATTTCCACAACCGAGAGGATCTAACAAGGGCTTTAGAAAGGGGCATTCTGAATTTTCGCGGTGACCCTGTTATCCTCAAACGCTTCCTTTCTCAGACAGACACTCAAAGTAGGGAGGTTAACACTATGGAAGCCTGGGTTCAATTCCACAACATTCCACACGATTATCTAACAGAAACAGGTATTCAAGCACTCTCTTACACAGTTGGTACCCCTCTTTCAGACGCCAAAGCAACAATAAACTCTGGTTTGAGTTATTATAGACAAAAACTTAAGAGTAAAAATTGACAAACCTTTATTTGCAGAAATACCATTACTACACCCAGATATAGGTGAAATTTTGGTACGGGTTGTTTATGAACGAATTGAAAAAATTTGCAAAACTTGTGGCTTTCTAGGTCATGATCAGTTTAATTGCCCTACACGTACACAACAACTACGAGATGTCACTGAAATTTTTGAATCTCAAAATTCTTTTTCACCAGGACATCCTGAAGCCCCAATTCAAAACACAAATGCTGTACAGAGACTAACCACAGCAAACTCTTCAAACCAAGTTTTTAATTTCGAGGGTAATACAACCAAAGATCGCAAAGGAAAAGGCTTGATGGTGGAATCAAGTTCTAAACCGAAACAACCTAGAGCAAATCGACAAAAAACCAAAAACCTCACAATTGGCCCAACACATTCCAATAACCTAATCCAGACCTCAAATAAACGTGGACCTTACAGTAAAACCCTTTTGATTGAATCATCCTCGTCCAAGGACGAAATCTCCGGACCACCAGAGTCTAAAAGGGTTAAGGAGGCGCACCCGAATGCGCCTCCACAACCTATATGAATATCATAGGTTGGAACTGTCGCGGTATTGGAAGACCGCGGAAACATCAGTTCATTAAAGATCTCCTCCTCTCGACCCAGGCGGACATTATTTTTCTATCTGAAACCAAAGCCTCTACGGACAGAATGAAGAATCTCATCTCTACTATACCTCTCAAAAACAATGCTTTCTACGCTTCAAAAGGTTTGTCAGGGGGAATTGCACTTTGTTGGTCAGATACTATTAATTTACGAGTCCTAGAGGTGACTCAAAATCATATCTGGGCGAAAATTATCCACCCTCACAAACCACCATGGTATCTAATTGGTGTATATGGAGATCCCACTAGAAAGCACAATAAAAATTTTTGGGCCTATCTAGAACAAATTCTTCTCCTTAATACACCTACTTGTATCACTGGAGATTTTAATGCTATCAGTTCCTCCAGTGATAAACATGGGGGTAACCCAAAACTTAAGAATGATGACCTTTCTTTCCAACATTTTATTTCTACTTCAGGTTTACTAGACCTTGATTTTTCAGGTCCTGCATACACCTGGGTCGGAAGACAGCACACGTCTTCACCGATTTTTGAGAGGTTGGACAAATTTTTAGTTACCCCTACATGGCTAAGTCGGTACCCAAGCACTAAGGTAAAACATCTACCAAGAATACACAGTGATCACAGCCCTATTATTCTTAAAACAGATGGTTTTAAACCTATCAACAGGCAATTCCGTATTGAACACTCTTGGTTCCTGGACAAGGATTTCAGTTCTATCTGTGAGTATTCCTGGCTACATTGTTCCAACACTTCTTGGGATTCTAAACTGAAATCCTTGACAACGAACATAAAACATTGGACAAAACAGAAACCTTCTCCTCCACAACTGTTAAAAATGATTGACAAAAAAATTCTTGAATTCCAATCCTTGCACCCACTCCAACAGGATCCAAGAATTGAAAGACAACTTTTGAAAGACAGATGGAAAGCTGAGACAATCAATAATGAATATTGGCGACAACGATCACGCATCAAATGGACTGAAGAAGGTGACCGCAACACTCGCTTTTTTCACACAGTTGCTACAGTAAGAAGAAGGCGAAACAACATCTCCGAGTTGGAGACGATTGCTGGACAAAGTCTAACAAAAGACTCTGACATTTCAGGTGAATTTATCAAATACTACAAAAACTTATACACGGATGACTCACCCCAAAACCTAAACCCTGTTGCTTTTGAACACTTCTTTGATACAATCAAAAACTTACCAGGCCAAAATTTTCCCCTAAGACACAAGAGGATCTTATTTCTTTGCCAACAAAAGATGAAATTAGACAAACCCTATTCTCAATGTACCCTCATAGCGCCCCAGGACCTGATGGAATAACAACCAAATTACTTCAAAACCTTTGGCCTATACTAGGAGATACCCTGACAGAAACTATTATAGAATGCTTTAGGACAAAAAATGTTCCTTTATCTTGGCTTAAAGGTAGAATGATCCTCATTAAGAAAACTGAAGATGCAAAAAACCACCTCAGATTTCAGACCCATAAGCATTGGAAACATAGTCTACCGTCTACTCATGAAAATAATTGCCTCTAGACTAAGACCATGCATTTCCAATGTCATTTCTTACAACCAAACAGCTTTCATCAAAGGATGAAATATAACAGATAGCATTCACCTGGTCAAAGAAGTTATGCATTCTTTTACTTCCTTAAAATATCAAGGTGAAAATTTTCTGTTTAAAGCTGATATAACTAAAGCCTTTGATACTGTTAGGTGGGTCTACCTAGAAAAGATGCTTGAATACCTAAACTTCCCAACAGAACTTTGGAAACTTATTCATTATTGTCTAACCTTTAGTACCATTTCTATAGAAATTAATGGCTCAAGCAACAAAGGTAGTTTCATAAAACCTACCAGAGGCCTGCGCCAGGGCTGCCCCCTCTCTCCACTCCTCTTTGTTTTGGCTGTGGAGGGCTTCTCAAGATTGGTTCAACTACGAATGTCAGAGCATTATCTTACAGGTATCACACTAACCCCTAACTGCCCACCCATCACTCACGTTATTTATGCTAATGATGTCCTTATCTTTGGAAACTCTACTGAAACAGAAGTTCAAAACTGGCAAACGACTATAACCTATTTCTCTTCGGTTTCTGGTTTTAACATCAATCCTAGCAAGTCTAAGATCTGGTTCAGTAACAAGTGTTCAACAGAGCTACAAAACATGACTATATCAACTTTACAAGCTCAGCAAGGAGAGGAGATAAATTCATACCTTGGAGTTCCTCTAGCCCAGCCCCCCACATACAATACATGCATTTCCAAATTATTATTACAAAAATTACATCACAGGCTTGGGGGCTGGAAAAGGGACCTCCTTTCTCATGCAGGGAGATTAACTCTCATCAAGGCAACTTTATGCTCTCTGCCAGTGCACCTTTTCTCCATTTCCCTATTTAACAAAGGTATGATTAACTCAGTTAACAAAATCTTAAAGCAATTCTTCTGGGGAAAAACACAAAACCGATTTATACACCCAATTTCTTGGTCAAAGGCTACACTTCCATTAGAACATGGGGGCCTAGGTATAAGGGATCTCTCTCTTTTTAATCAGGCCTTAATGCTAAAGACAGTTTGGAACCTAGCCTCAAATAAATCCACCCTGTGGATTGAGCAAGTCAAAGGGAAATACTGTTGGGACAAGGGTTTATGGGGAACTAACACAATTAAGGGTTGTAGCAAATTATGGAAGGACATCCAACAACTTAAACCTTTTTTCAAACATAACATACATTGGGATGTCCATTCAGGGGATCTTATCCCTGCCCAATACCAACCTTGGATAAAGAACTGGGACAAAAGAACCATTACCTTCAAATCTCAGCAGATAAATATTTCTTCTCTCTATGACCATCAAACTGCCGAATGGAATTGGAAAAGCCTATCTCTTCTCTTTAACTCTAGCCAACGCCGATACATTGTTACAAAAGCCCCTGTTCCTAAACAAACCAGCCAAATCAGTGATAGACTAATCTGGGATGCTACAAAGAAAGGGACATATACAACCAAAGAGGGATACAAACTATTACAAATGCCAAAACTACAGCTAAATACTTGTACTTTTAATTGGAAAAAACTGTGGCAATGCAAATACCTAATTCCTAGGGTGAAGGTTTTTATCTGGAGAGCTTATCACAATGGACTTCTGACAGGTCACCGTCTTAAAAAACTATTCCCTAATAGTTTAAATCAATGTTCCATTTGTGGGAATCTAGATGACACCACTACCCATATCCTATTCCATTGCCCTTTTTCAAGATCTATTTGGTTTCAGAGCCCACTATCTCTCAAAACAGATGCATTTCCTACTTCCTTTAGTGATGTATTACTTTTCCTTTCTCAAAATTTATCGCTTTCTGATTTTTCATTAGCTTGCAACATTCTTTGGTCCATTTGGAAATCCAGAAATAACTACCTATTCAGAGCCTCCACAATAAACCTCAACAACATACTTCTTATGGCATATCAATACAATCCAAACACCCAGGAAAAATCCAAAAAACTCAAACAACAACAAAAGCCTATTAAACAGTGCTTACCTGCCAATTCTTTTGTTATTCTTGTAGATGCTTCCTGGTCAACCTGCAAACAATCCGGATTGGCGGCCTTATGCTATAATCAGCTAGACCAACTGGAATGGACAGAGGCGGATTCTATTCTTGCTGATTGCCCCTTCCATGCCGAATCAGAAGCAGTCTGGATGGCCCTAAATAGCATTAAAAATTCAAAAGGTCAGAGCCAAACTCCTTACATCATCTTAACTGACTGTCAAGTTTTGACCCAAATTATCAATCTAAATGAACTTGATCGCATACCAAACTGGAAAAGCCTTGAATTAATACTACAAATTTTCAGGAAACACTACACATCCTATCCCACAAAATCAAAATAGTGTACTGCACAAGGCAAAAAACTATGCCAGCCGATTTTTTAGCCAAAAAAGCCAGAAAACTACATACCCAGGGACATTTTTCATTTGATATTAAACTTTATCTAAACAAAGAAGTACCGGTGTTGCTTGACAAAAACCATTTTCAAAGAGTAGACTTGGATATAACCAGAAAGTTTTTTCTGTAAGGTTTTTCCCCAAAAAAAAAAAAACGTTAAAATTAGAAAAAAATATAAAATAAATAAAAAATAATAATAATATAAAAGAAAATACCTTTCTGGTTTTTTCCTGGTACATAAACCTTCCTTTTGTCTAGACAATTCCTTTCTTAAACCTCTTTAGCTTTTCCTTCCCTCCCATCGGACCTAAATCCTCTACAACTAAAAACAACCATTGAGACTATTAATCTGGACTTCCTTTCAACAAATGACAGAAACAATTTAAACAGGATAAAGGGTTTACACTTATCTTTTTCTATTTCGATATATGGATGCTCAACATGTCGTCCTCTTTTCTCACTAAACCACCATCTCAGCTTACAAGTTTAGATCAAGCAAGCTTAGCGCAGCCTCGGGTTTTCCAGAGAAAGATCGGGAAGTTTTGATGCTGATAGATGTGTGCTTTGCCATTTTTTGGTGCTATGGAAGGGTATTCAGTGGAAGCGATCTGCTCGAGATGATAAAGGAAGAAGCGCCGCAACAGAAATAAAATGTTTCGTAGGGTTATGGTTGGCTCAGCTCCGAAAAGGAACTATATATGCAGCTGACCTAGCAGGCAGCCTGTTACCCTCCTTTTTTCTTTTTTCTTTTCTTTTCTGTATTATTGGTATTGTATCATGGGCTAAACTTTACTTTTTAAAAAAAAAAGCCCATTAGTTGAAGTTCTAAAAACCTGTTATTTTAATAAAGCTTGCCTACGGGCTTCATTCTCAAAAAAAAAAAAAAAGATTTTGTAAGGAGATGAATGTAGAAGACAAGTTGTCATAAAACAAGTTTGCATCAGAATATTTTTTTCATGTGTTGATAGTTGTTAAAACAATATACGATAATAACAAAAACAACAACCACCAGGTCCACCACCATAAAAACACCATTATTACATTAAGTTAAAATATCGACTACAGAAACTCTCTTTAAAGTATCCTAGGCACCGTTTGGATATAGGAAGAAGAAAGAAGGAAGAAAACAATTATAAACAAACTCTTCACAAAGTTACACACTTCTCAGTATTTCTTCCCACTTCTTCCCTTCTTCCCTTCTTCCCTAGACAAGACAACCTTTCAATATTAGATTGGTAATCACAGGTTCGAAACTCGGCTTGGGAGGTCTTTCATAGATATTTAATTTAAAATAAATTAGATGATTTAGACCTCCAATTTATTTTTTTTAAAAATATTAAATTAGTAATGTATATCCCAGTCTCTTTGATCATTTCTTTTTCTCAAGAGTTTGGACAAGTAACAATCAGTGAGCAAATCAGGGAGCGGGTTCAAATTTCAAAATGAAAAGCTAAACCAAAGCAACTTGTAATTTAATTCCTATACAAAATTTGAATACATAAAACTAATAAATTTTTTTCTACAGTCAACACAGCTTGTGTCATATACCCACGCTTTTTGATACTGGCATTCACGTAATCACGTGGTATTTTTATTATTTTTTTTTCTTTTAGTATGTCTGTACTCTGTGGGCTTCATTTGTAACAAGTCCATAATAATAAAAATAAAAAATAGTAAGGCCTGAAATATTCTTAGGTAGGTCAAGTTATTTAATGGAAATTGATTACTGCCATCTGTAATTTTGCTATCGCTAAATATAAAGTGAACATAAATCGTAAATAAAGTGAACATATAAACGATCTAAGTGAACACATACGAATAAATAAGTTCAATGAAAATAAGTTGAATATGCATTCAAACTTCTGAACAAATGATGACAATACTTATTTATTCGTAAGTGTTCACTTTGTATTTAGCGATGATTGGGATGGTATATTTGCCGATGACACTTATAATTCCTGTTATTTAATTACTGGGTCGACAATTTAGATTAGAAGAGCCCATTCTCAGAACAACTGGCCTTTACTGGAATTGAACCCGTTGTCAAATAAACTCTTCGTACAAATACAATGATACAAACATCAGCACGTGGACATTTACAATTTTATATCAGTTTTTTCTTCAAATTCAAATAATAGTACATCAAGACACATAAACATTCCCGTGATTTTTTTCTTATATTACAAGTAATATTGATATTCATCATTTAAAAAAAAATTAAGAACATACCAGAAACTCAAATTTGCTTGTGATTTGCGACCTGGAAATAAACTCTCAAATCTGAAGCACTGAAACTAAAACGACTGGCCTTACACTGTACCAGTTTGATATAAATGGAGTCGTCATCCCAATTAATTTAAGCAGATTTATGAATATGTTTGAGTATTGTATCCATAACCGGTAGGTACAGTGCCGGGAGGAGGGTAGTAGTCTGGACCGGGCTTTTGTGGCTCAGAGACACCTGGCGGAAATTGCTGCGGGACAGCAGTCGGCGGGGGTTGTGGTGGATGACCCATTGCAATGCCACCTGCTTGGGTGCTGTTGGAACTACTTAGAAGGATGTATGCTCCAACGCTGAGATTGAAGGTGAACAATGCCAGAATGGCAGCGATTGCAAAACGACCGGCTATTATTGTCATACAGTCGTAATCAATGTTGCCATTAGTGCCTCTTGCTTCAATCCCAGCCCCAATGAGAAACATGGCGAAGCTTATAACAAAAGTTATCCTGTGAATAAACATGTTTATTTAGAGTATGAAATTATGATTTTAGCAACAAATTGAACCATTTATAATGGTATCATTATAAAAAAAGTAAAGTTATTCCCCAGGTAGTTAATTACTGATCTGGTTGAAATATTATACCAGGAGATGATGAACATAATAATGGAAATTGTTCGCTTGTTCCCTCCTTGAGCAGGTCCTGCAACTTGTTGGCCTCTTTGATTGCAGCAACCGCACCCAATAAAAACGCTGATGATTATTTGTGCGATTAGAATTATAATTGCTGCACCTATCGCTAATCCGAATGCTGGACTAGTGTTGTGCACACAACCATCAGAGTAGGTAATGTACAAATCAGATACCTGTAAATAAAAATGTAAGTAACATCTATCTATTTTACTCATTGGAAGAACGCTATGCGTCTTTTACGTCTTGAGGAAACAACACAAAAGTTCATAAAATCACTGTTGTGAAAGTATGGAAAATATATATTGAAATATAGCATTTACCTCAAAAAATTATATTGAAATATAACAGCATTTTTTCTACAACATTATAAAAGATAAGTGTATAGATATAAAGTATATATATATATTTTTTTATAAACGATATTGAGTTACAGATCGCATGAGAATCTTATGAAGTTCAAAGATACAATATAAAATAGGGTTAATTAGATTTATGCCAATGTGAGAATTTAAAATTTTAAAAATACCATCACTAAATGACAAATTAGTTTTATGCTATTATAATTCATAAACTCAAGTGAGATGTGTCATTTAGTTTATGCTATTATAATTCATAAACTCAAGTGAGAGGGTAATCCAACAAAGATATTATGTAAGTCCCAAGATTCATAAACTCAATACGAGTAAATCTATCATGCATCATGATGTGCAAAAAGATTTTTGTGCGCCATTAGTGATTTTTGTACATTTACAAATCTAATTTAACTAATGCAATATGTATTGTAATCTCATAGAAAACTAAATTTTATATTTTTTTTTACAAAATTTTAAGTATTTTTTGGAATTTTTTTAAGATTGTTATTTTTTTATGCAAATTAGTACCCAACAAGATTTCAAAATTAGAAATTATTAAAATATTCGAAAAATAATAGTAAAAAAATTAATTATTATTTGCTATGAGATTTCAATATGCAGATCGCGCGAATTGGTTGAATTAGATTTGCAAATTTGTAAAACTACTAATCGATAAGAACCATGATAAACAAATGTCTCTAATTAATATCGATCTATGATGCATATATGTAATAGATTTCCTCCAATAATATAATGGTACATAAATAATAAATTTGCAAAGAAACCAATATATTAATATATGAAAGTTGGGGGGGGGGGTTAAATATGTATATTGTATTAATTACCCGAGTTCTCGTTGCCTCTGCTGCGAAACCTAGAACGACACTGAGCAAACCTAAAACACCCACAGCTATTGAAACTATTATGACGTTCTTTTCCAACGCCATCGACCTCTCGCAATAATATTATTGCAATGAATCTGTGTAAGGATGGTATTAGAAATTGAATACAGAACTCTCTCCCTCTGTATATATAGAATGTTTATATTATAGCTCAAGTTAAGATAGACTTTGAAGAAGGTAATACGTGTATCTTATCAACGTACATTGTTTCTTGGGTTGAAATGTTCAAATGTAATTCAAAATTTCAATAATACTAATTCATATATAAAATGCTGGGCTGTAAATTAACCAGCTGTCAGCTTATCGTTGATCAGTTCTTAATTGATTAATTTATTTTGAGAAGTAGACTAATGTAATATTTTGTGATTTTTCTTTTTGTCCTAAATAAAAGATAAGGTTGCATAAACTAATTTAGTCAAGATAGAATTACTCTCCATCAATGTGCGCTAGAAATCAATGTGCTCTGGTTTGGACACAGCTAGCCTTTGTCTACAAAACATGTCATGTTCATGCAACTCGGAAAACGATAGAACAAGTGAACAACCATACCAGTAGATAAAAAAAATAAAAATCATTTCATTTGTTTTAATTAATTCTGGTCTACAACAATGCATATATAGACAGAAAAACATTTCATTCAGTTTAATCAATGCTTTAGCAATTCTAGAATTTACTCAGCAGTGGTTGCTAGAATTAAAATTTGGTATGAGGCTCTCAGCAACCACTGCTCAGAGCCTCAGACCAAATTTTGTACAGAAGAAATAAAATAGCTATAAGCCTATAACGATATCTGGATCATTTTTTTAAAATCTCTCGTATCGTATATGTTAGCTCAGTGGAAATTGAATATACATTTAGGTTGCTATGCCTAAGTGTTAATCTTGATCTTGCAACTCAATACCTCAATTCTGCTAAATTCGACTACTTAACGTTGATGCAGAATACGTAGATCAGCACAAATGGATACAGGCATACATCGCTGATCTTGGAGATAATTAGTCAGGGATACATGCACAAGTATTTTAAGTAATTATTTTTAGTTTAATAACTAAGAGGAACATTTCTCAAGTTCCTGGCTTCGGTTGATTTTCCACCAAAAAAAAAAAAAACCTTTGGGTTCAGAATCTAAGGGAGAATCAGTTGTGAATATAAAATTGAAAGTTTTGATTGCCATCATCTATTTCATATCGGTTTTGGCAAAAAATTACTTTTTGTACGTAATTATATCCTTATATGTTGAGAATTAGTTTATAAAATACTAATATATAGGGAATGGATTCAATTAAATCAATTTGGTCGGACTTCCGGTTAAATTTCGTCAGATCTCAATTTTGAAAGTTCAAATGACTGATTCAAACCGTCTATATAATCTCCCTATTAAAATATTCTCTACCGACCAAATTTTATACTTTTTCAAAACTTTTAAGTGTTATTTTCGGATTTTTAAAAACTATTATTTTTAGAGCAAGGTTGGTTGCCCCCAAATACCAATATTTTACTATTAAGTTATTTTTTCAAATTTTAAAATTCAAACGTTAAATCTCTCTTGCAAGCACTAGCTTCTACCTACGAGAAAACTCGGAAACAAACTATCTGTTCCTCTGACGAACAACCTCCCTGTTTCCTACTACTCCTTCCTGCTTTCCTGCGAGAACTGCTCTCTAAATCGGATACTCCTCTCGCTCCATCCTGGGTACCAACCTTGAGCTCTAAGTCTGGTATGCTTGTTAGGAAAGAGAATACTACTCGGTACGGAGCCCCAAGGGCGAAACTCCCTTCCCTTAAAAACATTTTGGAGGTTGACTTTGGCAGAACATTCAATCCATAGAAGTCGGCGGAGTATGTGAAAGTATTCCTGAAAAGTATTCAAAAAGTAGAAAAAAGTAACTTTTGTGAAGAATTTGGATAGTTAGAAATAAATTTATTGGTAAAAAATGGTTATTTCTTATTCCTTATTCCGGGAAGAAGCCATCTAAACGGAGCCTAAAAGTCGCACTTTCAGTAGTCATCTCTTGTACGGGGCTAGTCTAGAAATGAACTTCAAGGCCAAAATATACCAAATTCAATGCCCAGTGGAAAGATTGCCCATAAAAATTTCAGAAAAAAAATAATAGAATTAAGCCTACTCAAGCTAGATATGCTCCAAGAATAACAGATCGAACTATTGATCTTATTTAGTTTAATGAGTCACTACGCCATTTTTATTATTTGTACCGGTTTTTTAATGATTAAAAGTACCGGTTTTGCAGCGGTACTAATAATAGGGGTACTAAAATTAATAAAAAATCGGTACTAACAAGCCGGTAGTAGCAGGAATTGAAATTGACGGAAAACGCTATTAGTATCGGTTTTTTTATAAAAAACCGGTACTAATATTAATTAAATAAAAAACAGAAAATTTAATAATTTTAGTATATAAAAAACCGGTACTAAAATTAATTAAATAAAAAACAGAAAATTTAATTAATTTTAGTACCGGTTTTTTATAAAAAACCTGTACTAAAGTAGATTTATTTTTTTAAAAAAAATAATTTAGTACTAAATTAATTAACATTTTTTGTATGGTATAGGGCATGATAAATTAACATTTTTAGTACTAAATTAATTAACATTATTCCACAGAAAGTTGTAAAACAAAATGAGGTTTTTTCTTTGTTTGCTTTGTGCTAACTAAAAAACTAATTTCAAGTTATTAATTATGTTGTATGGTATTGAGCCTTATCTCATAACACAATGTACTTAATTTTGATCAATGGAACTAATCTACATTAGTAACTAGCAACAAAATTCTAATTACAAAAAATTAACAACACATGGTCTATACAAAAGAAGGATTGTGGGATTCGCATAGAGAAAATCAATCCTAAACTCATTGTATAAGAGATGAGAGGAGGAGAAGCTTACTTGAGGTGGAGGCAGCGGCGACAGCGGAGGAGGCGACAGCGGACATAGGCGATTCAGTGACAGCGTACAGAGGCGGAGAGGTGCAAAGAGGCGACGGCGGAGGAGGCTAGTGGAGAGATAGAGGGTTTTGAAGCAGTTTAAAACTGAAGATTAGTGAAGGGAAGACCTTGAGAGATAGAACAGTGGTAAAAATATCTGTGTATTTTTAGTACCGGTTTTTTATAAAAAACCGGTACTAAAAATCGCCTGAAAAATAAAAAAAAATAGTTTTTAAATTAGTATCGGTTTTTTATAAAAAACCGGTACTAAAAATCAATATATTAGTACCGGTTTTTTATAAAAAACCGATACTAAAAATCGCCTGAAAAAAGTTTTTAAATTAGTACCGGTTTTTTATAAAAAACCGGTACTAATATATTGATTTTTAGTACCAGTTTTTTATAAAAAATCAGTACTAAATATATAACAGTTTTTTTTTATTCTTTCGAACCTTTTTTTATAACAGTTTTTTTTTTAACAGTTTTTTATAAAAAAACCGGTACTAAAAATCAATTAATTAGTATAAATTAAAAATGTTTTTTTTTTATTTTTCAAACGATTTTTAGTACCGATTTTTTAAAAAAACCGGTACTAAATAATAAATCTGACAATTACGAAATTGCCATGATGTATTATTAGTACCGGTTTTCTTAAAAACCGGTACTAATGAGCCGGTACTAATAATCCTTTTTATTGTAGTGAGTGATGCATTTTTCATATAAGTTTTGTAAAATTTGTAATTTATTTGATATTCGATATCAAAAGCTAAAACATGAACGTATTAGAACGAATCTATCATAGTTAACATGATTCCTTTGGTTTTCTATCTATTGATTGAGTATCAAATAAATTCCAAATTTTACAAAACTTATATGAAAATACATCGCTCGTTAAACTAAATAAGATCAACGGTTTGGATTTAACGTTTGAATTTTAAAATTTGAAACAATAACTTAATAGTAAAATGTTGGCATTTGGGGACAACTAAAATATTAGTAGCGGAACCTTGCTCTTATTTTAAAATATCTAGAACAAATTATATTAACGATTTTCTAAAATTTTAAAAAAATAGCAAAAAAAAATTAAAAATGAAAAATTAGATAGCAAGGAGATTGTAATAGGAAGATCATATTGAACAATTTGAATCGGTCATTTGAACTTTCAAAATTGAGATCTGACAGGTTTAACCGGGACTTACAGGGACATAGCTATGTTAAAGCAAGTATGGGTACGTGCCTATGTGATATCTCATATTTATATTGCTATTTTGACCGGACTTTACATCGAAATCGTGACTAAAGCTTTGATTTATTGCTGTTTTTGCCTTTCTTTGCCAGTTTTGGCACTGCCTTTTGCACTTTGATCTTATTTGTAGGAATCCAAGGAAACCAGCAAGGAAAGCAGCAATTCAGGTGCTAGATGACTCATGCCTAGCCTAGACCAAGCCCCAACTCAGCCCAATGAAGTAGCCCCGCTCGAATCAAGGCGTTTCGCGAACCAGACCCTGCAATTCGGACCGAATTCCCCTGAATTCGGACCGAATTCCTGTGCAGACTGATCTTCTGAAATCCAGCGACATCAATTCGGTCCGAATTCCTCCTAATTCGGACCGAATTGCTATAGATGGAAAGCGTTCTGGTAGCATTCTGGAGGCGTTTTCTCCATTTGGAAGCCTCGATTTTCGCCCAAATTGAGGGGAATTGAATGTGACAGCTGCTGGGGGATGTTATAGGCGCCTTCCTTGTATAGAGGGGGCCATTCTTCATTCCATTCTCTCTCTCCTTCCTCCCCAGCAGATCTGGATCTGGTTTTCGGCTCCTTTCCTTGGCTTGTGCGACTGGGACAGGGGACATAGACGAAGTAAGGGCTGTTGCTTGCTGCTCCGACGGATTCTCTACCTTCTCTTGTGCATTTGGCAGTGGTTTTATCTCAGAAACTGGTTTATTTGTGTATTTCTAGTACTGATTCCTCTATTTTCTGGTTTTATGGATTGTTTAGTTCTATATTCTGTTATTTGCACTGTTACTCTTAGTATGTTAGGCTAAAAACTCTTTGCTTTAGGGAACGATGTAGCTTAGATCTAGGTTTTGCTTGGTTTATTTGTTTTGTTGATGGATGAAGTCAATTACCCTTGGGATTTTGATTGAAACTGCTTGTGTTTGGACTGTTTACTACTTGTATTGCTCGACTTTTGTACGCGCGCATTTGTTGGGAACTTCTTTACATTATATTAATCGAGTCCTGTGCAAGTATTTCGAGGTAGGTCAATGGCGAAAGTCGACCAATTATTAACCAAAAGTGAACGTTTCTAGTTAGGCGAAAATCTAACTAGATACCTCGTAGAAAACCATTGGTAAACTCGAGTAAGTCCACCGAACAACGAAAGTTGGGGGTGCAATACACTCGATGAGGGTTATTCAACACTAGATCCCATTCCAAATACCGTACCCGATAGGCGAGAGCGGAGGGTTAGGGAGTTAGGTTTGGCTAGATGGATCCTTGGCTTGAATAAATCAACGAAACGGTAGACCATAGCATTCACACAGTGGATTAGCAAGGCCGAATACGAAAGTGCTAGGTCTTGCGACCCTGTGGCCAGTTCTAAGTGAAATCGAACCCTAAGGCGTTTTTATTATCATATCTCTATCCGTTAGAAAACCCCAAAAATATTTATTTCAATTGTTTTGCATACTCTTGTTATTTGCAATTGCATAATTTTATCTTCCTTTAATTTGTTCAATTTGAGTTACAAATCTCCTCTCAATTTTTACTGTCTAGATTTAACGAAATAATAAGAATAATATTCATATCCATCTCTGTGGGTTCGACACCTTTACTCTACTACGAGCGACTAGTCGAGTTCAAGGATTTATTTGTTTGACCTTGGTTCACATCCTCGATCAAAATGGCGCCGTTGCCGGGGATGGCGTTATGATATTATTTCTTATTAAAGTAATTAGAGACTAGACTCATTCTTTTATTCTTTTTACTCATTCGGTACATCTGTTGTTGTATCTCTTGTGTGTAGGTTAACACTGGCTAGAGGATCAAGAAACATCCAACCCCAAATTCCACACGAATACAACCTAAGGGGTAAGGGAGACAACCCTCACGAAGCTTCTAGCTCGAGCACAACGCAAGCCGCTGCTCGCAAGGGGAAGAAGCAACAACAACCAGCACCGAATTCGGACCGAATTCCGCCCAATCCGGTCCGAATCGAGACTCAGCAAATTCCAGAGAGTCCAATTCGGTCCGAATTCCATCCTATTCGGACCGAATTCCTGCAGAATCTGCAGACGGGCGAAGGAACAAGCGTTCCAATGGCCGATCGAACTGATGAAGCTAGGCAACTTGAGGCTCTACGCCTTGAGTTAGAGGCCACACAGCAAAGGATTCTCCAAGAACGACTCGCCCTCGAGCAAGAGCGACTCGTCTTCGAGGAAGAGCGCAATGGAAATTTCAATGACGGCGGTAGCATCCATGGAGCACCGGTTAATCCCGACGAAGCTCAGGGGCCACACAAAACTCTTCGCGAGCACTCTGCCCCTCGAGTCCAAGACGTGGATGGACCGATTGTTATTAGAGGAATCGCCGCAAATAACATGCAGATCAACCCTGCGCATGTCGCGCTCGTGCAACAAAACCAATTTTATGGGGCTGACCAAGAGGACCCACATGCACATTTACAAGCTTTTCTTGATTGCACCAAATTGTTGAAATTCAACGGGGTTTCCCCGGATTCTATTAGACTTCTCTTGTTTCATTTTTCTCTTAGGGATAAGGCAAAAAAATGGTACAATACACTGAAAAGAGGGTCAATAGATAGTTGGGAAGCCATGGCTAGTATTTTTCTCGAACGGTATTTTCCAGCAAAAAGAGCTTTTGAAATTAGGAGGGAAATCACAAATTTCAAACAAAGGGGTGATGAATCGTATAGGGAAGCTTGGGAAAGGTTTAGAGACCTAGAGAACTCTTGTCCTAACCATGGAATTCAGGATTGGTTGACCATCCATTCATTCTATAACGGTCTTTATGATGGTATTAAAGTGAATGTTGATGCTCTTTCAGGTGGAAGTTTCACGCAGCTCGATGCGGAGCAAGCACGTGCAGCCATTGAGAGATGTGCGTTGCACTACAATTGGCCGGCACCTAACCCATCGAGAGGCAACCCAATTCGACACGAGGTTAAGGAAGTCCAAGACACTCGCGATAGGATCGCCTATCTGGAAGCCGAGCTTGCTAAAATGCAATCGATTAGTGGCACTCACTTGCTCTCGAAAGAGTGCGGAGTGTGTGGGGAGGAAGGGCACAAATCTCCAGATTGCCCTCTCCAATACGGAGATCCCGCACCAGAGGAAGTCAATTCCTTTGAGGATGTCCGTAACTGGTACCAAGGAGTTAATGGGAATAATGAGACCGGTGGTAACCAAGGCAATTTTCAAAACCGCGGGTTTGTCCCGAGGAGGATATACAACAACCGTCCTGGAAACCCACCCCAACCGAATCAAAATCGAGGTCCCCTGCCCAACAACGATCGAGGGCAGAATTTTCAAAGAAAACCCTACGTTACACCTGAGCTCGAACACTTTGTTGAGACTCAAAATGCCTTAAATGAGAAGCTCCTTGATGGAATGGCCAAACTCCAAAAAGAGGCCGGAGCCGCCTCGCGAGTGGAAAAGATGATCGAGGGATTCTTTGCATCTCAAAACACTCGCGAACAAGGGAAGCTCCCAAGTCAACCCGAGCCAAACCCTCGCGCGGAGATCAACGCAGTGCACACGCTCAGGAGTGGCACCCAATACAAGGACCCACCTATGCCCAAAGAAGTCCAGCCGAAGGTCGCATCTGCAGCTGGACCTGAAGCGAATTCGGACCGAATCCCATCTAATTCGGTCCGAATTGGAGCGCAGCAAATTCCAGAACCTCTAATTCGGACCGAATCGGAGCCAATTCGGACCGAATTCGAAGGGGCCAAACGTACATCTGCCCCAAATACACTGCTGAAGGCTCCCGATCAACGCATAAAGGCCCCATTTCCTCAAAGATTGGCCAAAGCAAAGGTAAACGAGCAGTTTAAAAGGTTCTTAGAGGTAATTAGGGGTTTGAGAATCACCATTCCTTTCACTGATGCAATTACTCAGATTCCCTCTTATGCCAAATTCTTAAAAGATCTGATTACTCACAAATTTCTTTTAGAAGAGTTCAAAAGTGCAGGGATTACAGAGCATTGCAACATGGTGATTCAAAAGAAGATGCCCGTCAAGATGGACGATCCGGGTAGATTCACCATACCGTGCACTATTGGTGGAGCTCAGATCAAAAGGGCCCTGTGTGACAATGGAGCAAGCGTGAGCTTGATGCCCAAATCTGTGTTCGACCGGATCGGCATCGGGAGATTGAAACCTTCAAACACCACTCTCAAACTCGCAGATTCGTCAATCCGACTGCCCATTGGTGAGATCGAGGACATCCCAGTCAAGCTCGGTAAATTCTTTGTACCTGGTGATTTTGTGATAATGGACATGGAGGAAGACGAGGATGTTCCCATCATTTTGGGACGCCCCTTCCTTAGAACTGCAGGTATCTTGATGGACATAAGAGACGGGACCATTCTGGTGAGAGTCGGTGGTGAGCAATGGGAATACTCCATCGACCAAGCTATGAAATGCTCAAACCAGCTCGAGTCTTGCTACCAAATCGATGTGGAGGAGATTCCGATCGAAAAGCGACTCGAAGACCGGTACCTTGATGCTCTCACGACTTACCACGAGTTCCTCAGCGAAATACAGGAAGTAATAGCGGTGGAGGAATCGACGGGAGAGGCGACAGAAGAGCCAGAACCACAAAACACCATCAATTCGGACCGAATTCCACCTAATTCGGACCGAATTGATGGCGCTGGAATTCCTGCAATTTTCTCATGTGAGAATTCGGACCGAATCCCTCCTGATTCGGACCGAATTCCAGCCCCGGGTCAGCCACCTCAAGTCGAATTAAAGCCCCTGCCCGACACTTTAAGGTATGAGTTTCTTGGACCAAATCAAACCTACCCTGTTATTATTAACGCTGCTTTGGATGATGAGCAAACAGGGAAGCTCTTGGAGGAACTAAAAGCACATCGAAGGGCGATCGGATATTCGATTGGGGACTTGAAAGGCATCCATCCATCCTTCTGCACACATCGCATCTTGATGGAAGACGACCACAAACCAACCATCGAGGCTCAAAGGAGGCTTAACCCCAACCTGAAAGAGGTTGTTAAAAAGGAGATTCTCAAGCTCCTCGATGCTGGAGTTATCTACCCGATCTCGGACAGCAAGTGGGTCAGCCCAGTCCATGTCGTTCCAAAGAAGGGCGGGACGACCGTGGTGAAAAATGAGAAAAACGAGCTGATCCAAACCCGAGTGGTGACGGGATGGCGCATGTGCATCGACTACCGTAAACTCAATGCTGCCACTCGCAAGGATCATTTTCCCTTGCCATTCATCGACCAACTTCTCGAAAGACTTGCTTCTCACTCTTATTTTTGCTACCTAGATGGTTATTCTGGTTTCTTCCAAATACCCATCCACCCTGATGACCAAGAAAAGACCACATTCACTTGTCCATACGGTACATTTGCTTATAGGAGAATGCCTTTTGGACTGTGCAATGCACCAGCAACTTTCCAACGTGCCATGATGGCCATATTTTCTGATTTGATTGAAAATGTTATGGAGGTATTCATGGACGATTTTTCCGTCTATGGTACTTCGTTTGACGTTTGTTTGACTAACCTCTCTAAAGTTTTACAGCGTTGTGAAGAAGTCAATCTTGTCTTGAATTGGGAAAAATGCCATTTCATGGTACAGACGGGAGTCGTGCTGGGACACGTGGTCACGGCAAACGGAATCGAGGTCGACAAAGCGAAAGTTCAAGTGATCGAGAAGCTCGGAATGCCATCCAACGTAAAGGACGTGCGAAGTTTCTTGGGACATGCCGGCTTCTACCGTCGCTTTATCAAAGATTTCTCAAAAATTGCTAAACCTCTCACTAATCTATTGATAAAAGATATCGATTTTGTTGTCAATGATGATTGTCTCCATGCTTTTCAGGAACTGAAGAAAGCTCTTATCACCGCACCAATTTTGCAACCTCCGGACTGGTCCATGCCTTTTGAGCTCATGTGTGACGCCAGTGATTATGCGGTGGGAGCCGTTCTCGGTCAGAGGCGAGACAAGAAACCCGTGGCGATTTACTACGCGAGCAAGGTGCTCGACCCAGCTCAACTGAACTATACCACCACGGAGAAGGAGTTGCTTGCCATCGTCTTTACCCTCGACAAATTCAGATCCTACCTTGTGGGATCAAAAGTGATAGTGTTCACAGACCATGCTGCAATCCGTTATCTTTTGGGCAAAAAGGATGCGAAACCGAGGCTAATAAGGTGGATTCTACTCCTTCAAGAATTTGACCTCGAAATAAGGGACAAAAAGGGCTCAGAAAACTCGGTGGCCGACCATTTGTCGCGATTACATGTTGAAAATAGCGAAGGGAAAGAGCTACCGATCAACGAATCGTTCCCAGACGAACATCTGATGATGATTCATTGTAATTCGGACCGAATTCCCCCTAATTCGGACCGAATTGAAGCCTCTGGATTTTCAGAAATTTTCTCATGCCAGTATTCGGACCGAATTCCACCTAATTCGGACCGAATTCCTTCCTCTGGAGCTGCCGACAGGATTTCTCAGCCTGGAATTCGGACCGAATTCCAGCCAATTCGGTCCGAATTCAGGGCACCCTGGTACGCAGATTTGGCCAATTACTTGGCTAGCGGTGCGCTGCCTCCCGAAATGACTTACCAACAAAGAAAGAAGCTCAAATCGGACTCCAAGTACTATTTTTGGGAGGAGCCCTACCTGTTCAAGTTGGGCATCGATGATGTCTACCGCAGATGCATTCCTTACGAGGAAGTCCGACCCGTTCTCGCTCACTGCCATTCCTCAGCTTATGGAGGACATGCCTCTTTCTCCAAAACGGCCGCTAAGGTATTGCAATCTGGTCTCTACTGGCCCACTTTGTTTAAAGATGCTCGTTCCTTTGTTTTGTCTTGTGATCAGTGTCAAAGGACGGGAAACATATCCAAGCGGAGCGAGATGCCTCTCAACCCGATTCAAGAGGTGGAAGTCTTTGACGTTTGGGGCGTCGACTTTATGGGACCCTTCCCTTCCTCCTACGGAAATGAGTACATCTTGGTGGCGGTGGACTACGTATCCAAATGGGTCGAGGCGATCGCATGCAAGGCAGCCGACTCAAAAGCGGTAATTAAACTCTTTTCAAGGATAATTTTTCCTCGTTTTGGTGTCCCCAGGGCCGTGATAAGCGATGGAGGCAAGCACTTCATCAACCGTCAATTCGACAACCTCTTAAAGAGACACGGGGTTACACACAAGGTGGCAACTCCCTACCACCCGCAAACGAGTGGTCAAGTCGAAATTTCAAACCGTGAGATCAAGAGCATTCTCGAAAAGACGGTGACGCGAACACGAAAGGATTGGGCCATGAAGCTCGACGATGCACTTTGGGCATACAGAACCGCTTTCAAAACCCCGATTGGCATGAGCCCTTTCAAATTGGTGTATGGCAAGCCATGCCACTTACCGGTTGAGATCGAGCACAAAGCGCTTTGGGAGATCCGTACCCTCAATATGAACTTGCATGCAGCAGGTCAAAAGAGAATCCTAGACTTACATGAGCTAGATGAGGTACGTTTCCATTCATATGAAAATGCAAAATTGTATAAAGAAAAAACGAAGTTGTTGCATGATAGGAATATCTCAAGACGGGATTTCAAAGAAGGCGATATAGTGTTGCTTTTCAATTCGAGACTCAAGCTCTTCCCGGGAAAGCTCAAATCAAGATGGTCCGGACCATTCCGAGTCGTGAAGGCTTATCCTTTTGGAGCGGTGGACATATGCGACAAGAATTGCGAACCTTTCAAGGTCAACGGACAGCGCCTGAAGCACTACATCGCCAATCACGAAATAGGAGAAGCAAGGGTCGTTTCGCTTCTCGATCCACCCGAAATATGAGTCGACTGAGGGTCAAGCTAATAACCTTAAAGAAGCGCTACTTGGGAGGCAACCCAAGATTTTCTCTCGCTTTCTCTCTCTTTGTTTTAATTTCATTATTTCAAATTTCTTCGCATTTTAAATTATTTATTAGATTTCTCTAACGCTAACGTTTATCTCTTATTTATCTTTTTGCTCTAACGCTTAATCTAGTACACTTATTTAGCTTGGGTTTCCTGCCAAGACATCCGAAACTAATGCCAATCTTATTTTCCGATTTTCAGAGAAGGGGGTGAATTCGGTCCGAATTCGGTCCGAATTGAAGTGCTGAATCTCAAATCTCGTCAATTTCTGACAGCCCCAGAATACCATTGAGGACAATGGAAAATTTAAGTTTGGGGGGGGGGGGCCAACAAAAGCAGGCCCAAAAAAAAAAAAAATAAAAATAAAAATAAAAATAAAAAAAATTTTCGGATCCGGACCCGACCCGATACCCCCTATTTTCTCCCTTCGTCCCTTCCTTCTCTCCCATTCGACACATCCGAACCCAACACCACTCAAAATCAAAAACCCTCCCTCCTAACCCCTCTTGGCCGCCGCACCCACCTCCTAGCCGCGCCGCCACCTCAGCCCACCTCTCCACGAGATCGACCCACCAATCTACTCTCCTCTCCACTCTCTCTCTCGTGGTACCCTCCACTCTCCCTATCTCTCTCTCTTTCAACCCAAACAAAGCCGACCCATTAGACCCGCTTCGCTTCTCTTCCTCTGAACAATGTCCGGCAGAGTCACCCGCAGTTCATCCGGCTCCGGGAAGGACAAAGGCAAGAGGAAACAAGCCCAAGGCGAGTCCTCCCGCCGCACCCCATCCAAGCAACCGAAACCGCGCCCCTCTCTCCAAGTCGATTACGACTCCGACCCGGAGGACGAGAATAGCCACTATGACCCAGAGGCACGTCCTCTCGAGCGGCAACTTGGCTTCTCCATCCCCACCCGCCGCATGCTCCACTCTCTCCAAGCTCTTCTAGACCGGGCCATTGAAAACACCCGGCTTGTATGCCTCAACACCCTGGACACATTGGGTGTCGTAGATGATTTTGTGCATCTCACCGAAGCCCTCGGCTTCAGCCTCAAGTTTTGGAATCACAATTTCCAAACTTACCGCTTACCGACCCTTGAATTCTTGTCCTCGTTGAGGATCAAGTACAACAATGAAGAGAAAATCAATTACATCAAGTTCCGACTCTCCGACGAAACTCACCGCATTGATTCGGATGAGTTAGACTTGATAATGGGATTTCATGCCGACTCCGTGGACGAAGCGCCTCTCTACCGAGCGGAATGGCCGCAAGGTAAACTTGACTTGTGGAAGGCAATTACTGGGCAGCAACTACCGCTGCGTTACAAGGCACGATTCATTCAACACCCCACCATTCGCATCATGCAAAGGGTTCTAGCTCAAACCATCTTCGCACGCGGTGAGTCTTCTAATCAATTGAATGATGATGAGGGTCGGTTGATCGACCATATGTTGAGATTGCAACCCGTCAAGCCTTATCTCTCCATGATAATGGCTATGCATTGGGGTAATGTACGGGACAAGGGAAGGACCGGGGGGAGCATTACAATGGGGGTGTATGTTACTTTGATTGCTAGAGACAAGGGGATTGAGATTAATACCACTGAGACGTGCTCCGGCCCCCGCCTCATGAACCTGAAATACTTCTCCGATGTCCACTTCATAAGAATTGTGAGGGAAGGTGGACATATTCTGTACAAGTTGCAGATGGAAGGTCGTCCCGACCTTGAGTTACCCTACAACGCACCGGTTGATTACCGGCCTCATACTTGGCTTCTCCCACCTCACCAAGAACCGGCAGCTCAAGCTGAAACCCACGGACCCGTGCACATGGAAGAAGAACCACAAGCCGAGCCACAAATGCCCCAAGCACATGGCATGCCTCAGGACCAACCGGCTTGGTTCTCTCAATTCATGAACCTCTCTATCTCCACTAGAGAGGATGCACGTGAGGCAAGACGCCTAGCAGCAGAAAATGCAGAGGGAATCGCTCGTCTCAACGAGCGTGTTGATGTCATCGAACAAAACCAAGCCGAATGGAATTTCCGCTACGAGCACGGCTATTGGCAAGACAATGCCCCGCAGCCGTACTATCCAGAGCAAGACATCGACCCCTACGACATCTTCACCAACCCTCCTCACTACTCGGATGATGAGCCCGCGCGCACCTCAGGCGGGCATGATTTCTCTTTCTTCTGATCCGGTTGGTTTCCTTTTTCCCTCCTATTTTATTTTTCTCTGTGTTGCATTGGGGACAATGCCTTATTTAAGTTTGGGGGGGGGAGGAAAAACGAAACAAGCCCTTATTCTCTTGAAAAATTCGTCAAATTGCTTGTTTTCTGAAAAAATTTCGCAAAACAGAAACCTTAATTCGGACCGAATTCATCTGAATTCGGACCGAATTCCTGTGCGTGTTGAGAAATTTTTGGACAGAACCTCGAATTCGGTCCGAATTCAGATGAATTCGGTCCGAATTGCTAAGCTGAATTTTAACAGAACGTCCAATTCGGTCCGAATTCATCTGAATTCGGTCCGAATTCTTCCTTGTTTTCTCTGAAGTGAGTCACGATCGTTTTTAAACTGTTTCTGAGGGTTAAGAACTTGATTTTAAGCATAGCTAAGCTCTTCTTGATACTGATTCATTGCAAAAACTCAGTGTTTAACTTCTTTTCTAAAAATCTTGATTTGGATTTCGAAAACTCTAGTTGTTGAGGCATTTTGGGTTTGTTTGAGTACCAATGGGCCGAGGGATTTCGAAACTAAGTGCTTTTGGGTCCAAAACATGGTTGCTTAAGAATCATTTGAACATGAGTTAGTCAAAACTGAAAACTTTCGCCGAGTGAACGGACTTGTGAAACCGCTTGATTTTGAAGAAAGACTTTGTTATCCTTAGAAATTGCAAAGTGAACCCTGTCTCGTGAATGAAATTGCTTTAAGGCTTGAATCACCAACAAGCAACCTCAAATTGGACAATTTAAAATAGTTGTGAAAACGAGGAGCGATGAGACTTCTTTACACCAACTTAACCACAAACTCTGGGGGCGGAGCTAGTAGCAAAAATTGTGTAAAAACCGGACCGACCTCCCTGGTGCGACATGTGCCAGTAGCTAAGCTTGGAGGGTGGGGCTAGTTGCGGGCTGTCAGGAATCGATACCTCAAAGCTCTCGAGGACGATTGGGTAGTCCCTGCTAGTCTCATAGTGGACCGTAGCAAATAAATTGCAAAAGAAACTAGACCAAACCCACTGGTGCGACATGTGCCAGTAGCTCACTCGAAGTCAATGATTCGCGCTTAATCCTCTAGGGTGCAAAGCCCCACGACTCGACTTACAGAATCAAAAATTGGTGAAAGATCGAAAATTGTTTTGAGAAGGGAGCCACTATAAGATTTCTAATTAGAACAAAAATTCTTTTGCAAAACCTTTCGGGTCATGGGAATGAACGGGTGAATAAGCTCGGGTTTGCATTGTGATTAAATGAATAGAAGCTAGGACCCTTAGCCCTCGGTGAAGGTTTCCTTAGGACCGAGAGTTGCCTGAACAGAATCAAAACAATTTGACCTTAGTTTGAGAACCCCAATTGAGCATTTCTCGAAAAGCGTGAATCGAAATCAAACTGAACTGTGCACTAAATCAATTTCCAAACTCCAAATGTCAATTTCGATCGTAAGCCTTAGTCTTGTCATTTCTTCTAAGTTTAGAGTTTTGCTTGAGGACAAGCAAGTTTTAAGTTTGGGGGGATTTGATATCTCATATTTATATTGCTATTTTGACCGGACTTTACATCGAAATCGTGACTAAAGCTTTGATTTATTGCTGTTTTTGCCTTTCTTTGCCAGTTTTGGCACTGCCTTTTGCACTTTGATCTTATTTGTAGGAATCCAAGGAAACCAGCAAGGAAAGCAGCAATTCAGGTGCTAGATGACTCATGCCTAGCCTAGACCAAGCCCCAACTCAGCCCAATGAAGTAGCCCCGCTCGAATCAAGGCGTTTCGCGAACCAGACCCTGCAATTCGGACCGAATTCCCCTGAATTCGGACCGAATTCCTGTGCAGACTGATCTTCTGAAATCCAGCGACATCAATTCGGTCCGAATTCCTCCTAATTCGGACCGAATTGCTATAGATGGAAAGCGTTCTGGCAGCATTCTGGAGGCGTTTTCTCCATTTGGAAGCCTCGATTTCCGCCCAAATTGAGGGGAATTGAATGTGACAGCTGCTGGGGGATGTTATAGGCGCCTTCCTTGTATAGAGGGGGCCATTCTTCATTCCATTCTCTCTCTCCTTCCTCCCCAGCAGATCTGGATCTGGTTTTCGGCTCCTTTCCTTGGCTTGTGCGACTGGGACAGGGGACATAGACGAAGTAAGGGCTGTTGCTTGCTGCTCCGACGGATTCTCTACCTTCTCTTGTGCATTTGGCAGTGGTTTTATCTCAGAAACTGGTTTATTTGTGTATTTCTAGTACTGATTCCTCTATTTTCTGGTTTTATGGATTGTTTAGTTCTATATTCTGTTATTTGCACTGTTACTCTTAGTATGTTAGGCTAAAAACTCTTTGCTTTAGGGAACGATGTAGCTTAGATCTAGGTTTTGCTTGGTTTATTTGTTTTGTTGATGGATGAAGTCAATTACCCTTGGGATTTTGATTGAAACTGCTTGTGTTTGGACTGTTTACTACTTGTATTGCTCGACTTTTGTACGCGCGCATTTGTTGGGAACTTCTTTACATTATATTAATCGAGTCCTGTGCAAGTATTTCGAGGTAGGTCAATGGCGAAAGTCGACCAATTATTAACCAAAAGTGAACGTTTCTAGTTAGGCGAAAATCTAACTAGATACCTCGTAGAAAACCATTGGTAAACTCGAGTAAGTCCACCGAACAACGAAAGTTGGGGGTGCAATACACTCGATGAGGGTTATTCAACACTAGATCCCATTCCAAATACCGTACCCGATAGGCGAGAGCGGAGGGTTAGGGAGTTAGGTTTGGCTAGATGGATCCTTGGCTTGAATAAATCAACGAAACGGTAGACCATAGCATTCACACAGTGGATTAGCAAGGCCGAATACGAAAGTGCTAGGTCTTGCGACCCTGTGGCCAGTTCTAAGTGAAATCGAACCCTAAGGCGTTTTTATTATCATATCTCTATCCGTTAGAAAACCCCAAAAATATTTATTTCAATTGTTTTGCATACTCTTGTTATTTGCAATTGCATAATTTTATCTTCCTTTAATTTGTTCAATTTGAGTTACAAATCTCCTCTCAATTTTTACTGTCTAGATTTAACGAAATAATAAGAATAATATTCATATCCATCTCTGTGGGTTCGACACCTTTACTCTACTACGAGCGACTAGTCGAGTACAAGGATTTATTTGTTTGACCTTGGTTCACATCCTCGATCACTATGCTTGACTTTGAGAAAATAGAACCTGTTATGTGCATTTTTTTTTAATTTTATGTTCAAATTTGGATCTTGGACATTACCGTGCCTAGGCTTTCTTGAGAAGTTGGTGCCCAGACTTTCTTAATTTTCGTGTTAAATCAAATTTTTCAAAAAAAAAAAGCATGCTACTTTCATTACTTCTCAATCTCAATTTAGGGCTGTCAATAGAACCCGTTTATCCTAACCGTACCGTATTCGATAAGACGAGTATGGATAAGGTTTTATTTTCGTTAAACTAACAAGTATGAGTATGGGTATGGGTATCGGTAAAGAAAAATTTTTGTTAACTTATTAGGTACATTTAAAATTTATTTTCGTACTCATTATCTAAAGGGTAAAATTTTACAAATATATGTATATATAATCATGTTATTAACATATATCGTAAGATATGTTATTAGTTTCAATCTTCATCAAAATTTATTTATGTTAAAGAAAAATTAATTTACACTCTATATTATATTATAATTTATAATTAGTTGTATAGATTTCTTGAATTCAGTTGATATGAGAATAATATTTTGTGATTTTTATTATATCTAAGGGGCTGTTTGGATGTTGTAGGAATTTGGAGAATTTGAAAAATTTGCAATTCCTAGGCATAAATTGATTGGAAAGTGTGTAACTTTGTGAAGAGTTTGGATTGTTTATAATAAATTTGGCATATAAAATGTCCGAAATTTGCAATTCCGGCCCATCCAAACAGCCTCTAAAGTATTATCTAAATGTTGTACTTTATCCATATATTTTATTTGATATTATTTATTTAGCACATTATATATTTTTTATTAAATTAATAATATTATTATTGTCCATTATGTACTGTTATCCTACCCTTACCGTTAATTCTTAACAGGTACGGTTAGGGTAGGGTATGGTAAAACGATTTTTTAATGGGTATGGGTAGGATACCGGTAAAAAAAATTTTAACGGATGCGGATATGAAAATACTTTCTATCATATCGTATCGTGTCCATTGACAGTCCTATCTCAATTTCACTTTATCGAATGTTCTTTTTATTTATTTATTTTTCTATTTATTTTTTTTGACACCTCTCATGTAACCTGCGATGCCAAGACAAAAAAAATAAATAAATAAAAAATATCTCTATCCTTTTGTCCAGTTATTAGGTGTCATTTGTATTTTAGAAACAAGCTATATTGCTATTTGATTTTGTGAAAGATAAAATTTAAAAAGAAACATTGCAAACATGAAAGAAAGGGATGTTTAGGGCTGTAAATGAAATCTATTTATCATATATGTACCGTTTTTTATAAGGTTGGTGTGGGTAAGATTTTATTTTTGTTAGACTAACGGGTGTAGGTATGTGTAAAGAATTTTTTTTTAAACCTTATCAGGTATGAGTGAGGGTAAGGACTATTTCGTACCCATTATCTAATGGGTAAAATTTTACAAACATATATATATATATATATATATATATATATATATATATATATATATATGTATCTATGTATGTATATATGATCATGCTAGTAGCGCTCTACAAACGGACGGGTTAAAATTTTTTGATCAAAATTTCAATCCAACCCATTATATCGGGTTGAAAATTTTTTAAATGACCCATCCGTAATCCAACCTAACCTAGATGGTTTTTTTAGATATAGGTTCTTACGTGTTTTGCGGGTTACACGGGTCAAACAGGTTGTGATGATTTCAATTAGCTTATCATTATTTTTAACGATACAATATCAATAATTATATAACTAAACAATAACTATGTAAATAAATCACAAATGGCAATAGATGCCAATTAGATCTTCTGAAGGGCACTTTTGCTCTATGATTATCCGCGAAAAATAATTCTGCCACTTAATTATGTAAAACAGTATGTCTTTACATACTTCAATTTTTTTTTTTTTGTGTTTTTCTATTTACAATATTTGTAAGGTCCAGATCAGCAGGTACCAGTATCAATTTGTCTCTGAAACGAAAGATATATTTGTGATGTAACTGTATAATTGTCTACTTGTCGATGTTAAATATATTTTTGATGTAAGTTGTATGTGTTTTGGACGCCACTCCGATATGGTCCAGAAAAATCATAGTTGATTAAATGAATGTAAAAGAAGTCTCATATTTGAGGATTATATTACTGAAACATATTGAACCTCTCAATATGCAAAAAAAAAAGAAAAAAAGAAAAAAAAGGTTTAGTGAGTCATCAAACAAATAACGACGGTAAGGTTGTCGCTTGTGCCGTGTAACTGAATAAGGAAAATTTAATCTAGAAACTTTTTACTCCAAATTGATAATAACATTATACGGATCGGGTAAAAATCAGGTTATCAAGAGTAAAAATGTAATCCGATCCAATACAACAGTGTATTTATTTGGTGTTATTTATTTAGCGCATTATATATTTTTTTATTAAATTAATAATATTGTTATTATCCATTATATATGATTATCCTACCCTTATTGTTAATTATTACGAGGTACAGATAGGATACGGGTAAAATTAATTTTTAACGAATACGGATATATAGAGTACGGGTATAGAAAATTTGAACGGAATTTTAAGTCGATTCCTTACTCTGACGTACAAGCTTTAATACCATCTACCCATTGGCAGCCTTAGGAATTTTAAGTCGATTCCTTACTCTGACGTACAAGCTAAATACATACTAGCTTAAGTCACGTATAATTCTGGAAAGATGTTAATTATTTTCTTCCAGTTTTGGAGGAAAAAAAATTAGCTTTAATACCATCTACCCATTGGCAGCCTTAGGAATTTTAAGTCGATTCCTTACTCTGACGTACAAGCTAAATACATACTAGCTTAAGTCACGTATAATTCTGGAAAGATGTTAATTATTTTCTTCCAGTTTTGGAGGAAAAAAAATTGAAGATTGTAGTTGCAAGGATAATATATAAATCTAGAGGTAAGACAATATATGCCAGGTTTAATTGAAAGGGACATAGATAAAAGCGTCCCCAACCCAGCCGCCCCCCCCCCCCCCCCCCGCCCAAAATAAAAAAAATTTGAAAAGTCTTATAAGTTACAAATTTATGTTAGTCCCTACAAAATTTAGAAAAAAAAATGATAGTGCATAGCATATATATATGGTAACTCTGATCGAAACTAAGTTTCATTTATAATACAACTGAAAAATTCTACACATCTGATTTAGGATTTAATTTTAGGTTGAATTATTTATTTATTATTATTTTTTTTTGGACTAAGTAGAGGAGCGCTCTACCACTGTTCAATTAAGAAAAGCATTCCAATTACAAGAGAAATTGGGTTGAATTTTGATAAAAAAAAAATAAAATTGGTTTGAATGAGTGGTAGTATACCTGTCAAACGTCTCAAAATACCACGTTATCATCCATACCGTTTGTCGTTTCGTTAAGAAAACGGTTTCAACATTCGTTCCGTTAACCCGTTTCGTTTACGAAACGGCACAGAATTCCGTTTCGTTATTCGTTCCACTTAAGAAATTACACATGAAACGGTTTGAAATGAGACGAAACGATTCGAAACGTCACTATTCTCGTTCCGTTTGCCGTTTCGTTTATTGAGACGAAATGAAATTGATGCCGTTATACGTTCCGTTTCGTATAAACGAAACGAAATAACGTGTATTTTTATGCAGTTGACAGGCCTAAATGGTAGGAACCGGTCGTAATTAAGAACCTTGTCAATACCTCAAACAGTGGCTACCGTCAAATAATACCGCAAATTGTGATTTTGATCCTACTGTATATGATGCTTTTAGGACCATATATAGATAGTGTTAAGAACGAGATTCGCGTTGTTGATTTTGTGCAAGGTCGTCGTTCTTTGACATATCCATTGTTTTTCTAATCGATTGTCGGCCATACTGTCAATTATCCTTGGCTCCGTTTGAATAGGTGTGGGAAGAAGGAAAGAAGTGGGAAGAAGTATTGGGAAGTGTGTAATTTTGTAAAGAGTTTGGATTGTTTATAATTTTTTTCTTCTCCTTCCTTCTTCTTCTTCACTGATAAAGAAAAGATACCAAGGGGTGCGTTTGGATCGTTGGAAGAAAGAAGAAGAAGAAGGAAAAAGAAGAAAAAAAAATTATAAACAATTCAAACTCTTTACAAAGTTACACACTTCCCAATACTTCTTCCAACTTCTTTCCTTCTTCCCATCTTTCCTTCTTCCCACACCTATCCAAACGGAGCCATAGAAATCAGTTTTCTCCTCATCTTGACTGACGTACAGAAGACGGAGGGTAACTGGGTGAGAATGATTGATGCAAATTGGTCCAAGCCTACTCGAGTTCTAAGAAATATAGGCCTTGATTTTTTTGTTTTTTTTAAGGTGCTTTTATCGAGTTTAGAGTTCATGACCCAGTTCGACATCAGATGGCGGTTTTTTTTTGAATCCTGAATTTTTTTTTAAAGTTAAGTTGGGATCTAAGTCATCCGATTTATTTTTAAATTAAATATCTATGAAAGACTTTTGGAATTTTGAATCTGCGATCTTTTACTAAAAATATATTGTTCTTTGCCACTAGATCAAGAACTGATTCTTTTAGAATGCTGAATTTACTTGTTTACTCCCGGTGAACTTAAGCTCCTCTCTAAAACTACCGAAACTAGTTTTATGAATGAAACTCTAAGCTAGCTCGGCCTAAATAGAGCTGGGCTATAGATCTCTTAAGATCAATATAAACTCTAAACCAAGCCTGTCTGTACTGGCTTGCACCTGAAAGTAGGGGATTGATTTCGGCTTATATTGGGCTAAGCTAATTCTAATACCATAATGTTATATAATATATAATAACATTTTCTTTTTTTTTTGCACTGTTATTAAAAGTAGGGGAAATTGTTTTTATGCCACTTCAAAAGAAGAAAATTGTGAAAATGCCGCTTAAAAGTTAATTCTTTTATAAATGTCACTATGACCATATAAAAGTGTTACATGAACCCCAAAAATTATCCCCAAGAAGAACCAGATAGTATAATCAAACCTGAAAAGGCCGACCTAGAATATTTTTGAAATAAAAGTCATTTAAGAATAAACCAGTAGAAATTCTAAAAATCCTTACAAAATTTAATTTTCTTTATGAGTGACTGGCGTCTCAGTGCAAACAGTACAATTTACAAAGAAGCGCTTAATGCAACAGAAACAATCCACCTACCGGCAGTCGGTTTTGTCAAGTCAGAAGACATCACCGGGCGAGCAATAGACGTACAATTTAAGCAAAATAACACAATTATCCAATTGTTGCTTAAATTGACTGAAGAAGTTGAAGCTCTGAAAGCAGCAGTTAAGAAAATAGAAGCTACGAAAGAAAAGGAGGTCACTCAACCTGACGACCTGACTGACTCCCTAGATCAGATCCAGCAACAACTTCAGAAGCTGAGCTTAGGAGAGCCTAGCAAGCCGGCAGTACCGAAATCGAAAGGCAAACTTTTTGTGTTCAAAAACCCAAAAGAAATATTTGAAACTGAGAAAAAGAAAGCGGCATGAGCAGAACACAAACAACAACAGAGGCAGCAAGACCATCAGTGTCAGAAAGAGACACAAACCAAACCCCTACTGTTGAAGATCAGATCCGTGGCTATCGCCTTGGGTCTATACTCAGATTTGAGGCTCAAAGGAGGCTCCCTGGTCAATCTCGACGGTACCAGCGAAGCCTTGAGTCACAAATGAATCCTGACGCTGAGCTCAACATCTCTCAATACAGACGAGCACAGCAAGTCCCAGCAGAAACTCTGTACCAAGCCGGATGGTCAGAAAGCAGACACCGGGTATACCAACATTACTCGGATGAAAGAACATTGGTCACAGATGGCCAGCAAGTAGAGTTACCTTTCATTTCTGAAGAAATCTTTAACAGGCTTTTACAAGAAGGGCTCCAACATTTGCATATCGGACTAATTATGGTTCGGTTATACACGCTGCACAGACGGAGTGCATGTGTGAATGCACTAGTGTTAATCAGGGACACTAGATGGCGAGATGATAGAGCTGTTATTAGCTCTATGGAAATGGATCTTACATCTGGAACGCAGTTGGCATATACTGCTCCAGATATGATTCTAAGTATCCTTGACTTTAGAGATCACATTCAACTAGTGATTCAAACTCATGGGTATGAGGGATGGTAAGGTGGTGAGAGTAATCTTTTACTCTCAAGATCCCTAATCGGACGACTATCCAATACAAGCCACACAAATTACAGATACAATGTTCAGAACGTGGCGGACCACCTAGCAAGCCGAGGAGTTCGGGCCATCCCTAGCTCGCAAAGGACAACTGCAGAACTCCAAGGAAGACAATGGCTTGTGAGACCAGCTGTTATCTCACAAATCCAGAATCCCCAAGCAGCACGAATTCGAGCAAGGACAGACGGCTAATTGTTTGTCAGATTTTCGGGATATGCATCAACAACCCCCGAACAAGAAGCTATTCATGGAGAAAATGATGAGGAAGAACTCGAACAAGAATTCATCAATCTACTCACAATAGATGATGATTGGCCATACGAAGATGACCCAGAATTCCCAGAAATCTATTCAGACCCTGAGGAATTCAGTGAAGATGATGAGACTGAGCAAGATGATGGTTCCTTATTAGGAAAATGGTTCTTGGCAATACTCAAAGCCGAACAAACTGAACCAACAGTTGAAATGATGGAACCAATAAACCCGTATCAATGGTTTGCTATTGAACAACTAGACAACGAAGACGAACTCGTGCAAATGACATTTGCAGAGTTTAATTGGCTAGATACCATTGATGCAGAAAGTGAGTGGTTTGAGGAACAAGTCCTCATGATGACTTGTCAATGGGATGAGTCAGACGAAGACGAGACACTCTCTACGGTGCAATTCCTATCTCAATTGGATGCACCGGCAAACCAAGATGAAGACTTGCTAAGTCTTCTAGCGAAAGGTGGTGGGGAAGATGCCAGTTCCCCAAATTCTAAAACAAAGTGGGACGAAGACCTATTCGAGACGGTTTATATGGTAGAAGAGATGGAATACCCACAATTCAAAAATCTCAAAAAGAAAGTGGAGACGGTACTCTCAACCGCAGAGTCTTCACTCACAAGAATACCACCTGAACCAATTATGGGACCAGCCATGTACCCACCTGGTTCAAGACAACCCCAGAACCCCCAAATCCCGGAGATAAAAGCACGGTTGGGCAATATCCGCGGTGGTTATGCAAGACAAATGAACGAAAGGTTTAATCTGCCAACAGCCCAAGCCAGTCAAGGCGCAATCCTGGTTTTACCAGAAGATATTGGGCTATACTTAGAAGTTATCTCCCGATGGGAATCAATCACGCTTAACCTGATAAATGAGAAAAACTGGGCAGATAACAAATCAAAGGTCAACTACATCGAAAATCTCCTAGGTGAAACGGAGAAAAAGACCTGGATTCAGTGGAGAATGGCATTCCCCACTGAATATAAAGAACTAGTGAACATCGCCGATGATCCGCAAAATGTAATATCACAAATCAGACGAATGTTCCTGTTGGAGGACCCGACAACCGGGTCCACTGAAGAGCAAGATCGAGCGTACAACGACCTGGAGAGGCTTTCATGCCACAATGTGAAAGATCTTTTCGACTATATAAACGATTATAAGATCTTAGCGGCAAAATCAGGAAGAATGTACATATCTCCTGAACTCTCAACAAAATTTTTCAGAAAAATGCCTCCGATCATTGGTGGAGAAACTGAGAAGGCATTTACTGAGAAATACCCAGGCAATACGGTAGGGGTTATTCCAAGAATACATGTCACCTACCAGTACCTGGCAGAGCAATGTAAGAGAGTTGCACTCCAAAGAAGCCTCAAAGATCTCTCATTCTGTAGCCGCATACGAATGCCAGGTTATTATCAAAAGAACAAGAAGTATGGTCTCAGAAAGGCAAAGACATACCGAGGAAAACCACATGATACGCACATCAGGGTATTCAAAAGGAAGCATGCAGATAAAGTCAGAAAATGAAAGTGCTTTATATGTGGTGAAGAAGGACATTTTGCACGCAACTGCACAAGACAAAAGGGCAACATTGTAAGAGCAGCCATAGTCGAAAATCTAGATTTAGATGACGACTGGGATGTGCTCTCGGTAAATCAAAATGAACCAGATAGTGATGCAATCTGTTCATTTTCTGAAGGGGAAGGAAGTACTGGTCATTCTTTAATGGCTGGTATAAATGAGATACCATACGAAACCGCAATGATGATAACAAATGAAGAAATCTCATGGCGGGTAGTGATCTCAGTGCCTCAAGAAATCCAAAACTGCGCGCATCAATGGGAGGATAACAGCCCAATGGCGCAAGAATTCATGAAGTGTCTGTTCTGCAAAGAACACACTAATCCAAGGATGAGATCACATTGCAGTATATGTCGTCTGACTGTCTGCCCGATGTGTTCAAGATTCAACCTGGGAAGAAGGCTAACAATACAAAAATCAAATCCCCAGTATGACAACAAAGATACCCTAATCAATGAGCTGATAGGGTATACAAATTTCCTCTTAGCAGAAAATCAAAGGCTAAAGGAAAAAATTGAAGAATTGGAGATGGGAAAGGATCGGGACGAAATGCGAAATCCAACAAAAGGAAAAGCCCCGAAAAAGCCAACTCTTGAAGGAGTAGATTCGGATGACGAAGCAATTGAAAACTATATCCAGAAACAAAATGGAGTAGTAATCAAGATGTTGACAGATAGAAACAAATACATTAGTACCCAAGTTCCGGATCCAAGAAAAGGGAAAAGAGTCTTAAACAGACTCCATAATATTGAGCTGACAATGGAAATACCAGGGGTTGAGAAGTTCAAAATCCAAGCAATCTTGGATACTGGCGCAACAGTTTGCTGCATAGACCAGAATGCAGTTCCAAAAGAAGCTTTAGAACCAAGTGCGTACCCCATCCAAATCAACGGGGTTAACTCTTCTCAAATAGCCAACCAAAAACTCAAAGGCGGAATAATGGCTATCGAGGAAAACCGTTTTCGTATCCCTTTCACCTACGCATTCCCAATGGAGCAGAGGAATGAGATCCAAATAATGATTGGTTGCAATTTCATCCGAGCCATGCAAGGAGGGCTTAGGATTGAGGGCCAAATGGTAACATTTTACAAAAATGTTACAACAATCGCGACAAAAGTTGACGCTGAGGTGACAGCTTCAGCAGCAATCGAAGAACTAGAGCTGTCTGAGCTAGAATATTTTGAGATTCAGAGAATCACTGCATACTCTTGTGGTGAAGAATCGCTAAATCTCTCGTCCGGTGTTGTCTCCCTCGTTCGTACAATCTATTGATCTTCGTCGCCTTGTCACTCCTCCGTCGCCTCCGTCGATCTCTTCATCCCCAATCGCCTACGTCGCATTGCCTCTCTCAATCGAACCTGATAAGCTCAATTATGGTAGAGATCAACAGGTGAGAAATGTATTTAGAGAAGAAAGATATTTTATTGATTCTGGATTTAGTACAAAGCGCTATTACATGAGCATTCTCTCTAACAAAGTGCCAACCTCTCTTACAGTCATCTACCCCCTCTATATACAGGCCTATGATTTGTAACAGAACGCTGACATCATCCGACAGTCGTTAGCCAAGTTGCGCTCCTGAGTTCTCCCGAACTATGTTCAGTGCAGCACCTCACATGAATCTGTTAGGGCCTGTCCCCCCGAGTTATGTTCGTATATCCTCTGAGTTTTGCTTTTCTCGCCTACTCTTCCCATTATGGGCCGCCCTTCAACTCGTTTACTTTGTACTTCATTTTCTGGGCCGTGTTATACCAGGCCGGCCATATCATAATCCCTTGAACTTGGGATAAGTATTCATCGTAAGTTGAATTTTACCTTTCGTTTTACTTAAACATTTTGGGCAAGAGGGTGAAGTGATGGAGCCCTTGAATCCCGAACATAAGTTTTCGGATGAGAGGGCGAAATGCTGAAGCCCTTGAGGCCCAAACATAAGTTTTCGGATGAGTGGGCGAAGTGCTGAAGCCCTTGAGTCCCGAACATAAGTTTTCGGATGAGAGGGCGAAGTGCTAAAGCCCTTGAGTCCCGAACATGAGTTTTCGGATGAGAGGGCGAAGTGCTGAAGCCCTTGAGTTCCAAACATGAGTTTTCGGATGAGAGGGCGAAGTGCTGAAGCCCTTGAGTCCCGAACACCAGTCTTCGACGATATACGAAACGGCGGGGCTATCCAGCTGTCGCTTGGTGTGCATCTTTATTTTAACGCTAACCTTTCATCTCCATCTTGGAGAATGTGAAAACTTTTCCCGCTCTTTATAACCCTGTCCTTTCAACTTCTTTTCATTTATATCTTACCCCTTCTCTCTCCTCTAACCATTTCTCACCCTCTACAACCTTTGGCCTTCTCCTCTTCCTCTCTTCTTTTCTTCTCTCCCCGGCAGTTGTTCTTCTTTTCCTGTGTTTATTCCTCCGCTCCTCCTATCCGGCGATTCCTTCTCCTTCTCCTCCGGCGACGTTTCTTGGTCAGGTACTTCTTTTCCCTTACTCCCTTTCGTTCTTTGCTCTCTTGTTGCGCTTCTTTAGGTAGGGTCTGTACTTGGTTCTTTCAGGCTGGTATGGTTGGTATTAGGTTTTTAGGATTGATATGGTTGGAGTGGTGGTCACCTTTTGTACCTCTTTAAAATGGAACAAGACACCCTTCCTTTGTACCACTATGGTCTAAAATCTTGCTGGTACCTTGAACTGGCACCTAATACTCCTTTGGTATGGTTGGAACGATGGTCACTTTAGGTACTTCTTTAAATGAAACAAGACGCCTTTCCTTTGTACCACCATGGTCTAAAATCTTGTTGATACCTTGAACTGGCACCTGATATTTCTCTACACCCTATTTCAGATTGGCGTTCGACCTTCTCATTTCTTTTAATACACAATTTTTCTCGAGATTATTGCTCCCGAAGGCTCTGTTAATCAGGAGCAGCAAATCGTCATTCAGTCGTCAGCTCCGATTAACCTTGAGGCTGGTGCTTCTTCACCTGTTCGGGATCCCGAAAAGGAAAAAGGTCGGGTAGCGCCGAAGAAAGAGGTCCATCGTCGTTCTTCCCGTCCGCTAGACACGGTGTTTAAGAAGACTCCGACGTTCCAGTCTCAACCTCGGGGTGAAAAAGCTCTTTATGTTTTTTCTCGCCGAATCGAGTTTGACGAGAAAGATGCGGTAGTGGCTGCTAGTCTCGAAGACCGTCCCTGTGATGAGGAAAAGAAGGCGGTTCTCTTTGGTTCTTTGGCGAAGTGTGGCTTCAAAATTCCTTATTCTCAGTTCGTGTCCGACATTCTCTCTCTCCTTGATATTGCTCCAGGTCAGTTACACCCGAACGCTTGGTTTATTGTTAGGTCTTTTGAGCAAGTCGTGACCCTCTTTTCTCTGGCCATGGGAGACCATCCTCTGACAGCTTCTCTACGTATGTTCGGGCACTATTTTGGATTTTCCAAGGCTGGTGATCTTTGTACTGTTCGCAACCGAGCAAACATGGTTATATTCGATGTGAAGAACAAAAAGCTTGACAATTGGGAAACACAGTTCTGCTATCTCCAGCAGCCTTATCTAGATGCTTTTGGAATTACCAAGAAATGGAATAAGGATACGGATAGCTTTAATGGAGTTTCTATCGATCCCCCTACCATTGAGGAGTATGCTTTTCTCCTCAAATTTGATGCTCTTATTAAAGCAAAAGGTCCTCTCCTCTTGGTTTTCAACGGATCATCTGTGGCTAAAGAATCTCCTGTCCACATGGGGGAGGATACTCCGATACCTCTGTAGGTTCCTCCTCCGAAAGTTTTAAAAAGGAGAACTGATTCCACTATTGCTTCCGAGCGTCGTCAGAAACGGGCTCGACGAGATGTCGGAGTTGCAAAGACGACGAAACCTCAAACGACCGAAAAGGAAAGTGGCCAACCTTCTGAGGATGAGGAGTTGTTCATAGTACCTTTTCGCGCTTCTAAGTCAGTTTTGCGGAAGTCTGGGACTTCATCTGTTTCCGAGTTTGGTCTTTCTCAACCTATTCCAGCAAGTTCGGAACATATATGTCTCCCGACTCCTGCTCGGGCCTTTTCGCCAGAAGATGAGGATGCGATGCATTCTGCCTCCACCCCTATCCAGTTTCCTTTGACCCCTCCAACTTCTGGTGTTGGCGTAGATGCTGCCACTATTGTCTTACAGGCAAGCTCTCCTTCCTCCTCTCATTTGTCTAATTGTTTGGCAGAGCTTCGGGCAATCTTTTCTGCTCAAGAGGCTCGTATTGCTCTTTCAGAAACTGAATTAGCCCAAGAAAAATCTAAGGTACAGAATTTACAGGTCGAACACGAACAACAATATAAGAATTGGCACAATATGACTCATAACTATGTTGACGCTAACAAATTTGTTGTACTGCTCGCTCAGAATTTGGTGAAGGAAAACGCTGAACAAACTCAGAAGCTGGAAGATTTCGAGCGACTAAGGTATCTTTTGCTCCTGAAATTGGATTCGGCTTTAAGGCAGAAAAATCAGGCTGCGAGCCAACTATTGTCTACCCGAAGGGCCTTGTCTGAGAAGACGAACAAAAGAGAGAAAGCCGAAGCTATCTCAGGTATCCTTCAGGAGGAAGTGACCAAGTTGTCTGTCATTTTCTTTTTTCTTTAGCAAGAGACAACCATCATAAAATAAAAAGTGTGCAGAAACTTATTTTTGGTCAGCATGTATTTTAAACTTATTTTGAACCAGCATGTATTTTAACCTCTTCATCAAAGCGCTTGTTCTAACTTCTTGATACTTGCTTTAAGCCATAAATGTTTCTTTTAAACTTACATACTTTGCTACTATTTTTGAAATCTTCAAAACCTTGAGATTGTACTATGTAAACATCTTCATCTAATTTTCCATTTAGGAAGGCTGTTTTGACGTCCAATTACCATATTTCATAATCATAAAATGCAGTAATAACTAGAATAACCAGAATGGACTTGAACATAGTAACTGGTGAAAAGGTTTCATCATAGTCAATTCCTTTGATTTGACTAAAACATTTCGTTACAAGTCGCGCCTTGTAGTTCTCCAAGTTACCATTCATATCCATCTTCCTCTTAAAAATCCATTTGTTCTAATGGCTTTCTTTTCTTGAGGAAGTTCAAGCAAATTCCATACTTGGTTGTCATACATTGATTGTATTTCGGATTCCATGGCTTCTTGCCATGCCTTGGAGTCTTTGCTTTTCATTGCATCTTCGTAGGTCAAGGGATCCTCGGTATGTATTACCAAGATCTCATGAAGGCCCATATAAAAATCGAGTTTTCTTCTTAATCTTGTCGACCTTCTAAACTCTCTTTGTTCTTGTGACTCCTCTTGAGTCTCTTGAACTTCTTCCACAATTTCTTGCGGAATCAGTTCTTTCTCAACTTGAGTCAAACGAATACTTGGTGGAGAGTCCTGAGTCTCTTCGACAATCCTTTGTGAAGGTTGACTACTCGTACTCCCACTGATCAAAGGAGTTTCATATGGCATTTCATGATCATCTTAAAATAGCATTCATCTCATGATCACTTACTTGTAGGTCATCTTGAGTTTCCTCAAGTGTTATATCACTGCCATCGTTTTTTATTCTTTCGAGAAACTCCTTCTCTGAGAATACTGCACCTTTCTTAACGAATATAGTATTCGTTTCCTTGTGCCAAAAGCTATACCCTTTTGTCTCTCTTGGGTATCCAATGAAGAAGCACATATCCGCTTTGGGTTCAAGTTTTGTTGATATCATATGCTTGACGTATGCCTCACAACCCCAAACTTTGAGAAAAGATATGTTGGGTGGTTTGCCCATCCATAACTCATATGGAGTTTTCTCAACGGATTTTGATAGAACCATGTTTAGTGTATGAGCCGCTGTTTGGAGTGCATAACTCCAAAAATACAAAGGTATCTCAGTTTGGCATATCATTGATCGAACCATATCCAGCAAGGTTTGATTTCTCCTTTCAGAAACACCATTCCACTGCAATTTACTCCTTCAAATATGTACTAAAATCATTACTCAAGTATTCACCTCCACGATCAGTTCGTAAGGTTTTAATTTTCTTGTCAAGTTGATTCTCTACTTCATTTTTGTATTCCTTGAACTTCTCAAAGGATTCACTTTTATTTTTCATAAGATACACATAGCCAAAACGACTATAATAATCTATGAAGGTAATGAAGTACCTATAACCATCTCTTGCACTCTTACTCATTGGACCACATACATCAGAGTGTATCAATTCCAATAAGTCATTCGCCCTTGCACCTTTCTTCTTGAATGGTGATTTGGTCATCTTTTCAATTAAACAAGATTCGCATGTTCCTACTGCTTCACTACCAAGCGAATCTAGAAGATTTGCTTGTTGCAATTTCTTTATGCATTTTTCGTTTATATGACCAAGACGATAGTGCCACAAGAGTGTCTCATTTGAATGAGATGTCTTGAGTCTCTTGTTATTGATATTCAACACATGTTTGTCATTATTTATATCAAGCAAATACAATCCATTTGAAATGAAAGCATTTGCATAAACTATTCCATTCTTCGAGATAACCATACGAGAGTTATCTATTACAAAACAAAAACCTTCTGCATCCAAGCATGATACAGAGATAATGTTTCGGATTACAGAAGGAACATGATAAACATCCTTTAAAATTAAACATAAGACACTAGATAAATGAAGGTCCAAGGTGCCCACTACAACTGCAGAGATACTTGCACCATTTCCATCCTTCAGCTCAACATTTCCTTTTGAAAGAGATCTCATATTCCTTAGTGCTTGCACATTAGAGACTAAGTGAGCACATGATCCGGTATCAATTATCCAATCTTGGATAGTTACGGCTAAGTTTAAATTTAGCTCAATAACAAGTATACCTTTGGTACGCTTCCACTCAATCTTGCCACCATCCAAGCCACTCTTGTACTTGGGGCAATTCATTTTAAAGTGTCCTTCTCATGACAACGGAAGCACTCTGTGTTAGAGTTAGGAGATGTCCTCCTTTTACTTCCCTTAGAGGTGCTCGCTTGAGCCACTCCATTTTTGCCATTACTTATTTTGTTCTTTACTTTGTCTTTATTCTCGTCAATCTTCTTGCTACTAGACGTAATGATTCCATCATTAGCAAGGGGGTGGTTTTTGACAATAAAATACAGAAAACTAGAAAGTGTAGACATAGCTGAAAAATTCACAATTAAGGTATATGTTAATGTTCATGATTTATCCGTTTTGTTAGTCACTCAAGATTCTTTTCAAGTAAATGGCCTCACCAATCACTTGTCCAGGTAGGTACTAATCACCAATCATAACCTTTAAGTAAAACATGACTTTTACTTATCCTTATGACTCTTGTCGTTCTCATTAAAAAAAGAATAATTATATTTCTTAATAGAACTCTCTTTTCCAAAATCCAAGCCTAGATTCTTGGTGATTCATATAAGAAAATTCATTTTATTGGTCAACAAGCACGGCCGAATTGTTCTCACGTAATGAGAAAGAGAGGTGCCTCACACCACTCCCACTCACTTTTGGCCTAACAACCAGTTCATGCAAGTTCTACGATTTCTAGCAATCAGGTCACACTCATGCTTATCCCGAATTACTAGCTTAAAGTGGATAAAATGAGAAGGAAAGATACTCTTAAATTTTTCATGGACATAGTAAATATGTGACGCTTTGATAATTTTGGTAGGTCATGTATTTAAGCACCAATACCTATCCTAACCATTCACATTATCACATACATTCATACATTCATAAACTACGTGGGTTGTATGGCTCCTGCTTGCATTCTTATAGCTCAATCGTTCAACTTCATGAAAGATATATTTCTAAGCTATAAGAATCCACCCAATTATTATCCTATCTTTAGAGTTATTCTAAAAATAAAATAAAAAATTACATTTAGAATCCCTCAATCCTAAATTTCATGTATGTGTGGCATGCAAGTCATGAATAAATTAATACATCAATATTAAGTAAATAAATTTAATTGGCACTTTAGCCACATTACAAGCACTCATCCACATCATTCATTACAACACACAAGGCATTGAAATCTTGAGCCATACAAACACACAAACCTCCTGCAAAATAAAATTAGTGCACATGCATAATCTTACTGCACTCTTAATCATATAATTCATCTAAATCATTTCAAATCCTAAAAATGATTTTTATAGAATAAACATTTACCAATCAAATGTTATTCTAAATAATCTATTAAAGATATTTTAATCGTCATTATTATTAAATTAAAATTTTTAATTTAATATCACATCTGGTACTTGAATAAGCACTTACACTATAGACTTTACAAAGTAGCCCCTTGTGCAAGAAAAGTAATACAAAACAGAGTTTTTGAAAAGAATTCTAATTTTAGACAGCTGCACACCAGTCAAAGATTTTATTGCCGAAAATTGAGTGATTCGAAATAAAATCTAATATATATATTTCTGGAAACTAGATTTAAGAATATTTTTAAATATATAAAGAAATCTAAAATTGGTTCAGCCATTTAAAAGAAAATTACATTTTAATTCAGAATTTCACATCTGGAAAACATCAACTAATTACCATAGTAATTTTCATCGTTTTCTTAAAATCTGTAAAATTTTTGTATTACATATTTTAATTTTCTAGAAACTACACATCAATATCTTTCCAATGATATGAAGTACTAGAAAATCTATTCATCCAAGTTAATAAAAAACTATTTTGAATCATCCCCAAAACAGAAAACTGGACACCGAAAAAATCCAGCACTATACCCAGTTTTGTTATTTTTGTTTAGCATAATAAAACAGTATAAACTCCCTTTTCTATTATAGATATGCCCTCTACACATCATAAAGTTGTGTAGGAATTTTTTTAATCCACAAAAATATAATTCAAAATTTACCAAAGTGATAAAATGCATTAAGACATAAAAAAAAAGATTTACGAATTATAAACTTGAGAGATAGTTAACTAAACATTTGCGTAATTAATTTTACACAAATTAAATAGTATTATTGTCATAAAATAAACCTATTCGCTTATACCACTGTTGGGAGTTCGTACGTATGCCAAGGAAGCGAAATTTTAAAAATTTATTTGATTTGATACACAAAAGACTTTATTTATATGACAATAGCAAGCAAGATAACAATTAAACATTTAATCAAGCATCTCATGTGCATAACAAAACCATCAAATAACTTTATTTGAGAAGGGGGAATATTATACCTAAAGAGATTGTCAAATCTCTTAGTAGAGAGAAGTTGATTTCTCTCTAGGTCTCTTGGAAACTTTTGGTTCTCGTCGTTGTCGTTCAACGTGTTTCCTTCTCTTGGTCCACCTTGAACCTAAACAATAAACTCAACCAACACTTTGATAGATGGATGGTGAGTTTCAAATTTAGGTCCAACCACCTTAAATCTTCAATCAACGAACTATTTAATTTCTTGGTGACTAAACTAAACTGCAAAATATATATAAAAATATAATTTTTCTTTATCCTTTGTTTTTTCCTTTTTGTTCTTTGCGCAAGTCAATTACACAACCAATACACAATCCAAGTACAAGGAAAAATTATCTATATAAAAGGAGGTGTCGGCCAATAATTATAGGAGAGAGAAATTGAATTTCTATTTCTTTCCATTTTCTTTTTTCTTGCGCAAGAGACAACCATCATAAAATAGAAAGCGTGCAGAAAAACCAAAAATTATATCGGCCAAGAAAATTGAATAAGGAAAAAAAATTAAATTTCCTTATTTTCTGAAATTTTCACACGACACCTTTCTTTTATATAAAAGTTCTAGAATAAACTTTTATAATTATATTTTGCAACTTGTTTAATAAATCAATTTACGGGTGATAAGGATCATCCCCAAAATCCATCATCCCAGTGGAAATACATTTTAATTTTTTTTTGTTTTTGGAATATTTTTTGTCCCCACTATTTCTCTCCCTCCCATCCTTTTCTATTTCGGTCTCCATTATTGCTCTCCCTCCCATCCTTTCTATTTTTTGTCCCCACAGTTTCTCTTCCTCTCATTCTTTTCTATTTCGGTCCCCACTATTTCTCTCCCTCCCATCTTTTCCATTTATGGTACTCATATTAATTACAACAGTTAGTATCCAAACTACAGTAATTACTTATATTATCTACAACAGTTATATATATTAACTTCAACAGTTACATATATTAACTTCAACAGTTACATATATAACTTCAACAGCTACATATATAACTTCAACAGTCATATATATTAAATTCAACAGTTACATATATAACATATTAACTTCAATAGTTACATATATAACTTCAACAGTACATATATTAACTTCAACAGTTACATATATAATTTCAACAGTTATATATATATAAACTATTAAGAAAAACAGTAGGGACCAAAAATAGAAAAAATGGGAGAGAGAAAAATAGTGGGGAGCAAAATAGTAAAGGATGAGAAGAAGAGAAACAGTGGGGACCAAAAATGGAAAGGATGAGAGAGAGAGCAATTCCGAATAAATTCACCAAAATAGTGGGGACCAAAAATGTGTGTTCACATTGGTGATGATGGAAGATGATGGAATCCAGAGGATGGTCTTAAGCAATTCCCAATCAATTTATGAAGTCATGATATGCAATATATTAATACAATATATGATATATATATTATTGTTATAATGCTCTCTAACATTATACCAATAATATTTATATACTTTCATGAATTTATTTATGGTCTAAGCATGTCATTTTTCGTGATATATTATTTTAACATTTTATCACATGTATTTTCATACATCATGTAAAAATTAAATACTTGTTGTTTCTCTTCAGTTGGTGTGATCTTATAGAGGATCTATGTCATCTTGGTAATAGTATAAAATATTTTATATTATAGACTATAAGAGGTTCTATCGCTGCATTATAGCTACCCAAATAACATAGTCATTACGTACTCGATCCACTTGTTTTGTGTCTATCCTTGTCTCATGATATTATGAATAATATTCAAAATAAGATCGTGTCATTTTTCATTATATTCATTTTCTTGGTCTCTTAAGTGAATTATTATTATTATTACTACATCAGTTATATTTCAAGCTATATAATTCCACTTTACCAAAGGACCCAGTAATATCATAACTCAAATAACTGATGGACAATGATAATCGACATATAAACTTCTCTCGCATAAGTCACACACAATGAACTACTAATTCCCTCCATCAACAGATAACTAAGATCAATAAAAAGATGGTCTTAATCAGTAATTACATTGCATGCTTCAAATGTGAAAAATCTATACATCTCATATCTTGGTTTCAAAGACACAATGAAAATACTAATGACACAAAACACAATCCTTATAATATTCCATCCAGTTAAGCCATATTCAATATATATAAAGCATGCTCATTTTATATATACTCATGTCATTGAATGATAATCACTTATCAACATTTATAGAACTACAATGTACTTTTAATCGACATGACAATCTTGCTTGGTAATTATTGTTCTCTTTAATTACCACGATTGTGAACACATTTAGAATTATATGTTTTCATCTTAAGAGTTCTATATTTTAAGACCACGAGCATCTTCTTGAACACTTCTAAAAATATAACATATTAATTTGAAGGAACAAAATTGTATAATAACATTCAAAATCATGAACAATACCCTATTATCATTAATAAAGATAACTTTCAAAACACAACTCCTTCATAGGTTTGGGGCTCAAATGCAATTTTTTCATAAAAAAATTCACTATGTTTTCATTATGCAAACATTGGCTGAATCGATGACCACATTGTTGTATTTGATTTTAATTAACGACTCCAAGTTAATTGATTTTGGCTGAATTTGAATTTTCTTCGCGATCATTTCACAAAGTGCCAACATATGACCTTTAGCCCCAAACATATCACCAACTTTCACTTAGTGAAAGTTATGTGACCAGGCTATTGTCAACATATGACTTTAGCCACCTTTTTACTTTCATATTAAACTTCTTGGGTCTTGCATTCTAGCTAGACTTTTAACTCCATAGACTTTTAAATTGGACTTTTAAGTTGTGAATTTTAAGTGGAACTTTTTGGTTTACAATTAAAGTGGGACTTGTGTCGGCTTTTTCGTCATTTCTCGAAGTATGGAAATTGTTTTCTCGAGAAAAGAAAAATGTCTTAGATTCACTCCCCTTAAAATTCGATCTCAATACCAAGTCTCTCTTTACGACAAGAACACTAGCACAAGAGTCGCTTCTTAAAAAAGTTTATTGATTTCGTGGGTTGATCGGGTGTAGAACCAAGTCTCAAAATAAATAAACCTCGTTTACCGATCTAATCGTTTGCAGAACAGCTCGAGGGTCGAATCCACAGGGACGGTGTTGGAATATCGGTCTTTTACTTTACTAAACTAGCTAGACGAGTTCAACTTTCTTTTGTGGATTAAAGGTTGAAGGTGAATACAAATCCTAGATCTAATATTAAGACTAAAGCAAGAACTAAACAAGAGAAAATCAGCAGGTCAAATAATTCTAGGATTTCTGGTTCCAAACGATTCTACCTCTGTCAAAGTTGGAACGGTCCGTTCTAATGGTTGGAACGGTCCGTTTCAGCCTCTGTCAACGATTGGAACTGGCCGCTCTAGGTCAGACGCCCCCTCTCGGGCGGTCCGTCCTGACCTTGGAACGGTCCGTTCCAATGGTTGATACTTGTTTTGTCATCCTACTTAGTTATTTGCTGAGTGTTTTTACGCGAATTGGACCAAACCTAACCTACAGACTTGCACTCTAACTCTCGTTCAGGTCAAGTTGTGGGGTTCTGTTTGATAAATCCTAAAAACTCCTAAATTTCAACTCTCGTTTCTTGGTTTAGGTGTTTCTAATTGATTTCTGGGTCTTGGTAAACTCTCAACCTCTCGGTTATTGAGTAAAACTCTAATTTACATCAAAGTCTGGTTTAATCCTTTCGGATATCGCCTACCTAATTATTCTAAGTGTTAATTTGTTATTGCAATTCGATTTTGACTTGACAATTAAACTAGGCCTTTGTTTAACGCAACAATCAGATCAAACAATAACTAATTTCAACAAATAGATAGCAAATCAAATCACAGAAAATAAAACGTAATTTAACTCAACTAACAAAGAAGTATTCAAACAAAACAAGCAACTAAGTAGAAAGGTTTACAACCATAGCCCTAGAACAATCAACTCAACAACTAAAAGACATCATGCAAAACAAAGAGAAATAGGAAATAAAGGAAGAATAAAACCCAATATGTCCTTGCTTTCTCTTGTAGGTCGAAGCCTTCTATCGAAACGTCTTGTTTCTGCCACAAACCAGTCGATTCGGCGCTGCCACGATCTTGACCTGAGACTTTTCTCTCAAATAGAACTATATCTAATCCTAACTTGGATCTGGAATTGAACTTCTCTCTTGTATATCTCAAAAATCCCCTCAAACTATGTTTAAATAGGCATTAGAAATATGTAGAGATGATGGAAATAGCAGAAGACACGTTCTGGAAGTGCCAGAGATAGATTAGAACCGCCATAACATAATAGAACTCTAAATTTGGCAACTCTGGACTATTTCTGGAAGTTCTGGCGATTTCTGTTGGGGCGGACCGTTCTAATATGGGACGGGTCGTCCCAATCATCTAGAACGGGCAATCCTGCTGTTTCTGGCAGTTTCGGCTGGGGCGGACCGTTCTAATTTGGAACGGTCCGTTCCAGAAATTTCAGCACTGCGTCCTGTCAGTATTTTGCCCATATCTCCTTCATCCGGACTCCGATTGAGGTGATTCAAGAACCGTTGGAAAGCTTACAACAAGCTCTACATCATTATTGATTCATCCAAGTCATTTTTTTGTCCAAAATCTGCATTAAAGTAGGAATTATGGTAGTAACTCATTCTTGACACAAATCCTAATTAAAATAACCCTAATTAACCTAACTCAAGTCAAATTGGTTTAGTTTGGAGACAAAATTCTACCAAAATATAAGTATAAAATCCTCTCATCAAATTCCCCCAAGCTTAAACATTGCTTGTCCCCAAGCAAATATTTATCTTAAAAGAATGATTTGGCTCTAAACTAAAACAATGTCTTGAGGCTTATAAGTTGTGAAGAATTTTAACATGCAACAATATCGTGATTTGATTGAATCATTTAGACAATTTAAAAACTTTTTCTAACTGAATTGGGTTGTCTCAAATGACCCACGCTTACCCCACGGGTGAAATACTTAGGATGCTTGTAACTATTGCCCATAACTTATCTTATGCAATTCCTAAATTTGTTGTTTTCAAAGTTTGACAATTGACTTGGCAAAGAGATTCGGAATCACATCCTACCAACACAAATAACATGTCATAACAATTTATTTCACAACCAAGTCTTTGAATACTTTAACCGCTTTATTGATTTTCGAAAGCGCATTGGAAGTCGAACTAAAGTGAGGCGAAAAAAGGTACAACTCCTCACCCATTCTATTCCAGAGTTTTTGGGTTGACACTTTTAATGTTTGTCCCAGGGCTTAGGACATTTTTCCCGCGGCGGAGAGGTCAGCCAGATTAGTGTGGATTTTTTTTCTATGAGGTTTTCCTCATTTTTTTCTTTTTTTTTATCATGAGCTTTTCTATTTCTTACCCATGATTTATGGAGGTTCTTCTATCCACAATAACCTATAGCTTCCCGCAATGTCCATGGCAAAGCACCGCTTTTTAGTTCCCCTTTTTTGCATGTGTTTTTCCTTATTTACAAAGGGTGTGTATTTACATCTTCGAATTTTATTTATTTTAAAAACAACGGTTGGTTGACTCTAGACTTAGTGTTTATTTCCTTAGTTGACATGCATTTGGGTCGGTAGAATCGATCTTGACAAAATTTGAAAATTAATTCAATTGGTGGTTGTCTTGGTTTACCGATTTCTAATTGGTCAAGTCATTTATACTACTTATCTAATCATCAAATTTAAGTCTCAATCAAGATAGATTATGATACAATACCTACTCCTTTCCTAAGGTCACAGGGGCTAGTCGATCAATTAGATGACCCACAATTCAAATAAAAAAAATTTCTGAAACTCCCCAAATATTTCATTCAATTCACGATATTAGAACTTGTTAAGCATCTTCATAACTTACCTAAATGCAAACTATATGAAGTTATAATGCAAATTCTATATGAATGCAAATTAATAAGCCTAAATGCCATGATGCAAATCATAGATACAAATTTCTATTCTCTCCCCCAAACTTAAAACTTTGCATTGTCCTCAATGCAATGAAAACAAAACTTAAAAGAGAGAAAGGAAAAGAAAAACTCATCAAATCAATGTCGAGGTTGTGAAGGGTTGAGTCGAGCAACATAAGCCTTGCTTGCTTTGATATGTCAATGCCCTTCAAGGTGCCTTTAGGTTCGTCTCATTGGAGAAGGTGTGTCTTGCAAGTAGTGGAGTTGGGTGGTTTGGTTTGAGGGTACAAATCACATAGGGGTTGGTGTGATGTTACCCTTGGGTTTGGGTTTAGGTGAAGTTTTGGTAATGACTAAGTTGAGCAAAAAATTTTTGGTTCGTCGACTAACCAATGAAAACTCAAAATCTAGCCATTGGAGTGGATTAGGTTAGGTCTCAGCTGAATGTCAAACGGTTCGTTTGAGTGTTGGAACAGACCGTTTGGGGTTAGGTTGAGGTGAATGGTTTGGTTTGGGTATGGAACGAGATGGTTTCTCCGCTGTGTTAAGACTTGTTGGGTTGAGACGATTCATATGATCCTTCATGGTGTATTCCCCCAAACTTGAGTTCTTGCATATGGTACGGCTTTTCATCAACCGGCATTCTTCTTCCATGTGTTGTGATGTTGCGCTGAAGTTCATTTGACCTTTTTGACACTTGCATGACTCGAACATTGTGCTTCCAAAAGCTTGTATTCTCAACTAAAATCTGAAACCAATCAACGAAGATTAATGAGTTATAACTAACTAAATCTAAACTAAACTAAACTAATGAAAGAAGCTGAAATTTTTGGACTTGGGTTGCCTCCCAAGAAGCGCTTGTTTTAGGTCACAAGCTTGACCACCTTGTATTTGCTCATCTTATCTTCACTTTTCTCCCTCTCAGCGCATCATAATTCTCCCAAAAGTGATTGAGTGGCTGCCTTGAAACATGCTTGGCATGTTCTTTTTTGGATGTCATCTTTGTTGGTTCGATGATGATGTGATACTTGATTTGCAATTTGTTGTCTTCCATCACATCAGTTTTTTCCAAGCACCTTCTTGATGGGTTGCTCAATTCTTTGGTGAACTCTTCGTTTATATTGTCGGATGCGACGATCATCTTAGCATCACCTTGTTTGAATTTCTGAAAAGAACAAAACATGGTGATAGAGAATATTTTTGGATTTTTAAAGGTAAGATAAAATAAGTAAGATACAAGGATACAAGGGTGTCAAGACTAATTTATTAAAGCAAAATACCAATATTCTAGCAAACCGTCCCCGGCAACGGCGCCAATTTTGATCGGGTGTAGAACCAAGTCTCAAAATAAATAAACCTCGTTTACCGATCTAATCGTTTGCAGAACAGCTCGAGGGTCGAATCCACAGGGACGGTGTTGGAATATCGGTCTTTTACTTTACTAAACTAGCTAGACGAGTTCAACTTTCTTTTGTGGATTAAAGGTTGAAGGTGAATACAAATCCTAGATCTAATATTAAGACTAAAGCAAGAACTAAACAAGAGAAAATCAGCAGGTCAAATAATTCTAGGATTTCTGGTTCCAAACGATTCTACCTCTGTCAAAGTTGGAACGGTCCGTTCTAATGGTTGGAACGGTCCGTTTCAGCCTCTGTCAACGATTGGAACTGGCCGCTCTAGGTCAGACGCCCCCTCTCGGGCGGTCCGTCCTGACCTTGGAACGGTCCGTTCCAATGGTTGATACTTGTTTTGTCATCCTACTTAGTTATTTGCTGAGTGTTTTTACGCGAATTGGACCAAACCTAACCTACAGACTTGCGCTCTAACTCTCGTTCAGGTCAAGTTGTGGGGTTCTGTTTGATAAATCCTAAAAACTCCTAAATTTCAACTCTCGTTTCTTGGTTTAGGTGTTTCTAATTGATTTCTGGGTCTTGGTAAACTCTCAACCTCTCGGTTATTGAGTAAAACTCTAATTTACATCAAAGTCTGGTTTAATCCTTTCGGATATCGCCTACCTAATTATTCTAAGTGTTAATTTGTTATTGCAATTCGATTTTGACTTGACAATTAAACTAGGCCTTTGTTTAACGCAACAATCAGATCAAACAATAACTAATTTCAACAAATAGATAGCAAATCAAATCACAGAAAATAAAACGTAATTTAACTCAACTAACAAAGAAGTATTCAAACAAAACAAGCAACTAAGTAGAAAGGTTTACAACCATAGCCCTAGAACAATCAACTCAACAACTAAAAGACATCATGCAAAACAAAGATAAATAGGAAATAAAGGAAGAATAAAACCCAATATGTCCTTGCTTTCTCTTGTAGGTCGAAGCCTTCTATCGAAACGTCTTGTTTCTGCCACAAACCAGTCGATTCGGCGCTGCCACGATCTTGACCTGAGACTTTTCTCTCAAATAGAACTATATCTAATCCTAACTTGGATCTGGAATTGAACTTCTCTCTTGTATATCTCAAAAATCCCCTCAACTATGTTTAAATAGGCATTAGAAATATGTAGAGATGATGAAAATAGCAGAAGACACGTTCTGGAAGTGCCAGAGATAGATTAGAACCGCCATAACATAATAGAACTCTAAATTTGGCAACTCTGGACTATTTCTGGAAGTTCTGGCGATTTCTGTTGGGGCGGACCGTTCTAATATGGGACGGGTCGTCCCAATCATCTAGAACGGGCAATCCTGCTGTTTCTGGCAGTTTCGGCTGGGGCGGACCGTTCTAATTTGGAACGGTCCGTTCCAGAAATTTCAGCACTGCGTCCTGTCAGTATTTTGCCCATATCTCCTTCATCCGGACTCCGATTGAGGTGATTCAAGAACCGTTGGAAAGCTTACAACAAGCTCTACATCATTATTGATTCATCCAAGTCATTTTTTGACACCGATCAAGATACCGACTAATTATCTGAGCCACGTCATCCAATCAAAGGAGTAGTCAAAAGTTATTAATAAGTTAGTTGGGAGTTATTTTGAGTTTTAATTAGTCAAAAGTGAGTTAATAGTCTGTTATGATAATTTGTGCTATCTTTGTGGTCTTCTAAGAGTTTATTTAATGTGTTTTGGTATTAGAAAAAGTGGTTGAGATATTATATTAATGTGTAGAGGGTTTTCAATGTAGTAGAATGCTATATAAGCTGAATATCATGATGTAATAAGGAGATTATTGAATTATTACGAATTTTACTTGTGAGTTGAGTTTATCTCCTCTTTTATCCACTGTTGGGTTGAGTTCTTACTCCTCTTCTAGTGATGTATCATTACGCTTGCTAGTTTCTCTAAGTCTCCCGATCCGAACGGCGTCATTTGGTATCAGAGCTTCTTCAGGTTTGATGGCTGATCGTTGTAGACAGCACAACATCCACCATGGAGGCGAAGATCAATGCATTACAAAGGTGCGAGAGCTGAGACAGCTTGTACAACAACTCCATGAGCGTGTTGCGCAATTGGAGGCTAATCGAATCCAAGACCGCCGAATGAGGCATGGCCTTTCGAGAAGCATAACTTGTGAGAATCGAGATCGCCGACCGAGGCACGGTTCTTCCACTGGTAGCAATTGTGAGAATCGAGATCGCCGACCGAGGCACGGTTCTTCCACAAGTAACACTCATGTGAATCGAGATCGCCGACCGAGGCACGATTCATCGAGCTACATCGACTTTTCTTCTCACCACCGACAACAATTCATCTCCAGCGACAACGTTTCTCTACCACCTCACCTCCAGCAGAGAAACAACCATTTTGTTCATGTGCGGGACTCTGAAAGAAAATACGATACATTAAATCGTGTTTCAGCTGACCCTGATGATAATGGTAAAGTTGAAGAGAGCAACCCCTTCCACGACAGCAAGCCAACATTGATGTCTCGTGTTGAAACGGCTCGACATCGACTCTACACCCAAAAGAGCACTTGTTTCCAATGGGTCATAGCTAAAAGCATTCAATTGAGAAATGATAATATCTTTCAAATTTCTGAAAGAGTTGTGCATGAAAGTATACCATTTGATTCTCCACCAATTTTTGATAAGTATCCCGATGATGAGGATGATGTGTTTATTGTGATGGATGAAACTGAGACAAAAGTGAATCTTTTTGACAGTCCAATATTCATTGATGAAGAAGTTGTTGATGACTTATCGGTGCCGTCAACCTCTCCTACTGGCTTTGCAAAGAGTTCAAACTTGGAGAGTAATTCTTTGGTAACAATGACTGAATTGTTTGAGTTGGAAACTTTGCATTTAAATAACAACAAAATCATGAGTTCAGAATATAGCGATCCGTTCTTGCAATCGAGTCTCATGCCAACAAATGCAAGATATTTTACATTCTTGAACGGTTGCAATACTCAGTTTTGTGTTGTTTTTCATCAAACAACAGAGCTATGTGCGAGATTACCTTTTTGTGGATTGCACCACACGATTCTGGTTTCTTATGTGTTATGGTTTATCGTATGTGAGTGGCAAATGTTCTTGTTGCTTACATGGAGAAGAATTTTAAGAAATCGCAGCGGAAATGTGGTGAGCCAAGTTTGAGTTTTTAATTCTTGTGGCTCGAACCAATATATTAAATTTTGAAGGCATAAAAACATGACAACCAAAACCTCTTCATGCAATTCATATGTTTCTTATTTAGTCGTTCTATTTTCAAGAGGTTTACAAAGATCGCAATAAGAAGATAAGCTAAACTCGAGGACGAGTTTCAGCGCAGCAGAAGCGTATGACACCAATCAAGATACCGACTAATTATCTGAGCCACGTCATCCAATCAAAGGAGTAGTCAAAAGTTATTAATAAGTTAGTTGGGAGTTATTTTGAGTTTTAATTAGTCAAAAGTGAGTTAATAGTCTGTTATGATAATTTGTGCTATCTTTGTGGTCTTCTAAGAGTTTATTTAATGTGTTTTGGTATTAGAAAAAGTGGTTGAGATATTATATTAATGTGTAGTGGGTTTTCAATGTAGTAGAATGCTATATAAGCTGAATATCATGATGTAATAAGGAGATTATTGAATTATTACGAATTTTACTTGTGAGTTGAGTTTATCTCCTCTTTTATCCACTGTTGGGTTGAGTTCTTACTCCTCTTCTAGTGATGTATCATTACGCTTGCTAGTTTCTCTAAGTCTCCAGATCCGAACGGCGTCATTTTTTTGTCCAAAATCTGCATTAAAGTAGGAATTATGGTAGTAACTCATTCTTGACACAAATCCTAATTAAAATAACCCTAATTAATCTAACTCAAGTCAAATTGGTTTAGTTTGGAGACAAAATTCTACCAAAATATAAGTATAAAATCCTCTCATCATGGGTCCTTTTTTTCCAGTAGGCGCAAGCCCCTACTGTTAATTATCCCGTGATTACTCATGAGAAGTTCTGATTAAGAGATCTAAAGAATTATATGTAAAAGGCTAGAAGAATCGTTTCTAAAAATGATTTTGTGTTTATGCGGGAGTTTATCCTTTTAGTTTAAATCATACTCGATTGGTGTACCAGACTTAATTGACGGGACCCAATTGAAAACACTTGAATGATTTGGGATAGACTCGGTCTTAGTTTTGATGTCGGGATGTGGATTTCGGTCCATAGACTATTTTGGGCCTTTAAAGGATTTGGATTCAAGGCTATTTTGGGCCTTTAAACTTGGATTTGGATTTCAATGTTATTTTGGGCCTTTAAATTTGGATTTGGATTTCAAGGCTATTTTGGGCCTTTAGATTTGATTTGGATTTCAAGGCTATTTGGGTCTTTGGATTTGATTTCGATTTCAAGGCTATTTTGGGCCTTTAGATTTGGTTTGATTTTCAAGGATATTTTGGGCCTTTGGATTTTGATTTAGATTTTCAAGGCTATTTTGGATCTTTGGATTTGGATTTGAATTTGAGTTTGTCGGGACTATTTTGGGTCTTGTGAGAATTTGGATTTGATTTGGGTTTCTCGGGACTATTTTGGGTCCTGTGAGAATTTGGATTTGATTTGGATTTTTGGGGACTATTTTGGATCACTTGTGAGAATTGGTTTTTGGCAATCTTTGGGATTATTCGCTTCTTGAGAATTTCTGATTTTGGATCGCTTGGAGTCGACTTCGATTTGTTGGAGAATTTTCCTTTCTTGAGTGAAGAGGATTCAACCTTGACTTCGGATTTCGTGTTTGGACTTTTAATTTCTTAAATTTCTCTTTGGGTTTTACCATTTTCTCTGTTTCTGTAACACTCCAAAAATTTTATACCTGCTAACATATCAAATCCTTTAGTTTATAAAAATAATCGTTTTGATTTTGTTCTTAATATTATTATCTGTTATCTAATTAAACTAGTTTATGAAATTAAAATTTCAGAGTTTAATTTGGACATGTCGTATTTGACTAGTTTGTATAAGCGTATTATATGATATGTCTAACTCAATTTATTTTCTTGACCGAAATTATATATTTGAATTTGTAATTGACTTTTTTTTAGTGCCTCTTACCTTTTGATGTTTTAATATTTTATTGGCCAATAAAAAGATTTGTCTGTTTCCAACTTTGTACATATGCTCATTTGATCATCTTTATAAATTTATCATTTCTCCAAATTTCTTGTCCAGAACCGTGACTTATACCTTTCAGTTATTACTATTTATTTCCTTCTAACTTTACCAATTAAACTTTCCATTCACTAAACCCTCAGCCTATTATGCTGGTTCGGTTATTACCAAAATTATTTTTGCTTGGAGCCCACGCACCCTTTGGTCTATTAATAAATTTCATTAACCGTCCTTTTCCTCATCCGAGAAATAAAATTAAACAAATCCCTTTCCAAGCATATATTAATTTTTCTTATCGGTTGCTGTGCCGAACTCCAAATTGAAGATCCAAAGTTTATTAAAAAGAAATTCGATTCATATCAGTTTCGCCATCAGATTGGAATTTAAGTTCTACGTTATGATCGTTTTGAACTATCTGTGTAATTATCTTCATAATCATTCGTCAGGTAATCAGATTTTTCTATAATTTAATTTTCGTTTTGATTGATTGAAAAGTCGTTTGTTTATTTGATTGAATTGATATATGAAAATTGTGACTGATGTATTTTGCGAGTCAATGGGTTTCTGATGTGACTTGATTTGAAATGGAACAGTGAAATGGAATGCGAAGCGGAATCGTCTAGAGAGGGATTCGCGCTAATGTGAATTTGATACGAGAAACTGATTTTGAGAAAATTTAGATCAATTGATCTCTGTGAAATACATTTAATTTTATTGTAATTGATGTGTGGATTAATCCGATCGTTTGATATTTGTTATATAAATTAGTTATCGAGAAGTTGCATCGTTAAATAACTGGTTACTCGGCTTTGTAGCTGACTCCGTTTTGCTTTTTTTCTTTGTTGTGACGTAGATTGACGGACCTTCGGATGGATGATCAGATACTGTCTCCCCTCACGTCTCGTATCTCAGATATGGGGTGTGACAGTTTCCTTTTATTTTTTTTTCGACTTTAGACTTTTAAAAACTCTTATATATTTTTAATTATGTTATTTTTAAAATACTTGATATTCAATATATTTCCATTGAAATCTCAATATTTATGTTTGAAAATTTATTAGAAGAGTTTAATTGAGTTTTTTTAATTATTTTGGAATTTTAAAAAATCTATTTAATATTATTTTAGAATTTTATAAAATTTATTTAATATTGAAAATACTTCAAAAATAGAAATGACCAATAAATTGACAGATTTTTCATATCAAAGTATGAGTACTATTGGTTTATTTGGATTTTTAGAATTTTATGGACATTTATTTGAATTTTTCTGAGTTTCCTACTATTTTTAACGGATTTTTGAAGTTTCTTCTGATTTGGAATTTTCTCATTGGTCCACGTGTTCTGGGAGGCTGAATTGGCAGCTGACTGGGTCTAATTTGGCGCTAGCGTGGCAGCTGACGTGGCATAGCGTTGACTGAGTTTTCATTTGTTTTATTTGATCTGCGTAACGGGTCATCACCGCGTCAGTGACTCGCCACACGGTGTTTGGCCACAGCGGATCAGACGCGATACGGGTTTGAACTCGTCTTCTCCGGCGAGAGGTGATATTTTTGCAGTTAAACCCCATCTTGTCTTTTTTGACTCCACCGTGACCGTTGTCGATCCATGCACACTTCAATAAGGGTATCTTGAATTTCAGGTAATCTAGTTCCCAAATCTCCTCGATCCACCCGTAATAAGTAGCCGACCTTCCATTATTACTAGATAAAGCTACAACCATGACTCCACTATTTTGCACGACACTTTTACCATCATGTTTCTTTGTGTACTAGGTAAATCCATTCAAGTCATACCCTTGGTATGTCTCGACCACGGCATCAGGACGTCTTGATAACCATTTCACGGTTTCATCGACCTCTGTTCCTTCTTTTAACTGGGACTGTACTTTTTCTTCAAATCATTGGACAAATTTTATTTCATGCTCTATGATAATCAAGTTTTCGGTGTAAGAAGGGTATTGTTCACGTAACTCGACTACATGTTCATTGATGTAAAGCGCCACAATAGCAAAGTGTTGGAAAACTTTCATATGTGCTTTTGTTCTAATTTCAAGATCCGGTATATAAGTACTAGCTCCAATTGTACCTGGAAGTAAACATTTGTACTTAATAAGGTGAACATTCATTGCTTTAAGTGAACATTTGTGCTAAATAAGGTGAACAAATATTGTGCTTCAAGTGAACATTTGTGCTAAATAAGGTGAACAAATATTGTGCTTTAAGTAAACATTTGTGCTAAATAAGGTGAACATTTATTGTGCTTTAAGTGAACATTTGTGTTAAATAAGGTGAACATTCATTTTGCTTTAAGTGAACATTTGTGCTAACTAAGATAAACATTGGAAGTTAATATATAACCTACGAGCTGCCGAACAATCATCAGTGTCGTTTAACTCCTCAGGTTCATCTGAGGAGGCTTGTTCACTGACTTGGACTGGGCCTTCTAGTAGCGGATAAGGGAGAGAAGGCTTGCGTGGATTAAATGAAAGATTTCTCCCTTCTCTGCTTGCTGATTGGCCACCCCTCATTGGCAACATCGTGTCGTACCATGGAAATGAAGAATGCTTCAGGAAACTGGCGTTGGGACCCTTTCCCTACAAACCCGAAAAATACTAATGTCAATTATTACTTACAAATTTGAGGAAATAATTTTTTATAAGAAATGATGCCTTTGTTTTTAAAAATTTGCACCTCAACCATCTCGTTGTAGTCAAGCTCTGATGGTTCAATTGGTTTGATGGTGCAATTGGTTTGTTGGTAACGCTGTCCCAACCTCCACCAGTCGTTTGTGCTAAGTCCCAACATGCTTTGAAACGTGATTCTATGTTGTGTTTATCATAAACTGTGTCCTTAATCTTGGCTTTGAAAGCTCTCTCAATAAAGGTGTAGTCATCCTTCTTAAAACTGAACCCGATGCTGCCTCTTTGTTGATGACAATCTGCGACACATTCGAGGAGTATGTTTGTTTCCTCAAGCGTCCAATTTTTGTTTTGTCCACCATTCGCTGGAGGCATGGTTCCTTTTCCTTTACCCTTCTTGCTTGAAATTTCTAAATTGGCAATTTCCATTGAACTAGTGTAATGACTGCGAGTTAGGAAGAGTAATCGAATATCCATAAATAATTGATAACTGCAAATTTCCTAGTACTAGGTTACGTACATATATTAAACCACTCACTTTGCCTACGCAGAGCACACGTTAAACTAGCAATTATCAGTTAGATCCCAACCATAACAGTACTTAATTTAACATTACTGATAAAAAAATTGGCTGAACATACTTAAATAGAACCAATTAAACTGAAAGTGGAGTTTTCTTGGTACCAGATAAAAGCAATGACAGATCTTCAGGGACAGTGACTCAATGATCATATCTTTCAACACAACACAAAGCAAAAGAGAAAGAGAAAATTTGTATTTATTACACAGGGGCAAAAACAAACACACATAAGCGAAAAACTGAGAATAGGACCTAATTTTGTGGCGTCTGTCAGATTTCGCTCATTTCATTTGTAACTAAAAAACAACGAAAATAAAAAAGGGAAAAGTTAAGTTAATACCAGTAAATCGGAGATCTGTCTTCTCTCTGTCAGGAGAAAAAACTAGGTGGCGCTGACGATTTCTTCGATTTCTCAGCAGATCGGCGTAGATCTGTGAAGTTGTCGATAGCTTGGCTGTGTGGTTGAGAACGGCGGAGGAAGAGTAGATAGGGTTGGCACAGAGTAATAAAGGAAAGTGTTTCTCTCACATGGGAATAGTATCGCCATTTTTTAAGAATTTCTCTCTCCAATCCAACGGATAAAAATGTACTATTTATATTTTTTTATACTTTGTCCAAGGGGTCACGATACTTATCCCAGCAAAAAGTTAGAACCTGGAACTAGGTTGCGAACTTCCTGTTCGACCAGTTCGTGACATGTTTGGGTCGCACGAACTATGTTTGTTCACGAACTTAAAGTTCATGACCGCATCCAAACACACCCTTAATTGGTTGCACAATATTCTTTTATATTGAGTCCCTTCCGTCATATTTCATCTCAGTCCATCTCTCTAAAAGCAAAAAAATCGCATCGCCTCCTTCCCTGCGCTGTTTATGTTTTGTGCCGCCTACCCTAATTCCTCATTTCCTTTCTTCTTCCTCCTCCTCCTATGGTAGAAATTGGTCACCACAGCGGCCCTCATTTATCGTCCAACTGTTAGGAAGTGTGTAATTTTTAATTATTGTGCTAATTACAAGTTAATTAACCGATTAAACATCACACACATAAAGATCTAGCACAAAAGCCATTCAACACAAGAGAAAAGGGTTGGAAATATACCTCTCTTGGTATCGCAACCAAGAGGCTTGTTCCAACGGCTTTGGTGTCAGTGGCGAGCGCACTTCTTCTCCTTTCTTCGGAAACCTCGAATCCACCAAGAGGATTAACCAAACTCTAAGTTCTTGTGCTAGCAAGAACAAAGAGAGATAGCTAATCCTTGTTTCTAGCCTTTCTTCTAATTAATCAATATTAATGAAGTAGCTATTGCTCAACACATGAGCCCTAAATGCAAAGAAAAGAGAGAAAAATTCAGATCTGAAATTTTTTTCCTTTGGTGGAAGGTGGCGGCCTCAATAGAGGAGAGAGGAAGAGAGAGAATGGTTAACCTAATCCTCTCCATAAGTGATCCTTATATAGTACATTTGACCTAATGACATTAGACTCTATGGCCGGCCATAATTATGGGCTTTGAGTCCATTACACAAAGCTCAATTCAATAATTATTGTTCCACTTTATAGCATTCTAATTGGGCCTCAAATAGCCTAATTAAATTAAGCCTATACTTTAAATTTAATTCGACCAATTAAAATAAAGTATGTTGAACAATAAATTATCAACTTATTGATAATATTTTGGGATTAGCAAATGCATTAAATTATTTCTATATGATCTCTTTGATTTAATCAATTATAACCGTATATAATTAATTAATCAACTCATCATATTTTCGCAATACACACTGTTGCGAAATAGAATAATGCACTGTATGGTTAAAACTCTATTTGTGTGACCCTTTGAGGATTTATGCTACGTTGGACATGAAATTAAATCGCTATTTAATTCCAATAATCATAAGCGGTATCTAGCAACACGTTATGATTCCCAATTCGCATAAATAGTGTACTGCTACAATATTTCAATCCTGCATAAGAGAATAATTATGTTTCTCTATTTTGATTCTTATGTCACACGATATCATCGTATAATCCAAGATAGGAACGTGTCATTCTTGCAGATTATACGTTTCTTGATCTAGAGATAATTGTATCAGTTGCTAGGAAACAATCTATCTCCATCAAGGGGCCCAAACAGATATCGTCACTCACTAAGTGAATTAATGAGGGACATACGGTTTTCTTGATAATTAGCTTTTCCCCGCACAATTCAAGAATACTTAAATCAAGTCCGTATAGCAGCCTTTATCAGGAATCAACGGTAGACGTGATTTATAGAACCTATCCTCATGTGGAAAAGATAATCATCTCAAACTTAGAACCAAAATCATAACGAAATAAATAATGACACGTAACACAATCCATATATTTATTTCGTGGGGTCCAGTCCTGTACTATGTTCTATAACATACACATATGCAATTAAGTTGGTTACTCTTAACCTATGATTTATAGAACTTAATCATCGCTTAACTTGCATACTAATCTTATTGATAATTAATGTCCTTTGTTAATTATCAAGATTATGGACTTTTAGATTTATTGTTGTCATTTACTACTAAATGAATAACAGTGATCTATAATTCAGATCCTCAACCTGAATGAACTGTCAACGAATAAATCAAAGAACAAATGATCTGAAATCATCAATGACATAAACTATAGAAGTAGCCTAATAAGATTGGTTTCTAGGACATATCTCTAACACTCCTTCGACAGAGACAAACGCCGTGCCACCAACTCCGATCACCTCAGCTTCAACCGATTGCACCACTCGACAGGAGATGCTCTCACGATCCCAATGATATCAAACAAAGCGGGGATTGACTGAGAAACAGCTTCGATTAGTGAGAGGAGGAGCTCACTGCCTGGAAAAAGGATGGAAAAATTGAGTCATCTCAGAAATGAAATCACACAATCAAGGAGTAATGCGACTTATTGGAGGAACGAGTTACGTACCCGAAAAGTCAATTTCGTTGATGAGTGCTTGTGGGGATGATTGAGCCAAGATAGAAGAAAGCGACAATGGCGACAGAACTCAAAGGAAGAAGAAAGGTTTGGTGTGTAGCTTAAACATGACATATGCACTTAACCTCGATCAAAGAGCATGCACAAATGAAACGTGAGCTCTCTGGTGCCATCACAGTTGGATTTTTCCAAAACTGGACATCTCCAGTAAAAAGAAAGGAAAGAGACAGCCAAAATGTAAGCAATGGAGGGGACAAACATTACCATACCTCAGCCTACGCCCTGAAAAGAGCTTTCTAGCCTGGGCCTATTGGTACACATGCTTCGATGAGACAACATAGGTACCATATTCCCTTTGGATTAGAGCCATCCGATGAATAGTGAAATTCAAATCAAAGGCTATGATGGAACAGTGCCTCATGCATAAAAATGTCACATAATCTGACACAAGCAAGAAGCACCAAAACTATACCCAACAACTACATCTGATCATCTGCATACATCAAAGATCAGATGGAGGGTGAAGGTCCCAAGCCAGCTGTGCCATCTCCACAACAATGCAGTTGGAGTTGCATAGTATCACAAGGCATCAAAGGTCATACCCAGGTGCCAAAAGAAGCCTGAAAATGATATCAAAATTCCCAAGGACAAATCAGTCATCACAACAAAGAAACAAGGGGCTGAGGCACTCCAATAACATGTAAACTTAAAATTGGTAACCAAAATACTAGTCTTACCCCTGGCTTGTCCCAGAAAAGCATCATATTGGGACTACGCTAAGCCACATGGCAAAGAAGGATCCCATGCATCATTAGAACAAGTGTTAAATGGCGTCAAGACACTAATGTTGTTGGGTATAAGGCCTCAGATTTGAAATTGACAAAACAGTCAGATTAGTTTCATCATTGGCCAAAGGCACAAGGGACAATTAAAATTAGGACAAAATTGTGACACATAACACAATTAAGATCTCAAAAGCCATCTATATAAACACTAAACAGACTAAGTATGAGTACAAAATGTCAAAATTGACAAATGATAACTCAAACACTTAGCTGCAAGTGACAAAGCCACAGTCACTCACATAATGTGGTTAAAGCTAAACATAAATTCCAAGTTGAACTCAATTGTCACTTGACCATATAATCACATACCAACTGGCCACAAAGCCTGAGTGTGAGCCCAAATGTCAACAGATGGCAAGTGACATCCCAAAACACTCAAGCACTATGCCAAGAACCAGCCACAGTGGATCAACCAAAGTATCTATAAGGCGCCAACCACATCAAATTAACACAAATTGTGTTGAAACATGCACTGGAGAGAAACAAACTTCCTTGGTGTATCAAAAGCCTCAACTGAGACACAACAGCCAGCAGCTGGAGCAACATAGCTCACAGCCAAAGCCACACAGCCAACAGCCATGGAGAAAGCCACTCAATTGTGACACCTGTCCTAGTGCACAAGAGCACCATCTCCCCAGGCGTCAAAGATAAGCAATGCCATGCCACAAAAGAGCCACAAAAGAGCCAATAGGCATGACAGTCAACCAAATGTTGCCAAGTCAGTTTCCATATGTAGTAAGCCTGCAAAGAAATAACATCAAATCATCAAAAAAAACCCAGAGGAGGATAAAAGGGGAAATGTGAGTCAAATTAAACCGTTGGAACAACCCCAAACCATGTAATTCCACTGGAGGCACCCCAATTACCCATAAATCCCTCAAATACCCTTCTGACAAGCCACAATATGCAGCTGGCGCCAAGCAAACCTCTTCCCCAAGTATGATACCAAGTAAAAGAGAGTAAATGGTTCATGCTTATCCTCTCCCAAACCCAGGTGGCACATACCCCACCTGTCAAAGGCACAAAGCCAATACAGTAAAATGAAGTAAACCCAAATATCCCAAATACATCATCCCAATGCCAATGCCACATGTCAAGAGACTACTAGATAGTGTGTGAAGATGGTGAAACACCCAAGTGAAGATAACAAATGAAGACTGAGGTGGTGGAGACCAGAAGACATCTCAACCCTTCATCAAGGATCATCAAACTTCAAAATTCCCAGAAAATGCCACATGGCACATGAAGCCCTGGAGAAACCCTAGTCCTAGCTTATAAAAGGAGCTCAAGACGAAGGAATCCAGACCCCCATTCCATTAATTTTCAAATATTAGGTTAGATTTCAATTTTCAGAAAACTGTAAAAGAAAGAAACAAGGTAATGCACATGTAAAACTATATTTTCATGAAATAAAGGGGGCCAAAAACAAGTTTTTCTCATGTTTTGTTTCTTCTCCTCCTCAACTCCTTCTTTTCTTTGTTTTCTTTGAAATAATGCCTGGTATTTGGCATGGTATGAGTTTGGTATTTGACTCTGGCCTAGTATTTGGCCTAAAAAAAAAACTCTAGCCTGGTATGTGGCTATGTAAAGGTTCTCTCGTGATGAGCTTATGGTGTGAATAAGACACATGGATTCCTAGCTTCCATGCAGGGTCTGAGTGCCACCTCTCAGAGTTTAGGTGTGTAAGTTCCTAGCCATCGTGCAGGGCTTGCATTCCACAAAACAAACAAAATAAAAAACGCTCAACAGCGTGTTTTCAAACTTGCATTATGTCAAAGCAATTTCAAAACAAAGCATGCATAGCATCTGTTTAAAGTCAAGCATACTGAGTCTAGTTTCAAAAACAAAACATTTTCAAGCATATTTGCATATCTCTCTTTGTTGAGTCCAGTGCATACAAAGTATTGGTAGAGTCAATTCTTCATGTTACCTGTGCATGGCCATAGCATGTAGGAGTCAGTTCAACACAAAGCATTCATGTCATTCATGCATATGCAGATCTCTACTGAGTCCAAAAGATTTCAAAACTAAACACCCACTGCATATGTTCATAGTCTTGCACAGTGAGTCCAGTGTATACATTCTAGGCTAAAGCATGTCTAAGTTCAAGCTAGTATGTTAAGTCCATAAGATACATGGTCTAGTTTATGGTTGACCACTTAAGCCAGACAAACAAAAAAATAAATAAAGTCCAGGGACTAAAATGAATGTTGTGTCCAGTTCACAAGTTGTGCTAAGCCAAAACTTGGCACAGTCATAAACCAAACCCCAGTCATGCATATAGGTTAGAACAAGTCATGTCTAAACCTAAGCCAGTGTAGTGAGTACATGAGTCACATAGGATGAGCCAATGTCATGTCCTGTTCTCATGAAAACACATAAACACAAGTCCAGGAACTAAAATGAAGTATCACAGTAGTGTTCAAGGCATTAGTTCTGTCAATTCAAAGTCCAGAAAACAAAACTATAGGAAAGTGAGTCAGTTTACCAAAATAAGTCTGGTTTCATGCATGTCAAATAAGAAGCTGTTTGCACATAAAAGCATGCACAAAAGAACTTGTCAAGCATGGTGTCATAACATGTAAAATTTAAAAATGTGTCAGTAGGTGATGCTCTCAGTCAAGAGATAACCTATGCATAAAAATTCTCATGTCATGGTCAACTGAGTGATGCTCTCAGTCTAGAGATAGCTCAGTTAGTTCATTCATATTTCCAAAAGCAAAACTTAAGCAAATACTGGATTTCAACTGAAGGGAATTGTGTTCATATGCATAAAATAGATTGCACATAATAGGGTCAGAGAGACAACACTCTCAGTCAAGAGCCAATTCTCTCAAAGCATACATGCCTTTCAAAACAAAACCCAATGTTGCATAAGTGCTGCTCTCAGTCTGGAGTAGCTCATGTCTCAAAGCTTGCATAAAAACGTATTTCAAATAAACAAGTTACCCTATGGCATATAGGCAATGTGCATAGTCTAAGACCATCATATAGAGTCTAGTTAGTATGCTGCATCCATGTACATTCAAAATAATACCTCTTTTGCATAGTATGTCACGCACATCCAAAACAACAAAAATGCTTTTCTGCATATACAAAACACAAACCAAATCGAGTAATTCTACTAATAAATCAGACCTAAATTCTGATGGGAATTGTTCACACCATGAGCTCAACATGAGAGAGCCTTTACACAGTCGATGGTTACCAAGACTAACCAGAACAAGCATGAGTCTAGCTGTAAACAAAAATGGCGAAATTGAAACCGAGTCATGAACCAAACCATGGTCTCACACACAATTGAGTCAAAAGGCTAGCTTAGTGCTGACTGATAGCTCGTGGTCAGTGCTAAGTTAAGCTTAATTCAACTCAAAAGTGAATAAAGGAACGGTATCAAAGTTCAACCAGGCCGTACAAAACACAAATCAATTTTAAACAAAGTAAAAGATTACCTCAGCAATTGAAGCCTCCAGGGAACTCTCCAAGGCCCCATAACTCCTCAGGACCTATAGTCATGGCTCAATTTTGCCTGAGACCACCTAATTCAAACTAACTCCGACACTCAAGTGAAAAGGGGGGAAACGAAATTATAGAATTGGGTATCAATTGAACCAAAAGAGCAATAGGATGGTAAGATAACACTGTCTAATACTCGAAAACCACCTCAATTGGTAAGATAACTCCGACCATCAACTCAATTTCTTAGCCGAAACTCACTCTCAGTTGACAGACTCGACGGAGAAGAAAGGAGAAAGAAAAAAAAGAAAAGAAAAGAAAATCAATCCCTGGGCACGAATCTTGATGTCCCAGGGACGGACAGATCTAATCCCCAACGGATTAAAATCCAAACCTCAAATGCACTTGGCGCACTATAAACCAAGTCACCGACATGTGGGTCCCACAAGACAGGGTCTGAACTCGGCGCAAAACCAAGACTTCGACGCCATGAAAAATCCTCTACGGCCTCAGTCGTGTGGCGGGTCACTGCAACCCGAAACAGCAAACAGCAAGCCCCAGCCAATCAGAGAGTTTCGAAAATATTAAAACTTCAAAAATGCACAGCTCAAAAAATTGTGAATAAAATGTCAAAATGTTCAGAAAAATATGATGAATATTTTGGTACCATTTGTCAAGCCCACATCCAAAGCATAAAAATATGTGAGGACAAAAATGTCAAAAATGATCATTTTTAAAGATATAAAAATGATAGTATCAAAGAAAAAAAATGAAATTTCTGTAAAAAGGGTACATGAACATTATGTTCTGGACAGCAAGTACAAATGAAACTCGATAGCCGAGACTGCTGATACCTCATGAATCCAGAAAATACCAAATACAAAAAAAAACAAAACAAAGTCTAGGCCCATATCCCCGGAAAACCAAATTCGAAATTACAAGACCTACAAAATCTAGGCCCATATACCTAGAAAAATCCAAATTCCAAGACCAGATTTCCCAAAATGAATCCTCAAACTTTCAGAAAACTGACATCTAAATTATGCACAGTTAGAATGATCGAAAGTTTATAGAATCTGATAAGTCTCACTTGAGTCTGAAACTTATGAGTCGTAACACAACGCTACCGGAATCAAGAACAAACTTTTATGGCACTGGACCATAAAAGTCTCACTTGAAGTGTAGGCCTGTTGTTTTCACTGGAAAGTTTACAACTTAAAAGTCCAACTTATAGTATTCAACACTGATGAAATCAAACTGAAGTGCAAAATTCCAAGAGAGTCAATCCAAAGTAAAGCCCTAAGGAAATATGAAAGATCTTAGTCTTGACCAAAATAAATGTGACTAATAAAAAGGTCCGACCCTCGCTCACTTCGAGACGGCATAGCGCTTAGTCAGTGGAAGGAGCACTTGTTTCGCTTTTCTTGTCAAAAGGTGGCATAGCGCTTCATTTTGATGACTTGAACGAAACTCCGAGATTTCTCTAACCTCACATAACGGTTGAGGATTGACCTAGGTTGTTTATTTGCCTAGTGTCGAGCTCAAAATCTCAAAATGTTCTTTCGAGATGGCATAGCGCTTGGTCAGTGGGAAGAACGACTTCTCCAGTTCTTGTTAAGATGAGGCATAGCGCATCTACCATCGAGACTCGAACGAGAAACCCTCAAATCCTAAATCTCTAAATCGACTAAACGTTGACCTGGGACACATAACCTCCAGTGACGACTTTAGTAATCATATGGTGGCCGCAAGTCGATTTCAGCATATTAAAATAACTAAGTTGATTCTAAAAACGTGACGTAGAAGTCGACCATTGTCTCTCAACTCCAATTTTCAAAGGACATAACATCTTTTTAGCCTTATAAATTGAATCTGGCAACTGATTATCTTTTGGAAGAAATTCTTTATGCAATAGTTTGAGCAAAGATGTGAAACTTGCATCACTCCATCCATTTTTGGCTTTAAGATTGAACAGTTTGAAAACAGCATTAAGTTTTGACAATTCACAACTAGCATATAAAGCTATTTTATTTTTTTCACGTAACATACCAAAAATTTCAACATTATCAACAAAATTTTCATCCATATTGTTCACAATTTCATCTAAATCAACATTCAATTCAGAGTTATCTACATTTCTTTCATCATCAAATACATTGACATCATCAATTTCATCATCCAATAATACATTTTCTTCCTCAGACACAGAATCCAATACATCTGTACTAGTATTAGTTTTACAAAAATCACCCCCCTTCTCTCCATGGAGTGTCCACCGACTATAATCCGGTTGAAATCCATTTATAATCAAATGAGCTTTCACTTCTTCAAAATTAGACCATTTCAACAAATTCTGACAAACACGACAAGGACAATACATTTTATCATCTTCCTTCCTTTTCAAATTCTCTTTAGCACAAACCATAAATTCTTTAAGTCCTCTAAAAAATATAAACGAACATCGATTACTTGAGTACATCCACGTCCGATCCATCTGAACAATAAAATGTATGCAAATTATTAGGGTTTCGGGCCAATTTGTCATATTAGGTTTTCGAACCGGTCACCATCCTAGCCCACTTTTTGGATACTCTGTCTCATTGTCTGAGAAAAATTCGACAGCATTTCCCCTTATGTTCCCTGAATACGCCAACACACGATTGCTCGTGCGTATGTATTCGTGGAAACATAAGGGAAAATGCCGCCGAATTTTTATCAGACAATACATTGCATCTAACGTACAACTCGTTGTCCTAAATGAGACAGATCGTATTCAAAGAGCAGTACTCCCGACCGGGAGTACTATCCGAGATTAATCCCTAAGGCCATGCTTGGTAGAGGATTAAAGGTGGAGTAACTCATTTAATCCACTTTTACACCTCCAAACATGATTTAAATTTGGTGGATTAGTGTGGAGTAAGGAGGAGTAAATTACTCTACCATTTTAGGTAGAGTAAAGTTACTCCACATGATTAAAAGATGGTTCCTATTATTTATTTATTTATTGACTTACTCCATTTTTACTCTATCTTTTCATACCAAACATGATAAAAAATTAGAGGATTAAGATGGATTAACTATTTACTCCTCCTTAAGTTAATCCACAGTTTACTCCTCTACCAAACATGGCCTAATGGATTAATCTCGGACGGGCAATGACCTAAATTTAGTTGTATTCCGGTATTTGGGCCCTATATGACAATACGAAATTCATGCATATATATGAAAATTTTTAACGAAATGCAAATAATTAAAAAAAAGAGGAGTTTATGAAAATATACCATCAATCGTGTGACTTCCGATCCGTTGAATCGTGCAACTTATCCGGCTGATGTAAGTTCTTCTCCTATTCAATGAGATCTTAAAATATATAAAAAACATAAAATAACCACAAATTAATAAAAAAAACGAAATAAATAAGGAACAAATGTAAAAATAAAAAATACCGTTCAATTTTTATTACCTTAAATCTGTTCTCCTTCTTATTCTCTTTCTAATAATTATTTTTTCAAAATTTTTAGAAATTTTTTGCTATTTTTTTGGAGTGAAATTGAATATGGCCGTAATTTGCAATAAATGAGAAAAAGAGAAAGTGGTGCGGCTACGCAGCGTGAGTTTGTTGAGATAATTAATGAGGAAGAAGGAAAGTTATACAGAACCTTTCTGTAACGTGACACATTTATTAGGAAATAACTGTTATAAAATTTTTAAAAAAAATAAAAAAAAGTTCACTTTTCTGTAACGGTTATTTCCTAATAACCGTTACAGATTTATAAGCTTCTGTAACAGTTATTAGGAAATAACCGTTACATAAGACTATTCACTTTTTTTTTAACTTTTCTGTAACGGTTTTTGCATAATAACCGTTACAGAATATATCAAATCTATAACGGTTATTATCCAACAACTGTTACAGAATGTTAACTCATTTTTTACCTGGTCCATGACGGAAATTTTATTACGGTTTTTTTTATAATAAACGTTACAGATTCATGGCGTCTTTTTTTTCTCCTATTCGTCACTATTCTGTAACGATTTTTCCAATAACCGTTACAGAAGTACCGTTACAGAAGATCTTTTCTGTGGTAGTGATCGGCTCTGATGTACACTTACTATGCAACTTTGTTTTATCCTAAGGACCGTTGTAAATGCATATGAGTTTCTTCCGTTTTAAATGATACATTTAATGTTTTTTTTATGAGCTTAATCAAATGAGATGTGATCACCGTTTGACATTTATTCTATTCCTAGATGCTTGTGTATGAGAATGATGCATGACTTTGTTCTGGACGCCTAAAAGTGATGCGACGCATTTACTTTATTTTGGTAATGCAGATCCCTTGAACAATGCAGATTCTATTTTGAACCAACCCTATACGCATGATTTTAGCAACTGGACAGGCTTTTGAATGTTTTGTGTTTTAGACCTGAGGGACTGTAATATCTAAACATATATTTTGGACTTGTGCTTCCATAATAAACCCAGTTATTCACTCATCTCCTTTAAGACAAACATATTCCACTTAAAAGACAGACCCTAAAGTTGTACTTTTTGATCCTTGGACTTTACTTATTTCTTTGAACACCTAGACAACTTATGATGCTACATTTTGACTGATTATGTGACTATTCTCTTATGCAGAAACATTAATTTTTTTGCTTATCCTAACATCCTGTGATGACATGGATATTAGACTGACCATACTGACCATGATATGCCTTGGACCTTTGAAGATTTTTTTTTTATTGAACATGCAAGACTTGAAAATGATGCAACCAGGTAACAGACTCCATGTAAAACTCCTATTTGACTCTAGCATGCATGAATGCAGACAGAAATGCAAACTTTGTTTTGAAAACATGACAGATGCATTATTTTACCAAAATCTTTTGTTGTTTTAATACTTTTAAGTGGCTTGATAGACAATAGAACCTAGCATAGCGTCTGTATAGCCTTATTCACTTTTAATTTAGGGTAGCATGAAAACAATAGCACATGGCATAGAGTTTGCATGCCTTATTGTGCATATCTCGAAACTTACTCCTCATGGAGTGTTTTTGCACAGCCCAAATACCGGACTGGTGATGTTTTTCATTGCCAAAATACCGGGCCAGAGCCAAATATCAGGCTCAAACCATACCAAATACCAAGCATTTCAAAAAACCAGTGCCAAATACCGGGCACTAAGCCAAATACCAGGCTTTATTGTAACCAAAGAGAAAAGAAAAGGAAGGAGAGGAAGAGAACAAGAACAAATAATTTAAATAATTTTGGCCCCCTTATTTCACAGAAAACTTGAGTTTACTTGTTTATTACCTTAATTAAGCACTTAAATTTCTTTTTTTTTTCTTTTACAATTTCTGAAATACAATGCTAGCCTAATATTCAAAAATTGAGAATTTGGGGACCTTGATTCCGTCCTCTTTAGCTCCTTTTATAATCCTGGGACTAAGGTTTCACTTGGGATGCAGCTGCCATGTGGCATTTCCTGAGAATTTTGAAGTTTGATGGAGGGCTGAGATGCTATCTTGCTTCTTGCTGCCTCAATTTAGGTGCTTGCTTCACTTTGGTGATTTACTACCTCAATATACCGACCATTGGTCATTTGACATGTGGCATTTGTATTTGAGACAGTGATTTGGGGGTTTGCAGTTTACTTTCTTTTACTGGCTTGGTATTGTTCCCATGACAGGTAGGGCTTATGCCACATGTGCTTGTGAGAGGATAAGCATGGGTTATCTGCTCTCTTTTACTTGACAGCATACTTAGGGGAGAGGTTTGCTTGGCGCCAGCTATCCTTCTGGTGTTTGTCAGGAGGGTAGTTGTGGCATTTCAAGGCCATCTCAAGCATCTCTATTTGGTTTATAGTTCAAACACTCTCTCCAATAGTCCTTCTTGTGTTTGATTTCTTTTCTTGTCCTTCACAGGCTCCATACTTGATGATTTGTTGTTGATTTGAGGCAGCAACTTTCATGTGGTTGTTGATTTGGCAACAAATGATTTGTTTTTTTTTTTTTTGACAAACTAGGTAGTGGCTACCCAGAGAAAAGAAGAAAAGAAAGAAAGAAAACTGCGACAAAAAGAACAAAACTAAGAAATGCAGAAAAGAAAACAGCAGAGCTAGCAGTGCTTTAAAAAGATGGTTGATTCAGTAATTATCCACTGATGAATAGCTCCTAGCCTTCTGCTCTGATTGCGAAAGGTTCTGTTGTTCCTTTCCAGCCAAATGCCCCACAAAGCGGTTGCTATAAGAGCCAATTTATCATGTTGATTATCAGCTCTTGCGAAGAGAGAGAGGAGGTTATTTTGCATACTGTCGAGTGCATTTGGTTGTGATGTTGTTTGGGGAAAACCAATGGCATGCCATAGTTGCATAGACACGGCGCAATCGAAGAAAAGATGGCTTCCCGTTTCACAGTCTGTATTATTACAGAGGACACATCCCTGATTGCAATTAATATTCCTCTTAAGGAGCTGGTCTTGTGTCAGCAGGCGTCCATGCGCCAAAAGAAGCAAGAAGAGCTTGACAGAAGGGGGAACTTTAATTTTCGAAAAAAACTTGAAGGGACTTGGAATTTTCCCCGAGTATATGAGACTCTTGTAAGTTGAAGCTGCCGTATAGTTGCCATGAGAAGTCCATCTCCAAATTAAACGGTCTGGCTGTGTTGAAAAAGTGATATTGTTGGCTTCGCTGAGCAAGTTACTTTGTAGTAGAGTGAGGGGGGCAGGCAATAAATCATGCCAAATCGGCAGAGCAGAGCTTAGAGAGATGTATCGCCTGGAAGGCGGTTTAGAACTAGAGTTGCAAAAGAACATTGTAGCTCCTCCCCAGTTGCTAAACCAGAAAAGTGTATTCTGTCCTGACCCAATGACTGACTCTGTGCAGATTTGGAAGTAAAACCTTAAGGAGAATAAATCTTTCCAAAAAAAGGATCCATCTTTGTTCCAAGTCAAAGGTGGTATATTACCATTTTTTTTGCCATACAGTCGTCGTGCCAATTTACCCCATAAGGAATGTGGATTATGATATAACCTCCACCACCATCTCAAAAGCAATGAGATGTTGTGCAACCGCAGGTCAAGAAGGCCAAAGCCTCCTAGTGCCTTTGGTAGACATACCCGATCCCAAGACAGTAGGTGCATTGCACGCCCAGTGTTGTTGGAGGAGCCCCAAATGAAGTTACGCCTTATACGATCCAGTGCTTTGATAACCCATGTTGGTAGCTTAAAAACTGACATAAAATAAATCGGTATGGTTGAGAGGACGGAACTTGCTAAAACTACACGTCCTGCCCTTGAGAGCATGGAACTCTTCCAACCCGCAAGTTTGCTTTGCACTTTGTCGATTATTTGTTGATAAGCCAGACGATCTGGTTTGCGCAAAGTGAGTGGCAGGCCAAGGTAAGTAAAAGGCAAACTTGAAGTGTCAACCTGTAGCAGCACTTTTATCTCTTCCTCCTGGTGAGCATTTAGGTTGAAGGGGATTAGGGTGGATTTGCTGTGATTTAGATCAATGCCGGATACTTGAGAGAAGGTACTTAAGACTTGCTTCAGTACATGTACTGCCGTGCCTTTTGCTGTGGAGAAAAGCAATGTATCATCGGCATATTGAAGCAAGAAGAAAGGGTCGTGGATTCTAGCCGAGATGTTGTGCGGTACCATCAGAGCGGCAGCTTGGAACATTTTGTTGAGTACATCAACAGCCAAGTTAAAGAGGAAAGGAGAGAGTGGGTCCCCTTGACGGAGCCCACGCTTGTGTACAAAGGAGGTGCCCACAGAGCCATTTAAAAGAATGGAGGATGTTGTTGTCGAAAGAAGCAAGTCGAGCCATCTTAGGAATTGTTCTGGAAATCCCCTTTGTCGCAACACAGCAAAAAGGAATGACCAAGCTACCGAGTCGAAAGCTTTCTTGAAGTCTAACTTGAGCAAGACGGCTGGTTCTGACTGTTTTTCTATAGAAAAGGCCATTTCCCTTGCGACATTAAAATTTTCCGAGATCAATCTCCCCCGAATGAAGCCGGTCTGTGTTTCAGGGATTAGTAGGGAGATGAAAGCAGAAATCCGATTGGATAACACCTTGGAGATGAGCTTTGGGATATAAGCAATCACACTAATCGGTCTAAAAGCAGAGAGTGTGGACGCATGCTGCTCCTTTGGAATAAGTACAATGTTTGCATGGTTGCAAGAGTCTAAAGCAAGGTTGTCAGTGAACAGTGATTCAAAGAGATCTAAAAGGTCTTGTCTAACCAGAAGCCAATTAAGCTTGTAGAACTCATTGGGGATCCCATCCGGCCCAGAGCATTTATCATCCGACAAGGCAAAAACCGCTCTTTTAATTTCAGTCTCTGTGAAAGGATCAACAAGCTGAGAGAGGTCAGGCCCATAATCATTGTAAAGAGTAGCAGGTGAGAAAGGCAAGGTATTTATTTCGGTGCCCAGCAACTGTACGTAGTGTGCAGTAAAAGCATCTCGAATTTGAAGGTAATCAGTTAGTTGGTTGCCTTGCACCGAGAGCATGGAAATGTGGTTGCATCTTTTCCTAGCAGTGGCTAACGCATGAAAGTATTTAGTATTTCGATCCCCACAGCGTAGCCAACGAGATCTGGACCTTTGTTTCCATCTCATTTCCATAATGTTCGCTAGTTCATAGGCACGTTCACGAGCCATGATACGAAGACGCATTTCAAGAGCCGTCAGGTGTCTCTTCTCCTCAATTGTGTCTAAGCATAGCACAATAAGCTTTGCATTTTGAAGAAAAACATTGGCCATAGAAAAGTTTGTAGAATGCCAGTCACGCAGAGCTTGATGTAGGAGTATAGATTTGGCATTAATCCTGTCCAAGGCTGTGCCACTAACCCCCACCTTGTGCCAAATATTTTCTGTAATTTTGCTAGCATTTTTGTTATGGAGCCAAAATAACTCAAGCCTAAAAGGCTTTGGTAAGGTTGAGAGTTGCCTACACTTTAGGAGCAAAGGGGTGTGGTCAGAAACGATGGTTGATAGTGGCGCTAGTTTGAGGAGGGGGTAGCTTGCATTCCAAGCACTCGAAACTAGCACTCTATCTAGCCTTGAGAGTATTGGGTTTGGTTGTCTGTTGGACCAAGTGAAAGACTTATGCTCCAGAGGGGTATCAAAAAGATGGGCTTCATCAATAAACTCATTGAAAGAGTTCATGGCTGCAAAGTCCAAGCATGTAGTGGAGCGTTCACTTGCCCAACGAACCACATTGAAGTCCCCCACTACGACCCACATCCCAGGAGAGAAAGCTGCCGTGAATAAGAGTTCACGAAAGAACAACGATCGTTGTGTTGGGTTGTTAGGGCCATAAACAAATGATTTGTTGCCAAGTGTGATGGCTGTTGAGACTTGACATAGGCTTGTCAATTTGCATAACCTCTCTTTGGCGCCAGGATTGGTGTGATGTGGCATTTATCTAATGATTTATGACCATCAGATGGTTTGAGTTTGGTGGTGAGAATAACCTCCCTCGGATGAGCCATACGTCATCTGACAATGCATTTGGGAGGGTTAATTTCTTCTCCATTTGAGTATTTTTTTGTTTAACTGTGACCAGGTTTCATGGTGCCTTTGTGCATATGGTTGCTTTATGGCGCCTGGTCACTGCATTACAGTGTAGTTGGTGGGTTTACTTGGTAAAATGGGAGCCACAATTGATCACATAGCTTTATCCATAGGCCAATTGTTTTGTATCCATTCAAATATTATTTCTGGACATTTCAGGGGTCTGGATGACAATTTACACTGCCTGGCACTTTTAATGAGCCTCAGGTTTTGTCCTTGTTTGGTTAATTTCATATCTTAACCAAGGTTTGAATCACCAATTATCTGTATGGGTATATGTGGCCTTTTTTCATTGGCTGTCTTTTGTTGTTGGGTGTTATGTGAACCCAGCTAGCAGTGGTCTTTTGAGGGATTGAACACTCTTGTTTAAATGTTATTTCATCTTTTGAAGTCACTGGTCATATCCTTGATTTGATTTATATTTGGATAATTGCAGTTTGACTATGGTCAATTTCAGTTTTACCAAGCACTTTTATATTGCTTGTTTAACTTTTTAGATGGCGGCTGTCATGTAATTTGGTATTTTTATGAGATTTAATCTCATTTTTGTCACCAATTATTGCTGCTATGTGGTTTGTAAAGGGTGTCTAGAGGGGGCAGAATAGACATTTAATGTTCAATCTTCTTCCAAATGAGCTCAACATTCTTTTGTCTTATTCATTTAAAGACTGATTTGCCCATCAACTTTGAGACATCACTTTCAGATGCCTTTTGTTGCCTTGAGATGTTATGCTATCTCAATTGCATGTGCAGTTAGGGTGAGGTAGTTAATTGAAGTATCCATCCATCCATCCAGTCAATTGTGTGAGTGAGTGGCCAGATGTGGTTGCTGGGTGTATTTCCTCATACTTCTCTTTGTATCTAGCCAAATGTCTGATCTTCACCATACGAGGCAACCTTCCATTACGGCCATTGATTTGAACTTGTTTAACCATCAGATGGCTCTAATTGAAAAGAATGTGGCATCTCTTTTCTGTTACCTCATCAAGACATTTGTACTTAGGGACCACACTAGAAAGTTCTTTTCAGTGTGTAAGCTGACGAGAGGCAGTGACATCCCTCTTCATTCCTTCCATTATCTTGTCTCTTCCCTCTAATTTCACTAGAGGCCTCCAGTTGGGAAGGAATTCGACTGTAATTGTATCAGAAGCTTCATGTTCCCCCTTTGCATGCTCTCTGATCGAGACTGAGTGTAGTTAGTGCATTTCATCAATACACCAAGATTCCTCCCTTGGTTTGCACAGTTTTGCCATCGTCGCTTGCAACTGAGGTAGCTAACTTGCTTCAACGAGCATCCTCGAATTCCTCGTTCGAAATTTCTTCATCAAGCATGTAGCTCCTTCCTTTGAGAAACTACTTTGTTGTTCAATTGCCTAATCTCGTTTTTTCCCTCGTTTAATTTCTCGAATTTCTTCTCAGGAAGAAAACCTTCTCCATTTTCTAATTGGATCATTCCTTCTCTGATTCCCTTCGAGTTTGGTGTCGCTGGAATCCTAAGATCATCGTCTTTCCATTGGTGAAGTTGGTTTGGGCTGAGACGACGGCAGAGCTCTTCCCTACACCGGCGTATCGAGTCTGACAAATAATACTGTTTCATCCCCTCTCTTTTTCTTAACGGTAATGATCCTAACCAATCCCGTAACGACACGTGTACAGACCTTGAACCAGACTCAGCCGAGTCAAGTGGCCAAAGTTGGGTCCAGTCAGACGAGTCATGTCGGGTATGTGCGCATGAGTCCCGCATGAGTCCATTTCCAACTACCGGGTTTGATTTTGGTAGTGGGTTTATATCCGTATCGCTGGCTTCAAACCCGCTTCACCTTTGATTTGTTTGTTGGGCCGATGTTTCATGTTGGGCCGCCAGAAAATAAAGTGAAGAATGTGCCTTTACCGAAAAAATTAATACTAACGTTACTGTTCATATTAATTTTGATAATAACAGAAAAAAAATTAAAATTTTAATACTAACGTTGCTGGATCGTCATCCCAGTTGACGAAAACCCAATATCCTTGGATCGTCATCCCAGTTGACGATCCAAGCTTGGATCGTCATCCGAAATGACGATCCAACGATCCAAGGAAAAAAACATATTAAAAAAAGATTTTGAAATTTTTTCGTTTGGATCGTCATCCCAAATGACGATCCAAACAAAAAAATTTCAAATTCTTTTTTTTAATGCAAATTTTACATTTTAGTCCCCAAAGTTTTTATTATTACAAAATATATAATTTATAATTAAAAATTAAACATAATTAAAACATCTATTATATTTTATTTACACATCGTGCTTGCCGTGTCATGTCATGTCAAACACGATCGTGTTAGAGTCTCGTTTCGTGTTGACACGAACTACTTTTTTAACCGTGTCGTGTCGTGCTTAGTGGTGAGAAGAGTCAACATGACATGCATTCTAACACGACAAGACTGACACGATCGTGTCGTGTCGTGTTGAAACGTTGTGTTAGTCGTGTCAAATCGTGTCAGATTATTTTATTATTTTTTTAATTAAAAAAAATTAAGAAAAAAATTACTAAACGTTATAATTTATTATGTAATTAAGTTTAAAGTTTTTATTAATATTTTTTATAAAAAATAATAATTAAATTAGAACAATATTATGATTTAAATGATGGTAAATAATATGATGTGGTATTATAAATTGAAAATAAATTATTAATTTTGCTTAAATAATCAACATTAATAATTAGATTTGTGTTGAGGTGTCGTGTTAATTCGTGTTCGTGTCGTGCTGCGTGTCGAATCGTGTCGTGTTGAATCGTGTCAAACTTTCTAATGTTCTAACACGACACAATTATGACATGACATGTCGTGTCGTGCCAATTTTGTATTCGTGTCGCGTCGCGTCGTGTCGTGTCAACACGCACATCGTGTCGTGCCAACACGCACATATATAATTAAAATTTATTATTATATATTTAATACATAATTGGCACGACACGACATGTCATGTCATAATTGTGTCGTGTTGGAACATTAAAAAGTTTGACACGATTCAACACGACACGATTCGACACGCAACACGACACGAACACGAATTAACACGACACCTCAACAGAAATCTAATTATTAATGTTGATTATTTAAGCAAAATTAATAATTTATTTTCAATTTATAATACCACATCATATTATTTACCATAATTTAAATCATAATATTGTTCTAATTTAATTATTATTTTTTATAAAATATATTAATAAAAACTTAAAACTTAATTACATAATAAATTATAACGTTTAGTAATTTTTTTCTTAATTTTTATTTTTAATTAAAAAAATAATAAAATAATCTGACACGATTTGACACGACTAACACAACGTTTCAACACGACACGACACGATCGTGTCAGTCGTGTCGTGTTAGAATGCGTGTCATGTTGACTCTTCTCACCACTAAGCACGACACGACACGGTTAAAAAAGTAGTTCGTGTCAACACGACACGAGACTCTAACACGATCGTGTTTGACACGACATGACACGACACGCACGATGTGTAAATAAAATATAATAGATGTTTTAATTATGTTTAATTTTTAATTATAAATTATATATTTTGTAATAATAAAAACTTTGGGGACTAAAATGTAAAATTTGCATTAAAAAAAAGAATTTGAAATTTTTTTGTTTGGATCGTCATTTGGGATGACGATCCAAACGAAAAAAATTTCAAAATCTTTTTTTAATATTTGTTTTTTCCTTGGATCGTTGGATCGTCATTTCGGATGACGATCCAAGCTTGGATCGTCAACTGGGATGACGATCCAAGGGTATTGGGCTTTCGTCAACTGGGATGACGATCCAGCAACGTTAGTATTAAAATTTTGATTTTTTTTCTGTTATTATCAAAATTAATATGAACAGTAACGTTAGTATTAATTTTTTCGGGTGCCTTTAATTGACGTAAAAATCCAACCCAATTTGATATTTGTAATATTGAGGATAATTTTGCTGCATTGTGTTGAGAAATTATTTTGGTGCCCTTCCATAGCTTAGTTTAGAATGAAATTTTGCAGGATTTCCCATAAAGATATAAAGAATGTAGTTGCTGCAATTTTTTTTCATTTTTTCATAATTAATTATCAGGATATCACATGCTAATAATGGCATTTCCTATAATTAATTTATTGTTCGTTTTTTAGGAATTTTTGTATTTTTCTCTAATGCTTCATGACTGTTTGTCAAGACTAATTTGTTTGGTTGCTGGTGTTATGGATTGCTTTATTTGTGGAATAAACTTTGTTTGTTTTTTCAGGATTTTATGCAGCAGAATTTAGAGGCAAACAGTTTTAAGAAAAGAGAAGGACAATACATATTATAGTTCAGAAGGTACTGCAAGAGGAGAAGTTTTTACAGCCGATTGGGATGGATGCCACTAAAACAATAGAGTATGTGTGTTGATGGATGATGGAGATGATGAAATAAAATGCAGTTTTTAAGTAAATAATCATAATTTACTAAAACGATTCAATCTTGAGATGGCTCTGATACTACTCAAGTGAATCATATACCATTAGAATTATTCATAAGTGTGGAAGCTTACTTGAATTTGTCTGGAGTGGTCTTGAATAATTCTTTTACTTGAGAGCGCCTCGCTTGTATCTACTTGCATCAACGCAACTCAAGACCTTAGCAACGATCCTATGCGCAAACCAAGGTTAGAAGAAAGGTCTTCCAAGAGAGCAAGACATGCCTTAGTACTATTTTGCCTAAAACTAGGGGTACATTCTCCAATTAATTGAAGAAATATTAGAGAGAGGCTAGAAAGACTGCTATCAACGCATGTATGAAGTAGAAACTCGTTATTCATCTTTATCTCTTGGGGACCAACTCCTTATATAGAGAGCCAGTGGCAGAACCACATATATTGAAAAGTGGACAATTGTCCCCCAATAAATTACAAATAATCCCAAAAAATATTAGATTTACATGTAATTATATGTGATTTATTCAATTTACCCTCCTCATAATCTTAAAATTTTAGTGTGTAAGTAACTCTTTGTCCCCTTGTTCCAAAATCCTACCTCTGTCACGGTAGAGAGTCAATGACATGAAACTCTAAACTTGCCATCCAAATAATATCATAATTATGCATCATAGTTAGACAATATTATTTTCAAATAATACAATCTATAATAGATATCACGTTCTATATATGCACAAATTATGCCTTATCTTTTCAGTCATGTTTTGACAATTATCATATTGTACCAGGTCCAAAATATGTTTGATTTTTTCCTAATCATAAATAATATAACAAAACCGTACAGTAGTACTGGTAACCTTCGCGTTGATAGCGAAAGCAGCGAATGGCGTAAAATTAGGGTCAATGGTGGGCTAAATAATTTCATGCACATGGCCACATGGGTTTCCGAAGCAAACCTCTATAAGTCAACCTTAAGGGCTTAAGGCAATTATCATTTATAAGATCAGATGATCGAGGAGATTCTGCATTGACCCATAGTTACTAAACGCGGGTTGAAACGTGAAGGAAACATGGATGATCAATAAATATACCATTTTTCGTTTTCTCGTAGAGAACATAATGGAATTTCGTGAGGGGAGAAAAAGGGGACGAATTTCAACCCTCTAAGGCGATAAAAAAAAGTGTTGGTGTAAATAATATTTGATCATGCATCTCGAATAAAAAATAAATAAAATGATTTCAGGAATCAAGACCTTAATCATTTTTAGCTTTCTATTTTAACTTTTGGACAATAACACACAAAGACGGTCAAGGACATCAAATGGAGAAAACAAAATTTCGTAAAGCATAAACCTATTAAAATTGATGCATGAAAAGGTTGGATTACAGATAGATTGTATTATAATATTTTTTTTCCTCAATTTGTGATCGTTGTAACAACCATAATTTGTTGAGGAAAACCTAAATTTAAAGAAGGAAAAACAGAACCATCAAACACCATTTTTAATTATTTATTTTCAAGGCTAGGTGGTTATCGCTACCGTGCCATAGAAATTTAATTAATAATGCAATTTTGAATTAATTAAAGATATTAATTATAGAAACTCTCTTTATTTTAAGGACAAATATATGTCCTCTTTAGGAATTGAAGACCGTTGTCATAATGTGCTTTGTGATCAATCGACCGAGGAAGGCGTCTTTCGGACGAAAGCATCACCGTTTGGATAGGTGTGGGAAGAAGGGAAGAAGTGTGGAAAGAAGTATTGAGAAGTGTGTAACTTTGTGAAGAGTTTGGATTGTTTATAATTTTTTTTTTCCTTCTTCTTTCTTCTTCTTCCTTCTTTCTATATCCAAACACACCCAGGTTACAACTTCATAACAAAAAATTTCTTCGAATTCAAATATATTGATGTACCGAGAGAGACGTCCGTACTCTATTTGTTTGCACTGGAATTAGTAGCAGGTTATCAAACCGAATATTCTAGTACCGAATATGCTCTTTTTTATCTTGCTTCTCACCTAATATTATGTCATTTCTTACCTAATCAAAATCCTTTTTTAAACACGAAATTTTATGTCATTTCATTAGAAATTTTCTGATCAAAATAGATGAATTTGATGTTATTTGATTGGAATTTTTATATTATCAGATCCAACAAAATCCTGAAAAATCAATTGAAATTAAATAAAATTTCGTATAAAAAATATTTTGATCAAGGCCTTAGTTTCTTCGTTATGCCTCCGTTTGGATGCGTTGAGAAGAAGTAGGAAGAAGGAAGAAGGAAAGAAAAAAAAATTATAAACAATTTAAACTTTTCACAAAATTACACACTTTCCAATACTTCTTCCCACTTCTTCCCTTCTTCCCATACCTATCCAAACGGAGCCTATGTGTCACAGTTCTTTACTTAGGTGTGTGGAATACTAGAATTCTGCATTCCGTGCATATCCACTTCTGAACTTTCCAGAACAAATAAAATAGCTAGAGTTTTAAATTAGGTAAGACTTATTTGTTTCTTTTCATTTCTATCACAACAAGATGTACTTTATCTAAGATGGAAATAGAGTAGTTATCAAATCTTGGATGCAAATCTGTTATTGAATGATTTTTTCTCAACTTGTCTCACTATAAATAACAGAATTTGATAACAAGATTCTCGATTCATAATCTCTCTCAAACGATAGAACGAAGGTTTTCCCATTACATGATACTGATACTTCATTATTCTAAAAAAATAAGAACTTGACAAAAACTCAAATTCTGTGATTCTGTGACCTGGAAATATAAATAGTTAAATAATCAACTCTCAACCACTGAAATTAAAAATTTAAAACCTTCAACATTACATCCTACCATTTTAATAAAGCAAGGGGTTGTTATGCAATCGAAGCTTGTTTATGCATATGATTGGGTATTGTATCCATAACCCTGAGGTACAGTGCCAGGAGGAGGATAGTACTCTTGACCATGATTGACCGGCTTTTGTGGCGGGAATTGCGGAGCAACGGTCTGCGGAGTTTGTGATGGTACACCAATTGCAATACCATCTGCATGATTGGTACCATTGGTGCTCTTTAGAAGGGTGTATGCTCCAACGCTGAGACTGACGGTGGCCAATGCTAGAGTAGCGGCAATCGCAAAACGGCCAGGTATTACAACTGCACAGTTCTCATCCACGTTACCATTGGCACCTTTTGCTTCGATCATAGCCCCGAGGATAAATATGATGAAGGATATAGCAAAAGTTACCCTGAGAATAAACTTGTTTATTTATAGTGTATGCAATTATGAAGTAATAGATATATATTTTAACGGTAAGTAAAGCAACAGATTTAATTAACCATTTCATCGATCATGGCCTAAAAAAGGGTAAAATATTCTTCTGGTAGTTATTTTTTATTATTTTTTGGAAGTAAGTAGGGCGACCACTTGTAGTTGTTTATTGATCAGGTTGAAATATTTACCAGGAGGTGCAGAACATAATGATAGAGGTTGTTCGCTTGTTCCCTGCTTGACCGGCTTTAGCAGACTGCTGGCCATTTCGAGAGCAGCAACCACACCCAAGAAAAACACTGATAATTATTTGTGCGATTAGAAGTAGAAATGCTGCACCTAAAGCTAATCCGAATGCTGGACCGTTCTCGTGCACGCAACCTCCCCCCGACAAAACGTACAAGTCAGAAAACTGTAAATGAAAATGTTAGTAACATTTATCTGATCTTTTACAGGTCATTAGAACAGTATTATGCGCGCGCGTTACGTATATATGTATGTATACGTGTTCCCTTGAATGTTTATATTTCAATAAGTCTCGAGGAAACAACATAATGTTGGTAAAATATGGTGGAGGGAAGAGGCTAAACTTTGGAAATGTTCTCCTACGTACACATACTCGATATATGTGATAGAATATATATCATCTTCAATTCTCCATACATAATTACATATTTATACTTAAGGCGAGTTTTACATAATATATATCGAACTTAATGGCCATTATACATATATATCCCCGTTTTTTCCTGTATAAATTAAATTTATTTCAGCAGAAATATCACATAATTGTTTTTTTTAAATTATTAATAAATATTAATATTCTATAATAATATAAAATTCTTATGGATCAAGGATCAAGCCACCCAATCTGATTTCAAACTAGCTACCTTTACTTTACTAAACCAATGACTAGTTTCGCTGAAATAAATTTAATTTATAATAAATGAAGTATAATGGGTAATTAATCCAGCAATATATATATTTTGTAAATTCCAGACACAATGATATACATATATAAATCACAGAGAAATGCTAATGTCCAATATATTGGATGGATGGGTCCATCTAATATGACCGTTCTTTCATTTAAAATTTCAAGCAACCGATCCGAACCGTTCAATATGTTGTCCATATTGAAAACTTATAAGAAACTAATTTTTACATTTTTTTTTAATTTTGTTACTATTTTTTGGTAGTATAAAACATTCATGATATAAAAATAATGGATCGTCCAATAATAACAATAAAATATTTAAAAATTAGTAAAATATTTTGAAAAAATATATATAAATTGATTTTATGAAGAATATATTAAACGGTTCAGATCGGTTGTTTGAAATTTATAACGTGAGAACGATCGTATTGGATGAATCCATCTGTCCATATATTGGACTAGCATTTCTCTAAATCATAAATTTGCAAAGAAACTAAAACATTAATGGAACTTTGAGAGAGAGAGAGAGAGAGAGAGAGAGAGAGAGAGAGGTGTGTTAAATATGTATATTCTATAGCTTACCCGAGTTCTTGTACCCTCGGCCGAATAACCTAGAAGGACACTCAACGAACCTAAAACGCCGCCGATTATGGAAACTATTAAGACATTCTTTTCCAACGCCATCGATCTCTCGCAATAAATTAGAGCAATGAATGAGTATAGAAAATAGTGTTAGAAGATGAATACTGGACTCTCTTTGTGTCTGTATAAGTATTATAGCTCAAATGAAGATATATATAGTTGATGGGAAAGGGATCTTATTAATCCCACATTTTTGTTTCTTAATTTGAAATGGTCCAATGTAATTCAAATATTGGGTTGTAAACATGCTGTCAACTCATCATTGATCGGTTCTTTACTACTTTTTTAAAGTTGACTTAAGAAATGTTTTGCAATTCTTTCCCTAAATAATAAAAGATGAAGTATTGAAGTTGTTGCATGCAACTAATTAACTCAAGAAAGAATTTTTCTCCTAATTAATTTGCTCTAGAAATATGCCTTAAAAGCTCCAATTCGGATACCACTAACTTGTGTACAAAACATGTCAGTTTATAGATGTCATGCAACTCGGAAAACAAGATGTAATTAACCATCTTACAATAATAGAAAAACAAAATATTCTTCATTTGTTTTAATTAATTATAAGGCTAAATTACAACACAGAAAACATTTCCTATAAATTTTGGGAAATATGGTGAGTCAGATATGGTGTAATGCTGTATGGATTGCTTAGAAATAAATTTGGTTATGTGGTAAAATGTGGTTTCGGAAAAAAAAAAGCTATAATGAAATGAAGTTAGAAAATCCGAGTCGAGTCCAGGGAAATGGCCGGTCAAAAACGGGTCATGAAGATGGTCCAAATCAGGTCAGGTAAGAGAGCCCAAGTTGGGTTCATCAGGGTGGTCAAGGTCGAGTCAAATAAGCAATTTCAAGGAAAGAGTGAAATTGAGAGATCTTTGATATCAATCAAGTCGGAGTCCTTGGCGGGCAGAGACGGATCAAGATAAATTTTAAGTATGGGCACCATAGCAAAATTATTAAGTCAATGATGCTATAATAATATAATTAATATAAAAATATAAATATAATAAATCAATTATATATATATATATTATTTTCTCAAACATAATCAATAATGACACTATAAAAATCCAATAGAAGAAATTTTTAATAAATAACATAATAAATTAAATATAATAAATAAATAGTGAATTTTATTATTGGATAACATATTAAAATATTACTAGTAAATAGAACATAGAAAAATAAAATTGAATAATTCTTTGACTTTTAGATTGTATGATAATATACCAGATTTTGAGATACTAAAGAATATCTCCAACTATCTATATAATCAATCTTAATCACATTAGTTTTTTTTTCAAAAAAAAAAAAAGAAAACTCAGTAAGACACTATATAAAAAAACTTACTATGATATATTTATATCTAGATTTAGCTACAGAAATCATAGTATAAAGTTTGATTTTATCTTTTTTTTGAAAAAAAAATCAGCAAGACACTATATAAAAAATATTTACTATGATATATTTATATCTAGATCTAGCTATAGGAATCATAGTAAAAAGTTTAATTCCACGAACAAACGATACAACACAAAATACTTGCATAATAAGAACAATAGATGTTAAAAATACTAAAAAAAATAACTCTCGAACTTATGTAGGTTCAAAAAAATAATTTTGATTGTTGTCCGATATATTTCATATTGTTTATAGAAACTACAAAGTCATGATTAAAAAATTATAAATCATCTCAGAATGTCTCGCCTTTATGAGCCACAAGAGTGAAGGAGAAAATTAAAAGCCTAGGCACTTTCGCTAAATTAAGCATGGGCACTTTCATTTTTATGTTCTCAATGAATAGCGAAACTAACATATGGTAATTAATTTCAAAAAAAACAAGGGTAGGCAAGTGCCACCCCTTGCACCTTAATAGCTCCATCCCTGTCGGCGGGTCAAGAAGAAAGGTTTAAGTTAGGTCTGAGAGGCTCTTCAAGTTGGAGAGTTCAAATGTATTCAAATTAAGGGCATCTAAAGTTAAGAATTCAAAACATTATTGCAAGCCATCAAATATCTCTCTCAAGGGAAGAGTTGATGTGAGAAATATTTGGTGTCTAAGATAGATATCAAGAGAACAAGCATAAGAGAATAAGTTGAATCAAGTGGTCCTAGTCATGTCAGGTGGTCCAAGTTGGATCAAGTGGTCAAGACGGGTCAAGACTGAGGCCTTAATCCAAAGTAAAAAAGATGGACTCAAGAAATATTCGGGTCGAGCACAAGTGTGCTCCAGTTGAGTAGATATCGTATCATGCAATGTATTCTACAAGATGGATGAGAAGGTAAAGATCAACTCATGTGCGAGTCAAGAAAAAAATGCTCAAGTCTAATGTATGTCTGGTCAAAGGATTCGAAACCAGCTAGAAGGAGAAGTTGGAGACATCATGCGATAAAAGAAGTTTAAGAGTAATCTACATGGTATAAAGTTAGGAAATGAAATAATATATTTCATGTGTGATTGTTTGAATTATGAAGGTGGCTTAAGGTATAAGGATTACTTTGCTTTGGTGCACAGGGCGTGCTAAGGAGGGTACAGACCGGGCAAGATGGGTTTTGATACGAGATATTAGAATTTAGCACAAAATGTATGACTCGAGCAAGGTGAAATTTTTTATCCATGTGCCGGTGTGTGTTTTCGTCGTGTGTGCAACTCGTAGAAAGGTAAGGTCTAACCCATGTGGTAATGTGTGTTGTCACTAAACGAGCCACTGTGTGCTAGTAAAAAACCGGTAGATGTTGCGGGTTTGAAATGGAAGCATGGTGGCATGTGTGTGCCAACTAAGATAAAAGGTGCGTGCATTAAGACTGTGTGTATCGGTATGCAGCACTCCATGCAAGTGAGATATGACAAGTCAGTGCTTGTCTACTTGAAGCAGAGTATAAGAAAATGCTGCATTAGATCGTGCTCTTGATCAAATGCGTGGCACTACACGATTAAGAAAAAAGTTGATAAAAGTTGAAAACTATGAAGAAGAACCGATCATGAATACCAAGTCCAACAAGTAATTTTGCAAGTTAGGTATTTTCAAGTGTGTACATACTAACTTGAGGGAAAGTGATGAAATATGTGAGATCTGCATGTGTATGTATAAGCTGAATGGTGTAGCATGAGGTTCATATGAATAATTTGGATCAACACAAGCTCTGTTTGGATCAAACAAGGATGGATTCAGACCGAATAATGAGCGAGTAGTCAAGATTAATGATTTAGGATGGAATTCGGATCGACTTGTCAAGAATTTGGACAAAATTATTTGGAATTCAGACCGAATTGTACACTGAACTAGCATATTTAGCATGTTTAAAAAAGTAATGTGTCAAATTCTTCTAAGTACTAAGATTTTCTATGAAATTGGTGATTTTCCATATTGAAGAGAATTTGATTTGTATCAAAAGAAAAAAAATTTGAAGAATAAAGACAAAATTTTATATATATACAGAGAGAGAGAGAGAGAGAGAATGGCTAACGCGCCATCGATGGCACGTGCCATCAATTTTCTATCGGCTCGTTTTTCGAAATTCAAAAGTCAAACGGTCGATCCAAACCGTTCAAGTTGATCAAAATATTGAAATACCTTTGGAGACCAAATTTTTCATTTTTTCGAATTTTTTTGCTATTTATTATGATATTTTCAAATTGGAGGGCCTGAAATACTCTAATCATAATGTTTTTAAAAATATCATAATAAATAGCAAAAAAACTCAAAAAAATATAAAATTTGGTCTCCAAAGATATTTCAATATAGAGAACAACTTGAACGGTTTGGATTGACCGTTTGAATTTTGGATCTCGAAAAATGACTTGATGGCACGGGACCCTCCGTGCCATCGATGGCACGTTAGCCATTCTATATATATATATATATATATATATATATATATATATATATATATATATATATATATATATATATATATATATATATATATATATATATATATATATATTAATGAACTACCAAAGAATGTTAGTTGCATTATGTAATTTTATTTCTATTTATCTTCTCATTCTCCCTCAAATAATGTATCTCAGGGGCCGTTTGGATGTTGTAGGAATTTGGGGAATTTGCAATTCTAGGCATAAATTTATTGGAAAGTGTGTAACTTTGTGAAGAGTTTGGATTGTTTATAATAAATTTGGCATATGAAATTCCAGGAATTTGCAATTCCCTCTTATTCCAACCCCATCCAAACGCCCCTCAGAAATTTTAGAAAATAAATAAAAAATAGTGTGCATGTGTGCGGAGGACGTAGGCACCAAATTGTTGTTGAACATCGTTAAATCTCGTGTTCTCTTTATCTAATTGTGTTATTATCTATTTTGAGATCCTCGTGCTAACTAACTTTAAAGAACATGGTTCTTGTGCAATTGCACTTGGATCGTTCCTTCTCGAATCTAAAATCTAAATTCTAATGCATAGATGTTTGAATTCTTAACATGGTATCAGAGCGTGGTTCAAATTGATCATTTAAATTTTATAATTGAAATCTGACAGAATTTAATTGATGTTTGGTCAAACGTGTTTGATTCACGATAATTCTCTTATAATATATTGTTTTTCTCTTTAAGATTGATATATAATGAGTATCTAGCCACATGCAACGAGTCATAAAAAGGCAAAATTGATCACATACTCTTCAAATCTTTCTTAATTGAATATTTATCTCTCAAATCTTTGAAATTGATTACGTACCCCTCAAATCTTAATAAATAGGGATACATACTCTTTTAAGTTATTTTAAGAAATTTATGAATATTAAAATCTGATTTTTATGTTTATTGACAGAACTACCCTGCCTAAATTTCTCTACGCTGCCAGCTTTGAAAACCCTTCGTCTTCCCACTATTCTCTCTCCAAGCTATATGTCCTCTATTAGACTAATACTAATAGTATCAATTTTCACCGGGAAAGCATAGTAATATTTTGGCCTAATACTAATAATTTCAAGTATACAAGTCTTGCACAGCATGTTTATTAAAGTACAACTGAAAAGCTGAAATAAAGAAGCGGTAAAAAGCAGTAGATATAATGATAACTTAGAAAAAAACAGTAAAAGAGCAGCAGATATACTAATACAAGTTAATCAAGTCCTAACAATATTTGAGCGATTTTTTTCATTTAAATTTGCTAATAGATAATGTCAATGTATTACTAGCGAAGAAAGTAAACAAACAGTAAAACAAATAATAAAATTTTACCTTAAATCATCTTTACTATTTTCTTTATCCTTTTTTTTTTTTTTGCCTCTCAATTTCTAGTTTGGTTCTTCATAAACTTCATTTTGAGAATCAAATTGGTGTAATAAGTTATGAGAAGTAGTCATCATTTGATTCCTTGCTTCCATGGTTACTTTGTTGGAAGGTGGAGATCAATGAGTAAAAATAGAATTGAAAAAAAAATAATCTCAGAAATAACATTAAGGAAAATGTTAGAATGTGAAAGAGCATAAATCGGAAGAGATTTGTTTCCTGATATCGCTTGGAGATAGAATAGTGGGAAAACGAAGGATTTTCAGGGCTGACAACATAGAGAAATTTAGGCAGGGGTAGTTTTGTCAATAAATATAAAATCAGATTTTAATATTCAGAAATTTATTAAAATAACTAAAAAGGCTATGTATTCCTATTTATTAAGATTTGAGGGTACGTGATCAATTTCAAAAATTTGAGGGGTCAATATTCAATTAAGAAAATTTTGAGGGGTAGGTGATCAATTTTACCTAAAAATTATTACCTCATATATTTCATGCGGTAATTTATCATAAAAATATATATAATAAAAACCTTTTTATCAATATAAAACTAAATGTATCAATTTTTTCCATACAACGAATGATTACAGGGGCGGAGGTAATATAGGGAGCAAAGAGGGTTTGGTCCCTCTAAGATTTTTTAGTATTAGGAAGAGCTTTTGAATTTTATGCTAAATTTGTTAATAATATAATACTTGTCTCCTAATAAAAAAGTTCAAATGCAATAGAGAGCTCAAAAATAATTTAGTGAAGTTTAATATTTGTCGAAACTTGTTTAGTTATTAATTTTTTGCCTCTCTTAAAGCAAAATCAAAAGGAAAAAACACACAAATTAAACGTTTCTAAATATGAAACTCTTAGTTTATTATTTTTTTAAGGAAAAAAACACTTCATTATTAATGTTTTTGATACAATTCGTAATAAAAAAATTATTAATATATAGTAAAATATTATTTTTTTTGTCGTATTGTTTTTATCTTTACACTTTCGAACTTCAGTCTCCAAGATGAAATATTCCTACCTCTGCCCCTGCATAATCAACCTCTCCATGGATGATCACAAGAAAACATAAATATATAATTAGATTATTAGATATATTGGAACAAATTAGTAAACTACTAGACTGTAGAATTATAATTAATCTTGCAAATTATTATAAAATAGCGGATAGGAAATTTCACGTACGTCCTAGATTCATTATCCGGATATATATATAATTAAGTAAGCATTTTTTAAAAAAAAATTATTTGTTAATAGTATATTTTATTTATTTATTGTCGCTTTAACTTAACCTGCGTTGGCAATAAATTTGGTCAATTTGGTCACATCTTAACTTAATTGACCTGTTTATTGTCTAAGAAAAACCCTCCAGTCGGATTTTAAACCTGCGATCTTTCACTCAAAGTGCATTGTTTTTTGCCACTAGACCAAGAGCTGGTTTCTGACCTATTTATTATATGTTCTATTTTTTTCATCTATGCTCACCTTAGCGAGTATTGGACAGTTTGGTCTGCTAGCTGTTAGACTTCATTGGCACTTTAGAATTAAGTAGCTAAATAATATTTCTTTTTTGCGACGGACTACTTTCAAAACATTACTAAATAACAATCTGCAAGCGAGTCAATAAAGATAGTTTGAGGCCGTGTCTTTGCTCTGACGTCAAGAAAACTGTATTAGCTCAAGTCATGTATTTTTTGTATGATGTTAGTTAATTCAACTTCTTCGTACTGTGACCTCAATTTAATTTGATGCTACCAAGTTGCTGCCACGTAGTGTAAGTTTTGGATATCCATCACAAATATTTTTATCTCTTTCTTTTGGATAAAAATTTGAAGACTGATTGCAAGGGCAATTTATATATAAAACTTGAGGGCTTTATCAATTCGTACGAATCCGGCATGAATGCTTTAACATACTAAAATTTGACATTGAATAGTTATTCGTCTCCATCAATTTGGGCATACACATCCTGCACCCCCACTCAGTTGTCACGTAAAATATTAATCCCATAGCACATATAATAACTCTGATTGGAAATAAGTTTCATGTATAACCTACCGAAAATTTCAATAAATTTGACTTTTTAGAAATTAATGCCTATGAAATTAATTCTATATATAGAATGTTAACATTTATTGCAAGTTGAAGAGCGTGATAAATGAATTCATTTTGTTATTATTATTATTTTTTTTTTTTGCGCAAGGTCGTTCTTTGATCCTTTAATTGTTTTCTAATAGATAGACAGCCGGTCATAATACTGTGTCACTTGTCCTTGGAATTTCATTTCTGTGTGAAAATATAGATATTAATGGGCAGTTCATAAACTGAATTAAAATTTTGATATAGAAATCAGTTCTATTTGTTTTTTCCTCATCCTGAGTTCCTGACTCGAAGCAGCATGAGAAGGATTGATCGGAAAATCAGCCCTGAGTTTTGGTATTTTGTGGGCCTTCAATTAAATAGTAATTTATCATGTAGAGATGATAAATAGTAATTTTCTTAGTTTATTACTCAGCGGAGAATTTAAGCCCTACTTAGCTCTCTAAAACTTCGAAACAGAGTTTTATGATTGCAAGAAGTCTAGGGATCCACATCCTCTACAGCCAAGGTTTGGCTGTTCCAAACAGTCAAACACTTATTTTTTAAAATATTTCAACATTTTAAAATTCAAATGTTGAATCCAAACCGTTGATTCTGTTCAATTTTACGGGCGATGCATTTTCATATAAGGTTTATGAAATTTGGAGCCGATTTGATACTTAATTAAGCGACCAAATTATGAACGTATTAGAATTAATTACTGATAGTTAATTAGATTCGTTCATTTGTTGACCATTTGATCTAGTATCAAATCAACTCCAAATTTCATAAAAATTATATGAAAATGCATCGTCCATAAAATTAAACAAGATCAACGGTTTGGATTCTATATTTAAATTTTAAAATGTTGAAATATTTAAAAAATAATAATTTGGCTGTTTGCAACAGCCAAACTTCGGCTGTAGAGGATGTGCATCCAGAAGTCTAGGCTAGCTAGGCCTATATTAGGATAATAGGCATACATCTGTCTTTTTTTTCCCTTTTTTTCCTTTTTTTTTTTTTGAATGGCATACATCTGTTAAGACTTAAGAACCATCCTAAACTATTGAACTGGCTTGCACCTAAAAATAGGGAACTTGTTTGGACTTTTGGTGGGCTAACTCTAACACCATCGTATTTTACAACCAGACTTCGTTATTGATTTTTTTTTTTTTTTGAACAGGAGCTGATATACAGAATCCAACAAAAAAGCATTCAAGCATCCAACAGGTCAAGGAGTCATAAATGAGCTTAACAATTCAGATTTCCGCGTGCTGACGTCAGCAAGAGCTTGATAACGTCAGTAATTTTTTTTGACAAATTTCTGAAATTTTTTTGCTGACGTCATCAAATATACTAATTTAAGAGTTCGGTTAAATGTTTTAAGGGATTAACTAAAGTGTGTAAGTGTTCAGTTAGATGCACCAATAATTTGAATTTTTTATTTTTGGGATCAGTTAAATATCTTAAGGATTATTTAAAAGTTTGTATGTGTTCAGTTAGATGCACCAATAATTTGGAATCTTAGTTTTTTGTGTTCAGTTAAATAAGTTAAGGGATTAACTTAAAGTATCTATGTGTTCAGTTAATTGCAGCAGAAATTTGATTTCGTAGTTTTTGTGTTCAGTTAAACTATTTAAGGGATCAATTAAAATTATTTATGTTTTCAGTTAGATGCACTCGTGATATGACGTTTTAATAACCATGAAATAAAGTAAACAATGATCATTTATTAAGAATAATATTCATTATTTTACAAACTGAACAACTCTTATAATAATAACACAAATCCTAAATAATTTAACCACTACAAACTAAACACACTTCATCAACTCTTCTTTCGATTCCTTCTGCACAACTCTTCTCATCATGTCCTGTAATTCTTACACAAACAAAACAAAATACAATTAAGTTCGATTACTAATAAAGTGCTCTTATAATATTTAATCCTTTCAGGTCATGCGAGTTTTAAAAATATATGTAATGAAACAAAATGATCACTTAGAAATACTCGTTTAACCCATAGTGAAACAAGATGATTCCTTAGAGAACTGAACAATATAATATAACAAGATGATCCCTTACAGATACTAACTTAACTCATAATGAAACAAGATGCTCCCTTAAAGAACTGAACAATTAGAGATAGTAAAAATACATAATGAACAATCATATCATGTGAAGTTTTAAAAAAATACATAATGAAATAAAATGATCCCTTAGAGATACTAACTTAACCTATATAATAACTAATTAATCCATTAGGGAAACTACACAATTAATTAGTATATCTAGATCAGATAAAAAAAAAATTGAACTTGAACCTGAAATTCAAAATGCGTTTAAATTTCTCAATTCAATAACCAAAAAAAAAAATGAAATTGAATAACTTAGAATCGATGAAACTCAAAACCCAAAGGGAAATCATTCCATTAATTTCAATTAAGTCCAATTAGTATCAATGAAACTCAAAACTTAGAATCGAAATAACCTGAGAGACATCTTTGGCAATGAGAAATCCAAAGTTTATAACCGCCGGGTCACAAAATTCTTTTTGTTGAAATGGACCTTTATACATTATTATACCCGGTTTATAAACCGGTATAACTGGTAAACCTCGGTAAACCCCATACCAGCACCTTCACCGGTTTGATTGCCGGTACGGTATTTAAAACACCGCTAGGTAATGACATAATTGTCTGGTCCAAACATAATATCAGAAAATCGCTAGATTATGTCACATAGGGTGTGTTTGGTTGGAGTGGGAATAAGGAATAAGCCCCTTATTTCTTATTCCGGTGAAAACCAAACAACTAAGGAATAGGGAATTTGGGCTTATTCCGGCCCTTATCCATATTCTAACAAAACCAAAAAATTTGGATAAGGAATAAAGAATAAACTTTTCTCTATTCCTATTCCCTATTCTCACTCCAACCGAACACACACATAAGAGATTATGTTCAGTAGGTAATGGAAATACTTTTTTAAACTTACAAATATTCAAAGCATGATGATAAAGAAACCATATCCAATAAGAGTCATATTAAAATATTTTATTGACAATGCTTGTGTCTTGCCCCTTGCTTTTTAGTAACACAAGAAATAAGGAATAAGCCCCTTATTTCTTATTCGGGTGAAAACCAAACAACGAAGGAATAAGGAATTTGGACTTATTCCAGCCCTTATTCATATTCTAACAAAATCAAGAAATTTGCATAAAGAATAAGGAATAACCTTTTCTCTATTCCTATGTCACACCCCGCAGCGGCGGCATGACCGATTTCCGCCGCAGGCACGTGCTTCGCACGCCCCGCAAGGCTTACTGTTTGGCCACAAGTCAATATGCCATGTTTTAGTATACTAAGCACCATGCACTTATTAGCAACAGTTCAAATAATCCAAGTTGAGGTTATGCTTGTAACATGTGCAAAACAACATTTCGACAGAGTTTCCCCTGTAATAGACGGCATCCAGCCATATAGGCAACATTCACACAGTTTATCAAGTCTTTTCCTAACCCAAACCCATCAAGCAACAGTTAGTAAACTTAGCAACTGAAGTTTACACACATACAAGCATATAGTTATACAATCAAACAAGCAACAGTACACCAGTACACAAAACATAGCCTGACATAATGTACATGGCTTACTTCTCCAACTCTTCAGCCCACGCCACCAAAACCTGGAACCCATGAAAACATGGTACGGTGAGAAAGGAAACCATTTCTCAGTGCGGTATTTAGTTCCAGCCACGCATGAACCCGAAGTCTCATGTTGCGGAACTAAATACACACTGTTTTATATATAAGAACATAATTTGCACAGTTTATTCATAAAACAGTTAGCAATTCATGCTATGCAATGCAAGGCCAGCTAGCAACGATTATCCGAAATCTGCAAATTCAATTCATACCAAAAGCCGGCACTTGTTGGACACCTATCCATGCACAATACTAGGTTGGTTACCAATCAGCCAAGTCATTTCCTTTCCATCAATACAACCAAATAGTACTCAATTGCTGAGAACATTTACCCCCTCATAGTCATGAGTCCCGGAACATAAGCGCTTATCTCACGGCCCTTGGAAAGACGGTCGCGACTCCGCTTTCCAAAGATGTAAATGCCATTCATCACACAATTAGCACAGCCATACCATATATCACAATTCAGCCACAATAAAATAAACCATTCAATATGCATGTCATGAGATAACAATCCATCCTATGCACAGTCATATAGCATATATATATATAATATAGCAATTCATACATGCAGGCTACATGCTAAGTCATGCAAAAACATCAAGCAACATGCATAATATACTTTAAGTTTAGAACAGCAACAAGAGTTAGGGTCCAGGTGAAATCCGCACCTCAAACCTTACACCGTGTTCACTGCTGCGGTGCGTCCGCTTCACCGCTCAAGTCCACCGCTTCGGTCTGTTCAAGGTCTGGTTCAAGCAATCAAAACCTATGTCACAGTCATATTCAATACCAGCCTATAACTCATGCAATTACGTGGTAAAGGCACCTAGCCAAACACCGTTGTGTGACTGGTTTGCGGGTGTTTGCAACACTGCTTCATGATTTGATAGTCAACCAACACCAGACCTATGGTGCTTACTAGCACATGGTCAGTTAGGGTGCACCAACAGCACTATGCAATGCACCAAATTATCATCCCGAAGGTCTGTTTTGAGTCATGGAAACCAGCCGCTATACACGACTCATGCACCGTCATGAATTTCCCAGCCTGTTTTGGGTAAACCAGGGCCAAAATCATGCATACAGCACTGTTCTTTACCTTCCCAACTATCCAGCTATGATCGAAACACTGTTTTCCACTGCCTAACACCTCACAACCAAGCTTAAGGGGTCTGTTTTGGTAAGAAACAGTGATAATACGAATTTGGCAGGGATAAGGGCATAATTGTCCACAAAATTGGGCCAGAGAGAGAGGTAAAGGGGTGGGGACTAGGTGTCAGCAAACTACTCTCCCCCTGCCTAATGACTAAGCAGCTTGGTATCATGCAGCTATTGGGGCTGGTTAAACCAGGTTGGACTGTCCCTTGGCCAGCTCCAAGGGTCACCACTGGACAATTCCAGTACTACATGCATGGGACACTCCAGTACTCACTGCCAAACATGCCTAAGTACATGAACCATGACTGGGCAGCTACGTTAACTACCGCACACGCAGACCGGCCATAACCGTCATGCGTTACAGCATTATTTGGACATTATTTTGGGCACAGTTTGGATCATCAAGCAATTCAATTTTACCACGCAATAATTTATTTCCATTTGGCATACATGATGCAATAAACACACATAGTCTGATTATATGGCAACCATTACCATAGCGGGACTTATACCGTTTCCAACCACGCTTTACATGACTGCACTAGTGTCTGGACAGGGACGGGGGTATCATTACATGGGTCTCTGGTCAGTCAAGGTCTCAAACATCACCACCCCCCTAATAGACAGGATGCAAATTGGAGCAACATCTAGTACAGTATTTACCAACCCCTGAATTTCCCCCACGCTCTAAGGCCTGGTTGCATGGTGTTTACATGACAGGGACACCGTCAGACATCCGTATCTCACATCCTATTCCCTATTCTCACTCCATTCAAACATACCCATAATATAATTGAGAAATGCTAGTGTCTAATATATAGGACGGATGGGTCCGTCCAATATGATCATTTTCATGTTTTTGAATTTTAAATGATCGATCTGAACCGTTCATTATGTTCTCCATATTGAAAACTTACAAAAAAACCAATTTTTATATTTTTTTCAAAATTTTTTACTATTTTTTTGGTATTTTTGAAGATTCATGATATAAACATTATGGATCGTCCAATAACAATGAGTTTCTAAAATACCAAAAAAATAGTAAAAAATTTCAAAAAAATGTAAAAATTGGTTTCTTATAAGTTTTCAATATGGAAAACATATTGAACGGTTCGGATAGGTTATTTGGAATTTAAAAACGTGAAAACGATCGTATTGGATGGATTTCATCCGTCCAATATATTGGACTCTAGCATTTCTCAATATAATTAATGAACTAGGTGGGAAAATCGAGCTTCGCTCGATATATGAATATAAAATATAAAATTTATTAAAAGTATGTAATAAATGATAAATTTGGGACGCTTAGTGCATGTAAATCTATTACAACAATAAAGAAATTAATATTAGTTGTCAGAGAAGTTGTCACTGTCATCCCTAAAATAGTCGTCGTCTTCAAGTTCTATGTCGTTTGTAACCATTAAAATGTTGTTGTACGGATGAAAGAAGTGAAAGATTATAACGCCCGCAATTGTGGTGTGTAGAAAAAGGTTAGAGCATTGAAAGAAAATATAGCATGACTAATAAGGAGGAAATATAAGTATCTTATTATAGAAAGGGGAGCTCATCGAGCTTCTTCGCTCGATATATGAGTTTTTAATAATGGAATCTACAATTCATTTGAACAAAATATATTTCAGTATAAAAGTTTGATAGGAGTTTTAAATTTTTATACTGATCCATTGCTCTAATAAGTTGCAAACATCCTATATGGTGTTGTACTAACTTTTACACCCCACAATTATATATCCTTGTATGTCAGATTCAACCAATTTCTACGTTACCCATCTGTACAAAAGATTTTTAGCAGTGAACTTAAAATTGTCTATATATAGCAGTCGATCCAAGGATATGAAGTTTCATATAATGCTTCACATAAGATTTTATAGACCATAAATAGCAAATTTTAAGTTATGATCCGAAAGTACCTTTTGGATTATTATCAAGATCTTCAATGCTTTCATCTGCAACACATCCTTAAAAAATTGCTTAATTAAATCTATTTGAAATTGAAAAGATCAATAAGTTTCATGTATTGCTTCACATAAGATTTTATAGACCATAAATATCAAATTTTAAGTTATGATCCGAAAGTCTTTTTCGGATTATTATCAAGCTCTTCAATAATTTCATCTGCAACACATCCTTAAAAATTGCTTAATTACATCTATTTCAAATTGAAAAGATCAATGCTGGTGGGCTTTAGTGCTTATTGGCACTGGCATGAGAGACCTGACAATATTATCTGATGGACTTGAAACCTTAATTGACAAAGGATATCCATAATAATCCCATTCTTTGTCCCTTATGTAATTACCAACATGGGATCGGCCATTCTGAGGATGGAAGTCGGGTTCTTGGGCCCCAATATATCAAATTTTAAGTTATGATCCGAAAGTACCTTTTAGATTATTATCAAGCTCTTCAATGCTTTCATCTGCAACACATCCTTAAAAATTTCTTAATTACATCTATATCAAATTGAAAAGATCAATGCGGGTGGGCTTTAGTGCTTACTGGCACTGGCATGAGAGACATGACAACATTATCTGATGGACTTGAAACCTTAACTGACAAAGGATATCCAGAATAATCCCATTCTTTGTGCCTTATGTAATTACCAACAGCGATCTGCCATTCTGTGGATGGAAGTCGGGTTCTTGGGCCCCAATATTCCACCTCTCGCTACTGCTTTTATTCTGCTGCAAATCAAATCATAAAAAATCTTTTCAAATATCGTTCCTAGATTTAGATTGGCATAAATTTTTTGTAAAACTTTTGAACCATAAATATGAAACAAAAAAAAAATCGAAAATGAAAAGGAAAAAAAAAAGAAAATTCATGTTATTACTGCTGATTGTGTTCATGACAATAGGACCTCTCACAGTCTCTACATCCATCAATAATAAAAGTAATGAGGCCCAGCCGAGAATGATCTCTGTGCGTCGAAGTTGAGCAAAATTTCAGTAAGGAGGGTACCAATCAGACCTCACACGGCTTTCATAGGTCCAAGCACGACTGAAAAAAAAAACTGTAACTAAGTTATAACCCAAATCGTGATGATTTTTGTATCTTACCTTAAAAACTAGGGGGGTTAATCGAGCTTCGCTCGATATTTGACTTACTAATAAATATAAAATATGTCATTATTTTAAATTTTGTGAAGATTAATAAATAAAATTTTATTTTTCTGATGGAAATAATTTATAAGTTGTTTATATTTAATATTTATTGGGTATTATTTTATGTTGAGTTTGTAATAAATATAAAATTTCATATATGTGTGTGTGTTAATATGTTTATTCAAAGTGCAATCAGCTTCCTTGAAAATTTTTCTGTACCTTCAATATGCCAGTATTTGTAAATATAGTTATAACATCATCTATAAAATAAAACAACATTTTTTTTAAATAAAAATACTGACATAATAAAATAGCAAATAAAGTGGTAGAGGAGCATAATAGCACAGTTGGAGTAAAAATCACTTAAAATCAGTTATATATCATATTGTAATCTCTTTGGTGCTAACTTGTCGATGCACGCTAATGAAAAAGGCAGGGATACCCTATAACCATTTTTGAAAACTCACTTAAAAACAAATAAAATTGTGAAGAGCTTTCTATGCTTGTTTTTCAAAAATTATATCTTCGTTCTCTTTTTCATCTATAGGCAAGTGTAAATAAATTGAATTTCACTAAACATAGGTGATAAAAACAATATTAGTATGGCAAGCATGTCATTATAGTGTTGGTGTGAGGTTTTTGATGAGTTTTATTATTTTTTTCCCCCCAAGGAATAGAGAATAAAATGCTGGTACAAAGGCTGCCTTCTAACAGTTTAGTTTTCCAAAAAAAAAAATAAAATTCTAGGCATGGACAAACAGAATTTGCAAAATCTTTGAAACCAATAATACTTTACATATCATTTGGAATTGATAATAATCTTTTTGATACCACGTGGTTCTTCTCAAAAAAAGGAAGCTTAAAAACGTGAAGGCTGTACCTATAGAAAATGAATTTGATAAATAAAGGAAATAAAGAGAAAAATTTCAGCAAAGGGAATAATTTTATTAATCAACAAAGGCAATAATTATATGCCTACCAAATATCAGAATTGGGTAGACCTTTTTTGACGCCGGATCTCTAGTCTACCAAATACCAGATTTTAATCGGGTCCAGCTCCGCGTCATTTTTCCTTGTCATTAATCATAACTCTGAAATAAACAACCGCTGATTTTGCAGCTTGGCCTATAGTCTATGGATGGCCGTCTCAAAGCACCTTGTTCTGCCATTTAAAATTTTGTGAAGATATAGTTAAGAGTCAGAGAAAATAATCAATAGCACTCCTGGAAAATAATGGATAGTACTTTGGTGCAACATGTTTAACTTGCAATACTTACATTTAAAGAATTTATTGAGAAAGGAAACAACCTTGTCATATAGCTTGGCTCTTACAAATGCTTTCATGAGAATAGTGTAGGTAATGACATCTGGGCTAATACACTGAAATAGAACACTTCAGTAACTCATGATAATGATCAAATAAACAAAGAAGAGAGAATAAGGGAAATAAAAGTTAATCAACCTCCGTGTTGCATTTACACAAACACCTTGACTGCATTCCCCCAATTGCCTAAGTCTACCCAATGTATCAATAATCCCGACCTCATCCATCTCCATTAGTAGCTCTATTGATTTCTTCCACATGCCATTATCCCTATACAACTTAATTACTCTACAATATACAAAACCATCTAACCTAGTTCTCTTCTTCTTCATCTCATTCAAGACCCACCATGAATCCCTAAACCGACCTGCCTTAGCATAGCAATCCAAGAGAAATATCTGGGGTAGTGTCAATAAAATTAAAAACAGAGTTAATGGCGATTTTGAGAACAATACAAAATTCATAAACGGAAACACACACTTGAATTAGTAGCATTACCAGCAAACTCCAACCCTAGTTCCTCCAATTCACCAACATCATTACATCAGACACTTTGTCACTTGTCTTGACCACCTTGGTAGTAGCTTCGTAATTCTCTTTGGCACCCCTTCCATCAATTAAATAATGAACTTTCATAAAAAGATCTAGGATTTTCGTTATGCAACCCATAAGTCGGAGAAGAGTACGAACGGAGGGAGTAGGCGAGGACATATGTGTTAGAGATATGTCCTAGAAGCCAATTCATTAGGCTACTTCTATAGTTTATGTTATTGGTGATTCCAGATCATTTGTTCTTTGATTTATTCATTGACAGTTCATTTAGGTTGAGGATCTGAATTATAGATCACTGTTATTCATTTAGTAGTAAATGACAACGATAAATCTAAAAGTCCATAATCTTGATAATTAACAAAGGACATTAATTATCAATAAGATTAGTATGCAAGTTAAGTGATGATTAAGTTCTATAAATCATAGGTTAAGAGTAACCAACTTAATTGCATATATGTATGTTATAGAACATAGTACAGGACTGGACCCCACGAAATAAATATATGGATTGTGTTACGTGTCATTATTTATTTCGTTATGATTTTGGTTCTAAGTTTGAGATGATTATCTTTTCCACATGAGGATAGATGCTATAAATCACGTCTACCGCTGATTCCTGATAAAGGCTGCTATACGGACTTGATTTAAGTATTCTTGAATTGTGCGGGGAAAAGCTAATTATCAAGAAAACCGTATGTCCCTCATTAATTCACTTAGTGAGTGACGATATCTGTTTGGGCCCCTTGATGGAGATAGATTGTTTGCTAGCAACTGATACAATTATCTCTAGATCAAGAAACGTATAATCTGCAAGAATGACACGTTCCTATCTTGGATTATACGATGATATCGTGTGACATAAGAATCAAAATAGAGAAACATAATTATTCTCTTATGCAGGATTGAAATATTGTAGCAGTACACTATTTATGCGAATTGGGAATCATAACGTGTTGCTAGATACCGCTTATGATTATTGGAATTAAATAGCGATTTAATTTCATGTCCAACGTAGCATAAATCCTCAAAGGGTCACACAAATAGAGTTTTAACCATACAGTGCATTATTCTATTTCGCAACAGTGTGTATTGCGAAAATATGATGAGTTGATTAATTAATTATATACGGTTATAATTGATTAAATCAAAGAGATCATATAGAAATAATTTAATGCATTTGCTAATCCCAAAATATTATCAATAAGTTGATAATTTATTGTTCAACATACTTTATTTTAATTGGTCGAATTAAATTTAAAGTATAGGCTTAATTTAATTAGGCTATTTGAGGCCCAATTAGAATGCTATAAAGTGGAACAATAATTATTGAATTGAGCTTTGTGTAATGGACTCAAAGCCCATAATTATGGCCGGCCATAGAGGGGGTATTTTGGTCTAATGTCATTAGGTCAAATGTACTATATAAGGATCACTTATGGAGAGGATTAGGTTAACCATTCTCTCTCTTCCTCTCTCCTCTATTGAGGCCGCCACCTTCCACCAAAGGAAAAAAATTTCAGATCTGAATTTTTCTCTCTTTTCTTTGCATTTAGGGCTCATGTGTTGAGCAATAGCTACTTCATTAATATTGATTAATTAGAAGAAAGACTAGAAACAAGGATTAGCTATCTCTCTTTGTTCTTGCTAGCACAAGAACTTAGAGGTTGGTTAATCCTCTTGGTGGATTCGAGGTTTCCGAAGAAAGGAGAAGAAGTGCGCTCGCCACTGACACCAAAGTCGTTGGAACAAGCCTCTTGGTTGCGATACCAAGAGAGGTATATTTCCAACCCTTTTCTCTTGTGTTGAATGGCTTTTGTGCTAGATCTTTATGTGTGTGATGTTTAATCGGTTAATTAACTTGTAATTAGCACAATAATTAAAAATTACACACTTCCTAACAGTTGGACGATAAAGGAGGGCCGCTGTGGTGACCAATTTCTACCATAGGAGGAGGAGGAAGAAGAAAGGAAATGAGGAATTAGGGTAGGCGGCACAAAACATAAACAGCGCAGGGAAGGAGGCGATGTGATTTTTTTGCTTTTAGAGAGATGGACTGAGATGAAATATGACGGAAGGGACTCAATATAAAAGAATATTGTGCAACCAATTAAGGGTGTGTTTGGATGCGGTCGTGAACTTTAAGTTCGTGAACAAACATAGTTCGTGCGACCCAAACATGTCACGAACTGGTCGAACAGGAAGTTCGCAACCTAGTTCCAGGTTCTAACTTTTTGCTGGGATAAGTATCGTGACCCCTTGGACAAAGTATAAAAAAATATAAATAGTACATTTTTATCCGTTGGATTGGAGAGAGAAATTCTTAAAAAATGGCGATACTATTCCCATGTGAGAGAAACACTTTCCTTTATTACTCTGTGCTAACCCTATCTACTCTTCCTCCGCCGTTCTCAACCACACAGCCAAGCTATCGACAACTTCACAGATCTACGCCGATCTGCTGAGAAATCGAAGAAATCGTCAGCGCCACCTAGTTTTTTCTCCTGATAGAGAGAAGACAGATCTCCGATTTACTGGTATTAACTTAACTTTTCCCTTTTTTATTTTCGTTGTTTTTTAGTTACAAATGAAATGAGCGAAATCTGATAAACGCCACAAAATTAGGTCCTATTCTCAGTTTTTCGCTTATGTGTGTTTGTTTTTTGCCCCTGTGTAATAAATACAAATTTTCTCTTTCTCTTTTGCTTTGTGTTGTGTTGAAAGATATGATCATTGAGTCACTGTCCCTGAAGATCTGTCATTGCTTTTATCTGGTACCAAGAAAACTCCACTTTCAGTTTAATTGGTTCTATTTAAGTATGTTCAGCCAATTTTTTTATCAGTAATGTTAAATTAAGTACTGTTATGGTTGGGATCTAACTGATAATTGCTAGTTTAACGTGTGCTCTGCGTAGGTAAAGTGAGTGGTTTAATATATGTACGTAACCTAGTACTAGGAAATTTGCAGTTATCAATTATTTATGGATATTCGATTACTCTTCCTAACTCGCAGTCATTACACTAGTTCAATGGAAATTGCAAATTTAGAAATTTCAAGCAAGAAGGGTAAAGGAAAAGGAACCATGCCTCCAGCGAATGGTGGACGAAACAAAAATTGGACGCTTGAGGAAACAAACATACTCCTCGAATGTGTCGCAAATTGTCATCAACAAAGAGGCAGCATCGGGTTCAGTTTCAAGAAGGATGACTACACCTTTATTGAGAGAGCTTTCAAAGCCAAGATTAAGGACACAGTTTATGATAAACACAACATAGAAAATAGAATTAAAGTGCTGGTAAAGCGTTTCAAAGCATGTTGGGACTTAGCACAAACGACTGGTGGAGGTTGGGACAGCGTTACCAACAAACCAATTGCACCATCAAACCAATTGCACCATCAGAGCTTGACTACAACGAGATGGTTGAGGTGCAAATTTTTAAAAACAAAGGCATCATTTCTTATAAAAAATTATTTCCTCAAATTTGTAAGTAATAATTGACATTAGTGTTTTTCGGGTTTGTAGGGAAAGGGTCCCAACGCCAGTTTCCTGAAGCATTCTTCATTTCCATGGTACGACACGATGTTGCCAATGAGGGGTGGCCAATCAGCAAGCAGAGAAGGGAGAAATCTTTCATTTAATCCACGCAAGCCTTCTCTCCCTTATCCGCTACTAGAAGGCCCAGTCCAAGTCAGTGAACAAGCCTCCTCAGATGAACCTGAGGAGTTAAACGACACTGATGATTGTTCGACAGCTCGTAGGTCGAACAACAGGAGGGGTGGCCAAAGGCAAAGCTCTACCGGTACCTACTCCGCATCTCATGGCTCTAAGCGAAAAAGCACAGACGAATCAGCTGGTGAAACTTCAAAGAGGGGGAGGAGGTATAAGGAAAAGCATAAACAAAAGCAAGCAGATAAAGACCGACTAGCTGAAGCTGGGTTTGAGTTAGCGAAGTCTATGAGGGTAGGTGCTGATCGAACTGCTCATGATCGGCAAGAGATTAAAGATAGCATTGACAAGATTCGTTCCTTGAAGATGAGTGCTGTAGCTCAAGACTACCTTATGGACAAGATTAATAGTAATCCTGGTTTTCGAGGCTTATTTCTGACATGGTCAGAGACTGAAGTTGTTGAATGGCTAACTGCAAAGAATGTGTTTGGCAACAAGCAGCACAACAGAAATAACCCAGAAGGGTTCAGTGCCATGTTGGATAGAGATATCTCAAGACAGGGCTTTTCTGATTACAATATCTGATGGTGTACCCAAAGATTAGTACCAGTTCTTATGTCGCTTTTAGTAGGTTGTAGCGAGAGAGTAGGAGCAGCTGATGAGTAGCTTTAATTAGAATTCTATGGTTGTGTACTTTAAGCACTAGGTTTCTATATTATCGTGTATTAGGTTTAACTGAACTTCTATAGCTTTAAGTTGGTTTCTATGTATTTGTGTACTTTTAAGCATCAGGGCCTTGAAACATGTACTAATGGCCTTGTTATTGAACTGATGTAATATGTCTGTATTATGTTTTTATCATGTACTTGAACCACTAGGTGCTGTTATGTACTCTTTTTTTTCATATGCTACTTTAATTCCTCTGCTACATTTTATTTATAATTTTTGCAAGTGCTGTTATGTACTCTCTTTTTTTTCATATGCTACTTTAATTCCTCTGCTACATTTTCCTATACAACTTTTCAGTAACAGTGCTTTCCTTAATCTTTGCAGGGGTGAATGAAATGGATGATGACGAGTCCAACAATTATGAACGCAACAAGCAAGCTGCATTATGGTGGTTTAGTGCAACACTAATGGTTGAAGCTGATTCGAAAAGATTGAAGCGTGATAGAGAGGTGACTGGTGCACAATATATCACTCGTCAGCTGGCGGGCCACCCCGAGGTATTTTACGAGAATTACCGTCTAACACCACCTAATTTCAGACTTCTATGTGATGAACTTAGGGCTCGAGGGCTTCGATGTGGGGGAGATTTAATTATTGAGGAACATGTAGCGATGTTTCTCCAACTAGTTGCTCAGGGTGCTATCATTCGAAAATTAGCCGTAGATTTCCAGCATTCCGAAGAAACAGTGTCGAGATCACTGCGAGATGTACTATGTTCCATGATGCGAGTTACTTTTTCCCACCATATGCTCGCCACACCAAGGTTTATATAGTCGAAATTCCACAAACTAAAAAAATCTTCTTACGCTCGATTCCCGTGTCCGTCCAAACTCAACTGTGTTTAAACGGACACCCACGGTTTTTATTTATAATACTGATTTGCAGCAGATGGATATTTCTATTTTATTCATAAGAAAAGTTAAGAAATAATAAAAAAAATCTAAAGCAACCAAGACCTTAAGTTTGAGTGACGTAGAACTTTAACAGAAATCATAAAAAGAATATTAATAATACACAAACTTAGGATGATGGTAGAATAATAGAGAAGCCTTTTGAAAGTTGCATAAGCTACTATTTTTAGAATTTACGCCCCAAAAAAGACAGTAGAGTTGTTATGGCTGCACTTGACAGAAGAAGAAATCGTCCTAACACATATCAAAGAATGCCATATAAGGATCTACCTATGTTATTTAATCACTTATATGAAATAAATTCTGGATTTTCCAAGTGAACCACGATGTCAGTGACAGAATGAACTAAAGAAACAAATTTACTTACCTTAACAGTTGATATCCAATATATATTTCCAGTATGTATTAAGCTAACCATTTTACATTTAACTTGTTGTTTCAAGCCTCCATTTAATTATGAATCTGTCTTGACTATTCAATATTTTTTTTAATTTCCTTATTACCATATGGAGAGATCTTCTAAAATGACCAAAAGACATGAAATTACAAATAAAAATACGTACCTTGAAATATACCAAATCATAAGTAAATTAGATATGTACCTTGCTGAGATGGTATGATTCTTGAGAAAAAATGTTCTTCCTTGATCAGTTTGATTTAGACGGGTCAAATGTAAACCAATTATAAACTCAGCTAGTATATATTACATGGCAGTTTCATGAAAAATGCTGTTTTGTTTCAGGAAATAGTTCTATTTTAAAAGAGTATACCATACTCTAAAATAACCAATATATTGACCTAAATGAAATATAAAATATAGAAACTTGTCATGAACGCAATAGGATTTCATATGCATACCCACACTAAGCAATACTGGCAAATAGAGTAGCAGTTATATTTTGCCTTCCATTTCTTTGTAGCTATAGTACCATAGCTTGATATGGATTTTACTAAATTATCAGGCAGGTACATATCATTACCAATATATGGCTGGTAAACACCATAAAAAAATTTATATTTATATATACCAAGTTAGTGGCCTCTTTTTTTTTCTTGTGAAACATATGCAACTGAATTTCATAAAACGGTTTTGGTTTCAGTAAATAATATTACACACAATCGTGCAAAAGTATACGCTTGGCAATTAAGTTCCAGAACCATTTTAATTCATATGTGATATACTGAATTTCATTGTTGATACAAAATTACCATAATGAAATTTAACAAATAGAATCTAGTATTGTTAAGTACCACCTCAAGTAATAATGCATGCTAAGCTTACCAACTTCGAATCTACCTTTTTTCTTTTTAAAAAAATTCCTTTCTATAATTATTGTTGATTGGAGTAACACATTGCATCATCAATGAAACCAAACATGGAACAATAATACCGTTAAAAAATTCAAGTAGAAGAAGAGAGACAACCTGAGAGACAATAATTTACACAGAGTCAAAATCCTCCATCAATCTTACTTGTGGATCTTTCTTTCTACCAGTGCCCTTCATTCAATTTTGAATTGTCTCAACCCAAAAAACAACATCTTTGTCTTTTACCATCTTGCACTCCTCAACTTTCTAGTTATTTTGTCAAATTTTGGATGAATCAATGTTCTATAAGCAATAGTAGATCAAATCAAAGTATTTAGAAACAACAACTGAGAACTTTTCCATCAACCTGTTTGAGCTATTAGCATGAGGGTACCAAAAGGGCTAGTGTCCAGCAATCAGCAAAAGGAACCTAAAAAAAGTAGCTCCAAATAATAAACTGAAGTTGGTATGCTAATAGATCAGCAATACTGTCCTCACCATTGCCTAAACAAATAAAAAAAATCAATTTTAAAATAAATATTAGGAATAATATGATTCAAACTGAATTAAGAAAATGAGAAACATAATTTGAAAAACAAAAGAAGAAGATGGAGCAACACCTGAAAATATACCTAAGATAATATGAGAAGTTGTGTAGCCCGTTTGAATCTGCAGAAAGAAATATATATATATATATATATATATATATAGATGGAAGCATTAACTATAGAGCATATATTTATAAAAATCACAATGAAAATAATAAAGATTAATTAGGCAACGTCTCTTAGAATTCTAAAAATCATTTAATTACCAGTAAAGAAAAAGAATGCAAAAGTATAGTAGCGAAATGACTGTTAGATTTCCAGAAGCATTAACTATAGAGCATTTATTTATAAAAATCACAATGAAAATAATAAATAGATAACGTCTTTGAGAATTCTAAAAATCATTCAATTACCAGTAAAGAAAGAGAATGTAACATGACACAAAATAATTAATAGCTTCCTCTCATTCACAAATACAATGCAAAAAAGAAGACTCTTGAATGAAATCCCTTTATTGCTTACTATTATTTAGTCCTGATGAAGTGGGGAAAAACCATAAAATTAAACAAATCAGAATTCTAATAAATATGAACAAAATCTAACCTAATAGAACCGATACAACCAATCAGCCATTGAATATGCCAAATTTGAAATTGAAATGGAACTCGAATTTGATATCAAAATTGAAATTGAAATTAAACTTGAACTTGAAATTGAAATATAAAATTGCAAATAATGACTATAGCAACTCTAATAAGCAAATCAGAACTATAAGTTAATTTACTATTTAAAAAAAAACTGATTTGAATCTCTCACTGCGTCTCCTCTTCTCCGCTATTCAGAGCCGCCTACGGCCTACCTCCTTATTTTTGGCGTTGCCCCTTTACGCTCTCCTTCTTTCTCTCCATCGCCTCCTCCATCTCCGACCACTTTCATCTGTTTGGGTGTCGGAATTTTTTCACTCAACTTCACTTTCTAGGCGGTGGCGACTGTTTCTCATTCTATTTCTTTTGCGCTAGGATTTCTCTCTTTCTCTTTCACATCACCGTCATCTCTATGGCTTTGGATGAGAGGAAGTGGCGGAGGGGGAAGTGACAGCGGAGAAGAAAGGAGAAACGTCGGTGGAGGTGGGTCCTTGGCTGTGGCGAGTGAGAAAGAAGAGAGAAGGAGAAAGGGCTAAGAGAGAGAGAAGAGGGTGAGCGGACTGGTTTGCGTTCATAACAAAACAAATGAATCTTTGCTGGATTGAACTGATTTAAGCATTACCTTTGAAGCGCATCTTGTTGAGACGGGTCACTTTAACCTTTTTTATTGCCAGCAACACAATTTGTTACATAGTTTCTGTATCAAGAAATATAAAATGTTTAACGCCACAAAATAACTAGCTGCCGTGTCGAGTTCAGATTAGAATTTTCTAACCGGACTCCTATGGTTTTTATTTATAACTAAGGTTGGACATCGAGCTTCACTCGATACAATATTTTTTTAAAAAATAATTATTTTGATTTTTGTTATATAATTTGATTTATATATGTTAATATTAATGTGAATATATAAATTAAATATAAACATAAAATGTTTTAAGAAATGATCAAATTAGTTAAAGAAAATAGATTAGAGCAACAAAGTATTTTAACAGGTTCAACAACAAACTAAAAAAAAAAATCCCAAAGAAAAAACTTGATCCAGGTTTGGATCCATTAAGAAAAACATAATTATTTTATGTAAACAGTTCATCAATTAAGAAAAGCACTTCTATAAAGATCAGTTATATTATATTCTTTCATTTTAAAATTTTGAATTTATGTAAAAAAGAGATATATTTTGTTGCAATTAGTCAATTCTCCCATTTTTTTTTTACTGTTTTTGCTGTTTAGGACCAGGTCCGTACAACCTATTTCTACAAACATTAAGGTTCTATGTGTGCTTCGCTCAATAAAGAATTTGTTTACATAGTATAAAATTTGAATTACGGAATATGATAAATTGATATTTGAAATGTAATGAAAGTATCTTAGAATGTAACTTTGCACATTTGTTTTAGTTGATTGTTTGTAAAAAATTTGGGGATAAAATTTAACGCCTAGATCTTGCAGAAGTTGATTCAAATACCGCACATTTTTATCTAAATGACAACCATGTTGAAACAACAGCTAAATAGAACCTATTTTTATCCTAAAATTAGTGAATGGAAAAAATGTATAATATGTTGTTAAAAAGAATCTTTTTACAATATTATTTTTATATAATATATATTGTTTGAAAATTTCAAATGTAGAAGCATAATTTAAATCGTTAAATACGGTGTAGTAACTATATATAAATATGTCAATAATTTAATTATTGAACGAAATAATTTATTACCAATTTGTGGTAGTGAACATCTATTATATGTGTAATATAGTTTAGTTAATATCTTCTATTGTTTAATTATAAGGCTGTAAGTTTTTAATAAAATTTTTAAGAATTTAAATTGTGGCCGTAATTAAATCATGCACGTGTTTATTTCCTGGTATTAAATCCAATACAAATTCGTTAAGTGAATTAACAGCATCATTTTTCGGTGTTATTATTGCTCGCTGACGAAGGTAAGAGATATCCCTATACATACTCTTGAGATCTGGATAGGTTGCATCAATGATTGATTTTGTTTCATCTACACCAGGATCTATGAGGAGAGAATCTGGAATTCTAATCGATTCAGATTCGTGATCTTTTGAAATCTGAACACCATCTTCTGTTTCATTTTCAATAGAAAGGAACCAATTAGCAAAAGTTGGTGTCGTTTGTTTTTCTTCATTGGTGTCAGCAAGCCTAGAGAGGCGCATATTGGTGGTCAATTTTAGAACGATGCAACTAATCCAAAGATACGAATTTGTAATAGAGGCAGGGCTGTCAAACGTGTGAGATGGAACGGAAATCCATCATTCCGTTTCCATTCCACTTCAAAATACGAAACAGAAAATCATTCTATTTCCGTTCCATTTCGTTAAACGGAACGGAAATTTCACTTCCACATTCATTTTACATTGAAATTTCTCATTTCAACGTTCCATTTCCATTCCGTTTCTGAAAATGAAACTACTTTTCCTTCCATTTCTGTTCCATTTCAGACGGAACGAAACAGAAACGTTCGAAACGGCGGTATATTGACAGCCCTAAATAGAGGCATATATCGTTTGGTGCATAAACTGGACGAATTTTCCGAGTTAATCGCAGACATCTCTCTTCAAATCAAAAAACAGCATGGCACTTGGAACATTTGTTATAGGATCACCAAAGTCTAGTCGAGTAATAACTTTACCTAAATTGCCAAAAAAATTAGAAAAATTATAATGTTTCTAAGATTTATTGCAAAATAAACTCAAGACATATAGATTGCGATCTGTACCAGTATTATTGACAAATACATCATTGGATCAGATATTCGATAAAGAGTGTCCAGAAGATGCATTGTTTGTTTCAGCTATATTTTTTAATTAGTGAGTATGGCAGAAGCGTAAAAATATGACACAATTAATAAAGAAAAAGAGAATGCATATTTAATTAACCAAATTTATTATACATAGTTGCCAATATTACAGTTTCACGATGCCAATCAACAATATCCATATTACATTTACATAATACTATTTAGTGATCAAATGGCCAAGACCGTCCCCGGTATATAGCGACTCACATGCCGGCGACTCTTGCTCTACCACATCGCATGTCTCTCCCATCGACCACAGGAACCACAACCAACTTCTTGGCCACGACCCACTGCTTGCACAATCACCGTTGATTTGAAATACTCACTGTCTTCGATGGCCACACGTGGACCCAGTAGACGTGCTCCCCCACCCATCCCTCAGCCACACCCAACCTCCCTCACCCAAATTCACCACCTACCGAGGCACAAAGTTGAAAACTATGGGCCCCGTCTCACCAGTCAAGAGTGTACTCATGTGCTGGCACATGCAAGGCCCATGAAATCGCCAGTCAAGATCATGAATCAGAAATGTTGCTGCCTTCTCGGTGTGGCCTTTCGCTAGCGATTTGTGATGAACCACTTCACCGACTGGGCAGTCATCATATGCTCTGCCTTTTAATCCAAATCTGACCTTTGCCCATAAAACTATATTGCTCATTTCCATCTTGCATGTTACAGAATCCCTTGTACCACGTCAATGGTTGCTTCTCCCCTTTCCACTGATGGACTCCCAGTAAGGTAATGAGGCCCAAAGATTCTTGTTTGAAACCAACCTGATAGTACATATCACAGACAAAATTTGTTTCTTAATTGCATCCGACTGATATAGGACATTCATTCAAGAATTAGACCTGAACTGGTACAAACTTGGTAAGCCCACTTCTGCCATGTCAGATGACGCTTTCGACGTCTAATGTCACTGGATCAAGAAACATAGCATTTCAGGCCTCGAAATGCTCTCCGACATTCTACAAAGCCTTCCAAAAAGTGTTAATACCTTTTAATTTATAAATGTATAGAGATTCTAGAGTTGATAGTAAAATGACTTGCAGGAATTCCAACGAAACACTAAGGATATAAAATGGTATTGCTACCAGCCTACCTCCTTATGTTGATATTTTAACTATATATTCACATTATTATCAACATATATAAATAAAATTATATAATAAAAATTAAACTTTAAATTATTTTAAAAAATGCATTGTAATCCTGAATACATATTGAATACCACAGGGCAGTATTCCCAAATACATATTGAATGCGTTGAATAATATGTTACATTAGTTTGACTGTAAGGAAAATATAGTACATCAAAAATAATATGTACCTTGAATAAATAAAGCAGATTAATACTGAATTTGTACAAAATACTGTCATGTGGAGTTCTAACATGGTTTTTTTAACATACTACATCAAACTTTGATTTACAATGCTCATTTAGAATGTCTGCTACATATCTCTATATATGAAGAAGGAAAACTATCTTTTCGCTTACAGTGCCAAATTATTTTTCTTGAAAATGAAACCCTGAACATGAATTTCAGTTTTGTTCCTTAAATTGTACACTTCATATATTTTGTCAAGCTGTCAATTGTTAGCATCTTTTTTTTTTTACTTTGATGTGATTCTGACTTATTAAAAGCTAAGGCGTGCAGGGAGCCCCACTAACCCCATATTAGCAAATTAGCAAATAACATGAACTTATATGTTCTGTAGACCTCCCTCTCTCTGTCTCTACTTCTCTATCCTATTTCTTTCTTGCAGATATATGTACCAGTATACTAATTTTTGACAAATTAAGGATATCTTATTACAGATATATGTTAATAGCTCGAACTAAAACTTGGATTGTGCTTCAAGAGCAGCTTGAGATGCCAAATTAAAATTGGTCATGTAAAACAACCATGACAATATCCAAGGTTTAAACCAAATTAAACCAAGCAGATATGAAATTAAAATTTATGTTAAGAAAAATCAGCGTACTTTATTATTATAAAGAATAATCTGCTTCTTATGAAATCATTTTCAGAGTACCTACGGCATAATTTATTACTATTGTTATTGCATCAAAGTAAATTTACTTTTCCTTTTACTTGTACTTTTTTTAATATTTATTTCTAATTGTTGTTGGCTATGAATTTGTGATAATAAAACTGTAAGTTTAAAGTAGGTCAAAAAGAAAATTAAAATATAGTAAGAAAAAATTCTTACTAATGATGTTAAACTGGTGTTTAATTTCAAGGATACAGCATTGGCTTTGATTAGCGTTTGTGGCGATTGTGGTTTCTATGCTGGCAATGACTGGAGATGAGAAGCCTGCGATGACTATTAGGGTTTGGATTACGGGGCGTGGGATCCACTTGGCCATCTATATCGTACTGGTATGGACCGATTTCAAGAGTTAGCCATGTCAGGAAGCTGCCAGTATCGGAGGAGAAAATCAGAGACGGTTTAAGAAACCAGCAAGCATGGCCCGTTGCCTTCAATTCCAGTACTTCAAATTTGCCCTTCTCAAAGGAAGACTTCTCCAACCCAAGCACGGGGTTGTACATAAACCACAAATTCAAACCAATTCCAATGACAAATCATGAAATTGAGAAATCGAAGAATGTTGTTGTTTGAAGCAAAAAAAAATTGCAAAGATCAAAATCCATTGAGAAGGGCAAAAATATTTTCGAACTGTACACAATCAAAATGATACAATATTCATTTCTTTTCTTCTAATTAATGGAACATCAAGGAAAATTCTATTTAAAAAAAACAAAAAAAAGAGGAAGGGGCTGTTTGGATTCCCCAAAGAATTTGGGGAATTTCATCTTCCTACCGTAAATTTATTATAAACAATCCAAACTCTTTACAAAGTTACACACTTCCCAATAAATTTATTCCTAGGAATTGCAACTTTCCGAAATTCCTAAGCGATCCAAACGGCCCCGAAGAGAAGATAAAACCTGGTGCAGAAGAAAACAGCGCAGTGTGTCGTTACAGGATTTCACTATTTGTTGCCCCGACACTCGCCCTCTCTCTCTTTCTTTTGGCCCTATATTTTCGTTCATTGGCGGATTTCCCCCACAGCATCATCTTTCCTTCTCCTAGTTTAGAACAGAAATCGCTGGTGATGGCGAAAAAGGGTTAACATATTACTGAATAGTATTGTGAGAATTTTTTATATCTCCGATGATTTATTCAAAAAAAAAAAAATAAGCCCAAATTAAAACAGGAGAAACCTTGTCTGAAATTCGGGTGTGTCGCTTGGGATCCTTCACTAACTCTTCCTCTTGCTTCCTCAAATATATTTTCTTCATTCACCCGATCTGAAATTAGAGAGAACCTTGATTACTTTGGTGGGAAGAGAGAGGGCAACTGGCCTCGTACTCGTAGAGGGAGTGGAAGGTAGATTTGAAAGTTTTCTTTTCTTCTCCAATTAAGAGAGAGATGACGGAGATGGATCGACCGAAATGATTAGCTTGCGACAAATATTGACCGTGCCGTGCGAGTGAGAGAGATGATCGGAGTGGGAGCGGTTTCGGTTGGCGCTCGAGTGGAGAAGAGTGAGGTGCGATGACAGAAGCGGCGCAAACAAAGAAACCCAAAAAAAAAGGAACAATTCACTTGAATGGACGAGATTTATTATCGGATGATATGATTTCGCGTCGTGAACGTTGCTTTAAAATCCGTGCAAAAAAATCAGATTATATTATACTATAGGTACATATAGATACTGATACTGAATACTGATGTGCCGATAATAAGAGTGATTTATGCAAAATTTTTGTATAATATATGATTTTTATGTCGTCATTTGGGTGTATTTCCGTTAATGAATTCCTCCTCTTAGCACCTAAAATGTGAATGGTAGGATTCGACCTGTCCACGAATCTTGACAAAATCGAACAGTTTAAAAGTCCTGTGTAAATGGCCTCTATATATATATATATACACACACATTAGTGTGACTTAAAAACTGTTATTTTTGAACGGTTCAAAACTGGAATCACATCCTCTATTTGGTTGTATCGTTTGGCCAAGACATTTTATTAAAAAAAATTAAAATTTTTAAATTCAAATATTAAATCTAAATCGTTGATCTTGTTCAATTTTACGGGCGATGCATTTTCATATAAGTTTTATAAAATTTGGAATTGATTTGATACTAGATCAATTGGGTAACAGATGAACGAATATGGTTAACTATCACTGATTAATTCTAATTTGTTCATAATTTAGTTACTTAATCAAGTATCAAATCGACTCCAAATTTTATAAAACTTATATGAAAATGCATCGCCAGTAAAATTGAACAAGATTAACGGTTTGGATTCAATATTTAAATTTTAAAATTTTAAAATTTTAAAAAAATGTCTTGCCTGGACGGTACAGCCGAATTAATCGACTGTAGAGGATGTGAGTCCATTCAGAACTAATTAGATTAATGATTTTCTTAAATTTTATATAACATATAGATAGATCGACATAAAAATGAAAATTATTAGTAAGTGATCAATCAAGTAAACAATTATTTCAGATAAAGAGAAAACTAACCTTCCACAGAAATCAAACTACATTTTTTATTCTGGAAAAGAATAAATCAAATACAGTAAAGCTTGACATGACACTTCCCCTTATGACATCAAATTCTTAAAACGCTCTTATCATGAACAACAAATATGTTATAATTTCTTTAATGAAAACAATGAGAAAATATTGTTGATTTAGTGGTAATCAAGGGGAGCTGGGACCTCTTTCAGTTTAAGTCCATTGTAGTAGATGTCCTGCAATCAAAATAATTCAATTAAACCCAAAACAATTTGATCTAGTGTTCTGAAGAAAAAAATTATTTACTGCATCCAAGATTACTAATATATTTGTAAAGGAGCTCAATTAATTTTGTACCGAAGCGAAATGGTTGACATCACGGTGGTGCGCCTCATCGGCACGAACAGCAATTACAACATCTCTGAGAGTGGCATCAGGTGCCAAGCGCCAATAATCAATAGCAATGGCGGGTGCCGGCACATTCTCTATTTTACCTGAATCCAGGTCCTTGAGGTACTCTGTGTAGGAGTGGACTGCCTCCTCTTCAAGATAACCCACCATTCTATGTGCCAGTCGGGGAGACAATATATATGCAAGCAAGTACGCATTGAAAAATATGCCTTGCACAGTGAAAACCAAGGCACGCTCATACCAGCGGGGGTCAGAAACCTCCATGAAGGTCATAAGGTGCATACGCTCGTTTTCAGCTTCTTCCAGCAGAGCACGGATCCATCCACCAGTGTGCTCGAACCGACGGAGCGAGCGAAGATGAAGATGCAATCCAGCTACCATGCCAGGAACAGCAGCAACTGTTTCCAGCATCATCGCACGACAGCCGTACCTCCTCTGCAGTTGTTATGGATTTCAATATTAGAATTGTAACTTGAGTGGCTTAATCAATATGCTGAACCATCTCCATCTTTTCATATGTTAAAAGCTCTATGACAAAATTATAAGTAGAAATGCAGTTAATGAAAAACATAAGATATTGCTTGAAATTTGAAGATTTCTTTGTGAGTGCTTTTTTTAGTTACCTGGAAGAAGATATCAGTAGGCCAACGGAGAGCCTTTACCGTCAAGCGCATCATATCATCACCAAATGTGACAGGCTTGTGATGCTTGTCCAGGTCGATGTTTGTATTTGCGGTGTAGGAATGCCAGGGCTGTTAATTTTTATTAACCAATATGTCACAAATTCACAATTAAAATTAATCACTTTTATTTTCCTTAAGATTTCTAAATGCATCTTTTGCACCACAAAACGTTTTCGTTTTCAATTGAACATATTAATTTACAAACACAATATATCTTAATTAGGCTTTGGGTAGCCCTGATTTGATTTAGCATTTTCTCATTGGTGAATCCATATACGAATTGCTTCATTCAGAAAATAAATAAATTATAGTTATTTTCAAGTTATGATCCAGGGTTATATATATTTCTAGAAACCCGAAAACATCAGGAGAAAGAGATTATACCCGAAAGGAGGTCCACTTCCACTCTGTACCGTCATCCTTCACAAGCTTGTCGTGTTCAATGCCCCAATAGCTAGCCACTTGTTTCTCCTCCTTTCTTTTACCAGAGGAGGTGTTGCTGCTGTTAGCAGCAGTTTGTTGCGGTGCAGTCGATAGCAACCGAAAACAACCTAAAGGGGCACCATACAAAATAAGTGGAGAATTCCCGAAAAGCACCGACCCAGCAGCCGCATTGGAGAGGAACTGTCCCTTGAGTTGTCTTAGCAGAGATCCAGCGACTATTGAGGAATTCATGTTTTAAAATTTCTAGGAAAAATTCTGGGAGCCGCTTGTACTTTTTCCACTTTGTACAATGCGATTATGTAAACGGAAGAGGAGCGGGCCGTTTTTATAGTTGGGGGCTTGGGGCATTGACAGAGAGTTTGGGTGCTTAATCAGGGTTAATTAACTTCGGTTGTATTTTGGTGACGCTATGGTTACCAATTTACCATTGTTAAATTAAGTTGACAATTCTGACCTGCGAGGTGATAACTTCCACAAAAGAACAAAGGATTATGCTTCTTGGCAGAATAAGGATAAAAAATAGTCAACCCCGCATGGTGCCGATACAATGAACAAGACTAAGCTGCATTTTAAAGACTGAAGTCTTTCTTTCTTAAAAATTAAAACTTCAGGTTTTATTGGTAATGGCCATCATCAATTGTTCCGTCCTTTTGGAGTGGGCCCATGACCCAGCAAACGTGCTGGAATCATACTGTGGACGGAACAAAAATTTTGGAATATACATTTAATTATTTGTTGAAAAATTTAAAATTTATCAACTTTGAAAAGCCGCGAATTAGTCGTATCAATTATAAATTGGTTATAATAATATAATTAGCAAATTGATGTATTGGGCTTTTGGATAAATGAAGGGACGAACTGCAGTTAACAAATGTTGCGGTACAAAATAAAGAAAAAGAAAAAAAGCAGCAACAAATACCATAAAGCAACATCTGTCTATATATAACATGAAGGATAAGGCTTTTATTTAATTTGTTTTAGAATAAAAACATGAAAGAATGTAGGCAAATTTTCATTGTAAAATTACGGCTCACTGTAAAAATGAAGACGTACTTTCTTGTTAAAAAAACATATATAATATATTTCCATACAAGGAAATATAGCAAATCTAATTAATTAGATGTCTGTCGATAACTTCTTTTTATGAGATATAAATAAATTTGATTAAAATGTTTTTTGGATCAATTGTAACAAACAAACTTATCAATCTTTCTTTTCTTTTCTTTTCTTTTTTTTTTTTGTGAAACAAACAACCTTATCAAATCAAATTCGGCTCTACTGCGCCCAATGAACATCCAAAAGCCTCTGATCCTGGACCCGGCCCTGGCCAAGCCCTTCTAACACGAAGGGCCGGCCCGGCCTCTCTAAGCCCTTAAGAAGGGCTAGGGCTTAGAGAGGCGAGACTTTGAAAGGGCCAGGCCACAATCTTAACTGAAGAGAGGCTTGGAGAGGCCAGGCTTTGGAAGGGCCAGGGCCTAGAGCGGCCAGGCTTAGGAAGGGTCTAAGGTCTAGAGAGACAGAAGCAATGAATAATCAGGCACAATCTCAAGTGAAAGGTAAGATCCTATCTGATACAATGTAAATTGAACATATCATTTCAAATAATATTTTAATTTTTGAACATGATGTTAAAACAAGTTAAAAATATATACATATTTCTCAATCTTTTACGTTACATTATTTCATACATTTGTAATTTTAGTTTATTTTAATTCATTAATACATTAATTTTTTTATGTTATTATAACATAAATAGTCTTAAAACCAAATTAAAGATGAAAAAACTAAAAATATTATATATAATGAAAAATAAATGTGTAAAATTATATTTAAATAATTTATAGCATTTTTATTATCTTTTATAAATAAAAATTATTCATTTTAAATATAGTTTTAATAAATATTTAAAGAAATATATTGTCGGTCCGTCGGCCCTTCAAGTCCGGCCTCTCGATCGGATGGCCTAAAAGGGTCAGGTTTGAGAAGGGCCCGGCTCGATCTTCATATTTAAGCCCTTCTAAGTCCGGCCCTTCCAAAAGCCTCCCTATATTCGGCCCGATCCGACCCTTGAGTAGGCCCTTTTAGACCCGGCTTTTCGGGAGCCCGGCCCGGCTCTGGAAGGCGTTCACTAACTGCGCCGATGTGATTTGTTTGGAGAGGATGAAAACATTTTAACTTTTTTATGAGATATAAATACATATACTTTTGTTTAACCATTTGATGCATACTGATGGGGCACGTTTTTATTTGATGGTAAGCTGGAGACGATCTTTAATAACTTGAAAAAACATTTTGCATTTGTTACAGGGCATTGACACAAGTATCCTGTCTTTACTGAAAAGGAGGGAAAACAAAAAAAGCTCAAGCGTCTCATCTATTTCCACACGTGAGCTCAATTGACAAAATGAAATTACTTCTTTTTTTTCTTTCTTTTGTGAAAGAACAGATCCCCAGCAAGAGGGGGAGGGGGGGATGGGGGGGTGGGGATCATTGCAGAGGCAAAGCGAGGTGCTCATGAGAAACAAATGAACAAATAATAAACCAAAATCTGAACAATTCCATGAACCTAATACAAAAATTTAACAAAGAAATCAGTAATCAGTTCCTAATCTCGACAGTTTAAATTAACGTACCACACGAATCTTGATATTAACCCATCATTGATCAGACGAACAAAAAAGTAACACTGTGCAGTATTACAGTATTGCAGAGGATATCATTCCCTCCTCTTAGTCCCTCTTTGTTGTTAAAGAGCACAACTAAGTGAAAGCTCACGGCTTCAAAACTCGGACTCTAATTTATTATAGATATTCATTCAATTTAAAAATAATTTAGGAGGCTTGACCAATTTCTTTATTGGGATTAAAGAAAACGCATAATTCATATAATATAATTTTACGCATAATTCTGAAATTTTGTCTGCGACAGTTATCAGGCCCAAATCAAGATACGACCAAAACCTCGAAAAAAAAAAGTGTAACTTAATTCTCCTTAATGCTGCCCCCATTTTCATGCTGCTCTGGTAAGACTGTCTCCTGTATCTGCGCATACCCATTCTCCGCCAAGCTTCCTGGTACAGCCAGAGTTGACACAATATCATTTGCTGACAAGATTATTAGCTGTTCAGATCTCAATTGTTCACAGAAAGCATAGCCCACCTGCCCAAAATTGTAACAAAACTCAAAGCTACATGATGAACACTATTCTAGATGACGAGGGTACCTCACTACTTTCACCCGAACATATCTCACTACCCTCACCCGAAGATACTTCACCAGAAGATATCTCACTACCATCGTCCAAAGATACTTCACCCAAACATATCTCACTACCCTCGTCCGAAAGTACTTCACCCGAACATATCTCACTACCATCGCCCGAAGGTACTTCACCCGAGGGTATCTCACTACCCTCACCCGAAGATACTTCACCCGAGGGTATCTCACCCGAGTTTGACTCAGATTCCGACGTAGATTTATTTTAGGACATTACTATAATTGTAATTTTTATATTTTTTTTCTATTTTCGCAAATTTTCTTTTTAGGTTACTATTTCTGAAATGTTTTAGCTTGGATCCCAAGGCGCCGCCTTCTATATAAAGGGGTGCTTGTCATTGTAAACAGTTTAGTTGATTAATTAATGAAATTTTTCCATTGGGCTCTTTGAGTTCCACTTTGCTATTTAGCATCTTTTTGTGTTTTCTAATTCCACTAAACCATTTATCGCCGGCCTCCTCTGGCGGACCGGTGGTTTAGGACGAGTGCCGTCGTCAAGTGGTATCAGAGACAGGTTCCGACAATCCACATTCGCGCTTGCGTGAAGCTGTATCCCCAACATCCGCCGCCGTCGCCGATCGCTGCGATCTAATCACTCCAACCACCCTCACTTTCCATCTTTTCGCCGGAATCCATGGCTGATCCTAACATCATCGCTCTTTTCGAACGAATGCAGAAGAGTCAAGAAACCCTGCTTCAGCGTATGGATGATAACGCCGCCGTGCGCCATACAGAACTGATTACAACACTCATGGGACGATTAAACCCTAATGACAAAAGAGGTGGGGGCCGCAACCCCAATCCCAACCCCAACAATCCTGAAAACCGAGACCGAAACAACACCCGAAACTTCACTGGGAGTCTAAAACCCGAGTAGTTCCTAGACTGGACGCATACTGTAGAAGTGTTCTTTGAGTTGAAAGAAGTTCCCCCTGAGAAGCGTGTGCCCTTGGTTACTATCCGATTTCGAGACCGAGCAGCCGCCTGGTGACAAAACTTTAAATATCGTCGTTATCTCGATAACCTTTCACCTCTAAATGACTGGGACGCACTCAAACACGAGATGAACCGAGAATTCCTACCTCTCAACTATCGACAGACACTGTTTAGGCAGTTTCAGTCACTCAGGCAGGGACCGAGGAGTGTTGATGAATATACCCTCGAGTTCTATCAGCTGGAAGCTCGTAACCAGTTGAATGAGACCGAAGATCAACGAGTTGCTCGATTCCTCCATGAACTTCGCTGCTCGATCCAAGATGTGCTTGCTGTACAGACCTTCAACAATGTCTGCGAGGCCCAATCCAAGGCGAATGCAGTAGAGCAACAACAAGCTCGAAGTCGTAGCTTGCCTCCGAGACATGTACCAACCGCGGGTCGAACTCAATCCGAGGCAACAAGAACTGTTATTCCGTCGAAAAATCCGAGCACTTATCCATCCCGCAACACACCTCCCTTGCCAAATCCGAACAACCCCTCAGATAATCGTAAAGCGAACATTCGTTGTCATAGGTGTCACTCCCTTGGACACTATGCCAATAAGTGTCCTAAAGTTCGAGTTCAGTACGTTGCTGATCAAGATGATTATTTCGAGAATGAAGAGGGATATGTTGCAGCTGATGAAGAGGTCTACGAGGCTAGTCCCGAGGATGTCGGAGGAGAGAGCCTAGTTGCCAGACGTTTATGTCTTGCACCACCCACCAAAGAGAATTGGAAAATGCACGACATTTTCAAAACTCAGTCCTCTATCCAAGGAAAGAAGTGCAACATAATCATTGACTCTGGAATCTGGGAGAACATAATCTCCGAAGAAGCTGTAAAGAAGTTGAACCTCGCGACTACACCACACCCTCACCCCTATAAGCTTGGATGGGTCAACAAGGACGCTGAGATTATGGTTAACAGACGATGTCAAGTCGAGTTTTCAATCGGCCCGAACTACTCCACCACTGTTCGAGCAGATGTCGTTCCGATGGATGCATCGCACCTCATCCTTGGGCGACCATGGCAATTTGACAATCATGTTGTGTATGATGGTCGCAAGCATCTCTACTCAGTCCAGTTGGGAGACAAGAAGGTACATATTTTACCTCTGCAAAAAGATCTCTCTAACACAGGAAAAATAATATTTTGTGTGCCCACAGATGAGTTTGAGACCGAACTTGAAATTGAGAGAATGTGTTGGATCGTGGCCTCGACCACATTCACAGAACACGAGCCTAGCGAACTGCCACGAGGACTGGTTGAGCCAATCCTAGCCACATACAGAGATGTTCTGGGAGCGCTTCCTGATGGACTCCCACCTCTCCGGGACATACAACACCAAATCGACTTGGTGTCGGGGTCGAGTCTTCCTAACAGAGCTCATTATCGAATGTCCCCAGATCAACACGAAGAGCTACGTCGACAAGTGCAAGAATTGCTTGACAAGAGTTTTGTGCGAGAGAGCATAAGCCTGTGTGTTGTTCCAGCGCTACTCGTTCCGAAGAAAGATGGCACATTCCGAATGTGTGTGGATAGTCGAGCCATCAATCGAATCACAATCAAGTATCGATTTTCCATTCCAAGGCTCGAGGACATGCTCGATCAACTAAGCGGAGCTACGGTTTTCTCAAAGGTCGATTTGAAGAGCGGGTACCACTAAATCTGTATCAAACCTGGAGACGAATGGAAGACAGCCTTCAAGACTAAGGACGGACTATTCGAGTGGGTTGTCATGTCCTTTGGTTTGTCAAATGCTCCAAGCACTTTCATGAGAGTGATGAATCAAGTACTCCGTCCCTTTCTCAACAAATTTGTGGTGGTATACTTCGATGATATCCTCATCTACAGCCGGAACAAGACCGACCACTTGCACCACTTACGCGAAGTACTTGAGACACTTCGAACGAACCAACTATTCGCCAATCCAGCGAAGTGTTCGTGGATGGTTCCGAGCCTCACCTTCTTAGGTTTTATCATCTCGGGCAAAGGCATGAGTCCAGATGATAGCAAGATAGAAGCCATCCGCAACTGGCCAAGTCCAACTACCATAGGGGAGGTTCGCTCATTTCTTGGTTTCGCTGGTTTCTACCGGAGGTTCATTAAAGGTTTCAGCTCAATCACCTCACCAATCACTGACCTACTCAAAGCGAAAGACTTCGCTTGGAACGAAAAGGCTCAGAAATCATTTGAACAACTCAAAAGCGTGCTCACTAACGCTCCTGTGCTATCTTTGCCGAACTTTGATAAAGTGTTCGAAGTTGAGTGTGATGCTTCCTTCACTGGCATTGGAGCTGTCTTATCTCAGGAGAAGAGGCCAATTGCTTACTTCAGTGAGAAGATTGGTGGGCCGCGTGAGAATTACTCGGTCTACGATGTTGAGCTCTAAGTCATTGTTCGGGCCCTCCAACACTGGCGACATTACCTCCTCCCCAAGGAATTTCTCCTCTACACTGACCATCAAGCCCTGAAGTTCTTACAAGATCAAAACAAACTGAGCTCTCGTCATGCCAAGTAGTTCATCATGTTACAAGAATACACCTTCACCATCGTGCATAAATCTAGTGTGAGCAACAAGGCGGCTGATGCCTTAAGCCGCCGGGTCAATTTGATGTCGGCAATGAAGAATGTGGTTCTCGGGTTCGAAGAGCTACCTCGCGAGGTTAGAGAAGACGCTGAGTTCGGACCCATAGTTGAAGCAGTAGAGTTGAAGACCCGACATGATTATCTTCTTCACAATGGGTATCTCTTCTTTGGAAACTCGCTGTGCATTCCGAATATCTCACTCCGATTTTTCACAGTTCAAGAGTTGCACAAGCAAGGTCATTTTGGAGCTGAGAAAACGTTTCACTTGATTCGAGAGAGGTTCTTCTGGCCGAACATGTCAAAAGACATCAAACTATTTGTGAAGCGCTGCCAAGTGTGCCAAGTTGCCAAGGGGACCGACACCAACCAAGGCCTATACACACCTCTGCCTATCCCAACAGCACCTTGGAAAGACATATCGATGGACTTTGTTGTGGGTTTACCAACAACCAAAAAGAAAAATGGCAGCATCTTTGTGGTTGTAGATCGATTCAGCAAGATGACCATCTTCGCGGCTTGCAAAACAACAATTGATGCGCGAAAAGTTGCCGAACTGTTCTTCGTCAAGGTCCTACGCCATCATGGACTACCGAGCTCCATAGTTTCTGACCGAGATGTGAAGTTCATGAGTATATTTTGGAAGGAAGTATGGTCTCGTCTTGGAACCGAGCTGAATTTAGCACCACATGCCACCCACAGACAGACGGACAGACTGAAGCGGTGAACAGGAGTCTCGCGAATATGTTGCGAGCTCAAGTGACCTCATTTGGAACCTGGGATACTCTCCTGCCAAAAATTGAGTTCGAGTACAATTGCTCTGTCAACCGCTCTTCGCAATTTGCTCCTTTCTACGTACTCTACGGATACATTCCCCGAGGTCCTCTCGACCTGTTACCAGTGGACGTTCCAAGCAAAGGTCCGAGAGATGCAACTTCTCGTGTCCGTGATCTACAGGAGATTCATGCTCAAGTTCACCAGAATTTAAAGGCAGCTTATGAGAAGTATAAAGCCTACAAGGATAAAAGGTGCCGACAAGCACAATTCGAGGTGGGAGAGCTTGTGTGGGTCTATCTGAGCAAAGATCGCTACCCGCGAGGTGAATACAATAAACTTACACGTCGCAAGTTCGGACCCTATCCAATCCTGGAAAAGTTCGGGGAGAATGCCTACAGAATCATGTTGCCCAAAGATATGTACATCTCGGACGTATTTAATGTTCGTCATCTTCACAAGTACTATGGTGAAAATACAAGCTTGAGGTCAAGCTTTTCTCAACCCGGGGAGCATGACGAGGGTACCTCACTACTTTCGCCCGAACATATCTCACTACCCTCTCCCGAAGATACTTCACCAGAAGATATCTCACTACCCTCGCCCAAAGGTACTTCACCCAAACATATCTCACTACCCTCGCCCGAAAGTACTTCACCCGAACATATCTCACTACCATCGCCCGAAGGTACTTCACCCGAGGGTATCTCACTACCCTCACCCGAAGATACTTCACCCGAGGGTATCTCACCCGAGTTTGACTCAGATTCCGACGTAGATTTATTTTAGGACATTACTACAATTGTAATTTTCATATTTTCTTTCTATTTTCGTAAATTTCCTTTTTAGGTTACCATTTCTGAAATATTTTAGTTTGGATCCCAAGGCGCCGCCTTCTATATAAAGGGGTGCTTGTCATTGTAAACAGTTTAGTTGATTAATTAATGAAATTTCCCATTGGGCTCTTTGAGTTCCACTTTGTTATTTAGCATTTCTTTGTGTTTTGTAATTACACTAAACCATTTATCGCCGGCCTCCTCTGGCGGACCGGTGGTTTGGGACGAACGCCGTCGTCACTAGACCTTCCATCACTGTCATTAAATAAAACTAGATTCCGTTCTAACCATACTGACCAGAGGAAGGCAGTCATCAATATTTTCTCCTTATTCCAAGTCAAGGAGAGCCAAAGAGAAGAAACTGTCTATATATCTTAAACTTTTAGACTAAGTAAATGGACAATTACTTCTAAAAAGCAGAACAGAGTTTAAAATCTAGTAAGACGAAGTAGATCTACGTCCTGGAGATGTTTATTCTCAGAGAATTCTTTTAATATTGAAACTCAAGCAAACTCGAATGGTAGCTGTCGGTCTCAAACGGATTATAAATCTATTCACAAACCAAACCTAAACTATGTCTATAGGTGCCGACAGGCTCAACATCAGTAAATATAAATACTTGTATAAAAAGATTTTAGTACAGGAAAATAATTTGTAAATGCTAAATAAAGAGACGGCAGAGAAGGCATGAAGATAAAACTTTTTAGAGAAATTCAAACGATGAGAGTGTTTGACCCCAAAATATGGTGTGAAGTGCATAAAAAGGGTTGAACCAATTTCATGATAAATAATGCGTGGAGCTTGAAAAATTCATAAAAAATGCCAAATGAAGTTCAAAAATCATGGAAAAATACCCAGAAGTTCAACAAAGCATGAAGAATACTATGGTGCATTTGGAATGGCTAGAGGAGCTACAGAACCCCTATTTTATGCGAAGAAACCCTGAAATTTGGAGAAATTAAATAAAATAATGGGAGGGGACTTTTCAGAAAATTCTTAGCAACAATGGATTCTACACGTTTTTACAAAGTCGTGTATGAAATTTCATGGGAAAATGCTATTGGGAACTACCTCAAATAATTAATCTAATTCCAACAAGTATGAAGAAAAAGTAATAAAGCGCAAAAATGGACATGTCCATTAGCGTCAAGGAATAGAGAAAAGATTGGCTTCTCTTTCAAAACAAAGAAATCCAGCAAAACTCCCTCCGTGCCAGACTTGAGATGGGCAGACGCGGATCATGAACCACACATGTGATTCCTTGTGCGGTTCACAATGAACCGAGAGCATAGCGGAGAGGGAGAAGAGGTGTCGCTGCGGAGCACTCCCAAAACCAAACTGATCCTTTCTTGAAGTCTAAGTCAGGTACACCCAGAGTATGAGAAGAGAATAGGAAAGAGAAGTGTGAGCCCCACAAGAAGTAGCTCGGCTCATGGTAAACCGAAAGCAAGTAAAGAAAGAAAAGAAGAGAATGTGAAATGAATCTAACGGAAAATGGTTTGAGAAGAGAGAGCCGATAACTGCCGGGCTCCTCCCAAGATACATGGCATCGGGACGGAAAGAGAACCAGGGGCGGGGCCTATATATAGCCCATTGAAGAGAGAAAGGAGGACGCTTCCAAGAGGAACCTGAGATCCCTTCCAGACCCTCTTCCAATTCCATTGCAAAGTTTAGGCTTAGCATAGACATTTCATCGAATACCTGTTAGGCATTGTAGAGTAAGAGAAAAGATCGTGAGAAGAGATCAAAGATCGAACCATAGAGGTACAGGTAGGTTTTGGAAGATAAGGGAGACGATCAAACATTGATCGATGCTCTCAGGATTCGGATTTTGTAGATTTCGTTTTGAATAAAGGCTGGAATTTGTAATCTCCTGTGAGAAGCATGGTTTTCATTTCTTTGCTTAATTTCTTGCTTAGACCTAAGTCGTTTAGTATTTTTCTTGATCCATGGCGATGTATAGGTAAGCTTTAGCGTCTGGCATCTCGTTTGAGGTTGAGGAGGCGGGTTCATCAGGGAGCACGGCTCCCATGGTGGATTCTCCATCCCTTCGTTTCTTTATTGGTTCTTTCGCATTTCTTTACACATGAATACTTGGTTAATTAGGGTTTGTAGGATAGAGATGAGATCAACCAGGGAGCACGGCTCCCATGGCGGATCAAAAGTCTCAAAGTCGTGAAGTCAAGTTGCATAGCTGTTTGCTCGTGATGTTCTTGATTTTGATTAGTGCTCCATCTATCTTTTCTCCTTCCACTCTAACTTTCTGCTGCCAGGGAGCACGGCTCCCATGGCGGATTGCATCTCAGCTAGGAGCATGGCTCCATAGCTGGATTCTCTCTTTTGATTTGCTAAGAGGCTCGGCCTCCATAGCGGATCAGGTTTAATTGATTGAATTGAGCTAATTTCATGCTCAGTTTGACTCATTAAACCTCAAGTTAAGAGAGAATCTAAGGGAAATGCTGCCCAAGTTTGTCCGGGATTTTAGGTGTCAATCTCCTCTCCTTAGTCTACGTTTTATTCTAGGAAGTATAATTAAAAATTCTTATGAGGGCCGTTTTGCATAAAGCCATAGGGTTTCTGCCATAGTCATAAAGCTACCTTGATGTCAATTTTCATTGATGAGCATGCTCTGATGTAGTGTGAATGTTCCTGTGATTTATCTGAAACTTAGGGTCAAACATGCAAAAATGTAGCTTCCTTGCATAGGTAGCATATAATATAACATGGGTTAACTATATTTATATCTGTTGTAATACTCTTATCTGAACAAATGCATTGGAATCAGATTTTAGACAAGAGTTTAGTTACTAAAAAAAATGATGAGAAAGTAAATCGTGGCCTTTTGTTTGTATTCAATTTGTCATAAATCAGCGTCTTTAAGTAAAGCGAGATGTTACTCGCAGCAGGATAGCCCAAATGACAAAAACACCTTTTATGTAAAGTTCGCTCAATAGGAAGTGGGATGATTGCTGAATATATCTGTGAACATTTCTTCACTTTCTTGAATTGTGAAATTCACCCCGTTGACTAAACATTTGAGTATACTTTAATTCTGTCAGATAGCCGATAGATTTCAATGAACAATATGAGGACACAATTGTGTTTAGTGTATAATGAAATCCATCAAGAATTTAAATTCTGGACATTCCCCTTTAATATAATAACGCATGCTTGGAATTGGCGAAAGTTTGATCACTTGTAGTTTTTGTTTCAAAGCCGAAAGTGGAGTAAAATGAGTAATATAAGTATAGTTTTAATGAAAACTGATTTCATTTAAGTGTTCAGGCATTGAGCTGTCAGACATAAGTGTAAAACGCAAAATGATAAATTGATACTAAATTAGAAAACGTTTGCTAATACGAGCGTGAAATCAAGGCCGAGTAATCTCTTCTTTGAACTACGTCAAGGTCAATTAACAAATCGCCGATGCAGTATAGTCCCCCTCAGTTCGTCCTAATACCCAATTGACACCACCGTACCAATCAGTCGTTCCCCCACCAAATGAAATCAAGGCACTCGAAACCAAGGCAGTCACCTTCTTCCTCTCTGTCTCACGATGCTAACGAGCTTCTCTTTGATGATTGCGGTGGCCGGAGTTGCTAGCGGACTCAAATCCGCTTTGTCAGACCCGATAGCGATGAAATAAGCCCGTCTCCTTTGTTTGAGCCTCGGCGCTGGGAACCCATTGATCATTTGTGGCGAAGTCACAACGGAACCCATGAAGTCAACCCTTGACAAGTGGGGATTGGGCCCAACAACAGAATTAGAACTCAGCCTCTGCTACATCGGCCCAATTTGATGACGTGGCCCAATAAGGAAATTAATAAACAAATCGAAATTTTAAAAGCTCACAAAAATAGTAGGAACCTCAGAAAAATACAAATAAAATATCCGTGAGATCCTAAAAATCCAAATAAACCAAGTTCACTAATACTTTGATATGAAATTATGTCAAAGTAGTGGCCTTTCGTATTTTTGAGGTATTTTTACTTTAAAATGAATTTTATAAATTTTAGAAAATTAAATAAACTCATACCTCTGAAATAAAATTTCAAATATAATATCTTCGCAATCAAATATTTTTCAAATATGAATATAATTTACAAATTATAAAAAAAATCAAAATAAATCAATTGTATCTTTTAAAAGAAATTTATAAAATTAAAAATTTAAATACCTTTAATATCTTTAAGGAAGATATTTTCAAATATCAAAAACGTCTTCCAAATTATTCGAAAAATCTAAAAAGGAATTTCTAAAAGTCAAAGGTGCAAAAGGCCAAAGTGAATAGAAATTGTCAATATCCCAAGTGAAACATCAAAGTTAAAAAGTCTAAGTACGAAACTCAAAGGTCAAAGCCGAAACCTCTTCATTCGAGGAAAGGTCCCTCCCTAAGGTTGAGATCGACTTTAGATGACTTAGAAATTAAATTCTTACGGGCCCCCTCGTCCAAAGAATTCTAATTCGTTCTCACAAGTGCCGCCAAATGGCCCGAGAACCAACTCTCACAAGTGACGCCAAATGTCCCGAGGGTTGTAAAAGAACCAACTTTCACAAGTGGCGCCAAATGCCCCGAAAGTCGCAAAATCCCTTTCGTTCTCACAAGTGCCGCCAAATGGCCCGAGAACCAACTCTCACAAGTGACGCCAAATGTCCCGAGGGTTGTAAAAGAACCAACTTTCACAAGTGGCGTCAAATGCCCCGAAAGTTGCAAAATCCCTTTCGTTCTCACAAATGCCGCCAAATGGCCCGAGAACCAACTCTCACAAGTGACGCCAAATGTCCCGAGGGTTGTAAAAGAACCAACTTTCACAAGTGGCGCCAAATGCCCCGAAAGTTGTAAAATCCCTTTTGTTCTCACAAGAGCCGCCAAATGACCCGAGAACCAACTCTCACAAGTGACGCCAAATGTCCCGAGGGTTGTAAAAGAACCAACTTTCACGAGTGGCGCCAAATGCCCCGAAAGTTGTAAAACTCTTTAAAAATGACTCTAAGTGAAGACTTCGTCGTTCAAACGAAAACTTCTTCTAAACAAAAATCACGTTCCTTTTCATTTTCTTTTTTTTAAGTGTAAGTCTAAGTTCAAAAGTCCTTTGTCGATCCTTAATTGGGTCCCGTCAATTAGGTTTGGTACCATCAATTAAGTCCTCCTTAATAGCACTCCATACGACTCTTTTCCTAGCTCATTACATCAATACCCTTTACATCCCTTAATCAGAGGTTCTAGTAGGCAACTACGAGGTAATTAACAATAGGGGCTTGCGCCTATTGGAAAGAAAGGACCCGCTAAATTAAGAAACTTCTTTAAGTAGCGACTCTTGCTAGGATTCTCTTGTTTTGAGAGATATCCGCTATAGAGATCGAACCTTAAGGGAGGTGAATATAGGCTATGTTCCCATTGTTTTTCGAGAAATTCCTTCGAGGAGAATAATGACGAAAAAACCGCAACAGAGAGAAGTGTCCACAATCCACGAGGAGAATCACAATTGATCGTGGACAATATTTTTATTAGAATTTGTTTGCTTTGTTTCAGCCACTGGCTAATTGCATTCATGTACGGACCTTTTATTATTATTCGATTAAAGGTGAGGGCTTGACCCTCATTTTTAGTCAAAAAAAAAAAAAAACTTGACTGTTGACAAAGTTTTTAATTAGTATAATAAATCAAGCAACATTTCTCACCAATGAAAGAAGTAAGACAAAAAGAGAATCAGAAGAATATTTTATTATCATTATTCGTTCACAAAGACAAAAGGAAAAAAAAATATTAATATATTACAGAAATCAAATACGTGCGTGAATGACTTTACAATTTAGAGCATCCCTCCAGTAATGTAAACCTCTCAGAAAAAAAAAACATATGATAAATAACATGTTTCTCATTTTCTTTTAATGAAAATTATGAGAAAAATGTCCGATTTAATGGTAATCGAGGGGAGCGGGGACCTCTTTCAGAGCAAGCCCATTGTAGTATATGTCCTGCAATATAGTTAAACCCATCAATACAAAGATTCCAATTTATTCTATTCTTCAGGAGAATAAAAAGTAATCAAGGTTCAGTGCATTCAGTTTTATTAAACTTTTCATAAAAGGAGCTTTATAGGTACTTCATATGTATTTACTCTGACCTTAGTAATTTGGTTGGGAAGATAAATAGATAATTTTGTTAAGATACATAAGAGAGAATAAATCAAGTACCGATGCAAAATGGTTAACATCACGATGGTGTGCCTCGTCAGCACGAACAGCCACAACAACATCTCTGAGAGTGGCATCAGGTGCCAAGCGCCAATAATCAATGGCAATGGCGGGTGCCGGCACATTCTCTATCTTACCAGAATCCAGGTCCTTGAGGTACTCTGTGTACGAGTGAACCGCCTCCTCTTCAAGATATCCCACCATTCTATGTGCCAGCCGAGGAGACAATATGTATGCAAGCAAGTACGCATTGAAAAATATACCTTGCACAGTGAAAACCAAGGCACGCTCATACCAGCGGGGGTCAGAAACCTCCATGAAGGTCATCAGGTGCATACGCTCGTTTTCAGCTTCTTCCAGCAGAGCACGGATCCATCCACCAGTGTGCTCGAAGCGACGGAGCGAGCGAAGGTGAAGGTGCAATCCAGCTACCATGCCAGGAACAGCAGCAACTGTTTCAAGCATCATGGCACGGCAACCATATCTCCTCTGCAGGTGAATTTCAATTTTTCAAATAATTAATGCTGGTAAAATAATGTAGTGAATCATTTAATGAATGACCATATGGTATAAGATAAATTGATAAAGCATGAATTTAAGGATATTTATACCTGAAAGAAAATATCAGTAGGCCAACGGAGAGCCTTTACTGTCAAGCGCATCATTCTATCACCGAATGTGGCCGGATCGTGATGCTTATCCAGGTCCACTGATGTATTTGCTGTGTATGCATGCCATGGCTGTTGCATTTATACAATAAAGCACAAGTTGAAATATTTGTCCATGTCAAGAAACTTGAAGGTAACTTGAGAGAGAAATGTTACCCTGAAGGAAGTCCACTTCCACTCAGTACCATCATCCTTCACAAGCTTGTTGGGTTCAATGCCCCAGTAGCTGGCCACCTCCTTCTCCACCTTAAATTTACCAGTGGATGAAGGTTTGCTGCTTTTAGCTGCTGTTTGGTCTGATGAGGATGTTTTGCTGCTTTCAGCAGCTGCAGTTGAAAGCAATCGGGAACCACCTAAAGAGATCCCATACAAAATAACTGGAGATTGCCCAAAAAGCACTGGACCGGCAGCTGCATTGGAGAGGAATTGGCCCTTAAGCTGCCTCAGCAAAGATCCAGCGATGATAGAGGAGTTCATGTTTGGAATTTTGCAAGAGTTTCAGCTGGGAGTGTGTACTGTAGATTTTTTTTCTTCCTCTTTGTGCAGTGGTGATTATGGAAGGTAATAGGAAGTCTTTTTTATAGTGTGATGAGGAGAGACAGGATTAGAATATTAATCAGCGTTGATTAATTCCTGTTGTGTATCTAATCACGCGATGATTTGTGTATTTTACTTCTCTCGCCTACCGGACAATAATGTTTCTTCTGAAATTAATACTAATTTAAAAATTCCCTTATAGGAAACTTTTGGAATATCTTTTAAGACCGAAATATTTTTTAGAATTTTTTACATGCGCTGATGCGCGTAGACACCTGTTGGACTCAAATACCCATTATCATTGAAGATACTTCTGCGAAAAATTAGGGGTAATATGGTCATCACAGCACTGACTGAGTGCCGATACAATGTATTTGATTTTTGGGAGGAACTGAAGCACAGCAACGGGTCAATGACTTCACGATTTTGTTATTTCAGAAAAGAATATAAGAAGGAAAAAAAAAAAAGGACTCGAGTTGTTGGTCATTGGTCATCATTTGTTTATCTAAAATCATCAATAGTTCCGTCATCCGTGTTTTCAGTGAAGTGGGCCCAGGATATAGTAAAAGAGCTGGAATAATCCTGCGGCATAACCAGAATTGTGGAATATTCATTTATTTGTTCAAATTCTTAAAATTTAAATTAATTCGAAAGCCACTTAAAATTTAACATCGATAAAAAGAATTATTTGGTTTTAATATATATAAGCGGCATAAATGATAAAGGAGTCTTCCGTTATATGAAGGGTCGGATCGAAAATGAAAAGTGAAATCCCTATTATGATTAAAAAAAACAACAACAACAACAATAGAGTGGAATGCATTAATTATGGACTAATTAATAATTAATTTTTACACTATAAAAGATCTTGAATCCGGTAGTAAAGTTGTGGCCCACTATTTATGCATATCAAACAAATGATACGTGATTCTTTTAGTTATCATAATATATTATTACATAACAAAACTTTATAATATTTCATATTTGAAGGTCATTTAGAAAAATATGAAATAACAACCAATTCATAAAACTAAAAACATGTTTTACAATTTTTTTATTTTAAAACTTTCCTGAGTTGATTTAAATGATGTTCTCCAAATTATCAAATTATTCTGGTACTAATGATCCCAACCTTTTACAATAATGGAATCGATGTATCCATATATCAAAATTATATAAATTAAGGTTTTCTTTGAGCTAGAGCTCGTCTACAATTTGTTGAATTCTATGTAATTTTATTTTAATTTTTCTTGACAAGGTAATTATTATAGCCTCACAATATCTCAAGTAATAAATGATTTTAAAGATACTTTGCAGATCATGCAGCTTCTATGGTTTATTGGTCGACATACAATCAATGATTCTGTAAGATTGTAGTTATCAACCGAAAAGCAATTATAGGCGAGGTGTTTAAGCTTACAATCTTTCAATCTATTGTAGATTATTTTCCAAATCCAAATTTGAATACTACCATGAACCTAACCACTTAATTTATCAACGTTTATGCGACAACCTACAATTATTCGTGCTTCAATGTATTATTTTTTTTTTCAAGTAAACTTTTTGTGAACTCATTGAAGTTTGGTTAACGGCTAGTTGAGAGAGGCTCTAAAATGGAATCAACAGGAAAGTAATTATATACCTTTTCTTTTTTAACAAACTTTTGCAGCGGCTCCCAAATTTAATAAGAAAGGAATTATACCACGTCACCATGGATCAGCACCACATTAACTCCGACTGTCCGACAGTTATATATGGTGCATTAAACTTACACACACCTCCAGTGGGACTAAAAATGAAAGGATTAATTGGTTTTATGTCACTGTGTAAATTAGCTAATTAGAGATATGTCATTGTTAGATTGCAAATTAGATTTATGCCATCATCAAATTATTTAAATTAGAAATATGTCATTATCTCATTCTAAAAAAGATTTAATTCTAAAAATACCATCATGAATGCTCTCAATATTTTTCAAAAATCCCATATTGCCCTTGTTAATTCCAATAAATCACAGCCGTATATTGATTGAGGGGTAAAATCGTTATATCATTGTCTCCGTTACTCTCTCTGTTAAGCAGTAGCTACACGTTCCTTCTCTATCTGTTCGCACATAATTGTTAATTAGAAAAAAGAAATCTATTTACGCCATTTCCAAATCTTACCATGATTCTCACAAAACTTACTGAACTGCAACCCCTGGTGGATCAAGTCATCCTCGAATTGAATAGTATCAACCTGAACACAAACTAGTGCTGTTTCCAAACCACGGAGCAAATTTTAATCTTCCAGTTCCTTCAGGAAAATTAGTTTTTCATTACTGGCTCTTTCTGTTAAAGCGAAAATCTGTTTTTATCTTAAAAATTCTACTTCTTCTTTGTAATGTAATGTAACTTTTTTTTACTTTCTATCTTTAGCCACTGGTTAGAGTTATAAACTTTTAATTTTCAATGAAAAGATAAGGGCACGACTCTTTTTTTGTGTCAAAAAAAATTTAATTATCATGATTATTTTTAAAATTATCAATAGCTTTTTCAAACTTATTTCAACTTGAGTAGGATTGATGTGTTTGAAAGCATTACGGTGTTAAAAAACCATGTATTTAGTGATGGAATATTTTAATTTCAAAGTTTTGTAGTGGCATAAAACTAATTTGTCATTTAGTAATGGTATTTTTTTAATTTTAAATTTTTGTAATGGCATAAAACTAATTATTCATTTTGTGATGGTATTTTTCTAATTTCAAATTTTTGTAGTGGCATATTTAAAAGGGTAAAATTGCCAAATCAATTTTTCGGTGGCAAAAAAACTAATATTAACTTTTTCACAGTGGCATAAAACTAATTTGTCATTTAGTGATGGCATTTTACTAATTTAAAATTTTTACAGTGGCATAAATCTAATTAACCCAAAATGAAAAGGCTATTGTCTTATTTGGTTCTAGCGCAAAACATATTCTGAATTCTCTTATAAATTAAACAAATAAAACTGTTTCTAACAAAAAAAAAAGAATTAAAATATAATAACAAGATTTATATATTTCAGTCTTACGGACACTAATTATAAGCAAGAATAGTATATTCAACAGTGCTGTTATTCTGGTATTTGTTTTTTGTGCTTTAATCGGTTTGGATAGAAGAAATAGCAGGCATTTTGAACCGTATGATTTGATTCCTAATATTGAAACTAAAATTCTTTGAGTGTATCTCGTCCATTTAAAAATCTAACAAGGTTAAATTCAATTTGTATGATATGATCAAAATTAAATGATTTAAATATATCCAAAACATTCAACTATTTTTCATACTGTAAACTAACAGAACCCTATATATCTTATGAGAACGGTTCCGCTGTCACAAAATTTCTGCTGCCACGGTTGTCACAGATTTGTATCCGTCCGATTAAAGGAGACCGATGATTGTGATTGCCTTTTAATTAAGCAACTTTTTATTACTTTTAATGACTTCTCCTTCCTATCGCAACTTCTCTGTCCTGGAATACGAAACGACCAAATCAACTCTTAACCTTCTTCTTTCTATGGATGCACCACAGCTACAGATTCAATTATAAATTCATTTCTTGAAAGAACTTACATTCCTCATTGTGCCGCTCAAATGTTCTAGTAACATGGCCTAACTCTTTACATTTTAAATCAAACCAAGTTGCAAAAATAAAAGGTGCATATCTAAAGAACATCAAATCGATTTTCAAAATAAGAAGCATTAACATCGAAAATTATTAGATTAACTAAAAGAATGAAGAGCATCAGCTTCATCTTGCACGAGATACAATTTTTATCCTTCATTGTTGATGAAGGCTTAAAACCTAGGAATCAAATAAATTTATAAACCTAGAGCTAACCTCACTAGTCTTTTGGAGTACAGCTTTAGGGTCGAATCCAAGGGACGGTACAATTGATTACTGGACTTATCCTTTTTCAAAAGCTAGACAAGAATATTTTTATGGAGTTTTGATGAATTAAATGTAAAGGTGCAAGTAAAGTATATATTTTTGGTTGTTTTATCAATTAAAATAAAGTAAACAACTAAAGTAAGGTTTTTGGGTTTTCAAACAGTATAAAAAGCGTCTTAGGGTTCAGGTTTCACCTCGGTTTGGACTCTAGAACACAGAACTTATCACTTTCGTGCATCGAACGGTGTTTTTCAAGCGTTTACTTCTCTGTTCGGTTCGAACAAGGATCTGTTCAATCCGAACAGGAGTCTGTTCAATCCGAACAGGACTCTGTTCAATCCGAACAGGAGTCTGTTCAATCCGAACAGGACTCTGTTCAATCCGAACGGGAGTCTGTTCGATCCGAACAGATGGTATAAGTGTGTGATTTTGAACTTTTATGATAGTTTATGCTTTGTGCTAGGGTTTGTTGGTCAAACCTAGATATTCTAAACCTCAGCTGTCGCTTGTTGGACTAGAAACTGGTTTAATCACAACCTAACCTAATTAACTCGATTGGTTCACAACTTTTGGTATAGAATTCAATCAACTTAAACTTGTTTGTTGGAGTTCATAAGGATATCTAGAGGTCTTTTGGAATTGTCTAAAAGTTACACTTTTGGTGCCAACTAATCTCCCCTTTCGGATCTACGATTTATCTCAAATACTTTATTTGAACTAATCTTGTTTATCCTAACTTAGACTTGATTAGATGCGGCCGTACAACTAGAAGGTGATTAGGAAATCACAAGCAATTCAAACAAGCAATTAACATAATTCTCAACAAAACAAATCAACAAAACATCTCATATCATATCAAGTCAAATCACAACATCCAAACCTAAGTTACTACCTTACCCCTAAGACTACATAAATTTAGCCTAACATAGTACTAAAACACACAACAAATAACATAGAAATCACAAGATACAAGCCCATTGAAAATAGAGAAGAAAACATAGAAGAATAAACCGAATACTCCTTTTTGCTTTCGAACTACGATCTCTAGGCAGTGAGGTGTTGCAAGATGGTCACCAAACTCGTCTCCTTGCTGCCGTCGCTTCAAAGAACCAAGCTTTGATGATCTCCAATGGTGGAAGAGAGAAAAACGCCTATGGAAAGAGGAATTTTTGTGGTATCAAAGGTTGTCTCTCTCCTTCAGGTCTAGAGGTGTATATATGGATGTCCCAGGTCGCAAGGATGGAAGGCTAGGGCACCAGGGAGCAAGAAATTGCCATTTCCATTAGTTTCTATGTAAAAAATAATGCCTTATGTGATATGGCGGCACCCTGGTCAAACCGAACAGATCCTTGTTCGAACCGAACAGGAGAGAGAAAGAACAGCTGCACAAGTCTGCTGTTGTGATGCCCAGTCGGATCGAACAAGCTCCTGGTCGGGTCGAAACAAATTAATACATTAATAATAATAGGAAAAGAAAGCAAAACACCAAACCAAATGAAGTTTGTTTACCATATGTACTGACAGAAACAAAACAAATAGTATAAAATTTAAGGGCAAGTTAGGTACTCGTCACTTAAGGGTCTATTTTAGAATTTGATCATTAACTTTGTTTGGTTCGGTGGTAGAGAATAGGAGAGAAAGGAAAATATAAAGAGGGAAGGGAAGGGATGGAATTTTAAAGTGAAAAAATTTTACTTTTGTTGTTTGGATGAATAATGAAGGAAAGTAAAAATAATTTTTCTTTCCTTCGTATTTCTTATTTGGATGGATTATTCTAGTGAAGGGAAATATAAATTTTTAACTAATTTAGCCCTGCACTCTTTACATTACTGAGCAAACAATCTGTGCCAAGTGTGCATAATTCAAAAAATATACAACGCCAGAAAAGTCCAGGTACAAAATGTAACTAGTGTATAGTCTTCATGTACCGTACCGTAATAGTAGAATTCACAAAGAATCATCAGGTATGTCTAATTGTGACAAAAGTTCTATATCTCATCAACAACAATGCATAAAGACAAAGCCAAATTACAAAATCGTAGTGAAATTTTTTAAAATTATCAAGCCGCGCGCGCCAAACTTCTATGCTTGTGCCAGTATCCATCTGCCTCCTGTCAGTATGTTTCAGGGAGGTGTTTTAATTGCCTTTTCAACACGTATACGGGTATATCACCCCAGGCCAAACCAAAACAAATATTAATGTGATTGTTACCAGCGGACTCATCTGTACCTTTTTCTCCATTTCTGACCTTATTGACAGGTACTGTAAAAATTAACAAGAGCGCTTCTACAAACCACAAATTTATAACAGAACTATCAGAAGAAAAACCTTTACGAAAAATGCATACTCAAAATTATAATTTTGTACTCAAAGATGACCTCTACTAAATTATGATAGATTTGTATGCAATTTGAGAAAATGATGATTTGCACTCAAAATTGAGATAAACATAACTGAAAATCAAACAAATTAGATATGTACAAATATAATTTAATTAACTCAAAGATGACCTCTTCTTATATTTCTGTTGCTACTTTTTTATTAAGATCCAAATCATACAATTGTTGAGATTAAATAAGAAGCTCTAATTTACTTAAGAAGTCTAATCTGATAGTTTCAGTATTAGTATTACTGCAGAAAATTAGCTTTTTAAAAAAATATATATATTTACAACTTAATTTTGGCCCCATCCTACAATATCCACCTCCGTCCCTAAATTACTGTCGTGTTGTCTATACAGTTCACTAATTCTATTTTTACTTGTTCTTTTGCGATGTTTGAATTAACAATGAATAATGATAATCTGGGTCGGCGACTGTCCCGAAACGCTAAGCATTTGAAAGGGTTTGGAGGGATGAATACTTGTTCGAAATAATGGCTAATCATGCAGAGGCGTTTGGCAATCTTTTGTTAATCATGTGGGGTTAGGGATTAGAGTTAGTATTTTTGGGATTAATGTTTAAGATAAAGTTACCAATTTTTAGTTCTAACGTGGGTATTAATTTCGTTGATCTCAAACTCGTTTGGCAATTGTATAACATGTCAGATTACTAACCTAAAAGTTAGGCTAAACTTATGCATGTCAAATGCCTCCTTAAAAGTTAGACTAGGGTTGTCAATGGATAAGGTACAATATGGTAGATACATTTTCGTCGCCCATATCCATTAAACTTTTTCTTACCCATACCCTATCCGTAGCCGATAAAAATTGACTTACTTGTACCCTACCCTTATCCGTTTGAAAATAACGATAAGAGTAGAGTAACGGTAGAAAATGGATAATAATGTTAACATCTCAATTAAAAAAAATTATACTATATGGATAAACAAACAACAACTATATGGATAAACAAACAACAACGAGAAAGTTTAGGTTTTCTTTTTAATGTTAGCGCCTTAATGAAAAAAAATTAATAATATTTCAATGCAGTATTATCCAATTTAATTGCCAAATTAATTATTAACGTATCAATTGAATCTTTACAATCGTATCTTTCTAATTTAATTAGTTATTAACGTATCAATTTAATCTTTACAATCGTATATCTTTTCGATCTAATTAGTTATTAATGTATCAATTGAATTTGACAATCATATTTTTCCAATTAAATTAGTTATTAATGTTTCAATCGAGTCTTACATCATATATGTTTTCGATTATGATAAAGATTATAAACTACATATATAACGGTGTGGGTAAATAACTAATACGAAATAGTCTTACCCATACCCGTCTTATCAAATACGATACGGTCACACAGGTAGGGTAAACGAGTTAAACAATTACCATTGACAGCCATGCATGTGAAAGGCCCCCATTTCTCAAGTAGAAGTTAAAGCAACAACTGTTTTAGAAGCTTGATGAATTAGCGCACTATTTTCGTTATTTTGGTCTTTTTCTTATAACGGAGTATATGGACTTGTTTTATCATAAAAGCCGCCAGCTTGGATGAATCAAATACGTTTCAAGGAAGTCGAGATGCCATATTATTTTACCTGACTGCACCTTTTTCTCTTTTCTAAACGTAGTAACAAAGAAATACAGAACTCGAAAGGACAAAATATATTGTGCACATTTATATTACTTTCGCTAGTGTAGATGATTGATTTGCGCATATTAAAAATGCATGAAGTAGCTGCTGTGCATCTTTGTCAATAACAGAGCAATTATAGCATCAAAGTCAATAATATATTTATGAAAAGGGTTATTTAACATGTGTTCAATTATGAAGTGCTAACAATAGGATAGTTATAAATTTTCATCAAATTGAACTGCTAACAATAGAATGGCCTAATTTTTTATCGTCTCATAAAAATAGAGAAAGAAACAGGAGTTCATTATTGCTCTGAGCTCAGAAAGAGAACAGAGAGCATCAATCATGGCCACTGTGTGTCCTCCCCTTGGATTTGGGGGTAAATTCTACACACTAACAGGAGGGGTATGTGTGAGAGAGAGCAGCTACTTTGGAGAGAAAGCAATACTTGACCAAAGTGTTGGGTATGCAGTTGTGCTGGGTTTCGGTGCATTTTTCGCTGTCTTTACTTCCTTCTTGGTACTTTTTTTTCTGTTTTTTTGGTCTTATGTATCATTTCATCTTCATTTTGTCTTTCTTCTTTTCTATCTCTTGTAAACTAATAGTTAGTTGAGAAATGAATTCGTGAAGTTAGGTGCATTGATCCTGTTTAAATTTGTGGACTCAGTGGAAAAGGTTTGGTTAACTATATATGGTTTTATTCATTAGAAAGTCATTTCGAATTTACATTTGGGTTTTAACAATGAATGTTGTCCAGCTTGTTATAATCATCAAAAAATTATGAATATGCAAAAATTATTGGTAATATCTTGTAACATGTCTTGTACAATGTTTTCCTTTCCTCATAACTATTAGTAGTATTTATTATAAAACTTAGTTTGTGTGTCATTCTTCACAGTTTAATTTGTTTTTTAGTTTCTGCTTAACTTCTATTAGATCCAACTAATTTACTTTTATCTCTACTCCACGACTTTATCCAATAATGACACAGATTGAACACTTCTTCTTGTTTCAGTATTTTAGTTTCTACATGATATATCATTGGTGTGACTTGTGATTGACTGCTTATGAACGAAGATCAATTTCAGTATTTTTGTTAGTACTAAGTAACTATGTTTTTGTAAATTTTCAGGTATGGCTGGAGAAGCGTTATGTAGGCTCAGTTCACACATCAGAGTGGTTCAACACAGCTGGAAGGAGTGTAAAGACTGGTTTAATTGCTAGTGTCATCGTCTCTCAGGTATTTAAGGTTTAGATTCTAATTAAACATAAATTTTGATCCAATCCAAAATAATAAATGTAGTACTTGTCTTTTATTATTATACTGTTTCAGTGGACATGGGCTGCAACAATCTTGCAAAGTTCAAATGTGGCATGGAAATATGGAGTCAGTGGTCCTTTCTGGTACGCAAGTGGTGCTACTATACAGGTATAATTTATCCAAAATACTGAAGGTATTGCAGGTTTTTGTCGTTCTCCAAATTTTCACATTTTTAGTCATGTTTTTACACATGAACAGGTGTTGCTATTTGGTATCTTGGCTATAGAGATCAAAAGAAAAGCACCAAATGCGCATACAGTTTGTGAAATTGTAAAAGCCAGGTATGCTGCAACAAGAAGGACAATAAAAGTCATATTTTGATAATATCTAGTAAAAAATTAATGATGATTTTTTATTTATCATTTACCACAGATGGGGCACAGCGGCTCATATAGTGTTTCTTGTTTTCTGCTTTCTGACAAATATAATTGTTACTGCTATGCTTTTGCTGGGAGGCTCAGCTGTTGTAAATGCGCTTACTGGCATGAACATTTACGCAGCTAGCTTTTTGATCCCTCTTGGTGTGATAGTTTATACCTTGGCGGGAGGCCTGAAAGCTACCTTCTTGGCAAGCTATATTCATTCTGTTATAGGTGAATTTTGATATAGCTTACATGATCTCAAGTTTTTTGCAGTCTGACTTTGCTTGCTAAAAGGGTTCTACCAGTGAGTTCCTTACTAGATCATATGTAATTTGTACAGAAAGGTCTGATACTGCATTTTAGTTGGGCATTTTTGCCCCTAATTATGTTCCCTAATATTGTAAATATGTAATTATTTCTTTGTTTTTATGCCTCGCAGTACATGTGGTATTGGTGATCTTTGTATTTTTGGTCTACACGGCAAGTGAACAACTTGGCAGTCCTAAAACCGTATATAACCATTTGTTGGAGGTCACCAGTAGATCTCGAGTTTGTTCGGCTCCAATCTCTCACCAAGGACAGGCATGTGGACCCATTAGCGGGAACTACGATGGGTCCTTCCTCACTATGTTGAGCTCTGGTGGTTTCATTTTTGGCATCATAAACATTGTGGGAAATTTCGGTACTGTCTTTGTAGATAATGTAAGTTGCTTGCTTTTCTTTTCTCTATTTTTGCTTCATTTTGCTTTGTTTCCTCATTTTTATTAATATCCTTCATAACTAATACCCGCCAAAACTTACATAAGCTGGTTGTGCAATGAACTAATGATTGAAATAAAAGAATTGCCTTGTAACAAAAACAATAGTATACTACCCCCCCAAGACCTCATACTATAAGAATATTATACAAAAGGTAGACCATTAAAGAGGAAAATAAACAGAAGATGGCCTATTCAATCAGTTTCAGTAAGTCTCCAGATCCAAGTTTTCCTGGACCGAGAACTTTGTGATTTTTATAGCTGAACAATATAAGAAAAGTTGAGATATCAGCATCAGTAATATAAAAAAGTCATTTCAGGATTATTGCCCTTTTGTAATGATCAATGGACCGAAAAAAAAAATTGTATTCTAATTTGCAGGGTCAATGCGCTTCATAATTATGCAAATTTGCAGGGATATTGGATTAGTGCTATAGCAGCTCGTCCATCTTCAACCCACAAGGGATATTTGTTAGGAGGTTTGGTCTGGTTTGCTGTTCCTTTTTCCTTGGCCACATCTTTGGGTCTTGGTGCAATCGCACTTGACCTGCCTTTAAATGCAACAGAGGCTGCAAGAGGGCTTGTACCTCCTGCCACAGCAACTGCCTTAATGGGAAAATCTGGTTCTGTTCTTCTTCTTACCATGCTTTTTATGTAAGCTTTGTCTCCATCTTAATATATACGAATACTATTCCATTTATTATATAACCAAAAGCAGATTTTGGTATCAGAAATGATTATGTAACAGTAAGTGCATGTGAAGCAGAAATATAAGTGTGCTGAACAATTGTACAATTTTGTGACTATGAATGTAAGGCAAAAATTACATGCGTATCAGCATATGCAATTATACAGTGACTTTGAGAAAAAAAATAAATAAAACAATAAAAACCAGAAAGAATTATAATAAGCACTATTATTCGAATTACAGGGCAGTGACGTCAGCCGGCTCGTCCGAGTTGGTAGCTGTGTCCTCTCTGTGCACCTATGACATTTACCGCACATACATCAACCCTGAAGCAAATGGTAAACAAATCCTCAACATCTCTCGAGGAGTTATGCTGACCTTTGGTTGCTTCATGGGTGTACTCGCCGTGATGCTTAACGTTGTTGGTGTCTCTCTAGGGTGGATGTACCTTGCCATGGGGGTGATTATAGGCTCTGCTGTGCTTCCAATTGCATTTTTGCTTCTGTGGAGCAAAGCTAATTCAATTGGAGCCATATTTGGCACCATCGTTGGCTGCATATTGGGCATCATGTCATGGCTTACTGTGACAAAATTTTTGTATGGACGTGTCGACCTTGATACAACAGGTCGTGATGCACCAATGTTAGTGGGAAATTTGATGTCGATTTTGGTCGGGGGCTTTGTACATGCTGTGTTTAGTTTCTGGCAGCCCCAAAATTACACCTGGGAGACGACCAAACAAATAACAACAGTAGAGATGGTAAAGGAGCATTTACCAGATGAGGAGTTCAAGGAGGAGAAGTTGGTTACAGCCAAATGGTGGATCGTTAAATGGGGTGTCGGTTTTACAATTTTGATTGTTATTTTGTGGCCGGTGCTTTCACTTCCTGCAAGTATTATCCTTTTCTTTTTACTCATTTTCTTTTTTTTAAGTAAATTTTCTCAGCATTAAATAAACACCTTTTTTCTAAAATGATCAAATTAATGGGCATGTAAAATTAAAAGAATCGACTAACGCTAACCACACTTGTATGCAGAGAGATTTAGCCTTGGTTACTTCACATTTTGGGCGGCAATTGCGATTGTTTGGGGAACAGTTGCATCTGCTGTGATCATCATAATGCCATTGGTCGAGAGCTGGGACACAATCCAGATTGTCTTTGCTGGTTTATTTACAAACCAAAGACTCTTCTCAAAGATTGATGAAATGGATACAAGATTAAGAGCCATCATGGGGGCAATTCCAGAAGCAGAGAAGTTGTATTTCTTAGAAAAGGAGAAAGAAAAGGAGTTTGATTTGCTATGAAGGCTTACGGTGACGATCTAGCTAGTATGAAGGCAGATGAGATAAGTGTTTAATATTGTGGAGCTTTTGTTGAGATCATTTGTTTCTTTCTATTTAAAGAAAATAAATATGAGCTTATGATTTCAGTAGTTAAAAATGTAGTCCATAGATTGACATAGAAGTTATTTCAAAAAGAGAGAGCTTTAATCGATGCCATGTATTATTTTGCTTCACGGCCTTCAGTACTTCTATTTTGTGAGATTGGGCATGCCGACTTGGTATATTCTCAAATTCACTCCTCACTAACTTCCAAATTAATGTTCGTCTTGAACATTTTAAATTATCTGGAGCAAAAATCAAATTCACGGATATTATGATTTATGTAAGAAAAAAAAAATAAAAATAAAAGTAACTTCTAACAAATAGGCCTAGTTAATTAGACTTTTCTGTGATTTTTTTTTTTTTGTAATTTAATTAAAACTATAAATTTGGTCTAAAAGCCCAAGCAGACGCAACTCTGATGGGGAGGTTTTGAGCAGTCCGTGAAATACGGAAATTTCACCTTGGGCCTTCTGAGCTAAGTGATACTCAGATTCTCAGAATGTTGCATCTTCCAAATTCATAGCCTCTACCTTGAAAATTAATCATGGACCGGTCGAATGATGCAAGTAAGATCCGTCTACTCTGTTTAATCTATCTCACTTTATTTCATTAAAAAAAGCTGCGCCGCAACTCTACAAATTATGCAGGTACGGAACTAATAAGCACCGGCTTCTCAGAAGAAACGCAGATTCCATAATGCATTTGTTATTTTATTTATATATATATAGATGATTGCTAAAATGCTATGCATAGCACGGATGCCTTCGTGCTACGGATTCGTTCTTGAATTTCATGTTTCAAACAACTGATCCAAACCGTTCATTATCTTTTTCATATTGAAATCTCATTAGAAACCAAATTTTACATTTTTTTGAATTTTTTTACTATTTTTTTCAGATTTTTTAAAATACTTAATCTAATAAATTCTGGACCCTTCAATAACAGTGATTTTCAAAAAACTAAAAAAAATAGTAAAAAAAATTCAAAAAAAATGTAAAATTTGATTTCTAATGAGATTTCAATATGAAGAAGATAATGAACGGTTTGGATCGGTTGTTTGAAGTATGAAATTCAAGAACGAATCCGTAGCACGAAGGTCATCCGTGCTATGCATAGAATTTTAGCAATCCTCTATATATATATCTATATATATAAGTTCCATCGGCAAATATACCATCCCAGCCATCGCTAAATATAAATTGAACATATACAGTAAATAAGGTGAACATATAGACGATCTAAGTGAACACGTGCAAACAAATAAGTGTTGTCATCACTTGTTCAGAAGTTTACATGCATATTCAACTTATTTTCATTGAACTTATTTGTTTGTATGTGTTCACTTAGAAATCTATATGTTCACTTTGTTTGCTGTATATGTTCACTTTATATTTAGCGATGGCAGAGATGGCAAAACTGCAGATGGCAATAATCAATTTCCATATATATACAAGGGTTAATTAGGTTTATGCCACTTCGAAAAGTTGAAATTAGTAAAATGCCATCACTAAATGACAAATTAGCTTTATGCCACTGTGAAAAGTAAAAATTAGATTTTTGCCACTGAAAAATTGATTTGCCAATTTTACCCTTTTAAATATGCCTTTACAAAAAAAAATTGAAATTAGAAAAATACCATTACTAAATGACAAATTAATTTTATGACACTACAAAAATTTAAAATTAAAAAAATACCATCACTGAATGATAAATTAGTTTTATGCCCTAAATAACTGCTTTGAATGTAAAATTTGATTATTTCTTTCCTAGAACAAGACATGAATATAAGGTCAAAATATAGATGCAAACAATGAATCAATTTATCATTAAACGTCACACTAAGAATCAATTTTAACATGAAATATAAGTGAAGGTCAGAGCATGATGAATTTAAAATTTTGATTATTTCAATGATAACTATTTGGGGTTACGTGGTGTCGGGAAAGAATATTTTACATATGACATAAGACACAATTCCGTCTTTTATACTTATATATAATACAATCCATCATCCTTCTAAATTAACAAGGGTAGTTCAGGAATTTGTAAAAATATTAAGAGATTTTAGAATGACATTTTTAGAATTAAACTATTTTTGGAATAAAATAATGACATATATCTAATTTAACCAATTTGATAATGGCATAAATTAAATTAACAATCTAACAGTGACATATTCCAAATTAACTATTTTGTAGGATGGCATAAATCTAATTAATCCTATATATAATGTGCATATGTGTGTGTATTTTGTGATAGTCTTGCATTTGTTACTTCGACCCTACAGGCCTACACAAACACAACGATTTGCTGAGCCTGCTATTCTAACAATTGAATTGCAATTTGCAATTATTTTCGCCAAAATACGGCCTAGACAGGGAAAATTTTTATCAATGACAAAAATGTCCCTAACAATTTAAAAAAAGACAAAACATCCTCTGAAATTTTAAAAAGAGCACATGGATTTTTTGCCTATAGCGGCAATACTAATGCCGCTATAGGAGTTCATTTTTTTTTCTTTGCCGTTTTACTTTGCACGTTAATTTCTTTTGTTTTTTCAATTTATTTTGTTTATATTTTACTTTTGTTTATTATTTGAATAATTTATAATGTAATTTTACATAATTTTTATATATATGATTAATATTTTTTAAATTGTTCAATTTTATTTGTATGTAGGGTTCTTCAAACTAACACGACACGAGTACGGAATTGGCATGATACGACACGACACGAGTACGGAATTGCCACGATACGACACGACACGAGTACGGAATTGGCACGACATGATCGTGTTATCGTGCCGTGTTGGTAAATTTGGAAATTAATACGATTTGACACGACACGACTAACACGCAACACGAACGCGAACCAACATAATACTAACACGCAACTCAATTTGTCAGTCGTGTCGACACGTCGTGTTAGAAACTTTTATTTATCTTTTTGTGTTGAAAGATTAATAGATGATTTTTATTTTACTAACTCATTTCTTTATTGTTTCAACAGATTAAAAAAATAAAATATTTTTAAAAAGTAAATAGACATTAAAAAGAAAGTACAATTATAATTTGAATTTTAATATAAAATCAATGTAAATATTTTTTAGAAAAACAATTTAAAAGAAGTATGATGTTATTTTTTATAATGTTAAAAATTAAATACGTGTTGTCATATCGTGTTAGTTCGTGTTCGTGTCGTGTTGCGTGTTAGTCGTGTCGTGTCAAATCTTGTTAATTTTTCAAGATTGCCAATATGACAGGATTATTTTTTCAAGTTGCAGTTTATTTGATTATTCCATATATTTAGTATATATGTCAGTATAAAATTGTCAGAATATTTTTATTAAAAGATTAATCAATGATTTTATTTTTTTGGTAGCTCATTTTTTTATTGTTTGAACATATTAAAAAATAAAATATTTAAAAAAAGTAAAGTACGTTATAATTTGAATTTTAATATAAAATCAATTTAAATAATTTTTTAGGAAAATAATTTTAAAAATATGTTTATGATGTCATTTTTTGTAATGTTAAAAATTAAATTCGTGTTGTGTTGCGTGTTAGTCGTGTCGTGTCAAATCGTGTTAAGTTTTTAAGATTATCAACACGACACGATAACACCATCGCGTCGTGCAAATTATGTAATATTACATTACTACTTTTGTTTTTTAATTTTAACACAAAAAAAAATAAAGAAAAGTTTCTAACATGACGCGTCAACACGACACGGCACGATTGACAAATCGTGTTGCGTGTTAGTGTCATGTTGGTTCGTGTTCGTGTTGCGTGTTAGTCGTGTTGTATCAAATCGTATTAATTTTTCAAGATTACCAACACGACACAATAACACGATCGTGTCGTGCTAATTCCATACTCGTGTCGTGTCGTGTCAGAAATTATGTAAAATTGAACAATTTAAAAATTATTAATTATATATATGTAAAAATTATGTAAAATTACATTACAATTTATTCATATAATAAATAAAAGTGAAATAACAAACAAAATAAAACGAAAAAACAAAAGAAAACAAAATAAATTGAAAAAACAAAAGAAATTAACGTGTAAAGCAAAACGGCAAAGAAAAAAAAATGAACTCCTATAGCGGCATTAGTATTGCCGCTATAGGCAAAAAATCCAACTGCGCTATAGCGGCAATGCTATTGTCGCTATAACTGTACTCTTTTTAAAATTTTAGAAAGTGTTTTGTTTTTTTTTTAAATTGTTAGAGATATTTTTGTCATTGATAAAAATTTTTCCTAGACAGCAGGAGGGGAACGTGGTGGGTCCCATGGGAAATTAATTTCACCAATACCCAGTCATCTACTCATCTTGCACCGTATGGTGTGTTCGTTTTCTGCGCATTCTCCCGTGCTTATTTTGGTGTTTCTGTCCATTTGAATTTGTTTTATCAATTGGATCACGTCTTGTTGATATGATCCTGATTAGTGATTATTTGAATTTGTTCAGATTAAATTTCAAAGCCTCTAATTATTTTTATTGGTTGCAATTAATTTGTTTTTCATAATGCATGATCTGAAGTTGATGCCTCAGCAATTTTGAAAATAAAAATGTTTTATATTGCTCTGAAGTTCCTCATATTTTTTTTTTTTCAGCGAACAGTTGGATGCCAATTCAGGCATTAAAAAAGATTAAGTAAAAAATAATAATTGCCTCTTGTTCTACTCCATACGGGTTGACGAAACAATAAAAAAAAATTAATAGGTTGTAACCTAGGGTATATATATATTGCGTCTTTTATTTGGAAAAGAGGAACAATTTGAAAGACAAACCTCGGGAAGAGAAAATAAATTTACTTAACCCAAAAAATATATTTTGGATATGAATTTTTAAGCAATAATTGATTAAAACCCAACATGACTTGTGTACATATTCTTCAGAAATGTTTGTGTATATGTAGTTATAATTATAATTGTATTATTAAGCATAAATGATGTGTTATTTTTTTATTGTATTTTTAATTAGAAATTGTTGGTTTGTTATTGTAATTTGGAGTACTTTATAATTTAACTTATATATATTATTATAACTTACTTTTATCTATATTGTTGTAAAAAAAATTTTAAGGGAATTGAAAATATCGTAAAATTTTATTTTCCACAAAGGAGTACAGAGTACGTATTTTTGGGGATCTTATGATTTCATTATGCTGTTATAACTTGTCCTTATATAATTGCTTATTTACAACTTTTGAAATGAGAAACGGTAGCAACCAGAAAATGCATAGCTAGATAATCAAATAAAAAAGAAAATGTATTTCTAACGGTGAGAGCAAATGGAAAGCATACGATGATACGATCAGATTCTTTATGCATAAAAATGTCAGCAAATGACAACTTGCAGAATTTTCAAATTATACGACTTTCTTGAAAAGGAATGATCTCTGTTAGAATAGATCAAATTTATCATACTTCAATTATTAATTCGGTAAGAAAAAGAAAATATTTAAAAAAAAAGGGTTAATTAGATTTATGCCACTGTGAAAACTTGAAATTAGTAAAATGTCATCACTAAATGATAAATTAGTTTTATGCCACTGTGAAAAAGTAAAAATTAGATTTATGCCACCGAAAAATTGATTTGTCAATTTTACCCTTTTAAATATGCCACTACAAAAATTTTGAATTAAAAAAATATCATCACTAAAAAATTATTAACTGACATAAGCAAATAATACAATCATTTCATGTAAGCGACCTTTTGCATGCAATCGGTGACATGAAAACTAAAGCAAATAAAAATAAATAAGAACTAGAAGTACTTTGAGTTAATGAAATTATTAATCGTGACATAAGCAAATAATAAATTATTAATTTGACTTACCGTTATCATTCAACAAGTAAAAAAAAGGAAATTTTGTTTTAGTGTCTTTTTTTCACCATAACTTTTAGGGTTTATCAAAAGGGTAATTCGGACATTTTTAAAAATAATGAGAGATTTCAGGATGGCATTTTTAGTATTTAATCATTTTAGGAATAAGATAATGGCATATATCTAATTTACACAATTTGATAATGGTATAAATCTAATTAGCAATCTAACAGTGGCATATTTCTAATTAACTATTTTTCACAGTGGCATAAAACCAATTAATCCTAAAAAAATTTGTTGATAATTGCTAGCTGTTTCGGTTATGCTTATGTCTTTTGTCAAGGAGATGATAAACCAATTACATTATAATTGTGATCTCCGAGCTCTAAGTTTACCACATTAATGTAGAATAATAATGTGAAAACCGAAATTTTTTAAATAAAAATCTTCAATGTAGAGTTTAAAATTATAGAAAATTAATTGCTAAATTTCGAATTATAAGAAGGATGAGATCTTGAATCTCGTCATGTTGTCTTTTTTCGAATAATAGAAAAGAAAAAGGAAAAGTATGTACTAAGAACGGACTTGTAAAGTCACGTCTGTGTCGAAATTTTATTTACTGCTCTATACAAATTGAAATTTTAATTTTTTTTTTCTCAAGAGATTCAATTTAGTATTTTATATCTATTAAAAAAAATGAAAAATTTTTATCAATGACAAAAATACCCTCAACATTATTAAAAAGGACAAAAGGTTAATTTCTTTTTTAAAAATAGCACAGCTATAGCGACAATGTCAGTGCCGCTGTAGCAGTGCCTTAAAAACAAAAAAAATTGCCTATAGCGGCAATAGTAGTGCCGCTATAGGACTTTTTTTTTTTGCCCGCTGAATTTTTTTTTCGGGTTTTTTTGCTTTTGCTTTTACTTTTATTTTTGTGTTTTTTTAATATTTTTATATTTTAATAAATTGTATAATATAGTAGTGTCGTGTCGTGTCAGGATCATTTGTCGTGTCATTAGTTTTCTTCAATCGTGCGTGTCGTGTCGTGTCAAGCACGATCGTGTTGACAAGAACTACTTTTTTAATCGTGTCGTGCTTAGTGGTGAAAAGAGGCATCACGACATGCTTCTGACACGACTGACACGATCGTGACGTGTCGCGTTAGTTGTGTCAAATCATATCAGATTATTTTATTATTTCTTAGATTAAAAATTTATTAAATAAATTAAATGTAAGCGAAAAAATACTAAATGTCATAATTTATTATTTGATTAAGTTTAAAGTTTTCATTAATATTTTTCATAAAAAATAATAATTACATTAGAACTATATTATGATTTAAATGATGGTAAATAATATGATGTAGTATTATAAATTGAAATTAAATTATTAATTTTTCTTAAATAATTAACATTAATAATTAAATTTGTGTTCTCTAAAATAGACATGAGACATAAAATATTTAGACACGACATGGCACGGCACATAGTATTTTTCAAAATTACACGACGCAATCATGTTGGCACAACACGATATGCGTGTTGACACGACACGACACAACACGATACGAATATAAAATTGGCACGACACTATCGTGTTATCGTGTCGTGTCATAATCGTGTTGTGTTGGAACATTAGAAAGTTTGACACGATTCAACACGACACGATTCGACATGCAACACGACACGATTCGAGTTAACTCGACATCTCAACCCAAATTTAATTATTAATGTTGATTATTTAAGCAAAATTAATAATTTAATTTCAATTTATAATACAACATCATATTATTCTCCATCATTTAATCATAATATTGTACTAATCTAGTTATTATTTTTTCTGAAAAAAATTAATAAAAAATTTAAACTTAATCAAATAATAAATTATGAAGTTTAGTAATTTTTAGCTTAATTTTAATTTTTTAATAATTTTTTAATCTAAAAAATATTAAAATAATCTGATACGATTTGACACGACTAACGCGACACGTCACGATCGCGTCAGTCGTGTCGTGTCAGAATGCATATCGTGATGCCTCTTCTCACCACTAAGCACGACACGATTAAAAAAGTAGTTCTTGTCAACATGATTGTGTTTGACACAACACGACACGCACGATTGAAGAAAACTAATGGCACGACAAATGATTTGGACACGACACGACACTACTATATTATACAATTTATTAAAATATAAAAATATTAAAAAAACACAAAAATAAAAGTAAAAGCAAAAGAAAGAAACCCGAAAAAAAAATTCAGCGGGCAAAAAAAAAAAGTCCTATAGCGGCACTACTATTGCCGCTATAGGCAATTTTTTTTGTTTTTAAGGCACTGCTATAGCGGCACTGACATTATCGCTATAGCTGTGCTATTTTAAAAAAAGAAATTAACCTTTTGTCCTTTTTAATAATGTTGAGGGTATTTTTGTCATTGATAAAAATTTTCAAAAAAAAATTCGGTTGTCAAACGTGTCCATGACATTTCTTATTTTATAAGGATATGCACACATTAAGTTAAAAGTGATACCCTGAAATTTGTAATGTGAAAGAACTATGTAGATAGAAAATAAAATATGAAAGAATTAACATGGGTTAAAAATGATTGTTGAAGTGATAATTCCAATAACCTAAATAAATGAACTGAAAAAATAGAATTAAGCATTGTGAATGTAATTGTCACACCCTACTCAACATATGAAAAATAATGGGATATTATGGTTGTTAGTTTCTAATAAACGTTTGAACTTTTAATAGCATTATTAATTTTGATATCTGTTATCAAATTATGTTTGGAAATATATCAAATTTTAATGACCTATTTATTTGCCAGAAATTTTATAGTTTTTGTATTTTGCATTCGTGCACTGACTTAAAAATGTTGCTTCAATTACTAAAATTTATAAATTTGCAATATGTTTGCAACTCTGTCGGTAAAATTATCTTGATCAAACTGAGCAAATAATAAAAAGTAGACGAAATTAAATTTTTACATATTTCACTGTCAATACTTTGTCTTAGCTAGTAAATTAACAAGTTGTGCGGGATTCATGAGTTGACTTAGATTCTTTCTTGTCTTGTCCTTTCATTTTGTTTTCAACATTATAAAAATGTAAGTTGACCAAAACTCTCCACAAGTATCTAATTAGCTTTTAAAAAGTCGTATTATCAATTAATTTAAAAGGATAATATTGTAATAATATCGCTGGAAAATTATCTAATTGCTAAATTAATTCCAGCGATTGGGGCCGGTAGGGTTTTCATTTTTACATGATTGAATTAATATGTCACGTACTTGAAGGATCTTTTTAACTTCTATTAGGACAAATAATAGTAATACTTTTTAAGTGAAAGTCGTAGGTTCGAATTCGGACGGGAGAATTTTTGTAGATACTTAGTTTGAAAAAAAAAATTTGTTTGAATACCTAGTCAGCCCCGGCTAATCTTTCTAAAAAAATAGAGTTTGAAAAGCCTTGGCTCCCTTTTATATTTAAAAAGAAAAATCCAATGATTGTAAAATATTTCTTAGCATTTTCACACACATACAAGAAAAATGTTTATTACTATATTTTTTGGACAATTTCTTCGAAACTTTTAAGTTAAAAAAAAAGTAGATAGATTGGACTATGAAAAACTGATTGTTTTGTGCATCCGAAGAATCAGCCAAATGAAGTATGAATAAGTTGGCATTCATGGTAGAAAAAAGAAAGTGTATACGATTAATTTCCTCACTGCTTGATTACTGGAATTAAAAAAATGTATACGATCTGAAATGAAGTTAAATAAATAATTAAGTCATCAAGATTTTATTGAAAGGGTTAACTTGTAGACACTGCCAAGCTTTTCAAAAAAAAAAAAAAAAAAAAAAGGGGGTGCTTGTACCAAACTTTTCCAACATAAAACAATTCAATGAAAGGATTAGGCTGGACAAGCACCGTGGAATTTGAAACCGGCTGTTGTGTTTAATTAATTGACGAAAGCGTATAACCTGCTAAGAATCTCAAAAGGTAAAATATACTGAAATATTATAAAAAAAAATATCAATTGAAATATTATTGAAGAAGACGTCAATTATAATACATCGATCTCATGTCTGACTTTATGCATATTTGTGTATTTCACTCTTTTTATGACTGTCACTTGGAATATAAAAATTTATATTTGCATTAATATTGATGCACATATCGACAGCTACATTGACGAAAGATATATACCCTTTTCCTTTCCGAAGATAAAAACATTTAAAAAAAAATCATTACCCGTCTTCTCTTTAATTTATAGATAGATAGTACCCGCCGATGTCTATAGAAGACACGCTTGAATTCCTCCAAATTGATTTTTCGAATTATTGGTGGATAAGACTCCAGATATATCTAGATATCACGTTATTCTTAATAGCTCCGTTTGGATCTTTTAGGAATAAGAGGAATAAGAAAAATAATATTAGAAAGTGTGTAATTTTGTGAAGAATTTAGATGGTTAAAAATAACTTTATGCCTAGAAAGAACCTATTCTCTTATTTCTAGCACCATTCAAACGGAATTGCAAAGGTTCTACGGTTGGTGCCATTAATTCAGATTAACTATTTAAATTCTGTTACATGGTTTGAATCATTCTCCAATATATCCTGTCTTAAACCAGATCCGAATATTACCGTTAGTTTCTTTTTCAAGAAAGGCTGTTCAATATATTTCTTTTGATATCAAGAAACTTGTAAAAATTTGCTGATGTTAGTGTCCCGAAATTAAAACTTCAAAATTTTTATTTCTATCAAACAAAATTCAAAATGCAGTACTTTTTGTTATGAACGTGTAAAAATATTGGGGCCGTTTGGATGGAGGTGGGAATTTGGGGAATTTTTAATCCTAAACATAAATTTATTATAAACAATCCAAACTCTTCACAAAGTTATACACTTCCCAATAAATTTATGCCTAGGAATAAGAAATCATCCAAATTCTCCAAATTCCTAAGCGATCCAAACGGCCCCAAGTAATATAGTCATATAGAGCATAACCAAGGATTTTTATGTTATTAGTTAATTGAATTTGAAATTTGTTATTATATATCTATATATGTGAAAGTAATTGAAAAATTGTACTCAGCCTGGTAAATTCAAATATAAAATAACTCTGAAAAAGACATGAGCACCTTATTTAATAATCAGTTGAGTTTACTATTTGCGTGAAAAAAAATATACAACTAAATAAGGGGTCAACATAGCAATGCATGATCAGAGAATATTGGATGCAGCAGTGTGTTTCACTTTCACGTGGACCATCTATTTCAGAAGAAAACCAGATGGATAACTAATAAAGGAGATAGGCGACTGACGGATGAGACCGTCAGTTATGATTAAATCTTAATTTTCGAGATTTTAACAGTCGATTCGAACCGCTTAATGTGTTCTTCATATTAAAATCTCGTTGGAGACAAAATTTTATATTTTTCTAAATTTTTTTAGTATTTGTTTTGTATTTTACAAAATTCTTAATCTAAACAATTCTGAACCCTTCAACAACTATGATTTTTAAAAATCTCACAAAAATAGTAAATAAAATAAAAAATATATATAAAATTTGGTCTCCAATGAGATTTCAATATGGAGAACATATTGAACGATTCAAATCATCCATTAGAACCTCAAAAGTTGAAATATAAACGCAGCTGACAAGTCTAATCGTCAGTCTTGACTGATTTTAGTCTATCTCCTAATAAAGCACCTAACTCGCTGGTACTTGTTTTCATTCTTTTTAAAAAAATAATAATAATTGATGAAAATTTTGCCAAAAAATTAAATGATCGATTTGAAAAGTTACTAGAACATAACACTTTATTTGATTATACCGGTCAATTTTTTTTTATGAAAATAGAGTTTAATTAAGCATCTACAATTTCAAACATTTATAAAAGATATCTTAATCTAATCGAACTATAAACTCGCTACTCTTTTGATTCCAGAAGTATTGTCCTTTGAACGTTTTTTTGTTAGGGCCGTGTGGCGATTGCCCTGTTCTTCGAGCGTTGACATATAGCCGCTTTGGCAAAGAATTATTCTCAATTTTTTGTTGTAATTGTTACCGGTATATATGCTTATATAATCTGCGACCTTTTAGAATTTCAATTTCCTGTTCCTGTGTGAACAAGAACAACAACGCGAATCTCTATTTTATAGATTTAGAATTCCTCCCTTCGTTACTGTCATTAGTTAAATATTTAAGAGTAGCCTGTGTTAATTTACTGGGTTAAGAGGATTTTGTTTTTCTTTTTTTTATTTTAAACTGGGATGACTTCCGCCTAGCTTCAAGATTAATCTTTTTTTAGATTTGACACGCCGTATACTTTAAGAATTTTCTCCCACCAAAATCTTTTATTTTGTTAATTATGAAAATACATATATACAACAACCTGATACTTTAATTTTTAGGCTGAATTTTTTTTAAAAAAAAACACATATAATCTAGCAAAAATCCAAGTGTCCATATTAAAATGAGATGTTTTAGGAGAGCTTTGATGGGGTCTATTGAACAAATTGTTCTTAATTACGACAGCGAAAACTGACTGTCATTCTGTAAATATCACACGTACAATCTTTAAAAATTTGGATCCCGTTATTTGACTTGAAACAAGTACACGACTTTTTGTACCCCCAAGTGCGAAGTGCCCAATCTGCAGAGAGAGAATCAATGAACTATAATAAAGTCCTGTCTGGCAATCTGAATTTGGTTCCATAAAATAATTAATATTTTATTTCCATTACCCTTAATGCATCATTGCATCCTGATACGGTATATTCACGCCTGGCTATGAGGTTATCTAAAATTCTTCGTATTATTATATCCCTGTAATGCATCTGATCCTATGAGGCAGATATGGACAAACATTCACCATAATATATATATCTTGCACCAAGGAATCCATCTTGTGGGACCCTTGGTTCAGTGAGGCACCACAAAGAGTCAAATTCTAAACCAACAGAGAATCTTGAGTTCATGCCATGCAAACAATAACAAAAGTAAACAAATGGTTCCGTCGCTTTTAGGCAAATTGAGATCCGCTGCCGCGCGACACAGCGTGTCGCGCGGTATGCTGGCCGTTTGATTAAGATCCAATGGACAAGGGAGCCCCGTGCATGTAACCTAGATTGATAGGCCCGTAAAAAGTAAACCGTCCGATCAAGATCAGACGGCTCGTAGTGCGCGACACGCGGTGTAGCGCAACAGCGAATCCGGATTGCTTTTAGGCCTATCAAAATTGGAAATAGCGTAGCATTGAAAAGTTGAGAGCGACTTCTGGACCAATGAGGAAACAGAATCCAACGAGCCCACCTCTAGAGATTCTTCCCAAGCGCTTGACTTTCGAAACTTTATATACGACTCCAAGAGCGTCTTTATCCTCTCATCTCTCACTTCCTTCTCCGAGCTAACAACTCTAAGGGACTCTAAGGGAAGAGACAGAGAGAGAAGAGAGAGATCATGGCTACTGTGTGCCCCCCGTTAGGGTTTGGGAGCAAGTACTACACACTGTCAGATGGGGTGTGTGTGAGAGAGAGCAGTTACTTTGGAGGCAAGGCAATACTCAACCAAGGAGTTGGGTATGGCGTTGTGTTGGGTTTCGGCGCCTTCTTCGCTGTCTTCACTTCCTTCTTGGTATTTACTTCTCTGTTTTGCTTTCACTGTTGCACATTTATTGTCTCTTTCTTCTTTAGTTTTGTTTTTTTCTTGTTTACTTTTGACATGGAATGAAGTTGACGGTTGTTAGGCATGTGGGCCCAATAAACAATAATGGGCCTATAATTCAACTTAGAAAGCAATATTTGAAGTTCTGCATTTAAATTTTCTTCCTCTTTGAAGAAAGAGAGGACCTTTGCTTTCATAGTTCAGTTCTTAATTATGTTCATGATGAAAGGTTATTTATTTAATTACAAAATGGTAGCTGTATGTATATGTAAACAAGCTAAAAAGCTAGGCTGGACATATTGGCATTGTTCTTCTATTCGTTTTTTTTTTTAATTAATAAACTAGAAAACCAGCGCAGTGCTTTTTATCCAAATTAATAATTGAGGGTAAGCAAATAATAGCTTTGTTATAAGTGGTTGGGTTCAACTCAAGGAAACACATAAAAGGCGGGAAAAGGTAATCAGTACCTTTGAATAATGATTCGTTAGCCTCCTAGATAATTAATTTATTTCTAAGGTTTTGCAAATGTATTACACTCTAAATTTTGTAGAAAGAACCCTATATTCTTAGGGAGATACTATAAGAGCCCTTCTGTTAATTGGACTTGGACTCTGCTATTTGAGGCTATCTAAAAAAGTTCCAGCCCATTTGGCCCACTCAACATAACTTGTTTTTTCCAGGTTCCTATGTATAATATATTGACGAGTTGGATACTAGTTGATTCGTTAATTTGGGGTATTATGGCTTTCTTCTAGGAGCTCCTTTTTTACAAAACAACTCATCCACATTGATATTATAACAATATTATCTTTTTAAATATTTCTTTCGCCAATTAGTCAATAAATTGTAAACAATTACTTGTATATATTAATCAATTAGCGACAAATATTATGTTGATCAATGCCTATCTGTTAAAACATTATTTTTGTTTAAGTTATATTTTAATATTTAAGTCCATGAAACTGGCTTGAAAAAACTGGCGCACGGCAGAACGCTCCTTTGTTAACGCTCCTTGAGACTATCTCTAAGTCAAACAATTATTTTTCTTTTATTTTGTTATTGTTTTAAACTGAGTCAAACTCAATTTTTCATCATTGTTTGTCGTTCATCCATGATTTATTGTTTAGTTTAAACCTTTAAGGTACCTATAAAGTATAATTTCTGCAGAAGTCATAAGCCATTACTGTATTTAATAACTAGTTAGATAAATTTAGTTATGCTTTACTTCATGATGAGCTGCATCCTAGCTAAAAGGAAAGCAAATTTAGCACATAAGACTGGTTCAAAACTTTTTTAGATTTAAATAAAAGAAAATTGCAAATAAGTCTTTGCCGGAAAACTATCATAGCAGGCCTTTATTTCAAAACTACAATGAAAAAAAAATTAATCTGAAACAAATTTTGATAAATGAGCTGAATGGATTGGTACATCAATAAGAATTCTGCTATGGGATTTTCAGGTGTGGCTAGAAAAACGGTATGTAGGCTCGATTCACACATCAGAATGGTTCAACACTGCTGGAAGGAGTGTAAAGACTGGTTTAATTGCTAGTGTTATTGTCTCTCAGGTACCTAGGATTTAGGTTATAACAATAACAATCATCTTTCTTCAAAATTCTGATAAAGTACTTAAATGAAAGTTTTTTATGTTCCATAGTGGACATGGGCTGCAACTATCTTGCAAAGTTCCAATGTTGCGTGGCAATATGGTGTGAGTGGGCCATTCTGGTATGCAAGTGGTGCCACCATTCAGGTACAAAATTTATTCAATATATACAGGATTACAGGATGCACTGTGTGTTTTAGTTGATATAAAGTCACATTTTACCTGAGCAGGTGTTGCTATTTGGTATAATGGCAATAGAGATCAAGAGAAAAGCACCAAAGGCACATACAGTCTGCGAAATTGTAAAAGCAAGGTAGGGAAAACCGAAGAACAAGTACAAAATTATATTTCAGAAAATTTGGTAGATTTTATCATGATTAGAATATCTGCATTTATACTGACAGGTGGGGCACCGCAGCTCATGTAGTATTTCTCGTGTTTTGCTTTATGACAAATATAATTGTAACTGCCATGCTTTTGCTGGGAGGCTCAGCTGTTGTAAATGCACTCACTGGCATGAACATTTATGCTGCGAGCTTTTTGATCCCTCTTGGTGTGATAGTTTATACCTTGGCTGGTGGACTTAAAGCAACCTTCTTGGCGAGCTATATCCATTCTGTTATAGGTACATCAGTGTTTATATACTTGGCTCATGATTCCAAACTGACGTTGAGGATTCACTTATTGAGCTTCTGGTACACAGATCGGATGTGTAATACGGAGCAGCATAATGTCGTGCATTAATGTGAAATGTTAAAAGTCTCGCATAAAGACATTAACAAACCAAACAGTTAAGAGAATATGTATAAAATTAAAGCTACCATCAGCAATATAAGCGGAAGTTGGATGTAGTTATATCATAATTAAAGTCATAATCTAATATTGCCCTTTTTTTTCAAAAATAAAAAAAGAACATCTATCCATGGATAGCTTAACTGGACACTTTTGTCCCTCTCCAATTTGAAACTTCAATTACATTATTCATATTATATTATTATTTACGCATTGCAGTGCATGTGGTATTGGTGATATTCATATATCTGGTCTACACGGCAAGCAAGGATCTTGGCAGTCCGAAGGTAGTGTACAACCATTTATTAGAGGTCACCAGCAGATCTCGTGTTTGTTCAGATCCAATCTCTCACCATGATCAGGCTTGTGGGCCTGTCAGTGGCAACTATAAAGGGTCATATCTCACTATGTTGAGTTCCGGCGGTCTAGTTTTTGGCATTATTAACATTGTGGGAAACTTTGGCACCGTCTTTGTGGATAATGTAAGTTGTCTTCTGTCTTTTGTGTGTTCTTTTTCTCTTCTTTCTTTTATAATTATAGATAATACACTCCAAACTGGTATTATTTGGACTAAAATATTGTCCATAAAACAATTATTGAGGAACAATATGCCAATTTTGATTCTGCTCTTGATCCAGTTATAATCTAAATAGAAAATCCATGATTTTAAATAATGAACAAATTAAAGGGAAGAATGGAAAGATCATTCCACATTAATCTTCTCCCAAAAAAAAAAAGAAAGAAAAGCAAAGAAAATCTGCTTATCATTGCCTGTAAGCATTAAAAAAATAATAGATTTTGATGGAAAGACTTAAGAAGTTTCATGAACGATTGATTGGATATAGTGAAACACAAATATTCACTCCTACTAAACATACTTTGATAAAGACTACATGATGAAATTGGCTTATGGGGAGTCGAACAAATTAAACTAAATTTTTAAAATAAGTTTGTATGAAATTTTCGATGCTTAAATTCTTTCATTTATTTTCCTTCCTCCTATGTCATTAGGTATTTCACCTACAGAGCCTAAAAGAAATACAAAATTTAAGAAAATTACCCAGCCAAAAGATAATTCTTGTTTAAATTGACAAACACAATATCTTCAAAACTAACAAAGAAGTATTTGGTTTTTTAGGGATACTGGATGAGTGCTATTGCAGCTCGTCCATCGTCAACCCACAAAGGATACCTGTTGGGTGGTTTAGTCTGGTTTGCTGTCCCTTTCTCTTTGGCCACATCTTTGGGTCTTGGTGCACTGGCGCTTGACCTGCCTATAACTGCATCAGAGGCTGGTAAAGGGCTTGTTCCTCCTGCCACAGCAACTGCCCTAATGGGCAAATCTGGCTCTGTACTTCTTCTAACTATGCTTTTTATGTAAGCTTTATGCCTTCATTTTATCCCATTTTATTGAATTATTATTCCATTTCTAATTCCCTTTGGCTAAGACAAGGGTTCTAAACATGTTCTTTTTAATTAATATCTTAAAAGCTAAATGTCTAAAACTTTCCTGTTGTTATAGCATAAATTATTGGTTAATAATGACTCAAAAGCAAATATATTCCAATTAAATTAGCTGAAGGTAAAAATTCACTACTTGAATTCTATCAGGGCTGTGACATCAGCTGGCTCCTCAGAGCTGATAGCTGTCTCCTCTCTGTGTACCTATGACATCTACCGCACATACATCAACCCAGATGCAAATGGAAAACAAATCCTAAAAGTCTCCAGAGGGGTTGTTCTGGCTTTCGGCTGCTTCATGGGTGTCCTTGCAGTGATTCTTAACAAAGCTGGCGTCTCCCTGGGGTGGATGTACCTCGCCATGGGAGTGATAATTGGCTCTGCTGTAATGCCAATCGCTTTCATGCTCCTCTGGCGCAAAGCTAATGCACTAGGTGCCATGGTCGGTACCATTGTTGGTTGCATATTAGGGATCATTACATGGCTAACTGTGACAAAAGTTGAGTATGGACGTGTCAACCTTGACACAACAGGTCGCAATGCACCAATGCTGGCAGGAAATTTGGTTTCTATTTTGGTTGGTGGGTTCATACATGCAGTGTTTAGTTTCGTGTGGCCTCAGAATTATGACTGGGAGACAACAAAGCAAATAACACTGGTGGAGAGGATAAAGGAGCATTTGCCAGATGAGGAGTTCAAGGAGGAGAAGTTGGTGAGAGCCAAGTGGTGGATTGTTAAATGGGGTGTTGCTTTCACAGCTTTGATTGCTATTTTGTGGCCCGTACTTTCACTTCCTGCAAGTAATAATCGCCTGTTTTCTCATAAACTTCTATTTTGTAATCAATTGAAGAATCATTTAATTAACCTAATTGCTAACTAAATTATACCTGAAATTGTTTTCAGAAAGATTCAGCCTTGGCTACTTCACATTCTGGGCAGTGATTGCCATTGCATGGGGCACAGTTGGATCAGCAGTGATCATTGTAATGCCATTAGTTGAGAGCTGGGACACAATCCAGACTGTGTTTGCTGGTTTATTCACGAACCAGAGGCTTTTCTCAAAAATAGATGAAATGGATCTCAGGCTAAAAGCCATCATGGGGACAATGCCAGAAGCCGAGAAATTGTATTTGCTTGAGAAAGATAAGGCAAAGAAGTTTGATTTGGTCATGGAGGCTCATGCTAGCGATCCAGTTAGTGTTAAGGCAGAAGAGATGGGTTTGTAACATGTTTTGAATTAATTATGGACTCTCCCTTTGTGTTAAATTTCTTTCCATGTGTGTTTCGAGGTCAATTTGGCAAGGCACATACTTGTTTTTCATTTTGTAAGCATTCTTTCAACATTCCCTTTGTAAGCTTTTAAGTTATTGTAATTTGGACTCTGCTTTGTAATTATTGCCTCTTGAAAGTTTATATATAAGACAGAAAAAAAATTATTGCCCATTTGGAAGTAGTAGTAGCCACACAATGCTTCATAAACGCTTTTGGAGTCTGAACAGCACTATAGATTCGTTTTAGTTGACATCGTGTCATCTTAACTACGAAAGAACTCAACATGTGCACTGGTGGTTATAACTAAGTTTTTTTGTTACCCTTTTGGATCTAAAATTCTCAAAAAAGTTGGCAATACTTTACATTTCTTCCGCAGTTCTAATACTTAAAAATAAAACTGCACGTAATCTAACCAAATTAGCATATTAACATGTTATGATTGTCATATAATTGTAAAAAAATACAGTTTGTAAAAGAGAAGTAGGTTTCTAATCTTTTCAACCAAAATTGGAAAAAATTGAGTTCACAGAACAAAGACTTCTTAACTAAAGCAGCACATAGTGCTCTACATATAGCAAAATTTGATGTCCTTAGCAGCAACATAGATATAACAAGCATACGAGATATAAGTACTGGACAACCTAAAACACCACAAGAAATGGAAGTTAATGAGACGATCATTTCTTCTCTTCCTTCTCGGCCTCTGCAGCCTTCTTGAGGCGGGCACCAATCTGGCGTTGGTTCATCCTCTCCACACGAAGCTTACCATAAGCCCTGAAAGACTTCATCTCATCTGTAACCTTGACCAGCTCAACAGTGCGCTTCTCAGGTACAATGGGCATGTACTCTCCTGTCACTTGGGTCGCTGTGGCCAGCTCCTCTGGTGCAGAATCACCAGCCTAATGAAAACCGAAAGAATATCATAATTAATGCATTTATCAGAAACAGTTGGCGCCTTAAACTAAGAATAACCAAAACAAGGCATCACATGCTTCCAAAGAACCCTAACCTCAATATTTCATCAAAGATGAACCAATCGCCTTATCTGTCCATTCTTTCACCGGAATTTGGTTTTAGTTTTACCAAAAATATTGGAGGAATCATCCCAAAACACCAATAACAGATAACATTTATTTACTACTGCCAAACGAAGTTCTCAACAATGAAGAGTATACCTTGAACTTGCGGTTCTTCCTTGGGAAGATAACAAGCTTAGCCTTGTAAGTCTTGAGGCGCTGAACATTAGACTGGAGGCCCTCCAGAGAGCGGTTCTTCCTGCGGTGGTCCACTGCTATGCCGATTGTTGGCGCCAGCTTTTTTGGGATTCCTGCAGCCTACATTATTCATTTAATATAATATAAAATATTAGATCAATTTGCAGTTCTTTCAAAAAACATGGTCTGAAACTATCATTCTACATTATGATAAACCAATACAATTCTACCTCAACAAATACCATGGTAGACACAGACATACCGAAAATTAAAGTTCAGCAATTGACCATATCTTTTCTACTACTAGTTCTAACACTATCATTATTATTTTCTTTGGGCAACTTTGATCTTGTTGGCCACAACTTGTATGAGACTAAAGGATTTGTTGTTGTTGTAGCACTGACCATCTCTGAAACTTCATAATAACCTTTGTGTGAACTATAAAGGTCAAGACTCCAGACTAACAAATTAAATTGTTTTTTTTTTGGAAGCATCTAATTTTTGTTAGCAATGGTTTGGCATTTGGTTAAATGACTATTTCCGTAAGCATCTAATCAACTTTCCACAATAGTCTGACAATTGCTATAGTATATTTTGGACCAATTAGCAGGCACATTATAAACAGACCTACAATTCAAATCCCCCAAAGAAATCACAAAACAGAATACCTTGAGCTCCTCAAGAGTGAAGCCTCTGCCAGCACGGGATTTCATGTTGTACTTAAGGGTCTGGCACTGCACAATTGGGCGCAGTGGGCCTGCGGTCGGACGTGGGAAAATCTTCACTGCCTTCTTCTGTCTAGCTACAATTCAGAAAACAAATATAATTTAGACAAAACAATAGAAGAATGTTATGACAAATTCCAGCTTATAGAAAAGAAATATGAAAATGCATACCAATGCGTCTCCTTGTCTTGCGAGCAGGCTGGTTGAACCAGGTACGGACATAGTTCTGCCAGTGCTTCTTGAAGTGGCCATTAGGGATCACATTGTTATGCTTCACCATTTTTACTTACCCTGCATTCAGCTCAATCCTATTAATTTCACAGTAAATACATTTTTCTTATAAAAAAAATGTTCACCGACTTCAGTTGATCTAGCTAGAAAATTAGGATCTTGGCCAAACTCAAACGGTTTCCAGCTAGATGTGAATAACTGATTGAACAAACAAAGGTAAACTTATAACCAGATATGTACAAATTACGTATATTTCAGTAGACATGAAACTGGAACTCTACATATACTTTTGCATGCCAAATTACACCTATTCTATCAAATATTCTATCGAGTTTTTTCAACATTCGAGAAGAAAACACAACAAAATCGTAAAAATAACAACAATACACACGAGAGAAGAATCCTTCCGTAGAGAAAACGAAACAGGATTCATCAAAAGTTCACTATAACTTAAAAGATCTAGCGCAGGATGCATACTTGAACGCCGGGAAGAGATCGGTCTCAGGTGTAGGTTTCGGCGCCGTCAGAAGGAAAGAAGTGGAGAGCGCTAAACCCTAACTATATATAGAAGGAACTAGGTTATATGCTGAGCGCCTGAGCGGATTAAATTCTGGGAGCTTATGGATCCGTTTCAATTAATAGCCCCATGGACCCTAACAAGTATGCTAAAAATCCTTTTCATTTTTGAATTTTCCGACCCACTTAATTCGGCCCAAATATTTTAGGCCCATAACCTATTATTGGCCCAAGAACCTTTGAACAATGACTCCTGAGAATTCTCAACTCGACGACGGATTCTCTGTGGTATTAACAACTCCCTACGACGGTGCGCGCGAGAGAGAGGGAGAGATGGGGAAACCAAGAGGTGGTGGCGGAGGAGGAAGAGGAAGAGGAAGGGGAAATAGAGGGGAGCAACAGAAAAGTAGTGAACCAGAGTTACACGCGGCTGCTCGAGTCGGAGACTTGCAGAAGGTAGAGAGCATTTGCAGCTCGAATCCGCTCGCTGTCAACACCAGAGACCGCCACTCTCGCACCCCGTATCTACTTTCCCTTTTCACCCTTTTGCTTTATTTTTGTTATGCTTGATGTTTTTCCTAATATTGTTGGTTTTTGAGTTTGAATTTTGCTTCAAGGGTTATTAGGCTTTAGTGGAAAGGGTTTTGCACATTAATGGAACAGTAATATGTTGTTGTGTTAGGTCTATGCTTATAGAAGCATGTAAAATTTGTTAGATGTTGTTCTGTTGCTTAAAATATGCCTGGCTCCAGTTTTTGTTTGTAGAGGAAATGCTGCACATGTCATCTATTCAAATATTGACAACAGCAAAGTTTGTTATCTAAATAGAAAGAAAGATAACAGCTGAACAGTGAAGCATATTGCCCTGAGCAATCTAGGATAATCAGATTCTGTACTTTTGTACATCTACCTTACAGCTTCAGTACGCCTCAATTAGGTTTCTAATAGCTTGTCTGGTACCAACGAGTCACAAGTTCTCAATTTGGTTAGATTACAAGCTAAGTCTGAGAGGTGTAGAATTAAAGCTCTCGATTTGGTTAGATTACAAGCTAAGTCTGAGAGGTGCAGAATAAGTAAGGGTCAGACACCCTTACATGCTATTTTGTAAACAGACTTATTGGGGAGCAGAGCAACACTAGGAAACACCACAGTGTTGTTCATCTCTTCTAGTTGGTGGGTTTTTTACAAACCCTTACTGGCGCAGGAAACAACCTATATGACGCAGAATTTATTCAGTCCTTGTCAGCGGGTTTCCAAGCACAGCTTCAACCAGTATTTCACATCCAGTGCCTCATGTATGCTCAAATATGATTTTTAGATACCATCATACCAATAATACCAGAAGTCCAGAACAAAAGCATACCTGCCAGAATGTATGAAAAGAAGAGCCACTAAATGATTTAGACTTCCCATTATGGGTAACAAAATGGAACAATAGCCATTCGTTAACACAGCTGTTTCAAATGCAGACTCCATTTGGCAGCATGGGCTGGACACACTGATGTGGTGCACTACCTATGCAAGAACAAGGCCGACGTGGGCGCTGCTGCGATTGATGACACAGGAGCTATCCATTTTGCTTCTCAGAAGGGTCATCTGGATGTGGTCCGTGTGCTCCATGTAGCCGGCGCCTCAGTCAAAGCAGCAAACAGAAAAGGCTTGACCCCTCTCCATTTTGCTGTTCAGGGATCCCACCTGGAGCTGATCAAGTATCTGGTTCGCAAGGGAGCAGATCTTAAAGCGAAGAACAAAGGAGGCCAGACTCCGATGCATCTTGCAGAGAGTGATGAAGTGCGTGATACTCTCAAAGAGTGCGAGCCACTTAGAACTGAAAATGAGTCAAAATCTACTTTGGGTTCAAAGACATCTAACAATGACAATGTCAGTGAGAGCAAGAGTCCTTTAGATGAAAAGGAGAAGGAAGAAGGAGAAATAGAAGCAAATGGGAAGAGAAAAGGGGGAGAGGCCTCAGAATCGAGTGTCCCTGAGCAAAAGAAGCCTAAAATTTCTCTTCAGCACCTTATGAGCGAAGATGATGTTAAAGATGAAGAAGAGGAATGATGTGGAATTAGTTTAGGAAAAAGAATTAAGTTCTGAAAGGGATGTGTTTTTCAAAAATAGATTTTCAAACTTCTGTTGTTTTATCGAAAGAAGTGTTAGTTTTTGACATGCAAAACACATGGTGAGAATATTTGTATTTTTTTTTTTTGATCGAATAGTATCTTAGGTATTATTATTAGTACTTTTATTTTCGTATTATTATTATTATTTTTTTTTTTTTTTTTTGCACATCGACGTTGTCATATGATGTTACTGTATTTGAAGAGTCTGAAAATGAAACGAACAGCCTAGCCTGACTTTTTCTTCTTTTAGTACATAGGCTTTTAAACGTCTGATTGGAGCAACTGGTCCTCAAAACTCTCGTAGCATCGTAGGTGGTAAAATTGAACCCCCTCCACATCAAAACCTCAAGTCAGCTCAATTACATTCATTTCTAGCTCAATGATCAATTTGACTTGGTTTACCAGCAATGCTCAATTAACTGAACGTTTCCTGTTAAAGGCTTAAGTGTCTAGATTTCAGCAGGGTTCAAAGTAAACTTCTAAAACGAAGCATCTATACAACACATAAAAATAAAACTAAATATCCAAATAACACATCAAAATAAAACGAAACATCCGAATAACATATCCAAATAAAACAAAACAGTGAAACAAAAATTTAGATGGCAGCGACAGGCAGAGCATACTCATCTTCCTTGGGGGTATGTATGGTGACCACATCAGGAAGAGGGGTCTTCGGGCCCTGGACCCCCTTTGGATCCCAATCAAGCATAATCTTCACCTTTATACCCAAAACACCCTGCATTATTTGTCCCCAATCAGTTTCAGTTTTTCAACTTAAGCGTTATGTTGAATTAAATTCATGAAAGGTTAAGGAAAACTACAGACCTGCCTAAGCAACACATGCCTGACAGCCGAGTCAATGTACTCATTAACAGGCTGTCCTGAAGAGATCATATAACCATCCTTGAATTTCATTGACTTGGCACGTTGAGCCCTCAGCTTTCCACTTACAATGACCTACATTTACAAATAGAATCATCAGACCACAGAAACAAAATTGAGCATATATCTTTTGTCATGAAACAAAATGGGATGGGTACAGGACAGACCTCACAACCCTTGGCTCCACTCTCCATCACGAAACGGAGCACACCATAGCAAGCCCTGCAAAGGGAAGCTATCAGAACATTTGTTTATAGCAGGAAACCATGTTTCAAAATTACCTTTTCACAAATATGAAATCACTCAAATTGACAAAGGTCAGTAAATTGAGATGACCATAAAACTACACTACTTTCACCTGATCAAACAATATGCTCAGATGCCAGATAATGAAAACAAGATAATTACAACAACAGAATTCAGCATTAGCATAACGGTAAATGCTTTGCTCCAACATTGCGACAGGATCTGCAAGCTATGATAGCATCTCAGGTAATTTTATTTCTATCCTGACATTAATTTCTACAAAGACACAACTCAGCATGATATAGAGAGGAAAAATAATTACCTCCTGACAGCAAGGCCACCAAGGAGCTTGTAGCGAAGGGACTCAGCTTGAGCAATAGCACAGAGACCCCTGTTAGAAACCTTCTCTGCATAGAGTTCCACGCCATTTTCAGGGAACTTGAACCTCTTCTGGATAACTGATGTCAGCTCCCTTATCCTCCTCCCTTTGTCACCTAAAAGATCACACATAAGAGAATTAAATCAAATTCAGCACATGCCAAACACAAACACATAATAGCAAGTGAGTTACAGGGAAAAAATTAAATCAACTTCAGCACATGTCAAACACAAGAACATGATTTCAAGAGAATTATAGGAACAGATAATAAATTCCCAATAAAGGTGGCATTAGCGAGATTGAATGTTTCTACAATTGCAGTTAATATGTATTTTTCAACACAAGTAATCCCAAACTACAAACTAAGAACTCAGCAATTGTAGATCATACAATTAAGCTTTCCAATAAGGATAAATTATAATTCAATTTATTTGAACTACCCTAAAAGTCCCTTTTTTAATAAAATTCGCAATTCAGGGGCCAAAGCCACCTATTTTAATTCTCATAGGTCTTCTAAAAAGAAAATTAATCTACTACACAGATTTGTTTTATAGGCAATATAACTAAAATATAAATAAATTACAACTCAATCAACTCTACTATTATCCTGACCACAGATCTACTATCGATCCAGCAATGACTCACAATACTTGTCCAGTATCTAAGTCTACCTCACACAAAAATCACTGATATTTACATTGCAATAGAGGGACACATCTACTACACACATTATTAATCAGAAAGAAGAAATTACCAAGGACGTTCTGAGTCCTAGTGGCACGAATGATGATCTGCGTGGACATCGGAGTAACCCTGACCTCCACACCAGAGTATCCATCCTCTGCGAGCTCCCTCGTCAGAATCTCGTTCAACTCCGCGAAGAAAACTCCATCCGCAACAAACTACAACAAAATCACAAGCATCAGAAAGAAACGGTCATGACATTGACAAGCCTGAATCGAATATGAGGTTCGGATGAGGATCCGAGATCTCACCTTCTTCTTCTTGCTCATGTTCGTCATGGTTACAGATCCGAGATGGTGCGGCGGCGGAGCTCACAAAAACCCTAGATAGATAAAGATGGCGCGCGATATGGAGAGAGAGAAACCTCCGCTTCTGAGTTATTTATCCTCGCTAGCGACTGATAAATCATGATAGTTTTAGGCCAGAACAAGAATATTAGGCCTTAATTTACGTTGGGCTGATCTCATTTGGGCTTCATAGATGACAATGAGCCCATATAGGCCCATAATGTTTCACAGTCTAAAACCCTCTTTCTGCTAAGTATTATCTATCCATCCCATAAACTGCAGAATTCTCTTTCTAAACAGTGTAGTTTCCCAAGCTCACACCATGGCGTCCCTCTCCATCTCTACCCCCATTAAACCCTCTTTTCTCCGATCGACTCACCACCGAAGAAGCCATGAACCTCGACCCTTCTACGCGGCTCCAAAGCGCGCCTCTCCTCGCATCCAAGCTCTCTCTTCCTCTTCGCAGTTTGAATCTCCATTTCTCTCAGCACTGGAGGCGCCTGTTAGTACGGGGATGGGTGGTGGGTCTGATGCCATGGGATTGTTGATGGGTGAGAGAATAGTGTTCTTAGGTGGCGAGATAACGGAATTGATGGCTGATGTGGTGCTGAGTCAGCTGTTATTACTGGATGCGCAGGATCACAGCAAGGATATTCGCCTGTATATCAACTCTTCTGGTGGATCCCTAAGGTAATATCCAAATGCCTGATACAGATCTCATGTAATCATGTCCGGATTTTCCTAATTGGTTCAGCCTGGCAGTGGAACTAGATGTTGTTGCTTGAGTGTTTGAGTGTTTGGGGTGTTTGGGATACTCATGTTTAATTCAACATTTCAACTATTATAAAAGAAAAAAGGTACGTCTAACTGTGAATGTTGGGGAACTTCTGAGGAAATGGTCCATAATTAGCCATAAAAAATTAATTAGGTGTGTAGAGATGGCAACAACTGAAATTGCAATTGTGTGCTAGTGCTACCACTGTTTTGTACTTTGTGATTGTTAAGTGAATAATGTTAACAAGGTTTTTACTAGTATTTGAAATAAAGCTTGATTAATGATCTTTCCATCTAAGTTTGCAACTTTGCATAATTATGTCTCTATGCAAATTTTTGTAAAGGCAAATAAAATGGTAATATAATAGTATGTTTATTTCTAGTATTTCTATTTTATTAAAGAAGCTGGGTTGGTCCTAAGGAGTAGCACTATTACTTGTTTCCTCATGCTATTACAAATAAATTGTTAGTTCTGTTTCTGTTGCATCATGCCATGGTACCCTAGATGCCAGACCAGTCTCTTTCTTAGTTGTTCTTTCGAGCACTTCTTTCTTTTTCCATTTGGTGTTTGAATGAATTGAATTTAATTCCTGCTTAACAATCTAATATATATTCAAAACCAAAAGAAGTGTGGTGGTACTGAATGTACAGATCCAGATTGGCAAGTGCTGATCAGGTCCTGTAACAATGCATCTTTCAGTAAAGTAAGATAATACTTCTTCCCTTGTTTGTCAATCTTCTCTTCACATCTCAGAACTGATTAGTTGCAATAATGTGTCAGTAAAGAATGGGAGTTATAACATAATAAAGCTAATGGAGTTTCAGTTTTCAAATCCAAATTTTATATTGATCTGGACTGTAGTACAAAGCTCCTGGTGATTAATTATGGTAAAAGATTTTTTAGCCCAAATGTTTTGCTGAAAAATCAAGATGGGACTAACTATTATGTTTTGGATATAGTAGTGTATTTTTTTTTCCTTCCTTTTATTCCTTCCATTATTATTCTGATATATTATCTTCCTCCTTTTTTTCCGTAAATGGCCGTAGGCTACATTACTTTAATTTAGTGGAACAAAAATCCACTGCCTCCACTTCAAGCCTTCTTTAACTGATTATTTTCATTGAACTTTGAGCTGATAGAAGCTTGGAGAATTTGTATATATCAACCTATGGGCACTTACCTTGATTTGCTTGGTTGTTAATTAATTGAAATGGTTGTATACTTGTATGTTGTATCTTGGGTCTCATTTTTCAAAGTGAAATTGTTAGTGACCCAGTTTGGCTTACAATTTATTATTAAAAATATGTAACCAATAAAGTTTTAATTTACTTTATAACCTCTCTTGCTTTGTCTATTTGCAGTGCCACCATGGCAATATATGATGTCATCCAGATGGTGAAGTCTGATGTTTCCACAATCGCAGTTGGCACTGCTGCATCCAACGCGGCCCTAATCCTTGGGTCAGGCACGCGTGGCAAGAGGTTCGCGATGCCAAATGCACGTATCATGCTCCACCAGCCAACTGGCAGTGCTAGTGGTCATGTCAGACTTGTTGAGTACCATGCAATTGAGCTCCTCCGAAACAAAAACAACGTCATACGTCTCATTTCAGGGTTCACGGGTCGACCCTTTAGCCAGGTGAAGAAGGAAATTGACAGGGACTTATACATGGGATCAGCTGAGGCAGTGGCATATGGGATCATAGATGGAATTCTTGACGAGGATAAGATGATTCCCATTCAGCCGGTGGTGGGGCGGGTGAAGCCAAAGATCGATTATGCTGACTCTGGTAAAAATCCATCGAAGTACTTGAGGCCAGAGATACCTGATGATGAGATCTATTAGCCTGGCTGAGGCTTTTTCTATTTTGTTTTCTTCCTTTCTTTAGTCGTTTCTATACCTCTTCAAATTTAATTGCAGTGCCATGAATACAGGTATATTCAATGTTGGACCATATCACTCTGATATTGTAGCAAAATCGACAATTTACATTTGGATTGGACCAGGTGTTCATCTAATCAGCTTTTCTACTTCTGTTAACCATACACGCAAGCAGTGCAGTGACCAGATTTGATCTTAGTGGAGATGAAGAGGCGTATGACTAATTGAGTTAAAGTAAGAAAGAAAAGAATGTTTTGCAAATTAAATATACACAAGGGTACACCAAATATTCAGCAAAAATAACATACGAGACTGACCCACCACCTGAGTGCATCTGGAATGACCGCACCTCAGATAGTGGTGCAGCCGCACCGTATGGCGCCGTCAAACTCATTTTTCTTATGTTTTTTGTTGTGTGCTATTCCCTCTATTGATAACATGCATGTACGATCATTGTGCACAACCAAGCCGCCTGGTTCATCAGATAAGATTAAGAATTATTGAGTGGTGTGGCAGTAATTATTAAAATAAAAGTAGTGCTATTCTCGCTGTCTGATAGTTAAATATTGCGCTTTTTGTATAGCGCAAAAGTGAAATGTCTACACCTGGAGACTGTATGAGTTTTTTTTAGACTGCTATGAGTTTAAAAGTAGCTTAGGCAATTTAAGAGCAACTGCAAACAAGTCGGAATTCAAAGATTAATTCTACCAGAATAACACCCACTTTCGTGAGTGCGATAAAGACCAATTCTCTGAATCGCTGGAAGGCAATGAACGTCCAAAATCTAAATCAAATGTAAACACCAATTAATTAAAATAATGTAAAAGTCAAAACCCATAAAAGTAAATGCAACCAACTACTCCATTGCTCCTCTGCGCTTTAATAGCTGGCTGGAGAGAAACTCCACGCCTACAAAGTGATGTGCATCTTGACCCAGCCAACCACTTCTACCAATTGGCTAGCCAACAGACCCAACCACTCATTATTCATAAAAATTGAGTAAATTAAATACAAATTTGCAGTTCAGGTTCTGCAGTAAACAATTGCATATCAGAATAGGAAATGAAAATCTGTTTTGAAAGCAAAATCCAATTTATTTACTTAGTAACAACTAATAAAACAACATAATTACCCTTTATTTAACTTGAGTCGTTCTTCTTTGTTTAACCACAAATCGCGCTGACAGAAGAGACACCAAGTCCAATTTACTTGAACTCAAACAAGAATATAAAACAATGGATATCAACATCCCAAACCACAAGAAAAATAACCAAAATCCTTGTACAATAAATAATTAGCAACAGAGCGAATGATTAGCAGCAGATACTTGTCCCAGGCGAACCATCAATCTTCATTGGAATCACCTCCCAGACCTTCACCTCACCACAATTTCCCAACTTATTCGGCATTTTCATGCCATCCACCCCCATCCCCAAATCCAGTTCGTTGCCTCCAGTTTTCACCGCCATTGTTTCAACTGTCACAGCATCAGCCTTCCGTGCCTCCAATGCCTTCAAACGAATCCTCTCAGCTCTCGACCCAATTGTTTGCCCCAAAATTGATGCGGCCAAAGTAAAAGCCATAGCTGTCTTTGGCATCAGAACAGACTTCCTTAACATGGCAATAAATGGTACAGCTGCATGTATTGCAGCAAACCATTGTAGTGAGAATTTGGCAGTGTGTTCTCTCCACACGCCAAGTGGTATGTTTGCTGCCATGCCAAGTAGTGCAATTGCTAGCATTTTGGCAGGCAAGGGCTGAGGTCGAAGGTTTTTCACGAACTCAGTACGCGAAAGAGCTGCTCGCGCTGCCACCACAGCTGGAGGGCATCTGAGTTTTAGACCTGGTGGAGGTCTTATGAATTTGGTGACTAATGGGATTACCCCACTCACAGCACGATACGACTTCGCAATGGGGCATTGCCCTGTCTCTAGCCACTCATTGCTCAGTGACTCATGCGATGACTTGTTGCCTCCATTCTGAAAATTATCAAGATTAACAATGATAAGGGACTTAGAACTTGTTATGACCAAGCACCTAACATGTTGCACTAGTATGCAATGGTAGTCATACAAAATCAAGCAGCGGATCTGTACAGTAGTTAAAATAGAACAAAAAAATAAAGCAAACCTGAGAAATCCCTTCATAGTTAGATGCCTTTTTGTTTTGCTTATTCCACTTCTTAGAGAAAAAGTCAAATCCAAAAGGTCCGAACCCAGAGAGACTGATTGTAGCAGCTTTAGCAGCTAGTGGGTCAAACTGGGGACCTGCCTTGGTTTTTTCAGTGATATGAGTCTCATCAAACACAAATGATCTTCCTCCAAGTGGCACAACGCCATTTTGGCCATGAAATAGCCTAAATGCCACATCAAATTCAGGTCCATCCTCAAAAATTGGTCCTTTCGCTCCTCTTACCTTCAGAAATATGAAGGGGGGAAAAGAGTTAATAATTCTGACACAATTTTCAATCCTTTTGATATTATGTTAAAATTAACTAATTAAGTAAGAAATACAGGGAAGGGAAGGAAAGAACTAGATATGCTATTGGCATCTGGTTCAATGATCTCAAGTTTCTAAAGGACGGATCAAAATGCTAGAGGTTGGCCCAAATCAGTGCCAGTCAAATTAAATTTCAAGTAACTATTTTTAAAACTTTCCAAATTCCAACTAATAAAACTAATTGACTGTAAATTTTATATAGAATTACTACGCGTATGCAAAAAGATTACATTCTGTTGATTTTTATTTCGTAAGCATCAGAAGCAAAGTTAACAAATTAAATGCTGACAAATTTATCTTTGCATCTCTTAATGGATACCAAAATGAGGTCAAATCCCACAACTTCTCAGATACATGTAATATAAGGCAAATCAAACATTCCTATTCAGTTAAGCCTGCATAAATGTTTTGAACCATTTGGTACCCAATGACCATAGACACTGGGTCCTTCCTCGAGTTTTTACATGACATGTAAAACTACTTACAGGAGTAGGGAAGCTGGCAGAGGAGAAGGAAAAGACAGTAGGCTCGTTGATGTTCCTCAGGAAAGGGCACCTATCAATTCCTTCTTGAACAACTGGATCATCCGAGCATCTGGCAAAAGGCAACTTGAAGATCGAATCCATACGAAGTTTGTCAGATTACACTGTAAACAAATTACAAAAATTAAGCAATCATCATTCAATGGCATGGAAAAAGAATTCGTAACCATGAATCTGTCTAAATAACTTAGACGAGGTGGAATTCAGTCAAAATAAAATTAGATAGTGGTATTAATAACAAGAGGTACTGGTTTGTCAAGGAATGAAACAAAAAACGAAAGTAAATTTAAGTTTATTGGACACGTTTCAGACCAGTTCATTTCGTCAATGGCGTTTAATCGCCTTCAAGGGTCACACAAAGTTAGGTAGATCTAGGAAATTAACAAGCAACGCATTCCCAAAAACCTGTTTGTGTAATCAAATTACATTTCTTATTGGTCTAATAGTTAGATCGAGCTTTAATTTATCAGCTCCGTCCCTCTAATTCTCGGCTACCTAACAGCAAATCGCATTTCCCTTTCCCAGTTAAAAAAGAAAAGAAAAAGTAAACAGAAGAAGAAGCGAAATCCTCTGACGAATCCTCAATTCAATTGTAGCAATAGAGAGGAGATACAACGAGATGGGTTGGGAGAGAGGAGTTAAGAGTACCTCTCTGGAAAGCGGAGCAGTGATTGCTCGGAGCTGGTTGGAAAAATGGGAAATGAGCTATTGCGGGAATCGCGTGGACGACACGGGATATCGGCTCGACTTTCCCTCTTCGTACTTGCAGGCTGCAGCCGGGTCTTTGACCGGGAGTTCCGGTTGCCACACGCTACCTCACCGATTTTCACCGGTTAATTATTTTATTTTATTTTCTGATGATGGCGATTATCAGTTTATATCGCTTTACTTTGTTGGCCGCCGCATCTTTGACTTTTCAGACTGAGATTGGGGCAACATTTTGCATAAAATAGGATAATTGCACGTGACGGATAACGAAATTTCTCTATATTTTTTCAGTGAAACGAATTCTCTCTGTTTTTTTTTAGTGGAATGAATTTTCTCCATTAATGAAATTGTAGATAGAGGGGTAAATGCGGACTGAAAATGTGCTAGCTTGAAAGACATGGTCCGAGTTTGGTGGATCAAAACTACGTCGTCAGACGCGTTTGTTGGCATACATATTGCATGGTCAACAATAATTATTCCTACTTAAGCGTCGTCTTTATTTGTATCAGTATTTCTAATGACGTTGAGTATAATTCAAATGTTTCGTTTTATTGTCAATTTATTACGTTTTTATTTTGAAATTTTAAAATATTTAAAAAAATTCAACGTGCATCAAATATCAAAAGAAAAATTATGTATCTATGTCCATAAATCTTAAGAACCCGTACATCATATCCTATAAATTTTTCGTTTACATTCAAATACAGTCAAATAATAAACAGCCAATCGTATAAAATTTGATGCGTTAGAAAATCATAATCCAAACTTGTTGTATGCGAGGATAGCATTCCTAATTTCAAGCAAAAAAAATATATATATTACTTTGAACTTGTGTAGCAGAATAGTGCGACGAGAATGTTAATTGGAAAAGTGTGAAAAGTTCACTAACGTCAGCCTATAAACAATATGTTATTCAAAATAGTGCTCATATTTAAAAAAATAATAATTTACTATCTCGCTTAATTTTGGGAATTAGTATTGGCGAAATAACGCTAATCCAGTGTTATGACTTATGAAATCTGTCACGGAGTACTTAAATTGTATATAATAAGTTAATAACTGAATGAGAGAAACATGAGATGAAAATATTTTCCGTAATCCTATCAGTACCCATTGTTTTATTCGCACTTAATTTGTGATTAATCGGTCATCGCCCAAAAATAAAGCCCAGTAATCACTAATCAGCAGCATATGCCTCTCAACGCAAAACGAGCCTTTATTGTGATATCAAAAACCCAAATATGGCCTATAATTACATATATTTCTACTACCCATAATTCTACCATAAATGGGCCTAACTCTCATAAACGAACATGAACCAATTTCAACCATTTTAACTTTGAGGAATGCTGGTGTCAAATATATTGGACGGATGGATCTGTCTAATACGATCATTCTTTCATTTTCAAAGTTCAAACAATCGATCTAAACCGTTCAATATTGATAACTTATAAGAAATTAATTTTTATGTTTTTAGTTTTTTTTACTATTTTTTTGATATTTTAGAAAATTTATGATATAAAAATTGTGGATCGTCTAATAACAACGATTTTCTAAAAATACCAAAAAATAATAAAAATTTTTGAAAAAAATATTAAAGTTTGTTTCTTATAAGTTTTCAATATGAAGAACATATTAAATAGTTTGAATCAGTCATTTAAAATTTAAAAACGTAAGAATGATCGTATTAGACGGATCCCATGGATCTAATATATCGGACATTTGGACTCTAGCTGTCTAGCATTTCTCTAATTTTGACCAATTACCAAGCACAGAAGCACTTCATGTGCTATTGAATCAAAATATCCCAACTGCCATTCATTGGATTATACAACAATACAACATTTCTCATCTTAATTTTCTGAAAGAAATATCCTAAGGGATAAGGCCCAAAAAAAGGGCCCACGAAATTTGGAAGGAACGTGACGTAGCGGTGCTGTCAGGACAGCAACAGGCGTCGGCTGGATCCATGAACCATGATCACATGCTCCCACACATGGCACATGCGCATTACTTCAATGAAAGTTCGGTTGCCTCCCCAAGTCCCCATTCCCTGCCCCTATTTACCCATTTAATGCAATATATTGACTTAGAGGCGCCTAATTTGATGTTGATCCATATCATAATATGATACTATTTGTCTGTAATTTTCCATGCATTCTTATCCAAACAACACAGATTTGGTTCAATGTTGGGCATCTAGTCTAATTATATTATGTGCTATTCTCCTCTAATTGGGATTGATTTTTACCGATGTTAAATGTTTATAAAATATTAAAAAAATTTGTATCATTAACTTTTTTTTTAATGAATTCTTTTTATAGGAAGGGAACAACAGAATTTTGTATTATCCCGTTTGGATCGTATGTGAATAGGAGGAATAGTTTTTTCTTAGACGTAAATTTATTATAAATAATCCAAACTCTTCACAAAGTTACACACTTTTCAATACTTTCCGCCTAAGAATAGGCATTCCTCTTGAGACCATGAGGCCGTTTGGATCAAGTGGGAATTTAGAGAATTTCCTATTCCTAAACATAAATTTACTATAAACAATCCAAACTCTTTACAAAATTACACACTTTCCAATACTTTGTGTCTAGAAATTGGAAATTCCTCCTATTCCTAAGTATCCAAACGGCCCGCTTATTCCTAAGCAATCCAAACTGAGCCTTTGATAAGTATTCTAAAAATCCTAAACATCAGTTACAAGCAATCCCATGAATTATTGTGTAACCTTGTTATCCATTGCTTCCCTTGGTGATCACTAATTAGTAATAACGCACCGACTGACTAGTTAACTGAAGTACAGTGAACTCAAGTGGTGGTAGTAGTTCCAAAGAGGAACAAAACATCAATTTTATTATTCTATATTTAAGTACCGTGATAATTAAATATCCAAATTTGCGATAATTGTGTTGTTACGGGGTGGCATGGTGAGTGTACACAGATCTATGCAATCGCAAAAAGGAATCTCACCGACAGAACAGCCATGCAAATCTAGACATTTATTCCCACCTACCTGTGTCTTCGCATTTAAATTTTATACATACTAACAGTAATAATAATGTTAACTAGATAGCCTCTGTCTAATGTATCCAACAAAAAAAAATAATAAAAAAAAACAGTTACAATTATGTTTGCTTTCACACATACTAGGGTCCAGTAGTACCATTTATACTTCCATTTATTCATGAGACTATGAGAGGGACCAAATAAATACAGGCAAATATTTAAATCTCTATATACAGTAAGCAATTCGGTGGATTTTTTTTCCATTACCAAAAAGGAAAATAAGTTTTGAGTCTGAATTGCCAGTGTTTGATTATTTATTTTAAGAGCGGCACGACTCGACACCGCCTGTTTATTAATTTCAGATCGTTTGGAACACCAGTTTTATACTTATGAAATCTATCGTGTAAAACATTTTGTTTTCCCATTTGCCAATATATTTTAGCTGATCTTCCCAAGTAGAAACTCGGACATCGCAGTAAACTGGGAACTGTCCTGTTATTATAAAAAATTAAAGAAGGAATGTCCTATCAAATGATAGTTGTTTACTTGTTTTTTATAGGTAGTTCTGTGCGGATTTTACATGTTTATGTGTGTGTTCCAAATGAATGGAATAACTACTCTCGTAATTTAATCCAAATATATTTTCAACATTCTTTTTTCTAACCAAAAACTTTACTCTGGAATCCATTTTTTATTAGTCGAATTCGCGTTTAACAATTCAGATTTTATTTTTAAAATAAGATGTAGATCAAGTCCTCCAAAAAGAAAGAGATGTTTGATATCCAACTTTTTAAAATTAAAAATATATATGGAACTTGAATCGTTGGCCTTAAATTTGAGATCAGTCTAGTTCTTTTACCATAGTTTTTTTTTAATTATCGAAAATAACTGAAAAATATTTAGAGTACCAAAATTGGAAGTTTGGATTAATCAAAATGTAATTAGTTCTTTGTTTTTGGTCAATCAAAATGGCGTAAGCGGTCCAGATATACAGATTTTATTCTGTGGATCTGTTTCAGGTAGATGTTCTTTGGACGATCCAATCGTGCTTCACATTCCAGACAAATGCTCTCTTACCAGCTTAACGTGCTTCGGTCAACATTTCTACTAAAACAGACCGGTTTGGCGGTTTGATATTGTCAAAGGTAGGCGCGTCAAAGCAAGAAAGCAGAGGTTGAAAAGGAAGAGACATTTGCAAGTTGCAACAAAAGAGAAACAAAAACTTAACCAGAGCAGATGTCTTGTACTGCTACTCTGCCAAACTTATAAACGCCATTGTTTTTATATTTGGTTTGGTGCTAGTGCTACCCTTTCTAACCAGTCAGTAGATTTAATGACTGCCTCATTCGATGAGACATTGACCGGTTGATTTGCCATTAGTTCATGTCTCTTACCACAAGTTATGAACATATTTTTTTAGTTAGCGAAATTATTTGTTCACTTTGAATTTTCGGAACCATCACTAATTTAATTTTATTCATTGATATTACAAAACAGCATAATTAACGGTTAGTTTGAACGGTTGTCCACCTATTTAAAAACCGAATAGATTTTAAAAATAGCCGTTAACATAAATTAACGCTATTTACTATCAACCGAACCAAAAAATTGAAATGAGCTGGAATTTCGAGCCTCGTGCAGCGTGGTCGATAAGCCCGATAATAAAATGTTCTTATGCTCTAGCCTCTAATCGAATTTTTGAGTTGTTTTTGCTACATAATTACATAGCCTGAATAGAATCAGATCATGCATTTGCTTTTTATTGCACGGAGACAACAAATGCAAAATTTGTCGCAACGTTTATTCTCGATCTTGATTAATAATAAATAGAACGACGTACTTGTCCTCTGTAAAATTTTCTTTTAAAATTGATGATTCTAGAACAGACCCAGTCGTTCAAATGATGATGTATTAAAGGCTCCGTTTGGATGGTGTGGGAATAAAAGAAATAAAGGAAGAAGTATTAGAAAGTGTGTAACTTTATGAAGAGTTTGAATTGTTTATAATAAATTTGGATGGTTAGGAATAAGAAAGAGGGTTATTCCCTTATTCTTGAAAAGGTATCCAAACGGAGCTAAAAAGACTTCCCAAAGGTTACGAGTTCCTGAACGATTAAATACCGTGACTTCTTTATTTTTTTAATGCCACGATTAAAAACTTTGCATATCCGGTAGAACAAATTTCAGAGTTGGGCATATTTTTTATTTTTATTTATTATTTTTTTTTTTTTGAAGAGTAAAAGCCCGTAGGCAAGAGTTGGGCATAGTTGGTTAAAATTCAGATCCGCTGCCGCGCGACACATGGTGTAGCGTCGCATGCTGGCCGTCTGATCAAGATCCAATGGACAAGGGAGTCCCGTGCATATAACCTAGATTGATAGGCCCGTAAAAAAATAGCCGTCCAATCAAGATCAGACGGCTCATACGTGCGCTACACCATTTGTCGCGCAACAGCAAATCCGGATTGTAGTTGGTTATGGTATGTACTCGGACATAAACCAGCGTTTAAAATAAGATATGCTAGAAGGGAGCACTTAGAAGTTAGAACGTGTGCATAAATTGGCAAATTCTGCAAGAAGGGGTACCATTACTCATGATGTGAGGACGGAGCAATATCAGCTACCAGAAGCGTTTGTATGGAAAAGCTAGCCATGGAAAATTATACTGTTAATTAGAGTATGTTTAAATATAAATGTCTTTCTTTTTGGGTTGGTATTTATAGCTACGAAAGGCAGGCTATTTTAATTTTCTTCAGTTGTACTTGGTGAATTTATCCCCTCTGTATCAAACTCTCTTTTGTTTAATTTCAAATGCCTACGGGCTTTCTCGTCAAAAAAAAAAAAATGTACTCGGACCTGAAACATAGAATTCAGCATAAAATAATTTAATATATATTTTTTATGGATAACTGATTCAAACATCGGAGTCAGAATGTAAAAATAATAATAAGAAGAATTCTGGACAGCAGATCTCACTCTTAAAAAAATTTACATATAAGAAGACATAAAGGGAGACTTTTGGGGCGTGGGTTTTTATTTTTATTTTTACTAATTTTGACGGAGGAAGACTTTTTGTTTTTTATTCAAAAGGCAAATGTTGATTTAGACCTACTTTGGTCCACTAGCAATTAGCAACAGCTTTACCAGAGTAACCGACAGGTTGGAAGAAAAGCAGGTAGTAATCCAGTTGGAACTTAGATACACTAGCAATTCCACCTTGGCCCCACCACACTTGACCTAGGGACCAATCCAACTGAGTTTGGCCCATATCACACAACTAATTACTGATTGAACCAGCTGATTGGATTTGGACCACTATAACATCATTGAGTTTGAAATAATTAACAACTTGCTATGGAGTTGAAAAATTTTGTTATACTTTTATCCTAGCGATGACAGCACTTGTACTGTGAGAGATGCTTGGTGCACGGGAAGACGCTCAGCACATTCTCCTGCTTGCACGTTAATCCATCAGTGTATCATGTGCTTTCAATGCTATTTTACAAAAGAGCGATTCCCAATTTGTGTCGTATGTTATAAGCATTATTATTGGTAGTAGTAACCTAGCTATGAAATGATAATATAGGTCAATTGTGCATGTAGACTGAATAATATATGCTCCATGTTACAAGAGCACCTCCATTTAATCACAGCTGAAATTTATTAAATTACAAAAAAAAAATGGTACGAGATTGATTGAGAACGAATTGCTGCAGTTTCCAATGTGGCAATACGGTCATGTTTGTAATTTTGGATACTAAAGTGCTCTTACGTTTGGGCTTAATGACAATCAATCAACTCAGTAATGTTGGCACTTGTGAAAAAAAAATGATTTTAATCTGGAATTAAACATTCAATATGCAATGTACTGTATTTATTCATACACGAGAAAAAGGAATATAATTTTAATGCAATTTTTATCGTTTACCAAATGATTGGTTACTGTAAACAAAAGCAATCACAGAAAAAAAAACACGAAGATTTTACGTGGTTCGGTACAATATGTACCTACGTCCACGACTCACACACACCACACTTTTTATTTCTTTTCAATAATAATGGAGTACAAGAGAGAATTGGGGAAGAAGATAAGTCAGAAAGGAAGAGGAAGACGCCTCCTTTATAATAGGTAGGCTAATATTTCTTTTTATTACATTTCCATATATGCATAAATCATAAAAAGGAAATTCAGAAGGTCCAACTCGGACCGAGTTCAGGCCAACTCGGACCGAGCCAAAGGGGCGTGGTTCAACTCGGTCCGAATTCAGTCCAACACCTCGTGTGTTCCGTATATTGCGTTTATTGATAAATTGCGTAAATTTGTATGAATTTTACTACATAATAAATTTATGATGTCAACACCTCGTGTGTTCCGTATATTTTTTTTATTTTGAAAATATCTTGATCAATTTGAGAAAGTTATATAAAAATTATAAAATCTGAGAACCAACTCTTGATTTAGTAATAAAAAGCAACACTCCTTTAATAAATGTCGTGGGTTCGAAATCCAACTACGGATTCTTTATGACATTGAATTTCAAAATGAGTCGAAGTGCTTAACCCCATTTTGTCTTAAAAAAAAATGTAAAATCGAGTTCTTATTGATAAATTCCAATCCTATCAAATGCGGGCTCTTGTGAAAAGATATAAAGCCCCTATAATTACTTTCATTTGAACAGCTGAGCAGGGGCTGCTTTCATTTGCACTTTCATGAGAAAAGCAAGCGGAAAAGGACCTTATGGAAGTAAATGTAAATTCAGAACAGGGACCATTGCATTTACCAAGGCGATTGTTTATGATAAAGTCAAAATGAGTATTGCCTTTTTATAGCAAAAAGTGAGTATTACCCTTTTTACACGAGTAGCGCATTGCATTGCGCTGCTCAAAACCTTCATATCTTTTGTTGCGTCTGGGACAAGCACCGGCGCCATACAGGACGGTGTGAATGTGATGACAATTCTGATGGGAAAAAAAAAGTAATTTTAGCATATTATTTTTCTATTGGTATACAAAAGGATCTAATGTCTCTAATTATTTTTCTAACAAAATTTTTTTTTTTGCTCCATTATGCTTCTTATTAATTGAAAAACTTAATTTCGTTTTTTTCAAAGCCTTTTATATCGTTAAAAAAATTAATGACGTAGGCAATTAACGGTTATAAAATCGACATGGGAAGGACGCGTCTACATTTTTTTTTGTCCCCTTTGAAGAAAGATGGATGCTAAGCTTCTCCCGTTACCAACAACAAAAGGAACCAACGAAGTTTACTCTTTTTTTTTTTTTTTTTTGAAATACGGTTAATTGTTCAATAATTAGATATCGCTTTCCCGAAGAAATATCAATAATAGAGATGTCGATAGATAAAGTGAGAATCTAGTAGAAATATTTTCATATAAAATTGTAAAGTAAAGTAATAGAGACGTCTACGGTACTTCCGAAGTAAAGTAACACACGTACTATAGAATTGTATTTCAAAATCCAAATTTCAAACTATCTATTTGAATAATTTAATATCTTCTTCATATTGAAATTTCATTAGATACCAAAGTTTAATTTTGTATTAAAAATTTTCACTATTTTTTTAACTAAATTCTTAATCTAATTACTTCTGAACTTTCTAATAACAACTTTTAGAAATAAAAAAGTAAAATATATGAAAAATATTATATTTAGTTTTCAATAAATTTTAACAAAAAACCACATTGAACATTTTAGATCAGTCGTTTAAAAGATCGAATTTTGGTATGAACATTATTTTATTCCATCATAGCCTATTTACATATCAAAACTTTAGTCTTTATACATATACAATATTAGAAGTCTTTTATACATACAATTAGAAGTACTCTATTGGAATCCACCACGTAAAATTAACATATAACTAGCAATTATCCAGCAGGATAATAATTTATATAATATAACTCGAACAAATATAAAATTGGATTTTTTTTTTTACAAAAATCAAATGTCAAATATCAATTCTAACCACTTTTTTGGGACACAAACACATAAAAACTAAATTTTTATAAAAGGTCGCTATTTTAGTATTTTCCATGCAAGAGCCTCTATTTACAATTTTCAGTAACGGCCTGTACAATCCCTAGTACATATACCAGGTTGCTCAAGTGCCGAAAAGTACCGATACCTTTCTGGGGCTCCGTTTGGATGGATGTAAGAATAAGGGAATAGTTTCTTCCTACTCCCAAATTTATTATAAACAATTCAAACTCTTCATAAAGTTATACACTTCTCAATACTTCTTCCCTTATTCCTCTTATTCCCACACCATCCAAACGGAGCCTGGTATCGGCACAATTAGAGCCTTTAGTTCACACGTTTCAGAGTCTCCCAAATCAAGCATTCACAACTTTGTCGTGTCGGACACAAGCAGCGTAGTACGCGGTACAAATGTACAATACAAGCAATACTGCAATACTAGAAAGTAACGACAGATTCCTCAGAGTGAAGTGAGAGGAGCATTGTTACGTGTATTCTGCTTGGCTTTATCCATTTACGCAATAGGCACCTCTGCTTTATTTAATGATGTTTCTGTTTTGATGAGAGGCAGAGCAATGCTAATGGGCCCCTAAAGAAGCTCCCAATCAGTACTGCCACTTGGTTCGATCCGTACAAACCATGTCACAAAGTTGTATATGCACGGAACAAATGTTAGCCATTTTCAACTTTTAACTGCATTTAATATCTGCTGGGAAAAAACAACATTAAAGAAGTTGAAAAGAATATCTTAGAATCTTAATCGATAAAAGTAATTTGGAAAAAAATTTCATTCTCGAGAAAATTGAAAATTTGTCATCCAAAACTAACCTCTTCTGTTTTGCAATCCAAAAATTTAAATTTCTTCCCTAATTACCACTTCGTTCTATTTAATAATAAAAATAAAACATGTTTTGCCATCACAAACAGAATTCGATTTTTTTTGTGATCTTAATGTAACGAGGTATCTGTAAACATATTATTAAAAGCAATATTATCTGCTTTGAGTTTGTACTTTCCTTTTCTGCATTCTCGCGAACAAAAATTTTCAAAATATCTGAGTATCTAGTCTTTGATTATTTTAAGGCATTTTTCTATGCGTGAAGATAATGTTTAACTCCTTTTGACTTGTATCGCTTTGGAATGAGAAAAGTATGTACCATTGGCATAGGTGATAGTAAATCCAAATCCTGTGGCGCGCGATACAGTGTGTAGCACGATACAGGACCGTCCGATCAGATCTGGAAGGATGAGGGAACCATGTGCATGTAACCAGATTGTAAAGTTCGAAAAAATGAAATGTCGAGATCAGATTGGACGGTTCGTGTCGCGCACCACAGGATTCGGATTGAGATGATAATGGCTATCAAAAAGTGGCAGATTCAGAGAGAAACAAACATAGAAATTTAAAAAAAAAAGATAATAGCAGATAATTATTTTATTATTAGATACCTAAGATTAAACGAAATCAACATTATAATGCTAAATTTATTGATACTTATAGAAGAAGAAAAAATAATTATTAAAAAAAATTAAAGACGACAAGAACCTATATTTGTGCCGGTATGAATTCTCCCGTGCTGTCAAATATGAAGCTTTGTTCACTGAAATGTGTGAAGATGCGCTAACGGATTGACTTTGTATCTTATCCGTAAAAAGATGCAAATGCAAAGAAGGAAATCCTCAACCAATATACCTTCCTAAAAAATTCTGTTAAAAAATGTGCATGCTATTTCCTAAAGAGGAGAGAAGATCAAATAACAAACAAGGAAATTCTCAACCAATCCACTGCCTTGTTTCGTCAAAAAGATGTACATGCTATTAAATGAACGTAGAGCACAGCGGCGACAAGCAGATCAAATGTCGCATGAGCGGAAGTCCAAGCATTGGGCGGTTGGGCCCACAAATCGTTAGTATTGTGTATGCTCCGGGTTCATCCCGAAAAGTTTCCCCAGCAGGCGGGAACGGGAAAAGCACCGACACAGTAAAAGGACAGCTAATAAAAACCAACAGCTCTCAATTTCGGTGAAACGGGTCAATTTATTTAGACCCCGCGTTTTTATTTACTTTTTCCCAATAACCAATAGATTCAATTCTTCATTTGTTTATAAGAGAGAGATTGCGACCGAAGCAACCAGATCTGAGAGGAGGGTTTGAGATGGCGACCATTTTCTAACTTAGTCTACTCTCTCTCTCTCTCTCTCTCTCTCTCCTTCTCACTATATCTCAACTCGCCACTCACTCAATTCCACTCTACTTCTCTCACCTCCTCTCCTGCTCCATTAGAGGCGTTGAAGTGAGCTAAGACAAAGATAGCTTGGAGGCTGAGAGAATCAGAGAACGGAACTCATCTAGGTACGAAATTCTCTTCTTTTGTCGTTTCTGGTTTGGATCTGGATTTGTCAAAACGAGTCATCGATTGTTCCTCTTTTTGTTATAATGTTAATCGGAGTTCGTAATGTGGAGCTGGAAATCTGTGGTAATTTCGTGTTTAGGTTCATCAACTTGGAGTTTGTGTGATGATTTTTGTATTTGTTTCAGCATTTTAGCAATTAGGGGGGCTCGTTTGAGGCTTTGTAAGTATTTCGATTTTATTGATCCGTTAGATTCCGTTTGAGATACTCTATGTGACTTTTAGCATTAATGAGTCGGCATGTGTTAATTCTAAATTAGGTAATTTGAATTTATTATGCTGTTTATTTCAGTAGCAAGTCACGAGATTCCTATACTTTGACTTGCCAAGTCGAGTTAGGTATAACTAATTCATTGTTTTGGATAAGCACTTTGTCAATCTAGCACAGCTATATATCCTACTGTCCAGTGAAAGATCTGTTATCCTATAATTAGATCAGATCTACATACTCTCTTTTAAGAAATTCATACTTTTGTGTTTTCAATTATACCAACCGTATTATGGATCCTTACCATTCTTGATGCTTTGCTTACTAGAATGCGTTTGTATCTAATTTGAAATGAGCATCTCCAGAAGTTATACACTCTAGAATTAGGTAGATGTAGATTGACAACGACTTAATTTGGGGATAAATAGCTTCGGTTTTTATTGTTAAGTAGTTTCATATTTATTTATAGAAGTCACAATTACGTGGTCCTAGAACTTTAGGTAAGTCTTCTGATTCTGAGTTGCCTTTAGATCTCTTTGTTTTTAAGACCATGGTGATAAAATGTATTTAAATCCTTACATTTAATATTCCAGCAACTCTCTGTAGTACACCTGTAACACCAATTTGCATTTTCTTGACTAGATCAATCATTTACCTTCCTGTGTTTCAGATCTGTGGCTAGATGTGCCACCTCTTCTTCTTCCACTCAAATTGGAATATTCATGTTTCTGTAGAACTCATTTAAACTACTTTCTGAGTAGATTATTTACTAGTCAACAAAATGTTTCTACATTCTCCTTGTAAACACTACTGAACACTAATTCTTGTAAATCCAGACTTAATTTTGTTATTTCTTTTGTTGGCTTGTTGCTGCTATTGCAGGAAACAACGGCAGAAAAGATGAAGGGTAAAGATTCAAAGGGGGCTTACCCTAACAAGAATTCGAAAGTTGTTCCCATTACCTTGATGTTCATGGTATTGTGTGGTTTTTCTTTTTACCTTGGAGGAATCTACTGCTCAGAGAAGAACCGTTTCTTTAAGAAGGATACAGCACCATTGATTCATGGCCATAAAGATACTGCAACTGCAGTTGCTCCTCTCCAAATAAAGGCTGTTAATTTTCCAGAATGTGGACTGGAGTTTCAAGACTATACACCATGCACTGACCCAAAGGTATGTTGTTTAATGAAAATTTAAAATTTTGGCGCATAACATGGAATCAAGGATATTTCCTAGTACATGGATATATTTTACAGTTGGTAGCTCTACTGAAAGTGTGTCTAACCATTTTCTTACTTTTGCTTTTCAGAGATGGAGAAAATATGGTAATTACAGGCTGACATTCATGGAAAGGCACTGCCCACCAGTGACGGAGAGGAAACAATGCTTAGTGCCTCCTCCAAATGGGTACAAGCCTCCTATAAGATGGCCAAAAAGCAAGGATGAATGTTGGTACAGGTAATTAACATTAGAATATGCAAAACCTCGGACCTAGTTATATCAAATATTTTTGGAACTTCTATTTTGCAATTGTTAAGTTGCATGGGTTAAGATGTTAATTTGGACATTTGTTTATTCTGTCTTTGAACAGTAACAAATATGAATTGTTAACTAACTTCTTCTATGCTCAATTATATTATAGGAATGTACCTTATGACTGGATAAACAATGAGAAGTCAAACCAGCACTGGCTGAAAAAAGAAGGAGAGAAGTTCATTTTCCCAGGAGGTGGCACTATGTTTCCCAATGGTGTTGGTGCATATGTTGACTTGATGCAAGATTTAATTCCAGGCATGAAAGATGGCACTGTCCGTACTGCTATTGACACTGGATGTGGGGTAAATATCTCACCCTTTATTAATAACCTCGATATATTTGGTTTTTCTTACCTTGGTAAATGAACAGATGGGCTAATAGCAAGATTTAAAAGGCGAAAGGGCTTCATCTAAGTACAGTTTACACAGTACTTGCTGCTTTGGCAATATCTGCCCTGTTTCCTTGATAGCACAGTCCTTCTATACAGTTGTCTATATTAAATCAATTGGAAAAAAAATACTGTATTAATTTTTGAAAGGTAGAAGAAAAATGAAAGAAAAAAAAATCTACTGTACAATCACGATTTCTACTTACTCTACCTAAGACACATGCACTAGATTGGTGAATCTCTGAGTATCATGCTTATTTTTATTTCTCATTTGCTTTAGGTGGCAAGCTGGGGAGGGGATCTGTTAAACCGTGGAATTCTGACAGTTTCTCTTGCACCAAGAGATAACCATGAGGCTCAAGTTCAATTTGCTCTGGAGCGTGGGATTCCTGCAATTCTAGGCATTATCTCCACACAGCGCTTACCGTTCCCATCTAATTCTTTTGACATTGCACACTGCTCTAGATGTCTGATACCCTGGAGTGAATTTGGTAATGCTACTCAACTTTTCGAAAACTTTGGGGAGAAATTTGATAATTTTTGCACTAGTTTTTTCACCAAAGCTGGAAATATGATCCAAACTCTCTAGAAGAAAAATCTATCCATTTATTTTATTCAGTTTCTTTAAGAAATAAACCTTAGTCTGATTGATTTCTTTTAATTCCACTATTCTTAAATACGAACCACTACATAGTACTTGATTTCTTTTAATTCCACTATTCTTAAATATAAACCACTACATAGTACTTGACTGCAGCATCTTATGGCATGCTATGTTGCTTCTACTCAATATAAATGATTTCATTTTTCAGGGGGTATATACCTGATGGAGATCCACCGTATCCTTCGACCTGGTGGGTTCTGGGTTCTCTCAGGCCCACCAATTAACTATGAAAACCGTTGGCGTGGCTGGAACACCACTGCTGCTGAACAAAAGTCTGACCTCGACAAGCTCAAAAGGCTCCTCACAAGCATGTGCTTCAAGCTCTATAACAAAAAGGATGACATCGCCGTCTGGCAGAAGTCCCTTGACAACACTTGCTATGAGAAGCTCACCCCATCATCGTACCCACCAAAGTGTGATGACAGCCTCGATCCTGATTCTGCATGGTACACACCCATGCGCTCATGCATTACCGTACCTAACCCTAGGTTCAAAAAGCTTGCCTTAAAATCGACTCCTAAATGGCCAGAGAGGTTGAATGTGGCACCTGAGCGTATTAGTGTGGTGCCTGGGGGTAATGCAGGTGTGTTCAAACATGATAACAGCAAGTGGAAGAATAGGGTTAAGCACTATAAGAGTTTGTTACCTGCACTTGGTAGTGATAAGATCAGAAATGTGATGGATATGAACACGCTTTATGGAGGCTTTGCGGCTGCGCTTGTGAAGGATCCTGTGTGGGTGATGAATGTGGTCTCATCTTATGGGATCAATACACTTGGTGCAGTCTATGATAGAGGACTTATTGGTAGCAACCATGACTGGTAAGCATTATATTTATATCTTGCTTAAATAGTATAATGGCAAAATAGTCTGGCTTATATTGGTACCAGACTCGATTGGTACTTGGTAGTTGCAGAGAGATGTGCTCTGGTATTAGACTGGTTCAATTGCTGATGGATACAGTTTGAGAACACATGAACCTGTTTGGAAGGCAAAATTACTTGGGACTTCATTTCTTATTGCTATTTTCTTTCATCAATTATAGGTGTGAGGCATTCTCAACTTACCCACGAACGTATGATCTTTTGCATCTTGATGGCCTTTTTACTGCTGAAAGTCACAGGTAAATATTCAAATTTAATTCTCACAGTATTTAGATTCAATCAATGCATACCGATTTTAAGAAAACAATCTATTACTGTTTTTTTAGATGTGAGATGAAGAATGTACTGCTGGAGATGGACAGAATTTTGCGTCCAGCTGGTTATGCCATAATACGAGAATCTACATATTTCATTGATTCAATTGCAACTCTTGCGAAAGGCATGAGATGGGGTTGTCAGAAGCATGACACAGAATACAATGTGGGGAAAGAAAAGCTGTTGATATGCCAAAAGAAGCTCTGGTATTCTAAACAAAGCAGCAATGATGAAATAAAATCATCTTTTTAGTTTTTGGTTTAATCGCGTACATAAAACAGCAAGAAATACATCATATTTGTTCATGTGAAATAGGAAATTGACACGAGACAAGGCCAATGTCCCTCTAATTGGGTGGACGGGATTTGTTCTACATCGGTGATGATGGTAATAATAATAGAAAGATAATATCTTCAGTATAGTATTCAATTAGATTCTTGTTTGTTAAGTATATATTTTTTTTTTGTCAAGGATATTGTGGGATAGTGAGTCAAACGTAATTCCAATTGTTTGAGTCGTGTATGTGTAGGTAATTGCAAATTCTCAATAAATGTTGCGGCTATAGATAAGGTGTATTTGAGATAGTTTTTGACGTTATTTCTTGGATTATATAAATCTGATTAATTGGCTTTCGAAAGGATGTAAGTCTGATTTGGCTCTTTTTTGTTATATATATATATATATATATATATATATATATATATATATATTATAAGAGGATTGCTAAAATGCTATGCATAGCATGAATGCCCTCGTGCTACGGATTCGTTCTTGAATTTCATGCTTCAAACAACTAATCCAAACTTTTCATTATCTTCTACATATTGAAATATCATTAGAAACCAAATTTTACATTTTTTTAAATTTTTTTACTATTTTTCTCAGATTTTTGAAAATCACTGTTATTGAAGGGTCCAAAATTTATTAGATTAAGTATTTTAAAAAATTTGAAAAAAATAGTAAAAAAATTTAAAAAAATGTAAAATTTGGTTTCTAATGAGATTTCAATATGAAGAAGATAATGAAAGGTTTGGATTAGTTGTTTGAAGCATGAAATTCAAGAACGAATCCGTAGCACGAGGGCATTCATGCTATGCATAGTATTTTAGCAATCCTCTATATTATAATATACCTTTAGGGGCCGTTTGGATCGCTTAGGAATTTGGGGAATTTGGAGAAGTTGCAATTCTTAGGAATAAATTTATTGAGAAGTGTGTAATTTTGTGAAGAGTTTGAATTGTTTATAATAAATTTATGGTAGGAAGATGAAATTCCCCAAAATCCCATGGGGATCCAAACGGCCCCTTAGTCTTCATCATAATGCAATGATCATGAAAGTTTCCAAAGCAGGTGCAGAATGCAGATTACCAAAAGAGTAAATTTATAGCATCACCAAATTTATGTTGCTGAAAGCAACGGTTGAAGGACACAAGGAATCCAATAAAATTTTAGTCACATTAATAATGCATTAGTAATAAGTTAAACACCATTGGACTAACTGTAACAAAACAAATGATAAAGCAGTAACACCTGTATGCAATTAGATAGTAAATCTTTTTCTGATTTTCTATTTAATTGGCAATTTCACATCCAATTAGGTAATAAGTAATAACCATTTCTACAATGACAGGAAAATACCAAAAATAAATAAATAAACTCATCTCATCATATTCACTCCTGTTTCTCTATGTACCTAGTCTTTCCTTCCCCTCAATGACTCCCAAAACACTGGCCAGTTTCTCCTCGCCTCATTCCAGCCAATCAGCGATCCCTCTCTAAGTGGGTCCCAGCTGGCAGAGACCATCCCATAGGTAACGCCGAGCAAAGCACTCCCAAAGAAGATAAACGAAACTCCAAACGGGATCCACGTAGGCACATCGATCTTCAAACCCACTTTGAGATAATAGAAAAACGGGAAGAACAACAGCCCCACAGATAGAGGTATCCCGACCGAGAATCCCATCCTTCGCATCATTCGATCTGTTACGACTTGCGGTATGGTTGCATCCCTGTCGTCTTCTTCTTCTTCTTTCTCTTCTAGTTCCTTTTCTCTTTGGTACTCTTGCATCGCTTCTTTGTCGAATGGGAGCGGGCTCTTGCGTTTCTTTCGCTTTTTGGTGGCGCAGAGCGGAGCGGGTTGGAAGCGTTTGGAATTGAGAGGGTTGGTTGATGGAGGGAGTGGAGAAGAGAGTTTACGAGAGGAAGAGGAGAAGGGAAGGAGAGAAAGGGAGAGGGAGGCAGGGGAGAGAGAAGACGCCATGGGAGTGGAGTGAAAGAGGAGTGACAGGAAAGACGGGTTCAGATTTCGGATAACAATTAAGAAATTTTTACTTTTGTCATTTTTCAAAGAGAAGGATTTAATATTTGCCAGTTCATGAAAGAGGCCTTTATCCTAAATGGGCTGAATTCGATGATTGCCCATAAAATAGGCCTTTAGTAATAAATTCAAAAAGGCCTGTTTTCCTTTCTTTTTTGTTTAATTATGCAGAAAAGTTGTTAAACTTCTCGTCAAACTCGTGTCAACGTGTCGTACTCAAAACACAACTTGTCAAATGAAAATCAATTTTGAATCGGGTTTCAAATGCAATCGTTTATAAATATTAACGGATTAATCTTTCTTAAAAATGTACCGTTGCGATTAAAGTCTGATTCAAAAAATTTAATTGTCATAGCAGAATTTCTCAATAAAACACGACTTGTAAGATTCTGGCCAGCAAAACGAATCACAGGGAAACGAATACAGAAAATCCCGAAATAAAAAGGCAAAATTGGATATAACCCCCTCAAAATGGAAGAATAGCGAAGGGTAAAAACGTAAATAAAAGAAGCACCAGCGTCAGCTACCCGAACACCGAACTGGGCTTGCTCGTGTAGGTTCCAATGGCGGCCGCCTCCTCATCATCTCCGCCGTTATCAGCCTCGATCTCTAAACTTACGCCGTTGGATGAGCAGGAGCTGCATCTTCTCAAAGAGGTCAGTTTCCTCTAGCGATCTCTTCTCACATTGAACAAACTTAGTCCTTTTTTTTTTGTTAAACTGTTTTCCTTTCTTTTCTATGATGAAGGTTAAAGGGCATGAAGTTGCTATCTCCGAGCTCAATAGCATCTCATCTAGTCGGGTTAGTTTTCTGACTCGTTCATATTTTTTTTAACCCTTTTTTGGTTTTTTGATTGTCCCTGCCAATTTGGATTATTACTTTTATTTATGCCAATTTGTGTGCATTATGTTTGGTTGGAATTGTCTGCTTCTAAAATTTCATTTTATACCAAATTTGCAGGCTGTGTACCAGAAAAGTGGAAACATTTTCTTCCGAAAAAGTGTAAAATCAGCAATTGCAGTTGAGCAGAGTATGATCCTGTAATATGATTATGTTTAAAGCACTTTATTGTTATATTGTACTTGTTAGAGTGTCTAATCGATATCTGCTTTAATGGTTAGAGCAACTTGATCTGGCCAAGGCCCAATTGGAGAAGCAAAATGCTGCTAAATTTCTGCCATTTGATGTAACCTTACAAGAGCAAACTGGTATGCACTGAAGTTCTGTATCTTTTACATAGCTGGATGGTTGTTTCTAATACTTTAGCATATAGCAACTTCGAAACAGCAAGACCTTGCAATTTGTGTATTGTGATTGCCAGATTAGTGAATGGTGTTCAGTTGCTTGATACCAAACAATAAACATTTGCATAATCATTTTTGGCATAGTTTTGCCAAGTTTCAGTCCCAGTAAAAATTAAAATTAATAGCCATGCATATATTCTAAAAATGTTTGGGCACTGAAATAGTGTTTATAAGTATGGTGGATTGTAAAAAAAAAAAATCATTAGCAAATCAATAAGCTAATAAATTAATAAGTTTGTAAATTTTGGATTAGAGATTTCTTTCCAGAACTTTTCTGGTTACTTTGTCTTTCTACACTATTCTGTATTTGATCTTTATAAGGCTATCTTTTTAATTCTGCAGGTTATGATGGATAACTAGGGAGCTTGGTGTATTGAAAGCCACTCTATTTGAGGGATTGCTATAGCATAAAAGTCCTATTTTCTTCGAGACCATAATGTACTAAGAATTATATGTTACTGGACATAGAGTAGAGCAGAATTCAGTGTTTTTATTCCATTTTAATTTTTTTGTGTGCTGATCACTTGAATGCAAACTAGGCCATAGCTTAGTCTGAAATTGTCTCAGAGAAAAGTTGTGCACTGGTATAAAAAACCAATTAGATGGAGAAATAATGATTTACGAACTAATGTGTTGTATTATAAGGTAATACAATTGGCAAGTAGAGAAAGTTTACAAAGTAAAGCAGTACTGTACAACTAAGATCAAACTTTACTGTACTTGGAACAAAAAAGATATATGGAAAGAAAATGTATATTATGCATCATGTATTCAGTCGCACATGACAGGACCAGGAAGGTTTCCTTACATAGCGAACCTATTAGAGAAAAAAGATTAATCCAAATTAGTATATTGAAGAAACAACGCTACAACCTGTGATCATTGTAAGAAGTAGAAGGCCAATTGACTTTTGAGTATAATGGAGTAAATTAAATTAAGGAACTTACAATCTAAAGAGTAGTTGGAATCTTATAGCAAGTGCGTAGGCCATTAAGAGATTTTTCAGTCGATTTTGCCAGGTCAGAAAAGGACACCTTGGACACTGTTTTCATTAGCAATTAGAAAAATAAGGTTAGGAATTATTTTTTGTATCGCTTTACAATATAACTTTCGGATCACTAATTATATTGTTTTCTCTTCAATCTGTGAATAGATTAAACCCAAACTTCAGACTAATAATGCTCGTCATTATTTTAAGCATTTAACTAAAGTGCCAAGTTACTCAAGTTTGAAAAATGGGAAATCGAAGTGAAAGTAAACTTATCATACAACGAGCTGCTGCTGCCTGAGCTTCTTCTATGAACTCCTTGTATGAGTTCTGAAAATCAGAGATATATTTTTTATTGTCAGAAAGTAAGAAGGATGTTTTTCAATAATTTTTTGCTTTGGAAAAACCATGATGCATAACAATTAGGAATTAGCATAAGTACCTTGATGAGCTCGGTGTTTTCCACAATTCTGTCAGGCATCTTTTTGTACTCTTTGTCAATGTCTTCTGTCAGGTGAAGACATGCTTGTGTCTGAGTCTGTACAGGAGAACAACAAAAAGCACGAGATAGAATATTTAATTATTTAGTAAATTACGTTAAACAAGTTCAATTTAAAATTGAGCTCAAGAAAAAGTAACACTTCACATCTGAAAAATCATGAATGTTTGATAGCCTATCTCAGATCTGACCAGATGTCAAAACTGTAGTAAATGCTTAATTCAGTAAAGGGTCTGAAAAACAAGTAAAATTCCTGGAGATTTCCTAAATAAAGACATAATTCAGTTACTAGTAGAATCGCTGTTTCTCAATATCAGAATCAAAGAAGAGATATTAAGACCTAGAATTACATGCGTGCAATTTTGCAATCATTTTAAAAAAATTAGATGAAAACATATTAACTTTTTGCAAATCGTGTATTAATACAGGTGCTAATTTAGATAGATTATAATCTCTCTTACAGATCCCATGTGCGCAAAACATGACAGCGAGATAAAGAAAGCAGCTGGCCCTATGAAACCTTGCTGCGGGATTCGATGCTTTTGACCTATGCCTAGAGTTTCTACTATCAGGAGGGACCAAGCAGTCTTTCTTCAATCGCCCTCTTTGTCTTTTAAAGGGTTTTTCTTGGTGTTCATTTCAAGACTTACCCTCCACTTTTGAATTGATTTGACTCAACCCAACAAGCTTAGGAAGGAACAAGCGACGGAGCAAGCGCACTCTTTTGGAACAAGCAATGGCCGAGCCAGCTTCGACTCTTACTTCTGTCTTTTATTCTGTCGGGCAGCGAGCACAAAGCACTATATCAAATTTTCTAAGAATCATGCTGATCACATCCGGAACTGATCATAAGAACTTATAAGATCTCTCACTTTCATGATTTAATTATCTCCCAGATTCAAAATCTACTTTAACTAGGGAAAGAGAAATTCCACCACAGATCTGATTGAAAGACCTACAAGTGACACAATTGAGCAGCATTAAATAAGAAAACTAGAGACACATAGAAAATACCTTGCAACTCTTGGAGCTCTGGACCTGAGAGGCATCAAGCTCCTTCATCGCATCAGAGTGGCATACATCAAGCTCCTTCATCTCTCTCTATCCATTCTGTTACATCTGAAATTCCATCAATTTGGAGAAATTTTTTCTTTTGGAGAAATTCCATCGCCTATTCGCCTGGCACCATGTCTAGGACGTTCATTCAGAAATGGCTTGTTCTTCAAAGTTCAAACAGCTTTTGTTTTGTTTGCACCTGATCCCTTTTTCCTTGTTTGACGCGAGAGAATTATGATGTTTATTATATAGGTTAAGATTAAGATTTAGCGAGGGTAATTGTCTCTTGAGTTGTTATTAATACGAGTTATAAACAGTGCTGGAATTCAAATACGGCTCTAATTTCAATTGTTGATGATAAGGAGAGAAGAAAAACTGATGCACTATTTATTTACCTTAGGAGAGAAAATTCGGAGATAAAAGTAAACAGTTAACACCAACTCTACGCTATCTTATATTTATACAATACCCAAATTCTGAATATACAACCTAGTTCTGGCAAGAATAATAAAAAATTCAAAATTAAAGAACCAACACTTCTGTCTAACGAATTGTAAATGGACTTATAAAGGAACTCCGAGAAATAAAAAATTGACCCAAAAAAAAAGAAGAAGAATAATGATCGACAGCTTCCACCATTAAAGAATATAAAATGAAAGGAAAAGAAAGAACAGAACTCGTACAGAACTATACTTGGTCTTTTTCCTCAAAAAATCAGTGAGATCTGGCAGTAACTGATATTGGGAGTGCACACAGGAAGGCTGAGAAAATGTTTAATACAAGTGGAATTTATTGAGTTACAAAATAATTTCTTTAAGTACTAGAAGCACTAGCATGACGAAGCACATTATTACAAGGACTGTGGCACACATTACCATACCACCTTTCTTCTGTGTTCTCTCTGCTTATTATATCAACAAACAATAGAGCTATTACTTCTTAAATCAACCCATCAACTGTGACATTTTCTATATCAAAGTGTGATTTCTTTAATATATATGTTTTCTCATATATACCTATTTTGCTATCTGATTGAGAGAAAAAGATGTTTTGAGGGGAGAGGATGAGAGAGACAGAGAGAGAACCTTTTGCAACTGTTTATATCCCTCCTCTACAGTAGAGGCAACATTTTGTATGTTATAATCAATCCGGTCTATGATAGTACCCTGACACAAAACGAAGTAGGTAGTCATGGTGTTATTCAATACGCAACTTGAATGCTGTGCTGTGGAATTCCCACTGGCAACTTATATACTGTAGAGTGCCCATTAAACTGAAACTGCTGCTGAAGAGAAACAGTACCTGATCTATCACAAAGATAGAAAGATCTTTCATGATTTGTGCAAGCTCGTTTACTGACTCCACCACCTATTTGCATGATCAACAAGAAGCGAGGTTTAATTTACCAGGTCTCAACAAGTTGATAGTGCGATTGTGACCAATTTAACATATTTTCATAAATCCCATACTGTGTGAGCTATTTCAATTATATATTTTAACACACAGTTGGAGGGGAAAGAACACACACACACACACCCTGGACAGAGAAGTAGCTGACCAACCCTTAGTAGTTACTAGTTGGTACTTAGCACTTCCCTCCCTGTTTGTTTATTTATTTATTATTATAATCAATTCAAAAGCACATAATGAAGATAGAGGAATGAGGAATCCTTGTGTGAACACTGAACAGTGACAGCGTGCCTTGATCCAAAATATTTTTAGTAGTTCCCAATCCAAACTGTTCTTCCTGTGATGCTCAAGCTCGATCACAGTACTGTTCCGTAAGCATGCACCCAAATATGCAGACATATAACTTAAAGCCAGCCACTGGCATCTTTTATTTACTTAAAGCTAACACTTACAATGCTCATATTTACAAAAAATATCATATCACACATAGATGAAATCATCTCCCTTTACTCACTTATGTGACATACATACATTACCATAATAATTTACCTGTCTTTAACTTAATATGACAAAATGACAGGTCACTCCCATTTACCAGAAGAAGGGAGAAATGGAAAACAAAAGCAAAACTAGATATCTTCATGAGCTTGAGACAGCTGCTCAACGAGCTCCTGCACAAGACCTGTACCCCGACCAAAACCCAATCCCAAACGACCTGCACCAGTTTCCTGACTGGATTCCTCCTGCTTCTGTACCAAAAACCGACTCATCTTTTCGAGCAAAATCACGGCTTTTCTCTTCCCCCTGTCTGTACCATTTACAGCCAACTCCCTTATCGGGCCCAGCAACCCACATTCGTCAGCCCAGCCCAAGAACCTTTCCCCCTCCTCTCCATTACAAAGGTGCACCAAGACGGCAGCTGCATTCTCTCTATTCCTAGAGGACCCACTTCGCACTGTGTCAACCAAAACGGGTACAGCTTCAGCTGTACCAATTGCCATTTTCCCCTCGGGATGACTTGCCAGTATTGCCAAAATAGCCATTGCCTCATCAATCATCGACCCAACTGGGTCAGTCACGAGACCCATTACAAGAGGTACCACCCCAGCACGTACCGCCTTCCCCTTATTTCCCTGGTATATGCATAAATTAAATAATGCTGTAGCGGCATCCTTTTTCCCTCTGTGGGTCCCTTCACTCAACAAGGATACCAGTGCTGGTATTGCCCCCGTAGCACCAATAGTGACCTTATACTCGTCCACGATAGAAAGACTAAACAAAGTGGCAGCGGCATTTTCTCTAGCCTCCATGTTCCCAGTTTTTAACACATGAACAACGCCAGGGACACAACCGGAGGCCATTATACCAGTTTTGTTCTCCTCGCAAATAGAGAGATTAAGGAGAGCTGTGACCGCATGCTCTTGAGTGCGTAGATCGGAGGAGAATAGCAAATCCTTCAACAAAGGGACTGCCCCGGTCTGGGCTATGGCTAGCCGGTTTGCTGCGTTTCGTTTTGCAAGAAGTCGAATCTCTCCAGCAGCTGAGTGCTGGTCCTCCGGATCTGATGAACTCAGCTTCACCAAGAGTGCATCAAGGTCAGCGCGAGGGGATGATAATGAAGCAGGAGGGGAGGGGCGTTTCGGTGGGTCCAACCCATTAGCCTCGCACCATTGTGTGATCAGACTTCTTAAGACATAATTGGTGGTTAGAGATCTATGTGCCAACCTTTGTTGAGTGATAGGACAGGTGTCATGGCCTGATGCTAGCCATTTTTCAATGCAAATACGCTCATATGTCTGAAAGGATCAAATGTTAATTTTTAATTTACTGAAAATATATTGGCACCAAAGATATATAAAAATACAATGAGGATCAAATGAGCCACAATTTTGCGTTTGAACACCAAAGGAGGAAAGAATTTGGAGAGGGAATTAAGAATGGCCTCAGGCCTGGCATAAACTGACATGGTCTTATAGCATCTTGGCATGTATGAGTGTCAAGATCGAGTTCAATGTCATGTTTCTTTCATTAGGCTACTGATAACACACAGAGGGAAGACCCCTATAGGGCACTAAACCATAACAAATATCCTGAGAACCAAATGGCCACTAATATTTATGTTTTGGTAGCATTGATTATAAGACAAGTTGAAATAAAGGAAGATGATATTACCTGACCAGTAGAGACAATAACAGGATCCTGCATCAATTCGAGACTAATGGGGCACCTAAACTCATCTGGTATTGGTATAGGTATGGGTATGGAAACAGGACTGTTCATGTTTGCATCTGGGAAGAGGAACTTTGGAGTGCTTACAGTATCGATTACAGGGTTTTGGGTCTGAACAAAGTCTTTGATCTTTTTTAAAAGCATAGACATTTTCTCTATAGTTTCGTCAGGGTCGTTGCCTCCAGTAGAGACAACCATGTCATGCATGGCAAGAGATTCTTGTTTAAGGTCAGAGATTGTTACAAGATGAAGCTGATTAGCTAAGGCGTGAAGGATTTGAGGGTCGAGGTTTGATTGGTAGGGGTTGTTGTAGATGGATAGGAGGTGATGGTGTAGGTCTTCTGAGAGGGTGTCGCTGTTCTGGTGCAGGGCTCGCTTTAATTGGGAGTGAACTAGGTCAACCTGGGGAAAAATAAAGAGAATTAATTAATTATTGTTGGGAGGATGGGAATTTTCAATTTTGTAATATCTATCTTTGAGGCCAAAGTAAGTACCTGCTCTCGGACTTCGTGAGAAATGCGGAGTTGGTCGAAGGAGAGAGCAGCGAGGGAGTCGACTAAGTGAGAGAGAACTTGTTGATGGCGCTTGAGAAAATGGTCTCGGTCAAGGGCGAGAAAAATCTTGCTGGCGTGGGAAGCAGAGGAGGCAGAGGCGGAGCGGAGGAAGAGGTTGGCATGGTGGAGCGCAGAGAGGAGCGGCTGGAGGTGAGGGTGGGTTGGTTGGTCGAGTTCCAACAGGTCGTCGGCGAGAGGATGGAGAAGCTTGATGCGACGGGAGAGGGCCTGCAGCTTCTTGCCGTACCAATTCCTGAAATACATCGGAGGGATGGCCGCCGTCTCCTGCAGCAGAGCCGCCAATTCTTTCCTTTCCTCATCCTCCTCCTGCTGCCGCTTCTCTTCTTCTTCTTCCTCCATTCCACTTCCACGGTTCCACCCAAATACCAACAGTTGGGAAGAAGAGAACTTAGAGGAGAAGAGAAGCACCAATCACCACTAGTCTTTTTTTCTTTTTTTCAACTCCGCGTCCGCTTGTAATTATTATTTCAATTTCATCAATTCAAACAAAACTACAAAACCACATCCTGCATTGACTTGCTCTTTTCTCCTACACATCCGCATACAAATAGTCAAATACTATCATGTCATCTCATTTCATTTCAATTCGACCATAAATTTCATAAACTACGCGTTCCAAAATGTACAATGCTTAATACATACAAAAATAAAATTAAAAAATGATTGCGAAATTTTTAAAATTAACAAAAAATATTGGACAATGTTCATATTATTATTTTAAGAATTAAACTGTTGATTTATTTTTGAAATTTTAAAAAAATCATGTCTAAATCAAAGAAAGAATTATATATATACTTAAATTGAAAAAAAAATTAGTAAAGAAATAATCTAGGAATAATAAATAAAGCCTATCAATCAACCTAATGCTGTAACTGCAATGCCGGAATACTCCCTAGTTCAGTAACAATTAGTAATTGATACCAACTCTTTTTATTATCTTTCCTTCCTAATTCCTATCACTAATTGCGTGTCGTGCCGTGATGTATATAAGTATATTGCATAATGCATTGTGATTGTGTGTAGTTTGGTATTTGATGTTGTGTTATGGCAGCACAGCAGTTGACCGACCCCAAAATCCAAATTAAGACGGAGTAGAAGTAGACGTGGACGAGGTTGGCTATTTAGTGTTACTGTTAGCCGAAATTTTAAAAAATAATACTAAATTAATATAATATATTAAAAATAATATCAATATAATAATATTTTTTAAATAGTATCACGAGATCGGAATCTCAGATTCCGAACGCAAGATCGGATTCCTGGATTCCGATCTTAGCTTTTTAATTTTTTTATATATTATTTATTTATTTATTTAATATATTGTAAAAATATTGAAAAAATATGGAAAAAATCAGGAATAATTAAACTAAAATTTATATGTAATTTAGTATTTTTTGGGAAATTTTTTTTCCTTTTATTAGTTTATTAATTAGTTAATTAATTAGAAAAATAGATAATATATTCTAAAAATATTGAAAAAAATATAAAAAAATCAAGAATAATTAAAAAAATTTTATATGTAATTTAGTATTTTTTTGGAAAATTAAATTTATTTTCCTTTTAATTAATTTATTAATTAAATATAAATTAAATTAATTTATTTAATTAAAAAATGAATAATTAAGTATAAATTTATAATTAATTTAAATTAAAATTATAAATTTTTAAACAACCATTTGATATGCGTCACGGATGTCGTCCTCTGTATATATTATTTTCATATTATATATTAAACAATCATATCGAGTCTCATGATCAAGAAAGCACTTTCTGAATTGCGTTAGAAAGGAATCACACGAGATTGATGTTTTACTGAGACGGAGAAGAAAGACTAAATTCACTTGATTTACTGCATTTCTCTTTTTAATGATTAATTTATGATTTTAAAAATATTTTTAGTAGTTTAGAGTGGTTTTTAGGTTTACAAACTTTCAAAGTGGATTTTGGAGGTCCAGAGAGCGTTTTTTGGCTTCGAAAATGGTCGTTACGGGGTTTTATCCCGGTAACATGTGTAGATCTCGTCGCCAGCTTTCTGGAATGTCCTCGTTTGCGCCAAACGGACTTTCCTATCAAAAGTTATGCCTGTTTAAAGTTTTAATGTTCAAATTATGCCTTTGTATCCCTGCAAATGCAGAAAGAATTAATAAAACTATGAACATTCTGAAAGGATTATGCCTTTGTATCCCTGCAAATTCTGAAAATTTATAATCCTTTCAAAATGGTACAATTCATCTAATTAAATAAGTTATAAAAATTTATATTTTAATTAAATAAATTAATTAAAATGAAAATAAATTTAATTTCCCAAAAAAATACTAAATTACATATAAAATTTAATTTAATTATTCATGATTTTTTCCATATTTTTTCAATATTTTTACAATATATTATCTATTTTTTAATTATTTAACTAATTAATAAATTAAATAAATAAATAAATAATATATAAAAAAATTAAAAAGCTGAGATCGGAATCTCGGATTCTGGGATTATATAAAAAAATTTATGAACTAATGTATTGTATTATAAGGTAATTATTTTTTTAAATCTTAGCTAAGATCGGAATCCAGAAATCCGATCTTACGTTCGGAATCTGGGATTCCGATCTCGTGATACTATTTAAAAAAATATTATTATATTGATATTATTTTTAATATATTATATGAATTTAATACTATTTTTAAATTTTTCGGTACTGTTAGTCTGTTACTGTAAGTTATAGTCATGTAAAAGAAGTATAGAACTAAAGAAGAAAAACATCCGAACTCCGGCCCAAAATTAAGTCTCATGGTTGGGCCAATGACGGGGTTTTCCACCAACAAGTCAGGCCGCTAGGGTTAGTTCTTCCATTTGAATTTGACGTAACCTTACAAGAGCAAACTGGTATGCACTGAAGTTTCTGTATCTTTTACATAGCTGGATGGTTGTTTCTAATACTTTAGCATATAGCAATTTCGAAACAGTAAGACCTTGCAGCTTGTGTATTGTGATTACCAGATTAGTGAATGGTGTTCAGTTGCTTGATACCAAACAATAAACATTTGCATAATCATTTTAGGCATGGTTTTTCCAAGTTTCAGTCCCATTAAAATTAAAATTAATAGCCATTCATATATCCCTATTATTCTAAAAATGTTCGGGCACTGAAAAAGTGTTTATAAGTATGTTGGATTATAAAAAAAAAATCATTAGCAAATTAATAAGCTAATAAATTAAATGTTCTTCTATGTCAATACGTTTGTTAATTTTGGATTGGAGATTCTTTCCACAACTTTTCTGGTTACTTTGTCTTTCTACACTTGCTGTATTTGATCTTTATAAGGCCACAACTTTTCTGGTTATTTTGTCAATATGTTTGTTACTTTGTCTTTCTACACTTGCTAATAAATTAAATGTTCTTCTATGTCAATATGTTTGTTAATTTTGGATTGGAGATTCTTTCCACAACTTTTCTGGTTACTTTGTCTTTCTACACTTACTGTATTTGTCTTTCTACACTCGCTGTATTTGATCTTTCTACACTTGCTGTATTTGATCTTTTATGCTGCAGGCTATGATGGATAACTAGGGAGCTTGGTGTATTGAAAACCACTCTATTTGAGAGATTGCTATTAGGATAAAAGTCCTTTTTTCTTCGAGACCATATTGTACTAAGAATTATATGTTACTGGACATAGAGTAGAGCAGAATTCAGTGTTTTTATTCCATTTTAACTTTTTTGTGTGCCGATCACTTGAATGCAAAGTAGGCCAGAGCTTAGTCTGTAATTGTCTCAGAGAACAGTTGCGAACTGGTAAAAACAAACCAATTAGATGGAGACATAATGAATTATGAACTAATGTATTGTATTATAAGGTAATACAATTGGCAGTAGAGAAAGTTCACAAAGTAAAGCAGTACTATACAACTAAGATCAAACTTTCCATTTCCGAACTTTACTGTACTTGGAACAAAAAAGATATTTGGAAAGTAAATGTATATTATGCATCATGTACTCAGTCGCAAACAAAAGCGGAATATGACAGGACCAGGATGTTTTCCTTACATAGCGAACCTATTAGAGAAAAAAGATTAATCCAAATTAGTATATTGAAGAAACAACGCTACAACCTCAGGTCATTGTAAGATGTAGAAGGCCATTTGACTTTTGAGTATGAGTATAATGGAGTAAATTAAAATAAGGAACTTACAATCTAAAGGGTAGTTGGAATCTTATAGCGAGTGCGTAGGCCGTTAAGAGATTTTTCAGTCGATTTTGCCAGATCAGAAAAGGACACCTTGGACACTGTTTTCATTAGCAATTAGAGAAATAAGGTTAGGAATTATTTTTTGTGTCACTTCACAATATAACTTTAGGATCACTATGTTTTCTCTTCAAGCTGTGAATAGATTAAACCCAAACTTCAGACTAAATAATGATGCACGTCATTGTTTTAAGAATTTAACTAAAGTGTGTCACTTCACAATATAACTTTAGGATCACTATGTTTTCTCTTCAAGCTGTGAATAGATTAAACCCAAACTTCAGACTAAATAATGATGCACGTCATTGTTTTAAGAATTTAACTAAAGTGCCAACTGCCAAGTCACTTAAGTTTGAAACATGGGGAAATCGAAGTAAAAGTAAACTTATCATACAACGTGCTGCTGCTGCCTGAGCATCTTCTATGAACTCCTTGTATGAGTTCTGAAAATCAGAGATATATTTTTTATTGTCAGAAAGTAAGAAGGATGTTTTTCAATAATTTTTTGCTTTGGAAAAACCATGATGCATAACAATTAGGAATTAGCATAAGTACCTTGATGAGCTCAGTGTTTTCCACAATTCTGTCAGACATCTTTTTGTACTCTTTGTCAATGTCTTCTGTCAGGTGGAGACATGCTTGTGTCTGAGTCTGTACAGGAGAACAACAAAAGCACGAGATAGAATATTTAATTATTTAGTAAATTACGTTAAACAAGTTCAATGTAAAATTGACCTCAAGAAAAAGTAACACTTCTCAGATCTGACCAGATGTCAAAACTGTAGTAAATGCTTCATTCAGTAAAGGGTCTGAAAGACAAGCAAAATTCCTGAAGATTCCTAAATAAAGACATAATTCGGTTACTAGTAGAATTGCTGTTTCTCAATATCAGAATCAAAGAAGAGATATTAAGACCTTGAATTCATGCGTGCAATTTTGCAATCATTTTAAAAAAAATAGATGAGAACATATTAACTTTTTGCAGATCTTGTATTAGATCGATTATAAGCTCTCTTACAGATCTCAAGTGCACAAAACATGACACTGTATCAAATTTTGTAAAAATCAAGCTGATCACATCCGGAACTGATCATAAGAACTTAAGATCTCTCACTTTCATGATTTAATCATCTTCCAGATTCAAAATCTACTGAAAAATAGGAAAAGGGAAACTTCACCACAGATCTGATTGAAAGATATACTAGTGACACAATTGAGCAAGCATTAAATAAGAAAACTAGAGACAAATAGAAAATACCTTGCAACGCTTGGAGATCCGGATCTGAGAAGCATCAAGCTCCTTCATCGCATCAGAGTGGCACAGATCAAGCTGCCGTTTGAGCGATTCAGTGCGCGAAGCCGCAAGGTTCCTCAGATCAGCGATGGAGCTCAGAGTCTTAGGAGACGAGACAGGAGACACCTTGAGAGCAATTGGAGATGAAGGAGACAGCATCTTCCTTCCTCTCTTCGAACTAGATGCAGAGGTGGAGGAGAGGAAGGCGAGAGGATCCATGGAGGGAGAAGATTTGGCCTTCCTTCCCCTCTGTTTGGGGGTGGAGAGATGGTTGAGGCGAGGAAGAGGAGAAGCTTTCTTCGCCTTCACCTGGGTTTTTGCATTGGTTGAGCTGGATCTCTTTCTCATTTTTGAAAGAGAGGGGATGAAAGAAAGGGATGAAGAAAGAGAAAACCTTCAGCTAAAATGAAGAATTCGAAAAGGAGGGTGAAGATTTATAGAGGCGGGTTCCCTTCCCTGGCTCTGGAGAGATCGATTCGAAATTTTCAAATTTTGGTGGTTTTAACATATTTTGTTGAATGGAGCCGGTCCAGTATTTAATCTCTTTTGAGTAAGACCACCTGGCCTGGCCGTTAGATTCATCGGTGATATATTCCGACTTTGGTGCAACCGCTGAATTCTTAACCAGGTTCAGTCAAATCTCTGCTGTTCTCTCTCTCTCTCTATCCATTCTGTTACGTCTGAAATTCCATCATTTTGGAGGAATCTTTCTTCTTCTTTTTTTTTTTATCTTTTCCTTCATAGCGGTATTGCGAATTTGTTTGGGACCTGGGTGCACCAGGTCCAGGACGTTCATTCAGAAATGGATTGTTCTTGAAAGTTCAAACAGCTTTTGTTTTGTTTGCCCGTCTTTTTTTTTTCTTGCTTAACGCGAGAATTATGATGTTTATTATATAGGTTAAGATAAGATAAGATTTAGCGAGGTTAAGCATCTCTTGGATTGTTATTAATACGAGTTATAACTTATAAACAGTGCTGGAATTCAAATAAGGCTCTAATTTCAATTGTTGATAATAAGGAGAGAAGAAGAACTGATGCACTATTTATTTAGCTTAGGAGAGAAAATTCTTCAGGAGATGAAAGTAAACAGTTAACACCAACTCTACGCTATCTTATATTTATACAATACCCAAATTCTGAATATACAACCTAGTTCTGGCAAGAATAATAAAAAATTCAAAATTAAAGAACCAACTTTTCTGTCTAACACGGATATTGGAAATGGACCTATAAAGGAGCTCCGAGAAATAAAAAAAATTAACCAACAAAAAAGAAAAATAATGATCGACAGCTTCCACCATTAAAGAATACAAAATGAACCTCTCCTATTGAAAACTGAAAAATTAAAGGAAAAGAAAGAACAAAACTTGTACAGAACTATACTTTGGCCTTTTTCCTCACAAAATCAGTGAGATCTGGCAATTACTGATATTGGGAGTGCACACAGGAAGACTGAGAAAAATGTTTAATACAAGTGGAATTTAGTGAGTTAGAAAATGATTTCTTTGAGTACTAGAAGCACTAGCATGACGAAGCACATTATTACAAGGACTGTGGCACACATTACCATACCACCTTTCTTCTGTGTTCTCTCTGCCTGTTATATCAACAAACAATAGAGCTATTACTTCTTAAATCAACCCATCAACTGTGACATTTTCTATATCAATGTGTGATTTCTTTAATATATATGTTTTCTCTATCTACCTATTTTGCTATCTGATTGAGAGAAAAAGATGTTTTGAGGAGAGAGAATGAGAGAGAGAGAGAACCTTTTGCAACTGTTTATATCCCTCCTCTACAGTAGAGGCAACATTCTGTATGTTATAATCAATCCGGTCTATGATAGTACCCTGAAACAAAACGAAATAGGTAGTCATGGTGTTATTGACTATGCAACTTGGGTGCTCTGGAATTCCCATGGCAACTTATATACTGTAGAGTGCCCATTGAACTGAAACTGCTGCTGAAGAGAAATAGTACCTGATCTATCACAAGGATAGAAAGATCTTTCATGATTTGTGCAAGCTCGTTTACTGACTCCACCACCTATTTGCATGACCAACAAGAAGTGAGGTTTAATTTACCAGGTCTAGACAACTTGATTGTGGCCAATTTAACATATTTTCATAAATCCCACACTGAGCTATTTCAATTATGCATTTTAACACACAATTGGAGGGGAAAGAATACACATACACACCCTGGACAGAGAAGTCAAACCACCACTCATGGCATACCATACTGTCGGTATTAGCAATTTATGTTGGTACCAGGCCAAGACCATATGGCACTGAATTGTAATTACAAACATTACCAGTATCCATTATATGCCATACTGACATGTGCAAACCAGTTCTTATTGGTATCAACTAAGATCAGATGGTATTCAATCTGATAAAAAATCTGGGTCAGCAGAATTTATTGTTTGCACAGAAATTGCTTGCCGAAATGTGACTGACAAGTGTACCCAACAGCCTACATTTTTTGGTGCCTTCATTTATTAAGACACTATACGATTATTGTTAAATGTACCTGTGAGATCTCCTTCTCCCTTTCTCTTGTAAATTCTTCTGACTTTTTCAACTGAGACATCTGGTGATCATTAAAACCCTACAAAAATGGAAAAAAGGTGACCACAGAGTTTAGATTCACTTGAGGTTAATAATTATGCTATTTTGTTAAATAATACATTGCTAATGAAGAACATTAAACAATACAAATTTTACAGAAAACAGCTTAAGCTAGTACCACATCTTCAAACTCATCTTCACCATATTCGTGAGATGCAGTTTGAGTTGCATTAAGGTCAATACCAAAATCTGGTGCGCCATCCTGGCCCTAAAATTTCAATCAGATAAACAATTAATAAATCTTGAGGAAGTATACAGACAACAATTGGGGGAAAAAGAACCTTCCCAGTGAGTGGGAAAAGAAATGTCAACCTCCTTTAGTTGTCTGAGGCGCTTTAGGTAATTGTTTTGCCTTTTACGGAACTCCATTGAAAGATTTTGAAGGTCACTTGCCAGCGATCGCTACAGAAATAAAAATACGTAACATAATGTTTAGTGAATGATATTTTTTCAATACATGCAGCACACAAAGCTAAATGATTAAATTAGAAACCAAGGCATTGTAGCAATTAGCATCTAATGCTGTACCCATAACTAAACTAGCACACATTGTTTCTTAAGAGATCCTTTTTTCCATTATTGAGTGATTTACGCATTTTTTGCAACTTATCTATTTTTCTAACTGGTGCACTCATACATCTCCTTTGTTGTGACAAATATTGCACGCACCTTGAATTTATTTAAAACCATCGAGCTTCTATTTTTCCTATAGGGTGTATGATTGAGAATTTAGGCAGGCTATCAGGAATCAACTGGGACTTCTTGAAAACCAGCAAACTTATCACAAAGCTTGACCAACAAAATCACAGTATTTGGTGGCGTAGCCAAACACGAATTAAATAATAGATCGATGGCAATTATAAATTCCACAACCTGAACATTTTTACGAACACTAGAATCTTCAGATGGCACGTTAGATGCAAGCTTCATTAATCTCTTTTCAGATCTTTTCAGCAAATTTGTTATATCTAGAGTTAGCTCCTCTATGGCATGATGCTCCTCTTTGCCATCTCCAAAGGAAGGCATCAAGGCTCTTTCATGCACCTTTGATAATTCCACCATTTTCTTTTTAGCATTTTGTATATTCACAGTTATTTCTTCTGATAGGTCAACCCAAGCAGGTGGAAGACCGATAACAGTATGCGCACTGCTACTGAAACAAAAAATATGCTGTTTGATATTAAATTAAGAAAGCATTAAAGCAGTAAAAAAGTATATTATAAACAGAAGTACTTATCCTGAAAATTGAAGGATCTAAAATCTACATACATTTGCACCTAACACATAAAACATAGTTCAGTCCTTGTCATCATTCCATCCTAATATGATTAAATGTAGTGAATAGGGATGATTATATTGACAATAAACTTATACAACAGCAACAATCTACATAAAAATTATCAATGACCGCAACTTTCAAATTGCACTGAATTTGGGTGTTGACAAATCTCCCATGTCAAGGTTGTCAACAAGCATGTACAGGGCATATTTATTAATCTAATACCTCCTCTGACATTACAGTGTACCAGATTTCATATAGAAAATCATTGATTTTATTCAAACGTCTCCACAAATTCAACAGCTGCATGTTTGTATAATCATGTAATAACAAGGCTGAGCTTTGAACTGTCAACAAAAGTAATTTCTTGTACAAATTACTGCATTTTCACTGAATTACCACTCAGACTAGTCCATCTAAAGATAAATAAGAAGCTGAACCTGGAATTCGTGGTATCTTCGGTGCTGAGAGGAGCATACGACGGATTTTTCAGAAGCGAAGCAGCCGCCATCTCCACGGACGAAGAGGGTCCGCCATTGGCGTAACTGGAAGAGACCGTCGGAATCCTAACGCTCCGAAGCGCGTCTCGGTACTTCCGATAGAGAGGAGTGCGATTTCTCGTCGCCATCGATGGTTAGTCCTGGTCAGATCTGACCACTGTCAGATTCGAATCCAGGCAATGCGGAGTCGGATCCGCAGCATGCAGCGATTGGGGAGGGTAGAATGGGGATTTCGGATGGCGTTGGAAGTGAGAAGAGATTGGGATGGAAGATTGTCGGTGTGGGTCTGGTGGGTGGAGAAATTTGGTCGGATTTTCGATCGGCGGGAGTAATGGCGCAAAATGACTCGTTTTCTCTCTTTTGAGTCTTTTCGCACCAAAATGTTTTACTTTTACGTGGTCATGACTAGTCAATGACGAATAAGGAAGCCATTCAGATTCAGGCATTCACGGTTCACCTACTGATTGGGACTCGCCTCCAGTCAACGAAACAGGAGATGTCCGTGATTTGGTTTTTAATTTACACTTTTTGATTAGTTCATGTACTTACTGGATGCGATTTGAACTGAAAAAGTGTTACATAAAAAATACATGTTTGCTGATTTATAGTATTATTGACAATTATGATAGCAAATACAAATTATTATTTTTGACAGCCCTATAAGATGAAAACAATAATAAAATAAATGGAAATAGATTCAGATATGGATAACAGCATTTACTTTCAATTTTATAATAAAAATGGTAGTGTTAATCACTTTTGTTTTGACTGAATGTTATTCTTTAATTCCATTGTTTTAACCAAATTTTTATCTTTTTTGTTAATCCAACGCAGAAGCACCACTTGTGCATATTATCTTCTCATTTTTCTCTCTCACTTGAGAGTAGAGAGTAGAGACCTCAGTTTGTGGCACACACAAAGTCAGAAGAAACAGAAATATAAAACGCTCTAAATATATCTCTGACAATAACTTAAATGATCTATCTGATAAGAATTTGCGAAAAATAAAAAATCTAAATTTTGGTTTGGAATTTCTCTGCTATACCAGCAGTCACAGTGCACCCACAAGGAGGCAAGACTGGTACTGACGGTTTCTCTTTATAATTTATGGAAAACCAAAGTTCTATCCATTTTTTAAACATGCTCTGACATAAGTTTTTAAGTTTCCATCATCAAAAATAGTTATCATTTGAAACAATTTCTACATCCCCCACAAGGAGAATTTCAATTATCTACGACATTTAAATATGCCATGAAGTAAATTAAATGAGAAACTCCAGATGAATAAACAATCTGAATAAATTCCTCTTCCAGTGTGAGAAACAACATCAGATGCTCCCAGTAAGTGGGAAAATTGAACAGAATTACTCCAAAAACTCATATATTTGAACAAACAGAAACAATTATTTCCTTTTCATTACAGCTAAAATAAAGAGTGCAGGAGAGCATCCTACAAAACAAAAATAACATAACTTTTTGGAGTTATACAATTTGTCACACTTAATAACACAAAATAAATAAACAACAACTCATCAATTTCTAACCTATACATTTGTCAAACCTAAAGTTTTTTCTCTATTCCTTTTTGGAGTTTTGATAGCTTCTGGTTCTGTAGATGCTGTTATACATCTTTGTTCCATTTCCTTTCCGAGTCTCGATAGCTTCTGGCTCTGTAGATTTGTTGTCAAGTGATAGTATCTGTTTAGAAGAGTGAAAAGAATTTTTAAACATTTAACTGGGAAACCTATAAGAGAAATAATAATATGTTCAATATAACTAATATAAGCATTTTATTGTTCAATTACTGTCACAGTCGGACCCTGGTAAGAGATTGAATTTACCTTACACAAAGTTGGAATGTGAGACCGACCCTCCTTAACGGATGTGGCTGTAAATGTTAGAGGGTCCCACCACATAGGAAGACTTGGGTGCCGGTTTTTTTGCTTCAGGAACACCAAACACATTCCAAAACCTGAGTGTCTCATCTCCAGCAGCTGACGCAACAGTGCAACCATCAGGACTCTGCAATTTGCAAGACAAACTATGAACAAAAAACACACAAGAAAAGTACAGTGAATTGCTTGTAATCTTCAAGAAACCTGGGGCCTGTTTTACCTGAGCCATGAAGAGAACACGGGAGCTATGGCCGGTCAGCTCAGCCATCTTAGTCATAGATGGATACTTCCACAGTGTGAGCTGATTCTCAGCATAGCCATGTGAGCTCAACAACTCCCTTTCATTCTTGTTCCACAACAAGGCGCAAACCTGAGACCCTGTATTCACCGAGCTTTGACAAGTGCCGGTGTTCACATTCCAGAATTTAATGCACTGATCATTTCCACCTCCACCTGATGCTAGTAGGTTGCTCTGGAAGGGACACCAAGCAAGAGCCTTTACTGCAGCAGTGTGTTGAGTGAGTCGGTGGATAGGGTTGGTTGTTGAAAGGTCCCATATGTGGAGAAGATTATCATTTCCACCACTTGCAAGGTACTTGCCCGACCCAGACCATCTTAGACCACACACCTCATGGTTGTGGGCACGGAAAGTGCTGACAGTGTCCAGGACCGAGCCCTGACATCATTGTTGACAATTGCACCATCCAGGCCACCAGTTGTCAGAATGCTGTTGTTCCATGCAAGGGACCCAACACGGGACTGATGAATCCCTCTTAGAGTTCTGACCTGTTGAATAACATCATGCAAATAATTAGCAAGAAGCAAATTTCAGTAGGACAGAAAAAATGGCAAACAAGAATTGGTATCATTAAGATAAAAATGACACGAACCAGCTTATTGGAGGTAGTGTCCCATAGCTGTACATCAGAGGAGGTGAGACCAATAGCTATGTGGCGGCCATCTGGGGCCCAGCTGACACTGGTAACAGGGCCAAGGTCATCATCAATTGTCACCAATTCAGAAGTAGACCCATTTGAAGCATCCCACAAGTAAACAGTGTTTTGAAGTGCTATTGATAGCACATTAGCACTTCCCCAATCAAGCAAGTTAAGATAGTAGTCATCTACTATATCTGGCGCATCTAATGTTCTCTCGGCTGACTGCATTAGTGCAAAAGAATAAGGATGCCATAATTCGAAAATAAGTAATCAAAACAGAAAACAGACAAATTGACAAAAATTATAGAGTGTTTTAGATAAAAACAAGAACCACCAAGGTACATCACACAGAAAAATACCATACAGGGTCTGTACGTTGCAGTTCAACACCAATCTAAACAGTTGCTAGACGAGGTAATTTCTTTTTTTTTTTTTAAAGACCTGACTGTATGCTAACAAAATCTATTGACATGGTAGACTCGGCTATTAAAGACCAGACTGTATGGTAAACAAAATCAATTGATATGGTAGACTTGGCTATAAAAGAAGCTAAGGAACAAAAATATACCTGAGGAATGTGCCTACGCTGCTTTGCAGGTTGGACTTGAGTAGTAGAAGGGGTGTCTGGCAGCATGTTGTTGACCTTTTCTGGAGGCTTGTTGCGGAATGAGAGGATGCGTGTTCGCCCCTGGAGCATGGTGTCAGCTAGAAGCTTTCGATATGCCTCTTTCGAAGGAGATGCCACTCCCTTGTTCTCCTTGTCTCTCCTCGGCTCTGTCAGGAGGTACTGAGCAATGTCCATATCCATTGCAGACCGGTTTGGAATGAACCTATCTCCCTGTTGTTGAAAAACAAGGAAAGATCCATAAGCCATACTGTAATAAATTGTAAGAGAGAGAAGAAACAGAAAAAGATTGATAAAAAAAAGGGAACTTAAAAAACAATTGATAATTTTAGGCAAAGAAAAGCAATTTTTGACAGAACGTTGGATGGATTGATGAAGAAAGGGGTTTCTCAATGGACTAATTTTTGGAAAGGGAAGGGGTAACAGTAAAATTATAATTGATTATATTTATCCCTCCTTATGCTTAAATTACAATCGTAACTGCATAAAACCCAAAATTAACGGATTTCAAGAAACAACACTATTGAAGACTCTCTAAATTAAATCTTTACACGCTCTAGTTCAATTTAATCTCTCTTATTTATCAAAGAATAGGTCGGTAAAAAAGGATGCGTTTTTTCAGTACAAAGAACAGATCCGTTAACGAAAATAGACACTAAAAACCTAAACTCTTTTCAGCAATTGAAATTCACGTAGAAAAGATTCTTACATAGGTGTTGCGATTAGAGGTCCGATAGATGGAAGAATGCAACGGAGGGATGTACGGCCTTGGAGGGACATCTCTTAGAGGGTGGCGGCATTCAAATCGGTTCTTCTCAGAAGAAATTGAGAAACCTGAATCCATGAATTATACAACAAAAGTACCCCAAGAAAGGACGGGGACAAAAAGAAACAAATACTAGAGAAACAAACTAAAGAATTTAAATAATATTAATAATCCTGCAACCAAAAGGTTAGATTAACAAAATAAAACAAATAAACAGTAATTAATTAAATATTAGAGTAAGAATTGCTCAAATATTAACGCGATGTCCGATGCTATCTCTTCCCCACCAAAGCAATGCTCGAAGGGAAGCCTGAGAGCGCTCTGAGAAGAGGTGCTTCTTCCTTAAACCAGAAGAAGACGATTACGAGAGAACGAGAGAGAGCGATTATCGTGAGATCAAATTAACGCGAGCAAGAGAAGTGAGAATTGTAAATGAGTAGAGAACGGTGTTAGGAGGAATATAAAGGAAGTTAAGGCGGCGCAGCGGTGTTAGGGTTTCAGCCGATAAATTTGGTAATAACGCGTCCGATTTAATCTCCACGTTAATGAATGTCCGTTGAGATTAAATCCGAACGGCTCAGATAAAAAGTCTAATGTCGGTCAACACAACGGCTAATTTCAGATTGGGAATAAAACTAGCCGTTAGAGACACCATTCGCGTCTCGTGTCAGTTCATGTCGGTTTGATTGACGGGTGGGACCTACAAACACAATAAAGGAAATAAGGAATTTAAAAAATCGAGCAAACTCAAAACACGGTCAAACTTGAAACGATATGGACACTGCCACTGGACACATACATCATTAGACCTGTCAGTATTCCGTTTAGCCACCGTTTTCCGTTCCGTTCCGTCGAAACGGAACGTTAAACGGTAAAGATTTCAGTTTCGTTTCTGAAAACGGAACGAAAACGGAACTGAAATTTATAAACGTTACTGAAACGGAAAACGGAATTCCGCTGAAATCAATGATAAATGATGGACGGAACGTTAAACGGAATGAAAATGTGTTACGTTTGATGAAACGGAACGTTAAACGGAATTAATTTCAGTTACGTTGACTGAAACGGAACGGAAACAAACAGGTCTGTTTCGTGTTCCGTTTCAACGTTTCACAGCCCTATACATAATGGGCTTTACTGAGCCTTGGTACGGAAGCTAGCCTCCGACTATGAAGGGTGCAAGTGTAACATTATAGAAGTTTTGCATTGTACAAATTAGCACGAACCCCCTGAATTGTATTTAAATAAATTGCAATCAAAGTTTTCATTTCAATAATAGAAGCAATGCCTACAGCCTACCTCCCGCCATGTATGAGCAATTAGAAAAGGCAGAATAGAAAGCAATTAGACACACTTTTTATGGTTAATTATGTTTATGCCATTGTAAAAATACAAATTAGAGAAATGTCATCACTAAATGACAAATTATTTTTATGCCATCACTAAATGATGAAAATTAGATTTATGCCAATGGATAATTAATTTGACCATTATACCCTTTTAAATATGCCATTACAAAATAACAAAATTAGAAATATGCCATTGTAAAATATTAAAATTAGAAATATGTCACCGTTAAGTAAATAAGTGATTTGACGCCATAAAAAAATAAAAATTTTCAAAAGTTGAAATTTAAAAATTTTAAATTCGAAATTTTACAATTTTCAAAAATTTTGAATTTGAAAGTTCGAAATTTTAAATTTTTTAAAATTCGAAAATTTATAAATTTCAAATTTTGAAATTTATAATTTAATTCATGTCAATAAATTTATTTTTCATTTCTTAATGAGAGGGTATTTTGGATATTTTTAAAAAAATAAAGTGGCATATCTCTAATTTTGACTGAAATAATGACGTAAAACTAATTTTAACAATTTTATGGTGGCATAAAACTAATTTACAATTTAAGAGTGGCATATCTTTAATTATCAATTTTTCATAGTGGCATATATCTAATTATTCCTACTTTTTATTTTCAATATGAGCAATTTAGTCCTACATGTAACTGATATCTACATTATACCTATTTTCTCTATCTTAAAAATGACGCTAGTTACATGTTTTACATTTGTGGATAGATCAAATATTGAGGTTAGGTTCGACTTTTTTTATTTCCTGGTCGAACCTTTCAGGCGAAGTTTCTATGATTTCGATCGCCATTGTCGATAAGGTTAGGTTCATTGAACTCGTACATTATGGTGGTCTTTGTTGAGGTCGCGTCCCCTTCGTTTGGTTGGCAAAATTAAGGATAGGTTTTAACAGTTTTATGTTTTTATTCGATTTAATCCCTAATCTTTCTAATTTCTAATTCCCAGTAAGGGGAGCCACCGTAGTCAACCAGGCCTAGCTCGTTAGGATTGTGACGCCAAGGAGAGTACAGTGGTGTCACTAAGCCATTTAAAAGCATTAATACCAGTTTTTAATGTATTATTAGTACTGGTACTAATAATAGAGGTACTAAAAGTAATAAAAAATCGATACTAATAAGCCGATACTAGGAGGCTTAGAGAAGTGGCGGCAAACACTATTAGTACTGGTTGAAATGTTAAATTTTAGTACCGATACTAAATTTTAAAAAAACAATTGTAGTATCGGTTTTTTATAAAAAACCGGTACTAAACTATTAATGTTTTTCGAGTTTTTTTTGTGACAGTATGAAATTTTGCTATTTATGAATTTCTTGTGAAATTTGGACCTGACTGAAATTTTAAGTCGAGTGATTTTATTTTCTTAATTTGAAAGTAAATTTTTATTTCTATATTCACTGTCCTTTAGAATTACAATCTAGAAATTTTCTATCGTATATGTTGCATGATAAAATGTATATATTATCTACTACTCTTCATAAGTTTGTTTATGCAAAGAAATAGTTATATGTATCTATGTTGTGAAATATTAATACGTAGAAGAAAAAGAAAATCCATTTCCAATTCATTTCGCTTAAAACTCTTGTACTAATCTAATGTCTACTTAATTTCTTATGTCATTTGAATTCCACTTGTCACTACTTCTTTTATTTAACTGTGCACCACGTGCAAATGAGGTAAAGGTGTATAGAAATTGGAGAAACTTTAACCCTGAAATTTTGGATCTGGTCTCCCACGCCTCCATGTCTCTCTTTGTTTCCTTTTCCATATCTGTGGATATTTTCTTACTCTCTACTGAAATAAAACTCATAGCCAACCTATAGGTTAAGAGAAATTTTCAATGAGCAGCAGATCCTCTTGCGCTTCCAAGACAAAATCGGAAAAATAGATTGTTCGATTTTATGTACCTTTGTTTGGCCACGAAATTTACTAAGTAAGCTGCTAATTTCTGCCTTTAATTCTCAAGTGAAAACAAGTCCTTTTAGTTTTTAGTATTTTCTTAAGTTATTTGAGAATTTTCTGAAAACCAACAATGGATATTCGGGTTCTGTTGTTAGTTTTACAGTTTATTGAAAGATTCTTAGGCTTTTGAAAATTTTATATGAAACTAGACTTCCAGACAAAAATTTTGATATCTAATTTGAATTTTTCTGAGTTGATTTGGTATTTTTACAAGATTTTTTTAAACCATGGCAAGTTTTGGAAAACAGTTTTCTGGAACAGACAGACCCCAGTGCAGTTTTTGATTTTTCATTTAGTCTATGTTTTCAGTTGAGACTTGAAACTTTTAGATCTGAAAATAGACATCCAGAGGCAGCTTCTGTAATTTTTACAAAATTTTTAGAGATTTATTTGAAGAGTTTCAAGGCATGAACTTTCAGACGTTTTTGCTGGCACAAATTGCTGGAACAGATTTTCTGAAACCTGATTCTGTCTGATTTCGAAAATTCATTATAATTAATCTGTACGTCGAAAAATTTTGAAATTTTTACAAGAGATACGTGCTATCATGTTTCATCCACAGTTAAATTTTTATTTTATTCTGTTTATCCGTTCATGAAATAAAAATGATTTTGTAAAACTGTTAAAAATACTCTTCATTGGTTGTACCAGAAATTGCCCAGCACTATTGTTTTACCGTTGTGTATTGCTTTCTAGCATTGTTAACTACTGTTGAGTCTTTGAAATCATCTATTGGTACAACTAATATGGTGTACTATAATTGTATGTTGTAACCAAAGAACTAATCAAATCCCTAACTTTATCTACAAATTTGTTTAATGTGAATTGTTATTGTTTGCTTGCTAAAGTAAGGACTTAATCTAGTATTTGTTTATGTAGAGTCGGGGCAGGTTTTCAAGCCGAATAAGGCTGGTACAACTGAGGGTCTGTATGATTATTTGTTTGCTTGCTGATGTTCATTTTGTTATCAGGTACGGGTTCCACTTGAGTTTTAATTATATGTGTTATATTATTATTATGCATTTTGAATTCATAAATTAATTTTCATTCATGAGAATATTTTGTGAATATGTAAATGATGCATGAACATGATTGTTCAGTGACATATTGAATGGTATCCGATTGAAATGTGCTTTGATTGAGGTAAGTACAGCTTGTGTGGTTGAGATAGACACTCGTAATGTTTGGAGGTGGAGTCATGACCCATCCTACCAAGTACCGTGTAATAAGCGCTTATGTACCGGGACTCAGTAGGTCCAGTCTAGAATGGTCCGGAGTGTGAGTGTTCCCAGCTTGCTTGTACATTTTGATGATTTAATTGATTGAATTAAGTATGAATTGAATTGGCCGTTGGCATCCATCTTAAAAGGTGGTTCGCGGTATCTGAAGAAAATGATAGAAATAATTGACTTGTGATAAACCAGACTTGCATATTAGATAATTGTTCAACCTAATGAGTCGGCATTTGTTATACTTTGAAATTTGAATTGTTATGGAAGTGATTGCCGAACTCACATTGCATATTGCATTGATTTAGTTAATTTGACATGGTCTTGCCTGCTTGAAATGAGATGTGAATGTTTTATTAGTTGTTGCATATGAATAATTGCTTTTCCAAGAAATTGAAATGACAGTTGTTATACTCTGAATTTTAAATGATTTATGAAAGGTATTGAATTTATTTCATTTGATCGAAACCTTATACTTAAATGTTTATTTAAAATAAATATGGAGTTGATTTGAAAATTATCTTGGCTCAGTCATGTATTTAGTTCCAACACATGATAATCAAAACTCAAGTGGCTGGAACTGAATACCGTACTGAGATAAATTTATCTCACTCTTCCACTTTTGTGGGTTCCAGGGCTAGCGAGCGGGTCAGAACCGTAAAGGATTAAGCCATCTTATTGTCACTTGGTGAGTTTTATGTGAACTCCAAGTAGTGTATTTTAGTTTTAAAGCCAAACTTATTTCTTAGTAGTTGTCTTTGTATTTATGATTGCATATTTCTGAAATGTTAAGCTACTAAACTAGTACTTTTGTTTGTTATATGTTGTACTAAACATCTCTAGGTTTGTCGATTGCAAAACAATATCATTTGGCATTTAACAATCTTCTTTGAGTTTTATAGGAAGAAGATACAATTTATGAGGACTTGGATAAAAGCTTTAAGAAAGATCAAGATCAAGTCATTAGAGAGCTTGTAGGCTAGTTTAGACTAGGATAGAAGATATACTTTAGTCCTTGTTTATCCTTAAAATGGTCTAGATAGCGAAAAGCTCAATAAACCAGCAAAATCCTGTTTTCTGTGACCTAGCGTCGTACAACGCTAGATAGAGTTACACAACGCTAGAACAGCTAAATTCATACTTTTGTGAATCAACGTTGCACAACGCTATATAGAGTTAGGCAACGCTGAGTCACAACGTTGTATAACGCTCAGTAGAGTTGTACAACGCTGCAGTTAAAAAATTTGGAAAATTTCCTGAGAACCATCGTGCAACGCCATATAGCGTTGCACAACGCCACAAAAATCCCAAATTAGCTGGCTGTTCAGACAGCGCTCTGTTAACGTTAGCCAACGTCTTTCAGCGTTGGGTAACGTTAGCGTTGTGTGACGGTATATAGAGTTGTACAACGCTCTGTTGAATCTGTCAGAGTTGTTCCTTTTGTCTCTCTGTTAGCGTTGTGTAACGCCATTCAGTGGCAAGCAACACTCTGACTATTTCCAACGGAATTGACGGAGTTTTCCTTTGGTTTTTCACTCCTCCGTTGTGCGACGGCAAATAGCGTTGCACAACGCTCTGACAGACCAACGGCTATATTAACTAGCCGTTGGAATTTACAACGGTCATATTCCAGCGTTGTATAACGCTATTCAACGTTGTACAACGCTGGGACCTGTTTTTGCTGGGGAACTGCTCATTTCGAGCCCCTATATATATCCACCCCTTGTTCTCTCTCCAACCAACGAGTTAGAGAGTTTCAGTTTGCAAAATTAGACCAGAATTGAGCCTTTGAGCACAGGGATACTCTCCCACTTGAGCTTTTCATAGCTAGACCATTTTGAGAGATTTAGTAGCCTCAAACACCACCGCCTCGACATTGTCGCTAGGTGTAGGTTAGAATAGGTTGAGAGCTCTTCTCCTTTGAGGCCGTTGTGCCATTCGAGTTAGGCCGATCCGCCTCGAGTGTCCTTGTGACGAGGAGATTCGGTTTGAAGTTGTAGTCCCATTCTTGTTGGAATTGAACGGAGCGCACCCTTTCGTGGTAGCGGAACTCCCG